>CM057337.1:340705493-343130336 GCA_030015575.1 Agapanthus africanus | reverse complement strand
ATATATGATATATTATATAGACGTTTACTTATGTTTTACACCCGCGCCTAGCCCCTGCCCTGCTCTGCCGTTAGTTACCTAACCTAACGGTGCACGAGGGGACATCGAGGCGAATGCGGATGGCATAAGTGTACGTCATATCTATCTGTGATGTTTAGGTACTTAAATGATGGGACTTCATTAATGTGATTAATGAAATAAAAGAAAACCTAAGATGTTGTAGAATCGAATTTCAAAATAAAACAGGTAGCTACAGTTCTTGCTTTTGCACAGCGGTATATTGAGATATATCCTGCACCTTATTCGATGAGGAGGAAAGGACCGAGATCCCCTTCACCGGGAGTGACTCCTTTAGCAATAACTGGCAGATGCTACACACTCGGTTTGTCTTTTGTTCGCTTTTAAGAGTTTTTTGCTTTGCACAAGTGATATATATGATATATCCCGCACCTCATTCGACGAGGAAAGGACCGACGATCCCTTCACCGGGAGTGACTCCTTTAGCAAAAACTAGAAAAGCCTCAAAAGCACTCCATTTCAAAATTCATTCGATTCCTACAACGATATCAAGTTCATTACGCAATAGGTTTTCAGAAAAACCTGTCGTAGCCCTCCGTCATTTCAGATAAGTACTAGTTAAGTATTCGTGCTACGTTTGTTGACTATGTTAAGGCGTAGTGTGCGGTAGCTAACTATTGGTTATCTGTATTAGCATATGATGCGATTGGATTAGGGTAGTCGTGCGACTTTGTTGACTATGTTAAGGGTCTCGTGTGCGGGTGGGGTTTAATTCAATCGGGGAAATGACGGGTTGAACTTGACTAGCACTTATGATTTGTTGACTATGTTAAGGTCATATAGCTGCTAGGGGCAAAATATTATCGGGAATTTCAAGTGTTGAAATTTGCAATGAGATTGCATACCTTCTATGAGATAGTTGGATTCCCGATACCCGCTTGCGAGTAAGAGGTTACTCCTGGGAGAGTTTTATACATTACAATTAGCCGATCAAGTAGGTGTCTAGAAAGGTGTTAACGAGGTTACGCCTCTGGGAAAACGAGGTTTACATTAATTAGGTTCGTGCGAAAGCACGGGGGACCTCCCTCAAAAGTACCGACACTGGCCTGGCTGAAAGATTGGCGAACTTGTAGTGTGTAATTATATCCCCGGCTAGTCTTTCCTTTTAGGGTTTGAAGGAAGATTTGATAAAAAGCAGTGGGAGCCATCCTGATTAGATAAAATAAAAAACCAATCTATTCTTGATTAGAGCGCACGCTGAGTGTTTTCTTTCTCTCTCTCTCCTGGTAGCGACCATATCACGCCTTAATCAAGATAATAATACGGAATATTGACCGAACCCGCTTGTTATACTGAGCTGAGGGAACGTTGGTCCCGCTCCAACTTATAATTGTTATAAGACAGAGCAGGAAATTGGGGATTACCAGAATTCCCCGCACCGCCCAACAACGAAGAGAGTGCATACTGATGCATCATCTTCGGGGTGTGTTCATTATACAGAACTGTTTCTCAGTATTTCTTTACGTCCTGGGTATGTGATACCAGATCAGGATCCCAGATATGTAATCTGTTACATAGGGCTACAGAAAGGTAGAAAAACTGAGAACGGGTGATAAGTTTCATGAGACAGAAAACGGGGCAAGTGTTGCAGCCAAGTCTGTTGGTCACTGTCACCCTGTATTACAATACATTGATTCTGAAACCGAATGATATTAGATACCGAACACTGATATACAAAATCATATCTGTCTCTTTATTAGTAAAGAAACGATATAAATTTTGTATTGTTGGATAATGTTTTGAACATTTCCTATATCAAAAGTTGATCGGTTCAGGCACGTTATCTAAAAGCATTGATGTTCTAAATCAAACTACAGTTCTTTAGTATACAGAACATACACAAGAGGAAGAGTTCAGAAATGAACAGAATCCTTCTTTGAGGTATTGTAGACTAGGTCATATCAATGCGACCCGACTGGCTGAGTTACATTTAGATGCATATTTAAATCAGTTTGAATTTACATCTTGTGAAACTCGCCAGTCATGTCACAAAGATAAGATGACCACAGCTCCGTTTACTGGAAACAGAGAAAGAGTTAGTAAACTCTTGGGATGATACATGTTGATGTATGTTAGGCCCCCCTGTCTACAAAATGCCAGGACTGGTTCTTTGTACTTCATTACGTTCTCTGATGATCTTTCGAGTTTCAGACCTATGTTCCTGTTGAAACACAAGTCCGAACCTTTTGAGATATTCACAGAATATAAGTTAGAAGTAGAGAACCAAAATACGGGTATAAGTATTATGTCCTTGATGTGATCAAGGAGGAGAATACTTGAGCACGGAATTCCTGGATTATTCTAAAGGAGAATGAGATTCTCTCTCAGCATTACTCCTCCGAATACACCATAGCACGATGGTATATCGGGGCGGAGCAATCACACCCTATATGATATGGTGTGCTCTATGATGAGTACTACTGAGTTACCTATTTCCTTTAGGGAGTTATGCACTTGAGAAGCTGCATACCTATTGAATAAGGTTCAAATCAAATCAGTTGCCTACCACTTCATATGTGATATGATAAGGGGAAGAGCCCATCTCTTAAGTTAGTTAAGATTTAGGGTTGTCTGGCCTATGTCTAAAAGCAAAATCCGGACAAGCTCGAGGCAAGGTCTGTTATGTAGAACTGGAAAGGTTCCAGCTATACTAAATACAGCAGATGATTTGATAAAACCAAAGGATTCAGTAGATACCAACGAACCTCAGCCTCTCCGCCGATCTAGTAGGGTTCCTCACCCCACCTGAGAGATACTTCGGTTTTCTCTATGACAGTTGGGAAACGAGGATTACATCATGAGATGATGACCCAACTAGTTTCGAACTGGCCATCGAGAGTAAGACTCCGTAAGAATGGCTGGATGTTTAGTGATCTTAGATGGAATCCTTATACACCAGCAAAGTATGGACTTTGGCTGCTAGATCTGAAGGGTTAAATCCCCATCAGGAGCAAGTATATCTTGAGAAGATTACTTGGTGTAGATGGAAAAGTTGAGACTTTCAAAGCTAGACTTGTTAAAGCTTTTCGTCATCGACCAGGCATGGATCATGATGAAATCTTTTCAAGTAGCTATGCTTAAGTCCATCCAGATCCTACTTGCCACGGCTACATACCATGACTGCGATATCTGGTTGGGTGTTCTTGACTGCTTTTCTAAATGATGATTTAGAGAGCGTCTATAAGTACGCAGCCCAGAGGGCTTTCGTAGACAGTGGGAGCAGCGGAAACGTGTGCAAGATGCTCTATAGGATAAAGCAGGCATCGCGGAGTTGGAACGTCTGTTTTGATGAAGTAGTCAAAGAGTTTGACATCATCAAAATGGTAGATGAACCTTGTATAAACAAAAAGGTAGTAGGGAGTATGGTGACGATCCTCGTAGAGTACGTGGATGACATACTCTTGATAGGGAAGGAGTTTCCTATGCTATGCTCGATCAATCTCCGCTTATCACAATGATTCTCCACTTAGGATCAAAGTGATACCTACTAAATCCTGGATTTTGGATCTATGAGATAGATCTAAATGGATGTTAGGATACTCACTAGATGTAGTGAGATGGTGTCAATCGATCCTGAGGAGAATCACTGGAAGTGTTCCAGGGTGATAAAGACGACTGAGTGTCAGTCGCAGGCATTGTCTTTACCCTCAGTAGAGGGGACGGTATGTTGGAAGAGTTTCCAAACTAGATACCGTGACATACTAGACGATAAAGGCTGGATACATCGCTACTTAAGATGCTACCAAAGAGGCTGTTTGGATGTATAATGGTTCATAAGATGAACTACGTTCCTACCATTGTGTGAGACAATGGAGTTGTGGCTCATCCCTAGGAACGTCCGTCCCATCAGTGATCCAGACATATTCTAAGGCAGTATCACTTGATCATGGAGATAGTTGATCTCCAGGGTGATCGAGGTTTGGAGAGTAGACTCAGAGGACAACACAGCGGATCCACTCACAAAGGGCCTGTTCCCAAGAGAGAGACTTTTTATGGGATGGTTGAGTATGAGATACTTCAAACCACTGCTACAGATGGCCCTAGTGCAAGTGGGAGATTGTTAGTTATATGTATGCCCTAGAGGCCATTACTATACATAGGATGTATATTGTAGTGGATGCTGAGGGACGTATATAGGGGAGGACTTTCTCGCTCGACATGATAGTATGCTATCTGGTTGCTCTTTACCTTAACGTGTATACTGATTGTCTCTCTGTTACATGTTGGTAAAGCCCTTATGGATCTGTACTTGACTACCTGGACTATGATGCGGATCATACTTAGTGGGGACATGGCTAGTCTATAAGTACATCCTTCACAGTCCCTAGTCGAGGAGGGTGTATCGAGACGGTGGCATCGAATATACCAGAGTAGACTAGCGTATACCTTCTCGACCCATACAGATGGGCGATGGATGATCCCATATCCATCGGTGTTTTGACATCAGAGATGATATACGGGTGCTCAGTAGAGACTGGGTACACTGGACGGACTCGCCGAGAACTCCCAGATGGTATTATACCTCACGTCAGATGGCAGTTCTCTGGTGACACTGGTACAGAGTAGTCTGTTGACCCCGAGATCGTCATAGAGTCTTGTGTGGTTCCCACTGTGCTTTGATTTCCATCTTACCACGTCCAAAGAGGGCGTGCAAAACGGTGGTTTTTTGGGTACAGTCCCGAGTCACATGGAGGCAATGAGCGATAGGAGGGGATTCGTCTCTCCCGGTATATGGGGGTTGATGTTGCGCTGTGTTCGATTGGCTATAACAGGAAATCCCTGGCCAGGGTTGCAGAGATTTACTGGTAAGTGTTACCAGTAGTTTCTCGAACAGTTATAGACCTCATATCGACACGACTTATTGAGCTATTGGGGTCTGACGTTTACCACCCCTAGGCGAGATATGCGACATATCAGACGATCAGACCGGACTGTACGGTAGTGTTACTGGTCGGATTCACTGGAGTGTGAGCGGGCTTGCTCGTCGATCTTTCAGATCGCTCAATACCCGGGTGGCCGTTACGTTTAGCAGACCGCTTGCGGCTTGTGGATGTTTGATATGATCATCATCCGCTGCCGGCGTATTGACGAGTCTTTAGAGTCCTACACAGAGGTTTCCTGGCTCAAGCGAAACGAAATAGGAGCGCATATGAGATATGTGCGGGACCGAGAATAATACGAGTATGTGATACCGTATTCTATTCTCGCGATAAATATATCGAATGGTTGTATGCGATATAACCTAGTTATCGATTCAAGCGTTGATTCGATAAGCCGATATATTGGATACCAGTCGGTTATGTGCGCAATGACCGGATCATTGAATCAAGTGTTGATTTAATGATTTAATGTATAATTATATATTTGATATATTACTTTGCATTAACTAGTATCGGTTTACTTAAGATGGATTTTCTCGCTCGGATGTGCATATTGTATATGTGATATACATTTGTACATTTGATTGTATCATGTTTGATGATGCATACCACTTTGGTTAAGTGTAAAGTTTGAACCATGGTTGTGTTTATGTTTAGGGTTTTATTTTCTTAATTATTCATTTATTCTTATTGATAAATGAATAAAAGAAAGTGAGAAAAGAAAATGAGAAAAGAATGGTGGCTTCTTTTGTTGTTTAGTTGAAACTTCATGAAGCTTTGACCCTAAGTCCACCATTCTTATCTCATTCTTAACCCTAACCATACAACTAACCTTGGTTAACTCTCTACACTTTACTATTAGTTAGAATTATGATAAGAATTGTTTTTCTTTTTCATTTTTCTTTTAACTTATCATAACATTCTTCTTCTTCTTCCTCCATTTTTCTTCAAGTGAAGAAGCTTGAAGTCATCAATGGTAGATTGATGATATGAGTGAGAAATCCAATTCTAAAGTATACCCACTTCCTATTTCTTCATCCTCTACCTCTTGCCAAGTAGTAGAGTGTGTTTCCTTCACAAGATTTTAGGGTTTGGTGAAGGAGGAGCTTGATCTAGCGATGCCTCGACGTAGATCATCTTCGGCATGGACATCGACGAACCTAGCTTGCCCATTCTCCGACGAAGTCGACTCTAGAGCCCGGATTTGAGTTTGGACAGCGGAGATGACCTCGTTGTGGAGCCGTGGAGGTGGATATCCGGATCTACAAAGGTTGTAATTTCCGTATCTCTTTAGTTAACTGTTAACTAGTTCTTGTTCGCCTAGATATCTAGCAATACGATCCGTACTTTAGGGTTTGTAGGCACCATAATTTTTGAAATTGCCATGGTTGATGGCTTGGGAGACCTCACTAGAGTGCCTAGGAACCCTGCATCCACTATCTCCCGGATCAGGTGATACCGCCTCAGAATATGCCTAGATCGCTGATGGGGACCTAGGTTCCTTGGCCAAAGCCACCGCTCCATTGTTATCGCAATACAAAGGTATTGGATGCTCAATGGATGGAACCACTCCAAGTTCAGTAATGAACTTCTTGATCCAGACAGCCTCTTTAGCAGCATCGTTGGCAGCGATGTATTCAGCCGTCCATCGTCGAGTCTGCCACGGTTTCCTGCTTGGAACTTTTTCCAACTAACCGCCCCCTCCGTAAAGGGTAAAGACAAATCCCGACTGCGACTTAGAGTCATCCTTATCACTCTGGAAGCTCGAATCGGTAAAGGACTCCACTTGGAGTTCTCCGTTACCATACACCAAGAGCATCTCTTTAGTCCTTCGTAAGTACTTGAGAATGCTCTTCATAGCTGTCCAGTGACTCTCTCCAGGATCAGCTTGATACTCCTGCTCACTACACTTAGTGAGTATGCAACATCGGGTCTGGTACATTAGCATCGCGTACATGATAGAGCCTACAACCGAAGCAATAGGGTATCCCTTGCATGCGAGCTCTCTCCAAATCAGTCTTGGGAGACATCTCTTTGGAGAGAGTGACTCCAGAAATCGTGGGCAAGTTCCCACGCTTGGATTCTTCCATACTAAACTTCTTTAGTATGGTGTCAATGTACCTGGATTGGGACAATCCCAAAATCCGTTTGGATCTATCTCTATAGATCCTAATTCTCAATATGCAGGAGGCATCACCAAGATCTTTCATTGAGAATCTTTGTGATAAGAAGAGCTTGACCGATTGCAGCATAGGAATATCATTTCCTATCAAGAGTATGTCGTCCACATACAATACGAGGAAGACAACCTTACTCTCTGCCACCTTCTTGTAGATACAAGGTTCATCTGGATTTTTGACACAAATCAAACTCTTTGATAACGACGTCAAAGCAGATGTTCCAACTCCGCGATGCTTGCTTTAATCCATAAATGGATTTAAGCAGCTTGCACACCTTCCCGCTGCTCCCCAACGGTCTACGAAGCCCTCCTGGCTGAGTCATGTACACCCATTCTTCTAAATCACCATTTAGAAAGGCGGGTCTTAACATCCATTTGCCAGATTTCGTAGTCATGATATGCAGCGATGGCAAGCATGATCCGGATGGATTTAAGCATAGCCACTGGAGAAAAGGTTTCGTCATAGTCCACACCTGGTCTTTGTCGAAAACGCTTTTGCAACAAGTCTAGCTTTGAAAGTCTCCACTTTCCCATCTACACAAAGTTTCTTCTTGAAGATCCACTTGCTCCCAATGGGTTTTACCACTTCAGGAGCAACTTCCAAAGTCCATACTTTGTTGGTGTACATGGATTCCATCTCGGACCGCATAGCATCCAGCCATTTCACTGAGTCCCTACTCGTGATGGCCTGCTCGAAGCTAGTTGGGTCATCATCCTCCATGATGCAATCCTCGCTCCCACCATCCATGAGAAAACCGTAGTATCTCTCAGGTGGGCGAGGAACCCTACTAGATCGGCGGAGAGACTGAGGTTCATCGGGAGCTACTGAATCCTCTGGTTCAACCAAATCTTCTGTTGTAGTCTATATTGCTGGAACCTCTTCCAGTTCTACCTCCTTGCCACTAATTTCTTTTTCAAGAAATTCCTTTTCTAAAAAGGTGGCATGTCGAGAAACAAACACCTTTTGTTCCTCGGTGTGGTAGAAGATATACCCGCGCGAATGTTTGGGATATCCAATAAACTTACACAGAATGGACCTTGCCGCGAGTTTGTCCGGATTTTCCGTTTTTACATATGCCGGACAACCCCATATCCTAACATAATTAAGACATGGTCTCTTTCCTTTCCATATCTCATATGGAGTGGTTGGCACGGATTTGGTGGGAACCATATTCAATAGGTCTGCAGCTGTTTCCAGTGCATACCCCAGAAGGAAATAGGTAACTCAGCTGTGCTCATCATAGAGCGCACCATATCTAATAGGGTGCGGTTCCTCCGTTCTGATACACCGTTGTGCTGTGGTGTATATGGAGGAGTCAGCTGAGAAAGAATCCCATTCTCTTTTAGGAAGTCCAGGAATTCATTGCTTAAGTATTCTCCTCCTCGATCAGATCGAAGTATTTTAATACTTTTTCCGGTTTGGTTCTCGACTTCCTTTTTATATTCTCTAAATTTCTCAAAAGCTTCTGATTTGTGTTTCGTCAGGAACACATATCCGAATCTAGAGAGATCGTCAGTGAATGTAATGAAGTATGAAGAACCATCCCTGGCATGTGTAGACATGGGACCGCATACATCACTATGTGTAAGTCCCAAGAGTTCGGTAACTCTTTCTCCGTGTCCCGTAAACGGAGTTTTGGTCATCTTGCCTTTGAGACATGACTGGCAATTGTCATAAGATGAAAATTCAAATGGTTTCAAATATCCATCCTTATGCAACTTAGCAAGTCGTGTCGCATTGATGTGACCCAGTCTACAATGCCACAAGAAGGATTCGTTCAGTTCTGAACTCTTCCTCTTGTGTGTGTTTGTTATGCTCAGAACTGTTGATTGATTTAGAACATAAATGCCATTGCACAACGTGCCTGATCCAACCAACTTTTGGTTACGGAAAATGTTCATAACATTGTCCTGTAATACAAAATTATATCCTTCTTTACTCAACAAAGAAACCGATATAATGTTGCATATCAGGTTCGGCATGTAATAGCATTCGTTCAGAACCAATATATTACCAGTTGGTAATACAAGGTGATATTCCCCGACAGTCTTAGCTGCAACAATTGCACCATTTCCAACTCTAATGTCTTTATCACCTTCTCCAAGTTCTCTACCTTTCCTAAGCCCATGTAACTGATTACATATATGGGATCCTGACCCGGTATCTAATACCCAGGACGTAGAGCAAATGGAGAAACAGTTCTCTGTAACGAACACACCCGAAGAAAATGCATCAACATGTACTTTCTTCATTCGGGTGGCATGGAAATCCTGGTATTCCCCTATATCCTGTTCAGTCCTATAACTCTTACAAGAAAGAACGGAACCAACGTTCCCCAGCACAGTATAACATGCGGGTTCGGTCAATACATCCATATTATTATCTTGATTAGGGTATGAAATGGTCGCACCTGGAGAGAGAGAGAAGAAAACACTTTAGCGTATGCTCGTGCAAGATTAGATTGGTTATTATCTTATCTAATCAGGATGGCTCCCACTGGTTTTTATCAAATCTTCCTTCAAACCCTAAAAGGAAAGACTAGCCGGGATTAATTACACACTACAAGTTCGCCAATCTTTCAGCCAGGCCAGTGTCGGTACTTTGAGGGAGGTCCCCCGTGCTTTCGCACGAACCTAATTAATGTAAAGCTCGTTTTCCCAGAGGCGTAACCTCGTTGACACCTTTCTAGACACCTACTTGATCGGCTAATTGCAATGTGCAAAACTCTCCCAGGAGTAACTCTTACTCGCAGTGGGTATCGGGATCCAACTATCTCATAGAAGATATGCAATCTCATTGCAAATTTCAACACTTGAAATTCCCGATAATATTTTGCCCCTAGCGTCCTATGACCTTGACGCAGGCCAACAAACCATAGTGCGCTAGTCAAGTTCAACCCGTCATTTCCTGATTGAATTAAACCCACCCGCACGACCCTTGACGCAGGCCAACAAAGTCGTACGACTACCCTAATCCAATCTGCATCATATGCATAAGCAGATAAATACTAGTTAGCTACCGCACACTACGCCTTGACGCAGGCCAACAAACGTAGCACGAATACTAACTACTACTTATCTGAAATGATGGAGGGCTACGACAGGTTTTTCTGAAAACCTATTGCGTAATGAACTTGATATCGTTGTAGAATCAAATGAAGTTTTTGAAATGGAGTGATTTTGAGGCTTTTCTAGTTTTGCTAAAGGGGTCACTCCCGGTGAAGGGATCGTCGGCCCTTTCCTCGTCGAATGAGGTGCGGGATATATCATATATATCACTGTGCAAAGCAAAAACTATAGAAGCAATCAAAAGTCAAACCGAGTGTGTAGCATCCGCCAGTTATTGCTAAAGGAGTCACTCCCGTTGAAGGGATCTCGGTCCTTTCCTCATCGAATAAGGTGCAGGGTATATCATATATACCGCTATGCAAAGCAAAACTGTAGCTACCCTTTTTATTTAAAATTTGATTCTACAACATCTTTTGGTTTCTTTTATTTCATTAATCACATTAATGAAGTCCCATCATTTAAGTCACCTAAACATCACAGATAAATACGACGTACACTTATGCCATCCGCATTCGCCTCGATGTCCCCTCGTGCACCGTTAGGTTAGGTAACTAACGACAGAGCAGGGCAGGGCTAGTGCGGGTGCAAAACATAAGTAATGTCTATATAATATATCATATATACTATATACTGTATCTATCATAGAACATCACATGATCACATCACAGATATCGCAGCAGAAGAAACATATGAAACATTGGATATACTAGGGCGTCCGTGTTTTCAATACGAGCCAGTATAAAACACGGATTCTACGGTCGTGATGAATAGCCAATCCCACACCCCTAGACCCCTACGAGAGCGGCAAGCAACCCTACCAATTCTAGGGTTAGGAGACCTGGACTCGACTCCTCGAGATGGTCTCCCACTGGACCCTAGAACCCGGTTACTTGTGCTCCCCTCCTTGGGTCTATCCTAATGCGGAAAAGTAAATAATATACAAACGGTGATATCTTCCGCAACCTGGAAGTGCCCCAATAAAAGAATATTACATACAAGTTTTTACATGAATGAAATTGAAAAACACTCATCTCACATAAAAAACCCCGGCTATTCAAACACGACGATCCAATATAACATATCCAGCAACACATAACATCACATGTCATCAACGTAAGTAAATATGCGCATCCCAATTGTCGTTGACATATAGCAACGAAACCGGCGATATCACATATTACACTTACGGTCACAGAAAAGAAAGTATAAAACTACAACAGTTGGAATTCACAACCTCTTTAGACATCGCAGGCCTAATCAAATGAAATACTTAGACATCACATGCCTAACAATTATAAACCCCGCATTTTAGTCCCATTATCCAAAACTCTTTTCAATATCAAATGAGACTAAACCGCTAGATTTATAACATTCATTCAGTTATCTCATAACTGTTTGTGAATTCCAATTATTGTATCCCATTCCGGATAAATAGAAAATATTAAACTTTCCGATCGAACATTCGAACACCCAAGTTTTCCCGAAACCGTTCAACACATGAAATAGGTTCAAAGACATTCACTTCATGCCTCAGTACGAACGGTCCAGCCGTAGAAGGGTCAAGCCAACGCCTCACATGTGGCACGCCGTACTGCCCCAAACCCGAAGGTTCAAAGGGCAGTTCAAGACGGTCACATAATCGAGTTAAGGTTTGTTGTCTTCTAGAGGGACCATCGCATTACTTGCACTACTTAGAACGTCTTTAAACCACGGAAAAATCCAACACATGGAAATTTTCCGGCAGGGGAAAAGTTGGGTATTTATATCCGGTCGAACTTTTTAACATATTCAAAAATTATCCGGAAAAGCACGCAGACAAAATTAGACAATCCGATCGAAACACCGAGTCCCCAATACAACCCAGAAAACTCAACTCTTGAGTTCAGATTAAAAATTCCCAGGAAACCCAGCACTGCAAAATAAGAATTACTATGTAAAATTCATTGAACAATGAGACATTACGGCCGCGGAACCGCCGCACAAGCCATGCTTGTGCCGCGGAACCGCGGCGGTTTGATGGATTTATGCTATCGAATTTCACAGTAACTCTTACAATCTCCTGCTGAATTTTCTGCATATTTTTAATCCTTAAAAATCCCAGTTTTCAAAAATTGTACAGAGAGCATTTTTTGGGTTAGGGTTTCGGTTCGATCGGACTTCTATCATCGTCTACGCATCGCCTAAGGCTCTAGCTAGGCTCTGATACCACTGTAGGATTCCTAGGCATGCTAATGAAGTCTCACAAGGCATCAACCATACCAATTTCAAATTTTTCCGGTGCCGAGAAACCCTAATACGGATCGTTAACTAGAATTTTAGGCGAAACAATAAACTAGTTAACAACTTAACTAAAGTTAAGAAGCTACAACCTTTGTAGATCCAGTTATCCACTTCCTTAGCTCCACGTAGTCGTCCTCTCGCTGTCCAAGTCGGATCTCGGACTCTAACATCGGCTTCATCGGAGAAATGAACGGACTAGTCGTCGGCTACGATGCCGAAGATGATCTACGTCGAGGTTACACAAGATCAAGCTCCAACTTCACCAAGTTGTGAAACTTGTGAAGAAAACACCCTATACTACATGGCAAGAGGTAGAGGGTGAAGAAATAGGAGGTGGGTTCACTTTAGAATTGGATTTCTCACACTTTTGCTCAAAATGCCATTAATGGTGGCAAGCTTTTTCTTGAAGAAGAAGATAGATTATGATAAGTTATGCTCAAAAAGAATAATAAAATGAATACTTATCATCTTCTAACCTTGGTTAGGTGTAGAGAATAGACCATGGTTAGTGGGAATGGTTAGGGTTAAGCATGAAGACAAAATGGTCACTTGGTCAAAGCTTCATGAAGCTTCAACAAGCTTCATGATAAAAAGAAACCATTTTGTTTTCTTTTATCTATTTCTCAAAAAAGAAAAGATAAATATTAAGTGAAAATATGAAACCCTAACCATTCACTAAACATGGTTTAAGTCTTTACACAAATCCAAGTGAATATGTATCATCAAACATGATACAATCAAGTGCACAAAAGTATATCACATATACAACTTGTGAACTTCAAGTGAGAAAATCCTTTTAAAGTGAACCAATACTAGTTAATGCAAAGTAATATATCAAATATATAATTATACATTAAATCATTAAATCAACACTTGATTCAATGATCCGGTCATGTCGCACATAACCGACTAGTATCCAATGTATCGACTTATCGAATCAATTTTTGATTCGATAACTAGGTTATATCACATACAATCAATCGAAACATTCATCGCGAGAATGAAATGCGGTATCACATACACGCATCATTCTCGGTCCCGCACATATCTCATATGCGCCCCTATTTCGTTTCGCTTGAGCCAGGAAACCTCTGTGTAGGACTCTAAAGACTCGTCAATACGCCGGTAGCAGATGATGATCATATCAGCCGCAAGCGGTCTGCTAAACGTAACGGCCACCCGGGTATTGATCGATCAGAAGATCGACGAGCTAGCCCGCTCACACTCCTGTGAATCTAACCAGTAGCACTTACCGTACAGTCCGGTCTGTTCGTCTGATATGTCGCATATCAAGTCTAGGGGTGGTAAACGTCAGACACCAACAACCGATAAGTCGTGCCGATGTGAGGCTCATAACGGGTCGAGAAACTACTGGTAACACTTACCAGCAAATCTCTGATCAGCCCTGGCCAGGAACTTCCCTGTTACGGCCAATCGAGCACAGCGCAACATCAACCCCCAATACCAGGAGAGACGAAACCCCTCCTATCGCTCACTGCCTCCATGTGACTCGGGACTGTACCCAAAGACCACCGTTTTGCACGCCAGCATGGATATGGTAAGGTGGAGATCAAAGCATAGTGGGAATCACACAAGACTCTATGACGATCTCGGGTCTACAGACTAACCTGTACAAGTGTCACCTGAGAACTGCCATCTGACGTGAGGTATAATACCATCTGGGAGTTCTCGGCGAGTCCGTCCAGTGTACCCAGTCTCCACTGAGCACCCGTATACCATCTCTGATGTCAAACACCAATGGATATGGGATCATCCATCGCCCATCTCATGGGTCGAGAAGCATATACGCTAGTCTACACTGGTAAATCGATGCCCCATCTCGATACACCCACGACTAGGGATCTTGAAGGATGTACTTATGGACTACCATGTCCCCACTAGTATGATCTGCATCATAGTCC
Organism: Agapanthus africanus; assembly: GCA_030015575.1. NCBI lineage: Eukaryota > Viridiplantae > Streptophyta > Magnoliopsida > Asparagales > Amaryllidaceae > Agapanthus > Agapanthus africanus. The sequence goes on along the minus strand of CM057337.1, from coordinate 343,115,928 downwards.
AGGCAATCAAGTACACATCCTAAGGGCTTTACCAACATGTAACTATAAGACAGTTTAAAGAGACTAGTGTACATGTTAAGATAAAGAGCAACCAGATAGCATACTATCATATCGAGCAAGAAAGCTATCTCTATATATGTCCAAGCATCCAATATAATATACATCATCTGTACAATACTGGCCTCTAGGGCATACATACAACTAACAAGCATTACTTGCATTGTCTTCCGAATACTTTAAACTTGGAAATGGGTTCCTGACATTCGATCGTCTCTATCAACTCTCAACGAATCTGTATGAAGTCGTCTCTAGCTGGAATCAATCTATCTGATGACCTCACATCGGGGTAAACGAACGAATCACACGTCTAGTCTTTCCTCCTTGGGTGACTTGTGACCCTCCATCATATCTCTAAGTATATACTCATGCTGCAGTAGCTCCAACATCTGGGCGATATCTCGTCATTTGCAGCAGCAACTGGCTCATTCGTCTGTATGCTGAACAGCGCCTCAACCATCATGAATAAGCGATATATCAATGGTCATCACATTCTGGCTGGCCTCTAGCAGTAGCCTAATCCTCTGGTGCTGATCTGCATGTCCGAGAAATCTCGTAAAAGCGATCTGTCAAACGCACATGGCGCGAAAACACAATAAAACGATGCCTCTATATGCAATCGTACGTCCCTGGAATCATGCCCTGGTCAGTCCTCGTCCATGACGAGCTTAAGCTGACGCAACTCTAGCCGTAGCTCTCTCTTTCTATGTAATCGTGGCAGCAAATTCATAACCAATATCGATGAGGATAGATCATAGGAATGAATATAATACTGTGCAAGGAAATGTACATCCTAAGGCTCCTTAAGCTGAAGGGCGTATCGTAAGTATGCCGCGGAACATACACACGGTACGTCACTCTACTGAAGTCACCTATTCCATCAACCAGGGTCATTCTATGCGACGAAAGTTCGGGTATAATACCCCCTCGAGTAAGTCTAAGTTCCGTAAGGTCATGCCTAAGTTCCGTATATATATAAACGCTCTAGGCTCCGCAAAGTCAAACTTAGACTCGAACCAAGGTTAACCTAGCGCTCTGATACCAACTTTGTCACAATCCGAAATAGCACGTGACTGGCCCTTGAATCATACGAAGTCTATAGGACCTCATCTAATTCAAGTAAGCCAAAAGCCCAGAAATCTAAAACCATTTTAAGGAGTAAATAAGAAACTAGTTTTTAAGAAGTAAGGAAAACATGTTATAAAAGAAAGTTTTTTTTTATAAGTAAGCCGAATATGCATTTTTAAAATTTCTAGTCTTTTCTGAAAATTTCGGCAGAGTTTCTTTTGTAAATACTGGCCCCGAACGGGGTAAAACAAGAATAATATATATACAATGATAAAAGGCATCCCCAAGCGGGAGCTAGCTCTTTGCCAATCGACGGTCACAACTACACAAGCAGTATAATATACAACGCCAAAGGGTGAGAATCAAACTCAAAAATGAAACTCAAAATCAGCATGAAAACCATAATACTACAACGCGCGACTCTAAGGTCGAAATAATACACAACTGGTTTTCGAAGTCTGAAACAATATACAAGTTTGGTTGATGGAATTACTAGATACAACTGAATAATACATATACAATGGTGGTTCTGATGCAAAAGAACCCACCTACCAAAGCAAATCACTCGTAAGGGAAGCAGTGTGCCAGAAAGCCGCATTGAAACCTGTACGGCAAAACTTGCAAGAACTATGGCACAACGGGGGTGAGTTTCCAACTCGTGAATAGAAAACATCACAGAGCAGAAATCGTATGTATGACACAATCCTAGGTCAATACGATCAAATATATTTATAAACCTCAATGAATAAATCTGAAGCATGAAAAGGTGGCCAAGCAAACATATATACATAAGTGTAATCCCATGTGCTCGTGTCAGTGCCTCAGGTAATGACATATCATAAATATAAGGTATGATCAGTGTAATCAACATGAATCAATGTCAACTATATCATGCAGTCCATAAGTATGTGGATATCATCCAAATATGTAATCAATGTCTGTATGTATGTGGATCTCGTCCACGTGTCTCCCAAAGACAATAAGCATCATGCATGTAAATATCATAAAGCATATGCATGGAAATATGAGGATGTAAATCAACTTGTGTCGCTCGCGAAATATCAAAATCATGGAACCTGAGTGTCTAGCATCGACACTCGAAAACATCATGAAACCTGCGCCTAGCATCGGCACGTAAATCCTCATACATATATAGGGCTCCGTCAGTCCGGTTCAGCCCACGGGCTCTGTCAGTCCGAATCGGCCCGTCTCATCTCTTTGTTGGAGATAGTGCCCTCAGAGTCAATTATTGGATCACAGGCACGTGATTGCAATGATTGAGGGAGGACCTATTCCGGTAGGACAGTCTTACTCAAGATGATAGTATGCTATCTGGTTTATCTTTATCATCGTGTACTGCTTTAGGTGACTTAACAGGTCGCTATTACACGTTGATAGAGCCCCTAGGATTCTTGCTTGACTACCAGCAGTATGAGGGCGATCATATTCGTGAGAGCTGGTAGTCTATAAGCACATCCTTAAAAGGTCCTTAGTCGTGGGAGTTTCGAGACAGGGCATCGATACTCCAGAGTAGACTAGTGTATACAGTCGAGACCCCGACGAAGGGCGGTGGCCGGTCTCACAAGCCACTAGTGTCAGTTGGTTCACCTAAGATGTATACAGGTGCTCCTTAGGTTATGAGTACACCGGACAGGACTCGCCGGGAACATGCTAGTTGGTCTTATACCTGACGTCAGATAGCAGGTCCCTGGTGACATGTGTACAAGTTAGTTCATTGACCTGAGGATCGTCATTTGTCTCGTGTGAGTTCCCACTGTACTTTGATTACTACCCTACCACGCTCAAAGGAGACGTGCAAACAGGTTTTAGTTGGGTACAGTCCCGAGCCACATGGAGGCAGTGAGCGGATCTTCAGGGGTTCGTCTCTCCCGGTATTGGGGGTGAGGTCGCGCTGTGTCTAGGAGAGCCAGTACATGAAAGTCCTTGGCCAAGGCAGGAGATTTACTGGTAGGTATTCCAGTAGTATCTCAGGGTGTTCTGGGCTACACTCCAACACGACTTGTACCGCTTTTGGGGGTCTGACTTTTACCAACCCCCTAGGCCCGCCATGCGATGCTCATAGACGAACGGAGCGGACTGTACGGATATTGTCACTGACAGGCTCAGTAGAGTGTCAGGATGAGTTCGCTCATCGACGTCCCTTTTGGTCAATACCTGGTAGCCCGTTACGTATAGGCTAATACCTCTGACGTGCTAGTGGTTAAATCCACAACCAAGGTGTTGACGAGTCTTTAGAGTGCCCCACAGACCAGTTTCTCAAGTTTCGGGCGAAACGCTGTAGAGGCCGTATGGAGATATGGCAGGGTTCGATCAGATACGTGCGGTATTGGACGGATCATGATCGGACGGAAAATACTAGCGGGCTTTGGTTTAAGCCGGATCCTAGTATTGCACAGTGTAGATTTTGTCTCATTGCATTTGTATTTCGGTCGGAATACAAATGCGGGTGTGTATACACAGTAGCGGGGTTTTCTTGTAATTTATTACGGGATCAGTTTTTTGGAGTTGCCAGTTTGCTTTCAGTTTCGGCCATATTTCTTTGTATCTTTCATTGGCCGAAGATTGGTGGAGGAGGGCTTATTTGCATTTGTGCAAATAAGCATTTTTGGAGGGTGTTTTTTGCTAGCTTTTGTATCATGATGGTTTCATGATGGGGCACCATTCCTTGACTTTCTTGACTTCATGATGGCTTGACCTTTGTAGTGATGATTAGTTGATGGAGTATTGGTTTTGGGAGTGATCATTGTTTTCTCATCATCACTTGCTTTTTCCATTACACTCAACCTTGCATTATTCTCTTGATTTACCCCTCTTGAGTTTTCTCTCCCCTTCATGATTCACAAGGCAAGGCCGGCCACTTTGAGGAGAGGGGATTTTCCCTTTTGGTTGTGAGGAAAATGTTAATCTCATTCTTTGCATGCTACATTTTTCTCACCTCTCTCCAAATTCATTTCCTCCACAAAAGAAAAGGCAACTTTCTACAACCCCAAATGAGACAGATAGAACTACACTATTCTACAACAAACCTTGGGCACGTCGACTCGCCAACTTTGTGCCCGAGTTGCCTCGGACCAGAGGCGGGAGCCCGTAAAAGAAGCCGGCGACGTGGTGCCCTTCCGGCGAGGAGGTGGAGACCGGACATTCCGCGGGAGATCGGGACGACGACAAGAAGACCGGAGGACACGGATCACTCGGTATATCTCTCTTCCCATCTTGTAGTTAGCTAGGACTAGTTTAATGGCCAGATCCGGGTATATAGTGCACGGTGGTGCCGGTTTGAAAAGTTATTGTAAATCACCGCTTCCGCATTACGGCGTCGGATTGACGGCCGGGGCGCCACCGTGCACTTACAGTGGTATCAGAGCCTAGCCATTAACCTAGTCTAGCTTTGTCTAATGTGTTTACATTTCCGATCGAACAAAAAAATTCTAAAATCCGCGTTTTCAATAGCATCAGTTTCTGTCGAATTTTTTTTGGCTCCAAAAATTTTTCAGGTAGTTGCAGAATGATGTTCAGGGAAGTATAAGCCTCCTGTAAAAATTTGGTCGCACGATCTCATTATCTCACCACGGAACCGCGGCCAAACCCATGCTTGGGCCGCGGTTCCGCCGCTGTTTAAACTGTTCAGTGCACCAATTTTTTATAGAGGCCTCCTGACTTGAAAATATTGTTTTTGGAACATTCATTTTGGGCCCAGAATTTCTTTATTTGCTACAGTAGTGCTTTGGGGCCCACTTGGTAAATTTGATCGATCGAAAAATTTTAAACACATTAGTTCATAGTATTTACATTATATCTGCGACCGTGAATGTCACTTGATCGGTAAATCCTGTCTAACTGCTATAGCCCGGTTAGACGGATTTGCGAACGTGACATTCACGTTGATGTTCTGTGATTGTGCTGTGATGTTGCGGATTGGTCGTGGGGGATAGCCTGGTTGCAATGCTAGTACAGTTTTTGTTGTACTATGTACATTTGATATTGCGGGGCGAGCGTCCGACATGTGGATTGCCTTCACTGCCTGTTTGTATTATTCTTTTGGGGCATGACCAGGTTGCGGTCAATGTACCCATTGTATGTATATTTTACTTTCTGTACTAGGATTACCCCGCGGAGGGGTGCACGGATAGCCGGGTTCTAGAGGGCAACGGGCCCGCATCTCATGGCATTGAGACGGAGGGGGATTTACTCTAGAATTGGCGGGCTATTCGCCGCACTCGTAGGGGTACAGGTTGACCCAGGAGAGGTGCCCAAGTTACCGGATTCCGTGAAGTGCTGGGTGGTCCATTCACGTTGCTGAAGGGGGATGCCTCGCTTCAGGTTTTGGCGGGTGACTTGCCGCGCCCGTAGGGGTCTAGGATTTTTATTGCACAGGCTATCCACACGACCAGGGGAACGTCGGGTTTCAGCGGCTCTGTGAAACCCGGGGATCCCAGATATCTGTATTGTTCTGTGATGCTGTACATTTCTGTGATGTTGCATTTTATCACGCCTTGAGCGAAATATTATATATTGATATATATACTAGTAGATGTTGTATATGTTTTGCATTCGCGCTAGTCCAGTCCCCGCTCTGTCGTTAGTTAGCTAACCTAACGGGTAATGACGGGACCCAGTGGCGAATGCGGATGACATATACGTACATCAGTATATTTTCGTTCTTTATGGTGTGATCAATTGATGGGACTGCGTTGATTCGGATCAATGCAAGTTAAAAACAAACCTAATCTGATGTTGTTGGAACATTTTTCAAAAAGCTGTTATTGCAAGGACGTTCACTTTTGTTTTGCACAGTGGTATTCAGTTGGAATATCCTGCTCCTCAGTCGACGAGACAAGGGCCGAGATCCCTTCACCGGGAGTGACCCCTTGGACAAAAGTTTGCGTCAGGGCAATAACTTCACTATAGCCGATTATTTTTGCTTTGCATCGTGGTATTCAGTTGGAATATCCTACACCTCATTTTACGGGGAAAGAGCCGAGATCCCTTCACCGGGAGTGACCTCTTTAGCAAAGGTTTTCGTCACTATATTTTCTAAAAAGCTATCCGTTCCTTCAACGATATCAAGTTTATTACGTTAAAGGTTTTCGCCATAAACCATTCGTAGCCGTCCGTCGTTTCATATGGATAGTCAATAGTATTCAAGCTGTGTTTGTTGGCCATAGTCAAGGCACAGTGTTTGGTAGCTATTGAGTGTTCATATGTAGCATAGATAGATGCATTGGTTTGGGACAGTCGTATAGCCTTGTTGGCCCTAGTCAAGGGCTTGTACGGGTGGGTTCAAATCAACCTGGACAATGACGGGTAGAACTTGACATGTGACTTATGATTTGTTGGCCATAGTCAAGGTCATAAGAGCATGGGGCAAAAATCACATCGGGAGTTTCTAAAGAAACTGAAACTTGCCAGATATGCGCATACCTTCTGGAGTATGATAGCGTGAGCGGATTCCATCACGTTATCATGCGGTGATAGTTGGATCCCGATTCCCACTGATGAGTTGGTTTACTCCTCGGGTGATCCCGGCTAATTCTTCTTTCAGGTTTGGAGGAGAATTTGACGGTACAGTAGGAGGTTTCCAGATTAGATAAATTGGTAACCATTCTGATCTAGGTTAGAGTGCACGCTGAGTGTTTCTTTTCTCTCTCTCACTCTGGCAGCGACCATTGACCCGACCCTAGACTATGACTCAGAGACCAAGTTGACCGAACCTTCTTTAACACTGGCTTTTGGATTGTCAGAGTTGCAGACTTCATTGCCACTCCTACTTTTACCCTTTTCTCCAGGACACCCCGTATTACTACGAACGTCCACTTCCATTGGACAAAACCATCGTATGGTTAGATACGAACTCGAAGGAATTTATTCGAGGATGGTTTCCGGTTCTGGAGAAAACGGATAGGATTATTCAGTTGTCTTTTCCTTTTACCTTCTCTCAGGTTGCGAGTACTCCTTGGTTTAGGAGATAGTACACCTATTACGCAAATTGGATAGTCTTCTTCCAAACCATAGGCTGGTGCCGAACGGTGGGGAATGAAGAAAACCAATTAGCCTAACGATGGTGTACAAAAGGTATTAAGTAAAGACATATCAAGGGATTAGTAAGAGGGCAAAGTAAATTGCGACTGATGTTCACGACCAAACCAGGTATTTCGTTACCACTCGCATTTTACCTTTGTATTTCTCCAGAACACTCCGTATCACTACGAAGATCGACAGTTTATTGGATACTCCATCGTATGGTTATATACGAACTCGAAAGGAACTTGTTCCAGTTCGGGGATGGATTCTGGTTCAGGAGAAATAGGAATAGGGTTTATTCGGTTGTCTTTTATCCTCACCTTCTCTCGCATTGCGAGTGCTCCTAAGATTAGGACAGTACACCCATTATGCTTATTGGATAGTCTTCTTCCAAACCATAGGCTGGTGTCGAACGGTAGGGAAGGAAGAAAACCATTTGGCCTAAAGGGGTGTACAGAAGGTAATGACTAAAGACATATGAAGGGATTTGGAGAGGTTGCAGAGATTTATACGGTTACAGTTGTGAATCTGGAAGAGGCATTACTAGGAATACCAGGATACCCCTACGAAACATTTCAATGTTTCAGCTTCACTGTGTGCTGTTAAAGGAAAACTGATTTCCCAATTAGACACTTGATCCAGGGTATGTATTTACCAAGTCTGATTCTCACATCTGTATGGTTTTACAGATGATGAGTGGGAGTAAGTTATTGGGAATTGGGTGATCATCCTCCTTATATCGGGATTCGTTGTAATCGGTGATATTTGAGGAATTCACCTGGGTTGTTTGCCCGACGGCAAATATTTGGTTTTGAATATCCGCTGTTATGCACCAATTTCAAATTGATATATCTGTACGTCTATTTTTATAGAGTGAGATGTACCTCTTTGAAATTATGTCTATGACATTTACCTATATCAGTGGATGGTTAGGTAAGGAGCATTAAACGGCGGTGTAATTCTTCATAACCATAAGTACAGTTTTCAACCGACGACACACAGGGAATGAGTTATTAGATTCAACGGACTTGTACAGAGTATTGTATATTGTCCAGTGTCCATCAGGACAGAGGGGATGGTCCTCGTACTATATTCGATTTACTTATGACTTCTCTAGTTTTCAGACAAGTGTTTCGTAGAAACGCAAGGTCCGAATTTTGAGAAGTTATAGGTATATGAATAAAGTAGAGAACCAGGTGTTGCAAGTATCGGGATTCTTCAAGGTGATCGAAGATATAGATACTTGTGTGTGGTATTCAGTTGATAGTAATGATTAAGAGAACTTGCTTCTCTTTCAGGTTACTCATAATTGGAAGCATTCCTAAGTTGAGTAACGCTGATCGGCCTCCTTCCACTTAGTTGATATGCACTGGAGACAGCTGCATGATTTGAATCTGGTTCAATTAAATCAGTGCCTCTGCTCCTATATTGGATATAGAACAGTTCGTATCTTGACGATGTTAAGGTACGGGGAGTTGTCCGGCCTATGCTTAAAACCAGACTCTGGATAACTCAAGGCATGTTTCTGTAATGGCTGTTTGTGGGTTGACCCAGGCTATGACGAGGGTTGACTTTCTACCATCTGGAAGTTCAATAGTGATATTGTTCTAGACTCGCCACAGTTTTAATAAAAAATGGATTTTTTCAGAAAACAGTAGTGGGAGTATGGTAGAACTGGAAGTGATTCCAGAACCACAAACGATTACTGAAGATTTTGATAGGAACCTAAATATTCAATCTGGTTTGACATTCCATTGGCCACTCCGCAGATAAGATGGGTAACTTCAGGCACCCGAGAGGTACTCCGGTAGCCTCAAGGACGGTGACAGGGAAGTTCTTGTTTACCCAGACTTGCCATTGCTGTTGTTCCAGACTGTGAGACCCGGCGGGAGGATGAGTATAGCGTCGTTCTAAACTAGCTTTAGAAGTGTACGTGTATATGACTCTGCCAGAGGGTTGTCGTAGTCAGTGGGAGCAGCGGAAGCATTGGTGGACAAGTGGCTTATGTCTATTTATAGACTAAAGCAGATGTAGCGGAGATAGATCATCAATTTCTGATGTGACAATCATAGGTTTGACTTCATCAGAATAGGGGATGGATCTGTTGAGAAGGCAGTAGGGTATGATGTCATGGTATTTGGATGACATACACAGAGTAGGAAGTGATATTCCTATACTACGATCGGTTATACTTTGGTTGTCACACAGTGGCTTCTCCACATAGGACTTGGACATTATATCAGACATACTGGTTACCGGATCTATGGTATTAGTTCTAGATTTGGGTGGTTTCCCAATCAGGGTACTTAGACAGCATTCTATGAGTATATAGAATGGACGACTCCTGGCATGGTAATGTACCTGCAGGTGATGGAGTCACCGTCTCTAAAAGTGTCTTACAGACTAAAGGGGAGAGGGATGTGCATGATTGGCAGATCACTTGCTTAGGCAATTGAGTCAATCATGAGATGTCAAGTACCACACCATATGTTGTTTTTGCATTAGATGCAATAAGTTGACATTGATCCAATCCTGGAGAAACAGTCGGAAGCAGTTTTAGAACATAAGTGGATGTTCTAGGGATATGATAACGACAGCCTCATTCGGGAGACAGTTATCATTCCAGGCTTCCAAGGTGAGTTGGACGACAGGGAGGTTGTCAGAGTTATAGTTTTCCCTCTGATGAGGGGCAGTATTTTGGACAGGTGGTCCAAGGAAATACTGAGGGAGGCATGGCGCAGGATACTGATTAAGTTCAGTTGACGATACAGTCTAAGAAGTTTGGATTTGGAGTTCATTTATGAGCTAGGTCCCATCAGACATCCAGAAACATTCTAAGACAGGTATTGCTCACTTCGGGAGATGGCATTCTCCGAGAACTTGAGATATAGAGAGACATAGAAAGAAACATCAAAGCGGATCCACTCACTAAGGCTATTCCTCGAACGCAATAGTTTCGCAAACGAGCTTTGTGAGACTGACTAGTAGAGGAGTTGGGTGTTCGGTATCACACGGGCTGTGAGTATGCGACATCGCAATAAATAGCCTTGAGTGCAAGTGGGAGATTGTTGGAGATAGTTCCCTCAGAGTCAATTATTGGATCACAGGCACGTGATTGCAATGATTGAGGGAGGACCTATTCCGGTAGGGCAGTCTTACTCAAGATGATAGTATGCTATCTGGTTTATCTTTATCATCGTGTACTGCTTTAGGTGACCTGACAGGTCGCTATTACACGTTGATGGAGCCCCTAGGATTCTTGCTTGACTATCAGCAGTATGAGGGCGATCATATACGTGAGAGCTGGTAGTCTATAAGCACATCCTTAAAAGGTCCCTAGTCGTGGGAGTTTCGAGAAAGGGCATCGATACTCCAGAGTAGACTAGTGTATACAGTCGAGACACCGACGAGGGGTGGTGGCCGGTCTCACAAGCCACTGGTGTCAGTAGGTTCACCAAAGATGTATACAGGTGCTCATTGGATTATGAGTACACCAGACAGGACTCGCCGGGAACATGCTAGTTGGTCTTATACCTGACATCAGATAGCAGTTCCCTGGTGACATGTGTACAGGTTAGTTCATCGACCTGAGGATCGTCATTTGTCTCGTGTGAGTTCTCACCGTACTTTGATTACTACCCTACCACGCTCAAAAGAGACGTGCAAAAAGGTTTTAGTTGGGTACAGTCCCGAGCCACATGGAGGAAGTGAGCGGATCTTCAGGGGTTCGTCTCTCCCGGTATTGGGGGTGAGGTCGCGCTGTGTCTAGGAGAGCCAGTACATGAAAGTCCTTGGCCAAGGCAGGAGATTTACTGGTAGGTATTCCAGTAGTATCTCAGGGTGTTCTGGGCTACACTCTGACACGACTTGTACCGCTTTTGGGGGTCTGACTTTTACCAACCCCCTAGGCCCGCCATGCGATGCCCATAGACGAACGGAGCGGACTGTACGGATATTGTCACTGACAGGCTCAGTAGGGTGTCAGGATGAGTTCGCTCATCGACGTCCCTTTTGGTCAATACCTGGTAGCCCGTTACGTATAGGCTAATACCTCTGACGTGCTCGTGGTTAAATCCACAACCAAGGTGTTGACGAGTCTTTAGAGTCCCTCACAAACCAGTTTCTCATGTTTCGGGCGAAACACTGTAGAGGCTGTATGGAGATATGGCAGGGTTCGATCAGATACGTGCGGTATTGCACGGATCGTGATCGGACGGAAAATACTAGCGGGCTTTGGTTTAAGCCGGATCCTAGTATTGCACAGTGTAGATTTTGTCTCATTGCATTTGTATTTCAGTCGGAATACAAATGCGGGTGTGTATACACAGTAGCGGGTTTTTCCTGTAATTTATTACGGGATCAGTTTTTTGGAGTTGCCAGTTTGCTTTCAGTTTCGGCCATATTTCTTTGTATCTTTCATTGGCCAAATATTGGTGGAGGAGGGCTTATTTGCATTTGTGCAAATAAGCATTTGTGGAGGGTGTTTTTTGCTAGCTTTTGTATCATGATGGTTTCATGATGGGGCACCATTCCTTGACTTTCTTGACTTCATGATGGCTTGACCTTTGTAGTGTTGATTAGTTGATGGAGTATTGGTTTTGGGAGTGATCATTGTTTTCTCATCATCACTTGCTTTTTCCATTACACTCAACCTTGCATTATTCTCTTGATTCACCCCTCTTGAGTTTTCTCTCCCCCTCATAATTCACAAGGCAAGGCCGGCCACTTTGAGGAGAGGGGATTTTCCCTTTTGGTTGTGAGGAAAATGTTAATCTCATTCTTTGCATGCTACATTTTTCTCACCTCTCTCCAAATTCATTTCCTCCACAAAAGAATAGGCAACTTCCTACAACCACAAATGAGACAGATAGCACTACACTATTCTATAGCAAACCTTGGGCATGTCAACTCGCTAACTTCATGACCGAGTTGCCTCGGACCAGAGGCGGGAGCCCGTAAAAGAAGCCGGCGACGTGGTGCCCTTCCGGCGAGAAGGTGGAGACCGGACATTTCGCGGGAGATCGGGACGACGACAAGAAGACCGGAGGACACGGATCACTCGGTATATCTCTCTTCCCATCTTGTAGTTAGCTAGGATTAGTTTAATGGCCCGATCCGGGTATATAGTGCGCGGTGGTGCCGATTTGAAAAGTTATTGTAAATCAGCGCTTCCGCATTCCGGCGTCGGATTGACGGCCGGGGCGCCGCCGTGCACTTACACTCTCAACTCTGGTCGGTATCCTCCAGATATCCGCCGAGCTCAACTATAATCACCGGTAGGTAGTAGTCCCCTTCCAGGCTCACCGTCTAACATATAGGAGTCTTCTTGTCCCGGGGTACTTCACCGGGTCCAATATGTACCCGCAGACGGTGCCTACCTCTCCTCGAATCGGGTTTCACATGTCGCTTTCAGAACCGAGAAAACACATGGTGGACGCACTGAAATATCATATCAAGGGTAACTGGGTTTTTAAAACAATACATACTCTCTTTTGAAATACCCACGGTTCCCAAATCCAGAAATATCATGGAAACAACATATCTCAATGCGTATAATCATAAAGCATGATGTATGTGATATGTAAAAGAAATGTAAGCATATCAGTATATCATGCAACATGAAATAGTAATATGCAAATATTGAGGGGAGCCGCTCTTTTAAAATGAATCAGTTTTAAAGAGTATCTTGCGGTTCCCAAATCTCCTAATCAAGCCAGAATCATCTATGTATGTGCAATTACGTATGTATACAAGTATGAGTGTACAACAGGTAAGTGCACAAGTATGAGTGTACAATATATATGTACACAAGTATGAGTGTACAATAGGTATGTGCACAAGTATGAGTGTACAATTGGTATGTGCACAAGTATGAGTGTACAATATGTATGTACTCAAGTTGTTAGTTATATGTATGCCCTAGAAGCCATTACTGTACATACGATGTATATTGTAGTGAATGCTTGGACATATATAGGTAGGGCTTTCTTGCTCGACATGATAGTATGCTAACTGCTTGCTCTTTATCTTAACATGTACTCTGATTGTCTCTATGTTACATGTTGATAAAGCCCTTAGGATAAGTACTTGACTACCAAGACTATGATGCAGATCATATTAGTGGAGATAGTGTAGTCGCCATGTACATCCTTCAAATGTTCCTAGTCGTGGGAGTACCGAGACAGAGCATCGATACTCCAGAGTAGAATAGCGTATGCGCTTCTTGACCTATATGATGGTCGATGGATGATCCCATATCCATTGGTGTTTGACATCAGAGAAGGTATACGGGTGCTCAGTGAAAACTGGGTACACTAGACGGACTCGCCGAGAACTCCCAGATGGTATTATACCTCACGTCAGATGGCAGTTCTCTGGTGACACTGGTACAGGTTAGTCTATAGACCCGAGATCGTCATAGAGTCTTGTGTGATTCCCACTGTGCTTTGATTTCCACCATACCACATCCATTGGGGCGTGCAAAATGGTGGCTTTTGGGTACAGTCCCGAATCACATGGAGGCAATGAGCGGATAGGAGGGGTTTCGTCTCTCCCGGTATAGGGAGTTGATGTTACGCTGTGTTTGATTGGCTATAACTGGAAATCCCTTGCCAGGGTTGCTGAGATTTACTGGTAAGTGTTATCAGTAGTTTCTCGATGTGTTGTAGACCTCATAAGGACACGACTTATCAAGCTAATGGGGTCTGACGTTTACTACCCCTAGGTGAGATATGCGAAATATCAGACGAGGAGACCGGACTGTACGGGAGTGTTGCTGATTGGATTCACGGGAGAATGTACAGGCTTGCTTGTTGATCTTCTGATCGCTCAATACCCGGGTGGCCGTTACGTTTGGCAGACCGCTTGCGGTTTGTGGGTGTTTGATATGATCATCACCTACTGCCGGCGTATTGACGAGTCTTTAGAGTCCTACACAGAGGTTTCCTGGCTCAAGCGAAACGGAGTAGGAGCGCATATGTGATATGTGCGGGAACGAGATTAATGCGAGTATGTGATAAAGCATTATATTCTCGCGATGTGTGACATGTTGGTTATATGTGATATAGCCGAGTTATCGGATCGAGCGTTGATTCGATAAGATGTTGCATTTGATATTAGTCGGTTATATGTGATATAGCCGGATTATTAAATCAAGAGTTGATTTGATAATTAATATATAATTATATATTTGATATATTATATTACATTAACAAATATTTCGCTCACTATTGATTTCTTTTTCTCACATGATGTGCACATTGTATATATATACGCGATATGTACATTTGTATACATGGATTGTGTCATGCTTGATGATACATACAAGATGGGTGTATGAGATTAATACAATGCTAGGGTTAAGTTAGGGTTTCTATTTATATTAAGCTAATTCAAAAGAGATTGAGTTTGTTTTGTTAAAACTTGCACAAAAGCTTATGGATAAGCTTATGGATAAGCTTTGACAAAGTCAATCCTTTTGTCTAGTTTAAGATATTTATCAAACCCAACCTTTAACCATAGACATGAGTTAATTCTCTACATGAGTTAGCCATGAGGGCTTAACTCAACCATGGGTGCAATAATTCATTTGGATGAATTATTCACAAGTCTTCTTCTTCTTCTTCGAGCTCCATGAAAAAGCTTGCTATCTCTAATGGAGTTTTGAGTAAAAGTGTGAGAAAATCAATTCTAAAGTGAGCCCACCTCCTACTTCTTTAACCTCTACCACTTGCCATGTAGTAGAGTGTGTTCTCTTCATAAAGTTCATGACCTAGTGAACGAATAGCTTGATTTAGTGTCTCCTCGACGTAGATCATCTTCGGTCTCGAAGTCATCGAAGCAAGCATGTTCGTTTCTTCGTGGGAGCCTCTATAGAGTCCGGACGATCGTGATCGCAGCAAAGGGACAACTAGACGGAGCTATTGAAGTGAAGGACCGGACTATAAAGGTTGTAATCCCAAACTCTTAGTAGTAAGTTGTTTACTTGCTTATTGTTTTCGCATAATCTCTAGTCTACGATCTTGGTTAGGGTTGTTCGGCACGTCTAAATTTTAAATCAGGCATGGTTGATATCTTGTAGACCCTTGTGAGAGTGCCTAGTAACCCTAAAGTGGTATCAGAGACAAGCTAGAGTTTTAGGAGAAGTCTAGGCGAAGTTTAAATTCCGATCGAACCCCGAAACCCCGGTTTTTACCCTTTTCTGGAATTTTTTCAAAAAGTTGATTTTTTTCGTATTAAAAATGCTCAAAAAATTCAGTAGGTGATTTGATGGATTACTGTGAAAAACATGCCCAAAATGCCTTTATTGCACCGTGGAACCGCGGCAATAGCCATGCTCACACGGCGGTTCCGCTGCCAAACAGTAACTTTTGGGTTTGGTTTTCACACAGTAAAATCCGTACAGATCTCCTGATTGTTCTGGGAATTTTTATTCTACTCAAGTGTTGAGTTTTCTGGGTTGTATTTGGAGCTCATTGATTCGATCGGAAAGTATAACTTCGTTTAGTTTGTCCGGATAATTTTTAGAACGTGTTAAAAAGTTCGAATGGATATCAATAACTCACTTTTCCCCTGCCGGAAAATTTCCAAGTGTTTGATTTTTCCGTAGTTTAAGAACGTTCTAAGTCATGCAAGTAACGCGGTGGACCCTCTAGAAGACAACAAATCTTAACTCAATTATGTGACCGTCTGAACCGCCTCTAAACCTTAGGGTTTGGGGCAGTACGGCGTTGCCATATGTGAGGCGTTGGCTTAACCCTTCTACGGCTGGACCATTGGTATTGTGGCATGTGATGGATGTTTTTTTAAACTAATTTCAAGTGTTGAGAACAATTTGGGAAATCTTGGGTTTATGTTTATTCGATCGGAAAGTTTAACATTGTCTATTTATTTGGAATGTGATACAATATTTGGAATCTACAAGTAGTTATGAGATAACTAATTTGAATGTAATAAATCTAGCAGTTTAGTCTCAGATGATCGGTTGCCACGGGATTTTGATGCGATAAAAAGTCCATCGCAATCACGTAGCGTACGCGGATACTCGCCGGGTAAACTTAATAGAAAGCCACGCCCCATAGTCCCGACCAAGTGACTGTAGGAGAACCCCATCGCCAAAAGCATCCATTCGGGTGCTCGTGGCAGCGGTGTTCCGCCTTAGTGCACTTCGTCGACGGCATCTGGGGGTACGGCCGTCGACTAAAGTTTGCGACGAGCATTTGATCAGGATGTCGGGAATCTTGTTGAATTGCCCAACTAGATATTGAAAAGTGTTTTCGATAATGAGATAAACATGCGGGGTTTATAATTGTTAGGCATGCGATGTCTAAGAAATTCATTTGGTTAGGCATGCGATGTCTAAGGAAGTTGCGGATTCCAACTGTTGTAGTTTTACACTTTCTTTTCTGCGACCGTAAGCGTAGTATGTGGTGTATCGCCAGCTTCGTTACTATATATCAACGACAATCGGGATACGCATCTTGCTTACGTTGATGATATGAGATATTATGTGTTGCTGTGATATGTTATATTGGATCGTCGTGTTCTGAATAGCCGGGGGTTTTATGTGAGATGAGGGTTTTTATTTTCATTCATATAAAATTCATTTGTATGTAATATTCTTTTATTGGGGCACTTCCGGGCTGAGGATGATGTCACCATTGTATATTATTTAATTTTCCGCATTAAGTAGACCCAAGGCGGGGAGCACAAATAACCGGGTTCTAGGGTCCAGTGGGAGACCATCTCGAGGAGTCGAGACCGGGTCTCCTAACCCTAGAATTGGCAGTGTTGCTTGCCGCTCTCGTAGGGGTCAAGGGATGTGGGTTTGGCTATTCATCACGACCGTGGAATCCATGTTTTATAGAGGCTCGTATTAAAAACACGGACGTCCTAGTATATCCAATATTTCATATATGTTCTTCTGCTGCAATGTTCTGTGATGAGATCATATTACTTCCTGAGACGAATGATTATATTATATATATGAGATATATGTTATATTGCAGATTTCGTTTCAAATGTGATGCTTGTGAAGCATAATAAAATGGGACTTCATTAATGAGATTAATGAAACTAAAAGAAACCTAAAGATGTTGTAGAAACTTGTTTAAAAACTGGTAGCTCTAGTTATTGCTTTGCATAGCGGTATTCCTTATAGAATATCCAGCACCTTATTCGATAAGGAAAGAGCGGAGATCTCTTCACCGGGAGTGATCTCTTTAGCGAAACTACCAGATGCTACAAACTCGGTTTGTCTTTTGATTGTTTCTATAGTTTTTGCTTTGCACAGCGGTATTTATGAAATATCCTGCACCTTAGTCGATGAGGAAAGAGCCGACGATCCCTTCACCAGGAGTGACCACTTTAGCGAAACTAGAAAAGGCCTCAAAAACACTCCATTTAAAATCACTCGATCCTACAACGATATCAAGTTCATTACGCAAAAGGTTTTCATGAAAACCTGTCGTAGCCCTCCGTCATTTTAGGAAGTAGAATACTTAGTATTCGTGTTGCGTATGTCGACTTTAGTTGAGGCGTAGCGTACGGTAGCTAAGTGATATCTTCCTACACAGCATATGATGCGATTAGTAAGGACATTCATGTGATTATGTCGACCATAGTTGAGGGTCATGTAGGGTGGATCTGATTAATCATGAAATGACGGGTAGAACATGACTAGTGCTTATGATATGTTGACCTTAGTTAAGGTCATAAGTGCTAGGGGTAAAATATTATTGGGAATTTCAAGTGTTGAAATTTGCAATGAGATTGCATACCTTCTATGAGATAGTTGGATCTTGATACCCGCTGCGAGTAAGAGTTACTCTTGGGAGAGTTTTACACATTACAATTAGCCGATCAAGTAGGTGTCTAGAAAGGTGTCAACGGGGTTACCCCCAGGGAAAACGAGGTTTACTTTAATTAGGTCTGTGCGAAAGCACGGGGAACCTCCCTCAAAGTACCGGCACTGGCCTGACTGAAAGATTGACGAATTTGTAGGATGTAACTAATCCCGACAAGTCTTTCCTTTTAGGGTTTGAAGGATGATTTGACTAAAACAGTGGGAGACATCCTGATTAAACATATTAATAACCAATCTAATCTTACAAGAGCATACGCTGAGTGTTTTCTTCTCTCTCTCTCCATGTAGCGACCATATCACGCCTTAAATCAAGATAATAATACGGATGTATTTTACCGAACCCACTTGGTATACTGCGTTAGGGAACGTTGGTCCCGCTCCAACTTATAATTGTTATAAGACAGAGCAGGAAATAGGGGATTACCAGAATTCCCGTGCCACCCAAACGAAGAAAGCGCATGCTGATGCAACATCTTCGGGTGTGTTCATTACACAGAACTGTTTCTCAATATCCTTTACGTCCTGAGTATTTGATATCGGATCAGGATCCCACATATGTAATTTTTTACATGGGCTACAGATAGGTAGAGAACTGAGAACGGATGACAAATTTCATGAGATAGAAACGGTGAAAGTGTTGCAGCCAAGTCTGTTGGTAGTTATCACCCTGTATTAACAAATACATTGATTCTGAATGAATGTTATTAGATACCGAACCTGATATACAACATCTTACCGAACCTGATATACAACATCTTATCAATCTCTTTATTAGTAAAGAAGGATATAATTTTGTATTGTTGGATAATGTTTTGAACATTTCCTATATCAAGAGTTGATCGGTTCATGCACGTTATCTAAAAGCATTAACGTTCTAAATCAAACCACAGTTCTTAACATACAGAACACACACAAGAGGAAGAGTTCAGAAATGAACGAATCCTACTTGAGGTATTGTAGACTAGGTCATATCAATGCGACCAGACTAGCTAAAGTTACATAAAGATGCATATTTAAATTAGTTTGAATTTACATCTTGTGAAACTTTCCGGTCAAGTCAAAAAGATAAGATAAACACAGCTCTGTTTATTAGAAACAGAGAAAGAGTTAGTGAACTCTTGGGATTGATACATGCTGATGTACGAAGGTCCCCTGTCTATACATGCCAAGATCGGTTCTTTGTACTTCATGATATTCACTGATGGTCTCTCAAGATTCGCACATGTATTCCTGTTGAAATACAAGTCTGAACCTTTTGAGAAATTCAATGAATATGAGTTAGAAGTAGAGAACCAAAAATGGGTAAAAGTATTGTCCTTTGATGAGATCAAGCAGGAAAATACTTGAGCACGGGAATCCTGGACTATTCTAAAGGAGAATGAGATTCTCTCTCAGCATTACTCCTCCGTATACACCATAGCACGATGGTATATCGGGGCGGAGCAATAGCACCCTATGTGATATGGTGTGTTCTATGATGAGTACTACTGACTTTCCTATTTCCTTTTGGAAGTTATGCACTTGAGAAGATGCATACCTATTGAATAGGGTTCCAATCAAATCAGTAGCCTACCACTCCATATGTGATATGGAATAGGAAGAGCCCATATCTTAAGTAAGTTAAGATTTAGGGTTGTTCGGCCTATGTCTAAAAGCAAAATCCGGACAAGCTCGAGGCAAAGTCACTTCTTAAGAAGTTTGTTGGATATCCCAAGCATTCGCAAGGGAATATCTTCTACCTAACCGAGGAACAAAAGATGTTTTGTTTCTCAACATCCCACCATTGTGAAAGGGAATTTCTTGTGAAGAAATTAGTGGTCATGAGGTTGAACTGGAAACAGTTCAAGCTATACAAACTGCAGCTGATGATTTGGTGGAACCGAAAAATTCAATAGTTTCTAACGAACCTCGGCCACTCCGCCGATCAAGTAGGGTTCCTCAACCACCTGAGAGATACTTCAGTTTCTCTATGACAGTGGGAGCGAGGATTGCATCATGAGATGAAGACCCAACTTATTTCGAGCTGGCCATCAAGAGTGGGACTCTGTAAGAATGGCTGGATGCTTAGCGATCTGAGATGGAATCCTTATATACCAACAAATTATGGACTTTGGTTGCTTTATCTGAAGGGTTAAATCCCCATCAGGAGCAAGTATATCTTGAGAAGATTACTTGGTGTACATGGAAAAGTTGAGACTTTCAAAGCTATGCTTAAGTCCATCCAGATCCTACTTGCCACGGCTACATACCATGACCACGATATCTGGCGGTCGGGTGTCATGACTGCTTTTCTAAATGTTGATTTGGAAGAGAGCGTCTATAAGTACACATCCAGAGGGCTTCATAGACAGTGGGAGCAGCGGAAACGTGTGCAAGATATTTTATGTGATAAATCAGGCATCGCGGAGTCGAAACATCTGTTTTGATGTGGTAGTAAAAAAGTTTGACTTCATCAAAATGGTAGATGAACCTTGTATATACAAAAAGATAGTAGGGAGTATGGTGGTGATCCTCGTAGAGTACGTGGATGACATACTCTTGATAGGGAAGGATTTTCCTATGCTACGCTCGTTCAATCTCCACTTATCGTAATGATTCTCCATATTGGATCAAGGTGATACCTCCTAAATCCTGGATTATGGATCTATGAGATAGATCTAGATGGATGTTAGGATTCTCACTAGTTGTAGTGAGATGGTATCAATCGATCCTGCGGAGAATCACTGGAATGGTTCCAGGGTGATAAGGACGACTGAATGTCAGTCGCAGGCATTGTCTTTACCCTCAGTGCAGGGACGGTATGTTGGAAGAGTTCCAAGCTAGATACCGTGACTTACTAGACGATTAAAGGCTAGATACATCGTTACCAAAGAGGAAGTTTGGATATAAATAATAGTTCATGAGATGAACTTAGTTCCTGCCATTGTGAGACAATGGAGTTGTAGCTTTCGCCTAGGAACGTCTGTCCCATCAGAAATCCAGATATAATTCTTAGGCAGTATCACCTGATCATGGAGATGGTTGATCTCCTGGGAGATCGAGGTTAGGAGAGTAGACACAGAGGAAAAACAGCGCGGATCCACTCACAAAGGCCTATTTCCCAGTAGAGACTTTTATGGGATGGTTGAGTATGAGATACTTCAACCACTGCTGATTGTTGGGTATGCGATACCACAACAGATGGCCCTAGTGCAAGTGAGTGATTGTTAGTTATATGTATGCCCTAGAGGCCATTACTGTACATACGATGTTTATTGTAGTGGATGCTTGGACATATATAGGTAGGACTTTCTTGCTCGACTTGATAGTATGCTATCCGGTTGCTCTTTATCTTAACATGTACTCTAATTGTCTCTATGTTACATGTTGATAAAGCCCTTAGGATAAGTACTTGACTACCAAGACTATGATGCAGATCATACTAGTGGGGACAGTGTAGTCGCCAAGTACATCCTTCAAATGTTCTAGTCGTGGGAGTACCGAGACAGGGCATCGATACTCCAGAGTAGACTAGTGTATGCGCTTCTTGTCCTATATGATGGGCGATGGGTGATCCCATATCCATTGGTGTTTGACATCAGAGAAGGTATTTGGGTGCTCAGTGAAAACTGGGTACACTGGACGGACTCCCCGAGAACTCCCGGATGGTATTATACCTCATGCCAGATGGCAGTTCTCTGGTGACACTGGTACAGGTTAGTCTGTAGACCCGAGATCGTCATAGAGTCTTGTGTGATTCCCACTGTTCTTTGATTTCCACCTTACCACGTCCATTGGGGCGTGCAAAACGGTGGCTTTTGGGTACAATCCCGAATCACATAGAGGCAATGAGCGATAGGAGGGGTTTCGTCTCTCCCAGTATAGGGAGTTGATGTTGCGCTGTGTTTGATTGGCTATAACTGGAAATCCATAGCCAGGGATGCTGAGATTTACTGGTAAGTGTTATCAGTAGTTTCTGGATGTGTTATAGACCTCATAACGACCCGACTTATCAAGCTAATGGGGTCTGACGTTTACCACCCCTAGGTGAGATATGCGACATATCAGACGAAGAGACCGAACTGTACTGGAGTGTTACTGATTGGATTCACGGGAGAATGTACAGGATTGCTTGTTGATCTTTTGATAGCTCAATACCCGGGTGGCCGTTACGTTTGGCAGACCGCTTGCGGCTTGTGGGTGTTTGATATGATCATCACCTACTGCCAGCGTATTGTCGAGTCTTTAGAGTCCTACATAGAGGTTTCCTGGCTCAAGCGAAACGGAGTAGGAGCACATATGTGATATGTGTGGAAACGAGATTAATGCGAGTATGTGATACCGCATTATATTCTCGCGATGTGTGACATAATTGTTATATGTGATATAGCGGAGTTATCGGATCGAGCGTTGATTCGATAAGATGTTACATTTGATATTAGTCGGTTATATGTGATATAGCCGGATTATTAAATCAAGAGTTGATTTGATAATTTAATGTATAATTATATATTTAATATATTATATTACATTAACTAATATTTCGCTCACTATTGATTTCTTTTTCTCACATGATGAGCACATTGTATATATATACGCGATATGTACATTTGTGTACATGGATTATGTCATGCTTGATGATACATACAAGATGGGTGTATGAGATTAACACAATGCTAGGGTTAAGTTAAGGTTTCTATTTATGTTAAGCTAATTCAAAAGAGATTGAGTTTGTTAGGCTAAACCTTGCACAAAAGCTTATGGATAAGCTTATGTATAAGCTTTGACAAAGTCAACCATTTTGTCTACTTTAAGATATTTATCAAACCCAACCTTTAACCATAGCCATGAGTTAATTCTCTACATGAGTTAGCCATAAGGGCTTAACTCAACCAAGGGTGCAATAATTCATTTGGATGAATTATTCACAAGTCTTCTTCTTCTTCTTCAAGCTCCATGAAAAAGCTTGCTACCACTAATGGAGTTTTGAGTAAAAGTGTGAGAAAATCAATTCTAAAGTGAGCCCACCTCTTACTTCTTCATCCTCTACCACTTGCTATGTAGTAGAGTGTGTTCTCTTCACAAAGTACATGACCTAGTGAAGGAATAGCTTGATTTAGTGTCTCCTCGACGTAGATCATCTTCGGCCTCGAAGTCATCGAAGCAAGCACGTTCGTTTCTTCGCGAAGGCCTCTATAGAGTCTGGACAATCGTGATCGCAACAAAGGGACTACTACATGGAGCTATTGAAGTGAAGGACCGGACTACAAAGGTTGTAATCCCAAACTCTTAGAAGTAAAGTTGTTTACTTGCTTATTGTTTTCGCATAATCTCTAGTCTATGATCTTGGTTAGGGTTGTTCGGCACGTCTAAATTTTAAATCGGGCATGGTTGATGCCTTGTAGACCCTTGTGAGAGTGCCTAGTAACCATACACAAGTATGAGTGTAAAATAGGTATGTGCACAGGTATGAGTGTACAATATGTATGTACACAAGTATGAGTGTACAATAGGTACATGCACAAGTATGAGTGTACAATATGTAAGTACACATGTATGAGTGTACAATATGTAAGTACACAAGTATGAGTGTACAATAGGTATGTGCACAAGTATGAGTGTACAATAGGTATATGCACAAGTATGAGTGTACAATAGGTATATGTGCACAAGTATGGGTGTACAATATGTATGTGCATAAGTATGAGTGTACAATATCTATGTACACAAGTATGCCTTTCAAGGGACCATATCCTGATGCATCAGTCCTACAGTGTAGTGACATGGCAATTATCGATGATGAAGTGTGTGAGCCGGCAAGCAGGTGTACGTGGAACATATGCATCATCGATAATGGTGTTGTTGTCCTAACAGCATGGTTTTAATATAACATTAAATATATTTAACATGCAATGCGATGCAAACAGCCAGAATATGCGGCAAATGAATAATAACCACAACAGTGTGGAATCTACATCAATGTATATATGTCATATTGTTCTGCCATTTGAAAGAAGACGAATCGGGGTTTTTAGGAAAATAAGGGCTACGGTGTTTTTAAGAAAAGATAGGTCTTTTGAAAATATCCATACAATCCCTTTGCCTGTCTTTAAAAATGCTCCTGATTCGTTAGTTTTTGAAATAGGTATGACTCAAGTCTAGTCTAACATCTACTATGCAAACTACAGATCTAACTAACAAGCAAATCGGGAGGGGTATGGAAACCACCTAGATCTGAATCGATATATATATATATATAATAGTCGGTGATCTCACCTCAAAGGTACCACGTACGATACAATATCATATGACATTCTCGAGTCATTAGTGCCGATCATATCATCAATAAAGCTCGTACGGTACATCCATTGTACGGCATCCCAAATCTGGGTACGGGTCAATATCACATTCATCTCATCAATTATCTGGTATCCTTATCATCATGTCTCATGATCTGGGGTACTGATCTCGTCTAGTACAACTGATACCATCTATAAGGATATATGTGTGTATATGAAAACACGCCTAAAGGCCCGCTAAAATCTCATGTCGTATCCCAAATACGAACCATATCATATCACCGATCTCATGGCTCTATGCCCAATCTCTTCGACTCATCTCGAAATATCATCCTCTATCCTCATCATCCAGGTATAAGTATAACAAATAAGCATGTGTGTGCGTGTGGGTGTAAACCTATTCTAGGGTTCGCAACTAGGAAACTATACCAGTTTACTTCTAAACCCTAATCTATCCATAGTACACCCAATCACTTATATAATATCCATAACACACTTAACGCTATCATACATATATATAGTTTATATATAATATACTAAATATCGAATTACGGGGGTGCTATACGCCATCCACCGGACTTCCCCCGTAGATATAATGTACTCACCTGCATCATGCGTGTCGGTGACGATGTCGCCGTTCATACCAGAATATTGCATTATTATATTCCCCATTCTTATTCGTTATATAAATAAACAGGTGCTTTTGACGCATGTCTGCTACATATTACAGGTTACAGGTTCGTGGATCTAAAATAGTGAAAAAGATAAAAGACGATACAAAAGTGGAACTGCAACCAATAAATAGAAGGATCTTGATCAAGCCTACATAAAGATCAGTTCACAAACTACAAGGCAACTCAAGGTCCAAGATTTCGTCTCGAAGCAACGATTAAAATCCACTACACTATTCACTAGAGATCTGGAAGAAGCCTTAAAGCCCATTTGAGAAAAGACCTGCAGAAACAGGAAGCACAAGATACCAGGAGCCCACAACAGATTTTTCAAAGCCCAAACCTTCCTTTTGGCCGCGGAACCGCGGCCAAACCATGCCTCGGGCCGCGGTTCCGCGGCGGTGTTGATGAATTATAGGCAGAAAATTTACCTAATTCTTGTGGCAGCGCTGACTAAGTCAACCTAGGGCTATTTTGGTAAATGTAGATATGCGAATCAATTGTAACCTAGGGTTTCCCATCCTCTATAAATAGGAACTCTAAATCATTGTAAAGGACATGCCTCCCTATGCCTCTTTTTATCAATAAAATTTAGATTTCTTTTGGAGAGTATCGATACCTCTTTTCATTTCAGAAATTCAGATCTGACAAGTCTTGTGTTGATGTTTGGAGAGAGCCATCTGTAAAGTAAGTAGGTAATTTCAATTCTTGCCCTAGGTAATTTTTCATTCTCTGCCCTAGATTAAATTTAATTCCTTGCCCTAGTTAGATAGTTAGATTTTAATTCAATTGCCCTAGATTAATTTAGTTTTTTTAGATTTAATTAATCCATTCACACCTTTTGGAATTAACTCGTTAGAGCGATTAGGAAATTCACAACATCCCTGTGGACCGACCCGTACTCACCGGCTAGCTGCAAAGCGACGCCGTTCTTGATTGCGGTTAATAGATAGTTTTTGAGATAAATCAAATGGCGCCGTTGCCGGGGATGGCGTGCTATTTTCTTTTTGCAATTTCGGGTTAATCTAAAATTAAAAATTCATAAAAACTGAAAAATCAAAAAAAAATATAAGTTTATCATTTTGTTATTTTGTGAAGGGTATCTTTGTTTGAATTTTGCAGGATCTACAATCAAGTTCGGATCTGGAAATCTCCAGAGATCAAAACAGCAAATATAAAATCCGAACAATCCGAAGAATATCACAACAGATTACAGAAGAAATTTGGAGGACCGAGTCAACAAGAAGAACCGCGGAGATCTGGTGAGGAAAGGAAAGAAAAAAAAACGGTGCCAAAGCGACCAAACGGCGGCGGATCCGCTGTCGGAGGCGGCTGTTAGCGGCGGTTCCGCGGTATAGGTGACGGATCGGTTCCCCAAAAAAAAGGCTGAAACGCGGGAAAAAAAAACTCTGTAAGTCTTCTGATCTCCTCCTCTGCAAATCTCTAATATATCTTCTGAAATATTTGCCTGCAGGATTTCTTTGCACTTAAAAATCTTCCCCTTCCAAATAACAAATCTTGTGTAGGATTCTTTGCACGCGTTTAAAATAAAAATTGATTGTAAGAAATCTTTTCTGTTTTGCATATCTTTTCTCAAATTGCAATAACAAAAAAATCTTTGATTGCAAGTGATTTATTGTTTTGCATATCTTTAATCGGACTTTAAGAGGATTTTGACCAATTCAGATTGGGTGGGGATTTCATCACCCTTCCCAAGACCTCAGAAATCATATAAGGCATTTGCATTGACCAATTTTTAATTAAAAAAATACTAGACTCAGCCCTAAGGATGTCGCGCTCAATAAGACAGAGGACTAGTTATAGGCATCGACCGTTTATCCTAACCTGACTTTGCGGTCTCTAGGCAAGTGTGTCTAAGGCAAGTGGTTACTTAATTAGGACCACTACTTTTGTAGTGGGGAGCCTCCCAGTTACCTGGCACTTACCTGGCCGCAATTGGTGGTAAAGAGGCGGTTTAAGATCTTATTTCTAGCCCTTTGGAACAGTTAGAAGCTGTCTAGCTGACCTAGGTGACCCTAGATATAGGCCTGATTGTGCATTTTTGGTTGATCGAAAGTGTGTCTTAGCTCTTTTCTCGAAAATCTTTTTGCAAACAGTTCTAAATAAAGAGAAAAAGGAAAAAGGAATTTAAAAAAAAAAAAGACTTGCTACTTTTATCGCTAAGAAATCCTTGCACCACCTACCTTCTTTCTCTTTTCTTTCTTCTATCATGGGTACCCCACATCATAAATCTCTTGCCGAACTTTGGTATCCCGAACCTAACTTTGTTTCGTACGTCAATTGTTTCGGTCGATTTAAGGAAGATCCCTCCGTGCCCAAAATTTCTTTGAAAGATCAAATAGATGCATCTAGGAGAAACAGTTCGACGTTGCAACCCACTTTGTGTCAACTATGTCCACCTTTACCACCTTCATACGTTGACACCAGTTTTTCGAGTCCTGTTGTAACTCCTAAGCCGATGCCTATTGCTGAGCACATTGCTCAGTCTCGTAGCCGATCGTTCACCCCTCTCAACACATCTAGTTCTACGGATCAACAAGTCCATTCACCTTTTTATCCACATGTTGACCCTACTCCTGTCCAACCATCCACTTCCTACCAGTCCTACCCGACTTTCCTACCCTCTCTAGACACTGTTTCTACACAGCCATTAGGGAGTTTCACGTATCCAAACAATTTCGAATCTTTTACTGAAACCCCTTCACAACCCATGTCTAGTTTGGAACAGTCGTTGGAGGCGTACATCGCAGAAACAAACAAAATGGTTAGGAATGTGGATGCGTCCATTGCCGCCCTTATGCAACCTAGTGAACCGGTAGGTAGTTTTCCGCTAGCTCCAAATTTTTCAATGTATAAGGAGGCGGTTGGACAGAGTGCGAATTTGAGAGAATTTCCAAATCAAACCTACCATACCCAATTGAATCCAACAACTCCAATTTTCAAATGTGTCCAAAATGATGAGTTGTGCGATTTTGTATTGCTTGATTTGCCAGATTATGAGGAACCCCTTTCGAGTGAAACCGCACATAATCCGTTTGACCTTTACACCTCCACTCTACAACCTGAATTGATAAATATCCATGCTTTTGATGAGGTGTCAGAAAAAATTGATTTTCACTTGATTGAGGATATAGACTCCGGGAATATTTCGGATGATGAACCTGTCGATTTGATTGAAATTTTATGTCCAATTCATCATCTCGAGTCATTAAATGTTTCTCCCAAACTTCATATGCGTCTTGATTTTGATGATAATGGCATGGATGAGTTAAATATTGAGGAGAATTATGAGGATAGTATTGAGGAGAGTATTGAAGATAATATTGAGATTGAACCATTTTTGTTTGATGTGTCGGATTTTCCAATTCATCCTCTTGCACCTTTGACTAAATCACCCTCCCTCCTTTCCATCGTTCCGACTACGCCTAATATCACGCTTGAAGACAGTGAGCTTGAAAAATTTTCCTTTGAATCTGACACAGTTCTTACAGACGAGTGTTTCACTTTTTCGGACGATATTGATGATTCACCGCCCGAGTTTGAGTCCTTTGAATTTTCAGATGAGTTAGTTGAACCATTAGACTCGGTTGCTTACAATCGTTTCGAACCATTGTTGGAATCTTACATGTTCGAAACAGTTTACTACGGTGAGAATGAGACAATCCCTAATTCACTCCCTTTCATCCTTCCTATCGTTCCGACCGTACAAGAGACCATTACGCTTTCATCTCCAATACCAAGTTCGGCGTACCCATGCTTTCTTGCGAATCTTGAGGGATTTGACCCCATTTCACGACGAGTTGATAGATTAGCACAATCACTTTTAACACATCGGTCATCACAAATTGCGCTAATTTATTCACTCGATTTACACCCTCAAGATCGTACTCCACTTCTTTCTCTTTTCCGCCATTCTTCTCCCCCACCGAGAGCGTATCCCGTTTCTACCTCCACACGGCCTCGTGTGCTTCTCATCTCTTTTCTTTCCACTGCATTCTTTCACCAACTCGACCATTACTACGATAAGATTTTTGAATGCTTGGTGCTAACCTTTGGCTTGTGTAAGGCCAAGCTTAAGTTTGGGGGGAACCTTGTTGTATATATGTATATATATTTTTTGTTTTCTTTTTCTAAAAAAAATTTCAAAACATTAAAAAATATAAAAAAAAAAGTTATAAATAAATAAACAGAGGAGTGCCGACATTTTGACCCTCTTCGTATGGCATGATAGTGAGGACACTGTCAAGTTTAAGTTTGGGGGTATGCTCGATAAGTCTTCTTCCTTCGCATTCATATGTATATTTTTTTGCATTTGCATACTTATTTTAAAAACCCATAAAAATTTGAAAATTTCAAAAATTATAAAAATCAATGTATTCAATTTTGCCTTGTTTGACTTGAGTTTGAAAAATAGGTTGACTGGCTAGGAGCAACTAGATCTTAGACTTAGTAAATTAAAAACCATAAAAATAACCTTTCTTAAAGTTTAGTGGTAGAAAGTATATGTCTTTGTAGTTTATTTAGAAATAGGCAAATTTTGGGTTCACTTCTTAGGCTAAGTCGAAATAAAGGAAAAGTATTGATGTTCTTATTAGAGTGTAATTTTGAAAAATAGTTCCTAGCTTAAATCTAGATTCTGAAAATGTATACCTTACAAATTGCACAATCACGCACCTTGAAACTTGGAATAGTAGAAGAGAGCTTGAAATGCTCTTGTCTAAAGTCCTTAGTACAATGAAAATAAAAGAAAAAAAAGTGAATAAAGAAAAAAAATGAACACTGGTTTTTGTGATTATTTAAGGCTGCAAAAATAGAAAAATATTTAGCGAGGGTGCTTCATCACCTAGTGCCTTAGACCAACTGGTTTGGGAGTCACTGCTAAAGCCTTGGGTGTTGCAAGACTAGAAATTACGCTTTAATGTGCAAACACAACTTGTAATCGGTTGTTGGTACCTTAAGAAGTATTAACGGTCACATGAAGGATGTGTAAGCAAAATTCATTTAAAAAATTCACCAATTAAGAAGTGCTTTGGACAACGGACAAGAGTACGATTGCTTGATTTCAATTTCCAAGTGCAGGGGTGATTTATACACACACGTAGGGGTATGTGATTGGAGTTTAGATGAGAGAAAGGAGTGAAGAATAGAACTTGTATCTTTAGTAGAGTTGATAGAAATTCTTAACTAGAGATGGAACCCTAGAAGGAAAACTTAAAAATGCCGAAATCTAAGTAGGTCTGCAGAACATATATAATCTTAAGTTAAATGATGAGGAAGTGTGAAGAATATGGGTGGATGATTTATGAGTCGACGATAATAGAATTCCTTGTTAGAAAACCTAATTGGAGAAAAAAAGTCGAAAAGCTGAATTGATAGGATTTTGTGGGTAGTATCCGCTGAAAACCCTCAGGAGACAACACTCCTTCTACTAGGGACACCTAGAGGTTTAACGGCTTGTTGCGCGAGCTCAGTGCAATCACGTTTCCCTGTGAAAGTGCGGTTAGGTTTTTTTTTATAAAGAATAAAAATAAGTTTGCTCGAGGACGAGCAAAAGATAAGTTTAGGGATATTTGTTCATACCAGAATATTGCATTATTATATTCCCCATTCTTATTCGTTTTATAAATAAACATGTGCTTTTGACGCATGTCTGCTACATATTACAGGTTACAGGTTCGTGGATCTAAAACAGTGAAAAAGATAAAAGACGATACAAAAGTAGAACTGCAGCCGATAAATAGAAGGATCTTGATCAAGCCTACATAAAGATCAGTTCACAAACTACAAAGCAACTCAAGGTCCAAGATTTCGTCTCGAAGCAACGGTTAAAATCCACTACACTATTCACTAGAGATCTGGAAGAAGCCTTAAAGCCCATTTGAGAAAAGACCTGTAGAAACAGGAAGTACAAGACACCAGGAGCCCACAACAAAATTTTCAAAGCCCAAACCTTCCTTTTGGCTGCGGCACCACGGCCAAACCATGCCTCGGGCCGCGGTTCCGCGGCGCTGTTGATGAATTATGGGCAGAAAATTTACCTAATTCTTGTGGCGGCGCTGACTAAGTCAACCTAGGGCTATTTTGGTAAATGTAGACATGCGAATCAATTGTAACCTAGGGTTTCGTATCCTCTATAAATAGGAACTCTAAATCATTGTAAAGGCCATGCCTCCCTATGCCTCTTTTTATCAATAAAATTTAGATTTCTTTTGGAGAGCATCGATGCCTCTTTTCATTTCAGAAATTCAGATCTGACAAGTCTTGTGCTGATGTTTGGAGAGAGCCATCTGTAAAGTAAGTAGATAATTTCAATTCTTGCCCTAGCTAATTTTTCATTCTCTGCCCTAGATTAAATTTAATTCCTTGCCCTAATTAGATAGTTAGATTTTTAATTCAATTGCCCTAGATTAATTTAGTTTTTTTAGATTTAATTAATCCATTCACACCGTTTGGAATTAACTCGTTAGAGCGATTAGGAAATTCACAACATCCCTGTGGACCGACCCGTACTCACCGGCTAGCTGCAAAGCGACGCCGTTCTTGATTGTGGTTAATAGATAGTTTTTGAGATAAATCAGTCGCCTTCATCTTCTTCGTCATATGAAGCCCTCGTGAAGGTACCTACAAAGATAACACAATCGCAAACGCACATTAAAATCACATCGGAAAACCAAAACGACACGCTAAGGCCTATAGGTTAAAACCTATGGACTACGCATTCAAAACCATCAAACAACCATCGATATCATCGTACAAACGTCAAGTGATCGAGGTAAAACACAAATACGAGAATACAGAATTCAAAATACGCAAAACGAAACTCCGAATCAAAACAGCAACTCAAGAAAAAGGTCCCAGATTTCACCCTAGGTCAAATTGGTCAATTTTGCATATGCCTAGGGTCTATTTTACTGATGAGGGGACCACAGAACCAACACGAGGCATATTAGCCTAGGTCTGGCCGCAAATTGCGGCCAGAAGGAATAAATCTGCGGCCAAGGAATGGAATCAGGGGCTAGGGTCTTTAGGGTATGCTCTAAATCACCTGCATGTATCTGTCACGACCCGAAATTCTGGAACGTGACCGGCACTTAGATTACGAAGCGTCTAGAGGCGCAACGTAATCTAAGTAAGCCGAAGCCCCGAAATCTAAACCATAAAAAGAAGAAGCAGAGGAAAACATGTAAAAAAAACAATTTTAAAAGCAATATCAAATTTTCTCAAAAATTTCGGTAGAGTCTCCTTTGTAAAAACTGGCCCCAAACGGGTACAAACAAGAATAATATATACAAACAATAACAAGGCATCCCCAAGCGGGAGCTAGCTCTAAGCCAACAGGCGAAAACAACCACACCAAGCACAATAATATACAACGCCAAAGGGCGAGGCTCAAACTCAAAAGAAAACAAATCCACCATATACCATAATAATACAAGCGCGAGTCTAAGGTCGAAATAAATAACTGGTCCAGTAAACTTATCAAGTAATACAAGTATGGTTGATGGAGCATAATAGATACAAATGAAATAATAAAAGTACAACGGCGGTTCAGACATAAGTGAACCAACCTACCGTGCAAATCACCCTGAATGAAAAGATGTGCCAGCAAGTTACCAGGGAAACCTGTACATCGAACCTGTAATAAAATTTGGCACAACGGGGGTGAGTTGCCAACTCATGAGTAGAAGATATCTGCGAAAAGAAATCGAATGCACGACGCTATCCTAGGTCATAATAATATACTAATATATTACTAATTACCTAGTAATGGCAGGGTAATAAACTACGTGTAGTGCAAAAGCTCCGTGCTCATGTCAGTGCCTCAAATAGTAATATGTCATGTGAATGAGTATGCATGCACCATGAATGTAAAACAATCAATCCTGAAATTTGGATATATCTGTATAAGAAATCTTTAACTTTTATCATGGTAATTTGTATAGAAATCTGAATATCATTGATGAAATCTATGGAAATCCGTGTCGAGCATCGATATAAAACATGTAAATCTCAAGTCTCAATACCTCATATTCTCAATATCTCGGGCTCCGTCAGTCCGGATCGGCCCATATCATCAAATCTCACGACAACAGTCGGTATCCTCCGGATATCCGCCGCGCCAGACATCATCGGTAGGTAGTCTTCCCCTGCCAGGCTCATCGTCTACAACTCGATCTTCTTGCCCCGGGATACCATACCGGGCCCACCATGTACCCGAGACGGTTCATCCACTCCTCGAATCGGGTCTCGAAATTCAACAGAAACATGAAATCTCATGGTGGATGACACATGCATCACGAAAAAACTGCAACTTATATTTTAAAAAGAGAGGAGGAGAGAGAGAGAAGTTTTTATATATATATTATTGCGGTTTTCCCCAAAATCCAGAAATCTCATAGAAATCCAAAATTCCAAAATCATGAGTAAGTAAATGATAAATGTCGGCATAAGCCCCACAATAGTGCATGATAACATAGAAATGTGAATGCATTAAATGTCTAAATAATAAATGCCATGTCTAGACTAGCACCAGAAAGTATTCACAATATTATATCAATCTAGCTGTTAGCTGATTCTATCAATAAAAGTTAATATGTTCTAAAGTGTACGTGACATAGCATTACCGATGATGATGTGTGTGAGCCGGCAAATAAGTGTGCGTGGAATATGCGCATCATCGGTAAAGGTGCTGGTGTCCTAACAGGCAGAGTTTCATATTGACTACAGGAATATATGTATGAACATGCAACGTGATGATTACAATCTGAATATAATGGTAAAAGGTGTACTAACTACTCGTTTGGAATACACCTATCTAACTACAACTATATGACTCGAGCCCAAACTGGTATCTATCTAACCTCCGAAAGAACTAAACTAAAGGAACTAGTCGATAGGAAATGAGAATCCACCTAAAGTCTGAGTCCATATCTGTAATAGTCGGCGATCCAGCCTCAATAGCGTCACGTACGTAGTACGGCTTCCTCAAGTCAAGAGTGCGGATCAATTCATCACATCTATACCTCGTACGGTAAAATCCATCGTACGACATCCCAATATCGGGGTACGGGTCAAGTATCACCTATGTACATCACCATTCGTATAATATTGTCATCAAATAAATTCTTGATTAAAGGTACTGTACTGCAAACGCATACATCCCAATATCCTCAATCATATATCATTTCCAGCATACATATACATCGTTAATTTATCCTCAGAAATATCATGTCACATGTATCATATTGTGATTAAGTCACACTTATATCATATCCTAATCAAGTCACACCTATATGATATCGTAATCAAGTCACACATATATGATATCGTAATCAAGTCACACATATATCATATTGTAATTTCAGGTACAGGTTACAGTCCGGGATCTATTTTAGAGTCCCATGTACCTCAATATCATCACCACCCATTATTATTTATGTATACATATTCATTATCTCATTTTCTAATGATCCGCTAACATCATAACACGACCATATAGCCAAGAATCACGGCATCAAGCCCAGTTATATTGTTTCATCCCCGTGTATCATATCACATCCTTGTATCACATATACGGGTTGTGTATATATATATATATACCTACACCTAGTCCTATATATATATATATACACATACACGTATACACCACGTCGAGTTTCTGTGTGTGCGTGTGTGTGTATCTACCTGAAACCTACGAATCTCCTCCAAGATATTCATCCTCGGGTAAGGTCTTTCTAAATCATTCTAGTCCAACCTAAGGTCATTACTAGGGTCCTACTCACCGAAATTCTAAGGTCACATCTGGCTTCATAATGACAATAAGTACTATTCCTATTCTACGTTTGCGGGGGTGCTAAACGCCATCCACCCGACTTCCCCCCGTAGATATACATCTACTCACCTGGTCCTTGTCTGCCGAAGACGATTTCGCCCTCCTCTTCTTCCTCGTCCGAAGTCCACACGAGGGGTACCTATACGCAAAAATATATAATATCATAAACTGAATCACGGACAAAATCAAAACGACGTACGAAACGCGCATAGGTTAAAACCTATGCCCCGCTCATGCAAAAGAACCAAATATCGCTCGATATCGGCGTACAAACACCGATTGATCGAGATAAACATCAATAAACAACTCGTAGTTTCAAAACCCATTATTTATAATATAAAACCTGGTTTAAATCATCGAAACCCTAAAGTCGATCAAATCGTCCAATTCCGAAAAAAACCTTGAAAATATCAATTTACCGTTTTACTTCAAAACTTGATGTGTAAAAGAAACTAATGGTCATAATATTCATTAAATAACATAACTAGATTATAGAAACCATTACCATATTTTTATTACACTAATTTGTATTAAATTGTAAATTCTAGTTTGCAATTTAATCAATTTTAACACTTTGCAAGCAAAATTTCACAATATCACAACTAAACTTGATTTGCATGAATTAACATATTAAACTACAATTCATGATGATGATAATATAATGAAATCATAATTTAGATTTTAAATCTCATTTATTTAAGAATTTTCTAAAATCTAATTAACAAAATAGCATTTTTCTCACAATTCTTAATTATCAATAAAAACTGTAGGGTTCCTAGGCACACTAATGAGGTTCTACAACTGATCAAACATGCCAAAATCAAAAATTTCCATGTGCCAAAGAACCCTATACTAGATCTTTAATTAGAGGTAAATGCGAAACTAAAACAAGTAAACAACTTTACTAGAAAGTTAAAGTGACTACAACCTTTGTAGATCCGGTCCTCCACTTCCTTAGCTTCGTGATGACGTCCCTCCGCTGCGATCATCGGATCCCGGACTCTAGCGTTGGTTTCATCGAAGAAAAGATCGGGCTAGGTCGTTGACATTGATGCCGAAGATGATCTACGTCGAGGCAACTCAAACTCAAGCTCCATCTTCATGAAGTCATGAAACTTGTGAAGAAAACACCCTATACAACATGGCAAGTGATAGAGGATGAAGAAATAGGAAGTGGGTTCACTTTGGAATTGGATTTCTCACTTGGATTCATCACTTAGAAATTTTCAAGAAGAGTTTTCTTGTCACGACCCAAATATTTCGACTCGTGACCGACACTTAACCACGCTACGTCAACAGGCGTAACGCGACTAAGTAAGCCGAACCCAGAAATCAAAACCATTTAAAAATAGTGAGTGTTGAAAACATTTAGTTAAAGCATTTAGAAAACCTTAAATAATTCAATAAGTTCTTTTAAAGTTACTTAATCATTTAAATAATTTTGGCAGCATTTTCTTTGTAAAAGTAGCCCCGAGACCGGGTATAAAAGATGATATGAGTGAAAATGAGATATAATGAAACAAAACATTCCCAAACGGGAGAAATCATGCCCAACGGCGGAAACCATCATCATAAGAGTAATATACGACGCCGTAGCGAAGAATGAGCAATAAGTAAACATCACAGAATATAAACTTCATATAAAAACAGTCGGCTCCCACGAGCTCGACACCAGAATACAAAATATACATCATCGTCCTCACACAGTATTTAAGTCCAGTACATAAATGGTAGATGGAGAATATTAGATACAAAAGGAGTACAATAAAAGTAATCAGATACCACAACCCACCTAAAATGCAAAACAGCTCTCACACCAACTGTAGTGGTATCTGTAGCCAAAAGATGCAAAAAGCAGCCAACCGCGACTACTCTGAAGGGCAACCTGCAAATACTGTGGCACAACGGGGGTGAGTTGCCAACTCGTGCATAAAGATAACATATAAAGGTAATCGCGGGCATGCACGTACTGCGCTACACTATCAAATGCCAGCAAGTAATATCTATCTGCGACAAGCAGAAGGTGCAATAATCATATAAATGCTCTGTCAGGTAAAATAACTACTGGATGAGATATAAGATAAGCAATACTGAGCAGGGGATAAACAACATCAACATGGAAATATCAACATGGAAAAATAGTCGGTGCCTTAAACTGCACCCAAATCCCAAATAAACTCAGGCGCCGGCACTCCCATCGGCCCTCAAATCTTGTAAATCTCTGAGAATCACGAGTGCCCAACATCGGCACTCAAATATCATAAAATACTCATGTCCAGCATCGACACGCAAATCCTCATATACCGGGCTCCGTCAGTCCGGATCAGCCCACGGGGCCCGACTGCGGTATCGGCCCTCGGCCCCTGCAGTACGGATCATCCCGCATCCATCTCTCGACTCTGGTCAGTATCCTCCGGATAACCGCCAGGTCCAACCAATCACCGGTAGGTAGTAGTCCCTCTGCCGGGCTCACCGTCTACTGCACAGCGAAACCGTTCTCGCCCCGGGGTACCATATCGGGTCCACCACGAACCCACAAACGGATCATCCATCTCCTCGAATCGGGTTTCAAGCACACGTCTCAGCACCGAGAAAACGCGTGGTGGACGCACCAAAATATCATATCACGAGGAACTGGGTTTTCAAATATTGCATCTTTTCTTAAAAATCCCACGGTCCTCAAAACCAGAAATCACATGAAAATCCAACACCAAGAAGTAAATCCAATACGATGTGCTATGTACATCAATCCATGATATAGGTATAAGGGAAAACCACTTTTTAAAAAAATAGTTTCCGTTTTTAAAGATATCATGCGACTCCCAATTTCCATGAAAAACATATCGAATCATATGTGAAATGAACTACAGCAATATAATCATGGCAGTTCTACAGTGAGTGTGTCATGGCAATTACTAACTGTGTATGTGTAACATGCAGATTAGTGCTCGTGTAACATGAACCGTTAGTAATAGTGCGGTGTTCTATCAATTCTAAGTTTACATGCAGCAGGGGATGCAATATGCAATGACAGTCCATGAAGTAAAAGCAATATATAACAATAAGGTCCTATCAGCCCTGACGCATAATGCCATGCTGGCGATATCCCCGTAGATGTTAAATCTACTCACCGAAGTCTCGCGCTAAGTGTAGCCGACGACTTGCTTTCCCTTCTTCGCCGCGTCCGTCTCACTCGCCTGCGAACCTAAAATCACACAATATATCATACATAAGATCAAATCCACGAAAACGTGATATTAGGGTCAACCTAGAGACCCGTGTCGCAAACCAATCACGCGTGTGCGCGATACGCTAAAACGTGTGATTACGCGCCTGAAACTACCCCGACGCGTCGCGATACGCAGAAACCCCAAACCCATACACGTATCACGCGTGTCGCGAAGGTTTAAAAATACGAGAAATAGGTATATAGTTCCAGATTTTTCTGCAGCAAGAATCAAATAAAATTATACATGCCAGGAGTCTAAGGGTTGTAGCAGACACCTATAGGACCAAACCCAAACCCAAACCCTCCCTATCTGGCCGCAAATTGAGGCCAGATCGAATTTTTCGGCGGCCACTGTACGGAATTTGGGGGTCGGGTTCTACCTGGCGGATCAGCACCTAACCAACATACTGCAGTCTTCTCAAAATTATTCTGAACTCATCGGGTCGATAGCAGTTTACAGAAACACAAAAATTTGCCTTAAAACGACGAATCTGCTTCAAAAAGAAATCTGGTGGTATTTCAGTGCAATTGGGGGCTAAGCTGGGTTAAAATGGCCCTAGCAACATTCTATCAACCCATTAAAACCAAATCATACATCACTTGCTCAAGGTTCCCACTAATCACCACATATCGCACTAAATCGCACCAATAAACACTAACCGAAGCAAAACTACACTAAACAAGTAAACCATGGTGTAAGTTCAGGAAATATACCCCACACTCGACCCTAGTGAGCTGGAGGAAGAAGAAGAAGTGGAGGGAAGGAGCTGCAGCTGGAGTTGCTGCTGTTGCTGCTGCAAACTGCTGCTACTGCTGTTCACTGATGCTGTTGCTGCTGCTGGAATGCTTGCTGCTGCTGCTGTGATGCCCGCTGCTGCTGCTGGGGATGCGGGCTGCTGCTGCTGCTGCTGGGAAGGTAAGTGGGTGTGTGTGTGAGTGAAGTAGAGAGAAAAGAACAAAAGAATGAGAGGAATCATAACCCCAATGTCAACCCCTCCTCTCTCTCTCTTCATTAAATGCAAGCATGGCCTAAGCCATGATGCATTCTCTCTCTCTCTCACCAAGTCAACACCCAAAGGAAATTCAAATTAAAGCAACCATTAATTAACTAAATAACTTAATTAAAACCCAAAAGACTTAATCCCATGATTAACCCACCATGGTTACTAATCATGGTATTACCTCATTTAAAAACCCTAGTTTACATGCACATGTGTGTGCAAGCCTAGGAAAATTCTAGAAAAATATTTATTAAATTGGGAAAAATATTTGAAACTCAATTTGGTAAAATTTTTATTAAAAACCCTTTATTTAAAAATAAATAGCCACTAAACACATCCTAAGGTGTTACAATCTCTCCCCCTA
This sequence comes from Agapanthus africanus, assembly GCA_030015575.1. NCBI lineage: Eukaryota > Viridiplantae > Streptophyta > Magnoliopsida > Asparagales > Amaryllidaceae > Agapanthus > Agapanthus africanus. The sequence goes on along the minus strand of CM057337.1, from coordinate 343,076,501 downwards.
AAAGAAATTCGTCCCCGAATTTCAAAATCTAACTATACGCACCTTCGAAAAGACGGGGATACCACTTCCTCATCTCTCTTTCGGTCTCCCAAGTGACCTCCTCACTGCCCTGACCACGCCAAAGAACCTTGACTGATGGAATGTCCTTTGATCTCAATTTCTTCACTTGTCGATCCAAGATCATCACCGGCTGTTCTGCATAGGAAAGGTCGCGCTCAAGCTGGATCGTCGGGTGCTGAATCGCATGCGAGGGATCATGAAGATATCTACGGAGCATCGAAACGTGAAATACGGGGTGCACATCTAGAAAAATGGGCGGAAGGGCTAACCGGTACGCAACCGCACCAACACGCTCGAGGATCTCGAAGAGGCCCACATATCTGGGACTGAGCTTCCCCTTCTTCCCAAACCTCATCACACCTTTCATTGGGGAGACCCTCAAGAAAACATGATCACCAACAGAAAACTCAAGTCTGCGCCGCCGACGGTCCGCATAAGATCTCTGCCTACTCTGCGCTGCGCTCATCCTATCGCGAATCAACTGGATCTTCGCGGTCGTCTCCTCAACAATCTGTGGTCCTAAGATACTGCTCTCACTGAGCTCTGTCCAACAGGCGGGCGATCTGCATCTCCTCCTATAAAGAGCCTCAAATGGTGCCATCTGAATGGTCTCCTGGTAGCTGTTATTGTAGGAGAACTCTACTAAGGGCAAGTGATGATCCCAGCTACCTCCGAAATCTAATACACAAGCTCTGAGCATGTCCTCGAGAGTCTGAATAGTCCGCTCTAACTGTCCGTCGGTCTGCGGATGAAATGCTGTGCTGAAACTCAAGCGAGTGCCTAAAGCCTCCTGAAGCCTCTGCCATAGTCGACTGGTAAACTGGGTGCCTCTGTCGGACACGATACATGTCGGGACTCCATGCAGTCGTACTATCTCGTCGATGTAAATCTGGGCATACTGAGCAAATCCGAAAGTCGTCTTCACTGGCAGGAAGTGAGCCGCTTTCGTCAAACGATCTACAATCACCTAAATGGAGTCATACCCTCGCCTAGTCCTGGGTAGACCCATAACAAAATCCATCGAAATCCGCTCCCATTTCCACTCCGGAATAGGTAACGGCTGTAGCTCTCCCGCGGGCCTCTGGTGCTCAGCCTTGACCTGTTGACAAGTCTTGCATCTCGACACGAAGTCTACGATGTCCCTCTTCATTCCGTCCCACCAGTAAACATCTCTCATATCATGATACATCTTGGTGGAACCGGGATGGACGCTGTACACCGATCGATGTGCCTCCTCAAGAATCTCGCGCCGCAGTCCCTCAGCATCTGGTACGCACAGTCTAACTCCAAATAGTAGTACCCCCTGATCATCGATCACGAACTCGGAAAATATGCCCTGTCCAATCTGTGCCATGATCTCCGAACATCGGTCATCACTGCGCTGTGCCTCATGTATGCGGTCAAGCAACTGTAGGCGTGCACGAACATGCGCGATCTGTCCTCCAATCGGCGTGAACTCGAACTGTATCCGGCTGTCGTCTAATATCTGCCAATCTGCCGACGACTGCCCCTGTACTGCGCTCAAACACGATAGACTACCCTCGGGCCTCCTGCTCAAAGCATCTGCCACCACATTCGCCTTGCCCGGGTGATACAAGATCTCGCAGTCGTAATCCATCACTAACTCCATCCATCGGCGCTGTCTAAGGTTCAGGTCTCGCTGCTGAAATATATACTTTAAACTCTTATGATTAGTGAATATCTAGCACGACTCGCCGTATAGGTAATGTCGCCAGATCTTAAGTGCAAAGACCACTGCAGCCATCTCCAAATCATGAGTGGGGTAGTTCTGTTCATGTTTCTTCAATTGTCGCGAAGTATACGCGATCACCCTGTCATGCTGCATCAAAACGCACCCTAGCCCCACTCGAGAAGCATCACAATAGACCACAAATCCGCCTGATCCTGAAGGTAATGATAATACCGGTGCCGTAGTCAGCCGAGTCCGTAGTTGCTGAAAACTGTGCTCGCACTCCTCCGTCCAATCGAAAGGAACTCCCTTCTGGGTCAACCCGATCAAAGGTGTAGCAATACTGGAGAAGTCCTGCACAAATCGCCTGTAATAACCGGCCAACCCCAAAAACCTGCGAATCTCCGTAACCGATGTGGGTCTGGGCCAACACTGAACGGCCTCGATCTTTCTCGGGTCTACACATATACCGTCTTGTGAAATCACGTGCCCCAAGAAATCTACGCTGTCCAGCCAGAAAGCACACTTGGAGAATTTCGCGTAAAGCTGGTGCTCCCTCAAAGTATGCAGTGTAATCCGCAGGTGCTGCTCGTGCTCCTCACTACTCCGGGAATACACCGAGATATCGTCAATGAACACTATAATGAAAAGATCCAAATATGGCCGGAAAATACGGTTCATCAAGTCCATGAATGTTGCTGGCGCATTGGTGAGCCCGAACGACATCACCAAAAACTCATAATGTCCGTAGCGCATACGAAAAGCTGTCCTAGGAATGTCTTCCTGTCGAACCCGCAGCTGATGATAGCCCGATCGTAAATCGATCCTCAAAAAATATCCGGCCCCTTGGGGCTGGTCGAACAAATCGTCGATACATGGCAAGGGATATATGTTCCGCACTGTCACCCTGTTCAGCTGGCGGTAGTCGATACACAGACGCAAACTGCCGTCCTTCTTCTTGACGAACAGGACTGGGGCACCCCAAGGAGAAACACTGGGTCGAATATGTCTCTTATCCAGCAAATCTTGCAACTGACCCTTCAGCTCTCGAAGTTCCGCCGGGGCCATCCGATAAGGCGGTATGGAAATAGGCCCCGTGCCAGGAACCAAATCAATATAGAAAGAAATGTCACGCTCGGGCGGTAGCCCAGGAAGCTCGTCAGGGAACACATCAGGAAACTCGCTAACAACCGGAACCTGATCCAATGGAACCTCTGTAGCACTAGCATCACAAACATAAGCGAGAAATCCTTGATATCCCTTCCTCAAAAGCTGTCCAGCGCGAAAAGAAGAAATCACACTGTGAGGGGCGGCACCACGGTCCCCCAACACAACAAAAACCGACTCGCCGAGAAAGCAGAATCTAACTGTCTTCTTACGGCAGTCCACAGAAGCATATCACGTGGCTAACCAATCCATGCCCAAAAGAACATCGAAGTCCAACATCTCGAGAAGGATCAAGTTGACAGGCAACCCACTCTCGCCAATACAGACGGTACAGGATCGGAACACGTGCCTATCAACAAACGACTCTCCCACAGGAGTGGTCACAACAAGCGGCTGATCAAGCAAACCGGACTCTCTACCCAAACTCGGCACGAAGTGTGTGGATACGTACGAGTGCGTGGATCCGGGATCGAACAATACGTGTGCATCAACTGAACATACTGGAAGGATACTTGAAACCACCGCATTGGACGCCTGAGCGTCCCGATGCATCAAAGCAAAAACCCGCGCCTGTCTTCCACCGGTGACTGACTGCCCTCTGCCTCGGTCATCTCGCCCTCTCTGAGCAACTCCTCCACGCCCACGACCTCTCTGCGTATGAGTCTGGCGCGGAGCAACGGTAGGTACAACAGGCAACGCCCTCTGGGGTGGTGAAGGTGGTAAGGTAACATGTGGTGCTGCCGCCTCCCTCCGGTAGGTCTCGGGACAATCTCGCACACGATGATAGGAACTCCCGCAACGGAAACATCCTGATGATGGTCGCTGACCCTCCTGGGGATAGGAGCTGAACAACCGGCCTCGCCTCGAATCTCTGCCACCTGCAAGGTGCCTGTCACGGCGCCGAAAAGGCTGTCTCCGCACCGATGTATCTGCACGAACTCTCTTCGGCTCTAGGACTGCCGAAGTCTCAGCAAGGCGCTCCTCGACCAATAAGGCTGCATCTACAGCTGCTGCGTAGGTCTCGTAGTACTGCGCGCTGATCGCAAGTAACAGTGGTGTAAGCAGGCCTCGAACAAATCTCTTGACTCGCAACTCCTCGGTAGCCACTAAATACGGGGCATAAACTGCTAGCCCTGTAAACAGCATGTCATACTCTGCCACTGTCATCTCTGGCGTCTCGCGCAAAGACTCAAATCTGCGGGCTCGCGCATTCCTAACACTCTGGGGAAGGAAACGGGCTAGAAATACTGTCACAAACTCCGTCCAGGTCATAGGAGGGCGACCTGCCGCTCTGCCCTTCTCAACTGAATCACACCACTTCTGCGCAAGACCTTCCAGGCGAAAGCTCGCGAACTCGACCCATCTCGCATCTGCGCATCTGAGGGATCGGCATATCCGGGCCATCCCATCAATGAAGGACTGGGGGTCCTCGGCTGTATCGGTGCCTATGAAGACCGGAGGCTTCAGCCTCATAAACTCTGATAACGATACAGTAATCACCTCCGTGGCTGCAGGGGCAACTGGCTGTGCGGTCGGTACCATCGCGGTACCTGTGGCGGGTGGAGCTACCTCTGGTCGCTGTGCTCGAAGTGTCTCAACTAGCGATCCTATCATCTGGCGCATCTCCTGCATACCAGCCCCTAGCGTGGCGATCTGATCTGTCATAAGAGGGACAGTCTGATCGGGTACAACGGGTGCACTTCCCGGATCAGTCCTCTTCTCGGACGAGTCCACTCGAATCTCGGCCCTCGCGGCCGCTCTCTGCGCTCTCGTAGTCTTTGGCGGCATAATGGCTGAAAGGGAATTAGGATTTGATAAGAATACGGAAATCGAATCACAAGAATATATATACTCAAGAAGGAATTAAATCAATAAGTCCTAAGGTCGCTTAGGCGGAGTACCGTGTCGTGAGTATGCCGTGGAACATACGCACGCTATGCCACTCTGCTGCAGTTACCTACTCCATCATACCAGGGTCATCCTACACTCCGGAGGTAAAACCTATGCTCTGATACCAACTTTGTCACGACCCAAATATTTCGACTCGTGACCGGCACTTAACCACGCTACGTCTATAGGCGTAACGCGACTAAGTAAGCCGAACCCAGAAATCAAAACCATTTAAAAATAGTGAGTGTTGAAAACATTTAGTTAAAGCATTTAGAAAACCTTAAATAATTCAATAATTTCTTTTAAAGTTACTTAATCATTTAAATAATTTTGCCAGCATTTCCTTTGTAAAAGTAGCCCCGAGACCGGGTATAAAAGAGGATATGCGAAAAAATGAGATATAATGAAACAAAACATTCCCAAACGGGAGCAATCACGGCCAACGGCGGAAACCATCATCACAAGAGTAATATACGACGCCGTAGCGAAGAATGAGCAATAAGTAAACATCACAGAATATAAACTGCATATAAAAACAGTCGGCTCCCATGAGTTCGACACCAGAATACAAAATATACATCATCGTCCTCACACAGTATCTAAGTCCAGTACATAAATGGTAGATGGAGAATACTAGATACAAAAGGAGTACAATAAAAGTAATCAGATACCACAACCCACCTAAAATGCAAAACAGCTCTCACACCAACTGTAGTGGTATCTGTAGCCAAAAGATGCAAAAGGCAGCCTACCGCGACTACTCTGAAGGGCAACCTGCAAATACTATGGCACATCGGGGGTGAGTTGCCAACTCGTGAATAAAGATAACATATAAAGATAATCGCGGGCATGCACGTACTGCGCTACTCTATCAAATGCCAGCAAGTAATATCTATATGCGACAAGCAGTAGGTCAAATAATCATGCAAATGCTCTGTCAGGTAAAATAACTACAGGATGAGATATAAGATAAGCAATACTGAGCAGGGGATAAACAACATCTACATGGAAATATCAACATAGAAAAATAGTCGGTGCCTCAAACTGCACCCAAATCCCAAATAAACTCAGGCGCCGGCACTCCCATCGGCCCTCAAATCCTGTAAATCTCTGAGAATCATGAGTGCCCAACATCGGCACTCAAATATCATAAAATACTTGTGTCCAGTATCGACACGCAAATCCTCATATACCGGGCGCCGTCAGTCCGGATCAGTCCACGGGGCCCGACTGCGGTATCGGACCTCGACCCCGGCAGGACGGATCTTTCCGCATCCATCTCTCGACTCTGGTCAGTATCCTCCGGATAACCGCCAGGTCCAACCAATCACCGGTAGGTAGTAGTCCCTCTGCCGGGCTCACCGTCTACTGCACAGCGAAACCGTTCTCGCCCCGGGGTACCATACCGGGTCCACCACGAACCCGCAAACGGATCATCCATCTCCTCGAATCGAGTTTCAAGCACACGTCTCAGCACCGAGAAAACGCGTGGTGGATGCACCAAAATATCATATCATGAGGAACCGGGTTTTCAAATATTGCATCGTTTCTTAAAAATCCCACGGTCCTCAAAACCAGAAATCATATGAAAATCCAACACCAAGAAGTAAATCCAATACGATGTGCTATGTACATCAATCCATGATATAGGTATAAGGGAAAACCGCTTTTAAAAAAAATTGTTTCCGTTTTTAAAGATATCATGCGGCTCCCAATTTCCATGAAAAATATATCGAATCATATGTGAAATGAACTACAGCAATATAATCATGGCAGTTCTACAGTGAGTGTATCATGGCAATTACTAACGGTGTGTGTGTAACATGCAGATTAGTGCTCGTGCAACATGAACCGTTAGTAATAGTACGGTGTTCTATCAATTCTAAGTTTACATGCAGCAGGGGATGCAATATGCAATGACGGTCCATGAGGTAAAAGCAATATATAACAATAAGATCCTATCAGCCCTGACGCATAACGCCATGCGGGCGATATCCCCGTAGATGTTAAATCTACTCACCGAAGTCTCGCGCTAAGTGTAGCCGACGACTTGCTTTCCCTTCTTCGCCGCGTCCGTCTCACTCGCCTGCGAACCTAGAATCACACAATATATCATACATAAGCTCAAATCCACGAAAACGTGATATTAGGGTCAACCTAGAGACCCGTGTCGCAAACCAATCGTGCGTGTGCGCGATACGCTAAAACGTGTGATTACGCACCTGAAACTACCCCGACGCGTCGCGATACGCAGAAACCCAAAACCCACACGCGTATCACGCGTGTCGCGAAGGATTAAAAATACGAGAAATAGGTATATAGTTCCAGATTTTTCTGCAGCAAGAATCAAATAAAATTATACATGCTAGGAGTCTAAGGGTTGTAGCAGACACCTATAGGACCAAACCCCAACCCAAACCCTCCCCATCTGGCCGCAAATTGCGGCCAGATCGAATTTTTCGACGGCCACTGTACGTAATTTGGGGGTCGGGTTCTACCTGGGGGATCAGCACCTAACCAACATACTGCAGTCTTCTCAAAATTATTCTGAACTCATCGGGTCGATAGAAGTTGACAGAAACACAAAAATTTGCCTTAAAACGACGAATCTGCTTCAAAAAGAAATCTGGTGGTATTTCAGTGCAATTGGGGGCTAAGCTGGGTTAAAATGGCCCTAGCAACATTCTATCAACCCATTAAAACCAAATCATATATCACTTGCTCAAGGTTCCCACTAATCACCACATATCGCACTAAATCGCACCAATAAACACTAACCGAAGCAAAACTACACTAAACAAGTAAACTAGGGTGTAAGTTCAGGAAATATACCCCACACTCGACCCCAGTGAGCTGGAGGAAGAAGAAGAAGTGGAGGGAAGGAGCTGCAGCTGGAGTTGCTGCTGTTGCTGCTGCAAACTGCTGCTACTGCTGCTCACTGATGCTGTTGCTGCTGCTGGAATGCTTGCTGCTGCTGCTGTGATGCCCGCTACTGCTGCTGGGGATGCCGGCTGCTGCTGCTGCTGCTGGGAAGGTAAGTGGGTGTATGTGTGTGAGTGAGGTAGAGAGAAAAGAACAAAAGAATGAGAGGAATCATAACCCCAATGTCAACCCCTCCTCTCTCTCTCTCTTCATTAAATGCAAGCATGGCCTAAGCCATGATGCATTCTCTCTCTCTTACACCAAGTCAACACCCAAAGGAAATTCAAATTAAAGCAACCATTAATTAACTAAATAACTTAATTAAAACCCAAAAGACTTAATCCCATGATTAACCCACTATGGTTACTAATCATGGTATTACCTCATTTAAAAACCCTAGTTTACATGCACATGTGTGTGCAAGCCTAGGAAAATTCTAGAAAAATATTTATTAAATTGGGAAAAATATTTGAAACTCAATTTGGTAAACTTTTTATTAAAAACCCTTTATTTAAAAATAAATAGCCAGTAAACACATCCTACGGTGTTATATTTCTTTTCTTCATGAAGAAGAAGAAGAAGATGAAAGAAAAAGAATTATTTTCAAAAAGAAAATCCAAGTGATTCTTATCATTTAGCAACCATGGGTGAGTTAACAAGTGTAGAGAATAAACTAGGGTTTAGGTAAATGGTTAGGTTAAGCATAAAAAAAAATGGTAGACTTATTCAAAGCTTCATGAAGCTTCTACAATAAAACAAAGCAAGCCACCATTTCATTTTTGCCAAAAAAGAATTAAAGAAAATAAATAAACCAAATAAAATCCTAACCATTAACCTAAATGTGGTTTAAAACATACACACACCCAAGTTTGCATGTACCATCAAACATGATACAAACTAGTGCACAAAACTATATCAAATATACAATGTGCACATCAAGTGAGAAAATCCATCTTAAGTGAACAAATACTAGTTAATGTAAAATAATATATCAAATATATAATTATACATTAAATCATTAAATCAACACTTGATTTAATGATCCGGTCATACTGCATATAACCTACTAATTTCAAGTGTATCAATATATCGAATAAACATTTGATTCGGTAACCCGGCTATATCTTATATAACCGTCCGATGATACAAATCACGAGAATAGAATTCAGTATCACATATTGGTATTATTCTCGGTCCGGCACATATCTCATATGCGCTCCTATTTCGTTTCGCTTGAGCCAGGAAGTAGGACTCTAAAGACTCGTCAATACCCCGGCAGCAGGTGATGATCATATCAAACACCCACAAGCCGCAAGCGGTCTGCTAAACGTAACGGCCACCCGAGTATTGAGCGATCAGAAGATCAACGAGCAATCCCGCTCACACTCATGTGAATCCAACCAGTAACACTTACCGTACAGTCCGGTCTGTTCGTCTGATATGTCGCATATCTCGCCTAGGGGTGGTAAACGTCAGACCCCAGTAGCTCGATAAGTCAAGCCGGTGTAAGGTCCATAACATAGCGTGAAACTACTGATAACTCTTACCAGTATATCACTTCAACCTTGGCCAGGGATTTCCGGTTATGGCCAGTCGAGCATAGCGCAACATCAACCCCCAATACCGGGAGAGACGAATCCCCTCCTATCGCTCATTGCCTCCATGTGAATCGGGACTGTACCCAAAAACCACCTGTTTGCATGACTCAGTAGAGCCGTGGTAGGGTGGAAATCAAAGCACAGTGGGAGACACACAAGACTCTATGACGATCTCGGGTCAACAGACTAAGCTGTACCAGTGTCACCAGAGAACTGCCATCTGACGTAAGGTATAATACCATCTAGGAGTTCTCGGCGAGTCCGTTCAGTGTACCCAGTCTCCACTGAGCACCCGTATACCATCTCCGATGTCAAACACCAATGGATATGGGATCATCCATCGCCCATCACATGGGTCGAGAAGATATACGCTAGTCTACTCTGGAATATCGATGCCCCGTCTTGATATCCCCTACGACTAGGAACATTGAAGGATGTACTCATTGACTACCCAGGCCCCACTAGTATGATCTACATCATAGTCCTGGAAGTCGAGTACACATCCTAAGGGCTTTATCAACATGTAACAGAGAGACGGAAAGTATACATGTTAAGATAAAGAGCAACCAGATAGTGTACTATCATGTCGAGCAACAAAGTCCTACCTATATATGTCCCAGCATCCACTACAATATACATCCAATGTACAGTAATGGCCTCTAGGGCATAGATATAACTAACAATCTCCCACTTGCACTAGGGCCATCTGTAGCAGTGGTTGCAGTATCATATACTCAACCATCCTATATAAGTCTCTCTCTGGGAAAAGGCCTTTGTGAGTGGATCCGCCGTGTTGTCCTCTGAGTCTACTCTCCTTACCTTGATCACCCTGGAGATCAACCATCTCCATGATCAGCTGATGCTGCCTCAGAATATGTCTGGGTCACTGATGGGATCGGGGTTCCTTGGTCAAAGCCACACTTCCATTGTCACACAATGGTAGGAACCCAGTTCATCTCATGAACCAATATACACCCAAACTGCCTCTTTGGTAGTATCTTTAAAAGCGATGTTACCAGCCTTTATCGTCTAGTTTGCCACGGTATCTAGCTCGGAACTCTTCCAACATACCGTACCTCCACTGAGGGTAAAGACATTTCCTGCGACTGACATTCAGTCATCCTTATCACCCTGGAACCTTTCCAGTGATACTCTCCAGGATCGATTGATACCATCTCACTACAACTAGTGAGAATTCTAACATCCATTTAGATCTATCTCATAGATCCAAAACCCAGGATTTAGGAGGTATCACTTTGATCCTATATGGAGAATCCATATGATAAGAGGAGATTGACCGTGCGTAGCATAGGAAACTCTTTTCTTATCAAGAGTATGTTGTCCACGTACAATACGAGGATGACCACCTGAAGGGTTCCTAGGCACACTAATGAGGTCTCACAAGGCATCAACCATGCCAATTTCAAATTTTATGGGTGCCAAGAAACCCTAATACGGATCGTTAACTAGATATATAGGCGACAAATGAAACTAGTTAACAACTTAACAACAAGAACGGAAATACAACCTTTGTAGATCCGTTCCTCCACCTCCATAGCTCCGCAATGATGTCTCCTCGCTGTCCAAAATGGATCCCGGGCTCTAGAGTCGGCTTCATCGGAGAAATGGGCGGGCTAGGTCATCAACAACGATGTCGAAGATGATCTACGTCGAGGCATCACAAGATCAAGCTCCCACTTCACCAAGTCATGAAACTTGTGAAGAAAACACCCTATACTACTTGGCAAGAGGTAGAGGATAAAGAAATAGGAAGTGGGTTCACTTTAGAATTGGATTTCTCACTCATTTTCTCAAGTTGCCATTGATGGAGGCAAGCTTCTTCTTGAAGAAGAAGAAGAAAAAGATGAAATATATTATGATAAGTTCTTTTCCAAATAGAAAATAAAAGAATACTTATCATAAACCAACCATGGCCAAGTGTAGAGACTAAACTAAGGCAGGTGAATGGTTAGGTTAGGTATGAAGACAAAAATGGTCACTTGGTCAATGCTTCATGAAGCTTCAACAAGCTTCATCTTTTAAAGCAACCATTTTTCTCTTTACATGCCTTAAAAGGAAATAAACTAAATAAATAGTTAAGAAAGGATAACAAAACCCTAACCATTCACTTAAACATGGTTTAAAGTCTTACACAAACCCAAGTAAGCATGTATCATCAAACATGATACAATCAAGTGCACAAAAGTATATCACATATACAACTTGTGCAATGCAAGTGAGAAAATCCATTTAAAGTGAACCAATACTAGTTAATGCAAAGTAATATATCAAATATATAATTATGCATTAAATCATTAAATCAACACTTGATTCAATGATCCGGTCATGTCGCACACAACCGATTAGTATACAATGTATCGTTTTATCGAATCAATCCTTGATTCGATAACTAGGTTATATCGCATACAACCATTCGACACATTCATCGCGAGAATGAAATACGGTATCACATACACGCATTATTCTCTGTCCCGCACATATCTCATATGCGCTCCTATTTCGTTTCGCTTGAGCCAGGAAACCTCTGTGTAGGACTCTAAAGACTCGTCAATACGCCGGTAGCAGATGATGATCATATCAAACACCCACAAGCCGCAAGCGGTCTGCTAAACGTAACGGCCACCCGAGTATTGAGCGATCAGAAGATCGACGAGCAAGCCCGCTCACACTCCTGTGAATCCAACCAGTAACACTTACCGTACAGTCCGGTCTGATCGTCTGTTATGTCGCATATCTCGCCTAGGGGTGGTAAACGTCAGACCCCAATAGCTTGATAAGTCGTGTCGATATGAGGTCTATAACAGTTCGAGAAACTACTGGTAACACTTACCAGTAAATCTCAGCAACCCTGGCCAGGGATTTCCGGTTATAGCCAATCGAACACAGCGCAACATCAACTCCCTATACCGGGAGAGACGAAACCCCTCCTATCGCTCATTGCCTCCATGTGACTCGGGACTGTACCCAAAAACCACCGTTTTGCACGCCCTCTTGGACGTGGTAAGATGGAAATCAAAGCACAGTGGGAACCACACAAGACTCTATGACGATCTCGGGTCAACAGACTACTCTGTACCAGTGTCACCAGAGAACTGCCATCTGACGTAAGGTATAATACCATCTGGGAGTTCTCGGCGAGTCCGTCCAGTGTACCCAGTCTCCACTGAGCACCCGTATATCATCTCTGATGTCAAACACTAATGGATATGGGATCATCCATCGCCCATCTGTATGGGTCGAGAAGGTATATGCTAGTCTACTCTGGTATATCGATGCCCCGTCTCAATATACCCACGACTAGGGACTTTGAAGGATGTACTTATAGACTACCATGTCCCCACTAGTATGATACGCATCACAGTCCAGGTAGTCAAGTACACATCCTAAGGGCTTTACCAACATGTAACAGAGAGACAATCAGTCTACACGTTAAGGTAAAGATCAACCAGATAGCATATTATCATGTCGAGCAAGAAAGTCCTCCCTATATATGTCCCAGCATCCACTACAATATACATCCTATGTATAGCAATGGCCTCTAGGGCATACATATAACTAACAATCTCCCACTTGCACTAGGGCCATCTGATAGCAGTGGTTGTAGTATCTCATACTCAACCATCCCATAAAAGTCTCTCTCTGGGAAAAGGCCTTTGTGAGTGGATCCGCCGTGCTGTCCTCTGAGTCTACTCTCCTAACCTAGATCACCCTGGAGATCAACTATCTCCATGATCAGGTGATGCTGCCTCAGAATATGTCTGGATCACTGATGGGACCGGCATTCCTTGGCATAAGCCACAACTCTATTGTCACACAATGAGAGGAATTTAGTTCATCTCATGAACTAGTATACACCAAGACAGCCTCTTTGGTAGCATCTTAAGTAGTGATGTATTCAGCCTTTATCGTCTAGTTAGCCACGGTATCTAGCTTGGAACTCTTCCAACATACCGTCCCTTTACTGAAGGTAAAGACAATGCCTGTGACTGACTTTCAGTCGTCCTTATCACTCTGGAACCCTTCCAGTGATTCTCTCCAGGATCGATTGATACCATCTCACTACAACTAGTGAGAATCCTAATATCCAATTAGATCTATCTCATAGATCCAAAACCCAGGATTTAGTAGGTATCACTTTGATCCTATGTGGAGAATCATTGTGATAAGCGGAGATTGACCGAGCGTAGCATAGGAAACTCCTTCCCTATCAAGAGTATGTCATCCACGTACTCTATGAGGATCGCCACCATACTCTACCTTTTTGTTTATACAAGGTCCATCTCCCATTTTGATGATGTCAAACTCTTTGACTAATACATCAAAACAGATGTTCCAACTCCGTGATACCTGCTTTATCCTATAAAGCATCTTGTACACGTTTCCGCTGCTCCCACTGTCTACGAAGCCCTCTGGCTGTGTACTTATAGACGTTCTCTTCTAAAACATCATTTAGAAAAGCAGTCATGGCACCCAACCGCCAGATATCGTAGTCATGGTATGTAGCCGTGGCAAGTAGGATCTGGATGGACTTAAGCATAGCCACTTGAAAAGGTTTCATCATAATCCACGCCTGGTCTATGACGAAAAACTTTAACAAGTCTAGCTTTGAAAGTCTCAACTTTTCCATCTACACCAAGTAATCTTCTCAAGATATACTTGCTCCTGACGGGGATTTAACCCTTCAGATATAGCAACCAAAGTCCATACTTTGTTGGTGTACATGGATTCCATCTCAGATCGCTAAGCATCCAGCCATTCTTACAGAGTCCCACTCCTGATGGCCAGCTCGAAACTAGTTGGGTCATCATCTCAGGATGCAATCCTCGCTCCCACTGTCATAGAGAAACCGAAGTATCTCTCAGGTGGGTGAAGAACCCTACTAGATCGGCAGAGAGGCTGAGGTTCGTTGGTAACTATTGAATCCTTTGGTTCTTTCAAATCATCAGCTGCAGTTTGTATAGCTGGAACATTTCCAGTTCTACATAACAGATCTTGCCTCAAGCTTGTCCGGATTTTGCTTTTAGACATAGGCCGGGCAACCCCAAATCTTAACTAACTTAAGATATGGGCTTTTCCCTTTCCATATAACATATGAAGTGGTAGGCAACTGATTTGATTCGAACCCTATTCAATAGGTATGCATCTTCTCAAGCGCATAACTCCCAAAAGGAAATAGGTAACTCAGTAGTACTCATCATAGAGCATACCTTATCATATAGGGTGTGATTGCTTCACCCCGATATACCATCGTGCTATGGTGTATACGGAGGAGTAATGCTGAGAGAGAATCTCATTCTCCTTTAGAATAGTCCAGGAATTCCGTGTTCAAGTATTCTCCTCCCTGATCACATCAAAGGACATAATACTTATACCCTTATTGGTTCCCTACTTCTAACTTATATTCTGTGAATATCTCAAAAGGTTCGGATTTGTGTTTCAACAGGAACATAGGTCTGAATCTCGAAAGATTATCAGAGAATGTAATGAAGTATAAAGAACCGGTCTTGGCATGTGTAGACATGGGACCTTTATACATCAACATGTATCATCCCAAGAGTTTACTAACTCTTTCTCTGCTTCCAGTAAACAGAGCTATGGTCATCGTATCTTTGTGACATGACTGGCAAGTTTCATAAGATGTAAATTCAAACAGATTTAAATATGCATCTAAATGTAATTTCAGCTAGTCAGGTCGCATTGATATGACCTAGTCTACAATGCCTCAAGAAGGATTTGTTCATTTCTGAACTCATCCTCCTGTGTGTGTTCTGTATACTAAGAACTGTAGTTTGATTTAGAACATCAATGCTTTTAGATAACGTGCCTGAACCGATCAACTTTTGATATGGGAAATGTTCAAAACATTATCCAACTATATAAAATTTTATCATTTCTTTACTAATAAAGAGATAGATATGATTTTGTATATCAGGTTCGGTATCTAATAACATTCGTTCAGAATCAATGTATTTGGAATACAGGGTGACAGTGACCAACAGACTTGGCTGCAACACTTGCCCCGTTTTCTGCCTCATGAAACTTATCACCCGTTCTCAGTTCTCTACCTTTCTGTAGCCCTTTGTAACATATTACATATCTGGGATCCTGATCCGGTATCATATACCCAGGATGCGGAGGATACTGAGAAACAGTTCTTTGTAAGGAACACACCCGAAGATGATGCATCAGCATGCACTCTCTTCGTTTGGGCGGCACGGGAAATCTGGTATTCCCCAATTTCCTACTCTGTCTTATAACAATTATAAGTTGGAGCGGGACCAACGTTCCCCAGCTCAGTATAACAAGCGGGTTCGGTCAATAATCCGTATTATTATCTTGATTAAGGCGTGATATGGTCGCTACCTGGAGAGAGAGAGAAGAAAACACTCAGCGTGCGCTCTTGCAAGAATAGATTGGTTATTATTTTATCTAATCAGGATGGCTCCCACTGCTTTTTATCAAATCTTCCTTCAAACCCTAAAAGGAAAGACTAGCCGGGATTAATTACACACTACAAGTTCGCCAATCTTTCAGCCAGGCCAGTGTCGGTACTTTGAGGGAGGTCCCCCGTGCTTTCGCACGAACCTAATTAATGTAAACCTCGTTTTCCCAGAGGCGTAACCTCGTTAACACCTTTCTAGACACCTACTTGATCGGCTAATTGTAATGTATAAAATTCTCCCAGGAGTAACTCTTACTCGCAGCGGGTATCAGGATCCAACTATCTCATAGAAGGTATGCAATCTCATTGCAAATTTCAACACTTGAAATTCCCGATAATATTTTGCCCCTAGCACCCTATGACCTTGACGGAGGTCAATAAACCATAGGCTACTAGTCAAGTTCAACCCGTCATTTCTTGATCGAATTAAACCTACCCGCATGACCCTTGACGGAGGTCAACAAGGCCGCACGACTACCCTAATCCAATCTGCATCATATGCATAAGCAGATAAATACTAGTTAGCTACCGCACACTACGCCTTGACGGAGGTCAACAAACGTAGCACGAATACTAAATAGGACTTATCTGAAATGACGGAGGGCTACGACAGGTTTTTCTGAAAACCTATTGCGTAATGAACTTGATATCGTTGTAGAATCAAAGGATTTTAAAATGGAGTGTTATTGAGGCTTTTCTAGTTTTGCTAAAGGGGTCACTCCCGGTGAAGGGATCGTCGGCCCTTTCCTCGTCGAATGAGGTGCAGGATATATCATATATATCACTGTGCAAAGCAAAAACTCCTAAAAGCAATCAAAAGACAAACCGAGTGTGTAGCATCAGCCAGTTATTGCTAAAGGAGTCACTCCCGGTGAAGGGATCTCGGTCCTTTCCTTATCGAATAAGGTGCAAGATATATCACATATACCTCTGTACAAAGCAAGAACTGTAGCTACCTGTTTTATTTTTGAAATTCGATTCTACAACATCTTTAGGTTTCTTTTATTTCATTAATCTCATTAATGAAGTCCCATCATTTAAATTACCTAAACATCACAGATAAATACGACGTACACTTATGCCATCCGCATTCGCCTCGATGTCCCCTCGTGCACCGTTAGGTTAGGTAACTAACGGCAGAGCGGGGCAGGGCTAGCGCGGGTGTAAAACATAAGTAACATCTATATAATATATCATATATACTATATACAGTATCTATCACAGAACATCACATGATCACATCACAGATATCGCAGCAGAAGAAACATATGAAATATTGGATATACTAGGACGTCCGTGTTTTCAATACGAGCCAGTATAAAACACAGATTCAACGATCGTGATGAATAGACAAACCCACACCCCTAGACCCCTACGAGAGCGGCAAGCAACCCTACCAATTCTAGAGTTAGGAGACCCGGACTCGACTCCTCGAGTTGGTCTCCCACTGGACTCCAGAACCCGGTTACTTGTGCTCCCCTCCTTGGGTCTATCCTAGTGCGAAAAAGTAAATAATATACGAAAGGTGACATCTTCCGCAACCTGGAAGTGCCCCAATAAAAGAATATTACATACAAGTTTTTACATGAATGAAAAAGAAAAACACTCATCTCACATAAAAAAAACCCGGCTATTCAAACACGACAATCCAATATAACATATCCAGCAACACATAACATCACATGTCATCAACGTAAGTAAATATGCGCATCCCAATTGTCGTTGACATATAGCAACGAAACCGGCGATATCACATATTACACTTACGGTCACAGAAAAGAAAGTGTTAAACTACAACAGTTGGAATCCGCAATCTCTTTAGACATCGCATGCCTAATCAAACGAATTCCTTAGACATCGCATGCCTAACAATTATAAACCCCGCATTTTAGTCTCATTATCGAAAACACTTTTCAATATCAAGTCGGGCAATTCAACAAGATTCCCGACATCCTGATCGAATGCTCGTTGCAAACTTTAGTAGGCGGCCGCACCCCCGATACCTTCGACGAAGTGCACCAAGGCGGAACACCGCTGCCGCGAGCACCCGAACGGATGCTTTCGGCGACAGGGTTCTCCTACAGTCACTTGGTCGGGGCTATGGAGCGAGGCTGTCTATTAAGTTTACCCGATGAGTATCCGCGTACGCTACGTGATTGCGACGGACTTTTGATCACATCAAAATTCCATGGCAACCGATCAAGTGAGACTAAAGTGCTTTGTTTATAACATTCATTCAGTTATCTCATAACTTCTTGTGAATTTCAATTATTGTATCCCATTCCACATAAATAGAAAATGTTAAATTTTCCGATCGAACATTCGAACACCCAAGTTTTTCCGAAACAGATCAACACATGAAATAAGTTCAAAGACATTCACTTCATGCCTCAGTACCAACGGTCCAGCCGTAGAAGGGTCAAACCAACGCCTCACATGTGGCACGCCGTACTGCCCCAAACCCTAAGGTTCAAAGGGCAGTTCAAGACGTCACATAATCGAGATAAGGTTTGTTGTCTTCTAGAGGGTCCATCGCGTTACTTGCACTACTTAGAACGTCTCTAAACCACGGAAAAATCCAACACTTGGAAATTTTTTCGGCAGGGGAAAAGTTGGGTATTTATATCCGGTCGAACTTTTTAACATATTCAAAATTACCCGGAAAAACTCACTGACAAAATTAGACAATCCGATCGATACACCGAGTCCCCAATACAACCCAGAAAATTCAACTCTTGAATAAATATTAAAAATTCCCTGAAAATTCAGCATTTAAATAAAGAAGTTACTGTGCAAAAATGGTTGACTGAAGAGACTAAATGAGCGCGGAACCGCCGCAATAGGCGGCTAATGCCGCGGATCCGCCGCGCTTTAGACAGATCATTAGGTAATTTTTGCACCGTAATTCATAGAATTTCCTGCTGAATTTTTTAAGCATTTTTAATTTGGAAAAAACCCAGTTTTTGAAAAAAGTCCAGAGAGCATTTTCAGGTTAGGGTTTTGGTTCGATCGGACTTCAAACTCCGTCAACGCTTCGCCTAAGGCTCTAGCTAGGCTCTGATACCACTGAAGGGTTCCTAGGCACACTAATGAGGTCTCACAAGGCATCAACCATGCCAATTTCAAATTTTACGGGTGCCGAGAAACCCTAATACGGATCGTTAACTAGATATATAGGCGACAAATGAAACTAGTTAACAACTTAACTACAAGAACGGAAATACAACCTTTGTAGATCCGGTCCTCCACCTCCATAGCTCCGCAATGATATCTCCTCGCTGTCCAAAATGGATCCCGGGCTCTAGATGTAGGGTTCCTAGGCACACTATAGAGGTCTCACAAGGCATCAACCATGCCAATTTCAAATTTTACGGGTGCCGAGAAACCCTAATACGGATCGTTGAATAGAAATTTAGGCGAAAAACGAATCTAGTTAACAACTTAACTAAAGATAAGAAACTACAACCTTTGTAGATCCGGATATCCACTTCCTTGGCTCCACGTAGGCGTCCTCTCGCTGTTCATCTCGAATCCCGGACTCAATCGTCGGCTTGATCGGAGAAATGGGTGGACTAGGTCGTCGGCTTCGTGCCGAAGATGATCTACGTCGAGGCATCACAAGTTCAAGCTCCGACTTCACAAAGTTGTGAAACTTGTGAAGAAAACACCCAAAACAACTTGGCAAGAGGTAGAGGGTGAAGAAATAGGAGGTGGGTTCACTTTAGAATTGGATTTCTCTCACTTTAGCTCAAATTGCCATTGATGAACTTAAGCTTTTCTTGAAGAAGAAGATGATGAAGAAGAAGAAAGAATATGATAAGTGTTGAATTAAAATGAAAATAAATCAATACTTATCATAAGCTAACTAAGGTTAAGTGTAGAGAATAGACCATGGTAAGTGGGAATGGTTAGGGTTAAGCATGAAGACAAATGGTCTCTTTAGTCAAAGCTTCATGAAGCTTCAACAAGCTTCATGATAAAAAGAAACCATTTTCTTTTCTTTTATCTATTTAAATAAATAAAGAATGGATAAATAAATAGATGAATAACACAAAACCCTAATCATTATCATAACCATGGTTTAATTCTTTGCATAAACCCAAGTAAGTATGTATCATCAAACATGATACAATCAAGTGCACACAAAAGCATATCATATATACAATGTGCACTTCAAGTGAGAAAATCCTTTTAAAATGAACCAATAATGGTTAATGCAAATTAATATATCAAATATACAATTATACATTAAATTATTAAATCAACACTTGATTCAATGATCCGGTCATGTCGCACATAACCGACTAGTATACAATGTATCGATTTATCGAATCAATGATTCGATAACTAGGTTATATCGCATACAACCAATCGAAACATTCATCCCGAGAATGAAATACGGTATCACATACACGCATTATTCTCGGTCCCGCACATATCTCATATGCGCTCCTATTTCGTTTCGCTTGAGCCAGGAAACCTCTGTGTAGGACTCTAAAGACTCGTCAATACGCCGGTAGCAGATGATGATCATATCAAGCACCCACAAGCCGCAAGCGGTCTGCTAAACGTAACAGCCATCCGGGTATTGAGCGATCAGAAGATCGACGAGCTAGCCCGCTCACACTCCTGTGAATCCACCCAGTAACACTTACCGTACAGTCCGATCTGTTCTTCTGATATGTCGCATATCAAGTCTAGGGGTGGTAAATGTCAGACCCCAATAACCGATAAGTCGTGCCGATGTGAGGCTCATAACGGGTCGAGAAACTACTGGTAACACTTACCAGCAAATCTCTGATCAGCCCTGGCCAGGGACTTCCCTGTTACGGCCAATCGAGCACAGCGCAACATCAACCCCCAATACCGGGAGAGACGAAACCCCTCCTATCGCTCATTGCCTCCATGTGACTCGGGACTGTACCCAAAGACCACCGTTTTGCATGCCCTCATGGACGTGGTAAGGTGGAGATCAAAGCACAGTGGGAATCACACAAGACTCTATGACGATCTCGGGTCTACAGACTAACCTGTACAAATGTCACCTGAGAACTGCCATCTGACATGAGGTATAATACCATCTGGAAGTTCTCGGCGAGTCCGTCCAGTGTACCCAGTCTCCACAGAGCACCCGTATACCATCTCTGATGTCAAACACCAATGGATATGGGATCATCCATCGCCCATCTCATGGGTCGAGAAGCGTATACGCTAGTCTACACTGGTATATCGATGCCCTGTCTCGATACACCTACGACTAGGGACCTTGACGGATGTACTTATGGACTACCATGTCCCCACTAGTATGATCTGCATCATAGTCCAGGTAGTCAAGTACACATCCTAAGGGCTTTATCAACATGTAACTATAAGACAGTTTAAAGAGACAAGTGTAGATGTTAAGATAAAGAGTAACCAGATAGCATACTATCATATCGAGCAAGAAAGTCATCTCTCTATATGTCCAAGCATCCAATATAATATACATCATCTGTACAATACTGGCCTCTAGGGCATACATACAACTAACAATCTCCCACTTGCACTAGGGCCAGCTGCTGTAGTATCGCATACCGAGCATCCCGAAGAGTCTCTAAAACTGTATCTGGGGAATGGTCTTCATGAGTGGATCCGCCGTGTTGTTCTTCGTGTCAACCCTCCTGACCTCGATCTCCCGGCGATCAACTATCTCCCGGATCAGGTGATACCGCCTCAGAATATGCCTGGATCGCTGATGGGACCTGGGTTCCTTGGCCAAAGCCACCGCTCCATTGTTATCGCAATACAAAGGTATTGGATGCTCAATGGATGGAACCACACCAAGTTCAGTAATGAACTTCTTGATCCAGACAGCCTCTTTAGCGGCATCGTTGGCAGCGATGTATTCAGCCTCCATCGTCGAGTCTGCCACGGTTTCCTGCTTGGAACTCTTCCAGCTAACCGCCCCTCCGTAAAGGGTAAAGACAAATCCCGACTGCGACTTAGAGTCGTCCTTATCACTCTGGAAGCTCGAATCGGTAAAGGACTCCACTTGGAGTTCTCCGTTACCATACACCAAGAGCATCTCTTTAGTCCTTCATAAGTACTTGAGAATGCTCTTCACAGCTGTCCAGTGACTCTCTTCAGGATCAGCTTGATACCTGCTCACTATACTTAGTGAGTATGCTACATCGGGTCTGGTACATAGCATCGCATACATGATAGAGCCTACAGCCGAAGCATAGGGTATCCCTTGCATGCGAGCTCTCTCCAAATCAGTCTTGGGAGACATCTCTTTGGAGAGAGTGACTCCAGAGATCGTGGGCAAGTTCCCATGCTTGGAATCTTCCATACTAAACCTTTTTAGTATGGTGTCAATGTACCTGGATTGGGACAATCCCAATATCCGTTTGGATCTATCTCTATAGATCCTAATTCCCAATATGAAGGAGGCATCACCAAGATCTTTCATTGAGAATCTTTGTGATAAGAAGAGCTTGACCGATTGCAGCATAGGAATATCATTTCCTATCAAGAGTATGTCGTCCACGTACAATACGAGGAAGACAACCTTACTCTCTGCCACCTTCTTGTGGATACAAGGTTCATCTGGATTTTTGACGAAATCAAACTCTTTGATAACGACGTCAAAGCAGATGTTCCAACTCCGCGATGCTTGCTTTAACCCATAAATGGATTTAAGCAGCTTGCACACCTTCCCGCTGCTCCCATTGTCTGCGAAGCCCTCTGGCTGAGTCATGTACACGCACTCTTCTAAATCACCATTTAGAAAGGCGGTCTTAACATCCATTTGCCAGATTTCGTAGTCATGATATGCAGCGATGGCAAGCATGATCCGGATGGATTTAAGCATAGCCACTGGAGAAAAGGTTTCGTCATAGTCCACACCTGGTCTTTGACGAAAACCCTTTGCAACAAGTCTAGCTTTGAAAGTCTCCACTTTCCCATCTACACCAAGTTTCTTCTTGAAGATCCACTTGCTCCCAATGGGCTTTACCCCTTCAGGAGCAACTTCCAAAGTCCATACTTTGTTGGTGTACATGGATTCCATCTCGGACCGCATAGCATCCAGCCATTTCACTGAGTCCCCACTCGTGATGGCCTGCTCGAAGCTAGTTGGGTCATCATCCTCCATGATGCAATCCTCGCTTCCACCATCCATGAGAAAACCATAGTATCTCTCAGGTTGGCGAGGAACCCTACTAGATCGGCGGAGAGGCTGAGGTTCATTTGGAGCTACTGAATCTTCTGGTTCCACTAAATCTTCAGTTACGGTTTGTGTATCTGGAACTTCTTCCAGCTCTACCACTTTGCCACTAATTTCTTTTTCAAGGAATTCCTTTTCTAAAAAGGTGGCATATTGAGAAACAAACACTTTTTGTTCTTCAGCATGGTAGAAAAAATATCATTGTGAATTCTTAGGATATCCCACAAACTTGCAAAGAACTGACCGTGCCTCGAGTTGTTCTGGATTTTGACTTTTGACATAGGCCGGACAACCCCATATCTTAACTCGTTTAAAATATGGTCTCTTCCCACTCCATATCTCATATGGTGTGGTAGGTACAGATTTAGATGGAACTTGATTCAATAGGTATGTTGCTGTCTCCAGCGCATATCCCTAGAAGGAAATAGGTAACTCAGCTGTGCTCATCATAGAGCGCACCATATCTAATAGGGTGCGGTTCCTCCGTTCTGATACACCGTTGTGCTGTGGTGTATATGGAGGAGTCAGCTGAGAGAGAATCCCATTCTCTTTTAGGAAGTTCAGGAATTCATTGCTCAAGTATTCACCTCCTCGATCAGATCGAAGGACTTTAATACTTTTTCCGGTTTGGTTTTCGACTTCTTGTTTATATTCTATAAATTTCTCAAAAGCTTCTGATTTGTGTTTCATCAGGAACACATATCCGAATCTAGAGAGATCGTCAGTGAATGTAATGAAGTACGAAGAACCATCCGTGGCATATGTAGACATGGGACCGCATACATCACTATGTATCAGTCCCAAGAGTTCGGTAACTCTTTCTCCGTGTCTCGTAAATGGAGTTTTGGTCATCTTGCCTTTGAGACATGACTGGCAAGTGTCATAAGATGAAAATTCGAATGATTTCAAATATCCATCCTTATGCAACTTAGCCAGTCGTGTCGTATTGATGTGACCCTGTCTACAATGCCACAGGAAGGATTCGTTCAGTTCTGAACTCTTCCTCTTGTGTGTGTTTGTGATGCTCAGAACTGTTGATTGGTTTAGAACATAAATTCCATTGCACAACGTGCCTGATCCAACCAACTTTTGGTTACGGAAAATGTTCATAACATTGTCCTGTAATACAAAATTATATCCCTCTTTGCTTAACAAAGAAACCGATATAATGTTGCATATCAGGTTCGGCATGTAATAGCATTCGTTCAGAACCAATGTATTACCAGTTGGTAATACAAGGTGATATTCCCCGACAGTCTTAGCTGCAACAATTGCACCATTTCCAACTCTAATGTCTTTATCACCTTCTCCAAGTTCTCTACCTTTCCTAAGCCCATGTAACTGATTACATATATGGGATCCTGACCCGGTATCTAATACCCAGGACATAGAGCAAATGGAGAAACAGTTCTCTGTAACGAACACACCCGAAGAAAATGCATTATCATGTACTTTCTTCATTCGGGTGGCATGGGAATCCTGGTATTCCCCTATATCCTGTTCAGTCCTATAACTCTTATAGGTAAGAACGGAACCAACGTTCCCCAGCACAGTATAACATGTGGGTTCGGTCAATACATCCATATTATTATCTTTATTAGGGCATGAAATGGTCGCTACCTGGAGAGAGAGAGAAGAAAACACTTTAGCGTATGCTCTTGCAAGATCAGATTGGTTTTTATCTTATCTAATCAGGATGGCTCCCACTGTTTTTATCAAATCTTCCTTCAAACCCTAAAAGGAAAGACTAGCCGGGATTAATTACACACTACAAGTTCGCCAATCTTTCAGCCAGGCCAGTGTCGGTACTTTGAGGGAGGTCCCCCGTGCTTTCGCACGAACCTAATTAATGTAAACCTCGTTTTCCCAGAGGCGTAACCCCGTTGACACCTTTCTAGACACCTACTTGATTGGCTAATTGTAATGTGTAAAACTCTCTCAGGAGTAACTCTTACTCGCAGTGGGTATCGGGATCCAACTATCTCATAGAAGGTATGCAATCTCATTGCAAATTTCAACACTTGAAATTCCCGATAATATTTTGCCCCTAGCAGCTATATGACCTTAACATAGTCAACAAATCATAAGTGCTAGTCAAGTTCAACCCGTCATTTCCCGATTGAATTAAACCCACCCGCACGACCCTTAACATAGTCAACAAATTCGCACGACTACCCTAATCCAATCGCATCATATGCTTATACAGATAAGCACTAATTAGCTACCGCACACTACGCCTTAACATAGTCAACAAACGTAGCACGAATACTAACTAGTACTTATCTGAAATGACGGAGGGCTACGACAGGTTTTTCTGAAAACCTATTGCGTAATGAACTTGATATCGTTGTAGAATCAAATGAAGTTTTGAAATGGAGTGATTTTGAGGCTTTTCTAGTTTTGCTAAAGGGGTCACTCCCAGTGAAGGGATCGTCGGCCCTTTCCTCGTCGAATGAGGTGCGGGATATATCATATATATCACTGTGCAAAGCAGAAACTATAGAAGCAATCAAAAGCAGACCGTGTATGTAGCATCTGCCAGTTATTGCAAAAGGAGTCACTCCCGGTGAAGGGATCTCGGTCCTTTCCTCATCGAATAAGGTGCAGGGTATATCATATATACCGCTATGCAAAACAAGAACTGTAGCTACCTGTTTTATTTAAAATTTGATTCTACAACATCTTAGGTTTCTTTTCTTTCATTAATCACATCAATGAAGTCCCATCATTTAAATACCTAAACATCACAGATAAATACGACGTACACTTATTCCATCCGCATTCGCCTCGATGTCCCCTCGTGCACCGTTAGGTTAGGTAACTAACGACAGAGCAGGGCAGGGCTAGTGTGGGTGCAAAACATAAGTAACGTCTATATAATATATCATATATACTATATAAAGTATCTATCATAGAACATCACATGATCACATCACAGATATCGCAGCAGAAGAAACATATGAAACATTGGATAAACTAGGACGTCCGTGTTTTCAATACGAGCCAGTATAAAACACGGATTCCACGGTCGTGATGAATAGCCAATCCCACACCCCTAGACCCCTACGAGAGCGGCAAGTAACCCTACCAATTCTAGGGTTAGGAGACCCGGACTCGACTCCTCGAGATGGTCTCCCACTGGACCCTAGAACCCGGTTACTTGTGCTCCCCTCCTTGGGTCTTTCCTAGTGCAGAAAAGTAAATAATATACAAAAGGTGACGACTTCCGCAACCTGGAAGGGCCCCAATAAAAGAATATTACATACAAGTTTGTACATGAATGAAAATGAAAAACACTCATCTCACATAAAAAAACCCGGCTATTCAAACACGACAATCCAATATAACATATCCAGCAACACATAACATCACATGTCATCAACGTAAGTAAATATGCGCATCCCAATTGTCGTTGACATATAGCAACGAAACCGGCGATATCACATATTACACTTACGGTCACAGAAAAGAAAGTGTAAAACTAGAACAATTGGAATCCGCAACCTCTTTAGACATCGCATGCCTAATCAAAATGAAATACTTAGACATCACATGCCTAACAGTTATAAACCCTGCATTTTAGTCTCATTATCGAAAACTCTTTTCAATATCAAATGAAATTAAACCGCTAGATTTATATCATTCATTCAGTTATCTCATAACTGTTTGTGAATTCCAATTATTGTATCCCATTCTGGATAAATAGAAAATATTAAACTTTCCGATCGAACATTCGAACACCCAAGTTTTCCCGAAACCGTCCAACACATGAAATAGGTTCAAAGACATTCACTTCATGCCTCAGTACCAACGGTCCAGCCATAGAAGGGTCAAGCCAATGCCTCACATGTGGCACGCCGTACTGCCCCAAACCCGAAGGTTCAAAGGGCAGTTCAAGACGGTCACATAATCGAGTTAAGGTTTGTTGTCTTCTAGAGGGACCATCGCGTTACTTGCACTACTCAGAACGTCCTTAAACCACACAAAAATCCAACACTTGGATATTTTCCGGCAGGGGAAAAGTTGGGTATTTATATCCGGTCGGACTTTTTAACATATTCAAAAAATTATCCCGAAAACACTTAGACAAAGTTCGATAATCCGATCGAAACGATGAACTCCCAATACAACCCAGAAAACTCAACTCTTGAGTTTAGATTTAAAATTCCCAGGAAAACCAGCACTGGAAACTAGGGATTACTGTGCAGAAATCAACTTGAGAAAGGATTAATTGGCCGCGGAACCGCCGCATTAGCCATGCTAATGCCGTGGTTCCGCCGCGTATTGATGGAATCATGTTGTCGAAATTCACAGTAATTCTTAGATATTCCTGCTTATTTTTCTGCATATTTTTAATCTGGAAAAAACCCAGTTTTTGAAAAATGTACAGAGAGCAATATTGATTTTAGGGTTTCGGTTCGATCGGACTTCCAACTCCGTCTACGCATCGCCTAAGACTCTAGCTAGGCTCTGATACCACTGTAGGGTTCCTAGGCACACTATAGAGGTCTCACAAGGCATCAACCATGCCAATTTCAAATTTTACGGGTGCCGAGAAACCCTAATACGGATCGTTGACTAGAAATTTAGGCGAAAAACGAATCTAGTTAACAACTTAACTAAAGATAAGAAACTACAACCTTTGTAGATCCGGATATCCACTTCCTTGGCTCCACGTAGGCATCCTCTCGCTGTCCATCTCGAATCCCGGACTCAATCGTCGGCTTGATCGGAGAAATGGGTGGACTAGGTTGTCGGCTTCGTGCCGAAGGTGATCTACATCGAGGCATCACAAGTTCAAGCTCCGACTTCACAAAGTTGTGAAACTTATGAAGAAAACACCCAAAACAACTTGGCAAGAGGTAGAGGGTGAAGAAATAGGAGGTGGGTTCACTTTAGAATTGGATTTCTCTCACTTTAGCTCAAGTTGCCATTGATGGACTTAAGCTTTTCTTGAAGAAGAAGATGATGAAGAAGAAGAAAGAATATGATAAGTTTTGAATTAAAATGAAAATAAATCAATACTTATCATAAGCTAACTAAGGTTAAGTGTAGAGAATAGACCATGGTAAGTAGGAATGGTTAGGGTTAAGCATGAAGACAAATGGTCTCTTTAGTCAAAGCTTCATGAAGCTTCAACAAGCTTCATGATAAAAAGAAACCATTTTCTTTTCTTTTATCTATTTAAATAAATAAAGAATGGATAAATAAATAGATGAATAACACAAAACCCTAATCATTATCATAACCATGGTTTAATTCTTTGCACAAACCCAAGTAAGTATGTATCATCAAACATGATACAATCAAGTGCACACAAAAGCATATCATATATACAATGTGCACTTCAAGTGAGAAAATCCTTTTAAAATGAACCAATACTAGTTAATGCAAATTAATATATCAAATATACAATTATACATTAAATCATTAAATCAACACTTGATTCAATGATCCGGTCATGTCGCACATAACCGACTAGTATACAATGTATCGATTTATCGAATCAATGATTCGATAACTAGGTTATATCGCATACAACCAATCGAAACATTCATCGCGAGAATGAAATACGGTATCACATACACGCATTATTCTCGGTCCCGCACATATCTCATATGCGCTCCTATTTCGTTTCGCTTGAGCCAGGAAACCTCTGTATAGGACTCTAAAGACTCGTCAATACGCCGGTAGCAGATGATGATCATATCAAGCACCCACAAGCCGCAAGCGGTCTGATAAACGTAACGGCCATTCGGGTATTGAGCGATCAGAAGATCGACGAGCTAGCCCGCTCACACTCCTGTGAATCCAACCAGTAACACTTACCGTACAGTCCGATCTGTTCGTCTGATATGTCGCATATCAAGTCTAGGGGTGGTAAACGTCAGACCCCAATAACCGATAAGTCGTGCCGATGTGAGGCACATAACGGGTCGAGAAACTACTGGTAACACTTACCAGCAAATCTCTGATCAGCCCTGGCTAGGGACTTCCCTGTTACGGCCAATCGAGCACAGCGCAACATCAACCCCCAATACCGGGAGAGACGAAACACCTCCTATCGCTCATTGCCTCCATGTGACTCGGGACTGTACCCAAAGACCACCGTTTTGCACGCCCTCATGGACGTGGTAAGGTGGAGATCAAAGCACAGTGGGAATCACACAAGACTCTATGACGATCTCGGGTCTACAGACTAACCTGTACAAGTGTCACCAGAGAACTGCCATCTGACGTGAGGTATAATACCATCTGGGAGTTCTCGGCGAGTCCGTCCAGTGTACCCAGTCTCCACTGAGCACCCGTATACCATCTCTGATGTCAAACACCAATGGATATGGGATCATCCATCGCCCATCTCATGGGTCGAGAAGCGTATACGCTAGTCTACACTAGTATATCGATGCCCTGTCTCGATACACCTACGACTAGGGACCTTGAAGGATGTACTTATGGAATACCATGTCCCCACTAGTATGATCTGCATCATAGTCCAGGTAGTCAAGTACACATCCTAAGGTCTTTATCAACATGTAACTATAAGACAGTTTAAAGAGACAAGTGTACATGTTAAGATAAAGAGTAACCAGATAGCATACTATCATATCGAGCAAGAAAGTCATCTCTATATATGTCCAAGCATCCAATATAATATACATCATCTGTACAATACTGGCCTCTAGGGCATACATACAACTAACACTAGAGTCGGCTTCATCGGAGAAATGGGCGGGCTAGGTCATCGACAACGATGCCGAAGATGATCTACGTCGAGGCATCACTAGATCAAGCTCCCACTTCACCAAGTCATGAAACTTGTGAAGAAAACACCCTATACTACTTGGCAAGAGGTAGAGGATAAAGAAATAGGAAGTGGGTTCACTTTAGAATTGGATTTCTCACTCATTTTCTCAAGTTGCCATTGATGGAGGCAAGCTTCTTCTTGAAGAAGAAGAAGAAGATGATGAAATATATTATGATAAGTTCTTTTCCAAATAGAAAATAAAAGAATACTTATCATAAACCAACCATGGTCAAGTGTAGAGACTAAACTAAGGTTAGGTGAATGGTTAGGTTAGGTATGAAGACAAAAATGGTCACTTGGTCAATGCTTCATGAAGCTTCAACAAGCTTCATCTTTTAAAGCAACCATTTTTCTCTTTACATGCCTTAAAAGGAAATAAACTAAATAAATAGTTAAGAAAGGATAACAAAACCCTAACCATTCACTTAAACATGGTTTAAAGTCTTACACAAACCCAAGTAAGCATGTATCATCAAACATGATACAATCAAGTGCACAAAAGTATATCACATATACAACTTGTGCAATGCAAGTGAGAAAATCCATTTAAAGTGAACCAATACTAGTTAATGCAAAGTAATATATCAAATATATAATTATGCATTAAATCATTAAATCAACACTTGATTCAATGATCCGGTCATGTCGCACACAACCGACTAGTATACAATGTATCGTTTTATCGAATCAATCCTTGATTCGATAACTAGGTTATATCGCATACAACCATTCGACACATTCATCGCGAGAATGAAATACGGTATCATATACATGCATTATTCTCGGTCCCGCACATATCTCATATGCGCTCCTATTTCGTTTCGCTTGAGCCAGGAAACCTCTGTGTAGGACTCTAAAGACTCGTCAATACGCCGGTAGCAGATGATGATCATATCAAACACCCACAATCCGCAAGCGGTCTGCTAAACGTAACGGCCACCCGGGTATTGAGCGATCAGAAGATCGACGAGCAAGCCCGCTCACACTCCTGTGAATCCAACCAGTAACACTTACCGTACAGTCCGGTCTGATCGTCTGATATGTCGCATATCTCGCCTAGGGGTGGTAAACGTCAGACCCCAATAGCTTGATAAGTCGTGTCGATATGAGGTCTATAACAGTTCGAGAAACTACTGGTAACACTTACCAGTAAATCTCAGCAACCCTGGCCAGGGATTTCCGGTTATAGCCAATCGAACACAGCGCAACATCAACTCCCTATACCGGGAGAGACGAAACCCCTCCTATCGCTCATTGCCTCCATGTGACTCGGGACTGTACCCAAAAACCACCGTTTTGCACGCCCTCTTGGACGTGATAAGATGGAAATCAAAGCACAGTGGGAACTACACAAGACTCTATGACGATCTCGGGTCAACAGACTACTCTGTACCAGTGTCACTAGAGAACTGCCATCTGACGTAAGGTATAATACCATCTGGGAGTTCTCGGCGAGTCCGTCCAGTGTACCCAGTCTCCACTGAGCACCCGTATATCATCTCTGATGTCAAACACCAATGGATATGGGATCATCCATCGCCCATCTGTATGGGTCGAGAAGGTATATGCTAGTCTACTCTGGTATATCGATGCCCCGTCTCGATATACCCACGACTAGGGACTTTGAAGGATGTACTTATAGACTACCATGTCCCCACTAGTATGATCCGCATCACAGTCCAGGTAGTCAAGTACACATCCTAAGGGCTTTACCAACATGTAACAGAGAGACAATCAGTGTACATGTTAAGGTAAAGATCAACCAGATAGCATACTATCATGTCGAGCAAGAAAGTCCTCCCTATATATGTCCCAGCATCCACTACAATATACATCCTATGTATAGCAATGGCCTCTAGGGCATACATATAACTAACACCACCTTACTTTCTACTACCTTTTTTGTATATACAAGGTTTGTCTACCATTTTGATGAAGTCAAACTCTTTGACTACCACATCAAAACAGACGTTCCCACTCCGCGATACCTGCTTTAATCTATAAAGCAACTTGCACACGTTTCCGCTGCTCCCACTGTTTACGAAGACCTCTGGTTGTGTACTTATAGACGTTCTCTTCTAAATCATTATTTAGAAAAGTAGTCGTGGCACCCAACCACCTGATATCATAGTCATGGTATGTAGCAATGGCAAGTAGGATCTGGATGGACTTAAGCATGGCCACTGGAAAAGGTTTCATCATTATCCATGCCTGGTCGATGACGAAAACCTTTAACAAGTCTAGCTTTGAAAGTCTCAACTTTTCCATCTACACTAAGTAATCTTCTCAAGATATACTTGCTCCTGATGGGGATTTAACCCTTCAGATATTGCAACCAAAGTCCATACTTTGTTGGTGTACATGGATTCCATCTCAGATCGCTAAGCATCCAGCCATTCTTACAGAGTCCCCACTCTTGATGGCCTGCTCGAAACTAGTTGGGTCATCATCTCATGATGCATTCCTCGCTCCCACTGTCATCGAGAAACCAAAGTATCTCTCAGGCGGATGAGGAACCCAGCTAGATCGGTGGAGAGGCTGAGGTTCGTTGGGGACTACTGAATCCTTTGGTTCTGTCAAATCATCAGCTGTTTTGTATAGCTGGAACCTTTCCAGTTCTATAGAACTGACCTTGCCTCGATCTTGTCCGGATTTTGCTTTTGACATAGGCCGGACATCCCCAAATCTTAACTTACTTAAGAGATGGGCTCTTCCCATACCATATCCTATATGGAGTGGTAGGAACCGATTTGATTCGAACCTAATTCAATATGTATGCAGCTTCTCAAGTGCATAACCCCTTAAAAGAAACAGGTAACTCAGTAATACTCATCATAGAGCACACCATATCATATAGGGTGCGATTGCTCCGCCCCGATACACCATTGTGCTGTGGTATAATCAGAGGAGTAACACCGAGAGAGAATCTCATTCTCCTTTAGAATAATCCAGGAATTCTATGCACAAGTATTCTCCTCCCTGATCTTATCATAGGACATAATACTTATACCCAGTTTTTGGTTCTCTATTTCTAACTTATATTCTGTGAATATCTCAAAAGGTTCGGACTTGTGTTTCAACAGGAACATATGTCTGAATCTTGAGAGATTATCAGAGAATGTAATGAAATACAAAGAACCAGTCTTGGCATGTGTAGACAGGGGATCTACATACATCAACATGTATCATCCTAAGAGTTCACTAACTCTTTCTCTGTTTCCAGTAAACAGAGTTATGGTCATCTTATCTCTGTGACATGACTGGCAAGTTTCACAAGATGTAAATTCAAACTGATTTAAATATGCATCATAAATGTAACTTAAGCTAGTTGGGTGACATTAATATGACCTAGTCTATAATACCTCAAGAAGGATCCGTTCATTTCTGAACTCTTCCTCTTGTGTGTGTTCTGTATACTAGGAACTGTAGTTTGATTTAGAATGTCAATGCTTTTAGATAACGTGCCTGAACCGATCAACTTTTGAAATAGGAAATGTTCAAAACATTATCCAACAATACAAAATTTTATCATTTCTTTACTAATAAAGAGACTGATATGATTTTGTATATCAGGTTCGGTATCCAATAACATTCGTTCAGAATCAATGTACTGATAATACAGGGTGACAGTGACCAACAGACTTGGCTGTAACACTTGCCCCGTTTTCTGTCTCATGAAACTTATCACCCGTTCTCAGTTCTCTGCCTTTCTGTAGCCCATGTAACGGATTACATTTGCGGGATCCTGATCCGGTATCAAATACCCAGGACGTAGAGGACTTGAGAAACAGTTCTTTATAATGAACACACCCGAAGATGATGCATCTCATGCCCTTTCTTCGTTTGGGCGGCATGGGAATCCTGGTATTCCCCTAATTCCAGCTCCGTCTTATAACAATTATAAGTTGGAGCGGGACCAACGTTCCCCAGCTCAGTATAACAAGCCGGTTCGGTCAATACATCCATATTATTATCTTGATTAAGGCGTGATATGGTCGCTACCTGGAGAGAGAGAGAAGAAAACACTCTGCGTGCGCTCCTGCAAGATTAGAATGGTTATATATTTTATCTAATCAAGATGGCTCCCACTGCTTTTATCAAATCTTCCTTCAAACTCTCAAAGGAAAGACTAGCCGGGATTAATTACACTCTACAAGTTCGCCAATCTTTCAGCCAGGCCAGTGTCGGTACTTTGAGGAAGGTTCCCCGTGCTTTCGCACGGACCTAATTACAGTAAACCTCGTTTTCCCAGAGGCGTAACCACTACTACAAATAAGGGTTGCCCCTACGGATTTATCGGTAGGGGCAACCCACTACCCCTACGGATATATACGTAGGGACGAAAAAAGACCCCGTAGGTGCAAAGGCCGCAGGTGCAAGTTGAGGTCCTGAACTTGGCCCTACGGATAAATTGAAGCCCCTACGGATAACTCTGTAGGTGCTATAGCCCCTACGGAGTACCCCGTAGGGGTAATAAAATCATATATTTAAATTTTTTTTTTTAATATATTGTATATACCTACGGATATATCCGTAGGTCCTATTTAGTCCCCTACGGATACAGCCGTAGGGGATATAAAGTAGCGCCTACGGCTGTTTCCGTAGGGGCCACTCACAACACA
Organism: Agapanthus africanus; assembly: GCA_030015575.1. Classification (NCBI taxonomy): domain Eukaryota; kingdom Viridiplantae; phylum Streptophyta; class Magnoliopsida; order Asparagales; family Amaryllidaceae; genus Agapanthus; species Agapanthus africanus. The sequence goes on along the minus strand of CM057337.1, from coordinate 343,042,074 downwards.
ATGCACTGAGATCGGGGGGAAAATATCAGGGAACCTGATATTTTGCCCCTACGGATATATACGTAGGGGATAAATATTGGCCCCTACGTATATATCCGTAGGGGCACCCCCAACACCCTGAACTGATATCAGGTGGGAAAATATCAGGTTTCCTGATAGTTTGCCCCTACGGATAACTCCGTAGGGGCAATATATATACCTACGGAGTAATCCGTAGGTACATGTTTTCTGTATTTTTTTTTAAAAAAGGGCTGCTAGATTTTTTCCCGCCCTGTGCACAATACTATATACATCAATCAAATCATATATTGCAGTATTCATAATCACATCCCACGCATATATATAATATACAAAAGAAACCCAAAAACTGAATATGATATAAATTCAAACCAATATCAATATCGTTTCAAAATGTAGTACAATGTGATATAAATAAATACATGTTTCAAAAAATAAGAACCAAAAAGCTACCCTAGTTCGGTCCAGCTCCACCTCCGAGTAACGTTCGAATAACGCGCGCCTGCTCCTCGGTAAATACACTATCCAATACTGCAAATAAAGAAGTCTGAGCGGCATGTGGAGCTGGCGTCGTGGTCTGCGCAGCCGCCGTCGAGGTAGTCGCTTGCGGAGCCGCGGCTGCGGGAGTCTGAGTGGGCGGTGGAGCTACAGGAGCTGTCTGCGGAACCGCAGCCGATGTAGTGGCTTGCGGAGCCGCAGCCGAAGGAGATGCATGTGGAGGCTCGGCCGATCTACCCTGTCGCGTCTGGACATAACGTGTGTAAGAAGCGTCTAAGAACTGTGTATTATTCGAATTCGTTTCATTATTAAGTTATTTCGAAACCCTGTTTGGATATCTAGTTTGGAAAAGCGTTGTTTATTTTAATTACATATGTATGTATGATTAATCAGACTTGCGTACTAATAAGGGTTGTGTTGATATGTATATAATATGAAATGATATTTTACTATAAAGTAGTATACATACCAGCATCTCCTTCAACTCCTGAACGGTGGCCCTCAAGCTATCCAGTTCCTGATGGACATGCCGGCCACTGGAGACGGAGGAAGTAACCGCCGGGGTGGAGTCCAACCTCATATGGGCCCTGCTAGGGCCCAATCCCCGGCCTCTCTCCCAACCTCCGTGGTGCCCTCCGTGTGCGGCGTCCAGAACTGGGGTCAGCAGCCTCGGATCGTTCTGTCCGGTAAAATCGATCCCCGAGGCCTGGGCCTGCTCAACCACCCGCTCCTACACCCACATTAAGCAGTAAAGTATAAGTCTAAAATTTAAACTTGAACCTTCCAAAACTAAAATTTCAAATTTGGGTAGAAAAAATATTAACACTTACGCAGTACTCCTGGGTAGCGACGTCGGGACATCGAAGCTCGCCCGTGGCGGGATCTGTCGAGGTGCCGTGGACGGCAAGATATGCGGACAGCACGCTCGGTGTACCACCTGACGCCACGGTCCGAGATGTCTGCAATATTAGAAAGTAACTCTTAATATTAGAAATATTAGAGAATAACTCTTAATATTGCAGAATATTAGAGAATAACACTTAATTTACCGATAACTCCATGGCTCGAGTAATGTTCCTCGAGCCACCTGTGTAAGTGGGGCGACCCCTCTTCGCCGACTTCCTGTTCTCCGTATTCTGAGCGGCCTGTTTCTGCACAACGCATTAACATTTAGTTTTCTAATTAAGAAACAAAAAGAAATAAATTATATCATAAATAATGAATTAAATTTAAAATACATACTTGTTTGCGTTCGGAGTCGAAATAAGCGCACAATAGAGGCCATGTCTCTACGTCGACTCTCGCAAACGCCGGAGTAGATAGGAGGGCCGCTCTCTCTGCCTCGGGGGTCGCTATCCACAGGGAGTAGCAGTCGGCCTTCAGCTCATTCCTGTTGTATCGGACCTTGGCCTGCATGTTCTTCATCAGGCCATTGTACAGAGCATGAAGGTCGAGCACCCTCCCCGAGTGATCAGGGTCGGCTACAGGCTGAAAATCGTAATCCAACTGAAAATACAAAAAAAAACATTGTTATTAGATTGCAAGTGTTAATAATAAATATATTGGATATATCAAATGAAAATATATATTAATACATACCCGAGCCTGTTCAAAGAAGAGGGCGAATGAGCGCTGGTGCTGCTCGCCCCACTCAACGTGAAGTGGATAGTTCTTCACGATCCGGCTCTCGTCCCCCAAATACCGGCCGAACCTCTCGGCATGAGGACCGGTATAGCGATAGTCAAGGGTAAAAAATAGGGGGAATGCTGCCTCCCCCCTAGCTCTATTAGGCCTCAGCCTATGGGACTGATTCGGGCCTCGAGTCCCCCTCTGGGGATGGAGAGGCCCTGCGTCTGCACGAAATATCAAGACAATCAATAATAATACAAAGTTGTATTAAGAAATCAAGGTTAAACAAAAATTCAAGTGTGATATATACCTCCGGTGAATAACGCACGAGCCTGGGCCCGAGCAGCAGCACGAGCGGGACGATAGTTCCTCCGGTGAGGAACAACCGGGGTCCCGGACCCGGACGCATCCCCTCCAACTATAAAATAAACATCGACGCTAAATCTCCATGAAGTTCATATTTATTCTATAGAGCATATGTAAAATAAATAAATATTTTAAATTTATTCATACTAACCTGCAGACGATGCGGAGGGTACGGAAGCGGCAGGAGTGGCCCCTGTGGAAGGTGTGGACGCACCACCTATAATTAGACAATTAAAAATAGATTTTATAAGTAATTGCAAAAAGAATGTGTAGATCAATAATATAACGTTCTAAATCAATATGCATGAACTATAGGACATATAAACATACCCGCAGGTGCGGTGGTGTCACCACCTACAGCTAGACAATAATAAAAATTGCTAAGTAAGAGCAAAAGGAATGTGTATATTTATGATATAGCATTCTAAATCAATATACATACACTATATGATATATGAACATACCTGGAGGAGCGGGGGTGGCCTCTGTCCCAGATGTGGACGCAGGACCAACAACTAGACAATTAAAAATAGATTTGATAAGTAATTGCAAAAAGAATGTGTAGATCAATAATATAACGTTCTAAATCATTATGCATGCACTATATGATATATAAACATACCTGGAGGAGCGGGGGTGGCCTCTGTCCCAGATGTGGACACAGGACCAACAACTAGACAATCAAACATTGACAATATAAGTAATTTTGACATAAACAGGCATGAATATCTGTAATATTAAATTGAAAATGGATATGCGTGCAGTATACCTGGAGGTGTGGCAAAATCCACACGGAAGGAGGCATCCGAAGGGGTCTCCGATCTGGGTGCAAGACCGGCCCTCTGAAGCTCCCTACGGAGCTCTCCGGGCGGCAGAACCGCTCTGCCTCTGCCTCTGCCTCTGCCGCGGCTGGAGCTCCTGCCGCCCCTCGCTGCTCCCGACATCGTCATCCAATCTAGATAAACGGTTCGTGGACGCATTAGACAATCATTAAAAGTATTGACTATATATGATCTAGAGCGTAAAATGTGAAGTAATAATATAACATTACTGATAACCTTTTTCGTTTCGTGGGCGCATCATACATATCTACTTGGATTTCATCGTCGATGTCATTTCTAACCCACGTAACTTCATGATCGGTCGAAGACAACCCGTCCTTCGAAACAGACGGTCGGAGCACTTTAAGCCTTCTCTCTTCTTCGTCCTCATCGCTGTCCTCGTATTCTGGGACATCGTAGACATCTCTAGGTTTCCATCTGCATACAACACACCACCCCGGATGCTTCAAACACTGTGAGTAGTATACTTGGAACGCTTGGTTCGGAAAGATAAACGGATCGTCTTGACCGTAAAATCGAAGTGTGTTCACACTGGTCAATCCATATTCATCTTTCCAAGTCCCAAGACTGCTTCTCCACCTGTCTGTATCGGTTCGCGGATCGTACCAAGTACAGTGGAATATATAAAAGGGTTCTGATCGTCCGGGATAGTGGATGCCGAGTATACAATTTAAGTACCCATAGTAAATCACACCGTCCGATCCTACCGTCGCAATACCACTATTCTGAGTGATTCTAGATGTTTCTATGTCCTTAATTTCGAATTTGTATCCAAGGACACCAAATCCTTTGTAATGTGCAACCTCCATACTAGGAAATTGAGCTAAACATCTTGAATCACTCTCAAATGATGCAGACAAGTTCGGATCGTGGATCTAACAAAACAAATTTTACGATAAATACATAACGATACAAGTTTAGATTAAAACTGATAGCAATAAAATGTAATTCGAATAACTTACATGCTCTGTGACCCAATCACAAAAATTATCCTGATGGTATTTTTCCAAACGCTCTTCGTTCCAATCAGGATGCCCCTCACGTACCTCGTTAAAATGAGTTCTGTTTTCGACAAATAATTGTGACATTAATATTATGTCATTTCATACACACACAAACACAGATATAACAATTAATCCAAAAGAACTTACTCTCTAATTTGTTCAAGACATTCGCAATTAAGCAAGATAAACCGGTATATCTTGTTGATAAACATAGTGTCTACCCTCTTATACTCGGCTTTACCATATGGCCCGTCTTGAATTCTTCGAGGTCGGTTAAGCCTTGTCTCAATATTCTCGTCCAGATAGCGGGAACAAAATGTGGTTGCTTCATCAAGAAGATAACCTTGCATGATAGAACCCTCTGGTCGATTTTTATTGCGTATATACTTCTTAAGAGTGTAAAGGTACCTAATGAGAATATATTGAATAAATAAACACGGGCATACATGACAAAAATAAATTTATAAATTGCGCGAAACGAAAAATTACACGTACCTCTCGACGGGATACATCCATCGATATTGTACCGGTCCGGCTAACTTCGCCTCAGTTGCAAGATGAACCGTCAAGTGTATTATGATATCGAAGAATGACGGTGGGAAAATACGCTCAAACTTGCAAAGTATCAACGCAATAGAATTTTCTAGTTTATCCAGCGTCGCAACCTCCAGCGTTTTAGCACACAACTCCCTGAAAAAACAACATAGGTCGTTGATTACTAGACCAACCGAGTCGGGGAGAGAAGTCCTGAGGGCTAATGGAAGAAGGTGCTCCACGATAACATGGTGGTCATGATTTTCAGCCCATCGATCTTGCCCTTCACAATTTTTATTTTCTTGCTGAATGATCCTGAGAAACCTGTGGGGGCTTTCAAATCATGCAACACCTGCAGGAATCTTTTCTTCTCCGGTTGTGACATATGATAAGCGGCATTGGGAAGTACAAACTTGCCCGGTTTACCCGCTACCGGTTTAGGGTGCAGTTCACTTCTTATTCCCCACTCTTGTAGATCCATCCGGGCATTCATGTTGTCTTTCGATTTCCCGTCTTTACACAGAAGCAAGTTAAGTATGTGCTCTGATACTCCCTTTTCTATATGCATGACGTCCAGACAATGACGCACTGAATTTGTAGACCAGTACGGAAGCTCGAAGAAAATGCTTAACTTGTTCCAATATTGTGGTTTGACCTGTCTCGTCGGATCCATCCCGAAGGTCACGTTATTGTAACCATCCCATTTAGCAGAAAACGTCAATGGCCGCAATAACAAACCTTCCTGCTAAAATTCAAAAATTTTGATGTTGTGTGTTCATGGCAATGAGGACATGCTTTGTGACCATGTACGGACCAACCTGAAAGCATTCCATATGCAGGAAAGTCATTAATTGTCCACATTAAAGCCGCACGCATTATGAAGGTTGTATTTGTGTTTGAATCATATGTCTCTACACCATCAATAAACAAAGTTTTCAGCTCCTCAATCAGAGGTCGGAGATAGACGTCGATATTGTTCCCCGGTGAGTTTGGTCCATCGATAAGAAGAGGCATCATAAAGTATGATTGGTCCATAGCCAACCAAGGCGACAGATTATAAATTATCATTACAACGGGCTATGTACTGTGACTTCCAGCCATATAGTTGAATGGGCAGAAGCCATCGGCAGCCAGTCCGAGCCGGACATTGCGGGGATCGCTACTGAATATTGTGTGCCTCCTATCGAAATCCTTCCATGCCGGTGAATCTCTTGGATGGCTCATTTTTCCATTTTCGCTTGGAGGAGCACGATGATGCCAAATCATTGCCTCGGCTGTTTTCTTGCACCTGAATAGCCTCTGTAGCCTCTGTGTTATGGGAAAATATCGTGCTATCTTCACAGGTATATCAGGCTTCTTATCAGAATCTTTCGGCTTATACCTTGCCTCTCCGCATGTTGGACACTCTTTCAAATCTGAATTCTCTTTCCGGTACAACACGCAATTTTTAGGACATGCTTGAATCTTCTCGCACTTTAGACCCAAATCAGACATCATTTTCTGGGCTTCGTACCAGCTTTCGGGCACATTATTTCCCGGAGGCATAGAATCTTTCAAGAACGAAAGAAGCATTGTGAATGACTTGTTGCTCCATCCATTTAGGCACTTAATTTGGAAAAGTTGGACGAACCATGAGAGGGTGGAATACTTCGCATTCTCATAAATTGGTTTCCTAGCATCATTCATGAAATTTTCATATTTATCCGCACGCGGTCCTTGACCGGAAGGAATGTCATCTTCGGTACGAATAGATTCACCTAGGGCAGCCTCTACCATATCCTCCATTTCTTCTGATGGAAATAAATTTCCGTATCCTGCCGTATTACCGAATTCTTCTTCTTCTCCTGCCGCATTATCATGTTCTCCTTCTTCTACCGCAGTACTGCATTCTTCTCCTTCCCCGTGATATTTCCAAATTGAATAAAGTCTAGTAAACCCATGTTTTACAATATGAAGCTCTGCTAATTCTACCTTCTGCCAGTACTTATTGCCACATCTATCGCACGGACAGAGAATCTTCTCTATTATGATCTTATTATGTGCTCGTGCAAATTCAAGGAAAGCAGCAACCCCTGCGACAAACTTAGGTTGCATACGTTGTTTCCAATCCACATACATCCAGTCCTTAACTCTGACGTACTCATGGGCCATGTTAGACTGAATAACATATAAATTGTAGGTTATGCTGACTATATTGAGAAATATAAGAACGGGATAGTTACTGACAAAGGAGAAAATCCATGTATATGCTTTGTGTGTGCGTTTGTCGTTGAAAAGAATAAATTATCGCACGTTATGTTGACCGATAGACGGGGACTAAGTGGCGCTTTTAATTAGTTTCATATATGGGTATCGATGGGAATATGAAGGTTTCATATTATCATATATTGGTTTTAACCCGAACATCTCGAGTCGCTCTCTGATTATGCGTTTGTATGTATGTGTTCCGGCTGTCGGGGGTAGGCTTCTATCCCATTAAGAATGTATAGAGCGAACGCCCATCACTTGTGCTTTCAACCGTTTCAAGTAAATTTCGGCAGCACCTCCCCGCTGTTCTCCGAGTACACTGTAATAGAATAGATAATCATTTCAAAGCTGTGAAACAACGTTGAAATGAACATCTAATCTATCTTTGTACACGGAGAACCAGCGGAAAAGTACCGACGAAATATCTCGAAACGGATGAAAACACAAGTGAATGAAGGCGTTTGCTTTATACATTCTTAATTTGTCCACACGGGACAAATCTATGGGTTACCATACGATTGAATTTTCTCGTCGCGCAGACTATACGACGGTTGTTAGTATCGAGCTATACTGTCCGATATTTAACAACCTTCGTATAGTTCTAGGTCACGACGAGCATCGCACGTATGTTAACCGATAGACGGGGACTAAGTGGCGCTTTTAGTTTCATATACGGGTATCGATGGGAATATGAAGGTTTCATATCATCATCGAGTATCATATATTGGTTTTAACCCGAACATCTCGAGTCGCTCTCTAATTATGCGTTTGTATGTATGTGTTCCGGCTGTCGAGGGTAGGCTTCTATCCCATTAAGAATGTATAGAGCGAACGCCCATCACTTGTGCTTTCAACCGTTTCGAGTAAATTTCGGCAGCACCTCCCCGCTGTTCTCCGAGTACACTGTAATAGAATAGATAATCATTTCAAAGCTGTGAAACAACGTTGAAATGAACATCTAATCTATCTTTGTACACGGAGAACCAGCGGAAAGGTACCGACGAAATATCTCGAAACGGATGAAAACACAAGTGAATGAAGGCGTTTGTTTTATACATTCTTAACTTGTCCACACGGGACAAATCTATGGGTTACCATATGATTGAATTTTCTCGTCGCGTAGACTATACGACGGTTGTTAGTATCGAGCTATACTGTCCGATATTTAACAACCTTCGTATAGTTCTAGGTCACGACGAGCATCGCACGTATGTTAACCGATAGACGGGGACTAAGTGGCGCTTTTAGTTTCATATACGGGTATCGATAGGAATATGAAGGTTTCATATCATCATCGAGTATCATATATTGGTTTTAACTTGAACATTTAACGTGAATAAGTTTTACGTTTACGTTTCGTTATTAAGAGTTCGAAATTTCATGTTTAGGGTAAATTTTTCTTGCGTTTGTGGTAAAGTTGTACGTTTATGTTGTCATCGAGTATCCTATTGTAATGAACTAGTGTATCCTACTAAATAAATTAGTGCACCATAAACCTAAATAACCCAAATTTACCTAATTAACCACAATTAACCATAATTGTTACCCTAACACAAATTATCACTAATTAACCCAATTTACCCAAATTAACCTAATTAACCCTAATCAACCCAAACTTAACCAAATTTACCCAAATTAACCAAATTAAGCCTAATCAACACCCTAACCTTTTCAAATTATCACTAATTAACCAAAATTAACCCTACACTGCAATTAATCCAAATTAACCATAGCCTCTAACCCTAAACATGACCCTAACCCTAACACTAACCCTAACCCTAAATACCATAACCCTAACCCTAAACATGAACCCTAACCACAACCCGGCCAACACCAATCCCAACCCCAACCGAACCCTAATCCCAACCCCAACCCCAACCGGCCCCAACCAAACCCTTACCCTAACCCCAACCCCAACCCCAATCGAACCCTAACCCTAACCACAACCCGGCCAACACCAATCCCAACCCCAACCGAACCCTAATCCCAACCCCAACCCCAACCGGCCCCAACCAAACCCTTACCCTAACCCCAACCCCAACCCCAATCGAACCCTAACCCTAACTGACCCGATGCCACCCCTACCCGAACCCAGATCCCTGAACCCTACCCCTAACATCATCAAAAGAGGGAAATAAAAGTATTAAATTAGAAGTAAAAATTGGAAATTTACTAACCGCGGTGGAGGAGACGACGGAGGAGGCCAGTAGTCGACGATGCGATCGGCGACGAGTCAAGCACGGTTGCGACGTGGAAGTCGACGAGTCAAGCACGGTTGCGGTGGCGAGGTCAGGATGAGGACGTCGATGGCCGACGAGATCGGGATCGAGACGCGGGAAGAATAAGAGAGAAGAAAAATTTGGGAACGGTGAGGGATTTTCTGTGCCTTTTTTTTTTATTATTAACCCGTATACATGCCCCTACGTACTTAGCCGTAGGTTCTTTGTTTGCGCCACCGTAGGGCCAAACAACAAATTATGATTAAATATTTTTAAATTAAAATATAGAAAACCGTAGGGACAACAGTGGGCACCTACGGATTAATCCGTAGGGGCAATAAAACGTTGCCCCTACGGATTCCTTTATCCGTAGGGGCAACCACTATTTGTAGTAGTGAACCTCGTTGACACCTTTCTAGACACCTACTTGATCGGCTAATTGCAAAGTGCAAAATTCTCCCAGGAGTAACAATTACTCGCAGTGGGTATCAGGATCCAACTATCATATAGAAGGTATGCAATCTCATTGCAAATTTCAACACTTGAAACTCCCGATAAAGGTTTTTACCCCTAGCACTTATGACCTTAACTATGGTCAACAAATCATAAGCACTAGTCAAGTTCTACCCGTCATTTCGTGATTAATTAGACCCACCCACATGACCCTTAACTAAGGTCAACAAAGTCATGCGACTGTCCTAACTAATCGCATCATATGCGGTGTAGGAAGACATCACTTAGCTACCGTACACTATGCCTTAACTAAGGTCAACAAACACAGCACGAATACTAAGTACTCTACTTCCTAAAATGACGGAGGGTTGCGGATGGTTTTTAAGAAAACCTTTAACGCTTTGAACTTGATCTCGTTGCGGAATCAAATGGTTTTTAAATGGAATGTTTTTAAGGCTTTTCTAGTTTTGCTAAAGGGGTCACTCCCGGTGAAGGGATCGTCGGCCCTTTCCTCATCGAATAAGGTGCAGGATATATCATATATACCGCTGCTCAAAGCAGAAACTATAGAAGCAATCAAAAGACAAACCGAGAGTTGTAGCATCTTCCATTTATTGCTAAAGGAGTCACTCCCGGTGAAGGGATCTCGGTCCTTTCCTTATCGAATAAGGTGCAGGATGTTCTACAAGGAACACCGCGATGCAAAGCAAGAACTGTAGCTACCTGGTTTTATTTTTGAAATTCGATTCCACAACATCATTTAGGTTTATTTTCATTCATTAATCACATTAATGGATATCCCATCATTTAAGTCCACCTAAACATCACAGATAAATATAACGTATGCTTATGCCATCCGCATTCGCCTCGATGTCCTGTCTGCACCGTTAGGTTAGGTAACTAACGCCAGAGCGAGGCAGGGCTAGCGCGGGTGTAAAACATAAGCAACGTCTATATAATATATCATATATACTATATACCATATCTATCTGAATATATCACATGATCACATCACAGATAACGCAGCAGAAAATATCATATGAAATATTGGATATATTAGGACGTCCGTGTTTTTAATACGAGCCATAAAACACGGATTCCACGGTCGTGATGAATAGCCAATCCCACACCCATAGACCCCTACGAGAGCGGCAAGCAACCCTACCAATTCTAGGGTTAGGAGACCCGGACTCGACTCCTCGAGATGGTCTCCCACTGGACCCTAGAACCCGGTTACTTGTGCTCCCCTCCTTGGGTCTATCCTAATGCGGAAAAGTAAATAATATACATCAACGGTGACACCTTCCGCAACCTGGAAGTGCCTCAATAAAAGAATATTACATACAAGTTTTTACATGAATGAAAATGAAAAACACTCATCTCACATAAAAAAAACCCCAACCATTCAAACACGACGATCCAATATAACATATCCAGCAACACATAACATCACATGTCATCAACGTAAGGAAATATGCCCATCCCAATTGTCGTTGACATATAGCAACGAAACCGGCGATATCACATATTACACTTACGGTCGCAGAAAAGAAAGTGTAAAACTACAACAGTTGGAATCCGCAACCTCTTTAGACATCGCATGCCTAATCAAATGAATTCCTTAGACATCGCATGCCTAACAATTATAAACCCCGTATTTTAGTCTCATTATCGAAAACTCTTTTCAATATCAAGTCGGGCAATTCAACAGGATTCCCGACATTCTGATCGAATGCTCATCGCAAACTTTAGTAGACGGCCGCACCCCCGATACCGTCAACGAAGTGTACTAAGGCGGAACACCGCTGCCGCGAGCACCCGAACGGATGCTTTCGCCGACGGGGTTCTCCTACAGTCACTTGGTCGGGGCTATGGGGTATAGCTGTCTATTAAGTTTACCGGCGAGTATCCGCGTACGCTACGTGATTGCGACGGACTTTTGATCGCATCAAAATTCCGTGGCAACCGATCAAATGAGACTAAAGTGCTATGTTTATAACATTCATATTAGTTATCTCATAACTACTTGTGAATTCCAAATATTGTATCACATTCCAGATAAATAGAAAATGTTAAACTTTCCGATCGAACAATCAAACACCCAAGTTTTCCCGAAATAGCTCAACACATGAAATAAGTTTAAAAACATTCACTTCATGCCTCAGTACCAACGGTCCAGCCGTAGAAGGGTCAAGCCAACGCCTCACATGTGGTACGCCGTACTGCCCCAAACCCTAAGGTTCAAAGGGCAGTTCAAGACGGTCACATAATCGAGTTAAGGTTTGTTGTCTTCTAGAGAGACCATCGCGTTACTTGCACTACTTAGAACATCATTAAACTACGGAAAAATCCAACAATTGGAAATTTCCCGGCAGGGGAAAAAGTGGGTATTTATATCCGGTCGAACTTTTTAACATATTCTAAAATTACCCGGAAAAAACACATAGAAAAAGTTTGACAATCCGATCGAATCTACGAACTCCCAATACAACCCAGAAAACTGAACTCTTGAGTAGAAGTTAAAAATTTCCAGAAAATACAGCACTAACAGATAGGAATTACTGTGCAATTTTCAAAGGCTAACTTGACTGTATGGCCGCGGAACTGCCGCACGAGCCATGCTCGTGCCGTGCTTCTGCGGCGCATTAGTAGATTCAGGCGCATGTGCGGCACAGTATTTCTTAGAAATCCCTGCTGATTTTTCTGCATATTTTTAATTCACAAAATTCCCAGTTTTGAAAAAATGTACAGAGAAGGGTTTTGGATTAGGGTTTCGGGTTCGATCGGACTTCTAATATCGTCTACACTTCGCCTAAAGCTCTAGCTAGGCTCTGATACCACTGTAGGGTTCCTAGGCACACTAATGAGGTTCTACAACTGATCAAACATGCCAAAATCAAAAATTTCCATGTGCCAAAGAACACTATACTAGATCGTTAACTAGAGGTAAAGGCGAAACTACAATAAGTAAACAACTTTACTAAAAAGTGAAAGTGACTACAACCTTTGTAGATCCGGTCCTCCACTTCCTTAGCTCCATGATGATGTCCCTCCGCGGCGATCATCGGATCCCGGAATCTAGCGTTGGTTTCATCGGAGAAAAGATCGGGCTAGGTCGTTGACTTCGATGCCGAAGATGATCTACGTCGAGGCAACTCAAACTCAAGCTCCATCTTCATGAAGTCATGAAACTTGTGAAGAAAACACCCTATACAACATGGCAAGTGGTAGAGGATGAAGAAATAGGAAGTGGGTTCACTTTGGAATTGGATTTCTCACTTGGATTCATCACTTAGAAATTTTCAAGAAGAGTTTTCTTTTCTTCATGAAGAAGAAGAAGAAGATGAAAGAAAAAGAATTATTTTCAAAAAGAAAATCCAAGTGATTCTTATCATTTAGCAACCATGGGTGAGTTATCAAGTGTAGAGAATAAACTAGGGTTTAGGTAAATGATTAGGTTAAGCATAAAACAAAATGGTAGACTTATTCAAAGCTTCATGAAGCTTCAACAATAAAACAAAGTAAGCCACCATTTCATTTTTGCCAAAAATGAATTAAAGAAAATAAATAAACCAAATAAAATCCTAACCATTAACCTAAATGTGGTTTAAAACATACACACACCCAAGTTTGCATGTACCATCAAACAAGATATAAACTAGTGCACAAAACTATATCAAATATACAATGTGCACATCAAGTGAGAAAATCCATCTTAAGTGAACAAATACTAGTTAATGTAAAATAATATATCAAATATATAATTATACATTAAATCATTAAATCAACACATGATTTAATGATCCAGTCATACTGCATATAACCGACTAATATCAAGTGTATCAATATATCGAATCAACATTTGATTCGGTAACCCGACTATATTTTATATAACCGTCCGATGATACAAATCGCGAGAATAGAATTCAGTATCACATACTGGTATTATTCTCGGTCCCGCACATATCTCATATGCGCTCCTATTTCGTTTCGCTTGAGCCAGGAAACCTCTGTGTAGGACTCTAAAGACTCGTCAATACGCCGGCAGCAGCTGATGATCATATCAAACACCCACAAGCCGCAAGCGGTCTGCTAAACGTAACGGCAACCCGGGTATTGAGCGATCAGAAGATCAACGAGCAAGCCCGCTCACACTCCTGTGAATCCAACCAGTAACAATTACCGTACAGTCCGGTCTGTTCGTCTGATATGTCGCATATCTCGCCTAGGGGTGGTAAACGTCAGACCCCAGTAGCTCGATAAGTCATGACGATGTAAGGTCCATAACATAGCATGAAACTACTGATAACTCTTACCAGCATATCACTGCAACCCTGGCCAGGGATTTCCAGTTATGGCCAGTCGAGTATAGCGCAACATCAACCCCCAATACCGGGAGAGACGAATCCCCTCCTATCGCTCATTGCCTCCATGTGAATCGGGACTGTACCCAAAAACCACCTGTTTGCATGACTCGGTAGAGCCGTGGTAGGGTGGAAATCAAAGCACAGTGGGAGACACACAAGACTCTATGACGATCTCGGGTCAACAGACTAAGCTGTACCAGTGTCACCAGAGAACTGCCATCTGACGTAAGGTATAATACCATATGGGAGTTCTCGGCGAGTCCGTTCAGTGTACCCAGTCTCCACTGAGCACCCGCATACCATCTCCGATGTCAAACACCAATGGATATGGGATCATCCATCGCCCATCATATGGGTCGAGAAGATATACGGCAGTCTACTCTAGAATATCGATGCCCCGTCTCGATATTCCCTACGACTAGGAACATTGAAAGATGTACTCATTGACTACCCAGGCCCCACTAGTATGATCTACATCATAGTCCTGGAAGTCGAGTACACATCCTAAGGGCTTTATCAACATGTAACAGAGAGACAGAAAATATACATGTTAAGATAAAGAGCAACCAGATAGCGTACTATCATGTCGAGCAAGAAAGTCCTACCTATATATGTCCCAGCATCCACTATAATATACATCCAATGTACAGTAATGGCCTCTAGGGCATACATATAACTAACAAAAACTTGTAACCACATTAAGTTTTTCATTCCACTAACAAGTTAATATCCCCATTAAAACCAACATCTAGTGTTACAAAGATTAATTGGAATTTTATCTCACCAATATATACAATATATAGAAATCTAGTTTGCAAAAATGGTTTAATTTAAAAAATTTTGGATAAACAATTTATAATATATCATCCATACAAGATTTTCCACTTCTAAAAATGTTAAACTGGTTATTATAACCCTACTTAATTAATAAAAACCATAACTTGATTTTTAAACCCTAACTTGAATTTTGAAACTTGTAGATAGAATTAATTTATTAAATCTAATTATGCTAGAATGAAACATTTAATAACAATAAATCATAAGAATGAAATTTATACCTCCACATGTGAGATCCAACCATGAAAATTTGGCTCCAAAAAGAATGCTTTCCAACTCCAAAATCCATGTAAAAATGAGCAAAGAATAGAGGGTAGGAATTAATTAAGATTTTGTGGGGTTTTTTATTGAATTTTTAATGGATTTTGATGGATTTTTGTAACAAAATCAAGTGGGGAAAATGGGGGGCTGCCATGGGGAGGAGGCCGGCCACAATTAGGGAGGAAAAAGAGAAAAAGAATGAAGGAGGAATTGTGTAGAAGGCTCACCCAAAATATCACCTATTTATGTCTTTTCATTACTTTTATTAAATTTCTTTTATTTCTTTTCTCATACAGATAAAGAAAATTCTAGAGACATGGAAAAATTTGGAAATAAATTTTGCATGATACACACTAGATTCTAATATGCAATGGTTCATTTTTACAAATTAAACCCATTCAAATTTGTAATTTACACTAATTTAATGTATAAATAAAGCTTATTTAATATTTAAAATAATTAATTTAGGAAAAATATTTAATTAAACTAAAAATTTATAAGTGATAAAAGAAACACCATTTACTAGTAATTACATAATTAAAATAGGTATTTTTAAATTTGTAATGAAAAATAATTACGGTTTAGTTTTACGAAAAATAAGTTTTACTTTACCGAAAATCATAAAATTTACTTAAAGAATTTTATTTATTTAATTATTTATTTATTTATTTTTAAAACGTTACAATCTTCCCCCCTTTAAGAAATTCGGTCCCCGAATTTAAATTAAAACTCTCCCCAATTACTAAACATTCAGCCAAAACACTCAAATCGTCGGTGCTCCGAAATCGTCAATACATAACTAAAATCAACTCCGTCAAGCATAACGTAATCATCGGAGTTATGGCGAAAATAAAATATCAAAATCCAATACGAAAACCAACATAATATACATCAAAACTATGACTTATATATAGTCCGCATCGTAGTAAAATCGTCCAAACATCTGGATAAAGAAGCATGCAAGAACCCCTTTTGAAAATCGCCGTGTGATGCACGTGTCACGGCATAAGTAGTGGATGTTTATTTTTAAAAAAATTGAAATATATATATATATATCTTTTATTTAACATACACGTCCCGCCTGATTACTAAATCAAATAGTAATGATTATAAAAACATACTGCTCACACTAAAATCAATCCCAATCACATCGTAAAAATATCATGTGCATACGGTGCGCACTGAAATCGAAACCAAATACAGATGCCACGAATACACAAAAAAACAAAACTGAGTGCAACAGGTGTGCACCAAAAACATCTGTCAAGTGCAACAGGCGTGCACGACTCTAATATCAGGTGCATCTAATCTGCACAAAACCCCGATTTAGTGCATTTGGTGTGCACAAAATCGCATCAAGTGCGCCAAATGTGCACAAGAATCTCAATCAGGTGCATATGGTACATGAAAACATGCACCGAATATCAAAATTGAAATCACAGTACGAAAATGCATGAAAACTAGGTCGAAGCATATGTCGAAATCATGTGTAACACATATGCACGAAATCAAATCAAAATCTCAAAATGTATAAAACCAAATCGAGTGCACTGGGTATGTACAAAACAACATCAATACAACTGATATATGAAACACGAATAGAATGTAATGAATGTACACATAAGAAATACCAATCGTAAAACAAAATCCTCAAACTACCAAAATCTAAACAACGGAAATGTGAAACTCAAATCACCAAATCACAATCGCAAACACTATAGTCAATGTGCGCCTCTTTCCTCGGATGTCGACTGCTTCGAACTCGTCTCTTCATAGCTGTGCTGACTGCGCTACCAACGGCAATACTCGTATCTAGAGTCTCCCACGTAATTTATCCCTTCACCTGATATACGGACTACATTAAACTTTTCGATCGATTCATCAAAATCCATAATTCCCCGAGAGCTCAACACTCAAGTACAGTTTAAAAGTATCCAGTACAAACCCCAGCATCTACGGACTAGCCATAGAAGGGCAAACCCAAGCCTCAATAATGGCACCGCGGAACTGCCGTAAACCCTAAGGTTCAAGGGCGTTCTCGTGGTCATTATGTCGAGTTAGGGTTTTATTCTTCTAGAGGGTCCATAGAAATACCTGCATGTTCTTCCGAATACCTTAAACTTGAGAAAATGGGTTTCTGAAAATCGTTCGAATCCTTTAATTTCGTCTGGACGGCATGTGAATACCCTTCTTCCGCACGCTAAACAATGCTTCACTCCTCAAGAATAAACGATACCCTACTGGTCATCACATACGATTCGCAGCTCCCTCTGCCCGTGCGACCGTGGTAACAGAAACCACCCTCCGACATCGACGAAGATAGATTAAAGGAACGAATGAAATATGGTGCAAAGAAATGTACATCCTAAGGCTCCTTAAGCAGAGTAGCGTATCGTAAGTATGCCGCGGATCATACCCACGGTACGTCACTCTACCTAAGTTACCTACTCCATCAACCAAGGGTCACCCTAGACTTATACAAGGTCAAACCTAGAGCTCTGATACCAACTTTGTCACGATCCGAAAGTACGGAACGTGACCGGCACTTAGATTACGAAGTGTCTAGAGGCACAACGTAATCTAAGTAAGCCGATGCCCAGAAATCTAAACCATAAAATGAAGAAGCAGAGGAAAATATGTAAAAAAACAAGTTTAAAAGCAACATCAAATTTTCTCAAAAATTTCGGCAGAGTCTCCTTTGTAAAAACTGGCCCCAAACGGGTACAAACAAGAATAATATATACAAACAATAAGAAGGCATCCCCAAGCAGCAGCTAGCTCTACCCCAACAGGCGGAAACAACAACACGAAGCACAATAATATACAACGCCAAAGGGCGAGGCTCAAACTCAAAAGAAAACAAATCCACCATATACCATAATAATACAAGCGCGAGTCTAAGGTCGAAATAAATAACTGGTCCAGTAAACTTATCAAGTAATACAAGTATGGTTGATGGAGCTTAATAGATACAAATGAAATAATAAAAGTACAACGGCGGTTCAGACATAAGTGAACCAACCTACCGTGCAAATCACCCTGAATGAAAAGATGTGCCAGCAAGTTACCAGGGAAACCTGTACATCGAACATGTAATAAAATTTGCCACAACGGGGGTGAGTTGCCAACTCGTGAGTAGAAGATATCTGCGAAAAGAAATCGAATGCACGACGCTATCCTAGGTCATAATAATATACTAATATATTACTAATCACCTAGTAATGGCAGGGTAATAAACTACGTGTAGTGCAAAAGCTCCGTGCTCGTGTCAGTGCCTCAAATAGTAATATGTCATATGAATGAGTATGCATGCACCATGAATGTAAAACAATCAATCCTGAAATCTGAATATATCTGTATAAGAAATATTTAACTTTTATCATGGTAATTTGTATAGAAATCTGAATATCATTGATGAAATCCATGGAAATCCGTGTCAAGCATTGACACAAAACATGTAAATCTCAAGTCTCAATACCTCATAGTCTCAATATCTCGGGCTCCGTCAGTCCAGATCGGCCCATATCATCAAATCTCACAACAACGGTCGGTATCCTCCGGATATCCGCCGCGCCAGACATCACCGGTAGGTAGTCTTCCCCTGCCAGGCTCATCGTCTACAACTCGATCTTCTTGCCCCAGGGTACCATACTGGGCCCACCATGTACCCGAGACGGTTCATCCACTTCTCAAATCGGATCTCGAAATCAAACAGAAAACATGAAATCTTATGTTGGACGACACATACATCACGAGAAAACCGCAACTTATATTTTAAAAAGAGAGGAGTAGAGAGAGAAGTTTTTATATATATATTATTATGGTTTTCCCCAAAATCCAGAAATCTCATAGAAATCCAAAATCCCAAAATCATGAGTAAGTAAATGATAAATGTCGGCATAAGCCCCACAATACTGCATGATAACATGGAAATGTGAATGCATGAAATGTCTAAAAAATAAATGCCATGTCTAGACTAGCACCAGAGAGTAATCACAATATTATATCAATCTAGCTGTTAGCTGATTCTATTAATAAAAGATAATATGTTCTAAAGTGTACGTGACATAGCAATTACCGATGATGATGTGTGTGAGCCGGCAAATAAGTGTGCGTGGAATATGCGCATCATCGGTAATGGTGCTGGTATCCTAACAGGCAGAGTTTCATATTGACTACAGGAATATATGTATGAACATGCAACGTGATGATTACAATCTGAATATAAAGGTAACAGGTGTACTAACTACTCGTTTGGAATATACCTATCAAACTACAACTATATGACTCGAGCCCAAACTGGTATCTATCTAACCCCCGAAAGAACTAAACTAAAGGAACTAGTCGATATGAAATGAGAATCCACCTAAGGTCTGAGTCCATATCTATAATAGTCGGCGATCCAGCCTCAATAGCGTCACGTACGTAGTACAGCTTCCTCAAGTCAAGAGTGCGGATCAATTCATCACATTTATACCTCGTACGGTAAAATCCATCGTACGGCATCCCAATATCGGGGTGCGGGTCAAGTATCACCTACGTACATCACCATTCGTATAATATCGTCATCAAATAAATTCCTGATCAAAGGTACTGTACTGCAAACGCATACATCCCAATATCCTCAATCATATATCATTGCCAGCATACATATACATCGTTAATTTATCCTCAGAAATATCATGTCACATGTATCATATTGTGATTAAGTCACACTTATATCATAACGTAATCAAGTCACACCTATATGATATCGTAATCAAGTCACACCTATATGATATCAGAATCAAGTCACACCTATATGATATCGTAATCAAGTCACACATATATCATATTGTAATTTCAGGTACAGATTACAGTCCGAGTTCTATTTTAGAGTCCCATGTACCTCAATATCATCACCACCCATTATTATTTATGTATACCTATTCAGTATCTCATTTTCTAATGATCTGCTAACATGATAACACGACTGTATAGCCAAGAATCATGGCATCAAGCCCAGTTATATTGTTTCATCCCCGTGTATCATATCACATCCTTGAATCACATATACGTGTTGTGTATATATATATATACCTACACCTAGTCCTATATATATACACACATACACGTATACACCACATCGAGTTTCTGTGTGTGCGTGTGTGTATCTACCTGAAACCTACGAATCTCCTCCAAGATATTCATCCTCGGGTAAGGTCTTTCTAAATCAATCTAGTCCAACCTAAGGTCATTACTAGGGTCCTACTCACCGAAATTCTAAGGTCACGTCTGTCTTCCTAATGACAATAAGTACTATTCATATTCTACGTTTGCGGGGGTGCTAAATGCCATCCACCCGACTTCCCCCCGTAGATATACATCTGCTCACCTGGTCCTTGTCTGCTGAAGACGATGTCGCCCTCCTCTTCTTCCTCGTCCGAAGTCCACGCGAGGGGTACCTATACGCAAACATATATAATATCGTAAACTGAATCACGGACAAAATCAAAACGACGCACGAAACGCGCATAGGTTAAAACCTATGTCCCGCTCATGCAAAAGAACCAAATATCGCTCGATATCGGCGTACAAACGCCGATTGATCGAGATAAACATCAATAAACAACTCGTAGTTTCAAAACCCATTATTTATAATATAAAACCAGGTTTAAATCATCGAAACCCTAAAGTTGATCAAATCGTCCAATTCCGAAAAAAACCTTGAAAATGTCAATTTACCGTTTTACTTTAAAACTTGATGTTTAAAAGAAACTAATGGTCATAATATTCATTAAATAACATAAATGGATTATAGAAACCATTACCATATTTTTATTACACTAATTTGTTTTAAATTGTAAATTCTAGTTTGCAATTTAATCAATTTTAACACTTTGCAAGCAAAATTTCACAATATCACAACTAAACTTGATTTGCATCAATTAACATATTAAACTACAATTCATGATGATAATAATATAATGAAATCATAATTTAGATTTTAAACCTCATTTATTTAAGAATTTTCTAAAATCTAGTTAACAAAATAGTATTTTTCTCACAATTCTCAATTATCAATAAAAACTAGTAACCAAATTAAGTTTTTCATTCCACTAACAAGTTAATATCCCCATTAAAACCACCATCTAGTGTTACAAACATTAATTGGAATTTTATCTCACCAATATATACAATATATAGAAATCTAGTTTGCAAAAATGGTTTAATTTAAACAATTTTGGATAAACAATTTACAATATATCATCCATACAAGATTTTCCACTTCTAAAAATGTTAAACTAGTTATTATAACCCTACTTAATTAATAAAAACCATAACTTGATTTTAAAAACCCTAACTTGAATTTTGAAACTTGTAGATAGAATTAATTTATTAAATCTAATTATGCTAGAATGAAACATTTAATAACAATAAATCATAAGAATGAAATTTATACCTCCACATGTGAGATCCAACCATGAAAATTTGCCTCCAGAAAGAATGCTTTCCAACTCTAAAATCCATGTAAAAATGAGCAAAGAATAGAGGGTAGGAATTAATTAGGATTTTGTGGGTTTTTTTATTGAATTTTTGATGAATTTTGATGGATTTTTGTAACAAAATCAAGTGGGGAAAATGGGGGGCTGCCATAGGGAGGAGGCCGGCCACAATTAGGGAGGAAAAAGAGAAAAAGAATGAAAGAGGAATTGTGTAGAAGGCTCTCTCAAAATATCACCTCTTTATTTCTTTTCATTACTTTTATTAAATTTCTTTTATTTCTTTTCTCATACACATAAAGAAAATTCTAGAGACATGGAAAAATTTGGAAATAAATTTTGCATGATACACACTAGATTCTAATATGCAATGGTTCATTTTTGCAAATTAAACCCATTAAAATTTGTAATTTACACCAATTTAGTGTATAAATAAAGCTTATGTTAATATTTAAAATAATTAATTTAGGAAAAATATTTAATTAAACTAAAAATTTATAAGTGACTAAATAAACACCATTTACTAGTAATTACATAATTAAAATAGGTATTTTTAAATTTATAAGGAAAAATAATTACGGTTTAGTTTTACGAAAAATACGTTTTACTTTACCGAAAATCATAAAATTCATTTAAAGAATTTTATTTATTTAATTATTATTATTTTTTTTTAAACGTTATAGTATCACTGTCCTTGCAAAATAATTTTCAGAGTCTCCGAGTGATAGCAGATTTCATTTTACATCCATAGAATCCACAATTTTTCGATATCGGGTTTTCTAAATCCGTATTCCGGGGTTCTAGTCTCTGGTTTAGGTATGAATTCTAGCACTAGGGGATTTGTGTGGTCTCTACTGAGCTCAATTTCACATTACAACTCTCAAATTCCAATAGCCCTAAATAGAATTTTCCAAGTTCACCCAAACCACACAATATCGGTTCTAATCTAACAGGGGGGTAAAAGTAATGGAAATACTAAGCTAAAGGTTCAGAAAATACCTCATTTGGCAACTCAAGAAAATTCTTGAGTTGCCCCAAGTGTCCAAAATTTGATTTTTCTTGGTCCATGGGGTAGCTAGTAAGCTCATGCATCTTTTTAATGAAATGGGACTTGGGTTTTGAGGTGCTTTTCATGGAGTTTTGGGGGTTGAAGATGGAGGAGAAGGAGAGGGGAAGCAGCAGCAGCAACAAGATGAAGAGTGGGGAGAGGAATGAGTGATAGAAATGATAAGGGAATGGCTCAAGACATGGGTTGACCCCTCACCCACTCTTTCTCTCTCTTACCAATACTTAATTCTTTATTCTATTCTTATCCTTTTCTTTTCTAATTTCCTTCTCTCATCAATAGTAACCCCAAAACAAAGGCCATTTACCCAAAAGCATGTAGTAAAAATGCAACAAGTGTTAATAAAAAGATATAGTGCATGTTTCCACAAAATTCGCTTAAAGCGAGATTAGCGATTTTTTAATCGCGATTAGCACTAAATTAGTATCTAATTAATCATAAAAACATAAAAATTGCATAATTACATAAAACACCCTCTTTTTAGTAATTTCCATAATTTTCCAAATTTTTCCCATTTATCAGTATTTAACTAGACCGCCTTATTTAAAATATTCAATATTTTGTTATTAAATTATAAAAATTCCCCAAAAATAATCTTTTATTTTTTTGAAATGTTATAATATTGTGGTGAGAAAATGAGCCACACACACACACACAAAAAATATCTCTACATTCACACACTTACCAGAAATATCTATGCTCACTCACAAATATCTTAGCCATGATAAAAGATATGTCATGCCAAGAATGAATCACAATTTTCACCTTTAAACATTTAAATCAAAATGTTTAATCCAAAAAGAAATGGTATCAACTAAAGTTATCTTGTAATGAATTACAAGAATACCCTTCATCTGTATATACATACCCGCATCCGTATTCCGACCGAATACGAATACTACGAGACGAAAGTAATCCAACAATCTGATACTAGGATCCGGCTTAAAGCAAAGCCCACTAGTATGATCCGTCCGATCATGATCCGTGCACAAGTGTACGTATATGATCGAACCCTGCCATAAAACCATACGGCCTCTACAACGTTTCGCCCAAACTAGGGAAACTCTCTGTCATGACCCGAAAGGTATGGAACGTGACTGGCACTTAAATTATGAAACGTCTCGACGCGTACGTAATCTAAGTAAGCCAAAGCCCAGAAATAAAAACCCATTTAAGCAGTAGAGTGAAGGAAAACCAATTTAGTCGCATCAAAAACCTTTAAAAGCAACATCACATTTTCCAAAAAAATTCGGCAGAGTCTCCTTTGTAAAAACTGACCCCAAACGGGTACAAAATAGGAATATACATAATATAAAATAAGGCATCCCCAAGCGGGAGATAGCTCCTCGCCAAAAGCGGTCTCAACATCACACGCAATAAATATCATCACTATGCAAAATAAGCATATAAAGGCACAAGTAATAAAGAATCACGTCAGCTCAAGTGAGCTCGACCCAGAGAACAACATACATGTACACAAATCTCACATGTCTCGTCTCTATGTCATAATACATCAGTACAAGTGGAAGATACAGTAGATGGAATACACTAGATACAATAAATATATAAGGTGAAAACAAAATAATCTCACAACCCACCTACGAGCAAAAGCCTCAAATCCAAGCAAAAGGAGCAAAAGGAGGAAGTGCGTCCGCCGCTACAGTGCTGACGGATCGGACCTGCAAAAAGGCTGTGGCACAACGGGGGTGAGTTGCCAACTCGTGAGTAATAAGTAACATCTACAAAGGCTATCATAAGCACGTACGTAAATGTAGGGTTCCTAGGCACACTCAAGAGGTCTCACAAGGCATCAACCATGCCAAATTCAAAATTTTCCGGTGCCGAGAAACCCTAATACGGATCGTTAACTAGAAATTAGGCGAAACTACAAGCTAGTTAACAACTTAACTACTAAGTGAACGGAAATACAACCTTTGTAGATGCGGCCCTCCACCTCCATAGCTCCGCGTTGACGTCCCTCCGCTGCGATCATCGGATCCCGGACTCTAGTAATGGTTTCGTCGAAGAAATGATCGGGCTAGATCGTCAACTTTGATGCCGAAGATGATCTACGTCGAGGCAACTCAAGATCAAGCTCCAACATCACCAAGTCATGAAACTTGTGAAGAAAACACCCTATACTACTTGGCAAGTGGTAGAGGATGAAGAAATAGGAAGTGGGTTCACTTTAGAATTGGATTTCTCACTCTTTTTCTCAAGTCACCATTGAAGCTAGCAAGCTTCTTTCTTCTTGAAGAAGAAGAAGAAGAAGAAAAAGAATATGATAAGAATAAAAAATGAAAAAGAAAATAAAGTGATTCTTATCATTTTAGCAACCATGGTTTAGTGTAGAGAATAAACTATGGTTAGGTGAATGGTTAGGTTAAGCATAAAACAAAAATGGTAGACTTATTCAAAGCTTCATGAAGTTTCAACTATAAAACAAAGCAAGCCACCATTTCCCTTTTTGCCCAAAAATGAATCAAAGAATATAAATAAAACATTTAAAACCCTAACCATTAACCTAAACATGGTTTAAAGTAAACACACACCCAAGTTTGCATGTATCATCAAACATGATACAAACTAGTGCACAAAACTATATCATATATACAATGTGCACATCAAGTGAGAAAATCCATCTTAAGTGAACCAATACTAGTTAATGTAAAGTAATATATCAAATATATAATTATACATTAAATCATTAAATCAACACTTGATTTAACGATCCGGTCATATCGCATAAGACCGACTAATATCCAGTGTATCAATGTATCGAATCAACACTTGATTCGGTAACCCGGCTATATCACATATAACCTGCCGATGATACAAATCGCGAGAATAGAATGCAGTATCACATACTGGTATTATTCTCGGTCCCGCACATATCTCATATGCGCCCCTATTTTGTTTCGTTTGAGCCAGGAAACCTCTGTGTAGGACTCTAAAGACTCGTCAATACGCCGGCAGCAGGTGATGATCATATCAAACACCCACAAGCCGCAAGCGGTCTGCTAAACGAACGGCCACCCAGGTATTGAGCGATCAGAAGATCAACGAGCAAGCCCGCTCACACTCCTGTGAATTCAACCAATAACACTTACCGTACAGTCCGGTCTCGTCGTCTGATATGTCGCATATCTCACCTAGGGGTGGTAAACGTCAGACCCAAATAGCTCGATAATTCATGTCGATATGAGGTCTATAACTGCTCGAGAAACTACTGATAACACTTACCAGTAAATCTCAGCAACCCTGGCCAGGGATTTCCGGTTATAGCCAATCGAACACAGCGCAACATCAACTCTCTATACCGGGAGAGACGAATCCCCTCCTATTGCTCATTGCCTCCATGTGATTCGGGACTGTACCCAAAAACCACCGTTTTGCACCCCCTCTTAGACGTGGTAAGGTGGAAATCAAAGCACAGTGCGAATCACACAAGACTCTATGACGATCTCGGGTCAACAGACTACTCTGTACCAGTGTCACCAGAGAACTGCCATCTGACGTAAGGTATAATACCATCTGGGAGTTCTCGGCGAGTCCGTCCAGTGTACCCAGTCTCCACTGAGCACCCGCATATCATCTCTGATGTCAAACACCAATGGATATGGGATCATCCATCGCCCATCTGTATGGGTCGAGAAGGTATACGCTAGTCTACTCTGGTATATCGATGCCCCGTCTCGATACACCCACGACTAGGGACATTGAAGGATGTACTTATGGACTACCATGTCCCCACTAGTATGATCCACATCATAGTCCAGGTAGTCAAGTACACATCCTAAGGGCTTTACCAACATGTAACAGAGAGACAATCGGTGTACACGTTAAGGTAAAGGGCAACCAGATAGCATACTATCATGTCGAGCAAGAAAGTCTTCCCTATATATGTCCAAGCATCCACTACAATATACATCCTATGTACAGTAATGGCCTCTAGGGCATACATATAACTAACAATCTCCTACTTGCACTAGGGCCATCTGAAGCAGTGGTTGTAGTATCCCATACTCAACCATCCCATAATAGTCTCTCTCTGGGAAAAGGCCTTTGTGAGTGGGTCCGCCGTGTTGTCCTCTGAGTCTGCTCTCCTAACCTCGATCCCTTAAAGATCAACCATCTCCATGATCAGGTGATGCTGTCTCAGTATATGTCTGGATCACGGATGGGACGGACGTTCCTTGGCATAAGCCACAACTCCATTGTCACACAATGGGAGGAACTAAGTTCATCTCATGAACAAATATATATCCAGACTGCCTCTTTGGTAGCATCTTAAGTAGCGATGTATCCATCCTTTATCGTCTAGTATACCACGGTATCTTGCTTGGAACTCTTCCAACATACCGTCCCTTTACTGAGGGTAAAGACAATGCCTGTGACTGACATTCAGTCGTCCTTATCACCCTGGAACACTTCCAGTGATTCTCCCCAGGATCGATTGATACCATCTCACTAAATCTAGTAAGAATCCTAACATCCATTTAGATCTATCTCATAGATCCAAAACCCAGGATTTAGTAGGTATCACTTTGATCCTATGTGGAGAATCATTGTGATAAGCAGAGATTGATCGAGCGTAGCATAGGAAACTCCTTCCCTATCAAGAGTATGTCATCCACTTACTCTACGAGGATCACTACCATACTCCCTACTACCTTTTTGTATATACAAGGTTCATCTACCATTTTGATGATGTCAAACTGTTTGACTAACTCATCAAAACAGATGTTCCAACTCCGCGATGCCTGCCTTATCACATAAAACATCTTGCTCACGTTTCCGCTGCTCCCACTGTCTACGAAGCCCTCTGGCTGTGTACTTACAAACGCTCTCTTCTAAAACATCATTTTAGAAAAGCAGTCATGACACCCAACCGCCAGATATCGTAGTCATGGTATGTAGCCGTGGTAAGTAGGATCCGGATGGACTTAAGCATAGCCACTGGAAAAGGTTTCATCATTATCTATGCCTGGTCGGTGACGAAAACCTTTAACAAGTCTAGCTTTGAAAGTCTCAACTTTTCCATCTACACCAAGTAATCTTCTCAAGATATACTTGGTCCTGATGGGGATTTAACCCTTCAGATATAGCAACCAAAGTCCATACTTTGTTGGTGTACATGGATTCCATCTCAGATCGCTAAGCATCCAGCCATTCTTATAGTGTCCCCACTCTTGGTGGCCTGCTCGAAACTAGTTGGGTCATCATCTCATGATGCATTCCTCGCTCCCACTGTCATAGAGAAACCGAAGTATCTTTTAGGTGGGTGAGGAACCCTACTAGATCGGCGGAGAGGCTGAGGTTCGTTGGAATCTACTGAATCCTTTGGTTCTACCAAATCATCTGCTGTAGTTTGTATAGCTGGAACCATTCCAGTTCTACATAACAGATCTAGCCTCGAGCTTGTTCGGATTTTGCTTTTAGACATAGGCTGGACAACCCCAAATCTTAACCATCTTAAGATATGGGCTCTTCCCTTTCCATATCACATATGAAGTGGTAGGCAACTGATTTGATTTGAACCCTATTCAATAGGTATGCAGCTTCTCAAGTGCATAACTCCCAAAAGGAAATAGGTAACTCAGTAGTACTCATCATAGAGCACACTTTATCATATAGGGTGTGATTGCTCCGCCCTGATATACCATCGTGCTATGGTGTATACGGAGGAGTAATGCTGAGAGAGAATCTCATTCTCCTTTAGAATAGTCCAGGAATTCTATGCACATGTATTCTCCTCCTTGATCTCATCAAAGGACATAATACTTATACCCATATCGGTTCTCTACTTCTAACTTATATTCTGTGAATATCTCAAAAGGTTCTGACTTGTGTTTCAACAGGAACATATGTCTGAATCTTGAGAGATCATCAGAGAATGTAATGAAGTATAAAGAACCAGTCTTGGCATGTGTAGACAGGGGACCGTACATACATCATCATGTATCAGTCCTAAGAGTTCACTAACTCTTTCTCTGTTTCCAGTAAACAGAGCTATGGTCATCTTATCTCTGTGACATGACTGGCAAGTTTCACAAGATGTAAATTCAAACAGATTTAAATATGCATCTATGTGCAACTTAGCTAGTCGGGTCGTATTGATATGACCTAGTCTACAATACCTCAAGAAGGATCCGTTCATTTCTGAACTCTTCGTCTTGTGTGTGTTTTGTATACTAAGAACTGTATTTTGATTTATAACGTCAATGCTTTTAGATAACGTGCCTGAACCGATCAACTTTTGATATAGGAAATGTTCAAAACATTATCCAACAATATAAAATTTTATCATTTCTTTACTAATAAAGAGACTGATATGATTTTGTATATCAGCTTCGGTATCTAATAACATTTGTTCAGAATCAATGTATTTGGGATACAGGGTGACAGTGACCAACAGACTTGGCTACAACACTTGCACCGTTTTCTGTCTCATGAAACTTATCACCCGTTCTCAGTTCTCTACCTTTCTGTAGCCCTATGTAACAGACTACATATCTGGGATCCTGATCCGGTATCAAATACCCAGGACGCAGATGATACTGAGAATCAGTTCTTTGTAATGAACACACCCGAAGAAGATGCATCATCATGCACTTTCTTCGTTTCGGCGGCATGGGAAATCTGGTATTCCCTAATTTCCTGCTCGGTCTTACAACAATTATAAGTTGGAGCGGGACCAACGTTCCCCAGCTCAGTATAACAAGCGGGTTCGGTCAATATTCCGTATTATTATCTTGATTAAGGCATGATATGGTCGCTATCTAGAGAGAGAGAGAAGAAAACACTCAGCGTGTGCTCTTGCAAGATCAGATTGGTTATTATTTTATCTAATCAGGATGGCTCCCACTCTTTTTATCAAATCTTTCTTCAAACCCTAAAAGGAAAGACTAGCCGGGATTAATTACACACAACAAGTTCGCCAATCTTTCAGCCAGGCCAGTGTCGGTACTTTGAGGGAGGTCACCCGTGCTTTCGCACGAACCTAATTAATGTAAACCTCGTTTTCCCAGAGGCACAACCTCGTTAACACCTTTCTAGACACCTACTTGATCGGCTAATTGTAATGTGTAAAACTCTCCCAGGAGTAACTCTTACATGCAGCGGGTATCGGGATCCAACTATCTCATAGAAGGTATGCAATCTCATTGCAAATTTCAACACATGAAATTCCCGATAATATTTTGCCCCTAGCGTGCTATGACCTTGACGCATGCCAAACAACCCATAGTCCGCTAGTCAAGTTCAACCCGTACATTTCTTGATTGAATTAAACCCATCCGCATGACCCTTGACGCATGCCAAACAACGCCGTGCGAATACCCTAATCCAATCGCATCGTATACTAGCAGATAAGCACTAGTTAGCTATTGTACACTGCGCCTTGACGCATGCCAAACTACCGCAGCACGAATACTAAATAGTACTTATCTGAAATGACGGAGGGCTACGACATGTTTTTTCTGAAAACCTATTGCGTAATGAACTTGATATCGTTGTAGAATCAAACGATTTTGAAATGGAGTGTTTTTTAGGCTTTTCTAGTTTTGCTAAAGGGGTCACTCCCGGTGAAGGGATCGTCGGCCCTTTCCTCGTCGAATGAGGTGCGGGATATATCATATATATCACTGTGCAAAGCACAAACTATAGAAGCCATCAAAAGACAAACCGAGTATGTAGCATCTGCCAGTTATTGCTAAAGGGGTCACTCCCGGTGAAGGGATCGTCGGCCCTTTCCTCATCGAATAAGGTGCAGGATATATCATATATACTGTTGTGCAAAGAAAGAACTGTAGCTACCTGTTTTATTTTTGAAATTCGATTCTACAACATCTTTAGGTTTCTTTTACTTTCATTAATCATATTAATGAAGTCCCATCATTTAAGTACCCTAAACATCACAGATAAATACGACGTACACTTATGCCATCCGCATTCGCCTCGATGTCCCCTCGTGCACCGTTAGGTTAGGTAACTAACAAAAGAGCGGGGCAGGGCTAGCGCGAGTGCAAAACATAAGTAACGTCTATATAATATATCATATATACTATATAGAGTATCCATCACAGAACATATCACATGATCACATCACAGATATCGCAGCAGAAGAAACATATGAAACATTGTATATACTAGGACGTCCGTGTTTTCAATACGAGCCAGTATAAAACACGGATTCCACGGTCGCGATGAATAGCGAAACCCACACCCCTAGACCCCTACGAGAGCGGCAAGCAACCCTACCAATTCAAGAGTTAGGAGACCCGGACTCGACTCCTCGAGTTGGTCTCCCACTGGACTCCAGAACCCGGTTACTTGTGCCCTCCTCCTTGGGTCTATCCTAGTGCGGAAAAGAAAATAATATACAATGGTGACATCTTCCGCAACCTGGAAGTGCCCCAATAAAAGGATATTACATACAAGTTTTTACATGAATGAAAATGAAAAACACCCATCTCACATAAAAAAAACCCCGGCTATTCAAACACGACGATCCAATATAACATATCCAGCAACACATAACATCACATGTCATCAACATAAGTAAATATGCCCATCCCAATTGTCGTTGACATATAGCAACGAAACCGGCGATATCATATATTACACTTACGGGCACAGAAATGAAAGTGTAAAACTACAACAGTTGGAATCCGGAACCACCTCAGACATCGCATGCCTGACCAAATGAATTTCTTAGACATCGCATGCCTAACTATTATAAACCCCGCATTTTAGTCTCATTATCGAAAACTCTTTTCAATATCAAGTCGGGCAATTCAACAAGATTCCCGACATCCTGACCGAATACTCGTCGCAAACTTCAGTAGACGGCCGCACTCCCGATACCGTCGACGAAGTGCACCAAGGCGGAACACCGCTGCCGCGAGCACCCGAACGGATGCTTTTTGGCGACGGGGTTCTCCTACAGTCACTTGGTCGGGGCTATGGGGTGTAGCTGTCTATTAAGTTTACCGGCGAGTATCCGCGTACGCAACGCGATTGCGACGGACTTTTGATCGCATCAAAATTCCGTGGCAACCGATCAAGTGAGACTAAAGTGCTATGTTTATAACATTCATATTAGTTATCTCATAACTACTTGTGAATTCCAAATATTGTATCACATTATAGATAAATAGAAAATGTTAAACTTTCCGATTGAACAATCAAACACCCAAGTTTTCCCGGAACAGCTCAACACATGAAATAAGTTTAAAAAAATTCACTTCATGCCTCAGTACCAACGGTCCAGCCGTAGAAGGGTCAAGCCAACGCCTCACATGTGGCACGCCGTACTGCCCCAAACCCTAAGGTTCAAAGGGCAGTTCAAGACGGTCACATAATCGAGTTAAGGTTTGTTGTCTTCTAGAGGTTCCATCGTGTTACTTGCACTACTTAGAACGTCTTTAAACCACGGAAAAATCCAACTCTTGGAAATTTCCCGACAGGGGAAAAATTGGGTATTTATATCCGGTCGAACTTTTCATGATTTCCTAAAATTATCCGGGAAAACAAAGACGAAATTAAACTTCCTGATTGAAACACCGAGTCCCCAATACAACCCAGAAAACTCAACTCTTGAGTAAATATTAAAAACTCCCAGAAAATACAGCACTAAAAGAAACAAATTACTGTGCAAACCACGTGCATTGATTCATCAATTTGGCCGCGGAACCGCCGCAAAAGCCTAGGTGGGGCCGCGGTTCCGCGGCGCTTCTGTCGAATCAAGGACACGTGCTTCACGGTAATTCTTAAAAAAGCCTGCTGATTTTTCTGCATATTTTTAATTTTGAAAAATGCACAGTTTTGAAAAATGTACAGAGAAGGCTTAGAATTAGGGTTTCGGGGTTCGATCGGGTTTCTAACATCGTCTACGCATCGCCTAAGGCTCTGATACCACTGTAGGGTTCCTAGGCACACTCAAGAGGTCTCACAAGGCATCAACCATGCCAAATTCAAAATTTTCCGGTGCCGAGAAACCCTAATACAGATCGTTAACTAGAAATTAGGCGAAACTACAAGCTAGTTAACAACTTAACTACTAAGTGAACGGAAATACAACCTTTGTAGATCCGGTCCTCCACCTCCATAGCTCCGCGTTGACGTCCTTCCGCTGTGATCATCGGATCCAGGACTCTAGTAATGGTTTCGTCGAAGAAATGATCGGGCTAGATCGTCGACTTCGATGCCGAAGATGATCTACGTCGAGGCAACTCAAGATCAAGCTCCAACTTCACCAAGTCATGAAACTTGTGAAGAAAACACCCTATACTACTTAGCAAGTGGTAGAGGATGAAGAAATAGGAAGTGGGTTCATTTTAGAATTAGATTTCTCACTCTTTTTCTCAAGTCACCATTGAAGCTAGCAAGCTTCTTTCTTCTTGAAGAAGAAGAAGAAGAAGAAAAAGAATATGATAAGAATAAAAAATGAAAAAGAAAATAAAGTGATTCTTATCATTTTAGCAACCATGGTTTGGTGTAGAGAATAAACTATGGTTAGGTGAATGGTTAGGTTAAGCATAAAACAAAAATGGTAGACTTATTCAAAGCTTCATGAAGCTTCAACTATAAAACAAAGCAAGCCACCATTTCCCTTTTTGCCCAAAAATGAATTAAAGAATATAAATAAAACATTTAAAACCCTAACCATTAACCTAAACATGGTTTAACGTAAACACACACCCAAGTTTGCATGTATCATCAAACATGATACAAACTAGTGCACAAAACTATATCATGTACACAATGTGCACATCAAGTGAGAAAATCCATCTTAAGTGAACCAATACTAGTTAATGTAAAGTAATATATCAAATATATAATTATACATTAAATCATTAAATCAACACTTGATTTAACGATCCGGTCATATCGCATATAACCGACTAATATCCAGTGTATCAATGTATCGAATCAACACTTGGTTCGGTAACCCGGCTATATCACATATAACCTGCCGATGATACAAATCGTGAGAATAGAATGCAGTACCACATACTAGTATTATTCTTGATCCCGCACATATCTCATATGCGCTCCTATTTCGTTTCGCTTGATCCAGGAAACCTCTGTGTAGGACTCTAAAGACTCGTCAATACGCCGGCAGTAGGTGATGATCATATCAAACACCCACAAGCCGCAAGCGATCTACTAAACATAACGGCCACCCGGGTATTGAGCGATCAGAAGATCAACGAGTAAGCCCGCTCACACTCCTGTGAATCCAACCAGTAACACTTACCGTACTGTCCGGTCTCGTCGTCTGATATGTCGCATATCTCGCCTACGGGTGGTAAACGTCAGACCCCAATAGCTCGATAAGTCATGTCGATATGAGGTCTATAATAGTTCGAGAAACTGCTGATAACACTTACCAGTAAATCTCAGCAACCCTGGCCAGGGATTTCCGGTTATAGCCAATCGAACACAGCGCAACATCAACTCACTATACCGGGAGAGACGAATCCCCTCCTATCGCTCATTGCCTCCATGTGATTCGGGACTGTATCCAAAAACCACCGTTTTGCACGCCCTCTTGGACGTGGTAAGGTGGAAATCAAAGCACAGTGGGAATCACACAAGACTCTATGACGATCTCAGGTCAACAGACTACTCTGTACCAGTGTCACCACAGAACTGCCATCTGACGTAAGGTATAATACCATCTGGGAGTTCTCGGCGAGTCCGTCCAGTGTACCCAGTCTTCACTGAGCACCCGTATATCATCTCTGATGTCAAACACCAATGGATATGGGATCATCCATCGCCCATCTGTATGGGTCGAGAAGTTATACGCTAGTCAACTCTGGTATATCGATGCCCTGTCTCGATACACCCACGACTAGGGACCTTGAAGGATGTACTTATGGACTACCATGTCCCCACTAGTATGATCCGCATCATAGTCCAGGTAGTCAAGTACACATCCTAAGGGCTTTACCAACATGTAACAGAGAGACAATCGGTGTACACGTTAAGGTAAAGGGCAACCAGATAGCATACTATCATGTCGAGCAAGAAAGTCCTCCCTATATATGTCCAAGCATCCACTACAATATACATCCTATGTACAGTAATGGCCTCTAGGGCATACATATAACTAACAGTAAATGTGTCACAACTCTACAATACTGATATGGCATGATGTACTAGCATGTATGCAACATGAATGCAATTTGACACGAGATCTGAGTATGTTTGATATGAAAAAATCATTAATTTCATCTTAGAAAAACTCCTGTGAAATATCTGAAAAAATATCAATGAAATCAACAGAAATCCGTATCAAGCATCAACATCTCAAATGAATATCTCAATGTCTTAATGTATCGGTATCTCAAAGTTTCACGACCACGGTCGGTATCCTCTGGATATCCGCCGTGCCAACAATCACCGGTAGGTAGTCTGCTCCTGCCAGGCTTATCGTCTACAACTCGAACTTCTTGCCCCGGGGTACCTTACCGGGACCACCATGTACCCGAGACGGTTCATCCTACTCCTCAAAACGGGTCTCGAAAACTAACAGAAAATCCATGGTGGACGACACATGTATCATAACACGAGAAAACCAAAACTTTGCTATATTTAAAATGAATATCAGGTTTATTAAATCCTTGCGGTTTTCCCAAAAATCTCATAAATCTCAAGTGCTGAAATCCTCAAGAAAAATCACCATAAGTATACATGTCAGCGATAAGGAATGCCTATGGTATCAATAATGCGAACTGCAATATATAACTAAAGGACTATGCATGAACGATGATGCATTGAGGTACATGCATATGACTAGCAATCCTACTTGTTCATCCTGAGGAATTTAAATGCATTAGTACATGTTTACACGTCATATATTGTGAAATTGTTCTAGATGCTGGTTTAAACAAGTTATCTAGTGTTTGTGGCATAGCAATTACCAAGGCGTGTGTGTCCGCATGAATAGTGCTCGTGCTGCATAAGGCCAAGGTAATGGTGCAAGTGTCCTATGCGATGAATTCGCACACATATATATAGAGGATCATGCAATGCAGCAAGATAAATAACTAGGAACTACACGCATAAATGACAGTACTACTAGAGGTTTTTAAAACTATCGGGCGCCGTGCGCCATCCAAACGATTTCCCCATAGATGTGTACATCTACTTACCGGAATGCGTCAGCTAGCCTTGTCCATTCACCGCTTTCCCTTTCTGTGCCGCGTCTGATGTCTCCGCGATCGATCATAGAATTACACAAAGCAATACTCATAAGGCTAAAATCCTACCAAAATGCGGTACCAAAACTATACGACAAAGCTAGTGTCGTAGGTTAACGCGTGTGCACTCAAAATACTAGACGTGCGTGCTGAACCTAGAACTACCCCGACGTGTTGCGACGTACAGAACCCATTAAACACACACTCGAAGCGTAAGTGTCGCGCAAGTTACAAAACACACTAAACCATAGGTTATTGGTTCTAGATTTTTCCTGGAGCAAAAACCAAGAAAGTAAACAATACCAAACACAGACAAACACCCACAGACACCACTTTGCAAGGCACCAACACCCAACTCCTTCAGGAGGCCGGCGAGGGCGGGAATCAAGGGGTCGTCGCCAGATTTTTGGGAGGGAAATGGGCTCGAAATTCAACATAAAACCCTAGCTACCCTATACACTATTCTGTATGTGTTTGCTAAACTAGTAAATAATCATAGGTATAGCAGATCTCATATATCCTAAAACTTGATTCAAAACCGAATTAAAACTCAAATTTGCGACATTAAGGTGTTTTACCGAAATCTAGTGATACTACTTAGTTTAAACAACACTAATAACACTACACAAGCCATCACAATCCCATTTTAACCAAAACTCCACAAAAAACACAAAGTTAGCCCAAATCACTACTTAAACAAGATTTTAAGCTAAATAACTATAAGTTTAGCAAAGAAGTGGTTAGGGTGAGTTTTATACCTCAAAGTGGATTAATGGTGTCTCAAACTTGATGATCTTGCCTCAAGAACCAGCAAGGAGGTGTTTTGCAAGAGATTTGTGAAGAAAAATAGACTTTTGAAGAAGGTTGGAGCTTAGATGCTAGAAGAAGAAAAAAGAGAAGAAGAAAATAGAGGAGAAGGGGGTGTGTTGCTGTTGTGTGTGTGCAGGGAAAGAATGAGAGGGAGAGAGATGTGAAGAGTGTGGGAAATGAGTGGTCTGAAAAACAAATGAGAGGTGAGAGTCAACCATTTCCCTCTCTCTCTCATTATAATTAACAAGCATGCTTCATGCTCATCATGCTCTCTCTCTCTCTCTCTTTCTCCAATTCACAAGTCAACCCCCAAAACAAACTAATTATATTAAAAAAAAAAGAAACTACTATACTTAATTAACTTCATATTATCGTAATTAAATGGGTTAGTTCACCATGCCCACCTAAACATGGTTTAACCCCAAACTTAGCCCTAGTTTACATGCACATGTGTGTGCAAGCCCAATTAAATTCTAATAAAATATTCATCAATTCATATAAAATATTAGAAAACCGTTTTGGTAAAATTTTTACTAAAAACCCCCACATTAAAGTATAATTAGCCACTAATCGCATTCTAAGGTGTTATAATCTTCCCCCCTTAATGAAATTCGTCCCCGAATTTAAAATTTTTACTAGGCGTACGTTCAAAGAGATGAGGGAATTTCTTCCGCATCTCGCCCTCAGCCTCCTAAGTTATCTCTTCACCATTCGGGCTGCGCCAAAGAACTTTCACAAATGGCAAGACCTTTGATCGAAGTTTCTTCACCTGTCGATCCAATATCACTACTAGCTGCTCGTTGAACTAAAGATCGTGGTTAAGCTGAACGGTCTGATGCTGAATCATGTGAGAAGGGTCATAAAGGTATCTATGAAGCATCGACACATGGAATACGGGGTGAACGTTTGGAAAGCTGGATAGAAGAGCCAAACGATAAGCAACTGCGCCAACACGCTCGAGGAACTCGAAGGGACCCACAAATCTGGGACTAAGTTTCCCTTTTCGCCCAAATATCATCACGCTCTTCATCGAAGAGACCCTCAGAAAAACATGATCACTAACTGCGAACTCTAGTCTGCGACGGCGTCTGTCCACATACGATTTCTGCCTGCTCTGAGCCGCTCTCATCCGATCTCGAATCAACTGTACTTTATCGGTCGTCTCCTGCACGATCTGCAGCCCCAAAATACTGCTCTCGCCGTGCTCTGTCCAACAGACGGGCGATCTATAACTCCTCCTATACAAGGCCTTGAAAGGTGCAATCTGAATAGTATCCTGGAAGCTGTTGTTGTAGGAGAACTCCACTAAGGGTAAATTATGATCCCAGCTACCACCGAAATCTAAAACGTATGCTCGGAGCATGTCCTCAAGAGTCTGAATAGTCCGCTCTGACTGGCCGTCCGTCTGCAGATGAAATGCTGTGCTGAAACTCAAATGGGTGCCTAACGCCTCCTGAAGTCTTTACCATATTCGGCTGGTGAATTGGGTGCCTCAATCAGACATGGTACAAGTCGAGATGCCATGCAACCGTACAATCTCGTCGATGTAAATCTGGGCATACTGAGCAAAACCGAAAGTGGTCCTCACTGACAGGAAGTGAGCCGCTTTCGTCAATCGATCCACGATCACCCAAATGGAGTCATACCCCCGACTGGTCCTAGGTAGACCCACAATGAAGTCCATAGAAATCTGCTCCCATTTCCACTCCGGAATGGGGCAAAGGCTGCAACTCTCCCGCAGGCCTCTGGTGCTCGGCCTTGATTTGCTGACAAGTCAAGCATCGCGTCACGAAGTCTGTGACGTCCCTCTTCATTCCATCCTACCGATAAACATCTCTCAGATCGTGGTACATCTTGGTGGCACCTGGATGAACGCTATATATCGATCTATATGCCTCCTCAAGAATCTCACGCCTCAGTCCCTCAGCGTCTGGTACGCACAGTCTAGTCCCAAATCGTAGTATCCCCTGACCGTCGATCACAAACTCGGAAACTCTGCCCTGTCTAACCTGTGCCATGATATCCGAACAACGGTCATCACTGTACTGTGCCTCATGGATGCGGTCAAGCAATTGCGGACGTGCACGAATATGCGCAAGCTGTCCCCCAGTCGGAGTGAACTCGTACTGCACTCGGCTATCGCATAGAATCTGCCAATCTGCTGACGATTGCCTCTGCACGGCTCTCAAACAAGATAGACTACCTCCGGGCCTCCGACTCAAATCATCTGCCACCACATTCGCCTTGTCCGGATGATAAAGGATTTCGCAATCATAGTCATTCACCAGCTCCATCCAACGGCGCTGTCTCAGATTCATGTCTCGCTGCTGAAATGTGTACTTCAAGCTCTTATGGTCCGCGAATATCTGGCACAACTCGCCATATAGGTAGTGTCTCTAGATCTTAAGTGCAAACACCACTGCAGCCATTTCTAAATCGTGAGTAGGATAATTCTGTTCGTGCGTCTTCAGCTGCCGAGAAGCATCCGTGATAACCTTGTCGTGCTGCATCAACACGCAACCTAGTCCCACTCGAGAAGCGTCACAATAAACCATAAATCCGCCCAATCCCGAAGGCAATGACAACACTGGTGCAGTAGTCAGACGAGTCTTCAACTGCTGGAAGCTAAGCTCGCACGCCTCGGTCAAATCAAAAGGAACTCCCTTCCGGGTCAACTCGATCAACGGTGGAGCGATACGGGAGAAATCCTGAACAAAACGTTGATAGTTGCCGGCCAGGCCTAGGAAGCTACGGATCTCTGTAATTTATGCTAGTCTGGGCCAATGCTGAACGGCCTCGATCTTCTTCGGGTCCACACGTATACCAACACTCGTAACCACGTGACACAAGAAATCAACGCTGTCAAGCCAAAATGCGCACTTGGAGAATTTCGCGAACAGCTGGTGCTCCCTCAAAGTCTGCAATGTAATCCGCAGGTGCTACTCGTGCTCCTCTCGGCTCCGGGAATACACTAGGATGTCGTCAATAAATACGATGATGAACTGATCAAGATACGGCCTGAAAAAGCGGTTCATCAAGTCCATAAACGCCGCTAGGGCATTGGGGAATCCGAACGACATCACCAAAAACTCATAATGCCCGTAACGCATGCGAAAAGCCGTCCTCGGAATATGCTCCTGCCGAACTCGCAACTGATGGTAGCCTGATCGCAAATCAATACTCAAAAAGTGTCCCGTACCCTAAAGCTGGTCGAATAAATCATCGATACGTGGTAAGGGATATCTGTTCCGTACGGTAACACGGTTCAGCTGGCGGTAATCAATACACAAGCGCAAACCGCCGTCCTTCTTCTTGACGAACAGGACAGGAGCACCCCAAGAAGACACACTCGGTCGAATAAGCCCTTTATCTAACAAATCCTGCAACTGATCGTTCAGCTCTCTAAGCTCCGCCAGGGCCATCCGATAAGGCGGTATGGAAATACGCTCCGTGTTGGGGATCAAATCGATGCAGAACTCAACATCCCGCTCAGGCGGTAGCCCAGGCAGCTCGTCAGGGAAGACATCAGGAAACTCACACACAATCGGGAGCTGGTCCAACGGAACCTCTGTAGCTATAGTATAACCTACATACGCTAAGAACCCCTGACATCCCTTCCACAAGAGCTGACCGGCGCGAAGAGATGAAATCAAGCTGGGAAGGGTGACGCTGCGGTCTCCCTGAATAACAAGAACCGGCTCTCCCGGAAAACTGAATTTGTCTTCTCATGGCAGTCCACAGATGCATAACAAGTGGCTATCCAGTCCATGCCTAGAAGAACCTCAAAGTCCAACATATTGAGGAGAATCAAATCAGCCGATGAATCCCTCTTCCCGATATGAACGGAACACAATCGAAACATAAAATGAGCGACAAACGACTCGCCTACCGGAGTAATAACAACAAGTGGATGATCTAACGACGATGACTCACGGCCCAACATCGGTGCAAAGTGTGTCGATACATATGAATGTGTGGAACCTGGGTTGAATAATACCCGCGCGTCGAAAGAACATACTGGCAAGGTACCTGTCACAACGTCATTGGATGCCTGCGTATCTTGCAGAGTCAAAGAGAACACTCGGGTCTGTCCCCCACCAATCACTGGCTGTCCTCTGCCTCGGCCTCTGCCTCCTCGTCTTCTCTGAACAGGACCGCCGCGTCCACGGCCTCTGGGGACGTCTAACTGGCATGGAGCATCACCGGGGGTGGGAAGTAGAGCTCTTTGAGGAGGTGGTGAAGGTGCCAAGGTCACGTGTGGAACTGTCACCGCTCCCTGTCGTCTCACCATACAGTGTTTGATATGATGGTACGGACTCCCAGACTGAAAACATCCTGGCGACGCCTGCTGGTCCTATGGATAGGAACCAAATAACTGACCCCATCTAACTCTTCTGTCGCTACCATCCCCCGGAAAGAATCTGTCACGATGCCTACCTATCTGCCTCTGAGCCGGCATATCGGTACGAATTCTCTTCGGCCCAGAAACGGCCGAATTCTCTGACATGCGCTCCTCCAGCCGTAAGGCCGTGTCCATAGCAGCTGCATAAGTGTCAAAGTGCTAGGCGCCGATGGCAAAAAATAACTGGGTGTCAAGACCCTGCATAAACCTCTTTACCCTCTTCTCTTCAGTGTCCACCAAGTACAGAGCATATCGGGACAACTGAGTAAACTGGATATCATACTCGGACACTGTCATCCCTGGAGTCTTGTGCAAAGCCTCAAAACTACGGGCTCAAGCATCACGAATGCTCTATGGAAGGAAACGGGCTAAAAATACTGCCGTGAAGTCATCCCAAGTCATAGGAGGTAGACCTGCAGCTCGACCTCTCTCGACCGACTCACACCACGTCTGAGCAAGGCCCTCAAGACGAAAACTCGCAAGCTCCACCCATCTATCGTCTGAACATCTGAGCGAATGGCATATCCTAACCAATCTGTCGAGGAATGTCTGCGGATCCTCCGCTGCATCTTTGCCGATGAAGACTGGAGGTCTCAGCCTCACGAATTCCTGTAGTGATACGGGAATAGCTACGGTAGTAGTAGAAGCAACTGTCTGGGCAACAGGTACAATCGTGGTCTGTGCAGGGGTAAGTACGTCCTCAGATCTCTGTGCACGACTGGCCTCGACTAAGGATCCTGATTGATCTTTTCTTCGTGTGAAGGTAGAAAAATGTAAAGATCACAACCAAAGAAATTTGTAAACCGCAATCAATAACGTTGTCAATTGTAGGTTCGTTAGCGAGTGCGGATCGTCCACAGGGAAAGTGAGTTTTGATCGTAATCGTTTTAGTTGAGTTGAAATTAAAAGAGAAAAGAAAATCTGATTCAAGATTTATGAATTTTAGTTTCAAGAATCAAGAGAAAATAAAGATCAAGAATCAAGAATCAAGAATCGTCCAAATTGAATGAGTTATCAAGATTTGTAATGAGGCTCGTAGGAATCGATCCAATCGATAGTGATGATGAAGAATTAGGATTACAAATTCTTACCTATTGATGATTTGTTGCTACATCGATGACGATCAACGAGAATTAGGGATCAGGCGAAGAAACTAGGGTTTCTTCATCACATCCCTTGTCCTTTCGTTGATTAGCATTCAAATTCTAGCCTCTAGGAAATTCAATCATCAATCGTTGATCTCTAATTAGGAGCGAAAACATTCAAGAAAGTACCTCGCTCAAAACTAGGTTGTCGATCATTCAATTTCCTAAGATTTACAAAACTCATAAGACTTTAGAATTGTTCAAGAATTTAATCATCGTAATCTATTTATTCTCTCGATTCCTCCACGAGCGTAGTTTTCACTCAAACATCATGACAAAGAAAACAATCAAGAATTGAGAACTCATCATAATGCTCAAATGTAAAGAAAAGTAAGATCAAGAATTTTCACCTTTCATTATTCAACTTCTCATTACAATTCACTCAAAGACTACAAGAATTGAAGAGAGAACTTGATCGTCGAACAAGCTTCGCATCATCTTCGTGAGTCGCGGATCGTCTTAGATCACTTGCTCGGATGAAGATTGGCGTTTCTCTAAAAAGGCTTGATGGCTTCTTGCTTGATTTTGTACTCGGTGATCTTGATTTGGAATTTGAATTGTATTTGGGCTAGGGTTTGGATGCACAAGTTGCGTCACTCAACTTGTGGGTGAATTGTTGAACAACCTTTAGAATGAATCCTTGGGTCCCCTTTTATAGCCTTCTTCTTTAGCTTCTCCTAGAAGCTTGATTAGGTTTAGCTTCCTTTAGAAGCTAAGCTAGGTTTAGCTTCTCTTGCAAGCTTGGTAGTTATGAAGGAAGCTTCTAGATTGAGGTAGTTCGCTAGCTTGCTTGAGAAGCTTGGAGGTATTAGGCTTGTACAAGAAGCTTGGCTGTTAGAAGAGAAGCTTCTGGAGATCTTTGGAGTTTAAAGTGTCTTGAAGAAGTT
Source organism: Agapanthus africanus (assembly GCA_030015575.1). NCBI lineage: Eukaryota > Viridiplantae > Streptophyta > Magnoliopsida > Asparagales > Amaryllidaceae > Agapanthus > Agapanthus africanus. Next base: position 342,998,793 of record CM057337.1, on the reverse strand, counting down.
TGGCCAATGGAAGGAGAGCTCAGAAAAGTCAACCTGCCGCAGACATGTCCACGTGGCCGCGGATCCGCCGCCAACAGGCCCATTCGGCCGCGGATCCGTGGCCATATGATGGGTTTACTGCATGATTTTTTCAGGGTTTATTTGTGTTGGCTTCAGGGCTGTTTCCTGATGTCTGAAATCTCATAAATCTTTCTTGTTTATTGCCAGATCACAAGTCTTAGGCTTGGCGTATTTGTATCAGCACTTTTAGCGGTTTTGGCTCCTTTACCTGGAATTTCCTGCACACAATCTCGAGACAAGTGTTGCGATATACAAAGATCATGCGTGCAATAATAAACACTCAATTTCCATCAAAATGCCTGTTATAATGTATAATACATGCTATTTGGTATTTTACAGACAATTTGCTAATATGTGCTATATTCATACCGAACACCTTTAGATGATTGCAAATAGTAGGGAAATTGATGTATTAAAAATGAAATATTTTCGACTGATCAAATTCCCTCAAACTTAATTTTGGTCGTCTCGAGCAAACTTGTTTCATTAAAAAGAGAAGGAGAAAATAAAGAAAAAGAAAAACTAACTAGCACACTTTCGTAGGCAACACGATTGCACTGAGCACGTGCAACAAGCCTTTAAACCTCTAGGTGTCCCTAGTAGGAGGAGTGTTGTCTCCTGAGGGTTTTCAGCGGATTGCACCCACAAAATCCAATAATAAAAAGAAGCCGTGAAACTTACATGTAAAGATAAGAATTGTAAAAGAAAGACTTTGAAAATTAGAGTTTCCATCTACATTAGCTTTTCGTTTGTCATGAGCCCTATCTTAATAGTCATGAAAAGATATTAGAAATCACATCATCCCTCAATAAAACATCGTCTTTATTCTTCATTCCTAACTTTCTTCCAAATATTGATCATATACCCCTACATATGTGTAACAGACATCCCTACACTCGGAGAATTCAATTCAAGCTATCACACTCTTGTCCATCTACCTCAGTACTTTTTAATTTGATGAATATTTAGATGAGATTGCTCACGCATTTTTCATGCGACCGTTAATACTTCTTGAGGTTCTAACCGATCGATTACTCATGTGCTTTCTTATTAGGTGTATTAGTATTTTCCTCGTCTTGCACCACCTAAGGCTTAGCAGTGACTCCCAAACCAGTTGGTCTAAGGCACTAGGTGATGAAGCACCCTCGCTATATTTTTTTATTGCTGCCTTGGTGATAACAAAACCAGTGTTCATTTTTCTTCACCATTTTATATTTTTCATTTTTTATTTCCTTCATAATTTGGCTTTTAGACAAGAGTATTTCAAGGTATCCTCTACTATCCCGAGTTTCAAGAAGTGTGTAAGTGCGAATAGTAGGGTATCAACGTTCAAATGTTTGGCTTCCAGAATAGGAACAATTTTTCAGACTTATTTTTATCCTCAGATTAGTGACTTCCTTCATCTTACTAACCCTTGGGACAACGGCTCATAAGTACTTATTACTAGTTTCGTTTAAGAAAACTTCTAATTTTCTTGGTTTTCTTAAATTTTTCCAATCTTTTGGATGTAATTTTTCACTATCTAATCTTTAATTATCAAATTAAATATTAAATATTTTTATGTTTTGAAAAAAAATTTAAATTTTTATATGTTTTTACAAGTTTTGTGCTTATGCAAAGTATGATGCAAAATGATGCGCAAATAAGCACAAACCTCCCCCAAACTTGTTTTTAACAGTGTCCTCACTGTTGCCATCTGCTAAATCACAAAAAACCTGTAAGCTTGGGAGGAAATTTATTAATGGAGGCAATAAATATGATCGTGAAAATCCTCCTCCAAACTTATTCTATTCACTCACCTCCACTCTAAAGATGATATAGTAATTTACAGGACATGGAGGTGAGACAGAGGAATTTTAATCAAGATAAATTGGCTCCTGTAAAAACAGGAGCTTCTTCGTGGGGTCAGTGGAAAAATACGGTTTTAATCTATGTCCATTTACTTTGAAAAATATAACATTTTCAACATTTTCAAACTCAACTGCCCCGTGCGGGTATACAGACCGCACAACAAAAGGTCCTTTCCACCGAGATCGTAGCTTACCCGCATGAAGATAGAGTCGTGAATCATAAAGAAGGACTTGTTGACCAGGTGTAAAAGTTTTTCTCAAAATGTTTTTATCGTGAAATACTTTAGTCCGATTCTTTACAATTACAGCATTATCATAAGCTTCATCGCGAAGATCGCTTAGCTCGTTTAATTGCAGCTTCCGAAAGTTCCAGGCTTGATTTAAGTCAAAGTTGATTGCTCTAATGGCCCACATTGCTTTGTGCTCAATCTCGACCGGAAGGTGACAAGCCTTCCCAAACACTAGTCTATAAGGAGACATACCTAGATCGGTTTTATATGCAGTTCGGAATGCCCAAAGAGTATCCGTCAATTTGGTTGACCAATCTTTTCGATTTTTAGAAACAGTTTTCTCCAGGATTTGTTTGATTTGTCTGTTGGAAACCTTAGCCTGCCCGCTCGTTTGGGGATGATAGGGTGTGGAAAGTTTGTGGTTGATTGCATATTTCCGCATCAAAGTCTCGAAAGACTTATTGCAGAAATGTGTCCCGTTATAGCTAATGATAGCGTGTGGGTGTCCAAATCGCGAAAATATATTTTCTTTTAAGAACTTAATAACAACCTTTTTGTCATTAGTGCGACAAGGAATAGCTTCAACCCACTTCGAGACGTAAACAACCGCAAGCAATATGTACAGATTCCCAAAGAAGTTGGGAAAAGGACCCATAAAGTCAATGCCCCAAACGTCGAAAATTTCAACCACTAAGATGGGTTGCTGTGGCATCTCATTTCTCCGGGAAATCCTACCCGTGTGTTGACACTGTGCACAGGTTTTGCAATGATCAAATGCATCTTTGAACAAAGTCGGCCAATAGAAACCGCATTGCAAAACCTTCTCCACCGTCTTTCGAGGACCGAAATGACCCCCACATGCCTGATCATGACAGAAAAATAGAACACTCTTGAATTCATCATTAGGGACACACCTGTGAATGATCTGATCAGGACAATGCTTAAACAGATATGGTTCATCCTAGTAAAAGTGTTTTACTTGGGATAGAAATCGATGTTTGTCATGTTTTGACCATTCGCGGGGGATAAGTCCCGTGGCAAGATAATTCACAATATCCCGAAACCAGGGTTCATCGGATACATTCAAGAGTTGTTCGTCCGGAAAAGAATCGTTGATCGGCAGGGTCACAGGTGAAGAAGAGATGCGCGATAGATGGTCGGCTACAACGTTTTCACATCCTTTCTTATCTTTAATAACAAGATCAAATTCTTGTAGTAGAAGGATCCAACGTATTAGCCTACCTTTAGCATCCTTCTTCGCCAAAAGATGTTCAAGGTAGAGCGGTCAGTGTACACAACAATAGGTCAGCCAATCAAGTAAGGCCTCAATTTTTCTAATGCAAGTACAACTACCAAAAGTTCTTTCTCGGTATTTGTATATTTAATTTGAGCATCATTCAGAGTCTTACTTGCATAATAGATCACGTGTGGCATCTTTTCGATATGCTGTCTTAAGACTGCACCAACTGCAAAATCTGATGCATCACACATAAGCTCAAAAGGGTGGTTCCAATCTAGAGATGATAAAACGGGGGCTATAGTGAGAGAGTGTTTGAGTGAGTCGAATGCTGCCTCACAATCCGATTCAAAGTGAAAGGTCGTGTCCTTGGCCAAGAGAAGAGTTAAAGGTCTAGCAATTTTGCTAAAATCCTTAATGAATCTCCTGTAAAAGCCTGCATGGCCAAGAAATGATCGTATATCCTTGACGCATATGGGATGAGGAAGGTTTTGAATGACATCTATTTTAGCTTTGTCAACCTCAATACCTTTTCGTGAAATAAGATGTCCAAGCACAATTCCCTCTTGGACCATGAAATGGCATTTTTCGCAATTCAAGGTTAAGTTCTTCTATTTACAACGAGTAAGAACTGCGTCAAGATGTGATAGGCAGTGAGCAAAAGAATCTCCGAATATCGAGAAATCGTCCATGAAAATCTCCAGAAAATTCTCGACCATGTCCGAGAATATCCCCATCATACACCACTGAAATGTTGCGGGAGTATTGCATAATCCAAAGGGCATGCGTCTATAAGCAAAGGTACCAAAAGGACAATTAAATGTGGTTTTATCTTGATCCTTTTTAGCAATAAGGACCTGGTTATAGCCAGAGTATTCATCCATGAAGCAATAATATTCACGTCCAGCTAAGCGTTCTAGCATCTGGTCAATGAAAGGTAGAGGAAAGTGGTATTTCCTCGTTGCGGCATTGAGTTTTCTATAATCAATACATACACGCCACCCAGTTTGAGCGCGTGTCTGGATTAATTCATTAGCCTCATTGGTAATGACTGTGATGCCATATTTTTTAGTGACGACATGAATTGGACTTACCCATTGGCTATCGTAGATTGGGTAAATGATACCATTGTCAAAGCATTTGACGATTTCTTTCTTAACCGCATCCTTCATGACGGGGTTCAACCGTCTCTGTGCTTCTCGGGTTGGCTTTGCTTCATCTATCAGATGTATATGCTGTTCTACAATCAAGGGACTAATCCCTTTGATGTCAGCCATAGTCCAACCAAACGCCTGCCTATTAGATCTCAATACTGTCAAAAGCGCATTCTCTTGCTCTGTGGCTAGAGAGGCGGATATGATCACAGGTAAAGACTCATTCTCACCTAAATATGCATATTTAATATGAGAAGGTAAAAGTTTGAGATCTAATGCTGGCGGAGAAACTATAAGAAGGTGGGGTCATCGAATGATATTCGGAGTCACAAAGAAGCTCGTAGCCTGCATAGGATACAGACTCGGAAGGTGATGAGTCAAGAGTGTCAGACTCAAGCGTGGAAAGAGTGTCCTCACTAAGATATGCAAGATCAAACATTGATGTGCTAGTGTCCTCGAGATCTTCAAAGCAAAGTTCATCAACTTCGCAACTTTCGGGAGCAATCTTGTGGACAGAACAAACATCAAGTATGTGAGCAGAGAGTTCAGATGGCTGACTTCCAATTTTGTAGATTTTCAGTTCAATTGTCATTTTTCTAAAAGATAGGTTTATTGAACCGTTTCGACAGTTAATGACAGCATTGGAAGTAGCAAGGAATGGTCGACCCAAAATCACCGGAATTTGGTTCCGTGGGTTTGCTATAGGTTGTGTATCGAGAATAATGAAGTCCACAGGGAATACAAATTCCCCGACTTTTATCAACACATCCTCCAGTTCACCCCTAGGTTTGGTGATTGAACGGTCTACCATTTAGAGAGTGCAATGAGAAGGTTTCAACTCTCCAATACCTAACTTCTCGTAAACAGAATATCACTACTACAAACAAGGGTTGCCCCTAGGGATTTAACCGTAGGGGAAAACCACTGCCCCTACGGATATATCTGTAGGGGCGAAAAAATAATATGTAGGCGCAAACGCCGTAGGTGCAAGTTCAAGCCCTGAACTTGCCCCTACGGAGTTCTGTGTAGGTCCATTTTCACCTACGGATTAGGGCGTAGGGGAAGAAAGTTATTATATTTACGGTTATTTTAATTATATTAACTGTACCTACGGATGTATCCGTAGGGCAAAGTACTATCCCCTACGGATATATGCGTAGGTACATATCCGTAGGGGCAAAATATCAGAAATCCTGATATTTTGCCCCTACGGATATATCCGTAGGGGTCTTTGTTTGCCCTTACGGACATATCCGTAGGGGAAGCCCAACCCCCTGATACTGAGATCAGGGGGGACATATCAGTTAATGTTGATATTTTGTCCCTACGGTTTAAACCGTAGAGGCAACATGTGTACCTACGGATTAATCCGTAGGTACAATCCGTAGGTACATATTATCTGGGTTTTTTTTTTAAAAATGGGCGGCCTGATTTTTTCTCGCCCTGTGCACATAATATATATATCAATAAAATATAAAATTAATCATCAGACAACATATATCCCTGTATTCATAATCACATCTCACGCATATAATATACAAAAGAAACCCAAATACTGAATATGATATAAAAAAAACCAATATCAATATCTATATCGTTTCAAAATGTAGTACAATATGTATGATATAAATAAATACATGTTTCAAAAAATAAGAATCAAAAAGCTACCCTAGCTCGGTCCAGCTCCACCTCTGATAAACGATAGAATAAGGCGCGCCTGCTCCTCGGTCAATAAACCATGCAATTCGGCGCGAGCGGGAGTCTGAGCGTCCTGTGGAGCTGGCGATGTGGTCTGCGCAGCCGCCGTTGAGGGAGTCGCTTGCGGAGCCGCGGCTGCGGGAGTCTGAGCGGGCGGTGGAGCTATATGAGCTGTCTGCGGAACCACAGCCGATGTAGTGGCTTTCGGAGCCGCAGCCGAAGGAGATGCATGCCATGTACCCTATCGCGTCTGGACCTAACGTGTGTAAGAAGCATGTAAGAACTGTGTATTATTCGAATTCGTATCATTATCAAGTTATTTGGATATCTAGTTTGGAAAACCGTTGTTTATTTTAGTTACATATGTATGTATGATTAATCAAACCTAAGTCTAAAACCAAATAAGCTCAAGCTATGTACTAATTATGGATATGTTGATATCTATAATATGACATGATATTTTACTATAAAATAGTATACATACCAGCATCTCCTTCAACTCCTGATCGGTGGCCCTCAAGCTCTCCAGTTCCTGCTGGACACGTCGCTCACTGAAGACGGAGGAAGTAACCGCCGGGGTGGAGTCCAACCTCATATGGGCCCTGCTAGGGCCCAGTCCCCGGCCTCTCTCCCAACCTTCGTAGTGCCCTCCGTGTGCGGCGTCCAGAACTGGGGTCAGCAACCTCGGATCGCTCTGTCCGGTAAAATCGATCCCCGAGGCCTCGGCCTGCTCAACCACCCGCTCCTACACCCACATTAAGCAGTAAAGTATAAGTATAAAATTTAAACTTGAACCTTCCAAAACTAAATTTTCAAATATGGGTAGAATAAATATTAACACTTAAGCAATACTCCTGGGTAGCGACGTCGGGATATCGAAGCTCGCCCGTGGCGGGATCTGTCGACGTGCCGTGGACGGCAAGATATGTGGACAACACGCTCGGTGTACCACCTTGCGCCACGGTCTGAGCTGTTTGCAATATTAGAAAATAACTCTTAATATTAGAAATATTAGAAAATAACTCTTAATATTGCAGAATATTACAAAAGTCGGTCTATTGTAATTTACCGATAACTCCATGGCTCGAGTTGTTAGTTATGTATATGCCCTAGAGGCCACTGTTGTACATATGATGTATATTATGATGGATGCTTGGATATATACAGAGAGGACTTTCTTGCTCGTCATGATAGTATGCTATTTGGTTTCACTTTATCTTAACATGTTGACTTGTATTGGTTTACTGTCTTTCTCTCACATGTTGATAAAGCCCTTAGGATCTGTACTTGACTACTGGGATTATGATGAGATCATACTAGTGGGACCACGGTAGTCGATGAGTACATCCTATAACTGTTCCTAGTCGAGGGTATATCGAGACAGGGCGTCGATACACAAGAGTAGACTGGCGTATACGCATCTTGACCCATATGATGGGCGATGGATGATCCCATATCCATCGGTGTTTGACATCAGAGATGGTGTACGGGTGCGCAGTGGAGACTGGGTACACTGGACGGACTCGCCGATAACTCCCAGATGGGGATATACCACACGTCAGATGGCAGTTCTCCGGTGACACTGGTACAGGGTAGTCTGTAGACCCGAGATCGTCATAGATTCTTGTGTGATTCCCACTGTGCTTTGATTTCCACCTTACCACGTCCAAGAGGGCGTGAAAAACGGTAGCTTTTGGTTACAGTCCCGAATCACATGGAGGCAATGAGCGATAGGAGGGGATTCGTCTCTCCCGGTATAGGGAGTTGATGTTGTGTTGTGTTCGATTGGCTATAACTGGATGTCCCTGGCCAGGGCTGATATAGAGATATACTGGTAAGTGTTACTAGTAGTTTCTCGACCTGTTATTGTTAGTTGTATGTATGCCCTAGAGGCCATTACTATACATAGGATTTATATTGTAGTGGATGCTTGGACATATATAAGGAGCACTTTCTTGCTCGACATGATAGTATGCTATCTGGTTACTCTTTACCTTAACGTGTACACTGATTGTCTCTCTGTTACATGTTGGTAAAGCCCTTAGGATGTGTACTTGACTACCTGGACTATGATGCGGATTATACTAGTGGGGACATGGTAGTCCATAAGTACATCCTTCAAAGTCCCTAGTCGTGGGTATATCGAGACGGGGCATCGATATACCAGAGTAGACTAGCGTATACCTTCTCGACCCATACAGATGGGCGATGGATGATCCCATATCCATTGGTGTTTGACATCAGAGATGATATACGGGTGCTCAGTGGAGACTGGGTACACTGGACGGACTCGCCGAGAACTCCCAGATGGTATTATACCTTACGTCAGATGGCAGTTCTCTGGTGACACTGGTACAGAGTAGTCTGTTGACCCGAGATCGTCATAGAGTCTTGTGTGGTTCCCACTGTGCTTTGATTTCCACCTTACCACGTCCAAGAGGGCATGCAAAACGGTGGTTTTTGGGTACAGTCCCAAATCACATGGAGGCAATGAGCGATAGGAGGGGATTCGTCTCTCCCGGTATAGGGAGTTGATGTTGCGCTGTGTTCGATTGGCTATAACCGGAAATCCCTGGCCAGGGTTGCTGAGATTTACTGGTAAGTGTTACCAGTAGTTTCTCGAATTTTTATAGACCTCATATCGACACGACTTATCGAGCTATTGGGGTCTGACGTTTACCACCCCTAGGCGAGATATGCGACATATCAGACGATCAGACCGGACTGTACGGTAAGTGTTACTGGTTGGATTCACAGGAGTATGAGCGGGCTTGCTCATCGATCTTCTGATCGCTCAATACCCGGGTGGCCGTTACGTTTAGCAGACCGCTTGCGGCTTGTGGGTGTTTGATATGATCGTCACCTGCTGCCGGCATATTGACGAGTCTTTAGAGTCCTACACAGAGGTTTCCTGGCTCAAGCGAAACGAAATAGGAGCGCATATGAGATATGTGCGGGACCGAGAATAATGCGTGTATGTGATACCGTATTCCATTCTCGCGATGAATGTATCGAATGGTTGTATGCGATATAACCTAGTTATCGAATCAAGGATTGATTCGAGAAGCCGATACATTGGATATTAGCCGGTTATATGTGATATGACCGGATCGTTAAATCAAGTGTTGATTTAATGATTTAATGCATAATTATATATTTGATATATTACTTTGCATTAACTAGTATTGGTTCACTTTAAATGGTTTTTCTCACTTAAAGTTCACAAGTTGTATATGTGATATACTTTTGTGCACTTGATTGTATCATGTTTGATGATACATGATTACTTGAGTTTGTGTAAAGATTAAACCATGGTTATATGAGTGGTTAGGGTTTTGGTTTATTTACTTATTCATTTATTTATTTCTTTTGTTCATTTTGACAAAAGAAAATGATAAAGAGAAAATGGTGGCTTTCTTTGTTTGATATTGAAGCTTCATGAAGCTTTGACTAAGTGACCATTTTGCCTCATGCTTAACCCTAACCATTCCATCTAACCTTAGTTAAATCTCTACACTAAACCATGGTTTGTATATGATAAGAATTGATTTTCTTTTCTATTTTATGATTCTTATCATATCATTATCTTCATCTTCTTCTTCTTCTTCAAGAAGAAAAAGCTAGCTACCATCAATGGCAACTAGTGAAAATGAGTGAGAAATCAAATTCTAAAGTGAACCCACCTCCTATTTCTTCATCCTCTACCTCTTGCCAAGTAGTATAGGGTGTTTTCTTCACAAGTTTTATGACTTGGTGAAGTGGGAGCTTGATCTAGTGTTGCCTCGACGTAGATCATCTTCGGCATCGTAGTCGACGACCTAGCCCATCCATTTCTCCGATGAAGCCGACGCTAGAGCCCGGGTTTCCATTTGGACAGCGAGGAGACTTCATTGCGGAGCTATGGAGGTGGAGGACCGGATCTACAAAGGTTGTATTTCCGTTCTTTTAGTTAATTTGTTAACTAGTTGCATCGCATAGCCTAGACTTCTAGTTAACGATCCGTATTAGGGTTTCTCGGCACCCGTAAAATTTGAAATTGGCATGGTTGATGCCTTGTGAGACCTCATTAGTGTGCCTAGGAACCCTACAGTGGTATCAGAGCCTAGCTAGAGCCTTAGGCGATGCGTAGACGGAGTTAGAAATCCGATCGAACCGAAACCCCATTGCAAAATCGCTCTCTGTACATTTTTCAAAACTGTTGAATTTTGTGAATTAAAAATATGCAGAAAAATAAACAGGAAAAACTAAGAATTACTGTGAAGTTTGGGCTCCTAATTCCATAATTGGACCGCGGAACCGCGGCCAAAGCAAGGGTTTGGCGGCGTTTCCGCGGCCCAAATTTGGACTTAGTCCCTCAAATTTCATATATTTATTCTTAGGTCCTTTCTTGAAAATTTTTTATGTGAATTTTTTAATTCCACTCAAGTGTTGAGTTTTCTAGGGTTTTATTGGGGATTCGTTAATTTGATCGGATAATTTAACTTCGTTTATGTTTTTCCGGATATTTTAGAAACTGTTAAAAAGTTCGACTGGATATAAATACCCACTTTTTCCCCTGCCGGGAAATTTCCCAGTGTTGGATTTTTCCGTGGTTTAAAGACGTTCTAAGTAGTGCAAGTAACGCGATGGACCCTCTAGAAGACAACAAACCTTAACTCGATTATGTGACCGTCTTGAACTACCCTTTGAACCTTAGGGTTTGGGGCGGTACGGCGTGCCACATGTGAGGCGTTGGCTTGACCTTTCTACGGCTGGACCGTTGGTACTGAGGCATGAACTGGATGTTTTTAAACTTATTTCATGTGTTGATCTGTTTCGGAAAACTTGGGTGTTTGAATGTTCGATCGGAAAGTTTAACATTTTCTATTTATCTGGAATGGGATACAATAATTGGAATTCACAAGTAGTTATGAGATAACTGAATGAATGTTATAAATCAAGCATTTTAGTCTCACTTGATCGGTTGCCATGGAATTTTGATGTGATCAAAAGTCCGTCGCAATCACGTAGTGTACGCGGATACTCGCCGGGTAAACTTAATAGACAGCCTCACTCCATAGCCCCGACCAAGTGACTGTAGGAGAACCCCATCGCCGAAAGCATCCGTTTGGGTGCTCCCGGTAGCGGTGTTCCGCCTTGGTGCACTTCGTCGACGGTATCGGGGGTGCGGCCGCCTACTAAAGTTTGCGACGAGCATTCGATCAGGATGTCGGGAATCTTGTTGAATTGCCCGACTTGATATTGAAAAGTGTTTTCAATTTTGAGACTAAAATGCGGGGTTTATAATTATTAGGCATGTGATGTCTAAGGTATTCATTTGATTAGGCATGCGATGTCTGTGCGGATTGCGGATTCCAACTGTTGTAGTTTTACACTTTCTTTTCTGTGACCGTAAGTGTAATATGTGATATCGCCGGTTTCGTTGCTATATGTCAACGACAATTGGGATGGACATATTTACTTACGTTGATGACATGTGATGTTATGTGTTGCTGGATATGTTATATTGGATCGTCGTGTTTGAATAGCCGGGGTTTTTTATGTGAGATGAGTGTTTTTCATTTTCATTCATGTAAAAACTTGTATGTAATATTCTTTTATTGGGGCACTTCCAGGTTGCGGAAGATGTCAACTTTTGTATGTTATTTACTTTTCCGCACTAGGATAGACCCAAGGAGGGGAGCACAAGTAACCGGGTTCTGGAGTCCAGTAGGAGACCAACTCGAGGAGTTGAGTTCGGGTCTCCTAACTCCAGAATTGGTAGGGTTGCTTGCCGCTCTCGTAGGGGTCTAGGGGTGTGGGTTTGGCTATTCATCACGACCGTGGAATCCGTGTTTTATACTGGCTCGTATTGAAAACACGGACGTCCTAGTGTATCCAATATTTCATATGTTTCTTCTGCTGCGATATCTGTGATGTGATCATGTGATGTTCTATGATGGATACTGTATATAGTATATATGATATATTATATAGGCGTTACTTATGTTTTACACCCGCGCTAGCCCTGCCCCGCTCTGCCGTTAGTTACCTAACCTAACGGTGCACAAGGGGACATCGAGGCAAATACGGATGGCATAAGTGTACGTCGTATTTATCAGTGATGTTTAGGTACTTAAATGATGGGACTTCATTAATGTGATTAATGAAAGTAAAAGAAACCTAAAGATGTTGTAGAATCGAATTTCAAAATAAAACAGGTAGCTACAGTTCTTGCTTTGCACAGCGGTATATGTGATATATCCTGCACCTTATTCGATGAGGAAAGGACCGAGATCCCTTCACCGGGAGTCACTCCTTTAGCAATAACTGGCCGATGCTACAACTCTCGGTTTGGTTTTGATTGCTTCTATAGTTTATGCTTTGCACAGTGATATATATGATATATCCCGCACCTCATTCGACGAGGAAAGGACCGACGATCCCTTCACCGGGAGTGACTCCTTTAGCAAAACTAGAAAAGCCTCAAAAGCACTCCATTTTAAAATCATTTGATTCTACGACGATATCAAGTTCATTACGCAATAGGTTTTCAGAAAAACCTGTCGTAGCCCTCCGTCATTTCAGATAAATGGTAGTTAGTATTCGTGCTACGTTTGTTGGCCTGCGTCAAGGCGTAGTGTGAAAGGTTCCTAGGCACCCTATAGAGGTCTCACAAGGCATCGAACATGCCATTTTTCAAAAATTATGGTGCCGAGAAACCCTAACACGGATCTTAGACTAGAATTCTAGGCGAAAAACTAAACTAGTTAACATATTAACTAAAGGTTGGATGCTACAACCTTTGTAGATCCGGTTACCCTCTTCCTTGGCTCCACGAAGGCATCCTCTCGCTGTCCATCTCGATTCCCAAACTCGAACGTTGGCTTCATCGGAGAAACGGGCAAGCTAGGTCGTCGGCTTTGTGTCAAAGACGGTCTACCTCGAGGCATCGCAAGTTCAAGCTCCGACTTCACAAACTTGTGAAACTTGTGAAGAAAACACCCAAAACAACTTGGCAAGAGGTAGAGGGTGAAGAAATAGGAGGTGGGTTCACTTTAGAATTGGATTTCTCTCACTTATGCTCAAGTTGCCATTGATGGCATCTTGTTTTCTCTCTTGAAGAAGAAGGAGATGAAGAAGAAAGAATATGATAAGTATTATGAAAAAGAATAATAAAATCAAATACTTATCATGTTCTAACCTAGGTTAAGTGTAGAGAATAAACCATGGTCACTTGAGAGGGTTAGGGTTAAGCATGAAGATAAGGATGGTTACAAAAGTCATAGCTTCATGAAGCTTCAACTTAAAACAAAAAAAGCCACCATTCTTATCAAAATCCTTTTCAAATAAATAAACAAATAAATAAATAAATAGGCAAAACCCTAATCATCTCTTAACCATGGTTTAATACTTCACACTTAACCTAATGAGCAAGCATCATCAAACATGATACAAAGATGTGCACAAAAGTATATCACATATACAACATGTACATCAAGTGAGAAAATCCATTTAAAGTGAACCAATACTAGTTAATGCAATGCCATATATCAAATATATAATTATGCATTAAATCATTAAATCAACATTTGATTCAATGATCCGGTCATGTCACACATAACCGACTAGAATCCAATGTATCGATTTATCGAATCAATGATTCGATAACTAGGTCATATCGAATATAACCAATCGAAACATATATCGCGAGAATAAAATGCGGTATCACATACACGCATTATTCTCGGTCCTGCACATATCTCATATGCGCTCCTATTTCGTTTCGCTTGAACCAGGAAACCTCTGTGTAGGACTCTAAAGACTCGTCAATACGCCGGTAGCAGATGATGATCATATCAAGCACCCACAAGCCGCAAGCGGTCTGCTAAACGTAACGGCCATCCGGGTATTGAGCGATCAGAAGATCGACGAGCTAGCCCGCTCACACTCCTGTGAATCCAACCAGTAACACTTACCGTATAGTCCGGTCTCTTCGTCTGATATGTCGCATATCAAGTCTAGGGGTGGTAAACGTCAGACCCCAATGACCCGATAAGTCATGCCGATGTGAGGCTCATAACGGGTCGAGAAACTACTGGTAACACTTTCCAGCAAATCTCTGATCAGCCCTGGCCAGGGACTTCCCTGGTACGGCCAATCGAGCACTGCGCAACATCAACTCCCAATACCGGGAGAGACGAAACCCCTCCTATCGCTCATTGCCTCCATGTGACTCGGGACTGTGCCCAAAGACCACTGTTTTGCACGCCCTCATGGACGTGGTAAGGTGGAGATCAAAGCACAGTGGGAATCACACAAGACTCTATGACGATCTCGGGTCTACAGACTAACCTGTACAAGTGTCACCTGAGAACTGCCATCTGACATGAGGTATAATACCATCTGGGAGTTCTCGACGAGTCCGTCCAGTGTACCCAATCTCCACTGAGCACCCGTATACCATCTCTGATGTCAAACACCAATGGATATGGGATCATCCATCGCCCATCACATGGGTCGAGAAGCGTATACGCTGGTCTACACTGGTATATCGATGCCCCGTCTCGATACACCCACGACTAGGGACCTTGAAGGATGTACTTATGGACTACCATGTCCCCACTAGTATGATCTGCATCATAGTCCAGGTAGTCAAGTACACATCCTAAGGGCTTTACCAACATGTAACTATAAGACAGTTTAAAGAGACAAGTGTACATGTTAAGATAAAGAGTAACCAGATAGCATACTATCATGTCGAGCAAGAAAGTCATCTCTATATATGTCCAAGCATCCAATATAATATACATCTTCTGTACAATACTGGCCTCTAGGGCATACATACAACTAACAATCTCCCACTTGCACTAGGGCCAGCTGCTGTAGTATCGCATACCGAGCATCCCAAAGAGTCTCTCAAACTGTATCTGGGGAATGGCCTTCATGAGTGGATCCGCCGTGTTGTTCTTCGTGTCAACCCTCCTGACCTCGATCTCCCGGCGATCAACTATCTCCCGGATCAGGTGATACCGCCTCAGAATATGCCTGGATCGCTGATGGGACCTGGGTTCCTTGGCCAAAGCCACCGCTCCATTGTTATCGCAATACAAAGGTATTGGATGCTCAATGGATGGAACCACTCCAAGTTCAGAAATGAACTTCTAGATCCAGACAGCTTCTTTAGCAGCATCGTTGGCAGCGATGTATTCAGCCTCCATCGTCGAGTCTGCCACGGTTTCCTTCTTGGAACTCTTCCAGCTAACCGCCCCTCCGTAAAGGGTAAAGAAAAAGCCCGACTGCGACTTAGAGTCGTCCTTATCACTCTGGAAGCTCGAATCGGTAAAGGACTCCACTTAGAGCTCTCCGTTACCATACACCAAGAACATATCTCTAGTCCTTCGCAAGTACTTGAGAATGCTTTTCACAGCTGTCCAGTGACTCTCTCCAGGATCAGCTTGATACCTGCTCACTATACTTAGTGAGTATGCTACATCGGGTCTGGTACATAGCATCGCATACATGATAGAGCCTACTACCGAAGCATAGGGTATCCCTTGCATGCGAGCTCTCTCCAAATCAGTCTTGGGAGACATCTCTTTGGAGAGAGTGACTCCAGAGATCGTGGGTAAGTTCCCACGCTTGGACTCTTCCATACTAAACCTCTTTAGTATGGTGTCAATGTACCTGGATTGGGACAATCCCAAAATCCGTTTGGATCTATCTCTATAGATACTAATTCCCAATATGCAGGAGGCATCACCAAGATCTTTCATTGAGAATCTTTGTGATAAGAAGAGCTTGACCGATTGCAGCATAGGAATATCATTTCCTATCAAGAGTATGTCGTCCACGTACAATACGGGGAATACAACCTTACTCTCTGCCACCTTCTTGTAGATACAAGGTTCATCTGGATTTTTGACGAAATCAAACTCTTTGATAACGACGTCAAAGCAGATGTTCCAACTCCGCGATGCTTGCTTTAATCCATAAATGGATTTAAGCAGCTTGCACACCTTCCCGCTGCTCCCACTGTCTACGAAGCCCTCTGGCTGAGTCATGTACACGCACTCTTCTAAATCACCATTTAGAAAGGCGGTCTTAACATCCATTTGCCAGATTTCGTAGTCATGATATGCAGCGATGGCAAGCATGATTCGGATGGATTTAAGCATAGCCACTGGAGAAAAGGTTTGGTCATAGTCCACACCTGGTCTTTGACGAAAACCCTTTTCTACAAGTCTAGCTTTGAAAGTCTCCACTTTCCCATCTACACCAAGTTTCTTCTTGAAGATCCATTTGCTCCCAATGGGTTTTACCCCTTCAGGAGCAACTTCCAAAGTCCATACTTTGTTGGTGTACATGAATTCCATCTCGGACCGCATAGCATCCAGCCATTTCACTGAGTCCCCACTCGTGATGGCCTGCTCGAAGCTAGTTGGGTCATCATCCTCCATGATGCAATCCTCGCTTCCACCATCAATGAGAAAACCGTAGTATCTCTCAGGTGGACGAGAAACCCTACCAGATCGGCGGAGAGGCTGAGGTTCGTCGGGTACTACCGAATCTTCTGGTTCTACTAAATCTTCAGTTATAGTTTGTGTTTCTGGAACTTCTTCCAGTTCTACCTCAGAGCCACTAATTTCTTTTGCAAGAAATTCCTTTTCTAAAAAGGTGGCATGTTGAGCAATAAACACTTTTTGTTGTTCACTGTGGTAGAAGAGATATCCATTTGAATCTTTAGGATATCCCACAAACTTACATAGAACTGACCGTGCCTCGAGTTTGTCTGGATTTTGCCTTTTGACATAGGCCAGACAACCCCATATCTTAACTCGTTTAAGACATGGTCTCTTCCCACTCCATATCTCATATGGTGTGGTAGGTACAGATTTAGTTGGAACTTGATTCAATAGGTATGCCGCTGTTTCAAGCGCATACCCCCAGAAGTAAATAGGTAACTCAGCTGTACTCATCATAGAGCGCACCATATCTAATAGGGTGCGATTCCTCCGCTCCGATACACCGTTGTGCTGTGGTGTATAAGGAGGAGTAAGCTGAGAGAGAATCCCATTCTCTTTTAGGAAGTCCAGGAATTCATTGCTCAAGTATTCACCTCCTCGATCAGATCGAAGGATTTTAATACTTTTTCCGGTTTGTTTCTCGACTTCTTGTTTATATTCTCTAAATTTCTCAAAAGCTTCAGACTTGTGTCTTATCAAGTACACATGTCCGTATCTTGAGAGATCGTCAGTGAATGTAATGAAGTACGAAGAACCATCCCTGGCATGTGTAGACATGGGACCGCATACGTCACTATGTATTAGTCCCAAGAGTTCGGTAACTCTTTCTCCGTGTCCCGTAAACGGAGTTTTGGTCATCTTGCCTTTGAAACATGACTGGCAAGTGTCATAAGATGAAAATTCGAATGGTTTCAAATACCCATCCTTATGCAACTTAGCCAGTCGTGTCGCATTGATGTGACCCAGTCTACAATGCCACAAGAAGGATTCGTTGAGTTCAGAACTCTTCCTCTTGTGTGTGTTTGTTATGCTCAGAACTGTTGATTGATTTAGAACATAAATGCCATTGCAAAACGTGCCTGATCCAACCAACTTTTGGTTATGGAAAATGTTCATAACATTATCCTGTAATACAAAATTATATCCCTCTTTACTTAATAAAGAAACTGATATAATGTTGCATATCAGGTTCGGCATGTAATAGCATTCGTTCAGAACCAATGTATTACCAGTTGGTAATACAAGGTGATATTCCCCGACAGTCTTACCTGCAACAATTGCACCATTTCCAACTCTTATGTCTTTATCACCTTCTCCAAGTTCTCTACCTTTTCTAAGCCCATGTAACTGATTACATATTTGGGATCCTGACCCGGTATCTAATACCCAGGACGTAGAGCAAATGGAGAAACAGTTCTCAGTAACGAACACACCCGAAGAAAATGCATCAACATATACTTTCTTCATTCGGGTGGCATGGGAATCCTGGTATTCCCCTATATCCTGTTCATTCCTATAACTCTTATAAGAATGAACGGAACCAACGTTCCCCAGCACAGTGTAACATGCGGGTTCGGTCAATACATCCATATTATTATCTTGATTAAGGCATGAAATGGTCGCTACCTGGAGAGAGAGAGAAGAAAACACTTTAGCGTAAGCTCGTGCAAGATCAAATTGGTTATTATCTTATCTAATCAGGATGGCTCCCACTGCTTTTTATCAAATCTTCCTTCAAACCCTAAAAGGAAAGACTAGCCGGGATTAATTACACACTACAAGTTCGCCAATCTTTCAGCCAGGCCAGTGTCGGTACTTTGAGGGAGGTCCCCCGTGCTTTCGCACGAACCTAATTAATGTAAACCTCGTTTTCCCAGAGGCGTAACCTCGTTAACACCTTTCTAGACACCTACTTGATCGGCTAATTGTAATGTGTAAAACTCTCCCAGGAGTAACTCTTACTCGCAGTGGGTATCGGGATCCAACTATCTCATAGAAGGTATGCAATCTCATTGCAAATTTCAACACTTGAAATTCCCGATAATATTTTGCCCCTAGTATGCCATGACCTTGACAGAGGTCAACAAATCATAGTGCACTAGTCAAGTTCAACCCGTCATTTCTTGATTGAATCAAACCCACTCGCACGACCCTTGACAGAGGTCAACAAGGTCGTACGACTACCCTAATCCAATCACATCACATGCTTTGCAGATAATTACTAGTTAGCTACCGCACACTACGCCTTGACAGAGGTCAACAAACGCAGCACGAATACTAAATAGTCTTTATCTGAAATGACGGAGGGCTACGACAGGTTTTTCTGAAAACCTATTGCGTAATGAACTTGATATCGTTGTAGAATCAAATGAAGTGATTTTGAGGCTTTTCCAGTTTCGCTAAAGGGGTCACTCCCGGTGAAGGGATCGTCGGCCCTTTTCTCGTCGAATGAGGTGCGGGATATATCATATATATCACTGTGCAAAGCAAAACTCAAAAACAATCAAAAGCAAACCGAGTGTGTAGCATCTGCCAGTTATTGCTAAAGGAGTCACTCCCGGTGAAGGGATCTCGGTCCTTTCCTCGTCGAATGAGGTGCGGGATATATCATATATATCGCTGTGCAAAGCAAGAACTGTAGCTACCTGTTTTGTTTAAAATCTGATTCTACAACATCTTAGGTTTCTTTTCTTTCATTAATCACATTAATGAAGTCCCATAATTTAAATACCTAAACATCACAGATAGATATGACGTACACTTATGCCATCCGCATTCGCCTCGATGTCCCCTCGTGCACTGTTAGGTTAGGTAACTAACGACAGAGCAGGGCAGGGCTAGCGCGGGTGTAAAACATAAGTAACGTCTATATAATATATCATATATACCATATACAATATCCATCACAGAATCACAACACAGATATCGCAGCAGAAGAAACATATGAAATATTGGATATACTAGGACGTCCGTGTTTTCAATACGAGCCAGTATAAAACACGGATTCCACGGTCGTGATGAATAGCCAATCCCACACCCCTAGACCCTTACGAGAGCTGCAAGCAACCCTGCCAATTCTAGGGTTAGGAGACCCGGACTCGACTCCTCGAGTTGGTCTTCCACTGGACCCCAGAACCGGGTTACTTATGCTCCCCACCTTGGGTCTATCCTAATGCGGAAAAGTAAATAATATACAAAGGGTGACATCTTCCGCTACCTGGAAGTGCCCCAAATAAAAGAATATTACATACAAGTTTTTACATGAATGAAAATGAAAAAACACTCATCTCACATAAAAACCCCCGGCTATTCAAACACGACGATCCAATATAACATATCCAGCAATACATAACATCACATGTCATCAACGTAAGTAAATATGCGCATCCCAATTGTCGTTGACATATAGCAACGAAACTGGCGATATCACATATTACACTTACGGTCACAGAAAAGAAAGTGTAAAACTACAACAATTGGAATCCGCAACCTCTTTAGACATCACATGCCTAATCAGATGAAATACTTAGACATCACATGCCTAACAGTTATAAACCCCTCATTTTAGTCTCATTATCGAAAACTCTTTTCAATATCAAGTGAAACTAAACCGCTAGATTTATAACATTCATTCAGTTATGTCATAACTGTTTGTGAATTCCAATTAATGTATCACATTCCAGATAAACAGAAAATGTTAAATTTTTCGATCGAACAGTCGAATACCCAAGTTTTCCTGATACTGCTCAACACATGAAATAAGTCTAACAACATTCAGTTCGTGCCTCAGTACCAACGGTCCAGCCGTAGAAGGGTCAAGCCAACGCCTCACATGTGGCACGCCGTACTGCCCCAAACCCGAAGGTTCAAAGGGCAGTTCAAGACGGTCACATAATCGAGTTAAGGTTTGTTGTCTTCTAGAGGGTCCATCGCGTTACTTGCACTACTTAGAACGTCGTTAAACTACGGAAAAATCCAACACTTGGAAATTTCCTGACAGGGGAAAAATTGGGTATTTATATCCGGTCGAACTTTTTAACATATTCTAAAAATTATCCGGAAAAACACAAAGACGAAATTTGATACCCCGATCGAAACACCGAATCCCCAAAGCAACCCCAGAAAATTCAACTCTTGAATAATTATTAAAAATAGCCAGGAAAATCACCACTGGAAATTAAGGATTACTGTGTAAAATCCTTTAAATAATTAGGCCGTACGACCGCGGATCCGCCGCATGAGCCATGCTCATGCCTTGGATCCGCGCCGTATTAGTGGAATTACGCTCACGAATTTCACAGTAAACCTTATAATTTCCTGCTGATTTTTCTGCATATTTTTAATATCGAAAAATCTCTGATTTTAGAAAAAGTCCAGAGAGCTCATGGGTTTTGGGGTTTCGGGTTCGTTCGGACTTCAAAATCCGTCTAGACTTCGCCTAAGGCTCTAGCTAGGCTCTGATACCACTGAAAGGTTCCTAGACACCCTATAGAGGTCTCACAAGGTATCGAACATGCCATTTTTCAAAAATTATGGTGCCGAGAAACCCTAACACGGATCTTAGACTAGAATTCTAGGCGAAAAACTAAACTAGTTAACATATTAACTAAAGGTTAGATGCTACAACCTTTGTAGATCCGGTTACCCTCTTCCTTGGCTCCACGAAGGCATCCTCTCGCTGTCCATCTCGATTCCCAAACTCGAACGTTGGCTTCATCGGAGAAACGGGCAAGCTAGGTCGTCGGCTTTGTGTCAAAGACGATCTACCTCGAGGCATTGCAAGTTCAAGCTCCGACTTCACAAACTTGTGAAACTTGTGAAGAAAACACCCAAAACAACTTGGCAAGAGGTAGAGGGTGAAGAAATAGGAGGTGGGTTCACTTTAGAATTGGATTTCTCTCACTTATGCTCAAGTTGCCATTGATGGCATCTTGTTTTCTCTCTTGAAGAAGAAGGAGATGAAGAAGAAAGAATATGATAAGTATTGTGAAAAAGAATAATAAAATCAAATACTTATCATGTTCTAACCTAGGTTAAGTGTAGAGAATAAACCATGGTCACTTGAGAGGGTTAGGGTTAAGCATGAAGATAAGGATGGTTACAAAAGTCAAAGCTTCATGAAGCTTCAACTTAAAACAAAAAAAGCCACCATTCTTATCAAAATCCTTTTCAAATAAATAAACAACAACAACAACAACTGAGCCTTTTATCCCAAGCATATGGGGTAGGTTACATGAACCAACATGAGAATCACGCCGGGTCCAGCACATGAATCCTCTGTCTCCACTCACTTCTATCGAACAATATACTTTCATTGAGTCCTTTGGCAACCATATCGTTTCGTATCACCTCCATCCATGTTTTCTTCGGTCTTCCTTTTGCCCTTTTGCCATTACCCATATCGAGAGTATTTATTCGTCGAACCGGTGCTTCCATAGGTCTGCGTCGCACATGACCAAACCATCTAAGACGGTTTTCCCGCATCTTCTCCTCCACGGGTGCTACACCAACTTTTGCACGAATATCCTCATTTCGCACCTTGTCTTTTCTAGTGTTACCGCACATCCAACGAAGCATGCGCATCTCCGCTACGTGCATCTTCTGTGTATGATGCTTCTTAGGAGCCCAGCATTCTGTACCATATAATAAGGCAGGCCGAATAGCGCTCCGATAAAACTTCCCTTTCAATTTTAACGGAAAGTTACGATCACACAAAATCCCTGTTGCACTCCTCCATTTCAACCAACCAGCTTGGATCCTTTGATTAATATCACTATCGATCTCCCCATTCCTTTGGATGATGGAACCTAGATATCTAAACTGGTCGCTCGGTGATATCTCTTGCCCTTCCAATGTTATACCAATATGGTTTTGACTTCTCTGGCTACTAAATTTGCAGTGCATATATGCTGTCTTGGACCTGCTCAATCTGAATCCCCGAGATTCCAATGTTTGTCTCCATAATTCCAATTTTGCATTAACCCCTGCTTTCGTCTCATTTACTAGAACAATATCATCAGCGAATAGCATACACCAAGGGACCTCATCTTGGATAGTTCTAGTAAGCTCATCCATCACGATGGTAAACAGGAAAGGAATTAATGCAGATCCTTGATGTAAACCAATAGTAATCGGAAAATCACTTGTTAAGCCACCGCAAGTTCTGACATTTGCCACTACTCCGTCGTACATATCCTTGATTATGTCAATATACTTGACGGGGACCCCCTTTTTCATCATTGTCCCCCATAATACCTCTCTAGGTACCTTGTCGTACGCTTTTTCTAAATCAATAAATATCATATGCAAATCTCTTCTCCTCTCTCGAAAGCGCTCGACAAGGCAAAACCCTAATGATCTCTTAACCATGGTTTAATACTTCACACTTAACCTAATGAGCAAGCATCATCAAACATGATACAAAGATGTGCACAAAAGTATATCACATATACAACATGTACATCAAGTGAGAAAATCCATTTAAAGTGAACCAATACTAGTTAATGCAATGCCATATATCAAATATATAATTATGCATTAAATCATTAAATCAACATTTGATTCAATGATCCGGTCATGTCGCACATAACCGACTAGAATCCAATGTATCGATTTATCGAATCAATGATTCGATAACTAGGTCATATCGAATATAACCAATCGAAACATATATCGCGAGAATGAAATGCGGTATCACATACACGCATTATTCTCGGTCCTGCACATATCTCATATGCACTCCTATTTCGTTTCGCTTGAACCAGGAAACCTCTGTGTAGGACTCTAAAGACTCGTCAATACGTCGGTAGCAGATGATGATCATATCAAGCACCCACAAGCCGCAAGCGGTCTGCTAAACGTAACGGCCATCCGGGTATTGAGCGATCAGAAGATCGACGAGCTATCCAGCTCACACTCCTGTGAATCCAACCAGTAACACTTACCGTACAGTCCGGTCTCTTCGTCTGATATGTCGCATATCAAGTCTAGGGGTTGTAAACGTCAGACACCAATAACCCGATAAGTCGTGCCGATGTGAGGCTCATAACGGGTCGAGAAACTACTGGTAACACTTACCAGCAAATCTCTGATCAGCCCTGGCCAGGGACTTCCCTGCTACGGCCAATCGAGCACTGCGCAACATCAACTCCCAATACCGGGAGAGACGAAACCCCTCCTATCGCTCATTGCCTCCATGTGACTCGGGACTGTGCCCAAAGACCACCGTTTTGCACGCCCTCATGGACGTGGTAAGGTGGAAATCAAAGCACAGTGGGAATCACACAAGACTCTATGACGATCTCGGGTCTACAGACTAACCTGTACAAGTGTCACCTGAGAACTGCCATCTGACGTGAGGTATAATACCATCTGGGAGTTCTCGGCGAGTCCGTCCAGTGTACCCAGTCTCCACTGAGCACCCGTATACCATCTCTGATGTCAAACACCAATGGATATGGGATCATCCATCGCCCATCACATGGGTCAAGAAGCGTATACGCTAGTCTACACTGGTATATCGATGCCCCGTCTCGATACACCCACGACTAGGGACCTTGAAGGATGTACTTATGGACTACCATGTCCCCGCTAGTATGATCTGCATCATAGTCCAGGTAGTCAAGTACACATCCTAAGGGCTTTACCAACATGTAACTATAAGACAGTTTAAAGAGACAAGTGTACATGTTAAGATAAAGAGTAACCAGATAGCATACTATCATGTCGAGCAAGAAAGTCATCTCTATATATGTCCAAGCATCCAATATAATATACATCATCTGTACAATACTGGCCTCTAGGGCATACATACAACTAACATAGTGTGCGGTAGCTAACTAGTATTTATCTGCTTATGCATATGATGCAGATTGGATTAGGGTAGTCGTGCGACTTTGTTGGCCTGCGTCAAGGGTCGTACGGGTGGGTTTAATTCAATCAGGAAATGACGGGTTGAACTTGACTAGCGCACTATGGTTTGTTGGCCCGCGTCAAGGTCATAGGACGCTAGGGGCAAAATATTATCGGGAATTTCAAGTGTTGAAATTTGCAATGAGATTGCATACCTTCTATGAGATAGTTGGATCCCGATACCTGCTGCGAGTAATTGTTACTCCTGGGAGAGTTTTACATATTACAATTAGCCGATCAAGTAGGTGTCTAGAAAGGTGTTAACGAGGTTACGCCTCTGGGAAAATGAGGTTTACATTAATTAGGTTCGTGCGAAAGCACGGGGGACCTCCCTCAAAGTACCGACACTGGCCTAACAGAAAGATTGGCGAACTTGTAGCGTGTAATTAATCCCGGCTAGTCTTTCCTTTTAGGGTTTGAAGGAAGATTTGATAAAAACAGTGGGAGCCATCCTGATAGATAAAATAATAACCAATCTATTCTTGAAAGAGCACACGCTGAGTGTTTTCTTCTCTCTCTCTCCAGGTAGCGACCATATCACGCCTTAATCAAGATAATAATATGGATATTTGACCGAACCCGCTTGTTATACTGAGCTGGGGAACGTTGGTCCCGCTCCAACTTATAATTGTTATAAGACAGAGCAGGAAATTGGGGAATACCAGATTTCCCGTGCCGCCCAAACGAAGAGAGTGCATGCTGATGCATCATCTTCGGGTGTGTTCGTTACAAAGAACTGTTTCTCTGTATCCTCTACGTCCTGGGTATGTGATACCGGATCAGGATCCCAGATATGTAATCTGTTACATAGGGCTACAGAAAGGTAGAGAACTGAGAACGGGTGATAAGTTTCATGAGGCAGAAAAAGGGGCAAGTGTTGCAGCCAAGTCTGTTGGTCACTGTCACCCTGTATTCCAAATACATTGATTCTGAACGAATGTTATTAGATACCGAACCTGATATACAAAATCATATCAGTCTCTTTGTTAGTAAAGAAAGGATATAATTTTGTATTGTTGGATAATGTTTTGAACATTTCCTATATCAAAAGTTGATCGGTTCAGGCACGTTATCTAAAAGCATTGAAGTTCTAAATCAAACTACAGTTCCTAGTATACGGAACACACACAAGAGGAAGAGTTCAGAAATGAACGAATCCTTCTTGAGGCATTGTAGACTAGGTCATATCGATGCGACCCGACTAGCTGAAGTTACATGTAGATGCATATTTAAATCAGTTTGAATTTACATCTTGTGAAACTTGCCAGTCATGTCACAGAGATAAGATGACCATAGCTCCGTTTACTGGAAACAGAGAAAGAGTTAGTGAACTCTTGGGACTGATACATGATGATGTAAGGTCCCCTGTCTACACATGCCAGGACTGGTTCTTTATACTTCATTACATTCTCTGATGATCTTTCGAGTTTCAGACCTATGTTCCTGTTGAAACACAAGTCCGAACCTTTTGAGATATTCACAGAATATAAGTTAGAAGTAGAGAACCAAAATACGGGTATAAGTATTATGTCCTTTGATGAGATCAAGGAGGAGAATACTAGAGCACGGAATTCCTGGACTATTCTAAAGGAGAATGGGATTCTCTCTCAGCATTACTCCTCCGTATACACCATAGCACGATGGTATATCGGGGCGGAGCAATCACACCCTATGTGATAAGGTGTGCTCTATGATGAGTACTACTGAGTTACCTGTTTCCTTTTTGGGAGTTATGCACTTGAGAAGCTGCATACCTATTGAATAAGGTTCAAATCAAATCAGTTGCCTACCACTTCATATTTGATATGATATGGGAAGAGCCCATGTCTTAAGCTAGTTAAGATTTGGAGTTGTCTGGCCTATGTCTAAAAGCAAAATCCGGACAAGCTCGAGGCAAAATCAGTTATGTAGAACTGGAAATGTTCCATCTATACAAACTACAGCTGATGATTTGATAGAACCAAAGGATTCAATAGTTACCAACGAACCTCAGCCTCTCCGCCGATCTAGTAAGGTTCCTCACCCGCCTGAGAGATACTTCGGTTACTCTATGACAGTGGGAGCGAGGATTGCATCATGAGATGATGACCCAACTAGTTTCGACCTGGCCATCAGGAGTGGGACTCTGTAAGAATGGCTGGATGCTTAGCGATCTGAGATGGATTCCATGTACACCAACAAGGTATGGACTTTGGTTTCCATATCTGAAGGGTTAAATCCCCATCAGGAGCAAGTATATCTTGAGAAGATTACTTGGTGTAGATGGAAAAGTTGAGACTTTCAAAACTAGACTTGTTAAAGCCTTTCGTCATCGACCAGGCGTGGATGATGATGAAACCTTTTTTCAGTGCCTATGCTTAAGTCCATCCAGATCCTACTTGCCACGGCTACATACCATGACTACGATATCTGGCGGTTGGGTGCCATGACTTCTTTTCTAAATGATGTTTTAGAAGAGAACGTCTATAAGTACACAGCCAGAGGGCTTCGTAGACAGTGGGAGCAGCGAAAACGTGTACAAGATACTTTATAGGATAAAGCAGGTATCGCGGATTTGGAACATCTTTTTTGATGTGTTAGTCAAAGAGTTTGACATCATCAAAATGGTAGATGAACCTTGTATATACAAGAAGGCAGTAGGGAGTATGGTAGTGATCCTCGTAGAGTACGTGGATGAGATACTCTTGATAAGAAAAGAGTTTCCTATGCTACGATCGGTCAATCTCCGCTTATCACAATGATTCTCCATATAGGATCAAAGTGATACCTCCAAAATCCTGGGTTTTGGATCTATGAGATAGATCTAATTGGATGTTAGGATTCTCACTAGTTGTAGTGAGATGGTATCAATCGATCCTGGGGAGAATCACTGGAAGTGTTCCAGGGTGATAAGGACGACTGAAAGTCAGTCACAGGCATTGTCTTTACCCTCAGTAAAGGGACGGTATGTTGGAAGAGTTCTAAGCTAGATACCGTGGCATACTAGACGATAAAGGCCCGATACATCGCTACTTCAGATGCTACCAAAGAGGCAGTCTGGATGTATATTAGTTCATGAGATGAACTTTGTTCCTCCCATTGTATGACAATGGAGTTGTGGCTTATGCCAAGGAACGTCCGTCCCATCAGTGATCCAGACATATTCTAAGGCAGTATCACCTGATCATGGAGATAGTTGATCTCCAAGGGATCGAGGTTAGGAGAGTAGACTCAGAGGACAATACGGCGGATCCACTCACAAAGGTCTTTTCCCCAGAGAGAGACTTTTATGGGATGGTTGAGTATGAGATACTACAACCACTGCTATCAGATGGCCCTAGTGCAAGTGGGAGATTGTTAGTTGTATGTATGCCCTAGAGGCCATTACTATACATAGGATGTATATTGTAGTGGATGCTTGGACAAATATAAGGAGGACTTTCTTGCTCGACATGATAGTATGCTATCTGGTTACTCTTTACCTTAACGTGTACACTGATTGTCTCTCTGTTACATGTTGGTAAAGCCCTTAGGATGTGTACTTGACTACCTGGACTATGATGCGGATCATACTAGTGGGGACATGGTAGTCCATAAGTACATCCTTCAAAGTCCCTAGTCGTGGGTATATCGAGACGGGGCATCGATATACCAGAGTAGACTAGTGTATACCTTCTCGACCCATACAGATGGGCGATGGATGATCCCATATCCATTGGTGTTTGACATCAGAGATGATATACGGGTGCTCAGTGGAGACTGGGTACACTGGACGGACTCGCCGAGAACTCCCAGATGGTATTATACCTTACGTCAGATGGCAGTTCTCTGGTGACACTGGTACAGAGTAGTCTGTTGACCCGAGATCGTCTTAGAGTCTTGTGTGGTTCCCACTATGCTTTGATTTCCACCTTACCACGTCCAAAAGGGCGTGCAAAACGGTGGTTTTTAGGTACAGTCCCGAATCACATGGAGGCAATGAGCGATAGGAAGGGATTCGTCTCTCCCGGTATAGGGAGTTGATGTTGCGCTGTGTTCGATTGGCTATAACCGGAAATCCCTGGCCAGGGTTGCTGAGATTTACTGGTAAGTGTTACCAGTAGTTTCTCGAATTGTTATAGACCTCATATCGACACGACTTATCGAGCTATTATGGTCTGACGTTTACCACCCCTAGGCGAGATATGCGACATATCAGACGATCAGACCGGACTGTACGGTAAGTGTTACTGGTTGGATTCACAGGAGTGTGAGCGGGCTTGCTCGTCGATCTTTTGATCGCTCAATACCCGGGTGGCCGTTACGTTTAGCAGACCGCTTGCGGCTTGTGGGTGTTTGATATGATCGTCACCTGCTGCCGGCGTATTGACGAGTCTTTAGAGTCCTACACAGAGGTTTCCTGGCTCAAGCGAAACGAAATAGGAGCGCATATGAGATATGTGCGGGATCGAGAATAATGCGTGTATGTGATACCGTATTCCATTCTCGCGATGAATGTATCGAATGGTTGTATGCGATATAACCTAGTTATCGAATCAAGGATTGATTCGATAAGCCGATACATTGGATATTAGCCGGTTATATGTGATATGACCGGATCGTTAAATCAAGTGTTGATTTAATGATTTAATGATTTAATGCATAATTATATATTTGATATATTACTTTGCATTAACTAGTATTGGTTCACTTTAAATGGTTTTTCTCACTTAAAGTTCACAAGTTGTATATGTGATATACTTTTGTGCACTTGATTGTATCATGTTTGATGATACATGATTACTTGAGTTTGTGTAAAGATTAAACCATGGTTATAAGAGTGGTTAGGGTTTTGGTTTATTTACTTATTCATTTATTTTTTCTTTTGTTCATTTTGACAAAAGAAAATGATAAAGAGAAAATGGTGGCTTTCTTTGTTTGATATTGAAGCTTCATGAAGCTTTGACTAAGTGACCATTTTGTCTCATGCTTAACCCTAACCACTCCATCTAACCTTAGTTAAATCTCTACACTAAACCATGGTTTGTATATGATAAGAATTGATTTTCTTTTCTATTTTATGATTCTTATCATATCATTATCTTCATCTTCATCTTCTTCTTCAAGAAGAAAAAGCTAGCTACCATCAATGGAAACTAGTGAAAATGAGTGAGAAATCAAATTCTAAAGTGAACCCACCTCCTATTTCTTCATCCTCTACCTCTTGCCAAGTAGTATAGGGTGTTTTCTTCACAAGTTTTATGACTTGGTGAAGTGGGAGCTTGATCTAGTGTTGCCTCGACGTAGATCATCTTCGGCATCGTAGTCGACGACCTAGCCCGTCCATTTCTCCGATGAAGCCGACGCTAGAGCCCGGGTTTCCGTTTGGACAGCGAGGAGACTTCATTATGGAGCTATGGAGGTGGAGGACCGGATCTACAAAGGTTGTATTTCCGTTCTTTTAGTTAATTTGTTAACTAGTTGCATCGCATAGCCTAGACTTCTAGTTAACGATCCGTATTAGGGTTTCTCGGCACCCGTAAAATTTGAAATTGGCATGGTTGATGCCTTGTGAGACCTCATTAGTGTGCCTAGGAACCCTACAGTTATGAGCCTCACATCGACACGACTTATCGGTTACTGGGGTCTGACGTATACCACCCCTAGACTTGATATGCGACATATCAGACAAACAGACCGGACTGTACGGGAGAGTTACTGATTGGATTCACAGGAGAACGGACAGGCTAGCTTGTTGATCTTCTGATCGCTCAATACCTGGGTGGCTCTTACGTTTAGCTGACCGCTTGCAGCTTATGGGTGTTTGATATGATCATCACCTGCTACCGGCGTATTAACGATTCTTTAGAGTCCTACACAGAGGTTTCTTGGCTCAGGCAAAACGGAGTAGAGGCACATATGTGATATGTGCAGGACCGAGGATAATGCGATATGAGATACCGTATTATATTCTCGCGATATTTAGATATGAATCGGGACATCGGATCAAGTGTTGATTCGATGAATCGGTACATGATATATTAGTCGGTTATATACGATATAGCCGGATCGTCGGATCAAGTGTTGATTCGATGATTTAATGTATAATGATATATATGATATATTGTATTACATTATCTAATATTGGCTCGCTTTATTATTTCATTTTCTCACCGGATTAATACATTGATATATATGCGATATATGTTAATTGTATTATTTTCTTTTGTTGCAAATATATAATATATATGTGATATATATTATTGTGACATTTAATGATTTATTATGAAACATGTTTAAGGATGATAAAAGGGGATTAGGGTTTGATTAGGGTTAGCACATTCTTGTTCATTCTAGAAGGATTCTATTTTGTCTTGGTTAAGATATTATGGCTGATACTTATCGTTAACCTAACCAAACCCTAACTCTAGTTTATTCTCTACAAACTTTTAGCCTCTCATCCTTGACCATGGTTCAATAATCAATCATATACATTTATCTTCTACTCATCACAAAAAGGATTATTCTTTTCATTTTTCATCTTCTTCTCTCTTGAGTTTTGAGAGAGAGCTCACTAGAAATTCTTTTTGTGATGATTTATTATGAGAAAGTGAATTAAAAAGATAGCATAAATACTACTCCATCATTCTCATCTAATCTAGCCCATTAGATTAGGGTGTTCATCTCTTTAGAGTGAGAAAGCTTGGGTTATAGCAACTTCGACGTAGATCGTCGAAGAATCGGAACACTTCAAGCTAGCATGGATCGTTCGAGTCGTGGAGCCTCTCTTGAGTCCGGGAGATCGTGGATCGCGGCGAAGGGACTTCTACTCGAAGCTTGTGAAGCGAACGAGCGGACTACAAAGGTTGTAATCCCTCACACTTAGCTTTAAAGATATCATCTTGCATGCTAAACCCTAATAATCTAGCAAAGATCCCGTCTTTGGGTTGTTCGGCACATGTAAAATTGTATTCGGGCATGTTTGATGCTTTATGAACCTTCACAAGTGTGCCTAGGAACCCTACATGAGTAATATTCCTCGAGCCACCTGTGTATGTGGGGCGACCCCTCTTCGCCGACTTCCTGTTCTCTGTATTCTGAGCGGCCTATTTCTGCACAACACATTAACATTTAGTTTTCTAATTAAGGAACACAAAAAAATAAATTATATCCTAAACAATGAATTACATTTAAAATACATACCTGTTTGCGTTGGGAGTCGAAATATTCGCACAATAGAGGCCATGTCTCTACGTCGACTCTCGCAAACGCCGGAGTAGATAGAAGGGCCGCTCTCTCTGCCTCGGGGGTCGCCATCCACAGGGAGTAGCAGTCGGCCTTTAGCTCATTCCTGTTGTATCGGACCTTGGTCTGCATGTTCTTCATCAGGCCATTGTACAGAGCAAGAAGGTCGAGCACCTTCCCAGGGTGATCAGGGTCGGGTACAGGATGAAAATAGTAATCCGACTGAAAATACAAAAAAAAAAATTGTTATTAGATTGCAAGTGTTAATAATAAATATATTGGATAAATCAAATGAAAATATATATTAATACGTACCCGAGCCTGATCGAAGAAGAGAGCGAATGAGCGCCGGTGCTGCTCGCCCCACTCAACGTGAAGTGGATAGTTCTTCACGAGCCTGCTCTCGTCCCCCATATACCGGCCGAACCTCTCGGCATGAGGACCGGTATAGCAATAGTCAAGGGTAAATAAGAGGGGGAATGCTGCCTCCCCCTAGCTCTGTCAGGCCTCAGCCTATTGGACTGATTCAGCTTCAAGTCCCCCTCTGGGGATGGAGAGGCCCTGCGTCTGCAAGAAATATCAAGACAATCAATATTAAGACAAAGTTGTATTAAGAAATCAAGCTTAAACGAAAATTGAAGTGTGATATATACCTCCGGTGACTATCGCACGAGCCTGGGGCCGGGCAGCAGCACGAGCGGGACGACAGTTCCTCCGGTGAGGAACAACCGGGGTCCCGGATGCTGACGCATCCCCTCCAACTAGAAAATAAACATTGACGCCAAATTTCCATGAAGTTCATATTTATTCTATAGAGCATATGTAAAATGAATAAATATTTTATATTTATTCATACTAACCTACAGACGATGCGGATGGTATGGAAGCGGCAGGAGTGGCCCCTGCGGAAGATGTGGACACACCACCTATAATTAGACAATTAAAAATGGATTATATAAGTAATTGCAAAAAGAATGTGTAGATCAATAATATAACGTTCTAAATCAATATGCATGCACTATAGGATATATAAACATACCCGCAGGTGCGGTGGTGTCACCACCTACAGCTAGACAATAATAAAAATTGCTAAGTAAGAGCAAAAGGAATGTGTGTATATTTATGATATAGCATTCTAAATCAATATACATGCATTATATGATATATAAACATACCTGAAGGAGCGGGAGTGGCCTCTGTCCCAGATGTGGACGCATCACCAACAACTAGACAATCAAATATCGACAATATAAGTAATTTTGACATAAACAGGCATGAATATCTGTAATATTACATTCAAAATGGATATGCGTGCAGTATACCTGGAGGTGTGGCAAAGTCCACACGGAAGGAGGCATCCGAAGGGGTCTCCGATCTGGGTGCAAGACCAGCCCTCTGAAGCTCCCTACGAAGCTCTCCGGGCGGCAGAACCGCTCTGCCTCTGCCTCTGCCTCTGTCGCGGCTGGAGCTCCTGCCACCCCTCGCCGCTCCCGACATCGTCATCAAATCTAGATAAACGGTTCGTGGATGCATTAGACAATCATTAAAAGTATTGACTATATATGTATAGAGCGTAAAATGTGAGGTAATAATATAACATTACTGATAACCTTTTTCGTTTCGTGGGAGCATTATACATATCTACTTGGATTTCATCGTCGATGTCATTTCTAACCCACGTAATTTCATGATCGGTCGAAGACAACCCGTCCTTCGAAACAGACGGTCGGAGCACTTTAAGCCTTCTTTCTTGTTCGTCCTCATCGCTGTCCTCGAATTCTGGGACATCGTAGACATCTCTGGGTTTCCATCGGCATACAACACTCCATCCCGGATGCTTCAGACACTGTGAGTAGTGTACTTAGAACGCTTGGTTCGGAAAGATAAACGGATCTTCCTGACCGTAATATCGAAGTGTGTTCATACTGGTCAATCCATATTCATCTTTCCAAGTCCCAAGATTGCTTCTCCACTTGTCCGTATCGGTTCGCGTATCGTACCAAGTACACTGGAATACATAAAAGGGTTCTGATCGTCCGGGATAGTGGATGCCGAGTATACAATTTAAGTACCCTTAATAAATCACACCGTCCGATCCAACCGTCGCAATCCCATTATTCTGAGTGGTTCTAGATGTTTCTATGTCCTTAACTTCGAATTTGTATCCAAGGACACCAAATCCTTTGTAATATGCAACCTCCGTACTAGGAAATTGAGCTAAACATCTTGAATCACTCTCAAATGATGCATACAAGTTCGGATCATGGATCTAACAAAACAAATTTTACGACAAATACATAACGATATAAGTTTAGATTAAAACTGCTAGCAATAAAATGTTATTTGAATAACTTACATGATTTGTGACCCAATCACAAAAATTATCCTGATGAAATTTTTCCAATTGTTCTTCGTTCCAATCAGGATGCCCCTCACGTACCTCGTTAAAATGAATTCTGTTTTCGACAAATAATGGTGACATTAATATTATATTATTTCATACACACACAAACACAGATATAACAATTAATCCAAATAAACTTACTCTCCAATTTGTTCAAGACATACGCAATTAAGCAAGATAAATCGGTATATCTTGTTGATAAACATAGTGTCTACCCTCTTATACTCGGCTTTACCATATGGCCCGTCTTGAATTCTTCGTGGCCGGTTAAGTCTTGTCTCAATGTTCTCGTCCAGATAGCGGGAACAAAATGCGGTTGCTTCATCAAGAAGATAACCTTGCATGATAGAACCCTCTGGTCGATTTTTATTGCGTATATACTTCTTAAGAGTGTAGAGGTACCTAATGAAAATATGTTGAATAAATAAATACGGGCATACAGGACAACAATAAATTTATAAATTGCGCGAAACGAAAAATTACACGTACCTCTCGATGGGATACATCCATCGATATTGTACCGGTCCGGCTAACTTCGCCTCAGTTGCAAGATGAACCGTCAAGTGTATTATGATATCGAAGAATGACGGTAGGAAAATACGCTCAAACTTGCAAAGTATCAACGCAATAGAATTTTCTAGTTTATCCAGCGTCACAACCTCCAGTGTTTTAGCACACAACTCCCTGAAAAAACAACATAAGTCGTTGATTACTAGACCAACCGATTCGGGGAGAGAAGTCCTGAGGGCTAATGGAAGAAGGTGCTCCACGATAACATGGTAATCATGACTTTTCAGCCCATCGATCTTGCCCTTCACAATTTTAATTTTCTTGCTGAATGATCCTGAAAAACCTGTGGGAACTTTCAAATCATGCAACACCTGCAGAAATCTTTTCTTCTCTGGTTGTGACATATGATAAGAGGCTTTGGGAAGTACAAACTTGCCCGGTTTACCCGCTACCGGTCTAGGGTGCAATTCACTTCTTATTCCCCACTCTTGTAGATCCATCCGAGCATTCAGGTTATCTTTCGATTTCCCGTCTTTACAAAGAAGCAAGTTAAGAATGTGCTCTGATACTCCCTTCTCTATATGCATGACGTCCAGACAATGACGCACTGAATTTGTAGACCAATACGGAAGCTCGAAAAAAATGCTTAACTTGTTCCAAAATGCTGGTTTGACATGTTTCGTCGGATCCATCCCGAAGGTCACATTATTGTAACCATCCCATTTAGCAGCCACGTCCTCTCCGGACAATGGGGATGGAGGTCCAAGAATCTCTTGATGACCATCAAAGTGAACCGTGTCTAACCTAAAAGGGTGGTCTGGAGGCAGGAAACGTCGATGGCCGCAATAACAAACCTTCCTGCTAAAATTCAAGAATTTCGATGTTGTGTGTTCATGGCAATGACTATAGAGTTCCTAGGCACACTCTAGAGGTCTCACAAGGCATCAACCATTCCAAATTCAAATTTTTCCGGTGCCGGGAAACCCTAATGCGATCGTTAACTAGAGTTTAGGCGAAACAAGAAGCTAGTTAACAACTTTAAGTAAAAGGAAAGTGACTACAACCTTTGTAGATCCGGTCCTCCACCTCCATAGCTCCGTGTTGACGTCCCTGCGCTGCGATCATCGGATCCCGGACTCTGGCGATGGTTTCGTCGGAGAAATGATCGGGCTAGGTCGTCGACTTCGATGCCGAAGATGATCTACGTCGAGGCAACTCAAGATCAAGCTCCAACTTCACCAAGTCATAAAACTTGTGAAGAAAACACCCTATACTACTTGGCAAGTGGTAGAGGATGAAGAAATAGGAAGTGGGTTCACTTTAGATTTGGATTTCTCACTCTTTTCCTCATAGCACCATTAAAGCTAGTAAGGTTTCTCCTTCTTGAAGAAAAAGAAGAAGAAGAAAAAGAATATGATAAGAATAAAGAATAAATGGAAATAAAGTGATTCTTATCATTTTAGCAACCATGGTTGAGTGTAGAGAATGAACTAAGGTTAGGTGAATGGTTAGGTTTAGGAAAGAAACAAGAATGGTCAAAGCTTCTTGAAGCTTCAAGGAAACAAACAAAAGAAGCAACCATTTCTTTTCTTGCCCAAAAAATAAATAAATAAAATAAATATTTAAGAAAAGATAACAAAACCCTAACCATTCACTTAAACATGGTTTAAAGTAAACATACACCCAAACATGCATGTATCATCAAACATGATACAATCAAGTGCACAAAAATATATCACATATACAATGTGCACATCAAGTGCGAAAATCCATTTTAAGTGAACAAATACTAGTTAATGTAAAGTAATATATCTAATATATAATTATACGTCAAATCATTAAATCAACACTTGATTTAATGATCCGGTCATATCGCATATGACCGACTAATATCCAATGTATCGACTTATCGAATTAATCCTCGATTCGATAACTAGGTTATATCGCATACAACCAATCGATACATTCATCGCGAGAATAGAATACGGTATCACATACACGCATTATTCTCGGTCCCGCACATATCTCATATGCGCTCCTATTTCGTTTTGCTTGAGCCAGGAAACCTCTGTGTAGGACTCTAAAGACTCGTCAATACGCCGGCAGCAGGTGATGATCATATCAAACACCCATAAGCCGCAAGCGTTCTGCTAAACATAACGGCCACCCGGGTATTGAGCGATCAGAAGATCAACGAGCAAGCCCGCTCACACTCCTGTGAATCCAACCAGTAACACTTACTTTACAGTCCGGTCTGTTCGTCTGATATGTCGCATATCTCGCCTAGGGGTGGTAAACGTCAGACCCCAATAGCTCGATAAGTCGTGTCGATATGAGGTCTATAACTGTTTGAGAAACTACTGGTAACACTTACCAGTAAATCTCAGCAACCCTAGCCATGGATTTCCGGTTATAGCCATTCGAACACAGCGCAACATCAACTCCCTATACCGGGAGAGACAAATCCCCTCCTATCGCTCATTGCCTCCATGTGATTCGGGACTGTACCCAAAAACCATCGTTTTGCACGCCCTCTTGGACGTGGTAAGGTGGAAATCAAAGCACAGTGGGAATCACACAAGACTCTATGACGATCTCGGGTCAACAGACTAACCTGTACCGGTGTCACCAGAGAACTGCCATCTGACATAAGGTATAATATCATCTGGGAGTTCTCGACGAGTCCGTCCAGTGTACCCAGTCTCCACTGAGCACCCGCATATCATCTCTGATGTCAAACACCAATGGATATGGGATCATCCATCGCCCATCTGTATAGGTCGAGAAGGTATACGCTAGTCTACTCTGGTATATCGATGCCCCGTCTCGATACACCCACGACTAGGGACTTTGAAGGATGTACTTATGGACTACCATGTCCCCACTAGTATGATCCGTATCATAGTCCGGGTAGTCAAGTACACATCCTAAGGGCTTTACCAACATGTAACAGAGAAACAATCAGTGCACACGTTAAGGTAAAGAGCAACCAGATAGCATACTATCATGTCGAGCAAGAAAGTCCTCCCTATATATGTCCAAGCATCCACGACAATATACATCCTATGTATAGTAATGGCCTCTAGGGCATACTTATAACTAACAATCTCCCACTTGCACTAGGGCCATCTGATAGCAGTGGTTGTAGTATCTCATACTCAACCATACCATAAAAGTCTCTCTCTGGGAAAAGGCCTTTGTGAGTGGATCCGCCGTGTTGTCCTCTGAGTCTACTCTCCTAACCTCGATCTCCTTGGAGATCAACCATCTCCATGATCAGGTGATGCTGCCTCAGAATATGTCTGGATCACTGATGGGACGGACGTTCCTTGGCATAAGCCACAACTCCATTGTCACACAATAGGAGGAACTAAGTTCATCTCATGAACTAATATACACCCAGACTTCCTCTTTGGTAGCATCTTTGGTATCGATGTATCTTGCCTTTATCGTCTAGTATGCCACGGTATCTAGCTTGGAACTCTTCCAACATACCGTCCCTCCATAGAGGGTAAAGACAATGCCTGTGATTGACATTCAGTCGTCCTTATCACCCTGGAACATTTCCAGTGATTCTCCCCAGGATCGATTGATACCATCTCACTACATCTAGTGAGAATCCTAACATCCATTTAGATCTATCTCATAGATCCAAAACCCAGGATTTAGTAGGTATCACTTTGATCCTATGTGGAGAATCATTGTGATAAGCGGAGATTGATCGAGCGTAGCATAGGAAACTCATTCCATATCAAGAGTATGTCATCCACATACTCTACGAGGATCGTCACCATACTCCCTACTACCTTTTTGTTTAAACAAGGTTCATCTACCATTTTGATGATGTCAAACTCATTGACTAATACATCAAGACAGATGTTCCAACTCCGCGATGCCTGCTTTATCACATAAAACATCTTGCACACGTTTCCGCTGCTCCCACTGTCTACGAAGCCCTCTGACTGTGTACTTACAGACTCTCTTTTCTGAAACATCATTTTAGAAAAGCAGTCATGACACCCAACCACCAGATATCGTAGTCATGGTATGTAGCCGTGGCAAGTAGGATCTGGATGGACTTAACCATAGCTACTTAGAAAAGGTTTCACCAAAATCCATACCTGGTCAATGATGCAAACCTTTAACAAGTCTAGCTTTGAAAGTCTCAACTTTTCCAAGTACACCAAGTAATCTTCTTAAGATATACTTGCTCCTGATGGGGATTTAACCCTTCAGATAAAGCAACCAAAGTCCATACTTTGTTGGTGTATAAGGATTCCATCTCAGATCGCTAAGCATCCAGCCATTCTTAAAGAGTCCCACTCCTGATGGCCAGCTCGAAACTAGTTGGGTCATCATCTCATGATGCAATCCTCGTTCCCACTGTCATAGAGAAACAGAATTATCTCTCAGGTGGGTGAGGAACCCTACTAGATTGCCGGAGAGGCTGAGGTTCGTCGGGGACTATTGAATCCTTTTGTTCTGTCAAATCATCAGCTGCAGTTTGTATAGCTGGAACCTTTCCAGTTCTACATAACAGACCTTGCCTCGAGCTTGTCCGGATTTTTGCTTTTAGACATAGGCCGGACAACCCCAAATCTTACCAAACTTAAGATATGGCTCTTCCCTTTCCATATCACATATGAAATGGTAGGCAATTGATTTGATTGGAACCCTATTCAATAGGCATGCAGCTTCTCAAGCGCATAACTCCCAAAAGGAAATAGGTAACTCAGTAGTACTCATCATAGAGCGCACCATATCGAATAGGGTGCAATTGCTCCGCCCCGATATACCATCGTGCTATGGTGTATACGGAGGAGTAATGTTGAGAGAGAATCTCATTCTCCTTTAGAAAAGTCTAAGAATTCCGTGCTCAAGTATTCTCCTCCTTGATCACATCAAAGGACATAATACTTATACCCTCATTGGTTCTCTACTTCTAACTTATATTCTGTGAATATCTCAAAAGGTTTGGACTTGTGTTTCAACAGGAACATATGTCTGAATCTTGAGAGATCATCAGAGAATGTAATGAAGTACAAAGAACCGGTCTTGGTATGTGTAGACAGGGGATCTTCATACATCAACATGTATTATCCCAAAAGTTCACTAACTCTTTCTCTGTTTCCATTAAACAGAGCTATGGTCATCTTATCTTTGTGACATGACTGGCAAGTTTCACAAGATGTAAATTCAAACAGATTTAAATACGTATCTATGTGCAACTTAGCTAGTCGGGTCGCATTGATATGACCTAGTCTACAATACCTCAAGAAGGATCCGTTCATTTCTGAACTCTTCCTCTCGTGTGTATTCTGTATACTAAGAACTGTAGTTTGATTTAGAACATCAATGCTTTTAGATAACGTGCCTGAACTGATCAACTTTTGATACAGGAAATGTTCAAAACATTATCCAACAATACAAAATTATATCCTTTCTTTACTAATAAAGAGACTGATATGATTTTGTATATCAGGTTCGGTATCTAATAACATTCGTTCAGAATCAATATACTGGTAATACAGGGTGACAGTGACCAACAGACCTGGCTGCAACACTTGCACCATTTTCTGCCTCATGAAACTTATCACCCGTCCTCAGTTCTCTACCTTTATGTAGCCCATGTAATATATTACATATGTGGGATCCTGATCCGGTAACATATACCCAGGACGTAAAGGACATTGAGAAACAGTTCTCTGTAATGAACACACCCGAAGATGATGCATCAGCATGCACTTTCTTCGTTTGGGCGGCACGGGAAATCTGGTATTCCCCAATTTCCTGCTCTGTCTTATAACATTTATAAGTTGGAGCGGGGCCAATGTTCCCCAGCTCAGTATAACAAGCGGGTTCGGTCAATATTCCGTATTATTATCTTGTTTAAGGCGTGATATGGTCGCTACCAGGAGAGAGAGAGAAGAAAACACTCAGCGTATGCTCTTGCAAGATCAGATTGGTTATTATTTTATCTAATCAGGATGGCTCCCACTGTTTTTATCAAATCTTCCATCAAACCCTAAAAGGAAAGACTAGCCGGGATTAATTACACGCTACAGGTTCGCCAATCTTTCAGCTAGGCCAGTGTCGGTACTTTGAGGGAGGTCCCCCGTGCTTTCGTACGAACCTAATTAATGTAAACCTCATTTTCCCAGAGGCGTAACCTCGTTAACACCTTTCTAGACACCTACTTGATCGGCTAATTGTAATGTGTAAAACTCTCCCAGGAGTAACAATTACTCGCAACGGGTATCGGGATCCAACTATCTCATAGAAAGTATGTAATCTCAATGCAAATTTCGACACTTGAAATTCCCGATAATTTTGCCCCTAACCTCCTATGACCTTGACAAAGGCCAACAAACCGTAGGATGCTAGTCAAGTTCAACCCGTCATTTCTTGATTGAATTAAACCCACCCGCACGACCCTTGACAAAGGCCAACAAGGTCGTACGACTACCCTAACCCAATCTGCATCATATGCATAAGCAGATAAGCACCAGTCAGCTACCGCACACTACGCCTTGACAAAGGCCAACAAACGTAGCACGAATACTAACTACTACTTATCTGAAATGACGGAGGGCTACGACAGGTTTTTCTGAAAACCTATTGCGTAATGTGTAGGGTTCCTAGGCACACTAATGAGGTCTCACAAGGCATCAACCATGCCAATTTCAAATTTTACAAGTGCCGAGAAACCCTAATACGGATCGTTAACTAGATATTTAGGCGACAAACGAAACTAGTTAACAATTTAACTAAAAGAACGGAAATACAACCTTTGTAGATCCGGTCCTCCACCTCCATAGCTCCGCAATGAAGTCTCCTCGCTGTCCAAATGGAAACCTGGGCTCTAGCGTCGGCTTCATCGGAGAAATGGGCGGGCAAGGTCGTCGGCTTCATGCCGAAGATGATCTACGTCGAGGCATCACTAGATCAAGCTCCAACTTCACCAAGTCAAGAAACTTGTGAAGAAAACACCCTATACTACTTGTCAAGAGGTAGAGGATGAAGAAATAGGAGGTGGGTTCACATTAGAATTGGATTTCTCACTCATTTTCACATTTCACCATTGTTGGTAGAAAGCTTTCTTCATGAAGAAGAAGAAGAAGAAGATGATAATCATATGATAAGTGTTTTTAAAAAAAGAAATAATATGATACTTATCATAATGGTAACCATAGTTAGGTGTAGAGAATAAACCATGGTTAGGGTTAATGGTTAGGTTTAGGAAAAGAACAAGAATGGTCAAGCTTTCAACACTTCATGAAGTTTCCACATAAACTACAAAATAAGCCACCATTCTCTTTATCTTTTCAAAATGAAATAAATAAAATAAATAAATGAATAAGTGAATCAAATCATAACCCTAACCATTACATAACCATGGTTTAATCTAAACATACACCCAAACAATCATGTATCATCAAACATGATACAATCATGTGCACAAAAAAATATATCACATATACAATGTGCACATCAAGTGAGAAAATCCATTTTAAGTGAACCAATATTAGTTAATGTAAAGTAATATATCTAATATATAATTATACATTAAATCATTAAATCAGTACTTGATTTAACGATCCGGTCATATCGCATATAACCGACTAATATCAATAGTAACAACTTATCGAATCAACACTTGATCCGATAACCCGGCTATATCGCATATAACCGATCAATGTTACAAATCGCGAGAATCAAATACAGTATCACATACTGGTATTATTCTCGGTCACGCACATATCTCATATGCGCTCCTATTTCGTTTCGCTTGAGCCAGGAAACCTCTGTGTAGGACTCTAAAGACTCGTCAATACGCCGGCAGCAGGTGATGATCATATCAAACACCCACAAGCCGCAAGCGGTCTGCCAAACGTAACGGCCACCCGGGTATTGAGCGATCAGAAGATCGACGAGCAAGCCCGCTCACACTCCTGTG
Organism: Agapanthus africanus; assembly: GCA_030015575.1. Lineage (NCBI taxonomy): Eukaryota > Viridiplantae > Streptophyta > Magnoliopsida > Asparagales > Amaryllidaceae > Agapanthus > Agapanthus africanus. The sequence continues at coordinate 342,956,074 of CM057337.1, read as the reverse complement.
AATCCAACCAGTAACACTTACCGTACAGTCCGGTCTCGTCGTCTGATAAGTCGCATATCTCGCCTAGGGGTGGTAAACGTCAGACCCCAATAGCTCGATAAGTCGTGTCGATATGAGGTCTATAACATTTCGAGAAACTACTGGTAACACTTACCAGTAAATCTCAGCAACCCTGGCCAGGGATTTCCGGTTATAGCCAATCAAACACAGCGCAACATCAACTCCCTATACCGGGAGAGACGAATCCCCTCCTATCGCTCATTGCCTCCATGTGATTCGGGACTGTACCCAAAAGCCACCGTTTTGCACGCCCTCTTGGACATGGTAAGGTGGAAATCAAAGCACAGTGGGAACCACACAAGACTCTATGACGATCTCGGGTCAACAGACTACTCTGTACCAGTGTCACCAGAGAACTGCCATCTGACGTAAGGTATAATACGATCTGGGAGTTCTCGGCGAGTCTGTCCAGTGTACCCAGTCTCCACTGAGCACCCGTATATCATCTCTGATGTCAAACACCAATGGATATGGGATCATCCATCGCCCATCTGTATGGGTCGAGAAGGTATACGCTAGTCTACTCTGGTATATCGATGCCCCGTCTCGATATACCCTCAACTAGGGACTTTGAAGGATGTACTTATGGACTACCATGTCCCCACTAGTATGATCCGCATCATAGTCTAGGTAGTCAAGTACACATCCTAAGGGCTTTACCAACATGTAACAGAGAGACAATCAGTGTACACGTTAAGGTAAAGATCAACCAGATAGCATACTATCATGTCGAGCAAGAAAGTCCTCCCTATATATGTCCCAGCATCCACTACAATATACATCCTATGTATAGTAATGGCCTCTAGGGCATACATATAACTAACAATCTCCCACTTGAACTAGGGCCATCTGATAGCAGTGGTTGTAGTATCTCATACTCAACCATCCTATAAAAGTCTCTCTCTGCGAAAAGGCCTTCGTGAGTGGATCCGCCGTGTTGTCCTCTGAGTCTACTCTCCTAACCTCGATCAACCTGGAGATTAACCATCTCCATGATCAGGTGATACTGCCTTAGAATATGTCTGGATCACTGATGGGACAGACGTTCCTTGGCATAAGCCACAACTCCATTGTCACACAATGGGAGGAACAAAGTTCATCCCATGAACAAATATACATCCAGACTTGCCTCTTTGGTAGCATCTTAAGTAGCGATGTATCAATCCTTTATCGTCTAGTATGCCACGGTATCTAGCTTGGAACTCTTCCAACATACCGTCCCTTTACTGAGGGTAAAGACAATGCCTGCGACTGACATTTAGTTGTCTTTATCACCCTGGAACCTTTCCAGTGATTCTCCCCAGGATCAACTGATACCATCTCACTACAGCCAGTGAGTCTCCTAACATCCAATTAGATCTATCTCATAGATCAAAAATCCAGGATTTAGGAGGTATCACTTTGATCCTATATGGAGAATCATTGTGATCAGCGGAGATTGACCGAGCGTAGCATAGGAAACTCCTTCCCTATCAAGAGAATGTCATCGACGTACTCTACGAGGATCGTCACTATACTCCCTACTACCTTTTTGTTTATACAAGGTTCATCTACCATTTTGATGATGTCAAACTCTTTGACTAACACATCAAAACAGATGTTCCAACTCCGCGATGTCTGCTTTATCCTATAAAGCATCTTGTATACGTTTCTGCTGCTCCCACTGTCTACGAAGCCCTCTGGCTGTGTACTTATAGACGTTCTCTTCTAAAACATCATTTAGAAAAGCAGTCATGGCACCCAACCACCAGATATCGTAGTCATGGTATGTAGCCGTGGCAAGTAGGATCTGGATGGACTTAAGCATAGCCACTTGAAAAGGTTTCATCATTATCCACGCCTGGTCGATGACGAAAAAGCTTTAACAAGTCTAGCTTTGAAAGTCTCAACTTCTCCATCTACACCAAGTAATCTTCTCAAGATATACTTGCTCCTGATGAGGATTTAACCCTTCAGATATAGCATCCAAAGTCCATACTTTGTTGGTGTACATGGATTCCATTTCAGATCGCTAAGCATCCAGCCATTCTTATAGAGTCCCACTCCTGATGGCCAGCTCGAAACTAGTTGGGTCATCATCTCATGATGCAATCCTCGCTCCCACTGTCATAGAGTAACCGAAGTATCTCTTAGGTGGGTGAGGAACCTCACTAGATCGGCGGAGAGGCTGAGGTTCGTTGGTAACTATTGAATCCTTTGGTTTAACCAAATCATCTGTTGTAGTTTGTATAGCTGGAACCTTTCCAGTTATACATAACAAACCTTGCTTCGAGCTTGTCCAGATTATGCTTTTAGACATAGCCCGGACAACCCCAAATCTTAACCAACTTAAGATATGGGCTCTTCCCTTTGCATATCTCATATGAAGCGGTAGGCAACTGATTTGATTCGAATCCAATTCAATAGGTATGCAGCTTCTCAAGTGCATAACTCCCAAAAAGGAAATAGGAAACTCAGTAGTACTCATCATAGAGCACACCATATCATATAGGGTGCATCTGCTCCGCCCCGATACACCGACGTACTGTGGTGTATACGGAGGAGTAATGCTGAGAGAGAATCTCTGTAACATTTCAAAAAAATAAAATATTATTTTTAGGAATTTTCATATTTTAATAATAATTTTTAATGAATATTTTAATAGTCGGTATAATTAAATACCGATAAATGGTGAAAATTCCGGAGAAAATTATGCAAATTCTAAAATAGCTTAATTTGTGGACAAACGCCATTTTACAGTTTTTATGATAGATTCTATAGTATCTTAGTGTAATCGCGATTGAAAATCGCTAAGTTGTATTTTTGGCTTTTTGGTGTAAATTGTGCACATAACATTTCCTACACTTGCACACTTGTCTCATGTTTTGGACCCATGATAAGCCTAGGGTTGAACCATGCTTAGATGACCATGGTGGGTTGATCCATTTGATTAGGTTAATTGGCTTAATTAAGGATCTTAGCTTGATTAAGGGTGATTAGTGTTAGTTGACTTGTGTAGGGGGAAAGTAATCATGGTGGCTTAGTGTCTTGTGAGCTTGGTTTTGGAAAGAGAGAGGAGGCATGATGGTTGTGCCATGATCCATCCCCTTCTCTATTATCCTTTGTGCCCTTTCATACCCTCTCTCACAACTCACACCATACCATTATACCTATCAGCTGATACACCACATCAGCCCCATATCAAGCATTATCAGCACACTTTCAGCCACCTTCAGCATGTAACATCAGCCAAGACATCAAGCAACCTTAGCCCAAACAAAGGCAACAGCCACATCAGCTGCAACAGCAGCTGATGTAACATATCAGCCCCTAATATCATCACTTCAGCCACCCCATTACATCAGCAGCAGCCCATCAGCCCCAAACCCCAGCCATATGCCATCATTCCTACACCAAACCAGCAGCAACAGCTGCCAAAACAACCCCTAACTCCAGCAAATACTTCAACTTCACCACAACCATCCCCCCCCAACATAGCAGCAAAGAGCTGCTGCAACAGCAACAGAGGAAACAAAAAAAAAGAAGAGAGAAGTTGCAAGCAGCAGCAGCTGTAGCCCAAACAACAGCAAGAACACTACACCCTCATCAACCCTTAACTCAGCTACCTTAGCAACACAAGACAACACCACCACACCACCACAACCATTGCCACAACACTACATACAAATCAAACAACAGAAACAGTTTCAGTACCAAAACAGTTCAGCTTCAGCACAGTTGCATCAGCAACACCAGCAGCTGCTACAGGAGCACTTCAGTAGCAACCACCCCTCCTACTTCCTTCATCTTCCCTTCTCCTACATTCTAGGACCCCCTGGAGGTATAATCTCGCATCCCAACTCAGTTCTTGCTCAGTTCTGATTAAATAGCTGAGTTACTGTTTTATTTGTGACATTGTGCTAGTTTAGGCAAATTTGAGTGAAACTTGACCTAGTATTGGTTTTGATCGTTAGTATAACCTTATTAGATGTTTTTGAGACCATTGTAACCAATATAACCCCAGATCTCTAGTTAGTTACCAGAGTTATTCGACTTGGCGTATTTTACCGTTTTTGTCGATTTTGAGACCTTTCTGAGATCTGCTTTCACCCGGGGCCTCTTAGAGAAAAATTGACTTGGCAGAGAGCTGTGCAGGCACCCTGGAACCCCTACCAAAAGCCCTAGCCACCACGTCACAACCCCGGCCACAAATTTAATCCCCCTGGCCGCAATTTGCGGCCAGAGCAGTATAAAACTGCCTCGTTTTGCGTGCACAGCCCCTTTTTCATGTAAAATTGACCCCCGGTATGTCTAGTTTTGACAGTTTCCTGTTAGGGTAAAATCTGGGTTCATTTTCATCAGTTGGCGTATGATTTACGACTCGTTTTTGTATGGATTTTGATATTCGATGATTCGTATCTGTCGGGTGGCGTTTGGACGTCAACGACAGCGGATATTGGCTGTTTTTGAACACAAGGCCACAGGTTTTTACCTATGGGCGTAGTGTGCACCATTTTGGTTTCCAACATGGTTTTCATGAGTTTTAGCATGTGATATCCTTGTAGGTACCCCACGTGGCATCGAAGCGTTTGCAAATGGCGATATCGGCACCGGCATACATAACAAGGTGAGTAGATTTATATCTACGGGGAGAAGTCCGGTGGATGGCGTATAGCACCCCCGCAGTCCGTGGTGATGTATACGGATGCGTATACACACCAACAATCTATTATTTATTGTTGGGATTATTATTGAAGTTAAATGGATATTGGTGTATTGGATTGGGGAAAGGTTACGAAACCATAGGGTAGTGGGTGCACTACACATACATACACACATACATGCTTGCATGCATCCATATTTCATATGTGGTTACGGGATCCTATATAGATATGTGGTCACATGGGTTGGGAGTATGTGTTCACATACGGATTTGAGGATGACACATGGGATTGATATGAGTCGATGAGTTTGATCTGAGATTATGATATATGTGATATGATAAAATTCCTGATTGAGACACCTTGATACTTTAGAGGATTTTGGGAGTGATAATGCCATAGTAATAGTGACACATATATTATGTGATCGACATGTGAATATGATATACGATGGGATATGATATAATAGGATATGTCAGGATACTTATGATAGGCCGCCTTGGGCGATGTATACTCTTGTGATGATATATGATGATAATATCGATTTATACTAGACTGACGATCAGCAGTCAGATCTTGATTATGTTGATGATGTTAGCATTGTGCTAGACATAGGTCAGTACCCAGATTATGATGATCTTGATAAAGAGAATACTTGACGAATGACATGATAAATGTGATATTGACCCGTACCCGGATTTGGGGATGCCGTACGACGGATTTACGTACGAGCTGTATTTTGATGTTTGATCCGCCTACTTGACTTGGGAATAACCGATTATAGAGATATGGTATCGAATGTGATATGATCGAGGCGGGATCACTGACTATATATGTATATATATGTATCGACTCAGAGGTTAGGCGGTTTCCCCTACCTACTGTTAGCTTTAGCTCAGCCTTTTTGTGGTATAGCAGTATGACTCATTATGACATTAGATGCAGTTTAGTGATCATGGTGTTCAGTATTTCAGTTCTCGCATATTATTATTGTTGCTCTGCATCGCATACTGTCATGATTCATATTTCATCATTGATATCCTGCTGTTAGGACACCAGCACCATTACCGATGATGCGTATGTACCACGTACACTTATTTGCTGTCGCACACACATCTTCATCGGTAATTGCCATGTCACGTACACTTAGAAAATATTATTGCCTGATTTAGCTTGCTAGTTAGTAGTGACATGATATTAGTGCATTGCCTCATATGCCAGCTTGATATTGTAGTTATTACTTACCACTGCATGCATACTGTTATTCATTATATGCTGCATTCATGGATTCTCATGCTTATATTCGTGATTTCACATGCTATTGATGATTTGGATTTGGGTTTCCATGAGATTTTCTGGATTTGGAGGAAAACCGCAAAACATATATATAAACTGCTTTCTCTTTTTAATAAAAATGCGGTTTTCCCATGATGTATGAGTCGTCCACCATGAGTTTTGCTGATGGATTTCGAGACCCGATTCGAGGAGGCGGATGAACCGTTTCGGGTACATGGTGGGCCCGGTGCGGTACCCCGGGGCAAGAAGATCGCAGGAGATGGCGTTGAGCCTGGCAGGGGAGCACGACCGACCGGTGATATTACCCGACACGTCGGATATCCGGAGGATACCGTCGTAGTCATGAGATGGATGGTAGGGGCCGATCTGGACTGACGGTGCCCTGGATATTATGATTGTACATTGAGATTTGAGATGTTGAGGTACAGAGATAGTGATACAGAGATATCGAGATATTGAGATTTATGTTTTGTGCCGATGCTAGGCACAGTTTTATGCTGATTTCATTATGATACCTCATTTTTAAAAATACAGAAATCTCATAAAGTTATGAAAGCAGTTTTCTTCAGTACATGCATTCTGTTTCATGCATTCATACAGCATTCATATGATATATTGTCACCTGATGCACTGACATGTACACATGGGTTTACACGTGGGTTAGATATTTACCCTAGACATGGTTAGAGATTGCTGGTTATATATCTGAGGATTATATGTATATTGATCGTATGACCTAGGATTGCGTCATACATGCGATTTCTGTTCGTAGATCTTTTTCTACTCACGAGTTGGCAACTCACCTCCGTTGTGCCCCAGTTCTTGCAGGTGTTGCCGTACGGGTTGCATTACGGCTTTGTGGGCACAGTTTCTTTCAGGTGACTTGCTAGTAGGTGGGTTATTTGTATCATACCTGTAAGTCCATGCTACCTTTCCCGGTACTTTCGGGAAAGCGGAATTTGGTAAAAAACAATTTTTACGGAGGTGGTAACATGGACCTATAACCCGGATCTTGGTTAAACATCTATCTAACACCTAACTAAGAGTTTCTAGCTACTCGGTTAGGGGGTTATACCTTGCTTGTCTTGAACTCCTTCGTCTTCAAAGCTCCGATGGTGGTCCGATGGCTTCTCCTCGTCGTCTCCGTACGCCGAAGATAGATCCACCTGAAAGCTCTAACCTTTAGCTCCTTCTTCGTTCTTTGAAGAAACTAGTTCACTTGGTTTGCTAAACCTAGTGAACTAGAATGAGTAGAGAAGAAATAGAATAGGATTTTATCTATGGTTCTTGATTCTCAACTCATGAGACAAGAGAACCATAGAATCAAGAGAGGGAGGAAGAGGTTGAGGGTGAGAGCAAGAGGAGAACTCAAGAACAAGAGAGAGAATGAGCAAGAAAGAATGAGGCTCTCTTTTGTCTTTCACCCTCTCATAATCCAAAGTGATCATAACTCATCATATCAAAAAAAAAGTCTTATGTGATGGTTGAAGCAACCATAACCATATCATTTCATGCACTCATTTTACACAAATGAGCAAGTAAACAAAAGTCTTTGCCATGAAATGATGGCTATGGTTATCATGATGGTCAACTAGTCAAGCCTAGTCAACCGGTCAACAAAGTCAACAAGTCAACAAAAGTCAACAAGTCAACAAAGTCAACAAAAGTCAACAACCATGTCACCATAATACTTAATTAATATAATAGTTAATCACATATCATATTCTCATTAGGGTTGAGCAAAAAGTCAAATAGTCAACGGTCAACTGTCAACAACCCTAATGAGAATCCGCTGCCTCTGCCTCCCTGTCAACTGTGCATACACACCCGCATCCGCGTTCCGAGGAACACGAATGCAAACTGGATAAATCCAATCCCATAAGGTACACTAGGATCTGGCTTAAACCAAAGCCCGCTAGTGTAAACTGTCCGGACACTGTACGTGCACAAGTGCACGGATGTGACCGAACCCTGTCGCAAAACCATGCGACCTGTCGCAATACCATGCGACCTCTACTCTTTTGCCTAAAGGCGAAAAGCTTTCTGTGTGGGACTCTAAAGACTCGACACTACGCTGGCAGTGGGTTTAACCACAGACCGCAAGCGGCACTAGCTGTGCGTAACGGTCCCCAGGTAGTGACGACAAGAAGACCGACGAGGCGAAACCCATCTGAACTCCTACTGAGCCTGAGTGTGACATTCTCCGTACAGTCCGGTCTGTTCGTCTGATACATCGCATGGCGGGCCTAGGGGGTGGTAAACGTCAGTCCCCCAATAGCGGTACAAGTCGTGCCGGAGCGAAGCCCAAAACACCCTGAGATAACACTGGAAACCTACCAGTATATCTCGTTTGCCCTGGCCAGGGACTACTCGTGTAATGGCTCTCCTAGACACAGCGCGATGTCAACCCCCAATACCGGGAGAGACGAATCCTGTCTAACCGTCACTGCCTCCAAGTGCTTCGGGACTGCACCCAACCACTACCTGTTTGCACGACTCCTTTGAGCCGTGGTAGGGTAGTGATCAAAGTGCAGTGGGAACACACTTGAGGCGAAGTGACAGTGTCAAGTCAGCGGACTAAGCTGTACTCATGTCACCTGGGAACTGATAACTGACGATAGGTACAATACCAACTAGTCAGTTCCCGACGAGTCCTGTCCAGTGTACCCGTAACCTAACGAGCACTCGCATACTATCTCAAGTACGACGTACTGACGGCTGTGGGACAGACCGTCTCCCACACTGGGATGAGAAGCGCATGCGCTGGTCTACTCCGGAGTATCGATGCCCTGTCTCGATAGTCCTGCGACCAGGGACCTGCATAAGGATGTGCTTATAGATTACCCAGCCCCACTAGTGTGACGGCCATCACATCGCTGGTAATCAAGCAAAGATCCTAAGGGCTCTACTAATGTGTATAGGCGATATACAAAAATAAACACATGTACACATTGAAGTAGAAACAAACCAAGTAGCATACTACTATTTTGAGCAAGATTGTATATACAAGGTGAATATCCCAAGCATCCATTAAGTAATATACAAACTAGTATGATACAGTAATGGCCTCTAGGGCATATACACTAACAATCTCCCACTTGCACTAAGGCTATGTACTGGCGTATCGAAGACCTATCATCTCGATCAGCCGCTCGAACTGAGTCTGGGGCAGGGCCTTGGTGAATGGATCTGCAGTGTTATCTTCTGAAGCGACTCTCCGAACCTCGATCTCCTGGCGATCTACGATCTCCCTGATCAGGTGATACCGCCTTAAGATGTGCCTGGATTTCTGATGGGACCTTGGTTCCTTCGCTAAAGCTATAGCCCCGTTGTTGTCGCAATACAGAGGTATTGGATCAACAATGGACGGAACCACCTGAAGTTCTTTCAAGAACTTCCTCATCCAGACAGCTTCTTTTGCGGCATCAGATGCAGCGATGTATTCCGCTTCCATCGTCGAGTCTGCAACGGTTTCTTGTTTGGAACTCTTCCAACACACCGCCCCTCTATTGAGGGTAAAGACAAAACCCGACATGGACTTGGAATCATCCTTGTCACTCTGGAAGCTGGAGTCAGCAAAGGCCTCGATCTGGAGGTCTTTTCCGCCATACACCAAGAACATCTCCTTAATCCTTCTCAGGTACTTGAGAATGTTCTTTACCGCTATCCAGTATTTCTCCCCAGGGTTTGACTGATACCGGCTTACCACACTCAGTGCATAAGCTACATCCGGTCTGGTACACAACATCGCATACATTATAGAGCCTACCGCAGAAGCGTAGGGTATAATAGACATGCGATCCCTCTCCAAATCAGTCTTGGGAGACATCTCTTTAGAGAGGGTGATCCCGTGACAAGCCGGTAGGTTTCCGCGCTTGGAATCTTCCATACTGAATCTCTTCAGTATGGTGTCGATGTACCTGGACTGTGAAAGTCCTAATATCCTCTTGGATCTGTCACGGTAGATCCGGATACCCAGAATGTACGAGGCATCACCCAGGTCTTTCATGGAGAACCTGTGTGACAAGAACCCCTTGATAGATTGTAGCATAGGAATGTCATTTCCTATTAAGAGAATGTCATCCACGTACAAAACGAGGAATAGTACAGTTCTCGCTACAAATCTACTATAGATGCATGGTTCATCTGGATTTTTGATAAAGCCAAATTCTTTGACCGTCTCATCAAAACAGATGTTCCAACTCCGCGATGCCTGCTTTAGTCCATAGATGGACTTAAGCAACTTGCACACCTTTCCGCTGCTCCCACTCTGAATGAAACCCTCTGGTTGGTCCATATAGACACACTCCTCTAAATTTCCATTTAGAAAAGCTGTCTTTACGTCCATTTGCCAGATCTCATAATCGTGGAAGGCAGCAATGGCAAGAAGGATCCGAATGGATTTCAGCATGGCTACTGGAGAAAAGGTTTCGTCATAGTCCAAGCTAGGTCTTTGACGAAAACCCTTTGCTACCAGCCTAGCTTTATAGGTCCAACCTGTCCATCTACACCAATCTTCCTTTTGAAGATCCACTTGCATCCTACGGGTTTTACCCCGTCTGGAGCAATGTCCAACGTCCATACCTTGTTGGTGTACATGGACTCCATTTCGGTCCGCATTGCATCCAGCCATTTCACTGAGTCAACGCTTTGAACGGCCTGCTGGAAGCTAGTAGGCTCATCATATTCTATCATGCAATCCTCTCTATCCCCGTCTATGAGAAAACCATAGTATCTCTCTGGCGGATGAGACTGCCTACTACTCCTGCGGAGCGGCGTAGGAATGTCCTGTTCTTCCGAACCCTCTGGTTCCACTAAACTTTCAGTAATAGTCCGTGGTTCTGGAATTTCTTCCAGTTCTACTGCGCTCCCACTTATTTCCTTTTCTATGAACTGGTGTTCTAGAAAGTGGGCATGACGAGAAACAAGAACTTTTTGTTCCTCTTCACAGTAGAAGAAATATCCCTTGGAATTCTTTGGATATCCCACAAACTTGCACAGTACTGAGCGTGCCTTGAGCTTGTCCGCATGCTGCTTTTTGACAAAAGCTGGACTTCCCCATGTCTTAATGTGATTAAGATGGGGTCTCTTCCCACACCACATCTCAAATGGAGTGGTAGGCACAGTCTTAGTGGGAACTCGGTTCATAAGGTATGCGGCTGATTCTAGCGCATATCCCCAGAATGATCGCGGCAACTCAGCGTTACTCATCATGGACCGCACCATATCCAATAGGGTGCGGTTCCGTCTCTCCGATACACCGTTATGTTGCGCGGTGTATGGAGGAGTAAGCTGAGAGAGAATTCCGTTCTCTTTTAAATAGTCCAGGAACTCGGCACTTAAGTATTCTCCACCTCGATCCGATCTTAGAATCTTAATACTTTTGCCGGTCTGTTTCTCTACTTCATTCTTATACTCCTGGAATTTGTTGCGCCACGGCAGCGCCCCGGCCTCTTTCCCGAGGCCAAAATGCGGAATCAAAAATTTTCCTTGCTCGGAAACCGGCGCTACCGCGGACAATTACCCGGATCGAAACCATTAACCTATACTAGCTAACTAGAGAGATAGGGTGAGAAGTTATACCAAGCGATCCGTGTCCTTCGGTCTTCATCTCCACTCCGATCTCTTGCGGAATCTCCGTCACCTCCTCGCTCGTCGGAAAGGGGCACCACGTAGCCGGAATCTTTTACGGGCTCCTGCCTCTTGACCGAGGCAACTCGGGCGCGAAGTTGGCTAGCCGACGCGTCCAAGGCTTGCTATAGAATAGTGTAGTGAACTTGTCTCTTTTGGGGTTTCTTGAAGTTGCCATGGATGGAGGTGGAAGAAAAGAATGAACTTTGAACCTTTTGTGATGTGAGGAATTTTGTAGCATGAAATGAGATGAAGCAATTTGCTCATGCCAAAAAAATACCCTCATTTTTCTTTCTCCAAATGTGGCCGGCCACTTTTAGATGAGAATAGATTGGAGAGAGAAAAAGAAAAACAAGAAAGAATATATCAATAACATAGAAAATGGTCACCCTCCTCTCTCATCACAAATCCACTCAAAAGATAAGAAATGGAATAGACTAGAAAGGCATCTCATGATGAAACAAGTCTCATCATAATGCAACATATGCAAGAAAGCCCTCCACTAGATGTTAATTGCAAACTTGCAATTAACACCCTCCATCAAGAAAGTCCGACCGAGAAGGAATGAAGGAAAACCGGCCGGAACGGAATGCAAACTGGCAACTTCAGAAAAACTGATCCCGTAATAAAATACGGGAAAACCCCACTGCTGCAAATACATGCCCGCATTTGTATTCCCACTGAACACAAATGCAAAGAGACAAAATCTACACTGTACTAGACTAGGACCGGCTTAAGCCAAAGCCGGCTAGTAAAAACCGTTCGATCCTGATCCGTGCAATACCGCACGTATCAGATCGAACCCTGCCATATAACTATACGGCAACTAGTACAAAACTGTCCAATCCTGATCCGTGCAATACCGCACGTATCTGATCGGACCCTGCCATATCTCCATACGGCCTCTACAGCGTTTCGCCCGAAAGCTTGAGTAACTGTAACTGAGTGTGGTGGACTCTAAAGACTCGTCAATACCTTGGCTGTGGATTTAACCACTAGCACGTCAGAGGTATAAGCCAATACGTGACGGGCCACCAGGTATTGACCAAATGGGACGTCGATGAGGAAGCTCACCCCGACACCCAACTGAGCCTGTCAGTGACAATATCCGTACAGTCCGGTCCGTTCGTCTATGAGTATCGCATGGCGGGCCTAGGGGGTTGGTGAAAGTCAGACCCCCAAAAGCGGTACAAGTCGTGTCGGAGCGTAGCCCAGAACGCCCTGAGATACTACTGGAATACCTACCAGTAAATCTCCTGCCTCGGCCGAGGGCTTTGCGTAATGGCTCTCCTAGACACAGCGCGACCTCACCCCCAATACCGGGAGAGACGAACCCCTGCAGATCCGCTCACTGCCTCCATGTGGCTCGGGACTGTACCCAACTAAAACCTGTTTGCACGACTCCTTTGAGCCGTGGTAGGGTAGTAATCAAAGCACAGTGGGAACTCACACGAGACAAATGACGATCTCAGGTCGATGAACTAACCTGTACACATGTCACCAGGGAACTGCTATCTGACATCTGGTATAAGACCAACTAGCAGGTTCCCGGCGAGTCCTGTCCGGTGTACTCATAACCCAATGAGCACCTGTATACATCTTAGGTGAACCAACTGACACCAGTGGCTTGTGAGACCGGCCACCGCCCCTCGTCGGGGTCTCGACTGTATACACTAGTCTACTAACGGAGTATCGATGCCCTGTCTCGAAACTCCTACGACTAGGGACCTTTTAAGGATGTGCTTATAGACCACCAGCTCCCACGTATATGATCGCCATCATACTGCTGGCAGTCAAGCAAGAATCCTAGGGGCTCTATCAACGTGTAATAACGACATGTCAGGTCACCTAAAGCAGTACACGATGATAAAGATAAACCAGATAGCATACTATCATCTCGAGTAAGACTGTCCTACCGGGATAGGTCCTCCCTCAATCATTGCAATCACGTGCCTGTGATCCAATAATTGACTCTGAGGGCACTAACTCCAACAATCTCCCACTTGCACTCAAGGCTAATTATTGCGATGTCGCATACTCACAGCCCGTGTGATACCGAACACCCAACTCCTCTACTAGTCAGTCTCACAAAACCTGTTTGCGAAACTATTGCGTTCGAGGAATAGCCTCAGTGAGTGGATCCGCAGTAATGTTTCTTTCTGTGTCTCTCTATATCTCATGTTCGCGGAGAAAACCATCTCCCGAAATGAGCAATACCTGTCTTAGAATGTCTGGATGTCTGATGGGACCTAGCTCATAAATGATCTCCAAATCCAAACTTCTTAGACTGTATCAACAACTGAAACTAATCAGTATCCCGCGCCATGCCTCCCTCAGTATTACCTTGGACCACCTGTCCAAAATACTGCCCCTCGTCAGAGGGAGAGTCTATAACTCTGACAACCTGCATGTCGTCCATGTCACCTTGGAAGCCCGGAGTGACAACCGTCTCCTAAAGGAGGCAGCCGTTATCATATCCCTAGAACATTCACTTATGTTCTAAAACAGCTTCCGACTGGTTTTCCAGGATTGGATTAATATCAACTTATTGCATCTAGTGCAAGAACAACATCTGGTGTGGTACTTGACATCTCATGATTGACTCAAATGCCTAAGCAAGTGATCTGCCAATCATGCACATCCTCTCCCCTTTAGTCTGTAAGACACCTTTAGAGAGGGTGACTCCATTACCTGCAGGTACACTACCATGCCAGGAGTCGTCCATTCTAAATACTCATAGAATGCTGTCAAAATACCCTGATTGGGAAACCACCCAAATCTAGATCTAAAACCGTAGGTCTAGTAACCAGTATGTCTGATATAATATCCAAGTCCCATGTGGAGAAACCACTGTGTGACGACCAAAGTATAACCGATCGTAGTATAGGAATATCACTTCCCACTACCTTCTCAACAGATCCATCCCCTATTCTGATGACGTCAAACCCATGACTGTCACATCAGAAACAGATGATCTATCTCCGCTACATCTGCTTTAGTCTATAAATAGACATAAGCCTGATGTCCACCAATGCTTCCGCTGCTCCCACTGACTACGACAACCCTTTGGTGGAGTCATATAGACGCGCACTTCTAAAGCTAGTTTAGAACGACGCTATACGCATCCTCTCACCGGGTCTCGCAGCCTGGAACAACAGCAATGGCAAGTGTGGGTAAACAAGAACTTCCCTGTCACCGTCCTTGAGGCTACCGGAGTACCTCTCGGGTGCCTGAAGTTACCCACCGTATCTGCGGAGTGGCCAATGGAATGTCAGTCCAGATTGAATCTTTAGGTTCCTTATCAAATCTTCAGTAATCGTTTGTGGTTCTGGAATCACTTCCAGTTCTACCATACTCCCACTACTTTTTCTGAAAAATCCAATTTTTATTAAAACTGTGGCGAGTCTAGAACAATATTTCTATTGATCTGTCAGATGGTAGAAAATCAACCCTCGTCATAGCCTGGGTCAACCCACAAACAGCCATTACAGAAACGTGCCTTGAGTTGTCCAGTGTCTGGTTTTAAGCATAAGCCGGACAACTCCCCGTACCTTAACATCGTTAAGATATGAACTGTTCTATATCCAATATAGAACCAGAGGCACTGATTCAATTGAACCAGATTCAAATCATGCAGCTGTCTCCAGTGCATGTCAACTAAATGGAAGGAGGCCGATCAGCGTTACTCAACTTAGGAATGCATCCAATTATGAGTAACCTGAAAGAGAAGCAAGTTCTCTTTATCATCACTATCAACTGAATACCATACACAAGTATCTACATCTTCGATCACTTTGAAGAATCCCGATACTTGTTACACCTGGTTCTCTACTCTATTCAAATACCTATAACTCCTCAAAAATTTAGACCCTGTGTTTCTACGAAACACATGTCTAAGAACTAGAGAAGTTAAAAGTAAACAGAATATAGTATGAGGACCAACCCCTCTGTCCTAATGGACACTGGACAACATACAATACTCTGTATAAGTCCGCTGAGTCTAACAACTCTTTCACTGTGCGTCGTAGGTTGAAAACTGTACTTATGGTTAAGAAGAATTACACCGCTGTTTAATGCTCCTTACCTAACCATCCACTGATATAGGTAAATGTCATCGACATAATATCAAAAGGTATATCTCACTCTATGAAAATAGACGTACAGATATATCAATTTGAAATTGGTGCACAACAGCGGATATTCATAACCAAATATTTGCCGACCGGCAAATAGCCCAGGTGATCTCCTCAAATATCACTGATTACAACGAATCCCGATATAATGAGGATGATCACCCAATTCCCAATAACTTACTCCCACTCATCATCTGTAAAACCATACAGATGTGAGAATCCAACCTGGTAAATACATACCCTGGAGTAAGTGTCTAATCGGGAAATCAGTTTTCTTTTAACATTGCACAGTGAAACTGAAACATTGAAGTGTTTCGTTGGGGTATCGTGGTATTCCTAGTAATGCCTCTTCCATTATCCAGATTCACAACTGTAACCGTATAATTCTTTGCCACCTCTCCAAATCCCTTTATGTGTCTTTAGTCATTACCTTCTGTACACCCCTTTAGGCCAAATGGTTTTCTTCCTTCCCTACCGTTCGGCACCAGCCTATGGTTTGGAAGAAGACTATCCAAAAAGCATAAAGGGTGTACTGTCCTAATCCTAGGTGCACTCGCAATGCGAGAGAAGGTGAAGATAAAAGACACCTGAATGTACTTTATTCCTATTTCTCCTGAACCAGGATCCATCCCCGAACTGGAACAAGTTCCTTTCGAGTTCGTATATAACCATACGATGGATTATCCAATAAACTGGGATCTTCGTAGTAATACGGAGTGTCCTGGAGAAATACAAAGGTGATTTAGGATTGGCGAAGAAATACCTGGTTTGGTCGTGAATATCAGTCGCAATTTACTTTGCCCTCTTACCAATCCCTTGCTTTGTCTGAACTTAATACCTTCTGTACACCGTTTTAGGCTAACTGGTTTTCTTCATTCCCTACCGGTCGGCACCAGCCTATGGTTTGGAAGAAGACTATCCAATTTGCGTAATAGGTGTACTACTCCTAAACCAAGGAGTACTCGCAACCTGAGAGAAGGTGAAAAGAAAAGACAACTGAATAATCCTATCCGTTTTCTCCAGAACCAGAAACCATCCTCGAAGTCCTTCGAGTTCGTATATAACCATACGATGGTTTTGTCCAATGGAAGT
The DNA here is from genome assembly GCA_030015575.1 of Agapanthus africanus. Classification (NCBI taxonomy): domain Eukaryota; kingdom Viridiplantae; phylum Streptophyta; class Magnoliopsida; order Asparagales; family Amaryllidaceae; genus Agapanthus; species Agapanthus africanus. Next base: position 342,939,222 of record CM057337.1, on the reverse strand, counting down.
GGACGTTCGTAGTAATACGGGGTGTCCTGGAGAAAAGGGTAAAAGTGTGAGTGGCAATGAGGTTTGCAACTCTGACAATCCAAAAGCCAGTGTTAAGAAGGTTCGGTCAACTTGGTCACTGAGTCATAGTCCAGGGTCGGGTCAATGGTCGCTGCCAGAGAGAGAGAAAAGAAACACTCAGCGTGCACTCTAACCTAGATCAGAATGGTTATCACTTTGTCTAATCTGGAAACCTCCCACTGTACCTCAAATTCTCCTCCAAACCTGAAAGAAGAATTAGTCGGGATCACCCGAGGAGTAAACCAACTCATCAGTGGGAATCGGGATCCAACTATCATCGCATGATAACGTGACGGAATCCACTCACGTCACCACACTCCAGAAGGTATGCGCATGCCTGGCAAGTTTCAGTTCTTTTGAAACTCCCGATGTGAGTTTTACCCCTAGGACTCAAGTGACCTTGACACAGTCAACAAATCAAAGAGTCCTAGTCAAGTTCAACCCGTCATTATCCTGGATTGCATTAAACCCACCCGTACGAGCCCTTGACACAGTCAACAAGGCCGCACGACTGTCCTAACCAATCCCATTTATATGCTGCAAACAAACACTACTTAGCTACCGCACACTACGCCTTGACACAGTCAACAAACGCAGCACGAATACTAAGTAATATTTGTAAGAAATGACGGAGGGCTACGTCTAGTTTTTGGCGAAAAACTTTTAACGTAATGAACTTGATATCGTTGAAGGAACTGCATAGCCTTTTATAAAATATAGTGACGAAAACCTTTACTAAAGAGGTCACTCCCGGTGAAGGGATCTCGGCTCTTTCCCCGTAGAATGAGGTGCAGGATATTCCAACTGAATACCACGATGCAAAGCAAAAGTAATCGGCTAAAGTGAAGTTAATGCCCTGACGCAAACTTCTGTCGAAGGGGTCACTCCCGGTGAAGGGATCTCGGCCCTTGCCTCGTCGACTGAGGAGCAGGATATTCCAAATGAATACCACGATGCAAAACAAAAGTGAACGTCCTTGCAATAACAGCTTTTTGAAAAATGTTCCAACAACATCAGAATAGGTTTGTTTATCTTGCATTGATCCGAATCAACGCATTCCCATCAATTGATCACACCAAAAAGAACGAAAATATACTGACGTACGTATATGCCATCCGCATTCGCCACTGGGTCCCGTCATCACTCGTTAGGTTAGCTTACTAACGACAGAGCGGGGACTGGACTAGCGCGGATGAAAAACATATACAACATCTACTAATATATATACCAATATATAGTATTTCGCTCAAGGCGTGAATAAAATGCAACATCACAGAAATGTACAGCATCACAGAACAATACAGATATCTGGAAGCCTCGGGTTTCACAGAGCCGCTGCTGAAACCCGACGTTCCCCTGGTCGTGTGGATAGCCTGTGCAATGAAAACCTAGACCCCTACGGGCGCGGCAAGTCACCCGCCAAAACCTGAAGCGAGGCAGTCCCCTTCAGCACCGTGAATGGACCACCCAGCACTTCACGGAATCCGGTAACTTGGGCCCCCCTCCTGGGTCAACCTGTACCCCCTACGAGTGCGGCGAATAGCCCGCCAATCCTGGAGTGAAGCCCCCCTCCGTCTCAATGCCATGAGATGCGGGCCCGTTGCCCTCCAGAACCCGGCTATCCGTGCACCCCACCGCGGGGTAATCCTAGTACAGAAAGTAAAATATACAAACACCGGGTACATCGACCGCAACCAGGTCGTGCCCCAAAAGAATAATACAAACAGGCAGTGACGGCAGTCCACATGTCGGACGCTCGCCCCGCAAAATCAAATGTACATAATACAACAAAACTGTACTATATTGCAACCAGGCTATCCCCCACGACCGATCCGCAACATCACAGCATAAACATAGAACATCAACGTGAAAGTCACGTTCGCAAATCCGTCTAACCGGGCTATAGCAGTTAGACCGGATTTACCGATCGAGTGACATTCACGGTCGCAGATATAATGTAAATACTGAGAAATAATGTGTTTAAAAATATCCGATCGATCAAATAATTAACAAGCGGGCCCAAATGAGAACTGTAGCACTCACAGAAATAACTGGTCCAATATTAATATCCCAAAAGCCCTACTTTTATCCCAGAAAGCAACTGAAGAAAAACGACAAAGTGGGCCCACTCTATTGCGGCGGAAGCGCGGCATAAATAGGGGTATTGCCGCGCTTCAGCGGTAGAACTGAGGGATCACTGTATCGGTTTTTTCCAGATTTCTTAAAACTCCCTGTACATCTTTCTGAGATCACCTGAAAAATTTTTAGACTTCAAAAAATTTCAACAGAAACTGATGTGAAGGAAAAATACGGTTTTTGAGATTTTGGTCGATCGGATAAGTAAAACGCATTAGGACAAGCTAGATAAGGTTAATGGCGTGGCTCTGATACCATGTTGCGCCACGGCAGCGCCCCGGCCTCTTTCCCGAGGCCAAAATGCGGAATCAAAAATTTTCCTTGCTCGGAAACCGGCGCTACCGCGGACAATTACCCGGATCGAAACCATTAACCTATACTAGCTAACTAGAGAGATAGGGTGAGAAGTTATACCAAGCGATCCGTGTCCTTCGGTCTTCATCTCCACTCCGATCTCTTGCGGAATCTCCGTCACCTCCTCGCTCGTCGGAAAGGGGCACCACGTAGCCGGAATCTTTTACGGGCTCCCGCCTCTTGACCGAGGCAACTCGGGCGCGAAGTTGGCTAGCCGACGCGTCCAAGGCTTGCTATAGAATAGTGTAGTGAACTTGTCTCTTTTGGGGTTTCTTGAAGTTGCCATGGATGGAGGTGGAAGAAAAGAATGAACTTTGAACCTTTTGTGATGTGAGGAATTTTGTAGCATGAAATGAGATGAAGCAATTTGCTCATGCCAAAAAAATACCCTCATTTTTCTTTCTCCAAATGTGGCCGGCCACTTTTAGATGAGAATAGATTGGAGAGAGAAAAAGAAAAACAAGAAAGAATATATCAATAACATAGAAAATGGTCACCCTCCTCTCTCATCACAAATCCACTCAAAAGATAAGAAATGGAATAGACTAGAAAGGCATCTCATGATGAAACAAGTCTCATCATAATGCAACATATGCAAGAAAGCCCTCCACTAGATGTTAATTGCAAACTTGCAATTAACACCCTCCATCAAGAAAGTCCGACCGAGAAGGAATGAAGGAAAACCGGCCGGAACGGAATGCAAACTGGCAACTTCAGAAAAACTGATCCCGTAATAAAATACGGGAAAACCCCACTGCTGCAAATACATGCCCGCATTTGTATTCCCACTGAACACAAATGCAAAGAGACAAAATCTACACTGTACTAGACTAGGACCGGCTTAAGCCAAAGCCGGCTAGTAAAAACCGTTCGATCCTGATCCGTGCAATACCGCACGTATCAGATCGAACCCTGCCATATAACTATACGGCAACTAGTACAAAACTGTCCAATCCTGATCCGTGCAATACCGCACGTATCTGATCGGACCCTGCCATATCTCCATACGGCCTCTACAGCGTTTCGCCCGAAAGCTTGAGTAACTGTAACTGAGTGTGGTGGACTCTAAAGACTCGTCAATACCTTGGCTGTGGATTTAACCACTAGCACGTCAGAGGTATAAGCCAATACGTGACGGGCCACCAGGTATTGACCAAATGGGACGTCGATGAGGAAGCTCACCCCGACACCCAACTGAGCCTGTCAGTGACAATATCCGTACAGTCCGGTCCGTTCGTCTATGAGTATCGCATGGCGGGCCTAGGGGGTTGGTGAAAGTCAGACCCCCAAAAGCGGTACAAGTCGTGTCGGAGCGTAGCCCAGAACGCCCTGAGATACTACTGGAATACCTACCAGTAAATCTCCTGCCTCGGCCGAGGGCTTTGCGTAATGGCTCTCCTAGACACAGCGCGACCTCACCCCCAATACCGGGAGAGACGAACCCCTGCAGATCCGCTCACTGCCTCCATGTGGCTCGGGACTGTACCCAACTAAAACCTGTTTGCACGACTCCTTTGAGCCGTGGTAGGGTAGTAATCAAAGCACAGTGGGAACTCACACGAGACAAATGACGATCTCAGGTCGATGAACTAACCTGTACACATGTCACCAGGGAACTGCTATCTGACATCTGGTATAAGACCAACTAGCAGGTTCCCGGCGAGTCCTGTCCGGTGTACTCATAACCCAATGAGCACCTGTATACATCTTAGGTGAACCAACTGACACCAGTGGCTTGTGAGACCGGCCACCGCCCCTCGTCGGGGTCTCGACTGTATACACTAGTCTACTAACGGAGTATCGATGCCCTGTCTCGAAACTCCTACGACTAGGGACCTTTTAAGGATGTGCTTATAGACCACCAGCTCCCACGTATATGATCGCCATCATACTGCTGGCAGTCAAGCAAGAATCCTAGGGGCTCTATCAACGTGTAATAGCGACATGTCAGGTCACCTAAAGCAGTACACGATGATAAAGATAAACCAGATAGCATACTATCATCTCGAGTAAGACTGTCCTACCGGGATAGGTCCTCCCTCAATCATTGCAATCACGTGCCTGTGATCCAATAATTGACTCTGAGGGCACTAACTCCAACAGAATTTTCCAAAGGCCTCGGACTTATGTTTCATTAAGAAGACATAACCGTACCTTGAGAAGTCATCCGTAAAAGTAATGAAGTAAGAATGTCCGTTTCGGGCATGTGTAGACATTGGACCGCACACGTCACTGTGTATGAGTCCCAAGAGCTCGCTCGCTCTTACTCCATGTCCAGTAAACAGAGTCTTTGTCATCTTTCCTTTGAGACAAGATTGACAAGTGGCATACGATTGATATTCGAACGCATTCAAATATCCTTCTGTATGTAACTTAGTCAACCTTCTCTCATTGATGTGACCCAGTCTACAATGCCACAAGAAAGCCTGATTTATTTCTGGAGACTTTCTTTTGTGTGTATTCTGGACATTAAAAATCTGTGGTTGGTTTAACGCGTATATACCATTACTCAATGTACCTGACCCAATCAGAACTTGATTAAGGTGAATGTTTACAACATTACTTACAAACGCAAATTCATAACCTTCTTTAGAAACTAAAGATACAGAAATGATATTACAAGTTGCGTTGGGTACAAAAAAGCAATTACGCAAAACCAAAACATGTCCATCTGACATTCCCAGGTGATAGTCCCCCACGGCTTTAGCATCCATGCTAGCTCCGTTCGCAACTCTGAGGGTCATGTCACCTGCCTTCAAAACCCTACGGTTTCTCAACGCCTGCAAAGAATTACAGATATGAGATCCTGATCCGGTATCCAATACCCAGGAAGTAGAGTTTATTGAAAGACAGTTTTCAATAACATACACACCTGAAGCTGAAGCTGCAACCTGCTTCAATTCCTGTGTTCTGGCCTTCCAGGCCCTGCAATCATTCTTCCAGTGTCCTTTCTTATGACAATAGAAGCATTCTTCCTTATCCACAAGCTTCCCCGCTATCTTTGTTGCTTTTGCTTTTCCCTTCGTATCCACTTTACCAACACCGCCCCTTGGTTTGGCGGGGGCCTTCTTCTTCTTTCCCTTGGCTTTCGCCTTGGACCTAAAAGAAGATGATCCTCCTACAAACAAAGTGGATGTTTCCCTACCTTTCTGTAGGGTGCCCTCTGCGCTCCTCAGCATGTTGAGGAGCTCTGAAAGTTCAACCTCTTTTTCTTGTAAGTTGAAGTTCAGTATAAACTGGGCGTAAGTGGAAGGAAGGGACTGGAGAACTATATCCGTATATAGCTCACTCTCCAATGTGATCCCTAGGTCAGCGAGCTCCTCAATGTAGCCGATCATCTTTAGCACGTGCTCGGCTACTGATGATCCGACGGCCATTCTTGTCGAAAATAACTTTTTCGACGCTTCGTATCTTGCGATACGAGATTGCTCTCCATACAGTTCTTTTGTATGAAGCAATATGGACTCCATGTCCATATTCTCGTGCCTCCTCTGATGTTCGTTGTCCATCGAGGCAAGCAGGAGGCATTTGGCCTTCGCGCTATCAATCTCCCAAGTCTAGCGGATTTCCTTATCCGCGACGCTGGAAGTTGGACCAGGGACAGGGGGAGCTTTAGTGGTAAGAAGATACCCCAGCTTGTCGTAAGTGATTGCTATCTTGACATTCCTGAGCCAATCTTTGTAGTTTGGCCCTGTCAGTTTGTTTTTATCTAGGAGTAACTTAAGTCCAGTCATGTCGATTTGGTCGCTGCAATTAGGAGAGAGAAGAAGAAACACTCAGCATGATGCTCTTGCAAGTTTAGAGTGGTTTTTAGTTTGTCTAAACAGGATGGCTCCCACTGTTTCTCGAATCCCTCCTCAAACCATAAAGGAAGAATTAGCCGGGATCAATCCCACCGCACAATACTTGCTTAACCGTTCAGCCAGGCCGGTGTCGGTACTTCGAGGGAGGTTTTCCAACGCTTTCGCGAAGTTCCTTAATTAGAGAACCTCTTTTCCCTGGGGGCGTAGCCCCGCTAACACCTTTCTAGGCACCTACTAGGTTTATAGCATTGATCGATTAGTGAGAAATTTCCCGAGGAGTAGCATATACTCACAGTAGGATCGGGATCCAAATATCATCGCGTGACGAAACTGAAGGAATCCTACCAGAATCATCACACTCCAAATGGTATGCAAATCTAGCAAGTTTCAGTGCTTATGAAACTCCCGATGTGGATTTTTGCCCCATGCTCTTATGACCTTGACTTTGGCCAAAATATCATAAGTCACATGTCAAGTTCTACCCGTCATTATCCAGGTTAATTTGGATCCATCCGTACCTACCCTTGACTTTAGCCAAAATGGCAGTACGACTGTCCTAAACCAACGCATCTATCTATGCTACACATGAACACCCAATAGCTACCAATCACTGTGCCTTGACTTTGGCCAACATACACAGCTTGAATACTATTGACTATTCATGTGAAACGACGGAGGGCTACGGATGGTTTTGGCAAAACCGTGAACGTAGTGAACTTGATATGGTCGATGGAATGAGATAGCTTTTAAAAGGAGTGGCTCAAGCTCCGCATTTAAAAGTTGTTTTTGAAAAGAACCGAGTGGTTTTTCGAAAGTGTTCCAACGACTTTAAACTTGGTTTATTATCTTGCATTAGTTCTTTTAATGCGTGATATTCTTGCATTAGTTCTTTTAATGCGTCCCATCATTTAATCCTACCATTGCAGAAAACAACCAAAATATGACGTACGCTTATGCCATTCGCATTCGCCACGGGGCCCCGTCATTACCCGTTAGGTTACTTAACTAACGACAGAGCGGGGGCTGGCTAGCGCGTCTGTAAAACATAAGCAACGCCTAAATAATATCATATATAGATATACTGCAATGATAAAACATTTCAGATCACAGATGAATACATTGGATATACTAGGAATCTGTAATTCGCACGAGCCTGTAACGAAAAACAAATTACACGGTCGCGGTGAATAGCCAATACCCCACCCAAGACCCCTACGGGTGCGGCAAACTACCCGCCAAGTACCCGAAGCGTAGTAACCTCCCTCATCTCCATGAGTAGGCCACTCGACACTTCGGCATACCCGGTAGTTTGTGCACCCCCTCCATGGGTCTATCCTAGGAGCAAAAACAGTAAAAAGAAATTATACAATGACGGCTACAACCCCGACCCGGTTGTGCGGCCATACAAATAATTATTACATCAATTTACAAATTTACATGAATTGAAAGAAAAGAAAACTCTCGTCTCACAACCCCCCGGCTATTCACCCGCGACAATCCAACATATTCATATCCACATTCCAGCAACAATACAGATCACAGATTTGTATAACCCCCACTAATCGACATATAGCAATTAGTAGACGTTCAATACAAATATCACATTACAGAAAAACCCGTTAGCTAAAGTCTTTTAGAAGTTCGATAAAAAATACGGATTTTCGGGACCCCAAAATAAAATTTTCGTTCTGGAAAATCTGGGTTGAAAATATATGTACCAAAATTCCCAAAATACCCCCAGAAGAACACTGTAGCAAAGAATCACCAGAGAGGCGCCAAGGAGGCCGCGGAACCGCGGCAATAGCAAGCTATTGCCGCGTTTCCGCGGTCGTTTAGGGGATTCATTTGGTGATTTTTCTACAGTGGCTTCTAAAAACCCTGAGCCGATTTTAGGTGTTAAAATAACCAATTTTTTAACAGGAAAAAAATCGACAGGAACTCGAATTTTCGGGGTTCGTTTTCGGGACATTTTCTTTGATCGATCTTCTAGTTACTTGCTAACATGTTAGATAGAGTTTAACTAGGCTTTGATACCACTGTAAGTCCATGCTACCTCTCCCGGTACTTTCGGGAAAGCGGAATTTGGTAAAAAACAATTTTTACGGAGGTGGTAACATGGACCTATAACCCGGATCTTGGTTAAACATCTATCTAACACCTAACTAAGAGTTTCTAGCTACTCGGTTAGGGGGTTATACCTTGCTTGTCTTGAACTCCTTCGTCTTCAAAGCTCCGATGGTGGTCCGATGGCTTCTCCTCGTCGTCTCCGTATGCCGAAGATAGATCCACCTGAAAGCTCCAACCTTTAGCTCCTTCTTCGTTCTTTGAAGAAACTAGTTCACTTGGTTTGCTAAACCTAGTGAACTAGAATGAGTAGAGAAGAAATAGAATGGGATTTTATCTATGGTTCTTGATTCTCAACTCATGAGACAAGAGAACCATAGAATCAAGAGAGGGAGGAAGAGGTTGAGGGTGAGAGCAAGAGGAGAGCTCAAGAACAAGAGAGAGAATGAGCAAGAAAGAATGAGGCTCTCTTTTGTCTTTCACCCTCTCATAATCCAAAGTGATCATAACTCATCATATCAAAAAAAAAGTCTTATGTGATGGTTGAAGCAACCATAACCATATCATTTCATGCACTCATTTTACACAAATGAGCAAGTAAACAAAAGTCTTTGCCATGAAATGATGTCTATGGTTATCATGATGGTCAACTAGTCAAGCTTAGTCAACCGGTCAACAAAGTCAACAAGTCAACAAAAGTCAACAAGTCAACAAAGTCAACAAAAGTCAACAACCATGTCACCATAATACTTAATTAATATAATAGTTAATCACATATCATATTCTCATTAGGGTTGAGCAAAAAGTCAAATAGTCAACGGTCAACTGTCAACAACCCTAATGAGAATCCGCTGCCTCTGCCTCCCTGTCAACTGTGCATACACACCCGCATCCGCGTTCCGAGGAACACGAATGCAAACTGGATAAATCCAATCCCATAAGGTACACTAGGATCTGGCTTAAACCAAAGCCCGCTAGTGTAAACTGTCCGGACACTGTACGTGCACAAGTGCACGGATGTGACCGAACCCTGTCGCAAAACCATGCGACCTGTCGCAATACCATGCGACCTCTACTCTTTTGCCTAAAGGCGAAAAGCTTTCTGTGTGGGACTCTAAAGACTCGACACTACGCTGGCAGTGGGTTTAACCACAGACCGCAAGCGGCACTAGCTGTGCGTAACGGTCCCCAGGTAGTGCCGACAAGAAGACCGACGAGGCGAAACCCATCTGAAATCCTACTGAGCCTGAGTGTGACATTCTCCGTACAGTCCGGTCTGTTCGTCTGATACATCGCATGGCGGGCCTAGGGGGTGGTAAACGTCAATCCCCCAATAGCGGTACAAGTCGTGCCGGAGCGAAGCCCAAAACACCCTGAGATAACACTGGAAACCTACCAGTATATCTCGTTTGCCCTGGCCAGGGACTACTCGTGTAATGGCTCTCCTAGACACAGCGCGATGTCAACCCCCAATACCGGGAGAGACGAATCCTGTCTAACCGTCACTGCCTCCAAGTGCTTCGGGACTGCACCCAACCACTACCTGTTTGCACGACTCCTTTGAGCCGTGGTAGGGTAGTGATCAAAGTGCAGTGGGAACACACTTGAGGCGAAGTGACAGTGTCAAGTCAGCGGACTAAGCTGTACTCATGTCACCTGGGAACTGATAACTGACGATAGGTACAATACCAACTAGTCAGTTCCCGACGAGTCCTGTCCAGTGTACCCGTAACCTAACGAGCACCCGCATACTATCTCAAGTACGACGTACTGACGGCTGTGGGACAGACCGTCTCCCACACTGGGATGAGAAGCGCATGCGCTGGTCTACTCCGGAGTATCGATGCCCTGTCTCGATAGTCCTGCGACCAGGGACCTGCATAAGGATGTGCTTATAGATTACCCAGCCCCACTAGTGTGACGGCCATCACATCGCTGGTAATCAAGCAAAGATCCTAAGGGCTCTACTAATGTGTATATGCGATATACAAAAATAAACACATGTACACATTGAAGTAGAAACAAACCAAGTAGCATACTACTATTTTGAGCAAGATTGTATATACAAGGTGAATATCCCAAGCATCCATTAAGTAATATACAAACTAGTATGATACAGTAATGGCCTCTAGGGCATATACACTAACAATACCCATCATTATATATTGTATATTATATTCAGTTGTATCTAGAAGTTCCATCAACCAAACATGTATTTATTTGAGATAGAGACCAGTGATATTTATTCTTTGACCTTAGAGTCGCGTGTTATATTTCCTTGGGTTCTTGCTGGTTGAGCTTCATTTCTGTTGTGATCCTCGCCTTTAGGCGTTGTATATTATGTTGCATACAGGTTGATTTGATATGGTTCTTCCTACACTCTACTCCCTTTCTTGGTTTAGATTTCTGGGTTGCGGCTTACTTCGATTACGTACGCCTTGAGACTTTCGTAGTCTAAGTGCCGGTCATGTTCCGTACTTTCGGGTCGTGACAATCTCATTCTCCTTTAGAATAATCCAGGATTTTCGTGCTCAAGTATTCTCCTCCTCGATCACATCAAAGGACATAATACTTATACCCGTATTTTGGTTCTCTACTTCTGACTTATATTCTGTGAATATCTCAAAAGGTTCGGACTTGTGTTTCAACAGGAACATGGGTCTGAATCTCGAAAGATCATCAGAGAATGTAATGAAGTATAAAGAACCGGTCTTGGCAAGTGTAGACAGGGGACCTACATACATCAACATGTATCATCCCAAGAGTTCACTAACTCTTTCTCTGTTTCCAATAAACAGAGCTGGTGTCATTATATCTTTGTGACATGACTGGCAAGTTTCACAAGATGTAGATTCAAACTGATTTAAATATGCATCTACATGTAACTTCAGCTAGCCAGGTCGCATTGATATGACCTAGTCTACAATGCCTCAAGAAGGATTCGTTCATTTCTGAACTCTTCCTCTTGTGTGTGTTCCGTATACTAATGAACTGTAGTTTGATTTAGAACATCAATGCTATTAGATAACGTGCCTGAACCGATCAACTTTTCATATAGGAAATGTTCAAAACATTATCCATCAATGCAAAATTATATCCTATCTTTACTAATAAAGAGATAGATATGATTTTGTATATCAGGTTCGGTATCTAATAACATTCGTTCAGAATCAATGTATTGGTAATACAGGGTGATAGTGACCAATAGACTTGGCTGCAACACTTGCCCCGTTTTCTGCCTCATGAAACTTATCACCCGTTCTCAGTTCTCTACCTAGCTGTAGCCCTATGTAACAGATTACATATCTGGGATCCTGATCTGGTATCACATACCCAGGACGCGGAGGATACTGAGAAACAGTTCTTTGTAATGAACACACCCGAAAATGATGCATCAGCATGCACTCTCTTCGTTTGGGCGGCACGGGAAATCTGGTATTCCCCAATTTACTGCTCTGTCTTATAACAATTATAAGTTAGAGCGGGACCAACGTTCCCCAGCTCAGTATAACAAGCGGGTTCGGTCAATAATCCGTATTATTATCTTGATTAAGGCGTGATATGGTCGCTACCTGGAGAGAGAGAGAAGAAAACACTCAGCGTGCGCTCTTGCAAGAATAGATTGGTTATTATTTTATCTAATCAGGATGGATCCCACTGTTTTAATCAAATCTTCCTTCAAACCCTAAAAGGAAAGACTAGCCGGGATTAATTACACACTACAAGTTCGCCAATCTTTCAGCCAGGCCAGTGTCGGTACTTTGAGGGAGGTCCCCCATGCTTTCGCACGAACCTAATTAATGTAAACCTCGTTTTCCCAGAGGCGTAACCTCGTTAACACCTTTCTAGACACCTACTTGATCGGCTAATTGTAATGTATAAAACTCTCCTAGAAGTAACAATTACTCGCAGCGGGTATCGGGATCCAACTATCTCATAGAAGGTATGCAATCTCATTGCAAATTTCAACACTTGAAATTCCCGATAATATTTTGCCCCTAGCGTGCTATGACCTTGACGCATGCCAAACAACCCATAGTCCGCTAGTCAAGTTCAACCCGTACATTTCTTGATTGAATTAAACCCACCCGCACGACCCTTGACGCATACCAAACAACGCCGTACGAATACCCTAATCCAATCGCATCGTATGCTAGCAGATAAGCACTAGTTAGCTACCGTACACTACGCCTTGACGCATGCCAAACAACCGCAGCACGAATACTAACTAGTACTTATCTGAAATGACGGAGGGCTACGATAGGTTTTTCTGAAAACCTATTGCGTAATGAACTTGATATCGTTGTAGAATCAAATGATTTTAAAATGGAGTGTTTTTTAGGCTTTTCTAGTTTTGCTAAAGGAGTCACTCCCGGTGAAGGGATCGTCGGTCCTTTCCTCGTCGAATGAGGTGCGGGATATATCATATATATCACTGTGCAAAGCAAAAACTCTTAAAAGCAATCAAAAGACAAACCGAGTGTGTAGCATCTGCCAGTTATTGCTAAAGGAGTCACTCCTGGTGAAGGGATCTCGGTCCTTTCCTCATCGAATAAGGTGCAGGATATATCACATATACCGCTGTGCAAAGCAAGAACTGTAGCTACCCGTTTTATTTTGAAATTCGATTCTACAACATCTTAGGTTTCTTTTATTTCATCAATCTCATTAATGAAGTCCCATCATTTAAGTACCTAAACATCACAGATAAATACGACGTACACTTATGCCATCCGCATTCGCCTCGATGTCCCCTCGTGCACCGTTAGGTTAGGTAACTAACGGCAGAGCGGGGCAGGGCTAGCGCGGGTGTAAAACATAAGTAACGTCTATATAATATATCATATATACTATATATAGTATCCATCACAGAACATATCACATGATCACATCACAGATATCGCAGCAGAAGAATCATATGAAATATTGGATATACTAGGATGTCCGTGTTTTCAATACGAGCCAGTATAAAACACGGATTCCACGGTCGCGATGAATAGCCAAACCCACACCCCTAGACCCCTACGAGAGCGGAAAGCAACCCTACCAATTCTAGAGTTAGGAGACCCGGACTCGACTCCTCGAGTTGGTCTCCCACTGGACTCCAGAACCCGGTTACTTGTGCTCCCCTCCTTGGGTCTATCCTAGTGCGGAAAAGTAAATAATATACAAATGGTGACATCATCCGCAACCTGGAAGTGCCCCAATAAAAGAATATTACATACAAGTTTTTACATGAATGAAAATGAAAAACACTCTTCTCACATAAAAACCCCCGGCTATTCAAACACGACGATCCAATATAACATATCCAGCAAGACATAACATCACATGTCATCAACGTAAGTAAATATGCGCATCCCAATTGTCGTTGACATATAGCAACGAAACCGGCGATATCACATATTACACTTACGGTCACAGAAAAGAAAGTGTAAAACTACAACAGTTGGAATCCGCAACGTGCATAGACATCACATGCCTAATCAAATGAATACCTTGGACATCACATGCCTAACAATTATAAACCCCGCATTTTAGTCTCAAAATCGAAAACACTTTTCAATTTTAAGTCGGGCAATTCAACAAGATTCCCGACATCCTGATCGAATGCTCGTCGCAAACTTTAGTAGGCGGCCGCACCCCTGATACCGTCGATGAAGTGCACCAAGGCGGAACACCGCTGCCGCGAGCACCCGAACGGATGCTTTCGGCGACGGGGTTCTCCTACAGTCACTTGGTCGGGGCTATGGAGTGAGGATGTCTATTAAGTTTACCCGGCGAGTATTCGCGTACGCTACGTGATTGCGACGGATTTTTGATCACATCAAAATTCCGTGGCAACCGATCATGTGAGACTAAGCTGCTATGTTTATAATATTCATTTAGTTATCCCATAACTGTTTGTGAATTCCAATTATTGTATCCCATTCCAGATAAATAGAAAATGTTAAACTTTCCAATCGAACATTCAAACACCCAAGTTTTCCCGAAACAGCTCAACACATGAAATAAGTCTAAAAACATTCAGTTCATGCCTCAGTACCAACGGTCCAGCCGTAGAAGGGTCAAGCCAACGCCTCACATGTGGCACGCCGTACTGCCCCAAACCCTAAGGTTCAAAAGGCAGTTCAAGACGGTCACATAATCGAGTTAAGGTTTGTTGTCTTCTAGAGGGTCCATCGCATTACTTGCACTACTTAGAACGTCTTTAAACCACGGAAAAATCCAACACTTGGAAATTTTCCGGCAGGGGAAAAGTTGGGTATTTATATCCGGTCGAACTTTTTAACATATTCAAAAATTATCCGGAAAGCCAAATAGACAAAGTTAAATAATCCGATCGATTCATCGAGTCCCCATTACAACCCCAGAACACTCAACTATAGAATCAGTATTAAAAATGCCCAGAAAATATAAACAACAGAGATATGAATTACTATGCAAAGAACCGTCGCTAATGCCATAAATGTGCCGTGGAACCGCCGCTAAAGGGGGGTTAACGCCGCGTTTCCGTGGCCAAGTAGAGGAATTAGAGGCTCGTTTTTCTTGGTAATTCATATAATATCCTTCTGAATTTTTTAAGCATTTTTAATTTGGAAAAATCCCAGAATTTGAAAAAAGACCAGAGAGCATTGTCGGGTTAGGGTTTCGGGTCGATCGGGTTTTAAACTTCGTCTACGCATCGCCTATGGCTCTAGCTAAGCTCTGACACCACTGTAGGGTTCCTAGGCACACTAATGAGGTCTCACAAGGCATCAAACATGCCAATTTCAAATTTTACAAGTGCCGAGAAACCCTAATATGGATCGTTAACTAGATATTTAGGCGACAAACGAAACTAGTTAACAATTTAACTAAAAGAATGGAAATACAACCTTTGTAGATCCGGTCCTCCACCTCCATAGCTCCGCAATGAAGTCTCCTCGCTGTCCAAATGGAAACCCGGGCTCAAGCGTTAGCTTCATCGGAGAAATGGGCGAGCAAGGTAGTCGGCTTCGTGCCGAAGATGATCTACGTCGAGGCATCACTAGATCAAGCTCCAACTTCACCAAGTCAAGAAACATGTGAAGAAAACACCCTATACTACTTGGCAAGAGGTAGAGGATGAAGAAATAGGAGGTGGGTTCACATTAGAATTGGATTTCTCACTCATTTTCACATTTCACCATTGTTGGTAGAAAGCTTTCTTCATGAAGAAGAAGAAGAAGAAGATGATAATCATATGATAAGTGTTTTTAAAATAAGAAATAATATGATACTTATCATAATGGTAACCATAGTTAGGTGTAGAGAATAAACCATGGTTAGGGTTAATGGTTAGGTTTAGGAAAAGAACAAGAATGGTCAAGCTTTCAACACTTCATGAAGTTTCCACAAAAACTACAAAATAAGCCACCATTCTCTTTATCTTTTCAAAATGAAATAAATAAAATAAATAAATGAATAAGTCAATCAAATCATAACCCTAACCATTACATAACCATGGTTTAATCTAAACATACACCCAAACAATCATGTATCATCAAACATGATACAATCATGTGCACAAAAAAATATATCACATATACAATGTGCACATCAAGTGAGAAAATCCATTTTAAGTGAACCAATATTAGTTAATGTAAAGTAATATATCTAATATATAATTATACATTAAATCATTAAATCAATAATTGATTTAACGATCCGGTCATATCGCATATAACCGACTAATATCAATAGTAACAACTTATCGAATCAACACTTGATCCGATAACCCGGCTATATCGCATATAACCGATCAATGTTACAAATCGCGAGAATCAAATACAGTATCACATACTGGTATTATTCTCGGTCCCGCACATATCTCATATGCGCTCCTATTTCGTTTCGCATGAGCCAGGAAACCTCTGTGTAGGACTCTAAAGACTCGTCAATACGCCGGCAGCAGGTGATGATCATATCAAACACCCACAAGCCGTAAGCGGTCTGCCAAACGTAACGGCCACCCGGGTATTGAGCGATCAGAAGATCGACAAGCAAGCCCGCTCACACTCCTGTGAATCCAACCAGTAACACTTACCGTACAGTCCGGTCTCGTCGTCTGATATGTCGTATATCTCGCCTAGGGGTGGTAAACGTCAGACCCCAATAGCTCGATAAGTCGTGTCGATATGAGGTCTATAACATTTCGAGAAACTACTGGTAACACTTACCAGTAAATCTCAGCAACCCTGGCCAGGGATTTCCGGTTATAGCCAATCAAACACAGCGCAACATCAACTCCCTATACCGGGAGAGACGAATCCCCTCCTATCGCTCATTGCCTCCATGTGATTCGGGACTGTACCCAAAAGCCACCGTTTTGCACGCCCTCTTGGACGTGGTAAGGTGGAAATCAAAGCACAGTGGGAACCACACAAGACTCTATGACGATCTCGGGTCAACAGACTACTCTGTACCAGTGTCACCAGAGAACTGCCATCTGACGTAAGGTATAATACCATCTGGGAGTTCTCGGCGAGTCCGTCCAGTGTACCCAGTTTCCACTGAGCACCCGTATATCATCTCTGATGTCAAACACCAATGGATATGGGATCATCCATCGCCCATCTGTATGGGTCGAGAAGGTATACGTTAGTCTACTCTGGTATATCGATGCCCCGTCTCGATATACCCACGACTAGGGACTTTGAAGGATGTACTTATGGACTACCATGTCCCCACTAGTATGATCCGCATCATAGTCTAGGTAGTCAAGTACACATCCTAAGGGCTTTACCAACATGTAACAGAGAGACAATCAGTGTACACGGTAAGGTAAAGATCAACCAGATAGCATACTATCATGTCGAGCAAGAAAGTCCTCCCTATATATGTCCCAGCATCCACTACAATTTACATCCTATGTATAGTAATGGCCTCTAGGGCATACATATAACTAACATAATGAACATGATATCGTTGTAGAATCAAATGATTTTGAATTGGAGTGTTTTTGAGGCTTTTTAGTTTTGCTAAAGGGGTCACTCCCGGTGAAGGGATCATCGGCCCTTTCCTCGTCGAATGAGGTGCGGGATATATCATATATATCACTGTGCAAAGCAGAAATGATAGAAGCAATCAAAAGACAAACCGAGGGTTGTAGCATCTGCCAGTTAATGCTAAAAGGGTCACTCCCGGTGAAGGGATCGTCGGCCCTTTCCTCATCGAATAAGATGCAGGATATATCATATATACCGCTGTGCAAAGCAAGAACTGTAGCTACCAGTTTTATTTTTGAAATTCGATTCTACAACATCTTTAGGTTTCTTTTTCTTTCATTAATCATATTAATGAAGTCCCATCATTTAAGCACCTAAATATCACAGATAAATATAACGTACGCTTATGCCAGCCGCATTCGCCTCGATGTCCCGTCTGCACCGTTAGGTTAGGTAACTAACGCCAGAGCGAGTCAGGGCTAGCGCGGGTGTAAAACATAAGCAACGTCTATATAATATATCATATATACTATATACCATATCTATCTGAACAAATCACATGATCACATCACAGATAACGCAGCAGGAAAAATCATATGAAATATTGGATATTCTAGGACGTCCGTGTTTTCAATACGAGCCAGTATAAAACACGGATTCCATGGTCGTGATGAATAGCCAATCCCACACCCCTAGACCCCTACGAGAGCGGCAAGCAACCCTACCAATTCTAGAGTTAGGAGACCCGGACTCGACTCCTCGAGTTGGTCTCCCACTGGACTCCAGAACCCGGTTACTTATGCCCTCCTCCTTGGGTCTATCCTAGTGCGGAAAAGTAAATAATATACAAAAGGTGACATCTTCCGCAACTTGGAAGTGCCCCAATAAAAGAATATTACATACAAGTTTTTACATGAATGAAAATGAAAAACACTCATCTCACATAAAAACCCCTCGGCTATTCAAACACGACGATCCAATATAACATATCCAGCAACACATAACATCACATGTCATCAACGTAAGCAAATATGCCCATCCCAATTGTCGTTGACATATAGAAACGAAACCGGCGATATCACATATTACACTTACGGTCGCAGAAAAGAAAGTGTAAAACTACAACAGTTGGAATCCGCAACCTCTTTAGACATCGCATGCCTAATCAAATGAATTCCTTAGACATCGCATGCCTAACAATTATAAACCCCGCATTTTAGTCTCATTATCGAAAACACTTTTCAATATCAAGTCGGGCAATTGAACAAGATTCCCGACATCCTGATCGAATGCTCGTCGCAAACTTCAGTAGACGGCTGCACCCCCGATGCCGCCGACGAAGTGCACCAAGGCGGAACACCTCTGCCGCGATCACCCGAACGGATGCTTTCGACGACGGGGTTCTCCTACAGTCACTTGGTCGGGGCTTTGGAGTGAGGTTGTCTATTAAGTTTACCCGGCGAGGTTCCACGTATGCTATGTGATTGCGACGGACTTTTGATCGCATCAAAATTCCGTGGCAACCGATCAAGTGAGACTAAACTGCTATGTTTATAACATTCATTCAGTTATCTCATAACTACTTGTGGATTCCAAATATTTTATCACATTCCAGATAAATAGAAAATGTTAAACTTTCCGATCGAACTATCAAACACCCAAGTTTTCCCGAAACAGCTCAACACATGAAATAAGTTTAAAAACATTCACTTCATGCCTCAGTACCAACGGTCCAGCCGTAGAAGGGTCAAGCCAACGCCTCACATGTGGCACGCCGTACCGCCCCAAACCCTAAGGTTCAAAGGGCAGTTCAAGACGGTCACATAATCGAGTTAAGGTTTGTTGTCTTCTAGAAGGTCCATCGCGTTACTTGCACTACTTAGAACGTTATTAAACTACGGAAAAATCCAACAATTGGAAATTTCCCGGCAGGGGAAAAATTGGGTATTTATATCCGGTCAAACTTTTTAACATATTCTAAATTACCCGGAAAAACACATAGACGAAATTAGACAATCCGATCGAATCTACGAACTCCCAATACAACCCAGAAAACTCAACTCTTGAGTAAAAATTAAAAATTCCCAGAAAATACAGCACTAATAGATAGGAATTACTGTGCAAAGAAAATGACAAGATACTCTTATATGGCCGCGGAACCGCCGCATATAGCATGCTTTTGCCGCGGTTTCGTGGCCATTTGGTCGAGTTATGAGCACGTGCTTCACAGTAATTCTTAAAATAGCCTGCTGATTTTTCTGCATATTTTTAATTCACAAAAATCCCAGTTTTGAAAAAATGTATAGAGAAGGGTTTCGGATTAGGGTTTCGAGTTCGATCAGGTTTCTAACATCGTCTACGCATCGCCTAAGGCTCTAGCTAGGCTCTGATACCACTGTAGAGTTCCTAAGCACACTCTAGAGGTCTCACAAGGCATCAACCATTCCAAATTCAAATTTTTCCGGTGCCGAGAAACCCTAATGCGATCGTTAACTAGAGTTTAGGCGAAACAAGAAGCTAGTTAACAACTTTAAGTAAAAGGAAAGTGACTACAACCTTTGTAGATTCGGTCCTCCACCTCCATAGCTCCGTGTTGACGTCCCTGCGCTGCAATCATCGGATCCCGGACTCTGGCGATGGTTTCGTCGGAGAAATGATCGGGCTAGGTCGTCGACTTCGATGCTGAAGATGATCTACGTCGAGGCAACTCAAGATCAAGCTCCAACTTCATCAAGTCATGAAACTTGTGAAGAAAACACCCTATACTACTTGGCAAGTGGTAGAGGATGAAGAAATAGGAAGTGGGTTCACTTTAGATTTGGATTTCTCACTCTTTTCCTCATAGCACCATTAAAGCTAGTAAGGTTTCTCCTTCTTGAAGAAGAAGAAGAAGAAGAAAAAGAATATGATAAGAATAAAGAATAAATGGAAATAAAGTGATTCTTATCATTTTAGCAACCATGGTTGAGTGTAGAGAATAAACTAAGGTTAGGTGAATGGTTAGGTTTAGGAAAGAAACAAGAATGGTCAAAGCTTCTTGAAGCTTCAAGGAAACAAACAAAAGAAGCAACCATTTCTTTTCTTGCCCAAAAAATAAATAAATAAAATAAATAGTTAAGAAAAGATAACAAAACCCTAACCATTCACTTAAACATGGTTTAAAGTAAACATAAACCCAAACATGCATGTATCATCAAACATGATACAATCAAGTGCACAAAAATATATCACATATACAATGTGCACATCAAGTGCGAAAATCCATTTTAAGTGAACAAATACTAGTTAATGTAAAGTAATATATCTAATATATAATTATACATCAAATCATTAAATCAACACTTGATTTAATGATCCGGTCATATCGCATATGACCGACTAATATCCAATGTATCGACTTATCGAATCAATCCTCGATTCGATAACTAGGTTATATCGCATACAACCAATCGATACATTCATCGCGAGAATAGAATACGGTATCACATACACGCATTATTCTCGGTCCCGCACATATCTCATATGCGCTCCTATTTCGTTTTGCTTGAGCCTGGAAACCTCTGTGTAGGACTCTAAAGACTCGTCAATACGCCGGCAGCAGGTGATGATCATATCAAACACCCACAAGCCGCAAGCGGTCTGCTAAACATAACGGCCACCCGGGTATTGAGCGATCAGAAGATCAACGAGAAAGCCCGCTCACACTCCTGTGAATCCAACCAGTAACACTTACCGTACAGTCCGGTCTGTTCGTCTGATATGTCGCATATCTTGCCTAGGGGTGGTAAACGTCAGACCCCAATAGCTCGATAAGTCGTGTCGATATGAGGTCTATAACAGTTCGAGAAACTACTGGTAACACTTACCAGTAAATCTCAGCAACCCTGGCCAGGGATTTCCTGTTATAACCAATCGAACACAGCGCAACATCAACTCCCTATACCGGGAGAGACGAATCCCCTCCTATCGCTCATTGCCTCTATGTGATTCGGGACTGTACCCAAAAACCATCGTTTTGCATGCCTTCTTGGACGTGGTAAGGTGGAAATCAAAGCACAGTGGGAATCACATAAGACTCTATGACGATCTCGGGTCAACAGACTAACCTGTACCAGTGTCACCAGAGAACTGCCATCTAACGTAAGGTATAATACCATCTGGGAGTTCTCGGCGGGTCCGTCTAGTGTACCCAGTCTCCACTGAGCACCCGCATATCATCTCTGATGTCAAACACCAATGGATATGGGATCATCCATCACCTATCTGTATGGGTCGAGAAGGTATACGCTAGTCTACTCTGGTATATCGATACCCCGTCTCGATACACCCACGACTAGGGACTTTGAAGGATGTACTTATGGACTACCATGTCCCCACTAGTATGTTCCGCATCATAGTCCAGGTAGTCAAGTACACATCCTAAGGGCTTTACCAACATGTAACAGAAAGACAATCAGTGCACACGTTAAGGTAAAGAGCAACCAGATAGCATACTATCATGTCGAGCAAGAAAGTCCTCCCTATATATGTCCAAGCATCCACTACAATATACATCCTATGTATAGTAATGGCCTATAGGGCATACATATAACTAACAATGAGGACATGCTTTGTGACCAAGTACGGGCCAACCTGATAGCATTCCATACGCAGGAAAGTCATTAATTGTCTACATTAAAGCCGCACGCAGTATGAAGGTTGTATTTGTGTTTGCATCATATGTCTCTACACCATCAATGAACAAAGATTTCAACTCCTCGATCAGAGGTCGGAGATAGACGTCAATATTGTTCCATGGTGAGTTTGGTCCGTCGATAAGAAAATGCATCATAAAGTATGATTGGTCCATAGCCAACCAAGGCGACAGATTATAAATTATCATTACAACGGGACATGTGCTGTGACTTCCAGCCATATAGTTTAATGGGCAGAAGCCATCAGTAGCCAGTCCAAGCTGGACATTGCAAGGATCGCTACTGAATATTGCGTGCCTCCTATCGAAATCCTTCCATGCCGGTGAATCTCTTTCCATCTTCACTTGGAGGAGCACGGTGATGCCAAATCATTGCCTCGGCTGTTTTCTTGCACCTGAATAGCCTCTGTAGCCTCTGTGTTATGGGAAAGTATCATGCTATCTTGACAGGTATATCGGGCTTCTTATCAGAATCTTTTGGCTTATACCTGGCCTCTCCGCATGTCGGACACTCTTTCAAATCTGAATTCTCTTTCCGGTACAACACGCAATTTTTAGGACAAGCTTGAATCTTTTCGCACTTTAGACCCAAATCAGACATCATCTTCTGGGCTCCGTACCAGCTGTCGGGCACGTTATTTCCCGGAGGCATAGAATCTTTCAAGAACGAAAGAAGCATTGTGAATGACTTGTTGCTCCATCCATTTAGGCACTTAATCTGGAAAAGTTGGACGAAACATGAGAAGGTGGAATACTTCACATTCTCATAAATTGGTTTCCTAGCATCATTAAAGAAATTTTCATATTTATCCGCACGCGGTCCTTGACCGGAAGGAATGTCATCTTTGGTACGAATAGATTCACCTAGGACAGCCTCTACTATATCCTCCACTTCTTCTGATGGAAATAAATTACCGTCTTCTCCTTCTGCCGCATTACTAAATTCTTTTTCTTCTCCTGCCGCATTATCGTGTTCTCCTTCTTCTTCTGCCGTAGTACTGCATTCTTCTCCTTCCCCGTGACATTTCCAAGTTGTATAAAGTCTAGTAAACCCATGTTTTACAATATGAAGCTCTGCCAATTCTACCTTCTGCCAGTACTTATTGCTACATCTATCGCACGGACAGAGAATCTTCTCTATTATGATCTTATTATGTGCGCATGCAAATTCAAGGAAAGCAGCAACTCCTGCGACAAACTTAGGTTGCATACGTTGTTTCCAATCCACATACATCCAGTCCTTAACTCTGACATACTCATGGGCCATGTTAGACTGTATAACATATAAATTGTAGGTTATGCTGACTATATTGAAAAATATAAGAACGGGATAGTTACTGACAAAGGAGAAAATCCGTGTATATGCTTTGTGTGTGCGTTTGTCGTTGAAAAGAATAAATTATCGCACGTATGTTAACCGATAGACGGGGACTAAGAGGCGCTTATAGTTTCATATATGAGTATCGATGAGAATATGAAGGTTTCATATTATCATATATTGGTTTTAACTTGAACATCTCGAATCACTCTCTAATTATGCGTTTGTTGTGTATTCTTGATGTATGTGTGTGTTCCGGCTGTCGGGGGTAGGCTTCTATCCCATTAAGAATGTATAAAGCGAACACCCGTCACTTGTGCTTTCAACCGTTTCGTGTAAATTTCGGCAGCACCTCCCCGCTGTTCTCCGAGTACACTGTAATAGAATAGATAATCATTTCAAAGCTGTGAAACAACATTGAAATGAACATCTAATCTATCTTTGTACACGGAGAACCAGCGGAAAGGTACCGACGAAATATCTCGAAACGGATGAAAATACAAGTGAATGAAGGCGTTTGCTTTATACATTCTTAACTTTTCCATACGGGACAAATCTATGGGTTACCATACGATTGAATTTTCTTGTCGCGTAGACTATATGACAGTTGTTAGTATCGAGCTATACTGTCCGATATTTAACAACCTTCGTATAGTTCTATGTCACGACGAGCATCGCACGTATGTTAACCGATAGACGGGGACTAAGTGGCGCTTTTAGTTTCATATATGAGTACCGATGAGAATATGAAGGTTTCATATTATCATATATTGGTTTTAACTTGAACATCTCGAATCACTCTCTAATTATGCGTTTGTTGTGTATTCTTGTTGTATGTGTGTGTTTCGGCTGTCGGGGGTAGGCTTCTGTCCCATTAAGAATGTATAGAGCGAACACCCATCACTTGTGCTTTCAACCGTTTCGAGTAAATTTCGGCAGCACCTCCCCGCTGTTCTCCGAGTACACTGTAATAGAATAGATAATCATTTCAAAGCAGTGAAACAACGTTGAAATGAACATCTAATCTATCTTTGTACATGGAGAACCAGCGGAAAGGTACCGATGAAATATCTCGAAACGGATGAAAACACAAGTGAATGAAGGCGTTTGCTTTATACATTCTTAACTTGTCCACACGGGACAAATCTATGGGTTACCATACGATTGAATTTTCTCGTCGCGTAGACTATACGACGGTTGTTAGTATCGAGCTATACTGTCCGATATTTAACAACCTTCTTATAGTTCTATGTCACGAAGAGCATCGCACGTATGTTAACCGATAGACGGGGACTAAGTGGCGCTTTTAGTTTCATATATGAGTATCGATGAGAATATGAAGGTTTCATATTATCATATATTGGTTTTAACTTGAACATCTCGAATCACTCTCTAATTATGCGTTTGTTGTGTATTCTTGTTGTATGTGTGTGTTTCGGCTGTCGAGGGTAGGCTTCTATCCCATTAAGAATGTATAAAGCGAACACCTATCCCTTGTGCTTTCAACCGTTTCGAGTAAATTTCGGCAGCACCTCCCCGCTGTTCTCTGAGTACAGTGTAATAGAATAGATAATCATTTCAAAGCTGTGAAACAACGTTGAAATGAACATCTAATCTATCTTTTTACACGGAGAACCAGCGGAAAGGTACCGACGAAATATCTCGAAACGGATGAAAACACAAGTGAATGAAGGCGTTCGCTTTATACATTCTTAATTTGTCCACACGGGACAAATCTATGGGTTACCATACGATAGAATTTTCTTGTCGCGTAGACTATACGACGGTTGTTAGTATCGAGCTATACTGTCCGATATTTAACAACCTTCGTATAGTTCTATGTCACGACGAGCATCGCACGTATGTTAACCGATAGACGGGGACTAAGTGGCGCTTTTAGTTTCATATAAGAGTATCGATGAGAATATGAAAGTTTCATATTATCATATATTGGTTTTAACTTGAACATCTCGAATCACTCTTTAATTATGCGTTTGTTGTGTATTCTTGTCGTATGTGTGTCTTCCGGCTGTCGGGGGTAGGATTCTATCCCATTAAGAATGTATAGAGCGAACACCCATCACTTGTGCTTTCAACCGTTTCGAGTAAATTTCGGCAGCACCTCCCCGCTGTTCTCCGAGTACACTGTAATAGAATAGATAATCATTTCAAAGCTGTGAAACAACGTTGAAATAAACATCAAATCTATCTTTTTACACGGAGAACCAGCGGAAAGGTACCGACGAAATATCTCGAATCGGATGAAAACACAAGTGAATGAAGGCGTTTGCTTTATACATTCTTAACTTATCCACACGGGACAAATCTATCGGTTACCATACGATTGAATTTTCTCGTCGCGTAGACTATACGAAGGTTGTTAGTATCGAGCTATACCGTCCGATATTTAACAAACTTCGTATAGTTCTATGTCACGACGAGCATCGCACGTATGTTAACCGATAGACGAGGACTAAGTGGCGCTTTTAGTTTCATATATGAGTATCGATGAAAGTATGAAGGTTTCATATTATCATCGAGTATCATATATTGGTTTTAACTTGAACATCTCGAATCACTCTCTAATGATGCGTTTGTGTGTATTCTTGTTGTATGTATAACATGATTTTAAACCATTGAGATCAAGATTGATAGAACTGATCATCCTACATTGCAATGGCATTCATCAACCAAAAACTATTATTGCAATGGCATTCATCTATAACAATCAACAATTAAAACTACAAATATAGGATACTGATATCATAAAGCATTATACGCAACATATGAATTCACATGACTGAAACATGCATCAAAAAAACATGTTCGTCCAAAAGAAAGGCCACTATCAACAAATATAGACAAATACGTCAAAAAAAACTGTAACTAATTAACAAGTTGATTAGCATCTGGATCAAGAAAATGATAGGAAAAACAATTGACTATGATCTATAATGACAAGTCTATTAACATGACTCTCGACTAACAAAGATGGCTTTTCGTCCTCGGTAGCTTGATAATTGGGATTTCATGGCGAATAAAAATATGCATATGCCGTTTGACCGGGAACTTCAATAGGAAACTCAATGAGGTCGGGTGTACTGGAGTACGCTTTGTATTTCGCTATATCAGGTGATGAAGCCCAAGCCTTAGCTAGCCCCATCCCCACCCCAACCGAACCCTATCGAAGGTAAAGAACGTCCTTACACTTTCATATTTCTATTAATGATGCAAGTCTCCACCAAGTCAAATTCTTGCAATATCATTCTTTTTAGAGTATGTCTAATTTAATATATAGAATTTTCAAAGTTGGGCAACCAAGAAAAAGTAACAAGGGATTTTACATACATGCCAAAGCTTTGATTATTTATTTATTTATTTTCCATTTCATATTAGTACTTTTATATGTTTGATGATGGCAAGAAATACAAATTATATTAGAACATTGTACATACCTAATTTCCACTTGAAATCGGTTTTTTCTTTTATCAGTACTCGTTGACATATAGTAACAAACAATGTTTGATTAGAAGGACCCAAGATTTTCTCGATCAACAATAATTTTAGTAATCAAACTAGGCTAAAATTGCTGGAAATTCCTCTCATGTTTGCCAAATTCAGCAAACCCCAACCCCAACCTAACCCTAACCCCAGCCCCAGCCCAGCCCCACCCCAACCCCAACCTAACTCTAGCCCCAGCCCCAGCCCAGCCCAGCCCCAGCCCCAGCCTCAGCCTAACCCCAGCCCTTGCCCCAGCTAAACCCCAACCCCAAACCTAACCCTAACCCTAACCCTAGCCCCAGCCCCAGCCGAACCCCAACCCTAACCCTAACCCCAACCCCAACCGCAACCCCTGCCGAACCCCAACTCCAACCGCAACCCCAGCCCCAGCCATGAACCCTAGCCCTAAATAATCAAAAATTTGTTTAGTTGAAGATTTACTAACCTGTGCGATGGAGGAGACGATCGATCGGTGGCGACGACGAAACGGAGGCGACGACGAAAACGGCGACGAGGAAGAATGGTGACGAGAATGGCGGTGGCGACGACGAGAACGGCGGGAATGATTTGGGGATTTTGGTTCGCGCGCGATCGAGAGAGAGAGAAAGAGATAAGGGGCATAGGCGATCTGTGCCTTTTTAATTAAATTGCTATTTA
Source organism: Agapanthus africanus (assembly GCA_030015575.1). NCBI lineage: Eukaryota > Viridiplantae > Streptophyta > Magnoliopsida > Asparagales > Amaryllidaceae > Agapanthus > Agapanthus africanus. The sequence continues at coordinate 342,911,667 of CM057337.1, read as the reverse complement.
GTTGCCCCTATGGATTTGTCCGTAGGTCCTTGGTTTGCGGCTCCGTAGGGACAAACACAAAATTAAGAATTAATATTTTTATTCTTGAACGTCTTGGACCGTAGGGGCAACCTTCTAAACCTACGGATTAATCCGTAGGGCCAACATAAATCTGCCCCTACGGATTTCAATATCCGTAGGGGCAACCCCCTATTTTAGTAGTGTATGGAAGTAGGTTAACACTTGCGCCCAGGTCAAGTAAAGTACGGTAGATGTTTTTACCCCCAATAGAAATCGAGATTGTAGGACATCCTGGGTACTTACGTTTCTTTGGTAACTGTGGGGTAAAAGCAGTGCTAACATTATTAGTCATGAAGACCTTCTTTGGCACTTGAGTCTTCCTCTTCCTAGTGCACAAATCTTCGAGAATTTTCGCATAAGCGGGAACTTTTTGAATAGCATCTAAGAGAGGGATATTGATGTTAACCTGTTTGAACGTTTCCATAATCTTCTCCATATGTGGACTCGATTTTTTTCCCCTTAACCGATTCAGATAAGGAGCTTTAGCAATAAGAGCTGCGTCCAATATTGGAGAAGGTGATGTGTGTGGAAGTGATCCCAGAATAGGAGTGGGGATCGTCTTTGGTGGACTAGAAAAGGTTTGCTGAGGTGTCGAGCCTTGAGGGAAATAGAGAATAGGCTCGTAAGACGGTGGTGGGGTAGATGAACAAGGATCAGAAATAGAAGTGTGTGTGGAAAGAAAGGTCTCAGCAGGGGTATTATTTATAAATTTTTCATGATCATCAATTTCTTCCCCAACAAGATTATTCAGCACTCTTCCTGATCTCAACATTGTGATGGCATTCACATTGTAATGCCCTGGATTCGGTAGGGGTTGAGACGGAAGTTTCTCTTTTTCTCTCGCACTCCTATCGGCTTTTAATTGTGCAATTTCTGCTTCCATCGATTTAATACTCTTACTATGGGCGTCAGAGTTTTTCTAGATTTTATCGACAAAAGTCTTTATTTCAGCCGAAACTTGCATGAAATTTGTCAGAAGCAAATTCATGGTTTATGCGAGTGCAGAGGTTTCATTAGTACCGGTCAACTGCAAAGAACTAGACAGTGCAGGTGTGTTGACCGGGTTTTGAAAATTTTGTGACCGTGCTGAGTCAGTTGAAGTGGTTGCTGTTGTGGTGGAGGAGCCCTTTGGAAATTATTTTGATTTGGAACCGTGTGTTGATTTTGTTGTTGGTTCCAAGCAAAGTTAGGGTGATTCCTCCAACCCTGATTATAAGTGGAAGAATACGGATCGTTTCTAGGTCTTTGTTGAAAAGCAGCATTGGTATACTCTTGACCTTGAAACGAAGAATTCAATGGACATTCTTCCGTAAGATGAGATGGATTAGAACAGCATCCACATATAGTTTTGGGGAGCGACATCTGGTTTAGGGAGGCTGCTAAAAATTTATGTTCCATAGTTTCGAGCTTCTTTTGCATTGCTGCCATTTCAGCTCTAACTCCTATGGAAACATCAAGTTGGTGAATGCCACCCCTAGACGATGACTGGTTTATACTCTCCCACTGTAAATATTTTTCAGCGAAATCTTCTAAGAATCTCCAGGCTTCACCATCATCTTTAGTCATGAAGGTTTCTTGACACATGGATTCAAGGTTCTGTTTTGTTGTAGGATTAATGCCCTCATATATGATTCTGCACAGATCCCATCTAGGAATTCCGTGATGTGGACATTGAACTAACAGATCCTTGAAGCGTTCAAAACACTTCGAGAATAGTTCATTTGGAAGCTGCGCAAATTGATTTATTTCGCTACGGACTCGAGCTGTTTTATGATTGGGGTAGAATTTCTTTAGGAAACCTGCGACGAATTCATCCCAGTTTGAAATAGAATGTGCGGCTGTATTATAAAGCCACTTCTCGGCTATATCGCAGAAAGTAAACGGGAGAAGAGGTAGACGCATAGCATCCACAGAAAGATGTGAAGTACCCATCATAGCGCATACATTTTCAAATTTGGTAATAAAGACGTATGCATCTTCAAACTCGAGACCGTGATATTTGGGTAGAAGATTGATGTATTGGGGTTTTATTTCAAAATTGTCCCCATTAGCTGGTGGAATGGTGAGACAGGTCGAAAGAGGACCTCGCATAGGGTAACATCTCTCTTGGAGGGAGATGCGGGGTGGATTCTGCGCACCTGCGGACGGTGGCAGAGTAGTGTTAAAGAAGTTCGATGGAGAATTGTCCATCGAAGTGGGTGTGGTGGTGGGTAAAGAAGAAGTGGGCGTAGAATTACCGACTTCAGAGTCGATAGGAGGAACGCGGACAAGACGGGCACTAGAATCCCGTGTCTAGATGAGCATGCACTAAATGGTTTAGCACAAGTGGGAGCGTTAAGATAATTAAGGAAAAGATTGGATTGGTGTTTATTTTGAAAAAGATACGGATTTTTGAAAAAATGCAAATCACAAACAATGCACAAGCAACCATAAATCTAGTGGTCACCTAGGTCAAGTCTCTAGACCGCTCCTAGACTTCTAGAAGACAAGTCGCAAGATAGATCCTCTACTGCCTCTTTATCTCTCCTGTGGCCAGGTAAGTGCCAGGTAAATGGGAAGTTCTCCACTACGTAAGTAGTGGGCATAATTAAGAAACCACTTGCCTTAGACACCACAAAAGAAACGCAGATAAGCAATAGATTACCTACGACCTCCTTCTGTCCTAAGTGTGCGTGACGGTCCTTAGAGTCATGTCTAGATATTTTTTAGTTAATGAGGGTGCGGATGCAGTTTTGTGAATTTTAGGGCTTAGGAAGGGTAATGAACTCGCCACCTAATCTTAATTTGGTCATTTCCCCTTAATTTCAGTGTTAAAATATGCAAACAACCAAGATCAACACGCACAATTTTTCTTTTTGCGGCGCTGCGAATTTTTGCAAAGAATCCTGCAGAAATTGGTTAATGGAGCAGAGCAGGGAGGAGATTAGAAAGTCAGAGATATACCAGCGAAGTTTTGTACAACGAAACCCTAATTACACCGCGGATCCACCGCGATGAGCTACCAAGTGTCGCGCTTCCGCTGCAGTTCAAAGAGTTCCCTGCACAAAAATTTTAGCAAATGCTTCTGTTGCCACACTGAGCTCTCTGGAATATTTAGAAAAATTTTCCTCTTGCTCCACCGATTCCAGATCTCCTGCAACAAATCACAACGAATCGTTTAGTGTTTGTGCGAATTTTTATCTAAAAATTCTGATGGAATAAATTTTTCAACTCAAATTACAAAAACGAACAAATTAGCAAACTATCCCCGGCAACGGAGCCATTTGATTGATCTTTTCTTCGTGTGAAGTTAGAAAAATGTAAAGATCACAACCAAAGAAATTTGTAAACCGTAATCAATAACGGTGTCAATTGTAGGTTCGTTAGCGAGTGCGGATCGTCCACAAGGAAAGTGAGATTTGATCGTAATTGTTTTAGTTGAGTTGAAATTAAAAGAGAACAGAAAATTTGATTCAAGATTTATGAATTTTAGTTTCAAAAATCAGGAGAATATAAAGATCAAGAATCAAGAATCGTCCAAATTGAATGAGTTATCAAGATTTGTAATGAGGCTCGTTGGAATCGATCCAATCGATAGTGATGATGAAGAATTAGGATTACAAATTCTTATCTATTGATGATTTGTTGCTAGATCGATGACGATAAACGAGAATTAGGGATCTAGCGAAGAAACTAGGGTTTCTTCATCACATCCCTTATCCTTTCGTTGATTAGCATTCAAATTCTAGCCTCTAGGAAATTTAATCATCAATCGTTGATCTCTAATTAGGAGCGAAAACATTCAAGAAAGCATCTCGCTCAAAACTAGATTGTCGATGATTCAATTTCCTAAGGTTTACAAAACTCATAAGACTTAAGAATCGTTCAAGAATTTAATCTTCGTCATCTATCTATTTTCTCGATTCCTCCACGAGCGGAGTTTTCACTCAAACATCATGACAAAGAAAACAATCATGAATTGAGAACTCGTCATAATGCTCAAATGTAAAGAAAAGCAAGATCAAGAATTTTCACCTTTCGTTATTCAACATCTCATTACAATTCAATCAAAGTCTACAGGAATTGAAGAGAGAACTCGATCGTCGAACTAGCTTCGCATCGTTTTCGTGAGTCGCGGATCGTCTTGGATCACTTGCTCGGATGAAGATCGGCGTTGCTCCAACAAGGCTTGTTGGCTTCTTGCTTGATTTTGTACTCGGTGATCTTGATTTGGATTTTGAATTGTATTTAGGCTAGGGTTTGGATGCACAAGTTATGTCACTCAACTTGTGCGTGAATTGTTGAACAACCTTTAGAATGAAGCCTTGGGTCCCCTTTTATATCCTTCTTCTTTAGCTTCCCCTAGAAGCATGATTAGGTTTAGCTTCCTTTAGAAGCTAATCTAGGTTTAGCTTCTCTTGCAAGCTTGGTAGTTATGAAGGAAGCTTCTAGATTGAGGTGGTTAGCTAGCTTGCTTGAGAAGCTTAGAGGTATTAGGCTTGTACAAGAAGCTTGGCTGTTAGAGGAGAAGCTTCTGGAGATCTCTGGAGTTTAAAGTGTCTTGAAGAAGTTTGGCCAGTGAAAGCAGAGCTCTGAAAAGTCAACCCGCCGCTGACATGTCCACGTGGCCGCGGATCCGCCTCCCACAGTCCCATTCGGCCGCGGATCCGCGGCCATATGATGGGTTTGCTGCATGATTTTTCCAGGGTTTATTTGTGTTAGCTTCAGGGTTGTTTCCTGATGTCTGGAATCTCATAAATCTTTCTTGTTTATTGCCAGATCACAAGTCTTAGACTTGGCGTATTTGTATCAGCACTTTTAGTAGTTTTGGCTCTTTTACCTGGAATTTCCTGCACACAATCTCGAGACAAGTGTTGCGATATACAAAAATCATGCGTGCAATAATAAACACTCAATTTCGCACAAAATGCCGGTTATAATGTATAACACATGTTATTTGGTATTTTACAGACAAATTGCTAATATGTGCTATATTCATACCGAACACCTTTAGATGATTGCAAATAGTAGGGAAATTGATGTATTAAAAATGCAATATTTTCGACTGATCAGATCCCATCATCTGAAGTAGCTCCTACATACCTAACTCTAGGCTATCCATGCGACCGGGGGAAGGCGGATCAATATGGATCTGAGGGGTAGGCATGCCGTCCTGATCGGTCCTCGTCTCGGATGAGCCCGCTCGAATCTCATCTCTGGCGGCAGCCCTCTGAGCCCTCATAGCCTTCGGCGGCAAAATAGCTGGTACAGAAAACAGGATAATAAGAATAGTGCAATAGAATCATAGGATATACGGAATTGAAGAAGGGATTTCAAGCAAGTATATCCTAAAGTCACTTAGACGGAGTACCGTATCGCAAGAATGCCGCGGACATACACACGCTACGCTACCCTGCTTAAGTCACTTACTCCATCTACCAAGGGTCATCCTATACTCAGAAAGGTAAAATCTATCGCTTTGATACCAATTTTGTCACGACCCGAAAGGTACGGAACGTGACTGGCACTTAAATTACGAAACATCTCGAGGCGTACGTAATCTAAGTAAGACAAAGCCCAGAAATCAAAACCAATTTAAGCAGTAGAGTGAGGGAAAACTAATTAAGTCGCATCAAAAACCTTTAAAAGCAGCATCACATTTTCCAAAAAAAATTCGGCAGAGTCTCCTTTGTAAAAACTTACCCCAAACAGGTACAAAACAGGAATATACATTATATAAAATAAGGCATCCCCAAGAGGGAGCTAGCTCTTCGCCAAAAGCGGTCTCAACATCACACGCAATAAATATCATCACTGTGCAAAATAAGCATATAAAGGCACAAGTAATAAAGCATCACGTCGGCTCAAGTGAGCTTGACCCAGAAAACAACATATATGTACACAAATCTCACATGTCTTGTCTCTAGGTCATAACACATCAGTACAAGTGGCAGATACAGTAGATGGAGTAAACTAGATACGATAAATATACAAGGTGGAAACAAAATAATCTCACAACCCACCTACGAGAAAAAGCCTCAAATCCAAGAAAAAGGAGCAAAAGGAGGAAGTGCGTCCGCCGCTACAGTGCTGATGGATCGGACCTGCAAAAAGGTTATGGCACAACGGGAATGAGTTGCTAACTCTTGAGTAATAAGTAACATCTACAAAGGCTATCGTAAACATATACGCAAAAGTGTCACAACTCTACAATACTGATATGTCATGATGTACTAGCATGTATGCAACATGAATGCAATTTGGCACGAGATCTGAGTATGTTTGATATGAAAAAATCATTAATTTCATCTTAGAAAAACTCCTGTGAAATATCTGAAGAAATATCAATGAAATCAACAGAAATCCGTGTCAAGCATCGACATCTCAAATGAATATCTCAATGTCTCAAAGTATCGGTATCTCAAAGTCTCACGACCACGGTCGGTATCCTCTGGATATCCGCCGCGCCAACAATCACCGGTAGGTAGTCTGCCCCTGCCAGGCTCATCGTCTACAACTCGAACTTCTTGCCCCGGGGTATCCTACCGGGCCTACCATGTACCAGAGACGGTCATCCTACTCCTCAAAATGGGTCTCGAAAACTAACAGAAAATCCATGGTGGACGATACATGTATCATAACACGAGAAAACCGCAACTTGCTATATTTAAAATGAATATCAGGTTTATTAAATCCTTGCGGTTTTCCCCAAAATCTCATAAATCTCAAGTGCTGAAATCCTCAAGAAAAATCATCATAAGTACACAAGTCAGCGATAAGGAATGCCTATGGTATCAACAATGCGAACTGCAATATATAACTAAAAGACTATGCATGGACGATGATGCAGTGAGGTACATACATATGACTAGCAATCCTACTTGTTCATCCTGAGGAATTTAAATGCATTGGTACAGGTTTACACGTCATATATGGTGAAATTGTTCTAGATGCTGATTTAAACAAGTTATCTAGTGTTTGTGGCATAGCAATTACCAAGGCATGTGTGTCCGCATGAATAGTCTCGTGCTGCATAAGTCCAAGGTAATGGTGCAAGTGTCCAATGCGATGAATTCACACATATATATAGAGGATCATGCAATGCAGCGAGATAAATAACTAGGAACTACACGCATAAATTCCAGTACTACTAGAGGTTTTTAAAACTATCGGGCGCCTTGCGCCATCCAAACGATTTCCCTATAGATGTGTACATCTACTCACCGGAATGTCTCAGCTAGCCTGGTCCAATCACAACTTTCCCTTTCCGTGCCGCGTCTGATGTCTCCGCGATCGATCCTAGAATTACACAAAGCAAAACACATAAGGCTAAAATCCTGCCAAAATGCGGTACCAAAACTATACGAAAAAGCTAGTGTCGTGGGTTAACGCGTGTGCACTAAAATTACTAGACGTGTGTGCTGAACCCAGAACTACCCTGATGTGTTGCGACGTACATAACCCACTAAACACAGACTCGAAACGTACGTGTCGCGCAAGTCACAAAACACACTAAACCATAGGTTATTGGTTCCAGATTTTTCCTGGAGCAAAAACCAAGAAAGTAAACTATACCAAACACAGACAAACACACACAGACACCACTCTGCAAAGCACCAACACCCAACTCCTTCAAGAGGCCGGCGAGGCCGGAAAACAAGGGGTCGTCGCCGGATTTTTGGGAAGGAAACGGGCTCGAAATTCATCATAAAACCCTAGCTACCATGTACACTATTCTGTATGTGTTTGCTAAATGAGTAAATAATCACAGGTATAGCAGATCTCATATATCCTAAAACTTGATTCAAAACCGAATTAAAACTCAAATTTGCGACATTAAGGTGTTTTAGCGAAATCTAGTGATACTACTTGGTTTAAACAACACTAATAACACTACACGAGCCATCACAATCCCATTTTAACCAAAACACCACACAAAACACAAAGTTAGCCCAAATCACTACTTAAACAAGATTTTAAGCTAAATAACTATAAGTTTAGCAAAGAAGTGGTTAGGGTGAGTTTTATACCTCAAAGTGGGTTAGTGGTGTCTCAAACTTGATGATCTTGCCTCAAGAACCAGCAAGGAGGTGTTTTGCAAGAGATTTGTGAAGAAAAATGGACTTTTGAAGAAGGTTGGAGCTTGGATGCAAGAAGAACAAAAAAGAGAAGAAGAAGAAGAAGAAGAAGAAGAGAAGGGGGTGTGCTGCTGCTGCTGCTGCTGCTGTTGTGTGTGTGTGAAGGGAAAAGAATGAGAGGGAGAGAGATGTGATGAGTATGGGAAATGAGTGGTTTGAAAAACAAATGAGTGGTGAAAGTCAACCATTTCCTTCCTTCTCTCATCATAATTACCAAGCATACTTCATGCTCATCATGCTCTCTCTCTCACTCTCTCCAATTCACAAGTCAACCGCCAAAACAAACTAATTATATTAAAAAAAAATAAACCAATACAATTAATTAACTTCATATTATCCTAATTAAATTGGTTAGTTCACCATGGCTACCTAAACATGGTTTAACCCTAAACTTAGCCCTAGTTTACATGCACATGTGTGAGGAAGCCCAATTAAATTCTAATAAAATATTCATTAATTCATATAAAATATTAGAAAACCGTTTTGGTAAAATTTTTACAAAAAACCCCACATTAAAGTATAATTAGCCGCTAATCACATTCTAAGGTGTTACACTCTCTGTGTGGGACTCTAAAGACTCGTCAATACGTTGGCAGTGGGTTTAACCATAAGCACGTCAGTGGCACTAGCTGTACGTAATGACTGCCTAGGTATTGAGCGAAAGGGAGGCCGACAAGCGAACTCATCCTGAAACCCTATAGAGCCTAACAGTGATAATATCCGTACAGTCCGGTCCGTTCGTCTATGAGTATCGCATATCGGGCCTAGAGGGATGGTAAACATCAGACCCCTAATAACGGTATAAGTCATGTCGGAATGTTGCCTAGAACAACCTGAGAAAGTACTGGAATACCTACCAGTAAATCTCACTTGCCTTGGCCAAGGACTTTATGTAATGGCTCTCCAAACACAGCGCGATATCAACCCCCAATACCGGGGGAGACGAAACCCCTGACAATCCGCGCACTGCCTCCATGTGGCTCAGGACTGTACCCAACTAAAATATGTTTGCACGACTCCTTTGAGCCGTGGTAGGGCAGTAACCAAAGCATAGAGGGAACTCACACGAGACAAATGACGATCTCAGGTCGATAGACTAACCTGTACATATGTCACCAGGGAACTGCTATCTGACGATAGGTATAATACCAACTAGCATATTCCCGGCGAGTCCGTCCGGTATACTCATAACCCAATGAGCACCTGTATACTATCTTAGGTGAACCAACTAACACCAATGGCTTGTAAGACCGGCCATCGTCCCTCGTCGGGGTCTCGATCCGTATACACTAATCTATCTCGGAGTATCGATGCCAAGTCTCGAAACTCCCACGACTAGGGACACATTAAGGATGTGCTTATAGACTACCCAACTCTCACGTATATGATCGCCATCATACTGCCGGTAGTCAAGAAAGAATCCTATGGGCTCTATCAACATGTAATAGTGATCTGTAATGTCGCCTTAAGCATGTACCCAATGATAAAGACAAACCAGATAGCATATTATCATCTCGAGTAAGATTTTTCTACCGGTATAGGTCCTCCCTAAACCATTGCAATCACGTGCCTGCGATCCAATAATTGACTTGAGAGCACTGTAGCCAACAATCTCCCACTTGCACTTAAGGCTAATTATTGCGGTGTCGCATACTCACCGCCCGTGTGATACCGAACACCCAACTTCTCTACTAATCTGCTTTACAAAGCTCGTTTGTAAAAACTATTGCTTTCGAGAAATAGCCTTAGTGAGTGGATCCGCTCTGATGTTTCTTTCTATGTCTTTCTTTATCTCAAGTTCGCGGAGAAAGCCATCTCCCAAAATGAGCAATACTTGTCTTTGAATATGTCTGGATATCTGATGGGACCCAGTTCATAAATGAACTCCAAATCCAGCAAACTTCTTAGACTGTATCGTCAACTGAAATAAATCAGAATCCTGCGCCATGCTACCCTCAGTATCCGCTTGGACCACCTGTCCAAACTACTGCCCCTCGTCAGAGGGAAAACTATAACTTTGACAGTCACTCTGTCAGTCAGGTCCCCTTAGAAGCTGCCGTTATCAAATCCCTAGAACATCTACTTTTGTTCAAAGAATGCTTCCGAATGTTTCTCCAGGATTGGATTTATAAAAACTTATTGTATCTAGTGCAAAAACAACATCTAGTGTGGTACTTGACATCTCATGATTGACTCAATTGCTTAAGCAAGTGATATGCCAATCATGCACATCCCTCTCCCCTTTAGTCTGTAAGACACCTTTAGAGAGGGTGACTCCATCGCCTGCAGGTACACAACCTTGCCAGGAGTCGTCTATTCTAAAACACCTTTAGAATACTGTCTAAGTACCTGAATTGGGAAACTACCTAAATCTAGATCTAAAACCATAGATCTAGTAACCAGAATGCCTGATATAATGTCCATATCCTATGTGGAGAAACCACTGTGTAACAACCAAAGTATAACCGATCGTAGTATAGGAATTTTACTTCCTACAACGTGCATGTCATCCAAATACCAGGACATCACACCCTACTACCTTCTTAACAGATCCATCCCCTATTCTGATGAAGTCAAAAGCTATGACTGTCACATAAAAAATAGATGATCTATCTCTACTATATCTGCTTTAGTCTATAAATAGACACAAGCTATTTGTCCACTATGCTTCCGCTGCTCCCACTGACTACGACAACTCTCTGCCAGAGTCATGTACACATGCACTTCTAAAACTAGTTTAGAACGACGCTATACTCATCCTTATGCCTGGTCTCATTGTCTAGGAAGCAGTAATGGCAAGTCTGGGTAAACAAGAACCTCTCTGTCACCGTCTTTGAGGATACCGAAGTATCTCTCGGGCGCCTGAGGTTACCTACCATATCTGCGGAGTGGCTAATGGAATGTCAAACCTGATTAATCTTTAGGTTCTATTAAATTTTCAGTAATCGTCTGTGGTTCTGGAATCACTTCTAGTTTTACCATACTCCCACTACTGTTTTCTGAAAAAGTCCATTTTACTAAAACTGTGGCGAGTCAAGAACAATATCATTATTGATCTTCTAGTTGGTAGAAAGTGAACCCTCGTCATAGCCCGGGTTAACCCACAAAATGCCATTACTGAAACGTTCCTTGAGTTATCCAGAGTTTGGTTTTAAGCATAATCCGGACAACTCCATATACCTTAACATTGTTAAGATATGAACCATTCTATATTCAATATAGAAACAGAGGCACTGATTTAATTGGAACCAGATTCAAATCATGGAGCTATCTCCAGTGCATGTCATCTAAATGGAGAGAGGCTGATCAGCATTACTCAAGTAGGAGTGCATCCATATATGAGTAACCTGAAAGGGAAGCAAGTTCTCAAAATCATTACTATCAACCGAATACCAAACAAAAGTATCTACATCTTTGATCACTTTGAAGAATCTTGATACTTGCAACACATGATTCTTTACTTTAATCGTTTACCTATAACTTCTCAAAACTTGGACCTTGTATTTCAACCAAATACTTGTCTAAAACTGGAGAAGTTACAAGTAAACAGAATATAGTATGAGGACCAGCCTCTCTGTCCTAATGGACACTGGACAACATACAATACTTTGTATAAGTCCCCTGAGTAGAATGACTCAAACCCTGTGCATCGTAGGTTGAAAATTGTACTATGGTTATGAAGAATTATACCGCTGTTTAATGCTCCTTACCTAACCATCAACTGATATAGGTAAATGTCATGGACATAATTCAAAAGGTTATATCTCACTTTATGAAATAAACGTACAGATATATCCGTTTGAAATTGGTGCATAACAACGGATATTCAAAACCAAATATTTGCCGTTCGGAAAAAACCCAGGCGATCTCCTCAAATATCACCAATTACAACGAATCCCGATATAATGAGAATGATCACCTAATTCCCAATAACTTACTCCCACTCATCTTCTGTAAAACTATACAAATGTAAGAATCGGACCTGGTAAATACATACCCTGGAGTAAGGATCTAATTGGGAAATCAGTTTTCAATTAACAACGCATAGTGAAACTGAAATATGAAATTGTTTCGAAGGGGTATCCGGGTATTCCTAGTAATGCCTCTTCCATTATCCATCTTCATGACTGTAACCGTATATTTCATTGCCATCTCTCCAAATCCCTTTATTTATATTTACTTATTACCTTCTGTACACCACCCTTAGGCTAAATGGTTTTCTTCCTTCCCTACCGTTCGGCATCAGCCTATGGTTTGGAAGAAGACTATCCAATAAGCGTAACAGGTGTACTCTCCTAATCCTAAGAGCCCTCTCAACCTGAGAGAAGGTAAAGATAAAAGACAACTGAATAAACCTTATTCAATTTCTCCTGAACCATAATCCATCCTCGAACTGGAACGAGTTCCATCGAGTTCGTATATAACCATAAGATGGATTATCCAATAACTGTGGATCTTCGTAGTGATATGGGGTGTTCTGGAGAAATTCAAAGGTGAAGTAGGAGTGGCGATGAAATACGTGTTTGGTCGTGAATAATAGCAGTCGCAATTTACTTTGCCCTCTTTCGAATCCCTTTATTTGTCTTTACTCATTACCTCCTGTACACTACACATGGGCTAATTGGTTTTCTTCTTTCCCTACCTTTCGGCACCTGCCTTTGGTTTGGAAGAAGACTATCCGATAAGCGCAATAGGTGTACTCTCTCCTAATCCTAGGAGCCCTCACATCCTGAGAGAAGGTAAAAGGAAAAGACAACTGAATAAACCAATTCAATTTCTCCAGAACCGGAACCATCCTTGAATCTGAAACAAGTTTCTTCGAGTTCGTATGTAACTGTAAGATGGTCATATCTAATAATAGTGGATCATCGTAGTGATATGGAATGTTCCGGAGAAAAGCAAAGGGTAAAAGAAGGAGTGGCAATGAGGTATGCAACTCAGACAATCCAAAAGCCAGTGTTTTAAAAAAGTTCGGTTAACTTGGTCACTGAGTTATAATGTAGGGTCAGGCCATGGTCGCTGCCAAAGAGAGAGAAAAGAAACACTCTACGTGCACTCTAATCTAGATCAGAATGGTTAATCACTTTATCTAATCAGGATGTCTCCCAACGTATCCTCAAATTCTCCTCCAAACCTAAAAGAAGAATTAGTCGGGATCATCTAAAATCACCCGAGGAGTAAACCAACTCATCAGTGGATATCGGGATCCAACTATCATCGCATGATAACCTGATGGAATCCACTCACGTTATCACACTCCAGAAGGTATGCGCATTCCTGGCAAGTTTCCTGTATGTTTGAAACTCCCGATGTGATTTTTACCCATGTTCTTGTGACCTTGACGAAGGTCAACAAATCATAAGTCACATGTCAAGTATTACCCGTCATTGTCCAGGTTAATTTGAATCCACCCGTACTCGACCTTGACGAAGGTCAACAAGGCTGTACGACTGTCCCAAACCAACGCATCTATCTGTGCAAAAGAAAAGTAACAAACAACTACCACACACTATGCCTTGACGAAGGTCAACAAACATAGCATGAATACTAAGTGCTACCTGTCTGAAATGACGGAGGGCTACGAATTGTTTTTGGCGAAAAACCTTTAACGTAATGAACTTGATATCGTTGAAGGAACCGGATAGCTTTGTAGAAATGTATAGTGGCGAAAACCTTTGCTAAAGAGGTCACTCCCAGTGAAGGGATCTCGGCCCTTTCCTCATAGAATGAGGTACAGGATATTCTCACTAAATACCGTGATGCAAAGAAAAAAGTAATCGACTATAGTGATGTTATTACCCTGATGCAAACTTCTACCCAAAGGGTCACTCCCGATGAAGGGATCTCGGCCCTTGCCTCGTCGAATGAGGTGCTGGATATTCATAACCGAATACCACTGTGCAAAACAAAAGAAAACATCTTTGCAATAACAGCTTTTTGAAAATTGTTCCAACAACATCGAATAGGTCTGTTTTCCTTGTATTGATCTGAATCAATGCAGTCCAATCAATTAATCACACCACAAAAGAATGAAAATATGATGTACGTATATGCCATCCGCATTCGCCACTGGATCCCGTCATCACCTGTTAGCTTACTTAACTAACGACAGAGCGGGGACTGGACTAGCGCGGGTGCAAAACATATACAAAATCTACTAGTATATATATAACAATATATAATAATCACTCTAGGCATTATAAATGCAACATCACAGATAAGTAATAAGTATCACACAACAATACAGATAATCTGGGAGCCCCGGGTTTCCTTTGAGCCGCAAGTGAAACCGGACGTTCCCCTGGTCGGGTGGATATCCTGTGCAATGAAAATCTAGACCCCTACGAGCGCGGCAAGTTACCTGCCAAAACCAGAAGCGAGGAAGCCCCCTTCAACAAAGTGAATGGGCCACCCGGCACTTAACGAAATCCGGTAACTTGAGCTCCCCACCTTGGGTCAACCTGTACCCCCACGAGTGCGGCGAATAGCCCGCCAATTCTAGAGTAAGGCCCCCTCCTTCTGAATGCCATGAGATGCGGACCCGTCGCCCTCCAGAACCCGGGTATCCGTGCACTCCATTGCGGGGTAATCCTAGCACAGAAAAGAAAAATATATACAACGGTGACAACGACCTCAACTCGGTCGTGCCCCAAACAGATAATATACAAAAAGGCAGTGACGGCAGTCCAAAAGTTGGACGCTCGCCCCGCGATATCAAATGTACAAATAAAACTAAACTTTACTAACATTGCACCCAACCTATCCACTACGACGAATCCGAACAAAACATAACCAGATTTATCCATAGAAACAAGTAACCGAATCAAGTGTGTAACCCCGTCTAATTGAGCATATAGAAATTAGACAACGTTACCAACACATCCACGCATGCAAACGTAGTCATGATATTAGAATTCCAAAACACAATTAGCGCACATCCCAAATATACTAAGGATCAAAAACCAAGTGCACTAAACATCCAAAAAAGTCGAGTTTTGAGCCAATTCGAAGGTCCGAATCAAAACGAAACGCGTCCAAACCTTCATGGGGAGTTAGAGCATGAAATTAAATTTGAGTTGGGGGGCCTAGAAGGGGTACCCCACCCCTGAGGCCACCATGAGGTGGCCATAGGTGAGGCAGACCCGAAACTGCCCATGCGGGGGCAGTTTCGGATCCCCACTCCTAAGACCACCTTGTGGTGGTCTTGGGGAGTGGGCCCAGCCGTTCGGTCTCTCCGGGGTACCCACACAGCACCCCTCAGCTTCTTGGTTCAAACCAAGAGCCCGCGCGGTGTGCAAACATCTCAAAAACTCAAAAATTCGGGACTGTTTTTTCGATAGTTTTTGATGCCCGAAAAATATGAATTCTAATGTCGCAACTAGCTAATTTAAGGTGTTTGGGTGGCTCTGATACCAGGTTGGGTTTTGCTGGCACCTCGGCCATCTTTCCCTGGCCAAATATGGAATAAAAACTTTTAAAAACTTTGGCGCAAACAAAACCCACACAAGATCGAACCAAATACCCTATACTGGCAAACATGCAAAGAGGAGTTTAGAAATGGTTATACCGATAGATCCGTGTCCTTCGATCTTTAAACGTTATCCTAAGCTTATCGCAGCTGCCCCGGACGAGTTCTCTCTCCGGTCTCCCTCGTCGAAGAGGCTCCACGTCGAGGATTCATTATACGGGCTCCCGCTTCTAAACTGAAGCAACTAGTTTGCTAGCCTAGGTGCCCAAGATGAAGTAGTGATAGTGTGTGAATACTTTGTCTCATGACACCCATGGATTTTCAACTCATGAGAGGGATGGGTGGAGGTTGAAGAAGATGCCCATGGTGAAAGATGTGAGCTTAAGAAAATATCAAGTGAGCAAGCCTAGCAAAAGAAAAGAGATGGCTCAATAAAATGTGATGGCTGCCCTCTCATTTTCAAGTGAGTATTTTGATATATTGTGGTGAGAAAATGAGCCACACACACACACAAAATATCTCTACACTCACACACTTACCACAAATATCTAAGCTCGCTCACAAATATTTTAGCCATGACAAAAGACATGTCATGCCAAGAATGAGTCACAATTTCCAGCATTAAACATTTAAACCAAAATGTTTAATCCAAAAAGAAATGGCATCTATTAAAGTTATCTTGTAATGAATTACAAGAATACCCCTCATCTGTATATACATACCCGCATCCGTATTCCGACCGAATACGAATACTACGAGACGAAAGTAATCCAATAATCTAATACTAGGACCCGGCTTAAACCAAAGCCCACTGGTTTAATCCATCCGATCATGATCCATGCACAAGTGCACGTATATGATCGAACCCTGCCATAAAACCATACAGCCTCTACAACGTTTCGCCCGAACTAGGAAAACTCTCTGTGTGGGACTCTAAAAACTCGTCAATATGCTGGCAGTGTGTTTAACCACAAGCACGTCAATGGCACTAGCTGTACGTAACGGCTGCCCAGGTATTGAGCGAAAAGGAGGCCGACGAGAGAACTCATCCTGAAACCCTATTGAGCCTGACAGTGACAATATCCGTACAGTCCAGTTTGTTTGTGTCACGACCCGAAATAGCACGTGGCTGGCCTTGAATCATATGATGTCTATAGGACCCCATCTAATTCAAGTAAGCCAAAGCCCATAAATCTAAAACCATTTTTAAGGTGTAAATAAATAAGGAAAACTAGTTTTAAGAAGTGAAGAAAACACGTTTTTTTTAAAACAAGGTTTTTAAATAAGTAGCCGAATATGCATTTGTAAAATCCTAAAGACTTTTCTGAAAATTTCGTTAGAGTTTCCTTTGTAAATACTGGCCCCAAACGGGGTACAACATGAATAGTATATGTACAATGATAAAAGGTATCCCCAAGCGAGAGTTAGCTCTTCTTCAATCGACGGTCACAACCACGCAAGAAGTATAATGTACAACGCTGAATGGCGAGGATCAAACTCAAAGGAGAAATCAAAAATCAGCATGAAAACCATAATACTACAATGCGCGACTCTAAGGTCGAAATAATACAAAACTGGTTTTCTAAGTCTGAAACAATATACAAGTTTGGTTGATGGAATTACTAGATACAATTGAATAATACATGTACAAGGGTAGTTCTGATGCAAAAGAACCCACCTACCAAAGCAAATCACCCGCAAGGGAAGCAGTGTGCCAGAAGCCGCAATGGAACCTGTACGGCAAAACTTGCAAGAACTATGGCACAACGGGGGTCAGTTCTCGTGAATAGAAAACATCACTGAGCATAAATTGTATGTATGACACAATCCTAGGTCAATAAGATCAGATATATATATAAACCTCAAATCAATAAGTATGAAGCATAATAAGGTGCCAATGTAACATCTATACATGAGTGTAGTGCCAAGTGCTCGTGCCAGTGCCTCAGGTATTAACATATCACAAACATGAGGTATGATCAATGTCGACTATATCAGGAAGTCTATAAATATATGGATATCATCCAAGTATGTGATCAATTTCATCAATGTCAACTATATGTATGTGGAAATCGTCCACGTGTCACCCAATGACAATAAGCATCATGCATGTAAATATCATAAAGTATATGCATGGAAATATGAGGATATAAATCAACATGTGTCGCTCGCGACATATCAAAATCATGGAACCTGAGTGTCTAGCATCGACACTCAAAACATCATGAAACCTGTGTCTAGCATCGGCACGTAAATCCTCATATATATAGGGCTCCGTCAGTCCGGACCGGCCCGTATCATCTCTCAACTCCGGTCGGTATCCCCCAGATATCCGCCGAGCTCAACACAATCACCGGTAGGTAGTACTCCCCTGCCGGGCTCACCGTCTAGCATATACGAGTCTTCTTGCCCCGGGGTACCTCTCTGGGTCCACCATGTACCCGCAGACGGTGCCTACCGCTCCTCGAATCGGGTTTCACATGCCACTCTCAGAACCGAGAAAACACATGGTGGATGCACTGAAATATCATATCAAGGGTAACCGGGATTTTAAAACAATACATACTCTCTTTTTAAAAAACCCACGGTTCCCAAATCCAGAAATATCATGGAAACAACATATCTCAATGCGTATAATCAGAAAGCATGATGTATGCGACATATAAAAGAATGTAACCATATCAGTATATCATGCAACATAGAATAGTAATATGCACATATTGGGGAAAACCGCTCTTTTAAAATGAATCAGTTTTAAAGAGTATCTTGCGGTTCCCAAATCTCCAAATCAAGCGAGAAATCATCTATGTATGTGCAAATATGTATGTGTACAAGTATGAGTGTACAACAGGTAGGTGCATGAGTATGAGTGTACAGTAAGTATATGCACAAGTATAAGTGTACAATATGTGAGTACACAAGTATGGATGTACAATAGGTATGTACACAAGTATAAGTGTACAATATGTGAGTACACGAGTATGGATGTACAATAGGTATGTGCACAAGTATGCCATGCAAGGGTCATATCCTGAATGCAACAGTACTACAGTGTAGTGACATGGCAATTATCGATGATGAAGTGTGTGAGCCGGCAAGCAGGTGTACGTGGAACATATGCATCATCGATAATGGTGCTGGTATCCTAACAGCATGATTTTTATATAACAATAATCATTTGCACATGCAATGCGATGCGAGTAACAAGAATATGCAGAAATCGACTAATAAAAGCAACAGTGACGCATCTGCATCAATATAAAAATGTTATACAATTTTCCATTTAAAATAAGACGAATCGAGGTTTTTAGTAAAATAAGGACTACGGTGGTTTAAGGAGAGATGCGTCTTTTGAAAATATCCGTAGAATCCCTTTGCCTATCTTTGAAATACTCCCGATTCATTAGTTTGAAAAAGGTATGACATCGGCCTAGTCTAACATCTACTAAGCAACTACAGATCTAGCTAACACGCTAATCAGGAGGGGTATAGAAACCACCTAAATCTGAGTCGATATATATATATATATATATATATATATATATAATATAATAGTCGGTGATCCCGCCTCAAAGTTACCGCGTACGATACAATATCATATGACATCCTCGAGTCATGAGTGCGGATCTATCATCAATGTAAAGCTCGTACGGTAAATCATCGTACGACATCCCAATAGCTGGATACGGGTCAATATCACATTCCTCTCATCAATTATCAGGTATCCTTATCATCATATCTCATGATCTGGGGTACTGATCTAAGTCTAGTATAAATCTATACCATCTATATAAATATATGTGCGTGCATGAAAACACGCCAAAAGGCCCGGTAAAATCTCATGTCGTATCCCAAATACGAACCACATCATATCACCGATCTCATGGCACTATGCCCAATCTCATCGACTCATCTCCCAATATCATACACTATCCTCATCGTCCAGGTATAAGTATAACAAGAAAGCATGTGTGTGTGTAAACCTATTCTAAGGTTCGCATCTAGGAAACTATACTTGTTTACATCTAAACCCTATTCTATCCCTAGTACACTACTCACACCTGAATATCCAAGTCACACACATAACGCTATCATACATATATATATAGTATATATATATATATAGTATACTAAATATCGAACTGCGGGGGTGCTATACGCCATCCACCCGACTTTCCCCTTAGATATAATCTACTCACCTTGCATCCTCTGTGTCTGTGTCGATGTCGCCTTCATCTTCTTCATCGTATGAAGCCCTCGAGAAGGTACCGACAGATAGCAAAATCGCAACGCACATTAACATCACATCGTAAAACCAAAATGACATGCTAAGGCCTATAGGTTATAACCAATGGACTACGCTTTCAAAACCATCAAACAACCCTCGATGTCATCGTGAAAACGTCAAGTGATCGAGGTAAAACACAAATACGCAAATCTAGAATCCAATAAAATACGCAAAATGAAAACACGAATAAAAACAACAACTATAGAAAAGGGTCCCAGATTTCACCCTAAGTCAAATTAGACAATTTTGCATATGCCAGGGGTCTAATTTATAGATGTGTGAACTACAGAACAAACACGGCCCCAATCCTAACTGATCTGGCCGCAATTTGCAGCCAGATAGAATAAATCTATGGCCATCCTTAAGGGTTAGGGGCTGGGGTTTTGGTGGCATGTTCTAAATCACCTGTATGCATCTCTGTCCTATCAAAATAATTTTCAGAGTCTCGGGGTGATAGAAGATTCCCTTTAACCCTCACAGATTCCACAATTTCCCGATATCGACTTTTCTAAATCCGTATTCCGGTGTTGTAGTCTCTGTTTTAGGCCTGGATTCTAGCAATAGGGGGTTTGTGTGGTGGCCTCTACTGAGCTTAATTACCCATCACCACACTCAATTCCCTATAACCCTAACTAGAGTTTTCCTAAGTCCTCAAAACCACTCGATATCGACATGAAACATGAATGGATGCATATGGAATTGAAACACTACACTAATGGTGTAAAAATTATCTCCTTTGGCAACTTAAGAATTTTCCTGAGTTGCTCAAAGTTCTCAAAATCTTCTCTTTCTTGGTCCATTGGGTAGTTAGAGGGCTTGTGCACCTTTTTTGTGAAATGGATGTTGGGTTTTGAGTTGAATTTCATGGTGTTTTGGGGGATTTTGTGGAGGAGAAGAGGAGGGGCAGCAGCAACAGCAGGAATGGGGGAGATAGGGGAGACGACTGAGTGAGAATAATGATTGGGGATGGCTCAAGACTAAGTCAACATAAACCCTCACCTTTCTCTCTCTCACCCATACCTATTTCTTTATTCTTTTCTTTTTCTTTTCTAATAAATCATCAACCATGATAAAAACATGTAGGAAAGCCATGGAAAAATATGTAACAAGTGTAGAAAAAGATACGGTGCATGTTTTGCACAAAATACGCTTAAAGCGCGATTAGCGATTTTTAATCGTGATTAACACTAAATTAGCATATAATTAATCATAAAAACTTACAAATTTGCGTAATTCACATAAAACACACTCTTTTAGTAATTTCTATAATTTTCAAAAAAATTCCCCAATTTATCGGTATTTAATTATACCAAAATATAAAAATATTCATTAAAATTAATATTAAATTATAAAAATTCACAAAAATAATATTCTGTTTTTTTGAAATATTACAGTTCGTCTGTGAGTATCGCATATTGGGCCTACGGGGATGGTAAACGTCAGACCGCTAATAGCGGTATAAGTCATGTCGGAGTGTAGCCCAGAACACCCTGAGAAACTATTGGAATACCTACCAGTAAATCTCACTTGCCTTGACCAAGGACTTTGTGTAATGGCTATCGAAACACA
Source organism: Agapanthus africanus (assembly GCA_030015575.1). Lineage (NCBI taxonomy): Eukaryota > Viridiplantae > Streptophyta > Magnoliopsida > Asparagales > Amaryllidaceae > Agapanthus > Agapanthus africanus. Next base: position 342,890,165 of record CM057337.1, on the reverse strand, counting down.
GCTTGATATCAACCACCAATACCGGGAGAGACAAAACCCCTGACGATCCGCTCACTGCCTCCATGTGGCTCGAGACTCCACCCAACTAAAACATGATTGCACGACTCCTTTGAGCCGTGGTAGGGTAGTTATCAAAGCAAAGTGGGAACTCACACGAGACAAATGATGATCTCAGGTCGATAGACTAACCTGTACACATGTCACCAGGGAACTGCTATCTAACGATAGGTATAATACCAACTAGCATGTTCCCGGCGAGTCCGTCCGGTGTACTCATAACCTAATGAGCACCTGTATACTATCTTAGGTGAACCAACTGACACCAATGGCTTGTGAGACCGGCCATCGCCCCTCGTCGGGGTCTCGATCCGTATACACTAGTCTATTCTCGAAGTATTGATGCCCAGTCTCGAAACTCTCATGACTAGGGACACTTTAAGGATGTGCATATAGACTACCCAACTCTCACATATATGTTCGCCATCATACTGCTGGTAGTTAAGAAAGAATCTTATGGGCTCTAGCAACATGTAATAGTGTCTATAATGTCACCTGAAGCATGTACATGATGATAAAGGCAAACCAGATAGAAAACTATCATCTCGAGTAAGACTGCTCTACCGGTATAGGTCCTCCCTCAATCATTGCAATCACGTGCCTGCGATCCAATAATTGACTTGAGGGCACTATAGCCAACAAAGATGGAATCATCCATCGCCCATCATATGGGTTGAGAAGCGTATATGCTAGTCTTCTCTGGAGTATCGATACCTTGTCTCGATACACCCTCGACTAGGAACAATTATAAGGTATACTAGTGGACTACCTTCGGCCCTACTAGTATGATCTCCAGCATAGTCCTGGTAGTGAAGTACACAGCCTAAGGGGTTTATCAACATGTGAGAGCAAGACAGCATCACGTATACAATTCAATATGTTAAGACAAAGAGCAACCAGATAGCATACTATCATGTCGAGCAAGAAAGTCCTCCCTATATATATCCAAGCATCCACTACAATATACATCACATGTACAGCAATGGCCTCTAGGAAATACATATAACTAACATAATTACACCCTACAAGTTCGCCAATCATTCGGTCAGGCCAGTGCCGGTACTTTGAGGGATGTTCCCGTGCTTTCGCACGGACCTAATTAAAATAAACCTCGTTTTCCCAAGGACGTAACCCCGTTAACACCTTTCTAGACACCTAATTTGATCGGCTAATTGTATTGTTTAAACCTCTCCCAGGAGTAACTCTTACTCGCAGGGGGTATCGGGATACAACTATCTCATAGAAGGTATGCAATCTCATTGCAAATTTCAACACTTGAAATTCCCGATAATATTTTACCCCTAGCGTCCTACGACCTTGACGGAGGCCAAACTACCCATAGAGCGCTAGTCAAGTTCAACCCGTTCATTTCTTGATTGAATTAGACCCACCCGCACGACCCTTGACGGAGGCCAAACAACGCCGTACGAATACCCTAATCCAATCGCATCCCATGCTACAGATATGTACTAATTAGCTACCGTACACTACGCCTTGACAGCGGCCAAACTGCTGTAGCACGAATACTAAATACTACTTATCTGAAATGACGGAGGGCTATGACAGGTTTTTAAGAAAACCCTTTGCTTAATGAACTTGATATCGTTGTAGAATCGAGTGATTTTGAAAAGAAGTGTTTTTGAGGCTTTTGCTAGTTTTGCTAAAGAGGCCACTCCCGGTGAAAGGATCTCGGCTCTTTCCTTATCGATTTAGGTGTTGGATATTCTACAAGGAATACCGCTATGCAAAGCAAGAACTAGAGCTACTAGTTTTTAAACAAGTTTCCACAACATCTTTAGGTTTATTTTATTTCATTAATCTCATTAATGAAGTCCCATCAATTATGCTTCCTAAGCATCACAGAAGAAACGAAAGCAACAATAGTTATTATATATCATATATATAATATAAGCATTCGTCTTAACATATCACGTGATCACATCACAGAATATCAGCAGCAGAAGAACACATATGAAATATTTGATATACAAGGAATTCCGTGTTTTAAATTAAGCCAGTATAAAACACAGATTCCACGGTCGCGATGAATAGCCAAACCCACATCCCTAGACCCCTACGAGAGCAGCAAGAAACCCTCCCAATTCAAGAGTTAGGAGACCCGGTCTCAACTCCTCGAGATGGTCTCCCACTGGACCCTAGAACCCGGTTACTTGTGCTCCCCGCCTTGGGTCTATCCTAATGCGGAAAAGTAAATAATATACATTAATGGTGACATCATCCTCAATCCAGAAGTTGCCCAATAAAAGAATATTGCATACAAGCTTTTACATGAATGAAAATGAAAAAACTCTCATCTCACATAAAAAAACCCAGCTATTCAAAACACAACGATCCAATATAATATATCACAGCAACACATAACATCACATATCATCAACATAAGTAAATATGCGTATCCCATATGTCGTTGACGTATAGCAACGAAACCGGCGATACGCCACATATTATACTTACGGTCGCAGAAAAGAAAGTGAAAAACTACAACAATTGAAATTCGCAGCCATCTTAGACATCATAAACCCAATGTATCACATACTTTGGATTTCATTCCTAACCAAATGAATTCCTTAGACATCATATGCCTAAAAATTATAAACCCCGCATTTTAGTCTCGATATTGAAAATACTTTCCAATAACCAGTCGGGTAATTCAAAAAGATTCCCGATAACCAGATCGAATGTTCTTCGGAAACTTTAGTTGACGGCTGCACCTCCGATGCCGTCGACGAAGTGCACTTAGGCGGAACACCACGGCCGCGAGCACCCAAACGGATGCTTTTGGTGACGGCGTTCTCCTACAGTCACTTGGTCAGGGCTATGGGGCGTGGCTATGTAGTAACGTTACCCGGTGAGTATCCGCATACGCTACGTGATTGCGACGAACTTTTGATCCATATCAAAATTCTGTGGCAACCGATCAAATGAGACTAAACTGCTAGATTTATAAAATTCAAACTAGTTATCTCATAACTAATTATATGGATTCCAAATATTGTATTACAATCACAAATAGCTAGACGATGTTAAACTTTTCGATCGAATAAACAAATACCCAAAAATTCCCAAAGAGCTCAACACTTGAGCGAAGTTTAAAAGGTACCCAGAACATGCCACAGTACCTATGGACCAGCCGTAGAAGAGTCAACCCTTGCCTCACCTATGGCACCGCGGAACTACCACAAACCCTAGAGTTTGGTGGCGGCTCCGACGGTCACAGAATCGAGTTAGGGTTTCGTTCTTCTAGAGGGTCCACAGAATCACCTGCAAGATTTTCTGATTATTTTAAACATGGAAAAATCCAACTCTTGGAAAATTTCCAGCGAGCGATGAAATGAATTATTGATATTCGTTCGAACATTTTAACGTCGTCTAAATAACCAGAAATAATGTTAAAATTATGAATATGAAACACTCTGAATTGCCAATACAGTAAGACCACATCACATGCAATCTTAGAAAAAACAAGCAACACCTGAAACACCAAAACCCCAGAGACTGGAACACCCTAAAAAATTCAACCCAGAACTCGACCAGAAAACCGAGCTGGACGGATTTTCTTGACTTGTGGCCGGCCATTTTCCGGCGACGAAGGCTGAAATTTTTATGGTGTTCATATTACATCTCATGCAACATTCTGCAATTGCTCAAAAAAAATTTCGACACTCTAAAAAATTCGACAGAAACTAGATTTTAGTGTTGCATGTTTCGGAGTAGTTTCGGTTTTGTAATCTAACAAATATCGTCTAATTCTCTAGCTTGGCTCCGATACCACTGTAGGGTTCTCTAGGAGCCCGCTGGGTTTCAGAAGGCATCGTCCATGCCAATTTCAAAAAAATTGCCGTACTAAACAACCCTAACCCTAGAATCTTAACTAGAGGTTTAGACGAAAGAACAATGTAAACAACTTTACATGTAAGTGAATGAGGAATAAAACCTTTGTAGACTGGTCCTTCACTTTTAAAGCTCTGTGTAGTAGTCCCTTCTCTCCAAGTAGTGAACACTTGAACTCTAGTTAGGGTTCACAAGAAGAAATGAACAAGCTTGCTCAAAGTCTTCGAGGCCGAAGATAATCTACGCCGAGGAGACTCAAGCTCATGCTACCTCTTCACTAATGGTAGATTAGTGAAGCAAACACCCTAAACTAAATGGCTAATATAGTAGAGGATGATGAAGTAGGAATTTTGCTCACTTTAGATTTATTTTTCTTACAATATTTCTTCATTCTTTGAAAAGCTAGAAAGCTTTCTCATGAGGAAGAAGAAGATGAAGTGGAGAAGGGAATGAAACTCATGAGATGAGAATAGCAGCCATAGGTGAGTTAGTGTCATACACTAACTCATGTAGAGAATAAACCATGGCTAACAGTAAGGTTAGGTTAATAAATATCTACAAGTAAAACAAAATTAGTGGACTTGGTCAATGGTTCCATAAGCTTCTACAAGCTTGAACCATGTGACTAATTTCTAATAAATTTTGATTAACTTTAAATAAATAAAACCTAACATTACCATAAGCATGGTGTGAGTCTCATACACCCATGTAGCATGTAGCATCAAGCATGACACAAAATAATGTACATTAATATATATCACATATATACTAAATATATACAAGTGAGAAAAAAAAATGTTAAGTGAGCTAATATTAGTTAATGTAAGTTAATATATCAAATATATATAATTATACATCAAATTATTAAATCAACACTCGATTTAATAATCCGGCTATATCACATACAACCGACTAATATCAAATGTATCATCCTGTCGAATCAACACTTGATTCGACAGCCCGGTTATATCACATATAACCGACCTATATCACATATCGCGAGAATAGAATACGGTATCACATACGCGTATTAATCTCGGTCCCGCACATATCACATATGTGCTCCTACTTCATTTCGCTTGAACCAGGAAACCTCTGTGTAGGACTCTAAAGACTCGTCAATACGCCGGCAGTAGGTGGTGATCATATTAGACACCCACAAACCGCAAGCGGTCTGATAAACATAACGACCACCAGGGTATTGAGCGATCAGAAGATCAACAAGCAAGCCTGCTCATACTCCTGCGAATCCAATCAGTAACACTACCGTACAGTCCGATCTCTTCATCAGATATGTCGCATATCACAGCCTGGGGTTGGAAAACGTCAGACCCCAATAGCCTAATAAGTCATGCCGATGCAAAGTCCATAACGGTTCGAGAAACTACTGATAACACTTAACAGTAAATCTAAGCAACCCTGGCCAGAGATTTCCTGTTATGGCCAATCGAGCATAGCACAACATCAACCCTCAATACCGGGAGAGACGAATCACCTCCTATCGCTCATTGCCTCCATATGACTCAGGACTGTACCCAAAAACCACCATTTTTCACGATCTCTTAATCGTGGTAAGGTGGAAATCAAAGCACAGTGGGAATCACACAGGACTCTATGACGATCTCGGGTCGACAGACTAACCTGTACCAGTGTCACCAGAGAACTACTATCCGACGATTGGTATAATACCATCTAGGAGTTCTCGGCGAGTCCGTCCAGTGTACCCAGTCTCCACTCAGCACCCGTATACCTTCTCTAATGTCAAACACCAATGGATGTGGGATCATCCATCGCCCATCATATGGGTCAAGAAGCGTATACGCTAGTCTACTCTGGAATATCGATGCCCCGTCTCGATACCCCCACGACTAGGAACATTTGAAGGTTGTATTTACCGAATACCATTGCCCCACTAGTATGATCTGCATCATAATCCTGGTAGTCAAGTACTCATCCTAAGGGCTTTATCAAGATGTAATAGAGAGACAATAAGTGTACATGTTACGATAAAGTGCAACCAGATAGCATACTATCATGTCGAGCAAGAAATTCCTCCCTATCTGTCCAAGCATCCACTACAATATACATTACATGTATAGTAATAGCCTCTAGGGCATACATATAACTAACATCTTCTTCGGGTGTGTTAGTTATTGAGAACTGTTTCTCAGTCTGCTCTATGTCCTGAGTATTAGATATCAGATCAGGATCTCACATTTGTAATCTGTTACAAGAGTTAAAGAAAAGTAGAGAACTGGGATAGGGTGATATGTCTCTCAAAGTAGGGAATGGAGCAATTGTTGCTGCCGAAGCTGTCGGCGAATATCACCTAGGTTTTCCAAATGGTAATACATTGATTTTGAACGACTATTATTTCGTATCATTTATGATGTGCAATATACTATCCATATCTTTATTAGATAAAAAGGGATATAATTTTTTATTAGAGAAAAATGTTATGAACATTTTCCTAAATCAAGTATTGGTTGGGTTTGGTATGTTGTGCAATAGCTTATACGTTCTCTAAATATACAGAACACATACAAAAGGAAAAGTTCAGAAATGAACGAAGCCTTCTTGTGGCATTGTAGACTTGGTCATATCAATACGAACAGACTAAGTAAGTTGCATAAAGATGGATATTTGAATCCGTTCGAATTTACATCTTATGAAACTTGTCAGTCATGCCTCAAAGGGAAGATGACCAAAACTCCGTTTACGGGACACGGAGAAAGAGCTACTGAACTCTTGGGACTGATACATAGTGATGTATGCGGTCCTATGTCAGCACATGCCAGGAATGGTTCCTCATACTTCATTATATTCACCGATGATCTCTCAAGATACGGACATGTGTTCCAGTTGAAACACAAATCTGATGCTTTTGAGAAATTCAAGGAATATAAGAGCCAAGTAGAGAACGAGACAGGTAAAAGTATTAAAATCCTTCGCTCTGATTGATGAGGTAAATACTTAAGGATGGAATTCCGAGATTATCTAAAAGAGAACAGGATTCTTTCTCAGCTTACTCCGCCGTATACACCATAGCACAACTGTGTATCGGAGCGGAGGAATCGCACCCTATTAGATATGGTGCGCTCTATGATGAGTGCTGCTGAGTTACCTGTTTCCTTTTGGAGTTATGCACTTAAAACAGCTGCATACATATTGAATAGGGTTCCTACCATATCTGCGCCTATCACTCCATATGAGATATGGGAGGGGAAGAGACCATGTCTTAATTTCATTAAGATATGGGGTTGTCCGGCTTATTTTGAAAAGCAAAATCCGGACTAACTCAAGGCAAGGTCTGCTCTATGTAAGTTTGTTAGATATTCCAAACATTCATGGGGGTATATCTTCTACCACATCGAGGAACAAAAGGTGTTTGTTGCTCAACATGCCACCGTTATAAAAAAGGAATTTCTTCAAAAAGAAATTAGTGGTAATGAGGTAGAGCTGGAAGAAGTTCCATATACACAAACTACAACTGAAGATTTGGTAGAACTGGAGGATTCAATAGTCCCCGACGAACCTCAGCCACTCCACAGATCTAGTAGGGTTTCTCACCCACCTGAGAGATACTACGGTTTTCTCATAGATGGTGAGAGCGAGGATTGCATCATGAAAGATGATGACCCAACTAGTTTCGAGCAGGCCATCACAACTGGGGACTCTGTGAAATGGCTGGATACTATGCGATCTGAGATGCAATCCATGTACACCAACAAAGTATGGACTTTGAAAGTTGCTTCTGAAGGGGTAAAACTCATTGGGAGCAAGTGGATCTTTAAGAAGAAAATTGGTGTAGATGGAATGGTTGAGACCTTCAAAGTTAGACTTGTAGCAAAAGGTCTTCGTCAACGATCAGGTGTCGACTATGATGAGACCTTTTCTCCTGTGGCTATGCTTAAGTCCATCAGGATCCTACTTTCCATTGCTGCATACCATGATTATGAAATCTGGCAGATGGACATCAAGACCGCTTTTCTAAATGTTGATTTAGAAGAAAGCGTGTACATGACACAGCCAGAGGGCTTCGTAGACAGTGGGAGCAACGGAAAGGTGTGAAAGCTTCTTAAATCAATTTACGGATTAAGCAGGCATCACTGAGCTGGAACATCTGTTTTGATGTAGCAGTCAAAGAGTATGACTTCATCAAAAATATATATGAACCATGTATATATAAAAAGGTTGTATAGAGCAAGGTCGTATTCCTCGTATTGTACGTGGATGACATACTCTTGATAGAAAATCATGTTCCTATGCTGCGCTCGGTCAAACTCTTCCTATCACAAAAGTTCCCCTTGAAAGATCTGGGTGATGCCTCCAACATCCTGGGGATAAAGATCTATAGTGATAGATCTAAAAGGATGTTGGGATTGTCCCAATCCAGGTACATAGACACCATACTAAAGAGATTTAGTATGGAAGATTCTAAACGTGGTAATTTACCTGCTTGTTCAGGAACACTTCCTCCAAACAGATGTCTTCCAAGACTGATTTGGAGAGGGCTCACATGAATATGATACCCTAAGCTTCTGCAGTTGGGTCTATCATATACGTGATACTATGCAACAGACCGGATGTAGCTTACGCACTTAGTATGGTAAATAAAAATCAATCAGACCCAGGGGACTAAAGAGATGTTCTTTGTCTATAGTAACGGAGAACTCCAAGTGGAGTCCTTTACCGATTCGGGCTTCCAGAGTGATAAGGATGACAGCAAGTCTGTCTCGGGCTTTGTCTTCACCCTTAATGGAAGGGCGGTATATTGGAAGAGTTTCAAGCAAGTGTCACGACCCGGAATTGGCACGTGACCGGCACTTGAATCACGTGAATTCTATAGGACCCCACCATAATCCAAGTAAGCCGAAAGCCGAGAAATCTAAACCTTTTTAAGAAAATAATGGAGGTGAAGTTTTGAAATAAGGGTATAATGAATTCAAGTTATTCTTTAAATGCATACGTAATGTTATATGAAAACACAAGTGGGTTGTATACTATAGTTGAAAAAAATTTCGTCATTTGAAATTCGGGCAGCACCACCTTTGTAAATTTGATCCAAAACCATTACATAACAAAAATAATATAGGCATCCCCAAGCGGTAGCTAGCTCTTCGCCAATTAGCAGAAATAAACACGCAAATACAAATATACGACGCCCAAAGCAAAGATCAAACACAGAAAAGAAAGTAAAGAAACCAAAGCATTATCAAACCCAGAATAAATAATAATACACACATCTCGCTCTAAGTCTGAAATAATATATATGTCTATGGTTTCTAAGCCCACCAAATATATATAGTCTGGTTGATGGAGCTTTTAACTATATACAACTAAATAATAATGTATACAACAGCGGTTACGATCCGAGAAGTAACCCACCTACCAATGCAAATCACCCAGAAGAAAAGATGTGCCTGTAAGCCAAAACTGATCCGAGCGGTCGGTCCTGCAAAAAAACTATGGCACAGCGGCGGTGAGTTGCCAACTCATGAGTAGAAGATATCAACTGGTAGAAATCGAATGTATAACGATTTCCTAGGTCATACTATAACATGAAAATAGCATACCGTGTGGTATCTAGGATGATCGTATATACATATGTGTAACAATAACATTATCGTGCCAGTATCAATATATAGTACCAAGTCATTTGTGTCATACATAAGTATATACGTGTATCATCAAACGTATATCCATCAACGACACATCAAATCATCATGATACCTGAGTGCCCAGCATCGACACTCGAAATCATCATAAAACCCGTGTCTAGTATCGACACGTAAATCCTCATATCTCAGGCACTGTCTTATCAGATTGGTCCTCATATCTATCTATATCATATCACTTCAGTCTGTATCCTTCGGATATCTGTTGAGTCTAACACTATCACCGGTAGCTAGTGTTCCCCCGCCGGACTCAATGCCTTTCTATACGATCTTCTTACCCCTGGGTACCATACCGGGTCCACCATGTACCTACAGCCGGTGACTCCTCACTCCTCGAATAGGGTAATCATTATAGCTCAACACCGAGAAAATTCATGGTGTAACATTTCAGAAAAAAATATAAAATATTATTTTAGAATTTAATATTAAAATAATATATTTCCCGAAAACTGCCCGATTTGCGAAATTAGGGTTTTCGAAAAAGGGTATAAATATATACCAATTTTTTTGAAATAATTGGAAATTAAAATGATTTATTCATTTTTAGAATATATTTAAAAGATTTGGCATTTTTAAAATCCATTATATGCAGTTTAAATAAAAACCCGATTTGGTTAATGCAATACTAATCGCGATTAAGTAAAATACGTATTTCTACAGTTTTCATGGTTAGTGCATGTAACGTTTTAAAAATAATTAAATAAATAATTAAATGAATAAAAGTGTTTAAGTGAATTTTAGGATTTTCGGTAAAGTAAAATGTATTTTTCGTAAAACAAAACCGTGATTGTTTTTCATTATAATTTTAAAAATATCCATTTTAATTATTAAATAACTAGTAAATGGTGTTTATTTAGCCACTTATAAATTTTTAGTTTAATAAAATATTTTTCCTAAATTAATTATTTTAAATATTAACATAAGCTTTATTTTTACACTAAATTAGTGTAAATTACAAATTTAAATGGTTTTAAATTGTAAAAATGAACCATGGCATGTTAGAATTTAGTATGTATCATGCAAAAATTATTTGCAAATTTTTCCTATTTTCTAGAGCTTTCTTGAGTTGCTATAGTAAACAAATAAATAAATAATTAAATAAACCATGAAAAGACCTTTAAGTGATATTTCTCCTCTTGAAACTTCTACACTTTTCCTTAATCATTTCTTTCTCTCCCTCACTCCCTCAAGGCCGGCCACAACCCCCCATGGCTGCCCCTCCCCATTTCCCACTCTTTTTTTGTTCAAAATTCATCAAAAATACTTCAAAAATTCAATTAAAATTCCACAAAATCCTAATTTCTTCATACCCTTTATTCTCTACCCTTCTTTATATGGATTTTGGAGTGGGAAAGCATGTATTTTGGAGGCTCATTTCTTGTTTGGATTTCATATTTTGGGAGGTATAATTTCTTTCTTTTGATTTATTGTTTTAGATGTTCATTTAAGCTTAATTAGATTTAATGAATTAATTCTATGTTTTTTTTTAAAAATGCAAGTTAGGGTTGTAAATTCAAGTTAGGGTTTTTATTAATTAATTAGGGTTATAATAGATGGTTTAACATCTTTTAGAGTGGAAAATTCTTGCATGGTGGTGGTATAATAAATTGTTTATCGAAATTGTTTTAATTAAACTATTTAGCTAACTAGATTTTTCTAAAATGTGTTTGTGGGTAAAATAAAATTCTTATTAAGGTTGTTATCATTAGATGGTAGTTTTAATGAGAATATTAGCATATTAATTGAATGAAAAACTTAGTTTGATCACTAAATTACTTTGATAAATGGAAAAATAGTAATAAAATGCTATTATTTGTAAACTAGATTTTAGGAATTTCTAAATAAATGTGATTAAAAATATAGTTTATGGTTTCATTGAATCATTATCATTATGAATTGTGGTTTAATACATTAATTCATGCAAATCATGTTTTGTGGTGGAATTGTGGTGTTTTGCTTGAAAAATGTTGAAAATTGTTAAATGTTGCAAACTAGAAATTTCAAATCAATATAAATTTGTGTAATAAAAATATAGTAACGGTTTGTATAGTCTAGTTATGCTATATAATGAGTTTTATAACTATTGGATTCATTTAAATGTCAAGTTTTGAAGAAAAACGGTAAATTGGCATTTTCGGGTTTTACGAAATCGGGCGATTTGATGGATTTTAGGGTTTCGATGGATTTAATCATGTTCTATAATATAAGTAATGAGTTTTAAAACTACGAGTTATTTGTTGATGTTTATCTCGATCCATCGGAGTCTGTACGCCGATATCGAGCGATATTTGGTTCTTTTGCGTGGACGGGACATAGGTTTTAACCTATGCTTGTTCCTTGCGTCGTTTTGGCTTTTGTATGTGATTCAGTTTACGATACTATTTATATGTTTGCGTTTAGGTACCCCTCACGTGGACTGCGGGCGATGAAGAGGATGATGGCGACACCGTCTTCGGCAGACATGGACCAGGTGAGTAGATGCATATCTACGGGGGGAAGTCGGGTAGATGGCGTTTAGCACCCCCGCAACGTAGAATAGGAATAGCACTTATTGACATTAGGAAACCAGATGTGACCCTAGATTCTTACTGAGTAGGACCCTGGTAATGACCCTAGGCGGGACTAGACTGATTTAGGAAAACCACACCTGAGGATGAATACTTTGGGAGTGGGAGAGGTTCGTAGGTTTCTGATAGAAACACACACGCACACACCAAAACTTGACACGGCGTATACGTATATGTGTGTATATATATAAAACTAGGTATAGGTGTATATATATACACAATACGTATATGGGATTCGTTGATGTGATATGATATCTGAGGTATGATGAAACAGTATAACTGGGCTTGATGCCGTGATTCTTGACTATACAGTCGTATTAAAGTGTTAGCGGATCATTAGAGAATGAGATAATGAACATGAACATATAAATTATAAAGGGTGGTGGTGATATTGAGGTACATGAGACGCTAAAATAGTACCTGGGCTGTAGCTTGTGACTTGATGACGATAAGATATCGGTATGATTTAATCACAATATTACACATATGACATGATATTTCTAAGGATAAACTAATGATGCTTATCATGATGGCAATGATATATGATTAATGTATGCGATCACAGTTTAGCACCTTGATCATGAGATGTGTTGATGATGACATTATACGAATGAGGAGACACCTAGGAGATACTTGACCGTACCCCGATATTGGGATGCCATACGATAGATTTTACCGTACGAGGCTTAGATTTGATGATTGATCCGCACTCTTGATTCGAGAAAGCCGTACTACGTACGTGACGCTATTGAGGAAGGATCGCCGACTATTAGAGATATTGATTCAGACTTTAGGTAGACTCTAGTTTCTTACTGACTAGTCTATTAGGTTTAGTTCCTTAGGATGTTCGATGGACACTAGTTTAGGTTCGACTCACATAGTGGTAGTTGTACTCGTATTTCGCAGAGGAATGGATAATGCATATCTGTATTTACATTCATACTGTAATCATCATGGTGCATGTTCTTACATATGTTGCTATAATCAGTATAAACCTTACCTGTTAGGACACCAGCACTATTACCGATGATGCACATATTCTACGCACACTTATTTGCCGGCTCACACACATCGTCATCGGTAATTGCTATGTCACGTACACTTTAGATCATATTATCTTTTATTGATAGAATCAGTTAACCACTAAACCTATATAATATTGTGATTACTCTCTGATGTTAGTATAAGACATGATATTTATTACTTAGACATTCATGTATTCATATTTTCATGTTATCGCACAGTAGTATGGGCATATGCCGACACTTATCATATACTTACTCATGATTTTGAGATTTGGATTTCTATGAGATTTCTGGATTTTTTAGGAAAACCGCAAAAATATATAAAAACTTCTCTCTCTCTCTCCTCTTCTCTTTTTAAAATAAGATGCGGTTTTCTCGTGATGTATGTGTCGTCCACCATGAGTATTTCATGTTTTCTGTTGGATTTCGAGACCCGATTCGAGGAGTGGATGAACCGTCTCGGGTACATGGTGGGCCCGGTATGGTACCCCGGGGCAAGAAGATCGAGTTGTAGACGATGAGCCTGGCAGGGGAAGGCTACCTTCCGGTGATGTCTGGCGCGGCGGATATCCGGAGGATACCGACCGTTGTCGTGAGATTTGATGATATGGGCCGATCCGGACTGACGGAGCCCGAGATATTGAGACTTGAGATTACATGTGTTGTGTCGATACTTGACACGGATTTCCATGGATTTCATTGTTGAGATTTCAGATTCTTATACACATTTTACTATGATAACAGCTAAAGATTTCTTATACAGATATTTCTGGATTTCAGGATTGGTTATTTTATATTCATGATGCATGCATATCCATTCATATGACATAGTATTATATGAGGCACTGACACGAGCACGGAGTATCTGCATTTACACGTAGTTTTACCCTGCTATTACTAGATGATTGGGATATAATAGTGTAATATTATGACCTAGGATAGCGTCGTGCATTCGATTTCTTTTCGTAGATGTCTTCTACTCACGAGTTGGCAACTCACCCCCGTTGTGCCAAGTTCTTTACAGATTCGATGTACAGGTTTCCCTGGCAGCTTGCGGGCACATCTTTTCTTCAGGGTGATTTGCACGGTAGGTTGGTTCACTTGTATCTGAACCACCATTGTATTTTTTATTCTTTCATTTGTATCTAGTAAGCTCCATCAACCATATTTGTATTACTTGATAAGTTTATTGGACCAGTCTTTTATTTCGACCTTAGAGTCGCGTATGTATTATTCTGATCTGGTGGTTTTGTTTTCTTTTGAGTTTTGAACCTCGCCTATTGGCGTTGTATATTATTGTGCTTGTTGTGGTTGTTTCCGCCTGTTGGCGTTGATGCTAGCTCCCGTTTGGGGATGCTTTTTATTGTTTATGTATATTTTACTTGTTGTACCCGTTTGGGGGCCAGTTTTTATAGAGGAGACTCTGCCGAAATTTTTGGTAAAATTTGCTGATGTTTTTATACTTGTTTTCTTTTCTTTTCTTCTTTTTCTTCTTTTATGGTTTAGATTTCTGGGCTTCGGCTTACTTAGGTCACGTGGTGCCTCTAGACGCTTCGTAATCTAAGTGCCGGTCACGTTCCGTACTTTCGAGTCGTGACAGTGCACCATGACATGTATCATTTGGTTACATGTTCATTTGTGTTGTTTTAGTTATGGTTGATTTTATTTTGGTGAGAAAAGAAAGAAACGAGAGGCATGATTGAAAGGAGAGAAGGGGGGACATAATGATGAGGGGTAAGCATGCTTGGAGAGAGAGAGAGTATGAGAATAAGTGAGAGAGAGGGAGGGGCTGCCTCAATTCTCTTTCCCCTACCATTTTGCATCTCCTTCATCATCTTCCTCAAGCTCACATCCCTCCACTTTCAACCCCAAATATCATCTCAAAAACCTTGCCAAAACCCAATATCCCTTTCACAAAAAATGATCACCTCCTCATCCTCTACAAAATGGACCAAGCAAAGTGGAATTTTGATAACATTGGGAAGCTTGGGTTCTCTTGAGTTTCATCCTTGAGGTATAATCCTTTCCATTTAGTTTAGTTTATGTTTTCCTAGCATTCTGGTTAGTTTAGAATGGGTTTAAGGTGCGGGTTTGTGAAATTGGAAAATTCAAGAGAGGGTTTGGTGACTTGTGGGCTTGTGAGATGTAGTGGGGGTGTACAAGACCCTAGAGATCAATTAGTAGACCTAGAATAGAGAATACAAACTTAGAATTTTTTCCATGTCGGTTTTGTTGCCTTTGGTGTGCCTATAGTGAATCTGGAGCAACCCGGGGAATTTCTGAGCTTACTAAACAAAACCAGGGACCAAATTAGGGTACTAGGAGACCACACTGACCAGACGAACCCCAACGGATCTAGCCTTGCCGAGCATGCCAGATTTCCTAGTGGTGTGGCCGGCCACATGGTGGCATTTGGTGCCTAAGTTGGTCCAGTAGGTCATATACACCTTATACAACACCCTATCCTTGTTTGTGCAACTCCTTTTGGCCTGAGTCAATATCTGGGAGTACGTTAGTGTGATTTTTGGATATGTTTTCCGTATTTGAAATGATGAGTTTTGATATTTGGATTTGTAATTGGTTGTTGGATGTTTGTAGATCAACGACTTGGGGTAATTTGTTGGTTTTGCATGCGTGGGCTATAGGTTCTAACCTATAGCCGATCCGTGTGTCGTTTTGGTTTCCGAACTTGATGCTAATAGTGATTGCGATTGTGATGATATTGTAGGTACCCTTGCATGGATTCTGAGGTGACGGAGCATGGCGTCATCGAATTCGGCAATCGAGGATCAAGGTGAGTAGATCTATATCTATGGAGGAAGTTAGGTGGATGGCGTATAGCACCCCCGCAAACTTTGATGGAAACCGATTTATATATAGAATATGTTTAAGGGAACCTTTAATAGAAAACTATGGATAGAGTTAAAAGATAGTTAGAGAGACCATATTAGAAACTAAAAGATAGTTAGAAGTGATATGATATGACTAAAATGTGATGACGGGATTTGAGGATGATGTTTGATGAAATTACGGTTTTGTGTACTATAAGACTAGATAGCCGACGTAAATATGTCATCCGAACCATACCTATTTCCAAACTGAAGAATCGTATGCATCTTTTAAACAGATACATTGAGGGCCGTTATGAATTTTCAAATGATATCTTTTCCTTAAAAACACCGTAGCCCTTACTTTCAAAACAACGATTCGCATCTTTTAAAAACTGATTGAATGGTTCGGGTGTGTATGTTAGATTAGAGACGTATGCTTATAGTAAAGGTGGAATGTATATGTAAAATTGACTTGATGTAGGATATTAATGTAGGGTTACTAGGCACACTCAAGAGGTTCCACAAGGCATCAACCATGCCAAACAAAAATTTTCCGATGCCGAAAAACCCTAATATAGATCGTTAACTAGAAGTAAAGGCGAAAAGCGAGCATGCAAACAACTTTGCTAATAAGTGATAGAGATTACAATCTTTGTAGATCCGGTCCAACACTTCTTTAGCTCCGTGTTGACGTCCCTCTGCTGCGATCACCGGGTCCCGGACTCTAGCGATGGATTCGTCGGAGAAATGATCGGGCTAGGTCATTGACTTCGAGGCCGAAGATGACCTACGTCGGGGAGACTCAAACTCAAGCAATTCCTTCACTCGGTCGAAAACTTTATGAAGAGAACACCCTATACTACATGGCAAGTAGTAGAGGATGAAGAAATAGGAAGTGGGTTCACTTTAGAATTGGATTTCTCACTCTTTTTACCATGATGCCATTGGAGCTAGCAAGCTTTTTCAAGCTTGATGAAGATGAAGAAGAAGAAAGAAAGATAATTCCATTAAAAGAATAATATGAACACTTATCCTTTTAATCATGGCACCATGGTTGAGTTAAGCCCTCATGCTTAACTCATGTAGAGATTTAACCAAACCATTAGGTTAAAAGTTGGGTTAACTAATATCTTGAACAAATGACAAAAGAGTTGACTTTGTCAATGTTCATCAAGCTTCATGAAGCTTGATAACATTGACCAAAGTCACACTCTTTTGTTATATGCTAGGAAAATAGTAAACCCTAATTTTAACCTTGAGTTGGTTCAAGTCTCATACACACAACTTGTTTGTATCATCAAGTATGATACAAACTTGTACACTTGCATATATCACATATAAACAATGTGCACATTCAAGTGAGAAAATCAATCTTAAGTGAACCAATACTAGTTAATGTAAAGTAATATATCAAATATATAATTATACATTAAATCATTAAATCCACACTTGATTCAACGATCCGGTCATATCGCATATAACCGACTAATATCTTTAGTAACAACTTATCGAATCAACACTTGATCCGATAACCCGGCTATATCGCATATAACCGATCAATGTCACAAATCGCGAGAATAGAATACAGTATCACATACTGGTATTATTCTCGGTCCCGCACATATATCATATGCGCTCCTATTTCGTTTCGCTTGAGCCAGGAAACCCCTGTGTAGGACTCTAAAGACTCGTCAATACGCCGGCAGCAGGTGATGATCATATCAAACACCCACAAGCCGCAAGCGGTCTGCTAAACGTAACGGCCACCCTGGTATTGAGCGATCAGAAGATCAACGAGCAAGCCCGCTCACACTCCTGTGAATCCAACGAGTAACAATACCGTACAGTCCAGTCTGTTCGTCTGATATGTCGCATATCTCGTCTAGGGGTGGTGAACGTCAGACCCCAATAACTCGATAAGTCGTGTCGATATAAGGCTCATAACGGGTCGAGAAACTACTGGTAACACTTACCAGTAAATCCCTAAAGCAGCCTTAGCCAAGGACTTCCTGTTATAGCCAATCGAGCACTGCGCAACATCAACTCCCTATACCGGGAGGGACGAAACCCCTCCTATCGCTAATTGCCTCCATGTGACTCGGGACTGTACCCAAAAACCACCTTTTTGCACGCCCACTTGGACGTGGTATGATGGAAATCAAAGCACGATGGGAATCACACAAGACTCTATGACGATCTTGGGTCTACAGACTAACCTGCACTAGTGTCACTAGAAACTGCCATCTGACGTAATGTATAATACCATCTGGGAGTTCTCGGCGAGTCCGTCCAGTGTACCCAGTCTCTACTGAGCACCCGTATATCATCTCTGATGTCAAACACCAATGGATATGGGATCATCCATCGCCCATCTGTATGGGTCGAGAAGCTACACGCTAGTCTACTCTGGTATATCGATGCCCCGTCTCGATATACCCACGACTAGGGACTTTGAAGGATGTACTTATGGACTACCACGTCCCCACTAGTATGATCCACATCATAGTCCAGGTAGTCAAGTACACATCCTAAGGTCTTTACCAACATGTAACAGAGAGACAATCAGTGTACACGTTAAGGTAAAGTGTAACCAGATAGCATACTATCATATCGAGCAAGAAAGTCATCCCTATATATGTCCAAGCATCCACTACAATATACATCCTATGTATAGTAATGGCCTCTAGGGCATACATATAACTAACAATCTCGCACTTGCACTAGGGCCATCTGATAGCAGTGGTTGTAATATCTCATACTCAACCATCTCATAAAAGTCTCTCCCTGGGAAAAGGTCTTTCGTGAGTGGATCCGCCGTGTTGTCCTCTGAGTCTACTCTCCTGACCTCGATCCCCTGGAGATCAACCATCTCCACGATCAGGTGATACTGCCTAAGAATATGTCTGGATCACTGATGGGACGGGCATTCCTTAGCATAAGCCACAACTCCATTGTCACACAATGGTAGGAACAAAGGTCATCTCATGAACTAATATACACCCAGACTTCCTCTTTGGTAGCATCTTTGGTAGCGATGTATCCAGCCTTTATCGTCTAGTATGCCTCGGTATTTAGCTTGGAACTCTTCCAACATACCGTCCCTGAGCTGAGGGTAAAGACAATGCCTGCGACTGACATTCAGTCGTTCTTATCACCCTGGAACCTTTCCAGTGATTCTCCCCTGGATCAATTGATGCCATCTCACTACAACTAGTGAGTATCCTAACATCCAATTAGATCTATCTCATAGATCCAAAACCCAGGATTTAGTAGGTATCACTTTGATCCTTTATGGAGAATCCTTGTGATAAGCGGAGATTTGACCGAGCGTAGCAGGAAACTCCTTCTCTATCAAGAGTATGTCATCCACGTACTCTACGAGGATCACCACCATACTCCCTACTACCTTTTTGTATATACAAGGTTCATCTACCATTTTGATGAAGTCAAACTCTTTGACTACCACATCAAAACAGACGTTCCAACTCCGCGATGCCTGCTTTATCACATAAAACATCTTGCACACGTTTCTGCTGCTCCCACTGTCTACGAAGCCCTCTGGCTGTGTACTTATAGATGCTTTCTTCCAAATCATCATTTAGAAAAACAGTCAAGACACCCAACCGCCAGATATCGTAGTCATGTTATGTAGCCGTGGCAAGTAGGATCTGGATGGACTTAAGCATAGCTACTTAGAAAAGGTTTCATTATAATCCATACCTGGTCAATGATGCAAACCTTTAACAAGTGTAGCTTTGAAAGTCTCAACTTTTCCATGTACACCAAGTAATCTTCTCAAGATATACTTGCTCTTTATGGGGATTTAACCCTTCAGATAAAGCAACCAAAGTCCATACTTTGTTAGTGTATAAGGATTCCATCTCAGATCGCTAAGCATCCAGCCATTCTTACAGAGTCTCACTCTTGATGGCCATCTCGAAACTAGTTGGGTCATCATCTCATGATGCAATCCTCGCTCCCACTGTCATAGAGAAACCGAAGTATCTCTCAGGTGGGTGAGGAACCCTACTAGATCGGCGGAGAGGCTGAGGTTCGTTGGTTTCTATTGAATCCTTTGGTTCTACCAAATTATCAGCTGCAGTTTGTATAGCTGGAACTGTTTCCAGTTCTACCTTATAACCAATAATTTCTTCACAAGAAATTCCCTTTCACAAAGGTGGCATGCTGAGTAACAAAACATCTTTTGTTCCTCGGTTAGGTAGAAGATATTCCCTTGCGTATGCCTGGGATATCCAACAAACTTCTACAGATCTGACTTTGCCTCAAGCTTGTCCGGATTTTGCTTTTAGACATAGGCCGGACAACCCCAAATCTTAACAAACTTAAGTTATGGACTCTTCCCTTTCCATATCTCATATGAAATGGTAGGCATCTGATTTGATCGGAACTCTATTCAATAGGTATGCAACTTCATAATTGCATAACTCCCTAAAAGGAAATAGGAAACTCAGTAGTACTCATCATAGAGCACACCATATCACATAGGGTGTTATTGCTCCGCCCCGATATACCATCGTGCTATGGTGTATACGGAGGAGTAATGCTGAGAGAGAATCTCATCCTCCTTTAGAATAATCCATGAATTCCGTGCTCAAGTATTCTCCTCCTTAATCACATCAAAGGACAAAATACTTTTACCCGTATTTTGGTTCTCTACTTCTAACTTATATTCTGTGAATATCTCAAAAGGTTCGGACTTTTGTTTCAACAGGAACATATGTCTGAATCTTGAGAGATTATCAGAGAATATAATGAAGTACAAAGAACCGGTCTTGGCATGTGTAGACAGGGGACCTTCATACATCAGCATATCAATCCCAAGAGTTTACTAACTCTTTCTCTGTTTCCAATAAACAGAGCTATGGTCATCTTATTTCTGTGACATGACTGGCAAGTTTCACAAGATGTAAATTCAAACTAATTTAAATAAGCATCTATATGTAACTTCAGCTAGTCGGGTCGCATTGATATGACCTAGTCTACAATACCTCAAGAAGGATTCATTCATTTCTGAACTCTTCCTCTTGTGTGTGTTCTGTATACTAGGAACTGTAGTTTGATTTAGAACGTTAATGCTTTTAGATAACGTGCCTGAACCGATCAACTCTTGATTTAGGAAATGTTCAAAACATTATCCAACAATACAAAATTATATCCTTCTTTATCTAAATAAAGAGACTGATATGATTTTGTATATCAGGTTCGGTATCTAATAACATTTGTTCAGAATCAATGTATTCAGGTAATACAGGGTGACAGTGACCAACAGACCTGGCTGCAACACTTGCACCGTTTTCTGCCTCATGAAACTTATCACCCGTTCTCAGTTCTCTACCTTTCTGTAGCCCATGTAACAAATTACATATGCGGGATCCTGATCTGGTATCACATACCCAGGACGTAAAGGATACTGAGAAACAATTCTGTGTAAGGAACTCACCCGAAGATGATGCATCAATATGCACTTTCTTCGTCTGAGCGGCACGGGAAATCTGGTATTCCCCAATTTCCTTCTCTGTCATATAACATTTATAAGTTGGAGCGGGACCAACGTTCCCCAGCTCAGTATAACAAGCGGGTTCGGTCAATATATCCGTTTTATTATCTTGATTAAGGCGTGACATGGTCGCTACCAGGAGAGAGAGAGAAGAAAACACTCTGCGTACGCTCTTGCAAGATCAGATTGGTTATTATTTTATCTAATCAGGATGGCTCCCACTGTTTTTATCAAATCTTCCTTCAAACCCTAAAAGGAAAGACTAGTTAGGATTAATTACACGCTACAAGTTCGCCAATCTTTCAGCCAGGCCAGTGTCGGTACTTTGAGGGAGGTTCCCAGTGCTTTCGCACGGACCTAATTACAGTAAACCTCGTTTTCCCAGAGGCGAAACCCCGTTGACACCTTTCTAGACACCTACTTGATCGGCTAATTGTAATGTGTAAAACTCTCCCAGGAGTAACTCTTACTCGCAGCGGGTATCGGGATCCAACTATCTCATATAAAGTATGCAATCTCATTGCAAATTTCAATACTTGAAGTTCCCGATAATATTTTGCCCCTAGCGTCCTATGACCTTGACAGAGGTCAACAAACCATAGGCTGCTAGTCAAGTTCAACCCGTCATTTCCTGATTAAAGTAAACCCACCCGCACGACCCTTGACAGAGGTCAACAAGGTCGCACGACTACCCTAAATTAATCACATCATATGCTTATACAGATAAGCACTAATCAACTACCGCACACTACGCCTTGACAAAGCTCAATAAACGCAGCACGAATACTAACCAGTACATATCTGAAATGACGGAGGGCTACGACAGGTTTTTCTGAAAACCTATTGCTTAATGAACTTGATATCGTTGTAGAATCAAATGATTTTGAAATGGAGTGTTTTTGAGGCTTTTCTAGTTTTGCTAAAGGGGTCACTCCCGGTGAAGGGATCGTCGGCCCTTTCCTCGTCGAATGAGGTGCGGGATATATCATATATATCACTGTGCAAAGCATAAACTATAGAAGCTATCAAAAGACAAACCGAGTGTGTAGCATCTGCCAGTTATCGCTAAAGAGGTCACTCCCGGTGAAGGAATCTCGGCCCTTTCCTCATCAAATAAGGTGCAGGATATATCATATATACCGCTGTGCAAAGCAAGAACCGTAGCTATCTGTTTTTGAAAATTCGATTCCACAACATCTTTAGGTTTCTTTTCTTTCATTAATCACATTAATGAAGTCCCATCATTTAAATCACCTAAACATCACAGATAAATACGACGTACACTTATGCCATCCGCATTCGCCTCAATGTCCCCTCGTGCACCGTTAGGTTAGGTAACTAACGACAGAGCGGGGCAGGGCTAGCGCGAGTGCAAAACATAAGTAACGTCTATATAATATATCATATATACTATATACAGTATTTATCACAGAACATCATATGATCACATCACAGATATCGCAGCAGAAGAATCATATGAAACATTGGATATACTATGACGTCCGTGTTTTCAATAGGAGCCAGTATAAAACACGGATTCCACGGTCGCGATGAATAGCCAAACCCACACCCGTAGACCCCTACGAGAGCTGCAAGCAACCCTACCAATTCTAGAGTTAGGAGACCCGGACTCGACTCCTCGAGTTGGTCTCCCACTGGACCCCAGAACCCGGTTACTTGTGCCCTCCTCCTTGGGTCTATCCTAGTGCAGAAAAGTAAATAATATACAAAGGGTGACATCTTCCGCTACCTGGAAGTGCCCCAATAAAAGAATATTACATACAATAAATTTTACATGAATGAAAATAAAAACTCTCATCTCACATAAAACCCCCGTCTATTCAAAACGCGACGATCCAATATAACATATCCAGCAACACATAACATCACATGTCATCAACGTAAGTAAATGTGCGCATCCCAATTGTCGTTGACATATAGCAACGAAACCGGCGATATCACATATTACACTTACGGTCACAGAAAAGAAAGTGTAAAACTACAACAGTTGGAATCCGCAATCTCCTCAGACATCGCATGCCTGACCAAATGAATTCCTTAGACATCATATGCCTAACAATTATAAACCCTGCATTTTAGTCTCATTATCGAAAACTCTTTTCAATATCAAGTCGGGCAATTCAACAGGATTCCCGACATTTTGATCGAATGCTCGTCGCAAACTTTAGTAGGCGGCCGCACCCCCGATACCGTCGACGAAGTGCACCAAGGCGGAACACTGCTACAGCGAGCACCCGAACGGATGCTTTCGGCGACGGGGTTCTCCTACAGTCACTTGGTCGGGGCTATGGGGTGCAGCTGTCTATTAAGTTTACCGGCGGGTATCCACGTACGCTACGTGATTACGACGGACTTTTGATCGCATCAAAATTCCGTGGCAACCGATCAAGTGAGACTAAAGTGCTATGTTTATAGCATTCATATCAGTTATCTCATAACTACTTGTGGATTCCAAATATTGTATCCCATTCCAGATAAATAGAAAATGTTAAACTTTCCGATCGAACATTTAAACACCCAAGTTTTCCCGAAACAGCTCAACACATGAAATAAGTTTAAAACATCCAGTTCATGCCTCAGTACCAACGGTTCAGCCGTAGAAGGGTCAACCCAACGCCTCACATGTGGCACGCCGTACTGCCCCAAATCCGAAGGTTCAAAGGGCAGTTCAAGACGGTCACATAATCGAGTTAAGGTTTGTTGTCTTCTAGAGGAACCATCGCGTTACTCGCACTACTTAGGACGTTCTTAAACTACGGAAAAATCCAACACTTGGAAATTTCCCAACAGGGGAAATATTGAGTATTTATATCCGGTCGAACTTTTTAACATATTCTAAAATTACGCGGAAAAACACACGGACAAAATTAGACAATCCGATCGAATCTACAAACTCCCAATACAACCAAGAAAAACTCAACTCTTGAGCAGAAGTTAAAATATCCCAGAAAATACAGCACTAAATTATAGGAATTACTGTGCAAAAATAATTGAAAGATGCTGTCGTACGGCCGTGGAACCGACGCACGAGCCATGCTCGTGCCGCGGTTCCACGGCGGTTTGATCGATTTAGCCGCTCGTATTTCACAGTAACTCCTAAAAACGCCTGCTGATTTTTCGGCATATTTTTAATTTGGAAAAATGCACAGTTTTGAAAAATGAACAGAGAAGGGGTCGGATTAGGGTTTCGGGGTTCGTTCGGATTTCTAACATCGTCTACACTTCGTCTAAGGATCTAGCTAGGCTCTGATACCACTGTAGGGTTACTAGGCACACTCAAGAGGTTCCACAAGGCATCAACCATGCCAAACAAAAGTTTTCCGGTGCCGAGAAACCCTAATATAGATCGTTAACTAGAAGTAAAGGCGAAAAGCGAGCAAGCAAACAACTTTGCTAATAAGTGATATAGATTACAACCTTTGTAGATCCGGTCCACCACTTCCTTAGCTCCGTGTTGACGTCCCTCTGCTGCGATCACCGGGTCCCGAACTCTAGCGATGGTTTCGTCGGAGAAATGATCAGGCTAGGTCATTGACTTCGAGGCCGAAGATGATCTACGTCGGGGAGACTCAAACTCAAGCTATTCCTTCACTCGGTCGAAAACTTTGTGAAGAGAACACCCTATACTACATGGCAAGTGGTAGAGGATGAAGAAATAGGAAGTGGGTTCACTTTAGAATTGGATTTCTCACTCTTTTTACCATGATGCCATTGGAGCTAGCAAGCTTTTTCAAGCTTGATGAAGATGAAGAAGAAGAAAGAAAGATAATTCCATTAAAAGAATAATATGAACACTTATCCTTTTAATCATGGCACCATGGTTGAGTTAAGCCCTCATGCTTAACTCATATAGAGATTTAACCAAACCATTAGGTTAAAGATTGGGTTAACTAATATCTTGAACAAATGACAAAAGAGTTGACTTTGTCAATGTTCATCAAGCTTCATGAAGCTTGATAACATTGACCAAAGTCACACTCTTTTGTTATATGCTAGGAAAATAGTAAACCCTAATTTTAACCTTGAGTTGGTTCAAGTCTCATACACACAACTTGTTTGTATCATCAAGCATGATACAAACTTGTACACTTGCATATATCACATATAAACAATGTGCACATTCAAGTGAGAAAATCAATCTTAAGTGAACCAATACTAGTTAATGTAAAGTAATATATCAAATATATAATTATACATTAAATCATTAAATCAACACTTGATTCAACAATCCGGTCATATCGCATATAACCAACTAATATCTTTAGTAACAACTTATCGAATCAACACTTGATCCGATAACCCGGCTATATCGCATATAACAGATCAATGTCACAAATCGCGAGAATAGAATACAGTATCACATACTGGTATTATTCTCGGTCCCGCACATATATCATATGTGCTCCTATTTCGTTTCGCTTGAGCCAGGAAACCCCTGTGTAGGACTCTAAAGACTCGTCAATACGCCGGCAGCACGTGATGATCATATTAAACACCCACAAGCCGCAAGCGGTCTGCTAAACGTAACGGCCACCAGGGTATTGAGCGATCAGAAGATCAACGAGCATGCCCGCTCACACTCCTGTGAATCCAACGAGTAACACTACCGTACAGTCCAGTCTGTTCGTCTGATATGTCGCATATCTGGTCTAGGGGTGGTAAACGTCAGACTCCAATAACTCGATAAGTCATGTCGATATAAGGCTCATAACGGGTCGAGAAACTACTGGTAACACTTACCAGTAAATCCCGAAAGCAGCCTTGGCCAAGGACTTCCTGTTATAGCCAATCGAGCACTGCGCAACATCAACTCCCTATACCGGGAGAGACGAAACCCCTCCTATCGCTCATTGCCTCCATGTGACTCGGGACTGTACCCAAAAACCACCTTTTTGCAGGCCCTCTTGGACGTGGTATGATGGAAATCAAAGCACGGTAGGAATCACACAAGACTCTATGACGATCTCGGGTCTACAGACTAACCTGCACCAGTGTCACTAGAGAACTGCCATCTGACGTAAGGTATAATACCATCTGGGAGTTCTCGGCGAGTCTGTCCAGTGTACCCAGTCTCTACTGAGCACCCGTATATCATCTCTGATGTCAAACACCAATGGATATGGGATCATCCATCGCCCATCTATATAGGTCGAGAAGCTACACGCTAGTCTACTCTGGTATATTGCTGCCCCGTCTCGATATACCCATGACTAGGGACTTTGAAAGATGTACTTATGGACTACCACGTCCCCACTAGTATGATCCGCATCATAGTCCAGGTAGTCAAGTACACATCCTAAGGGCTTTACCAACATGTAACAGAGAGACAATCAGTGTACACGTTAAGGTAAAGAGTAACCAGATAGCATACTATCATATCGAGCAAGAAAGTCATCCTTATATATGTCCAAGCATCCACTACAATATACATCCTATGTATAGTAATGGCCTCTAGGGCATACATATAACTAACAATAAATGCGATGAAAAGAATATAAGACGCGATATGATGGTTTGATGATATGTTGGTATACGGATGCGAGTCGTTTGAGATGTTTGATACCTTGTCGGTCCCCTCATATAAGGTTGTTATGGATGTGACTCGGGACATAGGTATATAAATATATTTATATATGTTATGAATCATGAGAGATGGACCGTACGAGACGTTAGGTCTGTACCCTCATTGTCATATAGGATGATAGGATCCCTAATGCTTTGATGCCGCCGTATGATGATTTCCGTACGTGATGTGTTGGCTTGATGATTGATCCATACCCTTGACTAGAGGATGCCATACGACGGATTATACCGTACATGGTGTTGTGGATGGGTGTCGATTGATTGATTCACCGACTCGATCATGTAGATACGTATACCTTATAGCTTTTAGCTGATGATTTACATTTTGCTGCATTCATGTTATTCTCATAGCATTGCATATACCTGTGCTAGTACACTTACACCATTATCGATGATGCGTATGTTACACTTACACAGATCTGCCGTCTCACACACTTCATCATCGATAATTGCTATGTCACTACAGAGTAGAATTGCTGCATCATTATATGACTCCTTGCATGATATACTTACTATGTTCGCATCATTTGGATATGTCGCAGGATATACTGATATTGTCACATCACTGCTCCATGTTGCATGATTTACGGATATACTTACATTTCTGTTATATGTCGAATACATCATGCTTTATGATTTTACGCATTGAGATATACTGTTTTCATGAGATTTCTAGATTTGAGAACTGTGGTTATTTTAAAAGAAAGTATGTACTGTTTTAAAAGCACGGTTCTCTTGATATGATATTTCAGTGCGTCTACCATGTGTTTTCTCGGTTCTGAGATTTGCATGTTTAACCCGATTCGAGGAGCGGTAGGCACCGTCTGCGGGTACATAGTGGACCCGGTGAGGTTGCCTGGGGTAAGAAGACTTGTATTGTCGGACGGTAAGCCTGGCAGGGGAGCACTACCTACCGGTGATAGTATTTGGGCTCGGCGGATATCCGCAGGATACCGACTGGAGTCGAAAGATGATATGGGCCGATCCGGACTAACGGAGCCCGAGGGCCGATCCGGACTGATGGAGCCCGAGATATGAGGATTTACGTGTCGATGATGAACACGGGTTTCATGATGTTTAGAGTGTCGATGCTGGGCACTCACGTTCCATGATTTTGATGTGTCGCGAGGGGCATACGTTGATTTATATTCTCATACTTTCATGCATATGCTTTTATGATATTAACATGCATGATGTTGTTGTGTCATCGGTTGACAAGTGGACGAGATCCGCCTGCTTACAGGTATTGATTATTTGGTTGGATGATATCCATATGCTGATAGGCGTTTATTTATGTTGTTGGCACATATGCAGATACGGTCACCCTAGATATCATAGTATTACCTTTATGATATAGTTGACCTAGGAGTCGTTGTTTATTCTATTTCTACTTGTTGATGTTTTTCTACTCACGAGTCGGCAACTCACCCCCGTTGTGCCACAGTTCTTGCAGGTTGGCCGCATAGATCCGTAGCGGCATCGTTGGCACATACCTTCATTTGGGTGTTTTGCTTGGTAGGTGGGACATTTGTATCATACCCACTCTTGTACTTTTTATTCATATTGTATCTAGTCAACTCCATAAATCAAACTAGTAATTTTATAATTAATGAGGCTTAGTGAGACTTGTAGTTGCGAGACATGAGCGATGGGTTTTATGTTCGCCTATTGGGTTGATGTCTTGCTTATTTATTTATCTTTTGTGGTGAACTTCGCCGTTGGGCATCGTATACTTATAAATACTATCTTGTGTGGTTGTGATCCGCCGTTTGGCGAAGAGCTAGCTCCCGCTTGGGGATGTCTTTATTATCATTATGTATTTGTGGCTTTGGATCAAAAAATACAAATGAGGTGCTGCCCAAATTTTTAAAAGATGAAACGTGTTTTCAAACTAGTAAATTTCACTTGCATTATTCATGTTCCTTTTATATGCATTTAAGAGAACTTGATTTCATTATACCCTTATTTCAAAACTTCACCTCCTTGATTTTTCTTAAAAAGGTTTAGATTTCTGGGTTTCGGCTTACTTGAATTACGTGACGCCTTTAGACGTGGTGTAATTTAAGTGCCGGTCATGAGCTAATATTTCGGGTCATGACAAAGTTGGTATCAGAGTGTTAGGTTTAACCTTGGTTCGAGTCTATGTTTGACTATGCGGAGTCTAGGGCGGGTATGTATTTCGGAACCTAGGCTTGACCTTACAGAACTTAGACTTGAATGAAGGGGTATTAGACCCGAACTTTCATTTCATAGGTTGACCATGATTGATAGAGTAGGTAGCTTGAGTAGAGTGACGTACCGTACGTATGTTCCGCGGCATATTTACGATATGATACTCCACTTAAGAAACCTTAGGATGTACATATTTTGAGATATGTGATTCTCTTCGTACCATGATTATACATCCATTTGAGATCCTTGATTCTGTTCTTTTCTATGATCATTCTATCATTGATGATGTTCCTTCTTATGATCATGTATCCATTCTGGAATCTGTCGTTTTCTTTCATTCCCTTGATCTGTTTTCATCGATACACGCTTGAGGTTCCTGTCACCATAGTTTGAGCGCAGATTGAGCTGCTGCTAGTGTTGCGGTCAGGGCGAGCTCGTCATGGACGAGGACTGACCATTTTTTTTTCTGGTGATATGGGAACTTCTCGATGTAGTGTTGTGTTGTGGCCTCTCGGATGAGGCGAGTGTTTAGTTTTGCACCGGATGATCGGGCCATTGATAGAGGCTGCCAGTTGAGAGAGGACTGTTGATGTACAGCATACCTCAGAGATTGTGATGTCGTCTACTGTGCAGACAGATGACCTAGCTGTTGCTGAGATTGATGTGATGTCGCCTCCAGACTTTACGAGCTGAGATCGCTGGAGCTACCAGGCAGAGATACGACATATGATAGCTAGTCTACCCCGAATTGAGAGTCGAAGGGGATTCGCATTGCCGTCTAGGCGAAGTTAAAAAGTTCGAACGAATGTCAGAAACCTATTTTTCTAAGTTTAAAGTATTTGAAGGAACACACAACTAATTCTGTGGACCCTCTAGATGAATGAAACCCTAACTCGACATGATGACCATGGAACCGCTTTTGAACCTTAGGGTTTGCGGCAGTTTAGCGGTGCCATCAGTGAGGCTTGGGTTTGCCCTTCTACGGCCGGTCCGTAGGTACTGTGGTATGTACCAGATATTATTAGACTATGCTCAGGTGTTGAGCTTTCGGGGAATTATGGGACTTTGATCACTCGATCGAAAAGTTTGACGTCGTTCGGATATCATGTGATATGAGACTAGTAAGCTAACCAGTTTCGGATAGAGGACCTTACCCAGATGCGTGGTGAGTTGATCGAGAACGGACGAGTAGAGAGTGTTCTTTCGATGATTGGGACGAGTTCCCAAGAACATTGCAGTACGCAGATAGCATGATGTGATGTCAAAGAGGACGATGATAAAGACGAGTGGAACTAGAGGTTCGAGCGAGATGCTGACGAGTTGTTGTTACTCCCCGTCGAGATTAGAGATCTGATGTGTATCCAGAGGCGTTGGGATATGACTAGTTCCCAAGAAAATGTTATGCTGAGAATGCAGATGTCCAGAAAACGAGAAAGATTATGCAAGAGTACCAGCCTCCATATAGTTCGTCATAGGCGAGATCAGAAGAGACCATGAGCAGGTTCCTTCTAGGACACTGCTGCAATGAGATTTGCACCCTGGATCGGTTGTGTCACATGTATTCAGAGGGCCAAAGGCCGATGCCAGTGACGTGCTACTTTATGAGTGGTCGTGATAATTGGCCGAGAGATGACCAGAGAAGTGCCAAAGCGGAATCGTTCTCATTAGCACACCTGACCGGGCTGACGAGCCGATGGATTGCGAGATTGGTGAATCCACAAAGAAATGAAGACCAAGAAACAGAAGACGCCATACCGTGAGCAGGGGGCAAGCGGATGTTCTTGTTCTGCCGGTTTTAGGTGCACCAATTTATTCTTCGACATTGTAGGAGGTGTACCTCAATGTCATTTATTGCGATTTGTGTTGTGATCTGAGTATCATGCTTATATCACTTGGATTTGAGTTTTGATGATGAGTTTCCTGATATTTGATTTCGTGCACCATGGCTGCAACTACTGGGTATTTACATTTTGTGCATAGTCATTGCACTTGATATATATGATTTATACACCATTGTGATGATTCGCGATTTGTTCATATCTATTGCACTTGTTGTCGATTTTTTGCCTTGGCTGCACGTGTTTATGATTTTGTGGATTTCATATAGTTGATTTGATTTTGTGCATATGGTATGCCCTCGATTTGGTTTTTGCACTCGGTATAGCTTATATGTACTTGCAGTGCATCGATACGTGTTCTATGCACTTAGTGGCACAGGTTATGATTTTTATACACCTTGATACACTCGGCGTTGTTTTTACGTACATTTGAGTTATTGATGAGTTTTCGTGCATTTATTGCACTAGATTGTTATTTCGTGCACTGGACGCACTGGATTTGTATTTCATGCACTGGTTGCACCCGATTTGTATTTTGTGCATTTGTTGCACCAGATTCGTTTTCGCGCATGTTGGGAGCATGATATAAGATGCGATTTTGTGCACACCAGATGCACTAGATTTGGGATTTTTCTTCGTGCATGGTTAGTTGCACTGGATTGAGATTTTCGTGCACTCTAGATGCACTAGATGATGATGTCGTGCACACCCGTTGCACTGAACAAATGCTTTCGTCCACACCCATTGCACTTAGTTTTGCTTTTTGGGCATATTGTGGCACTTGTATTTTGGATTTAATTTCGGTGCTCACCAGACGCATGTGATTGTTGGATACGCCTTTTGAGGCTGATTTTGCTTTTGAGCATCTTGTTCCATGATGGGCACCATAATATATAGTGGCCATACAGGACTGATCTGAGGACTGTACCTGAGTACTTGGCATGCATTAAAAGTTTAACCAGGGGTTTTCAAAAAGGAGCTATAGTCTCGTTATTTCCTATGTGTCCGTGAGAGACACGAACATTTACAAAGGAAAATCTTTTGGGATATTTCAAAAATGACAAGACGTATATTTGAGAAAAACATATACGAACGTATATTTACTACTTTACAAATGAGCGTCTGTCACTTGTGTCGTGAGTTACTCGTCACACGGCAATTCAGAAAGACTTTTCATGTATTTATTCAGTTTTTGGAGATTTTTGAAGGATGCGTACTATATACATATTATAGCATTTGACTAGTGTATATTGGATTTCAATAGTGGATTTCGAGATCTGTATCTCCATTGTAACTCCGATAATATGCGTACAAATTCTATGATTTGCGTGACGCTTGACGGAGTTCGACTTTGAGTTTCACACTCGTTTTCAGTCGCACAGGATGCGCTGTGATATTTCTGTATCTTCCGTGAATTCAGTGCCCCGTTGATTTGAGCTGATTATTGAAATGTTATAACATTTGGTGGTTTAAATTTAAATTCGGAGACCGAATTTATTTAAGGGGGGAAGGTTGTAACATTTCAGAAAAAAATATAAAATATTATTTTGGAATTTAATATTAAAATAATATATTTCCCGAAAACTGCCCGATTTGCGAAATTGGGGTTTTCGAAAATGGGTATAAATATGTACCAATATTTGTGAAATAATTGGAAATTAAAATGATTTATTCATTTTTAGAATATATTTAAAGGATTTGGCATTTTTAAAATCAATTATATGTAGTTTAAATAAAAACCCGATTAGTGCACTGCTAATCGCGATTAAACCAAATCCGTGTTTCTACATTTTTCATGGTTAGTGCGCCATGACATGTTTCATTTGGTTACATGTTCATTTGTGTTGTTTTAGTTATGGTTAGTTTTATTTTTGTGAGAAAAGAAAGAAGTGAGAGGAATGATTGAGGAGGGAGAGGGGGGACATAATGATGAGGGGGAAGCATGCTTGGAGAGAGAGAGTGTGAGAATAAGTGAGAGAGAGGGGGCTGCATCAATTCTCTTTCCCCCACCATTTTGCATCTCCTTCTTCATCTTCCTCAAGCTCACTTCCCTCCACCTTCAACCCCAAATATCATCTCAAAAACCTTGCCAAAATCCAATACCTTTTTTACAAAAAATGATCACCTCCTCACCCTTTACAAAATGGACCAAGAAAAGTAGGATTTTGATAAAATTGGGAAGTTAGGGTTCTCTTGAGTTTCATCCCTGAGGTATAATCCTTTCCATTTAGTTTAGTTTATGTTTTCCTAGCATTCTAGTTAGTTCAGAATGGGTTTAAGGTGTGGGTTTGTGAAATTGGAAAATTGAAAAGAGGGTTTGGTGACTTATGGGCTTGTGAGCTGTAGTGGGGTTGTACATGACTCTAGAGATTAATTGGTTGACCTAGAATAGAGAATACAAACTTAGAATTTTTTCCATGTCGGTTTTGTTGCCTTTGGTGTGGCTACAGTGAATTTGGAGCAACCCGGGGAATTTCTGAGCTTACCAAACAATACCAGGGACCAAATTAGAGTACTAGGAGACCACACTGACCAGACGAACCCCAACGGAGCTAGCCTGGCCGAGCTTGCCGGATTTCCTAGTGGTGTGGCCGGCCAAATGGTGGCATTTGGTGCCTAGGTTGGTCCAGTAGGTCATATACACCTTGTACAACACCCTATACTTGTTTGTCCAACTCCTTTTGGCCTGAGTCAAAATCTGGGAGTACATTAGTGTGATTTTTTGATAAGTTTTCCGTATTTGAATTGATGAGTTTTGATATTTGGATTTTTAATTGGTTGTTGGATATTTGTACATCAATGACTAGGGGTAATTTTTTGGTTTTGCATGTGTGGGCTATAGGTTCTAACCTATAGGCGATCCGTGTGACGTTTCGGTTTCCGGACTTGACGTTAGTAGCGATTGCAATTGTGCTGATATTGTAGGTACCCTCGTGTGGATTCCGAGGCGACGGAGCATGGCATCATCGAATTCGGCAATCGAGGATCAAGGTGAGTAGATCTATATCTACGGGGGAAGTCGGGTGGATGGCGTATAGCACCCCCGCAAACTTTGATGGAAAATGATTTATATATAGAATATGGTTAAGGGAACCTTTAAACAAAACTATGGATAGAGTTAAAAGATAGTTAGAGAGACAATATTAGAAACTAAAGGATAGTTAAAATTGATATGATACGACTAATATGTGATGATGGGATTTGAGGATGATGTTCGATTATATTGCCGTTTTGTGTACTATAAGACTAGATAACCAACGTAAATGTGTCATCCGAAGCATACCTATTTCCAAACTAAAGAATCGTATGCATCTTTTAAACAGATACCTTGAGGGACATTACGGATTTTCAAATGATATTTTTTTGTTAAAAACACCGTAGCCCCTAGTTTCAAAACTACGATTCGCATCTTTTAAAAACTGATTGTATGGTTCGGGTGTGTATGTTAGATTAGAGACGTATGCTTATAGTAAAGGTGGAATGTAAATGTAAAATTGACTTGATGTGGGATATAAATGCGACGAAAAGAATATAAGAAGTGATATGATCATTTGATTATATGTTGGTATACGGATGCGAGTCGTTTCAGATGTTTGATACCTTGTCGGTCCTCTGATATGAGGTGGTTATTGATCTGACCCCGGTCATAGGTATATAAATATATCTATATATGTTATGAATCATGAGTGATAGACTGTACGAGACGTTAGGTCTGTACCCTCATTGTCACATAGGATGATAGGATCCCTACTGCTTTGATGCCGCAGTACGATGATTTCCGTACGTGATGTGCTGGCTTGATGATTGATCCATACCCTTTACTAGAGGATGTCATACGACGGATTATACCGTATGTGGTGTTGTGGTTGGGTGCTGATTGATTGATTCACCGACTCAATCATATAGATACGTAAAACTTATAGCTTTTAGCTGATGATTTACATTATGCTGCATTCATGTTATTCTTATGGCATTGCATATACCTGTGCTAGTACTCTTACACCATTATCGATGATGCGTATGTTACACTTACACAGATCTGTCGGCTTACACACTTCATCATCGATAATTGCTATGTCACTACACAGTAGAATTGCTGCATCATGATATGACTCCTTGCATGATATACTTGCTATGTTCGCATCATTTAGATATGTCGCAGGATATACTAATTTTGTCACATCGCTGTTCCATGTTGCATGATTAACATATATGATTACATTTCTTTTATATGTCACATACATCATGCTTTATGATTTTAAGCATTAAGATATACTGTTTTCATGAGATTTCTGGATTTGAGAACCGTGGTTATTTTAAAAGAAAGTATGTACTGTTTTAAAAACTCGGTTTCTCTTGATATGATATTTCAATGCGTCCACCATGTGTTTTCTCGGTTCTGAGATTGGCATGTGTAACCCGATTCGAGAAGCGGTAGGTACTGTCTGCGGGTACATGGTGCACCCGGTGAGGTACCCCGGGGCAAGAAAACTTGTATTGTTAGACGATGAGCCTGGCAGGGGAGCACTACCTACCGGTGATAGTATTTGGGCTCGGCGGATATCCGGAGGATACCGACCGGAGTTGAGAGATGATATGGGCCGATCCGGACTGACGGAGCCCGAGATATGAGGATTTACGTGTCTATGCTAGACACGGGTTTCATGATGTTTATAGTGTCGATGCTGGGCACTCACGTTCTTGATTTTGATGCATCGCGAGGGGCACACGTTGATTTATATCCTCGTACTTTCATGCATATGCTTTTATGATATTTACATGCATGATGTTGTTGTGTCATCGGTTGACACGTGGACGAGATCCACCTGCTTACAGGCATTGATTATTTGGTTGGATGATATTCACATGCTGATAGGCGTTTATTTATGTTGTTGGCACATATGCAGATACGGTCACCTTAGATATCATAGTATTACCTTTATGATATAGTTGACCTAGAAGTCGTTGTTTATTCGATTTCTACTTATTGATGTTTTTCTACTCACGAGTTGGCAACTCACCTCCATTGTGCCACAGTTCTTGCAGGTTGACCGCATGGATCCGTAGCGGCATCGCTTGCACATACCTTCATTTGGGTGTTTTGCTTGGTAGGTGGGACATTTGTATCATACCCACTCTTGTACTTATTATTCATATTGTATCTAGTCAACTCTATCAATCAAACTAGTAATTGTATAAGTAATGATACTTAGTGAGACTTGTAGCTGCGAGACTTGAGCGATGGGTTTTATGTTCGCCTATTGGGTTGATGTCTTGCTTATTTATTTATCTTTTGTGGTGAACTTCACCGTTGGGCGTCGTATACTTATATATACTATCTTGCGTGGTTATGATCCGCCGTTTGGCGAAGAGCTATCTCCCGCTTGGGGATGCCTTTATTATCATTATGTATTTGTGGCTTTGGATCAAAAAATACAAAGGAGGTGTTGCCCAAATCTTTAAAAGATGAAACTTGTTTTCAAACTAGTAAATATCACTTTCATTATTCATGTTCCTTTTCTATGCATTTAAGAGAGCTTGATTTCATTATACCCTTATTTCAAAACTTCGCCTCCTTGATTTTTTTTTAAAAGGTTTAGATTTCTGGGTTTCGACTTACTTGAATTACATGACGCCTTTAGACGTGGCGTAATTTAAGTGCCTATCACGAGCTAATATTTCGGTTCGTGGCACATGGTGGACGTCGAAATATCATATCAAGAGAAACCGCATTTTTAAAACAGTCATAAGACTTTAAAAAATGTATCTGCGGTTCTCAAATCCAGAAATCTCATGAAAACAGAATCTCATATGCATGTAACCACAATAGAACAGTACTGTAAGGTATAGCTATTGTTTTCATATAAGCATGTCATGTAACTAGATGAGGAAGTGCAATATCTAACTAGCATGTGGGGTAATGCGTATTGGACAATAATTATAACTCTACAAATTAGGGAACAGTACAACGATATAGCAATTTCTAATGTGTACGTGGCATGCCAATTTCCGATGATGAGTTTGTGAGCCGGCAAGTATGTGTACGTGCAACATGCGCATCGTCGGTAATGGTGCATGTGTCCTAACAGATGAAGTCGTATAAAGATAAATACAAGGAAACGTAGTATGTATGTCGCCAATGAAAAATAATAAGAGCGTAACATAAATAAGAAAAGCGTAAACGCGAATAGTATAAAATATACGATTACATATGAACCATACAGTTATAGCTTTAAAATAGTATGAATCGTTAATTTTTTTTAAATGGGGGCTATGGTGTTTTGAGAAAAAGATGCAATTTGAAAATCCGCAGCGTCCCTCGAGATTGTCATTTAAAAGTGCATAATGATTCGTTAGTTTTAAAAATAGGTATGGTTCTAAATATATCCTAATATCTACTTAAGTGATCTTAATCAATATTCCTCAAGTCGATATATATATGTCGGCGATTCAACCCCATCATATCACATACGGTTTAATTCGTCGTACGATATCATCAATCAATAGTACGGATCTATAGTCTTGTACATCATCTCATCTCATATCATCATATATATATGTCATCTCATATATATATATATATATATATATATATATATATAAATTGCCTAGCATCCTCATACCAAAATATATCGACTCATGTCATTTTATCCCATCATATCATCATCTCGTAATTATCCTCATGGCTATATATATATATATATATATATATATATATATATAAGTGTATGCGCATATAACTCATGAACTAAGAAAACTAGAACTAGGGATATACCATCCTACACATACACTACTATGGTTTATAGTATCCCAGAACCCTATTAACTGGGTATACACATCTAAATTATCTATACACACACACACACACACACACACACACACATACTGTATCTCTAATATCCTAGTACTATGGTTGCAGGGGTGCTATACGCCATCCACCCGACATCCCCCGTAGATAAACATCTACTCATGTACTATCCTCGCTCTAACCGAAATCGATGAACGCCTTGCTCTCCTTCGTCATTCGGAAAATTCACGCAAATGTACCTATAAGTCAAAGCACAACATATCCAAATAAAAATCAAATCTTGAAAACCGATACTACAAAAGAAGTGTACATAAGTTA
Organism: Agapanthus africanus; assembly: GCA_030015575.1. NCBI lineage: Eukaryota > Viridiplantae > Streptophyta > Magnoliopsida > Asparagales > Amaryllidaceae > Agapanthus > Agapanthus africanus. The sequence continues at coordinate 342,851,897 of CM057337.1, read as the reverse complement.
GAACCTATGGTCCATGCATGCGAGAACAACCAAACAACCCCCGGCGTGGACGCACAAATGTCAAACGACCGAGTTAAAACTCAAATATCAAAAACCTAGTTTTCAAAAGTTGCAAAAAGAAATTAGAAATTTAGTAAAACACTCCCAGATTCTACTTAAGCTGAAATTAGGACATTTTGCATATATGGTAAGTCTATGTATCTAAAGATTGAGCTACCAACCAAAAACCAAACCCTAACTCCAGCACTGGGCCGCAAATTGCAGCCAATGGGAATAAATTAGCGGCCATGACAAGGAAGTGGGGGCTCGGGCTTCAGGGGTAGCTTCCTAATTTCCTGCACATCTCACTATATCTGCAATATATTTTTCAGAGTTCTTGAGTCATTCCAGATTCTAATTGATCACCACAATTCGTCAAAAACCGATATCGGAAAATTCTATGTTCGTCGAATCCGAGAATTTCTCCACTATATCACCCTCACTTATCACTAATGATCTTGTATGCACTCCCTAAACCCTCTACTAATAACTACTACTCATTTAAACCATCAAAGATCACCATAGAATTTTCCAAGATCACAAAACTTAAACTTTTTAACTCTAAACTAATGGTTGAGGTTAGGAAACTAAACAGTTTAAAAAAGGTGAGTGTTTTACCTCAAGGGAGCATATCAAGAAAATTCCTTGATGGTCCAAAGTGCTCAAAACTCCAACTTGATCCCACCATGGTTCTTGTAGTGCACTTAGGAATAATTTTTATGAAGATTGTATGAGATTTAGATGAAGTTTTGGGGGTGGTGCAAGGTGGTAGTGAGGGTGGAGGAGGTTGAGGATGAAGAAAATGTAGGAGGTGGGGAAATGAGAAAGATGAGGAAATGAGAATGAGGAAGGGTGCAAGCCATACCCCCCCCCTCTCTCTCCCTCTCTCTTTTCTCACCTTCTCTCTTCATTACTCATTGTCACATCTATGTCCCCCCTATCATAATTATTTTCCCTTTTTCTTTTCTTTTCCTAAAACAAAACCATATTACAAAATAAAATCTCCATATAATATGTCACAAAATATTATGCACACTCAAATACATGGTTAACAAAAATGGATTTGGCTTAATGCATAATTAGTACTATACTAATTAAGTTTAATATAAACTTGTATGTAAATAATCGTATAATAATTTAAAAAAGCCCAAATCCAAAAAAATTGCTTCCATAAATAATAATTCATATTAATTTCTAAATATTTTCCAAAATATAGGTATATAATTATACCATTCTACAAAAACTCAAATCCATACTCGTATAATTTTCGTGAAATTTATTATTTTATTATTTAAATTCCAAAAATATTATTTTATATTTTCTGAAATGTCACAGTAAGATATCGTTGCAGACTCGAGGATGGAGGCTGAATACATCGCTGCCAATGATACTGCCAAAGAGGCTGTCAGAATGAAGAAGTTCATTATTGAACTTGGTGTTGTTCCATCCATTGAGAATTCAATACCTTTGTATTGTGATAACAATGGAGCAGTGGTTTTGGCCAAGAAACCCCGGTCCCATCCACGATCTAGACATATTCTGAGACGGTATCACCCGATCCAGGAGATAGTTGATCGCTGCGAGATCGAGATCAGGAGAGTAGACATGAAGGACAACACGGCGGATCCACTCATGAAGGCCCTCCCCCAGACACAGTTTGTGTCACGACCCAAAATTTGGCACGTGACCGGCACTTAAAACACGTAACGTCAACAGTCGTAATGCAATTTAAGTAAGCCGAAAACCCAGAAATATAAAACATAAAAAATAGTAAGTGATAAAAACATTGTTAAAAACATTTGGAAATCTCAATTAAAAATCTTTAAACTTATGTTTATTTTCTTAAAAATTTCGGCAGCACCTACTTTGTAAAAACTAGCCCCGAAGCGGGTACAAACATATAATATGAGTAAAGCATCCCCAAACGGGAGAAAATCACGTCCAAAGGTGGAAACAACCACCACAAGCATAATATACGACGCCGTAGCAAAGAAAAAGACATTATGAAGTGAAAACAACATAAGAGATAAAACTGCATAACAAAAGCCGGTTCACACGATCTTGACACCCAGAGTCATAAAATATACAATATCGTCCTCACAACTCGTCTCTAAGTCAATACATGAAAATGGTAGATGGAGAATACTAGATACAATAAGATGTACAATAGCTGAAGTCGAATAACCGCAACCCACCTATAGCAATACGGCTCACAGCTAAACGTAGCGGTTTCCGCTTCAAAAAGATACAATAAGAAGCCCTGCCGCGACTACTCTCAGGGTCAAACCTGCAAAACACTATGGCACAACGGGGGTGAGTTGCCAACTCGTGAATAGTAAGTAATATCGTACAGATAATCACAGGTATGCACATACAGCGATAATCTATCACATGCAATCTGATAGTATCAATAAGGTAATATGGATATGCAACAATCATGATCAAGGTACTCCATCAGGTACTACAAATACATGAACAATGCATATCTAATAAATGCTGAGTATGGGATAAAACATATCATCATTAATGAATCATCATCTTGGAAAAACCGGTGTCTATCAACGACAACACAAATCCCAATACCTCAGGCGCCGTCACTCTGATCGGCCCTCATATCCAGTAAGTCTCATGGAACCTGAGTACCCAACATCGGCACTCGAAAACATCATGAAAACTCGTGTCCAACATCGACACGCAAATCCACATATATCGCCTCCGTCAGTCCGGATCGGCCCACAGGATCTGTCAGTCCGGATCGGCCCATATCCATCTCACGACTCTGGTCGGTATCCTCCGGATAACCTCCAGGTCCAACCAATCACCAGTAGGTAGTAGTCCCTCTGCCAGGCTCATCGTCTACTGCACAACTTCCCTTTCTTGCCCCGGTGTACCATACCGGGTCCACCATGAACCCGCAAACGGATCATCCAGCTCCTCGAATCAGGTTTCTAACACAAGTCTCAGCACCGAGAAAACTCATGGTGGACGCACTGAAATATCATATCAAGAGAAACCGGGTTTTCGAAACGATGCATATTTTCATGAAATAATACCACGGTTCTCAAATCCATAAGTCACATGAAATCCGTATCTCAATGCGTAAATCCATGAAATGTGATATATGCAACATAAAACCGTAATATGAGCATATTGTTAGTTATATGTATGCCCTAGAGGCCATTACTGTACATAGGATGTATATTGTAGTGGATGCTGGGACATATATAGGTAGGACTTTCTTGCTCGACATGATAGTACGCTATCTGATTGCTCTTTATCTTAACATGTATACTTGCTGTCTCTCTATTACATGTTGATAAAGCCCTTAGGATATGTGCTCGACTTCCAGGACTGTGATGTAGATCATACTAGTGGGGTGGGTAGTCCATGAGTACATCCTTCAATGTTCCTAGTCGTGCGAATATCGAGATGGGGCATCGATATTCCAGAGTAGACTAGCGTATATCTTCTCGACCCATGTGATGGGCGATGGATGATCCCATATCCAATGGTGTTTGACATCAGAGATGGTATGCGGGTGCTCAGTGGAGACTGGGTACACTGAACGGACTCGCCGAGAACTCCCAGATGGTATTATACCTCACGTCAGATGGCAGTTCTCTGGTGACACTGGTACAGCTTAGTCTGTTGACCCGAGATCGTCATAGAGTCTTGTGTGTCTCCCACTGTGCTTTGATTTCCACCCTACCACGGCTCTACTGAGTCGTGCAAACAGGTGGTTTTTGGGTACAGTCCCGATTCACATGGAGGCAATGAGCGATAGGTGGGGATTCGTCTCTCCCGGTATTGGGGGTTGATGTTGCGCTATGCTCGACTGGCCATAACTGGAAATCCCTGGTCAGGGTTGCAGTGATTTACTGGTAAGAGTTATCAGTAGTCTCACGCTTGTTATGGACCTTACAACGGCATGACTTATCAAGCTACTGGGGTCTGACGTTTACCACCCCTAGGCGAGATATGCGACATATCAGATGAACAGACCGGACTGTACGGTAAGTGTTGCTGGTTGGATTCACAGGAGTGTGAGCGGGCTTGCTCGTTGATCTTCTGATCGCTCAATACCCGGGTGGCCGTTACGTTTAGCAGACCGCTTGTGGCTTGTGGGTGTTTGATACGATCATCACCTGCTGCCGGCATATTGACGAGTCTTTAGAGTCCTACACAAAGGTTTCCTGGCTCAAGCGAAACGAAATAGGAGCGCATATAAGATATGTGCGGGACCGGGAATAATACCAGTATGTGATACTGAATTCTATTCTCGCGATTTGTATCATCGGACGGTTATATAAGATATAGCCGGGTTACCGAATCAAATGTTGATTCGATATATTGATACATTTGATATTAGTCGGTTATATGCAGTATGACCGGATCATTAAATCAAGTGTTGATTTAATGATTTAATGTATAATTATATATTTGATATATTACTTTACATTAACTAGTATTGGTTCACTTAAGATTGTTTTTTCTCACTAGATTGTGCACACTGTATATATGATATATGTTTGTGCACTAGCTTGTATCATGTTTGATGATACATGCAAACTTGGGTGTATATGCTTTAAACCATGTTTAGTTAATGGTTAGGGTTTTATTTTCTTTATTTATTTTGTAAAAACAAAATGGTGGCTTTTTTCTTTCTTTGCTTCAAGCTTCATGAAGCTTCTTAGCATTTTTCAAAGTCTTAACCATTTTGTCTTTATGCTTTGACCTAACCATCACCTAAACTATGGTTTGCTCTCTACATGAGTTATCTTCACCCATGGTTGCAATATGAGAAGACTTCACTTGATTTATTTTTAAGATAATTCATTTTTCTTTCTTCTTATTCTTCCTCTTCTTCATGTGAAGAAAACCATTCTTGAAATTTCCAAGTGATGAAATAAAGTGAGAAATCCAAATCCAAAGTGAACCCACTTCCTATTTCTTCATCCTCTACCACTTGCCATGTTGTATAGGGTGTTATCTTTACAAGTTTCATGACCTAGTGAAGATGGAGCTTGAGTTTGAGTTGCCTCGATGTAGATCATCTTCGGCATCGAAGTCAACGACCTAGCCCGATCATTTCTCCGATGAAACCAACGCTAGAGTCTGGGATCCCGATGATCGCAGCGGAGGGACGTCAACACGGAGCTAAAGAAGTGGAGGACCAGATCTACAAAGGTTGTAATCCCTTTCACTTGTAGTTAAAGTAGTTAACTTGCATGTATTTCGCCTTACCTCTTGTAACGATCTTGCTTAGGGTTTCTTGACACATGTTAAAAATTTGATTTTGACATGGTTGATCAGTTGTAGAACTTCATGAGTGTGCCTAAGAACCCTACAGTGGTATCAGAGCCTAGCTAGAGCTTTAGGCGATGTGTAGACAATGTTAGAAAAACCCGATCGAACCCCGAAACCCTAAATAAAACCTTTCTCTGTACATTTTTTCAAAACTGGGATTTTTGTGAATTAAAAATATGCAAAAAAATAAGCAGGGTTTTCTAAGAATTAATGTGCAGCACGTGACCCCAACTCTTCCAAGGTGCCGCGGAACCGCAGCCGTACCCTAGGTCGTGCAGCGGTTCCGCGGCCGTAAAGTGTTCTCTTGCTTCACTGTTTGCACAGTAATGTCCCTTTGTGATTCCTGTGTTTTCTGGGTAATTTTAATTTCTACTCAACAGTTGAGTTTTCTGGGTTGTTTAGGGGACTCGATGTTTCGATCGGATTATTTAATTTTGTCTATGCATTTTTCCGGGTAGTTTTAGAACTTGTTAAAAAGTTCGACCGGATATAAATACCCAATTTTTCCCCTGCCGGCAAATTTCCAAATGTTGGATTTTTCCGTAGTTTAAGAACGTCTAAGTAGTGCAAGTAACGCGATGGACCCTCTAGAAGACAACAAACCTTAACTCGATTATGTGACCGTCTTGAATTACCCTTTGAACCTTAGGGTTTGGGACAGTACGGCGTGCCACATGTGAGGCGTTGGCTTGACCCTTCTACGGCTGGACCGTTGGTACTGTGGCATGAAGTGAATGTTTCTAAACTTATTTCATGTGTTGAGCTGTTTCGGGAAAACTTGGGTGTTTGATTGTTCGATCGGAAAGTTAAACATTTTCTATTTATCCGGTATGTGATACAATATTTGGAATCCACATGTAGTTATGAGATAACTGAATGAATGTTATAAACATAGCAGTTTAGTCTCACTTGATCGGTTGCCACGGAATTTTGATGCGATCAAAAGTCCGTCGCAATCACGTAGCGTACGCGGATACTCGCTGGTAAACTTAATAGATAGCCATGCCCCATAGCCCCGACCAAGTGACTGTAGGAGAACCCCATCGCCGAAAGCATCTGTTCGGGTGCTCACGGTAGCGGTGTTCCGCCTTAGTGCACTTCGTCGACGGTATCGGGGGTGTGGCCGTCTACTAAAGTTTGCGACGAGCATTCGATCACATGTCGGGAATCTTGTTGAATTGCCCGACTTGATATTGAAAAGAGTTTTCGATAATGAGACTAAAATGCAGGGTTTATAATTGTTAGGCATGCGATGTCTAAGGAATTCATTTGATTAGGCATGCGATGTCTAAGGAGGTTGCGGATTCCAACTGTTGTAGTTTTACACTATCTTTTCTGTGACCGTAAGTGTAATATGTGATATCGCCGGTTTCGTTGCTATATGTCAACGACAATTGGGATGAGCATATTTACTTACTTTGATGACATGTGATGTTATGTATTGCTGGATATGTTATATTGGATCGTCGTGTTTGAATAGCCAGGGTTTTTTTTATGTGAGATGAGTGTTTTTCATTTTCATTCATTTAAAAACTTGTATGTAATATTCTTTTGTTGGGGCACTTCCAGGTTGCGGAAGATGTCACCGTTGATATATATTATTTACTTTTCCGCATTAGGATAGACCCAAGGAGGGGAGCACAAGTAACCGGGTTCTAGGGTCGAGTGGGAGACCAACTCGAGGAGTCGAGTCCAGGTCTCCTAACCCTAGAATTGGTAGGGTTGCTTGCCGCTCTCGTAGGGGTCTAGGGGTGTGGGATTGGCTATTCATCACGACCGTGGAATCCATGTTTTATTCAGGCTCAAAATAAAACACGGACGTCCTAGTATATCCAATATTTCATATGATATTTTCTGCTGCGTTATCTGTGGTGTGATCATGTGATATGTTCAGATAGATATTGTATATAGTATATATGATATATTATACAGACGTTGCTTATGTTTTACACCCACACTAGCCCTGACTCGTTCTGCCGTTAGTTACCTAACCTAACGGTGCAGACGGGACATCGAGGCGAATGCGGATGGCATAAGCGTAAGTTATATTTATCTGTGATGCTTAGGTGGGCTTAAATGATGGGACATTCATTAATGAGATTAATGAAAGAAAATAAACCTAAAAGATGTTGTGGAATCGAATTTCAAAATAAAAACAGGTAGCTACAGTTCTTGCTTTGCATCGCGGTTTCCTTGTAGAACATCCTGCACCTTATTCGATGAGGAAAGGGCCGAGATCCCTTCACCGGGAGTGACCCCTTTAGCAATAACTGGCAGATGCTACAACCCTCGGTTTGTATTTTGATTGCTTCTACAGTTTTTTCTTTGCACAGAGGTATATATGATATATTCTGCACCTTATTCGATGAGGAAAGGGCCGACGATCCCTTCACCGGGAGTGACCGCTTTAGCAAAACTAGAAAAGCCTCAAAAACACTCCATTTAAAAACCATTTGATTCCGCAACGAGATCAAGTTCAAAGCGTTAAAGGTTTTCTTAAAAACCATCCGCAACCCTCCGTCATTTTAGGAAGTAGAGTACTTAGTATTCGTACTACGTTTGTCGACCATAGCCGAGGCGTAGTGTACGGTAGCTAAGTGATGTCTTCCTACACAGCATATGATGCGATTAGTTAGGACAGTCATGTGGCTTTGTTGACCTTAGCCAAAGGTCATGTGGGTGGGTCTAATTAATCACGAAATGACGGGTAGAACTTGACTAGTGCTTATGATTTGTTGACCATAGCCAAGGTCATAAGTGCTAGGGGTAAAAACCTTTATCGGGAGTTTCAAGTGTTGAAATTTGCAATGAGATTGCATACCTTCTATATGATAGTTGGATCCCGATACCCACTGCGAGTAATTGTTACTCCTGGGAGTGTTTTGCACTTTGCAATTAGCCGATCAAGTAGGTGTCTAGAAAGGTGTCAACGGGGTTACGCCCCTGGGAAAACGAGGTTTATTTTAATTAGGTCCGTGCGAAAGCATGGGGAACTTCCCTCAAAGTACCGGCACTGGCCTGGCTGAAAGATTGGTGAACTTGTAGAGTGTAATTAATCCCGGCTAGTTTTTCCTTTTAAGGTTTGAAGGAAGATTTGATAAAAACAGTGGGAGCCATCCTGATTAGATAAAATAAATAACCAATCTAATCTTGCAAGAGCGCACGCAGAGTGTTTTCTTCTCTCTCTCTCTAGGAAGCGACCATATCACGCCTTAATCAAGATAATAATATGGATGTATTGACCGAACTCGCTTGTTATACTGAGCTGGGGAACGTTGGTCCCGCTCCAACTTATAATTGTTATAAGACCGAGCAGGAAATAGGGGAATACCAGAATTCCTATGCCGCCCAAACGAAGAAAGTGCATATGATGCATCTCCTTCGGGTGTGTTCATTATAAAGAACTGTTTCTCAGTATCCTCTACGTCCTGGGTGTTAGATACCGGATCAGGATCCCGCAAATGTAATCCGTTACATGGGCTATAGAAAGGTAGAAAACTAAGAACGGGTGATAAGTTTCATAAGACAGAAAACGGTACAAGTGTTGCAGCCAAGTCTGTTGGTCACTGTCACCCTGTGTTTCCAAATACATTGATTCTAAACAAATGCTATTAGATACCGAACCTGATATACAAAATCATATCAATCTCTTTATTTATTAAAGAAGGATATAATTTTGTATTGTTGAATAATGTTTTGTACATTTCCTATTTCAAAAGTTGATCGGTTCAGGCACGTTATCTAAAAGCATTGACGTTCTAAATCAAATTACAGTTCATAGTATACAAAACACACGCAAGAAGAAGAGTTCAGAAATGAACGATTCCTTCTTGAGGTATTGTAGACTAGGTCATATCAATGTGACCCGACTAGCTTAAGTTATATTTTAGATGCATATTTAAATCAGTTTGAATTTACATCTTGTGAAACTTGCCAGTCATGTCACAAAGATTAGATGACCATAACTCTGTTTATTGGAAACAGAGAAAGAGTTAGTAAACTCTTGGGACTGATACATGATGATTTATGTAAGGTCCCCTGTCTACACATGCCAGGACTGTTTCTTTGTACTTCCTTACATTCACTGATCATCTCTCAAGATTCAGTCATATGTTCCTGTTAAAACATAAGTCCGAAGCTTTTGAGATATTCACAGAATATAAGTTAGAAGTAGAGAACCAAAATACGGGTATAAGTATTATGTCCTGTAATAAGATTAAGGCAGATAATACTTGTGCATAGAATTCCTGGACTATTCTAAAGGAGAATGAGATTCTCTCTCAGTATTACTCCTCTGAATACACCACAGCACAACGGTGTATCGGGGTGGAGCAATCGCACCATATTAGATATGGTGTGCTCTAAGATGACTATTACTGAGTTACCTATTTCCTTTTGGGAGTTATGCACTTAAGAAGCTGCATACATATTGAATTAGGTTCGAATCCGATCACTGCCTACCACTCCATATAAGATATAGTATGGGAAGAACCTATCTCTTAAGTAAGTTAAGATTTGGGATTGTCCGGCCTATGTCAAAAGCAAAATCCGGACAAGATCAAGGCAAGGTCAGTTCTGTAGAACTGGAAAGGTTCCAGCTATACAAACTACAGCTAATGATTTGATAGAACCAAAAGATTCAATAGTCCCCAACGAACCTCGCCCTCTCCGCCGATCTAGCAGGGTTCCTCACCTACCTGAGAGATACTTCGGTTTCTCGATGACAGTGGGAGCGAGGAATGCATCATGAGATGATGACCCAACTAGTTTCGAGCAGGCCATCGAGAGTAGGGACTCTGTAAGAATGGCTGGATGCTTAGCGATCTGAGATGGAATCCATGTACACCAACAAAGTATGGACTTTGGTTGCCATATCTGAAGGGTTAAATCCCCATCAGGAGCAAGTATATCTTAAGAAGATTACTTGGTGTAGATGGAAAGGTTGAGACTTTCAAAGCTAGACATGTTAATGGTTTTCGTCATCGACCAGGCGTGGATAATGATGAAACCTTTTCCAATGCCTATGCTGAAATCCATCCGGATCCTACTTGCCATTGCTACATACCATAACTACGATATCTGGTGGTTGGGTGCCATGACTACTTTTCTGAATAATGATTTAGAAGAGAACGTCTATAAGAACACAGACAGAGGGCTTCGTAGACAATGGGAGCAGCGGAAACGTGTGTAAGTTGCTTTATAGATTAAAGCAGGCATCGCAGAGTTGGAACATCTATTTTGATGTGGTAGTCAAAGAGTTTGACTTCATCAAAATGGTAGATGAACCTTGTATATACAAAAGGGTAATAGAGAGTAAGGTGGTCATCCTCGTATTGTATGTGGACAACATATTCTTGATTGGAAAAGAGTTTCCTATACTACACACGGTCAATCTCCTCTTATCACAAGGATTCTCCAATAGGATAAAGGTGACACTCCTAAATCCTGGGATTTGGATCTATGAGATAGATCTAAATGGATGTTAGGCTTCTCACTAGGTTTAGTGAGATGGTATCAATCGATCCTGGGGAGAATCACTGGAAAAGTTCCAGGATGATAAGGACGACTGAACGTCAGTCGTAGGCATTGTCTTTACCCTCAGTGGAGGGACGGAATGTTGGAAGAGTTCCAAGCTAGATACCGTGACAAACTAGATGATAAAGGCTGGTAACATCGCTATTAAAGATACCACCAAAGAGGCAGTTTGGGTGTATATCGGTTCATAAGATAAACTAGGTTCCTACTATTGTGTGACAATGGAAGTGTGGCTTTGGCCCAGGAACCCCGGTCCCATCAGTGACCCAGACATATTCTGAGGTAGCATCACCTGATCATGGAGATAGTTGATCTCCAGGGTTATCGAGGTTAGGAGAGTAGACTCAGAGGATAACACGGCGGATCCACTCACAATGGCATTTTCCCAGAGAGAGACTTATATGGGATGGTTGAGTATTAGATACTGCAACCACTGCTATAGATGGCCCTAGTGCAAGTGGGAGATTGTTAGTTATATGTATGCCCTAGAGGCCATTACTGTACATATGATGTATATTGTAGTGGATGCTGGGACATATATAGGTAGGACTTTCTTGCTCGACATGATAGTACGCTATCTGGTTGCTCTTTATCTTAATGTGTATACTTGTTGTCTCTCTATTACATGTTGATAAAGCTCTTAGGATATATGCTCGACTTCCAGGACTGTGATGTAGATCATACTAGTGGGACCTGGGTAGTCCATGAGTACATCCTTCAATGTTCCTAGTCGTGGGAATATTGAGACGTGGCATCGATATTCCAGAGTAGACTAGCGTATATCTTCTTGACCCATGTGATGGGCTATGGATGATCCCATATCCATTGGTGTTTGACATCAGAGATGGTATGCGGGTGCTCAGTGGAGACTGGGTACACTGAACGGACTCGCCGAGAACTCCCAGATGGTATTATACCTCACGTCAGATGGCAGTTCTCTGGTGACACTAGTACAGCTTAGTCTGTTGACCCGAGAACGTCATAGAGTCTTGTGTGTCTCCTACTGTGCTTTGATTTCTACCCTACCACGGCTCTACTGAGTCGTGCAAACAGGTGATTTTTGGGTACAGTCCCGATTCACATAGAAGCAATGAGCGATAGGTGGGGATTCGTCTCTCCCGGTATTGGGGGTTGATGTTGCGCTATGCTCGACTGGCCATAAATGGAAATCCCTGGCCAGGGTTGCAGTGATTTACTGGTAAGAGTTGTCAGTAGTCTCACGCTTGTTATGGACCTTACATCGGCATGACTTATCAAGCTACTTGGGTCTGACGTTTACCACCCATAGGCAAGATATGCGACATATCAGACGAACAGACCGGACTGTACGGTAAGTGTTGCTGGTTGGATTCACAGGAGTGTGAGCGGGCTTGCTCGTTGATCTTCTGATCGCTCAATACCCGGGTGGCCGTTACGTTTAGCAGACCGCTTGCGGCATGTGGGTGTTTGATACGATCATCACTTGCTGCTGGCGTATTGACGAGTCTTTAGAGTCCTACACAAAGGTTTCCTAGCTCAAGCGAAACGAAATAGGAGCGCATATGTGATATGTGCGGGACCGGGAATAATACCAGTATGTGATACTGAATTCTATTCTCGCAATTTGTATCATCGGACAGTTATATAAGATATAGCCGGGTTACCGAATCAAATGTTGATTCGATATATTGATACCCTTGATATTAGTCGGTTATATGCAGTATGACCGGATCATTAAATCAAGTGTTGATTTAATGATTTAATGTATAATTATATATTTGATATATTATTTTACATTAACTAGTATTGGTTCACTTAAGATTGTTTATTCTCACTAGATTGTGCACATTGTATATATGATATATGTTTATGCACTAGTTTGTATCATGTTTGATGATACATGCAAACTTGGGTGTGTATGCTTTAAACCATGTTTAGTTAATGGTTAGGGTTTTATTTTCTTTATTTATTTTGTAAAAACAAAATGGTGGCTTTTTTCTTTCTTTGCTTTAAGCTTCATGAAGCTTCTTAGCATTTTTCAAAGTCTTAGCCATTTTGTCTTTATGCTTTGACCTAACCATCACCTAAACTATGGTTTGCTCTCTACATGAGTTATCTTCACCCATGGTTGCAATATGAGAAGACTTCACATGATTTATTTTTAAGATAATTCATTTTTCTTTCTTCTTCTTCTTCATCTTCTTCAAGTGAAGAAAACCATTCTTGAAATTTCCAAGTGATGAAATCAAGTGAGAAATCCAAATCCAAAGTGAACCCACTTCCTATTTCTTCATCCTCTATCACTTGCCATGTTGTATAGGGTGTTATCTTCACAAGTTTCATGACCTAGTGAAGATGGAGCTTGAGTTTGAGTTGCCTCGACGTAGATCATCTTCGGCATCGAAGTCAACGACCTAGCCCGATCATTTCTCCAATGAAACCAACGCTAAAGTCCGGGATCCCGATGATCGCAGCGGAGGGACGTCAACACGGAGCTAAAGAAGTGGAGGACCGGATCTACAAAGGTTGTAATCCCTTTCACTTGTAGTTAAAGTAGTTAACTTGCATGTATTTCGCCTTACCTCTAGTAACGATCTTGCTTAGGGTTTCTTGGCACATGTTAAAAATTTGATTTTGGCATGGTTGATCAGTTGTAGAACCTCATGAGTGTGCCTAGGAACCCTACACATATCAAGGGAAAACCGCTCATTTAAATGAATCACATTTTTAAATATATCATGCGGTTCCCAATTTCTCCAAAATCAAATCAAACATCATATAAAGGTATACATGTAAGTATGTATGCACGATGTATTTCATATGCGCAATAGAACAAGAATCAATGTGTCAATATCAATAACAATACAATACTGAATATGTGTATAGGCTGTACGTGTCATGGCAATTACCGATGGTGTAGGTGTAGCATACAATTTAGTGCATCATGCAACATGAAATGTCAGTAATGGTGCAGTGTCGACTAGGTACTATGTCAAGGCACAACAAGTAAATGTATGCAATGATGCACAATCAATATATATGAATATAATCATGCGGCTATAATATCATATCTAGCCCTGACGCATAACGCCATACGGGCGATTTCCCCGTAGATGTTAAATCTACTCATAGAGGATCTCGAGCTATGTAAATCCAACCACCTGCTTCACTTTCTTTGCAGTGTCCGAATTCCCCGTCTGCGATCCTATTAACACAAAACACAATAATGCGTGGATTTAGCAAACTACGCAATAACAACAAACACAACGCCAATTTAACGAATTGGTTCCCTTAGGCTACAGAAGGGTTCGCTTAGCGGCTAAGACATCACCAAAACAAACCCGTGACAACAAGCTACCCGAAACACAAAAAACTACGTCGGATCAATCGTAACGCACTTAGTCGAAACACTAAAAACTAGCAATTTGATCCCAGATTTTACCCACTGTCAGAACCTAAAAATCTAGCAGTACCAAACATCCTAAAACAACTGCACACAGCTACCCACAAAAACACAACATCCCAGTCCCCCAAACGGGCGAGCTCGCCTGATTTTCCCCCCGTGTCGCGGGCCATAACAGGTAAGGTGGGGTTCGTGTTTAAGGTGAACACTTAGGGTCTCTAACACTACACTACTACACTGCTAATTTTTCCAGTAAAAACTCGTGGTCACAGCAGATCACAGACATCCAAAAATGACACTAAAAATACGATACGTGCACAAAACTATATCTTTATCGTTCTATACCACGACTGCTAACCTACACAATAATAAAAGAACTTAATTAACAGTTTAGAGGTCGTTACCTACCCACACTTGCTCAAAACCCTAGCTTTTCATACTCCAAGTGATCCTAGTGGCTTGATCTTGACTTGTGAAGGGTTTTAGTGAGTTGTAGTGGAGATTCGATTTAGGTAGTGAGGATTTGTGAAGCTTTTGGGTAGGGTTTCAGTTGAGGGTGTGAGGGTGATAATGAGGTGAAGAAAATATGAGAATGAGAGTTGTGAAAGAGAGAGTGAGGGAAATAAGAGTGTATGTGTGAGTGAGGGATGAAGAAATTAGGGTGTGAGTTTTGTATAGAGCCATGCCTCCCTCTTCTCTCTCCTAATTTAATGCAAGCCATGCTTGCCCCTCCCTCATCATGCCCTCTCCCTCTCTCTCTCTTCCTCTCTCAAGTCAACCCAAAAATTCAAACCTCCTTTTATTTTTAAAACTAAAAACTTTAAATAAATACATATTACAACTTAATTGAAATGGGGTTAGGGTGCCATGGCTACTTAAGCATGGTTAACCCTAATTAACCCTAGGTTAACATGCACATATGTGTGCAAGCCCAAAATAAATATTAATAAAATATTAATTAATGTTTATAAAATATTTGAAAATTATTTTGGTAAACTTTTTACTAAAAATCTGCATTATTGCTTAATTAACACTAATCGCATTCTAAGGTGTTACAATCTTCCCCCCTTTAAGAAATTCGTCCCCGAATTTAAAAATTTTACTATGCGTACCTTCAAAGAGACGAGGGAATTTCTTCTGCATCTTGCTCTCTGCCTCCCAACTGACCTCCTCACTATTCGGGCTATGCCAAAGAACCTTCACAGATGGCAAGACCTTTGACCGAAGTTTCTTCACCTGCCGATCCAATATCACTACCGGCTGCTCGGTTAATGAAAGATCGCACTCTAGCTGAACGGTCTGGTGCTGAATCATGTGAGAAGGGTCATGCAGGTACTTGCGCAGTATCGACACATGGAATACGGGGTGAACATCCGGAAAACTGGATGGAAGTGCTAAACGATAGGCAACGGTACCAACTCGCTCAAGGATCTCAAAAGGACCTATAAATCCGGGACTAAGCTTCCCCTTCTTCCCAAATCTCATCACGTCCATCAGAGAAATCCATAGGAATACATCATCACCCGCTGCGAACTCGAGCCTGTGACGACCACGGTCGGCATAAGACATCTGTCTGCACTGGGCTGCTCTCATCCTATCCTGAATCAACTGAATTTTCTCCGTAGTCTCTTGAACTAGCTGGGGTCCTAAAATCTTGCTCTCGCTGAGTTCAGTCCAACAGAATGGCGATCGACACTTTCGACTATACAAAGCCTCAAAAGGTGCCATCTGAATCGTCTCCTGATAACTGTTATTGTAGGAGAACTTTATCAATGGAAAGTGAGGATCCCAACTGCCACCAAAATCAAGCACGCACGCATGAAGCTTATCCTGCAGAGACTGTATAGTCCGCTCTGATTGACTATCGATCTGCGGATGGAAAGTGGTGCTAAAGCTCAAAATGGTACCTAAAGCTTCCTAAAGCTTCTGCCAAAGACGACTAGTGAACTGGGTGCCCCTATCGGATACAATGAATGTGGGAACGCCGTGCAAACACACAATCTCATCAATGTAAAACTGAGCATACTGAGCATAACCAAAAGTGGTCTTCACTGGAAGGAAGTGAGCCGCTTTCGTCAACCGGTCAACAATCACTCAAATAGAGTCATACCCTCGACTGGACCTGGGTAGACCCACAACGAAAACCATGGAGATCTGCTCCCATTTCCATTCCGGAACGGGTAAAGGCTGCAACTCTCCTGCCGGTCTCAAATGCTCAGCCTTGACTTGCTGACAAGTCAGAAACCTCGAAAAGAAATCTGAAACATCACTCTTTATCCCAGCCTACCAATAGATATCTCTCAAGTCACGATACATCTTGGTGGAACCTGGGTGAAGACTAAAAGCTGACTGATGTGCCAGCTCTAGGATCTCGCTTCTCAACCCATCAGTATCAGGTACACACAAATGAGTCCCAAAACGTAGCACACCCTGGTCATCAATCAAGAACTCCGAATCTCCACCCTGCCGAACCTGCTCAAGAATCTTAGACAAACGGGCATCTTCGGGCTGTACCTCATGAATACAATCAAGTAGAAGTGGACGGGCGCAGACATGAGCCAGTTGTCCCCCAGCGGAAGTGAACTCAAACTGTACTCTACTGTCACACAAGATCTGCCAATCTGTAGAAGACTGCTTCTGAACTGCGCTCAACTGGGACAAGCTATCCCCGGGCCTACGACTCAAAGCATCGGCTACCACATTCGCCTTGCCTGGGTGATAAAGGATCTCACAATCATAATCCTTCAAAAGCTCCATCCAAC
Source organism: Agapanthus africanus (assembly GCA_030015575.1). Taxonomy (NCBI): domain Eukaryota; kingdom Viridiplantae; phylum Streptophyta; class Magnoliopsida; order Asparagales; family Amaryllidaceae; genus Agapanthus; species Agapanthus africanus. The sequence continues at coordinate 342,834,872 of CM057337.1, read as the reverse complement.
GGCACTGTCTCAAATTCAGATCCCGCTGCTGGAAGATGTACTTTAAGCTCTGGTGGTCTATGAAAATCTGGCACGACTTCCCGTATAAGTAGTGTCTCCAAATCTTAAGCGCAAAGACCACCGCGACCATCTCAAGATCATGAGTGGGATGATTCTTCTCGTTCTTCTTCAATTGTCGGGAAGCATAAGCGATAACTCTATCATGCTGCATCAATACACAACCGAGCCCCACTCGAGAAGCATCACAGTAAACGACAAAGCCGCTCGATCCAGAAGGCAAAGATAAAACGGGTGCAGTCGTCAACCGAGTCTTCAACTGCTGAAAACTTAGCTCGAATGCCTCAGTCTAAAGAAAAGGAACCCCCTTCCTGGTCAGTCCGGTCAGCGGTGCAGCGATATCGAGAATTCCTGCACGCAACGGCGGTAATAACCGGCTAAGCCCAAAAAGATGCGGACGTCTGTCACTGATACAGGTCTGGGACAAAGTTGTACGGCCTCGATCTTCCTCGGGTACACACGAATACCGTCTCCCATAACCACATGACCAAGGAAGTCAATACTATCAAGCCAGAAGGCATAATTCGAGAATTTTGCAAACAGCTGGTGCTCTCTGAATGTCTGCAAAGCAATCCTCAAGTGCTGCTCATGCTCCTCACGACACTTTGAATGAACCAGAATGTCATCAATAAATACACTAATAAACTGATCGAGGAACGGCCTGAAAATCCGGTTCATCAAATCTATGAACACTGCTGGGGCATTGGTGAGTCCGAACGACATCATCAAAAACTCATGATGCCCGTAACGCGTACGAAAAGCAGTCTTTCGAATGTCATCATTCTGAACCCACAACTGATGATAACCTGATCTCAAATCAATCTTAGAAAAATGTTCCGCATCTTGGAGCTGATCAAAAAAACCGTCAATGCGAGGTATAGGATACCTATTCCGCACCGTAACTCGGTTCAATTGACGTTAATCAATGCACAGCCTTAAACTGCAGTCCTTCTTCTTGACGAAGAAAACAGGAGCTCCCCAAGGCGAAACACTCAAACGTACAAGTCCCCTATCAAGCAACTCTTGCAGCTGATCCTTAAGCTCTTTAAGCTCCGCCGGGGCCATCCGGTATGGCGGTATAGAAATAGGCCCCGTGCCGGGAATCAGATCAATGCAAAACTCAATCTCACGCTCTGGCGGCAAACCAGGTAACTCATTGGGAAATACGTCGGGAAACTCTCGCACGATAGGAACCCGGTCCAATGAATCTGCTGTGGCTCCGGTATCACGAATTAAAGCTATGAATCCCCGACATCCTCTCCTCAAAAGCCGACTAGCGCAAAGGGCAGAAATCAAACTGTGAGGGGCGGCACCACGGTCCCCCTGCACAACAAGAACTGACTCGCCAGGAAAACAAAACCTGATTGTCTTCTCACGGAAGTCTATGGACGCGTAGCAAGTAGCTAACCAGTCCATGCCCAGGAGAACGTCGAAGTCCAACATCTCAAGAAGGATCAAGTCGACGGACGAATCTCTATCTCCAATCCAAACGGCACACGAACGAAACACGTGTCGCGCAACAAACGACTCTCCAACAGAAGTAGTCACGACAAGCGGCTGATCTAGCAAACACGACTCTCGGCCCAACCTCGGCACAAAGTGTGTAGAAACATACGTGTGCGTAGATCCCGGATCAAACAAAACATGTACATCAAAGAAACATACTGAAAGAGTACCTGAAACCACTGCATTGGACGCCTGCGCGTCCTGATGAGTCAAAGCAGACACTCGTGTTTACCATCTACCCGCAACTGGCTGTCCTCCGTCTCTGTCATCCCGTCCTCTTTGAACAAACCTTCCACGACCACGACCTCTCTAAGCATATGTCTGAAGTGGAGCAACAACAGACGCAAGAGGCAACGCTCTCTAAGGTGGAAAAGGTGGTAAGGTAACATGTAGTACGGCTGCCTCATCCTCACGTGGCTCAGAACAATCTCTAATGCGATGATAAAAACTTCTGCATCGGAAACATCCAGACGATGACTGCTGACCCTCTTGGGGATAAGAGCTGAATAACTGGCCTCATCCCAAGCATCTGCTACTCCCACGACCTGAACGAAATCTGTCGCGGCGTCTAAACATCTGTCTCCGTGCTGATACACCAGTACGAACCCTCCTTGGTTATGGAAGGACCGACGTCTCGGAAAGACGCTCCTCAACTAGTAGGGCTGCGTCCACTGCGGCTGCATATGTATCATAAGGCTGTGCATTGATAGCGAGGAACAACTGGGTAAGAAAGCCCCACACAAATCTCTTGATCTGCATCTCCTCAGTGTCCACCAAATATGGAGCATACACAAATAGCTACGTAAACTGCACATCGTACTCTGCCACCGTCATACCCGGAGTCTGGCGTAACGACTCAAAACTGCGAGCTCGCGCATCCCTGACGCTCTGCAGAAGAAAACGGGAAAGAAACACCATCACGAACTCAGCCCAAGTCATTAGAGAAAGACCTGTAGCTCTGCCCCTCCCTCAAAACTCGCACCAGGTCTGGGCAAGACCCTCCAGACAAAAACTCGCAAACTCTACCCATCTCGCGTCGGAGCATCTCAGCGAATGATATATCCTGGCCATCCGATCGATAAAAAACTGTGGATCCTCAGTTGCACCAGTGCCGGTGAAAACCGGAGGCTTCAGCTTCATGAAATCAGATAACGATACGGTGATAACCTCCGTAGCTGCAGGTACGACTACCGGATCAGTAGGAACCATCACGGTCCCCATAACAGGTAGGAAAACCTCCTGTCGCTGCGCTCGACTGGCCTCAAATAACGACCCCATCATCTGGCGCAAATCCTGCATACCGGCCTCTAGCCTAGTAATATGATCAAGCGAAGGTGGATCAATCTGCTCCTGAACAACAGGCGTACCGCCCTGGTCGGTCCTCGTCTCCGACGAGCCAACTCTGACCTCGGCTCTCGCGGCCGCTTTCTGTGCCCTCGTAGTCTTCGGCGGCATAATAGCTGGAAATGAAAACAGGATTCGACAAGAACACGAAAATCGAATCTCAAGGATGTATATAATCACGGAAAGAATTTCAACCAACAAGTTCTAAGGCCACTTAGGCGGAGTATCGGGTCGTAAGTATGCCGCGGAACATACACACGCTACGTCACTCTGCTTAAGCTACCTACTCCATCATACCAAGGTCATCCTACACTCCGAAAGGTAAAACCTAGCGCTCTGATACCAACTTTGTCACGACCCAAAATTTGGCACGTGACCGGCACTTAAACCACGTAACGTCAACAGGCGTAAAGCAATTTAAGTAAGCCGAAAACCCAGAAATCTAAACCATCAAAAGTAATAAGTGACAAAAACATTGTTAAAAACATTTGGAAATCTCAAGTAAAAATCTTTAAACTTAAGTTTATCTTCTTAAAAATTTCGGCAGCACCTCCTTTGTAAAAACTGGCCCCGAAACGGGTACAAACATATAATATAAGTAAAGCATCTCCAAACGGGAGCAAATCACGCCCAAAGGTGGAAACAACCACCACAAGCATAATATACGACGCCGTAGCGAAGAAATAGATAATATGAAGTGAAAACAGCATAAGAGATAAAACTGCATAATAAAAGCCGGCTCACACGAGCTCGACACCCAGAGTCACAAAATATACAATATCGTCCTCACAACTCGTCTCTAAGTCAATACATGGAAATGGTAGATGGAGAATACTAGATACAATAAGATGTACAGTAGCTGAAGTCGGATAACTGCAACCCACCTATAGTAATATGGCTCATAGCCAACCGTAGCGGTATCCGCTGCAAAAAGATACAATAAGAAGCCCTGCCGCGACTACTCTGAGGGTCAAACCTGCAAAACACTATGGCGCAACGGGGTTGAGTTGCCAACTCGTGAATAGTAAATAACATCATACAGATAATCGCAGTTATGCACGTACAGCGATAATCTATCACATGCAATCTGATAGTATCAATATGGTAATATAGATAAGCAACAATCATGATCAAGGTACCCCATCAGGTACTACAAATACATAAATAATTCATATCTAATAAATGCTGAGTATGGGATAAAACATATCATCATTAATGAATCATCATCGTGGAAAAACTAGTGTCCATCAACGACACCCCAAATGCCAATACCTCAGGCGCCGTCACTCTGATCGGCCCTCATATCTTGTAAGTCTCATGGAACCTGAGTGCCCAACATCGGCACTAGAAAATATCATGAAAACTCTTGTCCAACATCGACACGCAAATCCACATATATCGGGCTCCGTCAGTCTGGATCGGCCCACGGGCTCCGTCAGTCCGAATCGGCCCATATCCATCTCACGACTCCGGTCAGTATCCTCCGGATAACCGCCAGGTCCAACCTATCACCGGAAGGTAGTAGTCTCTCTGCCAGGCTCATCGTCTACTGCACAACATCCATTTCTTGCCCCGGGTACCATACCTGGTCCATCATGAACCCGCAAACGAATCATCCAGCTCCTCGAATCGGGTTTCTAACACAGTCTTAGCAACGAGAAAACTCATGGTGGACGCACTGAAATATCATATCAAGAGAAACCGGGTTTTCAAAACAGTGCATACTTTCTTGAAATAATACCACGGTTCTCAAATCTATAAATCACATGAAATCCGTATCTCAATGCGTAAATCCATGAAATGTGATATATGCAACATAAAACCGTAATATGAGCATATCAAGGGAAAACCGCTTTTTTAAATGAATCACGTTTTTAAATATATCATACGGTTCCCAATTTCTCCAAAATCAAATCCAACATCATATAAAGGTATACATGTAAGTATGTATGCACGATGTATTTCATTTGCGCAATAGAACAAGAATCAATGTGTCAATATCAATAACAATACAATACTGCATATGTGTATAGGTTGTGCGTGTCATGGCAATTACCGACGGTGTGGGTGTAGCATACAATTTAGTACATCGTGTAATAAAAACCGTCAGTAATGGTGCAGTGTCCACTAGGTACTAAGTCAAGGAACAACAAATAATGGTATGCAATGATGCACAATCAATATATATGAATATAATCATGCGGCTATAATATCAAATCTAGCCCTAACGCATAACGCCAAACTGGCGATATCCCCATAGATGTTATATTTACTCACAGAGGATCTCGAGCTAAGTAAATCCAACCACCTGCTTCCCTTTCTTCGCAGCGTCCGAAGTCCCCGCTTGCGATCCTATTAACACCAAACTCAATAATGTGTGGATTTAGCAAACTACGCAATAACTGTAAGTCTATGTTACCCACCCCGGTACTTACGGGGAGGCGGAATAGGTAAAAATCAAATTTTTAACACTTGGTAACATAGACTAAAACTTGAGGATCTTTGCTAAACCATTGCTAACAAAATACATGAGGTTCTATCTGCTATGCAAGGAGATTATACCTCATGCTACTAGTCCTTCGGGTCTTCTATGCTACCCTCCTCGTCTCCGTAGGCTCTATGGGTCAATTCGGATCTTGGTCACCTCCGCGGCCTCCTTGAGTTGAAGACGATCCACCCGAGAGTCTGTAGTCCGAGCACCACCTCAAGCCGAGGTAACTAGGACAACAAGTTTGCTATTCTTGATGTCCTAAGTGGTGTAGAAGATGATGGTGGATTTGTTTGTCTATTTTGTTTCTATTTTTCTCAACACATTAGAGCTATAGAAAAAGCAAGAGAGGAAAAAGAAGGAGGAACCATGGGAGCTCTCTTTTGGATGAGAGAGAATGAGCAAGAGCTAATGATGCATAAGAAAAAAATATTTACTAATCTCTTATCATGGAAAAGGGTGATGGTTACATTGATTTGACCATTATCATGTCAAATTAAATCTAAAGCAAAAGAAGAGTCTAGAGCTCACAAGAAAGATCCAAGTCAACAATGGTCAACTAGGTCAAATTGTCAACATGGTCAAATAGTCAAAACAATTAGCGATAACACAATTATCATTAAAAATATTAGTAAATATTTTCCTCACCGTATAATGGTTTTGACCGAATCAACGGTCAGAATCCCAATGAGGCACCTCCTTCTTCGCTCCTCACAACCGTGCATACATACCTGCATCCGCATTCCGTAGAATGCGAATGCATAGAAGACAAAACTAATCCATCTATACAATACTAGGATCCGGTTTAAACCAAAGCCCACCAGTATCATCTGCCCGAACATCATACACGCACAAGTGCACGTAAGTGATCGTAGGCTTGCCGTAAAACCATACGGTCTCTACACCTTTTGCCCAGTGCAGGGAAACTCTCTGTGTGGGACTCAAAAGACTCGACACTACGCTGGCAGTGGGTTTAACCACTGACCGCAAGCGGCACTAGCTGTACGTAATGGTCCTCAGGTATATGTCGACAAGAAGTCCGATGGGGTAAACCCATCCGAACTCCTACCGAGCCTGAATGTGACAATCTCCGTACAGTTCGGTCTGTTCGTCTATGAGTATCGCATGTCGGGCCTAGGGGGCGGTAAACGTCAGACCCCTAATAGCGGTACAAGTCATGCCAGAGTGTAGCCCAGAACACCCTAAGAAACTACTGGAAACACTACCAGTAATTCTCGCTTGCCGTGATCAGGGACTTTGTGTAATGGCTCTCCTAGACAGAGCGCGATATCAACCCCCAATACCGGGAGAGACGAATTCTATCTAACCGCTACTGCCTCCAACTGCTTCGAGACTGCACCCAACTACTACCTGTTTGCACGACTCCATTGAGCCGTGGTAAGGTAGTAATCAAAGTACAGTGGGAACACACTCGAGGCAAAGTAGCAGTGTCAAGTCGACGGACTAAGCTGTACTCCTGTCACCTGGGAACTGTTATCTGACGATAGGTATAGTACCAACCAATAGTTCCCGACGAGTCCTGTACTGTGTACTCGTAATCTAACGAGCACCCACATACTATCTCTAGTACAACGTACTAATGGCTGTGGGACAGACCATCTCCCCTACTGGGATGAAAAGCATATACGCTAGTTTACTCCGGAGTATCGATGCCTCGTCTCGATAATCCTACAACCAGGGACCTGTATAAGGATGTGCTTGTAGATTACCCAGCCCCCACTAGTGAGACTGCCATCACAACGCTGGTAATCAAGCAAAGATCCTAAGGTCTCCACTAATATGTATAAACGATATGCTAAAAGAAACATATGCACTTATTGAAGTAGAAACAAACCAAGTAGCATACTACCATTTTGAGCAAGATTGTCTATACAACTGCGAATATCCCAAGCTTCCATTAAGTAATATACAAACTAGTATGATACAGTAATGGCCTCTAGGGCATATACACTAACAACCTCCCACTTGCATTAGGGCCATGTACTGGCGTATCGAAAACCTATCATCTCGATCAGCCGCTCGAACTGAGTCTGGGGTATGGCCTTCGTGAGTGGATCTGTAGTGTTATTCTCCGAATCTACTCTCCTCACCTCGATCTCCCGGCGATCTATGATCTCCCTGATTAGGTGGTATCGCCTCAAAATATGTCTGGACTTCTGATGGGATCTGGGTTCCTTCGCTAAAGCTATAGCGTCATTGTTGTCACAATACAACGGTATTGGATCAACAATGGTTGGAACCACATGAAGCCCCATGAGGAACTTCTTCATCCAGACAGCTTCCTTTGCGGCATCGCAAGAAGCTATGTTCTCCGCTTCCATAGTTGAGTCAGCAACGGTTTCCTGCTTGGAGCTCTTCCAACGAACCGCCCCTCCATTGAGGGTAAAGACATAACCCGATATGGACTTGGAGTCATCCTTGTCACTCTGGAAGATGGAGTCAGCAAAGGCCTCGATCTGGAGGTCTTTTCCTCCATACACCAAGAACATCTCCTTAGTCCTTCTCAGGTACTTGAGAATGTTCTTTACTGCTATCCAGTGTTTCTCCTCTGCGTCCGACTGATACCGGCTTACAAAGCTTAATGCGCATGCTACATCTGGTCTGGTACACAACATCGCATACATTATAGAGCCTACCGCAGATGCGTAGGGTATAGATGACATGCGGGCCTTTTCCAAATCAGTCTTGGGAGACATCTCTTTGGAGATGGTGATTCCGTGACAAGCCGGTAGATTACTGCGCTTTGAATCTTCCATATTGAATCGTTTCAGTATGGTGTCGATGTACCTGGACTGCGAAAGTCCCAACATCATCTTAGATCTATCACGATAGATCTGGATCCCCAGAATATAGTTGGCATCGCCCAGGTCCTTCATGGAGAACCTCTGTGACAAGAATCGTTTGACTGACTCTAGCATAGGAATGTCATTTCCTATTAGGAGAATGTCATCCATGTACAAGACGAGGAATACCACAGTTCTCCCTACAATCTTACTGTAAATGCATGGTTCATCCGGATTTTTGATAAAGTCAAATTCTTTGACAGTATCATCAAAGCAGTGTTCCAGCTCCGTGATGCCTGCTTCAGTCCATAAATGGATTTAAGCAACTTGCACACTTTACCGCTGCTCCCACTCTGAATGAAACCCTCTGGCTGATCCATATAGACATACTCTTCCAAATTTCCATTTAGAAAAACCGTCTTCACATCCATCTGCCAGATCTCATAATCGTGGAAGGCAGCAATGGCAAGAAGGATCCGAATGGATTTGAGCATAACCACCGGAGAAAAGGTTTCGTCATAGTCCAAACCAGGTTTTTGACGAAAACCCTTAGCAACAAGTCTAGCTTTATAGGTTTCAACCTGCCCATCTACACCAATCTTCTTTCTGAAGATCCATTTGCAGCCTACGGGTTTTAACCCTTTTGGAGCAATGTCCAAAGTCCAAACTTTGTTGTTGTACATGGACTCCATCTCGGTCCGCATTGCATCCAGCCATTTTACTGAGTCACTACTCTGAATAGCTTATTGGAAGCTAGTACGCTCATCATTTTCAATGACGCAATCCCCTCGATCCCCGTATATGAGAAAACCGTAGTATCTCTCGGGCAGATGAGACTGCCTACTACTCCTGCGGAGTGGCGCTGGGATGTTTGGTTCTCCTGAAACTTCTGGTTCTACCAAGCTTTTAGTAATAGCTTGTGCTTCTGGAATTTCTTCCAGTTCTATTGCGCTCCCACTTATCTGCTTTTCTAAAAACTCAGTTTCCAAGAAGCGGGCATGACGAGAAAGAAAGACCTTTTGCTCCTCTGCGTAATAGAAAACAAACCCCTTGGAGTTCTTTGGGTATCCCACAAACTTACACTATACTGAGCGTGCTTCGAGCTTGTCCGCATGCTGCTTTTTGATAAAAGCTGGACATCCCCATGTCTTAAAGTGTTTAAGACAGGATTTCTTCCCACTCCACATCTGATATGGTGTGGTAGGCACTAACTTAGTAGGAACTTGGTTCAAAAGATATGCAGCTGTTTCTAGTGCATAACCCTAGAAAGATCGCGGTAACTCAGCCTTACTCATCATGGAACGAACCATATCCAATAGAGTTCGATTCCACCTTTCCGATACACCGTTGTGTTGTGGTGTGTATGGAGGAGTAACCTGAGAGAGAATTCCATTCTCTTTTAAGTAGCCCAGAAACTCGGCACTCAAGTATTCACCATCTCGATCCGATCTCAGTATCTTGATACTTTTGCCTGTTTGTTTTTCAACTTCATTCTTATATTCCCGAAATTTCTCAAAAGCCTCGGATTTATGCTTCATCAGGAAGACATGTCCATACCTAGAGAAATCATCTGTAAAAGTAATAAAGTTTGAATAACCACTTCGCACATGTATAGACATTGGACCACACACATCACTGTGTATGAGTTCCAAGAGCTCGCTCGCTCTTACTCCGTGTCCAGTGAACGGAGTCTTTGTCATCTTTCCCATAAGACAAGATTCACAAGTAGCATAGGACTGATACTCGAACGGATTCAAGTATCCCTCTTTATGTAACTTTGTTAACCGTGTCTCATTAATGTGACCCAGTCTACAATGCCATAAGAAAGCCTGATTTGTGTCCGGAGACTTTCTTTTAAGTGTGTTCTGGACACTGAAAACCTGAGCTTGATTTAGTACGTATATTCCGTTTTCTAATGTACCTGACCCAATCAGAACTTGATTTAGGTGGATGTGGACCACATCGCTTACAAAAGTAAAATCATATCATTCCTTAGAAAGTATGGATACAGATATGATATTACAAGCCATACTATGTACATACAAACAGTTACGCAGAATTAATATCTGCCCACTAGTCAATCCAAGGTGATATTCCCCTATGGATTCAGCGTCCACGCTCATTCCGTTGGCAACCCTGAGAGTCATATCACCTATCCTGATAACTCTACAGTTTCTCAGAGCCTGTAATGAATTACAGATGTAAGATCCTGATCCGGTATCCAATACCCAGGAAGTAGGGTTAATTAACATACAGTTTTCTATTACAAACACACCCGAAGCCGAAGCTACAACATGCTTTGAATCCTGGTTACTGGCTTCGCTAGCCCTACAATCCTTCTGCCAATGTCCTTTCCCGTAACAATAGGAACGCCCCTCCTTTACTATATCCAGTCCCGAAAGTTTTGCCCTTCCCTTTCCTTCTACTTCCCTCGTTTCCTTCAGGGTACAAGTAGAGGGTAGAGACCGTAGAATCAAGTCAGTATTTGACCCGTTCTTCAACGTGGTCTTCAGGTCCGTGAGCTCATCAAAATAGCTAGTCTCTGTAAGGACGTTCTCCCCTACAGATGACCCGACAGCCAATTTCGCTTGAAGCAATTTGTTCGAGGTCTCATATTTTGCGATACGAGATTGCTCTCCATATAAATCTTTGTTATGGAGGAAGATCGAAACTAAGTCCATCTTCTCGTGCTGCCTCTGGTATGCACCATCAACTGTGGCCAACACGAGGCACTTGGCATTCACACAGTCCTTTTCCGATGTCTTACGGATGTCAATATCCATGACAGGGGAAACTGGTCCTGAGACAGCAGGTGTTTGATTAGTTAAGAGGTGTCACATCTTGTCATGGGTAATGGACATCTGGACAGACCTTTGCCAGTCATAACAGTCAGATTCAGTCATTTTATTATCTAGATGTAACCTATGTCTAGTCACTGGGTCGCTGCATTTAAGAGAGAGAGAAGAAAAGACTTAGCATGATACTCTTGCAAGGTTAGATTGGTTTTTAGTTTATCTAAACAGGATGGCTCCCACTGTTTCTCGAATCCTTCCTCAAACCATAAAAGAAGAATTAGTCGGGATTGATCTCACCGTACAATACTTGCTTAACCGTTCAGCCAGGCTGGTGTCGGTACTTCGAGGGAGGTTTTACGACACTTTCGCAAAGTTCCTTAATTAAATAACCTCTTTTCCCTGTAGGCATAGCCCCGCTAACACCTTTCAGACACCTACTTGGTTTATAGCATTGATCGTTAAGTGAAAAAGTCTCCCGAGGAGTAGCGGATACTCATAGTAGGATCGGGATCCAAATATCATTGTGTGATAATGCTGAAGAAATCCTACCAACATTATCAAACTCTAAATGGTATGCAGCACTAGCAAGTTTCAATTTCCTTAGAAACTCCCGATGTTGATTTTTTGCCCCATGCTCTTATGACCTTGACTAAGGCCAACAAGTCATAAGTCACATGTCAAGTTCTACCTGTTATTGTCCAGGTTGATTTGAACCCACCCGTATATATCCTTGACTATGGCCAACAAAGTAATACGACTGTCCCAAACCAACGCATCTATCTATGCAACATATGAATACCCAGCAGCTACCAATCACTATGCCTTGACTAAGGCCAACAAACATAGCTTGAATACTATTGAATATTCATATGAAATGACGGAGTTCTACGAATGGTTTTGGCGAAACCGTGACGTAGTGAACTTGATATAATCGAAGGAACCTGATAGCTTTTAATAGGAGTGGTTTAAGCTCCGCGTTTTTAAAAGTTTTTCTGTTTTGAAAAAACCGAGTGGTTTTGAAATTGTTCCAACGATTCAGCTTTGGTTTGTTTTCTTTGCATTAATTAATGCGTCCCATCAATTAATCCTACCATTGTAGAAAACAATGAAAATATGACGTACGCTTATGCCATCCGCATTCGGCACGGGGCCCTGTCATCACCCGTTAGGTTACTTAACTAACGACAGAGTGGGGGCTGGACAAGCGCGGATGCAAAACATAAGCAGCGCGTAAGAGATATCATATATAGATATATACATTCGTCAGATGTAATGATATCCATTCCAGAACATAGATGAACACATTGGATATACTAGGAATCCGCATTTCGTTCAAGCCTGCAACGAAAGACGGATTACACGGTCGCAATGAATAGCCAAACCCCACCCTAGACCCCTGCAGGTGCGGCAAACTACCCGCCAAGTATCTAAAGTGAAGCAACCTCCCTCAACAACGTGAGTAGGCCACTCGGCACTTCAAAGTACCCGGTAGTTTGTGCACCCCACCTTGGGTCTATCCTAGGTGCAAAAACAGTAAAACAAAAAATATACAATGGCGGCTACAAGCTCAACCCGGATGTGCGGCCATAAAATAATATTACATCAAATTACAAATTTTACATTGAATGAAAAATGAAAACTCTCATCTCACATCCCCGGCTATTCATCACAACGATCCAATAAGTTTATATACACAAACCAACATCACAGATCACAGATATGCACAACCCCTACTAATCGACGTATAGCGATTAGTAGACGTTAAGTACATATATCACATCACAGAAGATCGGATTAGCTAAAGTACTTAGAATTTCTATCGATAACTTGATTTGAAACTACTGCAAGCACAACACAGTACTCAACTAAATCTGGGCAGAAACAAAGTATCAGAAAAATCACAAAATACAAATCTGGACAGACTGCAGGAAAAACGAGTCGACTCGGCGTCGACTCGGCCGCGGATCAGCGGCGAAACACATGGTTTCGCCGCGCATCCACGGCGGTACGACCGATTCATGACCTCATTTTTATTGTGTGTCCTTAAAAAAGCATGCACGTATTTTTAAGGTCCCCGGAAAAATTTTTGAAACAGTTTTTAAAATGAGCAGAAAAGTGCAATTTTTGACGTGTTTTGCGATTTTTTTTCGGCGATCGAATTTCTAACACTTTGCTAATAAGTTAGTAATGGTTTAGCGAGGCTCTGATACCACTGTAAGTCTACGTTACCCACCCCGGTTCTTACGGGGAGGCGGAATAGGTAAAAATCAAATTTTTAACACTCGGTAACATAGACTAAAACTTGAGGATCTTTTCTAAACCATTGCTAACAAACTACATGAGGTTCTATATACTATGCAAGGAGATTATACCTCATGCTACTAGTCCTTCGGGTCTTCTCCGCTACCCTCCTCGTCTCCGTAGGTTCCATGGGTCAATCCGGATCTTGGTCACCTCTACGGCCTCCTTAAGTCGAAGACGATCCACCCGAGAGTCTGTAGTTCGAGCTCCACCTCACGCCGAGGTAACTAAGGCAACAAGTTTGCTATTCTTGATGTCCTAGGTGGTGTAGAAGATGATGGTGGATTTGTTTGTCTATTTTGTTTCTATTTTTCTCAACACATTAGAGCTATAGAAAAATCAAGAGAGGAAGAAGAAGGAGGAACCATGGGAGGTCTCTTTTGGATGAGAGAGAATGAGCAAGAGCTAATGATGCATAAGAAAAAAATAATTACTAATCTCTTATCATGATAAAGTGTGATGGTTACATTGATTTGACCGTTATCATGTCAAATTAAATCTAAAGCAAAAGAAGAGTCCAGAGCTCATAAGAAAGATCCAAGTCAACAATGGTCAACTAGGTCAAATTGTCAACATGGTCAAATGGTCAAAACAATTGGCCATAACACAATTATCATTAAAAAGATTAGTAAATATTTTCCTCACCTCATAATGGTTTTGACCGAATCAACGGTTAGAATCCCAATGAGGCACCTCCTTCTTCGCTCCTCACAACTGTGCATACACACCTGCATCCGCATTCTGTAGAATGCGAATGCACAGAAGACAAAACTAATCCATCTATACAATATTAGAATCCTGCTTAAACCAAAAACCACTAGTATCATCTTCCCGAACATCATACGCGCATAAGTGCACGTAAGTGATCGTAGCCTTGCCGTAAAACCATACGGCCTCTACACCTTTTGCCCAGTGCAGGGAAACTCTCTGTGTGGGACTCTAAAGACTCGACACTACGCTGGCAGTGGGTTTAACCACAGACCGCAAGCGGCACTAGCTGTACGTAACGGTCCCCAGGTAGATGTCGACAAGAAGGCCGATGAGGTAAACCCATCCGAACTCCTACTGAGCCTGAATGTGACAATCTTCGTACAGCCCAGTCTGTTCGTTTATAAGTATCGCATGTCGGTCCTAGGGGGCGGTAAACGTCAGACCCCTAATAGTGGTACAAGTCGTGCCGGAGTGTAGCCCAGAACATCCTGAGAAACTACTGGAAACACTACCAGTAATTCTCGCTTGCCCTGGCCAGGGAATTTGTGTAATGGCTCTCCTAGACACAGCGCGATATCAACCCCCAATACCGGCAGAGACGAATTCTATCTAACCGCTACTGCCTCCATGTACTTCGGGACTGCACCCAACTACTACCTATTTGGACGACTCCTTTGATCCGTGGTAGGGTAGAAATCAAAGTACAGTGGGAACACACTCGAGGCGAAGTAGCAGTGTCAAGTCGACGGACTAAGCTGTACTCTTGTCACCTGGGAACTGTTATCTGACGATGGGTATAGTACCAACCAACAGTTCTCGATGAGTCCTGTCCAGTGTACTCGTAACCTAACGAGCACCCGCATACTATCTCTAGTACGACGTACTAGTGGCTGTGGGACAGACCATCTCCCCTACTGGGATGAGAAGCGTATACGCTACTTTACTCCGGAGTATCGATGCCCCGTCTCGATAATCCTACGACCAGGGACCTGTATAAGGATATGCTTGTAGATTACCCAGCCCCCACTAGTGTGACTGCCATCACAACGCTGGTAATCAAGCAAAGATCCTAAAGGCTCCACTAATATGTATAAGTGATATGCTAAAAGAAACATATGCACATATTGAAGTAGAAATAAACCAAGTAGCAAGCTACCATTTTGATCAAGATTGTCTATACAACTGCGAATATCCCAAGCTTCCATTAAGTAATATACAAACTAGTATGATACAGTAATGGCCTCTAAGGCATATACACTAATAATAACAACGAACACAACGCCAATTTAATGAATTGGTTCCCTTAGGCTACAAAAGGGTTCGCTTAGCGGATAACGTCTGTGTCGACATCACCAAAACAAACCCGCGACAGCAAGCTACCCAAAACACCAAAAACTACATGGGATCAATCGTAACGCACTTTGTCGAAACACTAAAAACTAGCAATTTGATCTCATATTTTACCCACTGTCATAACCTAAAAATCTAGCAGTACCAAACATCCTAAAACAACTGCACACAGCTACCCACAAAAACACAACATCCCAGTCCCCCAAATGGCCGAGCTCGCCGGATTTTCCACTCGTGTCGCCGGCCAAAACAGGTCAGGTGGGATTCGTGCCTAAGGTGAACACTTAGGGTCTCTAATACTACACTACTACACTGCTAGTTTTTCCAGTAAAAACTCGTGGTCACAGCAGACCACAGACATCCAAAAATGACACTAAAAACACGATACGTGCACAAAACTATATCTTTATCGTTCTATACCGCGACTGCTAAGCTACACAACAATAAAAGAACCTAATTAACAGTTTAGAGGTCGTTACCTACCCACACTTGCTCAAAACCCTAGCTTTCCATGCTCCAAGTGATCCTAGTGGCTTGATCTTGACTTGTGAAAGGTTTTAATGAATTGTAGTGGAGATTTGATTTGGGTTTGTGAGGATTTAGGAAGGTTTTGGGTAGTGTTTCAGTTGAGGGTGTGAGGGTGATAATGAGGTGAACAAAATATGAAAATGAGAGTTGTGAATGAGAGAGTGAGGGAAATGTGAGTGTATGTGTGAGTGAGGGATGAATGAATGAGGGTGTGAGTTTAGTGTAGAGCCATGCCTCCTTCTTCTCTCTCCTCATTTAATACAAACCATGCTTACCCCTCCCTCATCATGCCCTCTCTCTCTCTCTCTTCCTCTCTCAAGTCAACCCAAAAATTCAAACCTCTTTTTATTTTTATAACTAAATACTTTAAATAAATACATATTATAACTTAATTGAAATGGGGTTAAGGTGTTATGGCTACTTAAGTATGGTTAACCATAATTTACCCTAGGTTAACATGTACATATTTGTGCAAGCCCAGAATAAATATTAATAAAATATTAATTAATTTTATAAAATATTTGAAAACAATTTTGTTAAACTTTTTACTAAAAATCCGCATTATTGCTTAATTAACACTAATTGCATTCTAAGGTGTTACAGTTTGAGAGACTTTTTGGGATGTTGGGTATGCGATACTACAACAACTGGCCTTAGTGCAAGTGGGAGATTGTTAGGAATATGTATTCCCTAGAGCCTGTTATTGTATATTATAGTGGATGCTTAGACATATATATAGGACTTTCTTGCTTGACATGATAGTATGCTATCTGGTTGTTCTTTATCTTAACATGTACACTTGTTTTAGTTTACTATCTCATTGATACATGTTGATAAAGCCCTTAGGATGTTGTCTTGACTACCAGGACTATGATGCGGATCATACTAGTGGGGCTTGTGTAGTCTACAAGCACTTCCTTTAATAGTTCCTAGTCGAGGGAGTATCGAGACAGGGCATCGATATTCTAGAGTAGACTGTTAGTTGTATGTATGCCCTAGAGGCCAGTATTGTACAGATGATGTATATTATATTGGATGCTTGGACATATATAGAGATGACTTTCTTGCTCGATATGATAATATGCTATCTGGTTGCTCTTTATCTTAACATGTACACTTGTCTCTTTAAACTGTCTTATAGTTACATGTTGGTAAAGCCCTTAGGATGTGTACTTGACCACCTGGACTATGATGCAGATCATACTAGTGGGGACATGGTAGTCCATAGGTACATCCTTCAAGGTCCCTAGTCGTGGGTGTATCGAGACGGGGCATCGATATACCAGAGTAGACTAGCGTATATGCTTCTCGACCCATGAGATGGGAGATGGATGATCCCATATCCATTGGTGTTTGATATCAGAGATGATATACGGGTGCTCAGTGGAGACTGGGTACACTGGACGGACTCGCCGAGAACTCCCAGATGGTATTATACCTCACGTCAGATGGCAGTTCTCAGGTGACACTTGTGCAGGTTAGTCTGTAGACCCGAGATCGTCATAGAGTCTTGTGTGATTCCCACTGTGCTTTGATCTCTACCTTACCACGTCCATGAGGGCGTGCAAAACGGTGGTTTTTGGGCACAGTCCAGAGTCACATGGAGGCAATGAGCGATAGGAGGGGTTTCGTCTCTCCCGGTATTGGGGGTTGATGTTGCGCTGTGCTCGATTGGCCATAACAGGGAAGTCCCTGGCCAGGGCTGATCAGAGATTTGCTGGTAAGTGTTACCAGTGGTTTCTCGACCCGTTATGTGCCTCACATCGGCACGACTTATCGGTTATTAGGGTCTGACGTTTACCACCCCTAGACTTGATATGCGACATATCAGACGAACAGACCGGACTGTACGGTAAGTGTTACTTGTAGGGTTCCTAGGCACCCTAGTGAGGTCTCACAAGACATCGAACATGCCAATTTAAAAAAAAATGGTGCCGAGAAACCCTAGACTACGGATCTTAGACTAGATGTTTAGGCGAAACTAAAAACTAGTTAACTACTTAACTAGAAGTTAGATGCTACAACCTTTGTAGATCCGGATTTCCACCTCCTTAGCTCCACGTGGTCATGCCCTCGCTGTCCATCATGAATCCTCGACTCATTCGTCGGCTTCATCGGAAAACGGGCGAGCAAGGTCGTCGGCTTCGTGTCAAAGACGATCTACGTCGAGGTTGCACAAGCTCAAGCTCTGACTTCACAAAGTGTGAAACTTGTGAAGAAAACACCCAAAACAACTTGGCAAGAGGTAGAGGGTGAAGAAATAGGAGATGGGTTCACTTTAGAATTGGATTTCTCACTTTGGATCTCAAGATGCCATTAAAGTAGAAGCTTTTCTATTGAAGATCAAGAAGAAGAAGATGATAGAATTATGATAAGTTATTCTTAAAAGAAAAAGAAAATCTATACTTATCATAACTCTAACTAAAGTTAAGTGTAGAGAATAAACCATGGTTAGTAGAGTGGGTTAGGGTTAAGCAAGATGACAAGAATGGTTGCTAAAGTCAAGGGTTCATGAAGCTTCATATAAGAAACAAAAATTGCCACCATTCTCTTTTAAACTTATCCAAATAAATGAATAAACAAATAAATGAATAAATAAATATGCAAAACCCTAATTATCATAATAACCATGGTTTAATTCTATTCACTTAACCATATGATCAAGTATCATCAAACATGATACAAAAAAGTGCACAAAAGTATATCTCATATACAATGTGCAATCCAAGTGAGAAAAATCCGTTTAAAGTGAACCAATACTAGTTAATGCAAAGTAATATATCAAATATATAATTATACATTAAATTATTAAATCAAAACTTGATTCAATGATCCGGTCATGTCGCACATAACCGACTAGTATTCAATGCATCGATTTATCGAATCAATGATTCGATAACTAGGTCATATCGAATATAACCAATCGAAACATTTATCGCGAGAATGAAATACGGTATCACATACACGCATTATTCTCGGTCCCGCACATATCTCATATGCGCTCCTATTTCGTTTCGCTTGAACCAGGAAACCTCTGTGTAGGACTCTAAAGACTCGTCAATACGCCGGTAGCAGATGATGATCATATCAAGCATCCACAAGCCGCAAGCGGTCTGCTAAACGTAACGGCCATCCGGGTATTGAGCGATCAGAAGATCGACGAGCTAGCCCGCTCATACCCCTGTGAATCCAACCGGTAACACTTATCGTACAGTCCGATCTCTTCGTCTGATATGTCGCATATCAAGTCTAGGGGTGGTAAACGTCAGACCCCAATAACCCGATAAGTCATGCCGATGCGAGGCTCATAACGGGTCGAGAAACTACTGGTAACACTTACCAGCAAATCTCTGATCAGCCCTGGCCAGGGACTTCCCTGTTACGGCCAATCGAGCACAGCGCAACATCAACCCCCAATACCGGGAGAGACGAAACCCCTCCTATCGCTCATTGCCTCCATGTGACTCGGGACTGTGCCTAAAGACCACCGTTTTGCACGCCCTCATGGACGTGGTAAGGTGGAGATCAAAGCACAGTGGGAATCACACAAGACTCTATGACGATCTCGGGTCTACAGACTAACCTGTACAAGTGTCACCTGAGAACTGCCATCTGACGTGAGGTATAATACCATCTGGGAGTTCTCGGCGAGTCCGTCCAGTGTACCCAGTCTCCACTGAGCAGCCGTACACCATCTCTGATGTCAAACACCAATGGATATGGGATCATCCATCGCCCATCTCATGGGTCGAGAAGCGTATACGCTAGTCTACTCTGGTATATCGATGCCCCGTCTCGATACACCCACGACTAGGGACCTTGAAGGATGTACTTATGGACTACCATGTCCCCACTAGTATGATCTGCATCACAGTCCAGGTAGTCAAGTATATATCCTAAGGGCTTTACCAACATGTAACTATAAGACAGTATAAAGAGACTAGTGTACATGTTAAGATAAAGAGTAACCAGATAGCATACTATCATATCGAGCAAGAAAGTCATCTCTATATATGTCCAAGCATCCAATATAATATACATCATCTGTACAATACTGGCCTCTAGGGCATACATACAACTAACAATCTCCCACTTGCACTAGGGCCAGCTGCTGTAGTATCGCATACCGAGCATCCCGAAGAGTCTCTCAAACTGTATCTGGGGAATGGCCTTCGTGAGTGGATCCGCCGTGTTATTCTTCGTGTCAACCCTCCTGACCTCGATCTCCCGGCGATCAACTATCTCCCGGATCAGGTGATACCGCCTCAGAATATGCCTGGATCGCCGATGGGACCTGGGTTCCTTGGCCAAAGCCACCGCTCCATTGTTATCGCAATACAAAGGTATTGGATGCTCAATGGATGGAACCACTCCAAGTTCAGAAATGAACTTCTTGATCCAGACAGCTTCTTTAGCAGCATCGTTGGCAGCGATGTATTCAGCCTCCATCGTCGAGTCTGCCACGGTTTCCTGCTTGGAACTCTTCCAGCTAACCGCCCCTCCGTAAAGGGTAAAGACAAAGCCCGACTGCGACTTAGAGTCGTCCTTATCACTCTGGAAGCTCGAATCGGTAAAGGACTCCACTTGGAGTTCTCCGTTACCATACACCAAGAACATGTTAGTTATATGTATGCCCTAGAGGCCATTACTGTACATAGGATGTATATTGTAGTGGATGCTGGGACGTATATAGGGAGGACTTTCTTGCTCGACATGATAGTATGCTATCTGGTTGAACTTTACCTTAACGTGTATGCTGATTGTCTCTCTGTTACATGTTGGTAAAGCCCTTAGGATCTGTACTTAACTACCTGAACTATGATGCGGATCATACTAGTGGGGACATGGTAGTCCATAAGTACATCCTTCAAAGTCCCTAGTCGTGGGTATATCGAGACGGGGCATCGATATACCAGAGTAGACTAGCGTATACCTTCTCGACCCATACAGATGGGCGATGGATGATCCCATATCCATTGGTGTTTGACATCAGAGATGATATACGGGTGCTCAGTAGAGACTGGGTACACTGGACGGACTCGCCGAGAACTCCCAGATGATATTATACCTCACGTCAGATGGCAGTTCTCTGGTGACACTGGTACAGAGTAGTCTGTTGACCCGAGATCGTCATAGAGTCTTGTGTGGTTCCCATTGTGCTTTGATTTCCATCTTACCACGTCCAAGAGGGCATGCAAAACGGTGGTTTTTGGTTACAGTCCCGAGTCACATGGAGGCAATGAGCGATAGGAGGGGATTCGTCTCTCCCAGTATAGGGAGTTGATGTTGCGCTGTGTTCGATTGGCTATAACAGGAAATCCCTGGCCAGGGTTGCTGAGATTTACTGGTAAGTGTTACCAGTAGTTTCTCGAATAGTTATAGACCTCATATCGACACGACTTATTGAGCTATTGGGGTCTGACGTTTACCACCCCAAGGCAAGATATGCGACATATCAGACGATCAGACCGGACTGTACGGTAGTGTTACTGGTCGGATTCACTGGAGTGTGAGAGGGCTTGCTCGTCGATCTTCAGATCGCTCAATACCCGGGTGGCCGTTACGTTTAGCAGACCGCTTGCGGCTTGTGGGTGTGTGATATGATCATCATCCGCTGCCGGCGTATTGACGAGTCTTTAGAGTCCTACACAGAGGTTTCCTGGCTCAAGCGAAACGAAATAGGAGCGCATATGAGATATGTGCGGGACCGAGAATAATGCGTGTATGTGATACCGTATTCCATTATCGCGATGAATGTATCGAATGGTTGTATGCAATATAACCTAGTTATCGATTCAAGTGTTGATTCGATAAGCCGATACATTGTATACTAGTCGGTTGTGTACGACATGACCGGATCACTGAATCAAGTGTTGATTTAATGATTTAATGCATAATTATATATTTGATATATTACTTTGCATTAGCTAGTATAGGTTCACTTTATATGGATTTTCTCACTCGATGTGCAAGTTGTATATGTGATATACTTTTGTGCATATACATTGTATCATGTTTGATGATACATGTTGACTTGTGCTTGTGTAATGATTAAACCATGGTTATATGAATGGTTAGGGTTTTATTTATTTATCCATTTTGTTATTTTAGCAAAAGAAATATGATGAAGAGAAAATGGTGGCTTTATTTGTTTGTATTCTTTGAAGCTTCATGAACATTTGACCATAGCAACCATTTTTGTCTTCTTTTCTAAACCTAACCATTCTTTAACCATGATTAACTCTCTACATCTAACCATGGTTCAAGTTATGATAAGATTATTATTCTTTTCATTTTGGTGATAATCTAATCATAATTTCTTCTTCATATTCTTCTTCTTCTTCATTCTTCAAGTGAAGAAAACCAAGCTCCATCAATGGTGATTGTTGGAAAAGAGTGAGAAATCCAAAACTAAAGTCTACCCACTTCCTATTTCTTCATCCTCTACCTCTTGCCAAGTAGTAGAGTGTGTTTACTTCACAAGTTTCTTGACTTGGTGAAGTTGTGAGCTTGATCTAGCGATGCCTCGATGTAGATCATCTTCGGCATGGACATCGACGACCTAGCTCCCATTTTCTCCGACGAAGCCGACTCTAGAGCCCGGATTTGATTTGGACAGCGGAGAGGACCTCGTTGCGGAGCCGTGGAGGTGGAGCACCGGATCTACAAAGGTTGTATTTCCGTATCTCTTAGTTAATTGTTAACTAGTTAGCTTTTTCGCCTAGACATCTAGCAAACGATCCGTAGTTTAGGGTTTCTCAGCACCGTAAAATTTGAATTTGGCATGTTCGATGCCTTGTGAGACCTCACTAGTGTGCCTAGGAACCCTACAGAACATATCTCTAGTCCTTCGCAAGTACTTGAGAATGCTCTTCACAGCTGTCCAGTGACTCTCTCCAGGATCAGCTTGATACCTGCTCACTACACTTAGTGAGTATGCTACATCGGGTCTGGTACATAGCATTGCATACATGATAGAGCCTACTGCCGAAGCATAGGGTATCCCTTGAATGCGAGCTCTCTCCAAATCAGTCTTGGGAGACATCTCTTTGGAGAGAGTGACTCCAGAGATCGTGGGCATGTTCCCACGCTTGGACTCTTCCATACTAAACCTCTTTAGTATGGTGTCAATGTACCTGGATTGGGACAATCCCAAAATCCGTTTGGATCTATCTCTATAGATCCTAATTCCCAATATGCAGGAGGCATCACCAAGATCTTTCATTGAGAATCTTTGTGATAAGAAGAGCTTGACCGATTGCAGCATAGGATTGTCATTTCCTATCAAGAGTATGTCGTCCACGTACAATACGAGGAAGACAACCTTACTCTCTGCCACCTTCTTGTAGATACAAGGTTCATCTGGATTTTTGACGAAATCAAACTCTTTGATAACGACATCAAAGCAGATGTTCCAACTCCGCGATGCTTGCTTTAATCCATAAATGGATTTAAGCAGCTTGCACACCTTCCCGCTGCTCCCACTGTCTACGAAGCCCTCTGGCTGAGTCATGTACACGCACTCTTCTAAATCACCATTTAGAAAGGCGGTCTTAACATCCATTTGCCAGATTTCGTAATCATGATATGCAGCGATGGCAAGCATGATCCGGATGGATTTAAGCATAGCCACTGGAGAAAAGGTCTCGTCATAGTCCACACCTGGTCTTTGACGAAAACCCTTTGCTACAAGTCTAGCTTTGAAAGTCTCCACTTTCCCATCTACACCAAGTTTCTTCTTGAAGATCCACTTGCTCCCAATGGGTTTTACCCCTTCAGGAGCAACGTCCAAAGTCCATACTTTGTTGGTGTACATGGATTCCATCTCGGACCGCATAGCATCCAGCCATTTCACTGAGTCCCCACTCGTGATGGCCTGCTCGAAGCTAGTTGGGTCATCATCCTCCATGATGCAATCCTCGCTCCCACCATCCATAAGAAAACCGTAGTATCTCTCGGGTAGGCGAGGAACCCTACTAGATCGGCGGAGAGGCTGGGGTTCATCGGGAACTACGGAATCCTCTGGTTCAACCAAATCTTCTGTTGTAGTCTGTATTGCTGGAACCTCTTCCAGTTCTACCTCAATGCCACCTATCTGTTTCATAAGAAAACCTTTTTCTAAGAAAGTGGCATGCCGAGAAACAAACACTTTTTGTTCCTCGGAGTGGTAGAAGATATACCCTCGCGAATGTTTGGGATATCCAACAAACTTACATAGAACAGACCTTGCCTCGAGCTTGTCCGGATTTTGTATTTTAACATAGGCCGGACAACCCCATATCTGAATAAAATTAAGACATGTTCTCTTGCCATTCCATATCTCATATGGAGTGGTAGGCACTGATTTGGTTGGAACTCTATTCAGTAGGTATGCAGCAGTCTCCAGTGCATATCCCCAGAAGGAGATAGGTAACTCAGCTGTACTCATCATAGAGCGCACCATATCTAATAGGGTGCGATTTCTCCGCTCCGATACACCGTTGTGCTGTGGTGTATATGGAGGAGTCAGCTGAGAGAGAATCCCATTCTCTTTTAGGAAGTCCCGGAATTCATTGCTCAAGTATTCACCTCCTCGATCAGATCGTAGGATTTTAATACTTTTTCCGGTTTGGTTCTCAACTTCTTGTTTATATTCCCTAAATTTCTCAAAAGCTTCTGATTTGTGTTTCATCAGGAACACATACCCGAACCTAGAGAGATCGTCAGTGAATGTAATGAAGTATGAAGAACCATCCCTGGCATGTGTAGACATGGGACCGCATACATCACTATGTATTAGTCCCAAGAGTTCGGTAACTCTTTCTCCGTGCCCCGTAAACGGAGTCTTGGTCATCTTGCCTTTGAGACATGACTGGCAAGTGTCATAAGATGAAAATTCGAAAGGTTTCAAATATCCATCTTTATGCAACTTAGCCAGTCGTGTCGCATTGATGTGACCTAGTCTATAATGCCACAAGAAAGAATCGTTCAGTTCTGAACTCTTCCTCTTGTGTGTGTTTGTTATGCTTAGAACTGTTGATTGATTTAGAACATAAATGCAATTGTACAACGTGCCTGATCCAACCAACTTTTGGTTAAGGAAAATGTTCATAACATTGTCCTGCAATACAAAATTATATCCCTCTTTGCTTAATAAAGAAACCGATATAATGTTGCATATCAGGTTCGGCATGTAATAGCATTCGTTCAGAACCAATGTATTACCAGTTTGTAATAGAAGGTGATATTCCCCGACAGTCTTAGCTGCAACAATTGCACCATTTCCAACTCTAATGTCTTTATCACCTTCTCCAAGTTCTCTACCTTTCTTAAGCCCATGTAACTGATTACATATATGGGATCCTGACCCGGTATCCAATACCCAGGACGTAGAGCAAATGGAGAAACAGTTCTCAGTAACGAACACACCCGAAGAAAATGCATCAGCATATACTTTCTTCATTCGGGTGGCATGGGAATCCTGGTATTCCCCTATATCCTGTTCATTCCTATAACTCTTATAGGAAAGAACGGAACCAACGTTCCCCAGCACAGTATAACATGCGGGTTCGGTCAATACATCCATATTATTATCTTGTTTAAGGCATGAAATGGTCGCTACCTCGAGAGAGAGAGAAGAAAACACTTTAGCGTAAGCTCGTGCAAGATCAGATTGGTTATTATCTTATCTAATCAGGATGGCTCCCACTGCTTTTTATCAAATCTTCCTTCAAACCCTAAAAGGAAAGACTAGCCGGGATTAATTACACACGACAAGTTCGCCAATCTTTCAGCCAGGCCAGTGTCGGTATTTTGAGGGAGGTCCCCCGTGCTTTCGCACGAACCTAATTAATGTAAACCTCATTTTCCCAAAGGCTTAACCTCGTTAACACCTTTCTAGACACCTACTTGATCGGCTAATTGCAATGTGCAAAACTCTCCCAGGAGTAACTCTTACTCGCAGTGGGTATCGGGATCCAACTATCTCATAGAAGGTATGCAATCTCATTGCAAATTTCAACACTTGAAATTCCCGATAATGTTTTACCCCTAGCGTCCTATGACCTTGACGGAGGTCAAACAACCCATAGTCCGCTAGTCAAGTTCAACCCGTCATTTCCTGATTGAATTAAACCCACCCGCACGACCCTTGACGGAGGCCAAACAACGCCGTACGAATACCCTAATCCAATCGCATCATATGCTAGCAGATAAGCACTAGTTAGCTACCGTACACTGCGCCTTGACGGAGGCCAAACTACCGTAGCACGAATACTAACTAATACTTATCTGAAATGACGGAGGGCTACGCAGGTTTTTCATAAAAACCATGAGCGTAATGAACTTGATATCGTTGTAGAATCAAATGAAGTTTTGAAATGGAGTGATTTTGAGGCTTTTCTAGTTTTGCTAAAGGAGTCACTCCCGGCGAAGAGATCTCGGTCCTTTCCTCGTCGAATGAGGTGCGGGATATATCATATATATCGCTGTGCAAAGCAAAAATCCAAAAACAGTCAAAAGAAAACCAAGTGTGTAGCATCTGCCAGTTATTGCTAAAGGAGTCACTCCCGGTGAAGGGATCTCGGTCCTTTCCTCATCGAATAAGGTGCAGGGTATATCATATATACCGCTATGCAAAGCAAGAACTGTAGCTACCTGTTTTGTTTAAAATCTGATTCTACAACATCTTAGGTTTCTTTTCTTTCATTAATCACATTAATGAAGTCCCATCATTTAAATACCTAAACATCACAGATAGATATGACGTACACTTATGCCATCCGCATTCGCCTCGATGTCCCCTCGTGCACCGTTAGGTTAGGTAACTAACGACAGAGCAGGGCAGGGCTAGCACGGGTGTAAAACATAAGTAACGTCTATATAATATATCATATATACTATATACTATATCCATTACAGAACATCACATGATCACATCACAGATATCGCAGCAGAATAAACATATGAAATATTGGATATACTAGGACGTCCGTGTTTTCAATACGTGCCAGTATAAAACACGGATTCCACTGTCGTGATGAATAGCCAATCCCACACCCCTAGACCCCTACGAGAGCGGCAAGCAACCCTACCAATTCTAGGGTTAGGAGACCCGGACTCGACTCCTCGAGTTGGTCTCCCACTGGACCCCAGAACCCGGTTACTCGTGCTCCCCTCCTTGGGTCTATCCTAATGCGGAAAAGTAAATAATATACAAAGGGTGACAACTTCCGCTACCTGGAAGTGCCCCAAATAAAAGAATATTACATACAGGTTTTTACATGAATGAAAATGAAAAACACTCATCTCACATAAAAACCCCCGGCTATTCGAACACGACGATCCAATATAACATATCCAGCAACACATAACATCACATGTCATCAACGTAAGTAAGTATGCATACCCCAATTGTCGTTGACGTATAGCAACGAAACCGGCGATATGAACATACTACACTTACGGTCACAGAAAAGAAAGTGTAAAACTACAACAACTGGAATCCGCAACTACTTTAGACATCGCATGCTTAATCAAATGAAATACTTAGACATCACATGCCTAACAGTTATAAACCCCGCATTTTAGTCTCATTATCGAAAACTCTTTTCAATATCAAGTGAAACTAAACTGCTAGATTTATAACATTCATTCAGTTATCACATAACTATTTGTGAATTCCAATTATTGTATCACATTCCAAATAAACAGAAAATGTTAAACTTTCCGATCGAACATTCGAATACCCAAGTTTTCCCGATACAGTCCAACACATGAAATAAGTCTAGCAACATTCAGTACGTGCCTCAGTACCAACGGTCCAGCCGTAGAAGGGTCAAGCCAACGCCTCACATGTGGCACGCCGTACTGCCCCAAACCCGAAGGTTCAAAGGGCAATTCAAGACGGTCACATAATCGAGTTAAGGTTTGTTGTCTTCTAGAGGGTCCATCGCGTTACTTGCACTACTTAGAACGTCGTTAAATTACGGAAAAATCCAACACTTGGAAATTTCCCGACAGGGGAAAAATTGGGTATTTATATCCGGTCGAACTTTTTAACATATTCTAAAATTTATCCGGAAATACACAAAGACGAAATTTGATACCCCGATCGAAACACCGAATCCCCAAAGCAACCCCAGAAAATTCAACTCTTGAATAATTATTAAAAATACCCAGGAAAATCACCACTGGAATCTAAGGATTACTGTCTAAAATTCTTTAAATAATTAGGCCGTACGACCGCGGATCCGCCGCATGAGCCATGCTCATGCCGCGGATCCGCGCTGGCATAGTGGAATTTCACAGTAAACCTTATAATTTCCTGCTTATTTTTCTGTATATTTTTAATATTGAAAAATCCCAGATTTTAGAAAATGTACAGAGAGCAATTTTTGGGGTTCGGTTTCGGTTCGATCGGAGTTCAAATTCCGTCTAGACTTCGCCTAAGGCTCTAGCTAGGCTCTGATACCACAGTAGGGTTCCTAGGCACCCTAGTGAGGTCTCACAAGGCATCGAACATGCCAATTTAAAAAAAAATGGTGCCGAGAAACCCTAGACTACGGATCTTAGACTAGATGTTTAGGCGAAACTAAAAACTAGTTAACTACTTAACTAGAAGTTTGATGCTACAACCTTTGTAGATCCGGATTTCCACCTCCTTAGCTCCACGTGGTCATGCCCTCGCTGTCCATCATGAATCCTCGACTCATTCGTCGGCTTCATCGGAAAACGGGCGAGCAAGGTCGTCGGCTTCGTGTCAAAGACGATCTACGTCGAGGTTGCACAAGCTCAAGCTCTGACTTCACAAAGTTGTGAAACTTGTGAAGAAAACACCCAAAACAACTTGGCAAGAGGTAGAGGGTGAAGAAATAGGAGATGGGTTCACTTTAGAATTGGATTTCTCACTTTGGATCTCAAGATGCCATTAAAGTAGCAAGCTTTTCTATTGAAGATCAAGAAGAAGAAGATGATAGAATTATGATAAGTTATTCTTAAAAGAAAAAGAAAATCTATACTTATCATAACTCTAACTAAAGTTAAGTGTAGAGAATAAACCATGGTTAGTAGAGTGGGTTAGGGTTAAGCAAGATGACAAGAATGGTTGCTAAAGTCAAGGGTTCATGAAGCTTCATATAAGAAACAAAAATTGCCACCATTCTCTTTTAAACTTATCCAAATAAATGAATAAACAAATAAATGAATAAATAAATATGCAAAACCCTAATTATCATAATAACCATGGTTTAATTCTATTCACTTAACCATATGATCAAGTATCATCAAACATGATACAAAAAAGTGCACAAAAGTATATCTCATATACAATGTGCAATCCAAGTGAGAAAAATCCGTTTAAAGTGAACCAATACTAGTTAATGCAAAGTAATATATCAAATATATAATTTTACATTAAATCATTAAATCAACACTTGATTCAATGATCCGGTCATGTCGCACATAACCGACTAGTATTCAATGCATCGATTTATCGAATCAATGATTCGATAACTAGGTCATATCGAATATAACCAATCGAAACATTTATCGCGAGAATGAAATACGGTATCACATACACGCATTATTCTCGGTCCCGCACATATCTCATATGCGCTCCTATTTCGTTTCGCTTGAACCAGGAAACCTCTGTGTAGGACTCTAAAGACTCGTCAATACGCCGGTAGCAGATGATGATCATATCAAGCATCCACAAGCCGCAAGCGGTCTGCTAAACGTAACGGCCATCCGGGTATTGAGCGATCAGAAGATCGACGAGCTAGCCCGCTCATACCCCTGTGAATCCAACCGGTAACACTTATCGTACAGTCCGATCTCTTCGTCTGATATGTCGCATATCAAGTCTAGGGGTGGTAAACGTCAGACCCCAATAACCCGATAAGTCGTGCCGATGCGAGGCTCATAACGGGTCAAGAAACTACTGGTAACACTTACCAGCAAATCTCTGATCAGCCCTGGCCAGGGACTTCCCTGTTACGGCCAATCGAGCACAGCGCAACATCAACCCCCAATACCGGGAGAGACGAAACCCCTCCTATCGCTCATTGCCTCCATGTGACTCGGGACTATGCCCAAAGACCACCGTTTTGCACACCCTCATGGACGTGGTAAGGTAGAGATCAAAGCACAGTGGGAATCACACAAGACTCTATGACGATCTCGGGTCTACAGACTAACCTGTACAAGTGTCACCTGAGAACTGCCATCTGACGTGAGGTATAATACCATCTGGGAGTTCTCGGCGAGTCCGTCCAGTGTACCCAGTCTCCACTGAGCACCCGTACACCATCTCTGATGTCAAACACCAATGGATATGGGATCATCCATCGCCCATCTCATGGGTCTAGAAGCGTATACGCTAGTCTACTCTGGTATATCGATGCCCCGTCTCGATACACCCACGACTAGGGACCTTGAAGGATGTACTTATGGACTACCATGTCCCCACTAGTATGATCTGGATCACAGTCCAGGTAGTCAAGTACATATCCTAAGGGCTTTACCAACATGTAACTATAAGACAGTATAAAGAGACTAGTGTACATGTTAAGATAAAGAGTAACCAGATAGCATACTATCATATCGAGCAAGAAAGTCATCTCTATATATGTCCAAGCATCCAATATAATATACATCATCTGTACAATACTGGCCTCTAGGGCATACATACAACTAACATTACTGGTTGGATTCACAGGAGTGTGAGCGGGCTTGCTCGTCGATCTTCTGATCGCTCAATACCCGGGTGGCCGTTACGTTTAGCAGACCGCTTGCGGCTTGTGGGTGCTTGATATGATCATCATCTACTGCCGGCGTATTGACGAGTCTTTAGAGTCCTACGCAGAGGTTTCCTGGCTCAAGCGAAACGAAATAGGAGCGCATATGAGATATGTGCGGGAGCGAGAATAATGCGTGTATGTGATACCGTATTTCATTCTCGTGATGAATGTATCGATTGGTTATATGCGATATAACCTAGATATCGAATCAAGGATTGATTCGATAAGCCGATACATAGGATACTAGTCGGTTATATGCGATATGACCGGATCGTTAAATCAAGTGTTGATTTAATGATTTAATGTATAATAATATATTTGATATATTACTTTGCATTAACTAGTATTGGTTCATTTTAAAAGGATTTTCTCACTTGATGCACATTGTATATGTGATATATTTTTGTGCACTTGTTTGTATCATGTTTGATGATACTTGCTCACTTGGGTTTGTGTAAAGATTAAACCATGGTTATATGAATGGTTAGGGCTTTGTTTATTTACTTATTTATTTATTTATTTATTCATTTTGGAAAATAAAAGAGAATGGTGGCTTATTTTGTTTGTATGTTGAAGCTTCTTGAAGCTTTGAACAAGTCCACCATTCTTATCTCATCCTTAACCCTAACCATTCCAACTAACCCTAGTTTACTCTCTACACTTGACTATAGTTAGGATATGATAAGTATTCATATTAGTTTCTTTTTAAATAAGAGACTTATCATATTCTTCATCTTCTCCTCTTCTTCTTCAAGAAAAACCTTGCCTTCATCAATGGCAACTTGAGCAAATGAGTGAGAAATCCAATTCTAAAGTGAACCCACCTCCTTTTTCTTCATCCTCTACCTCTTGCCAAGTAGTATAGGGTGTTTACTTCACAAGTTTCACATCTTGGTGAAGTTGGAGCTTGATCTTGTGTAACCTCGACGTAGATCATCTTCGGCACGAAGCCGACGACCTTGCCCGCCCATTTCTCCGATGAAGCCGATGCTTGAGTCCGGGATTCGAGACGGACAGCGAGAGGACGTCTACGTGGAGCTAAGGAAGTGGAGAACCGGATCTACAAAGGTTGTAGCATCTTTCTTTTAGTTAAGTAGTTAAGTAGTTTCACTTTGTCGCCTAAAATTCTAGTTAACGATCTAGTCTAGGGTTTCTCGGCACCGTAAAATTTGAAATTGGCATGGTTGATGCCTTGTGAGACCTCTTGAGAGTGCCTAGGAACCCTTCAGTGGTATCAGAGCCTAGCTAGAGCCTTAGGCGAAGTCTAGACGACGTTTTAAATCCGGACGAACATCGAAACCCTAATCGTTCTTGCTCTCTGGACTTTTTTCAAAAACCGGGTTTTTTCCTAATTAAAAATGCTTAAAAAATTCAGCAGGGAATTCTAAGAATTACGGTGCAAAAATTATTTCCTGATACCTGTAAACCGCGGCGGAACCGCGGCAGAAGCCTGGATTCTGCGGCGGTTCCGCGGTCACTTGATGGCATTAGACTCCAAACTTTGCACAGTAATTCATTTTTCCAGGTACTGAGTTTTCTGGGAATTTTTAATTTGCACTCAAGAGTTGAGTTTTCTGGGGTGTATTGGAGCTTCGATGATTCGATCGGAAATTTCAAACGTCGTCTATGTGTTTTCCGGATATTTTAGAATATGTTAAAAAGTTCGACCGGATGTAAATACCCAATCTTTCCCCTGCCGGGAAATTTCCAATTGTTGGACTTTTCCGTAGTTTAATGACGTTCTAAGTAGTGCAAGTAACGCGATGGTCCCTCTAGAAGACAACAAACATTAACTCGATTATGTGACCGTCTTGAACTGCCCTTTGAACCTTCGGGTTTGGGGCAGTACGGCGTGCCACATGTGAGGCGTTGGCTTGACCCTTCTACGGCTGGACCGTTGGTACTGAGGCATGAAGTGAATGTCTTTGAACTTATTTCATGTGTTGATCGATTTCGGGAAAACTTGGGTGTTCGAATGTTCGATCGGAAAGTTTAATATTCTCTATTTATCCGGAATGGGATACAGTAATTGGAATTCACAAACAGTTATGAGATAACTGAATGAATGTTATAAATCTAGCAGTTTAGTCTCACTTGATATTGAAAAGAGTTTTCGATAATGAGACTAAAATGCGGGGTTTATAATTGTTAGGCATGTGATGTCTAAGTATTTCATTTGATTAGGCATGTGATGTCTAAAGAGGTTGCGGATTCCAATTGTTGTAGTTTTACACTTTCTTTTCTGTGACCGTAAGTGTAGTATGACGATATCGCCGGTTTCGTTGCTATACGTCAACGACAATTGGGGTATGCATACTTACTTACGTTGATGGCATGTGATGTTATGTGTTACTGGATATGTTATATTGGATCGTCGTGTTTGAATAGCCGGGGCTTTTTATGTGAGATGAGTGTTTTTCATTTTCATTCATGTAAAAACTTGTATGTAATATTCTTTTATTGGGGCACTTCCAGGTTGCGGAAGTTGTCACCCTTTGTATATTATTTACTTTTCTGCACTAGGATAGACCCAAGGAGGGGAGCACAAGTAACCGGGTTCTAGGGTCCAGTGGGAGACCATCTCGAGGAGTCGAGTCCGGGTCTCCTAACCCTAGAATTGGTAGGGTTGCTTGCCGCTCTCGTAGGGGTCTAAGGGTGTGGGATTGGCTATTCATCACGACCGTGGAATCCGTGTTTTATACTGGCTCGTATTGAAAACACGGACGTCCTAGTATATCCAATGTTTCATATGTTTCTTCTGCTGCGATATCTGTGATGTGATCATGTGATGTTCTGTGATAGATACAGTATATAGTATATATGATATATTATATAGACGTTACTTATGTTTTACACCCGCGCTAGCCCTGCCCTGCTCTGTCGTTAGTTACCTAACCTAACGGTGCACGAGGGGACATCGAGGCGAATGCGGATGGCATAAGTGTACGTCGTATTTATCTGTGATGTTTAGGTGACTTAAATGATGGGAATTCATTAATGTGATTAATGAATGAAAAGAAACCTAAGATGTTGTAGAATCAAATTTTAAACAAAACAGGTAGCTACAGTTCTTGCTTTGCATAGCGGTATATATGATTTACCCTGCACCTTATTCGATGAGGAAAGGACCGAGATCCCTTCACCGGGAGTGACTCCTTTAGCAATAACTGGCAGATGCTACACACTCGGTTTGTTTTTGACTACTTCTATAGTTTCTGCTTTGCACAGCGATATATATGATATATCCCGTACCTTATTCGACGAGGAAAGGGCCGACGATCCCTTCACCGGGAGTGACCTCTTTAGCAAAACTAGAAAAGCCTCAAAATCACTCAATTTCAAAACTTCATTTGATTCTACAATGATATCAAGTTCATTACGCAATAGGTTTTCAGAAAAACCTGTCGTAGCCCTCCGTCATTTCAGATAAAGACTATTTAGTATTCGTGCTGCGTTTGTTGACCTCTGTCAAGGCGTAGTGTGCGGTAGCTAACTAGTAATTATCTGTAAAGCATGTGATGTGATTGTATTAGGGTAGTCGTATGACCTTGTTGACCTCTGTCAAGGGTCGTGCGAGTGGGTTTGATTCAATCAAGAAATGACGGGTTGAACTTGACTAGTGAACTATGGTTTGTTGACCTCTGTCAAGGTCATGGCACACTAGGGGCAAAATATTATCGGGAATTTTAAGTG
This sequence comes from Agapanthus africanus, assembly GCA_030015575.1. Taxonomy (NCBI): domain Eukaryota; kingdom Viridiplantae; phylum Streptophyta; class Magnoliopsida; order Asparagales; family Amaryllidaceae; genus Agapanthus; species Agapanthus africanus. The sequence continues at coordinate 342,800,518 of CM057337.1, read as the reverse complement.
TTGAAATTTGCAATGAGATTGCATACCTTCTATGAGATAGTTGGATCCCGATACCCGCTGCGAGTAAGAGTTACTCCTGGGAGAGTTTTACACATTACAATTAGCCGATCAAGTAGGTGTCTAGAAAGGTGTCAACGGGGTTACGCCTCTGGGAAAACGAGGTTTACAGTAATTAGGTTCGTGCGAAAGCACGGGGGACCTCCCTCAAAGTACCGACACTGGCCTGGCTGAAAGATTGGCGAACTTGTAGTGTGTAATTAATCCCGGCTAGTCTTTTCTTTTAGGGTTTGAAGGAAGATTTGATAAAAACTAGTGGGAGCCATCCTGATTAGATAAGATAATAACCAATCTGATCTTGCACGAGCATACGCTAAAGTGTTTTCTTCTCTCTCTCTCCAGGTAGCGACCATGTCATGCCCTAATAAAGATAATAATATTGATGTATTGACTGAACCCGCTTATTATATTGAGCAGGGGAACGTTGGACCCGTTCTTTCTTATAAGAGTTATAAGACTGAACAGGAAACATGAGAATATCTGGATACTCACGCCGCCCAAAAGAACATGCATGTTGATGCATCTTCTTCAGGTGTGTTAGTTATTGAGAACTGTTTCTCAGTTCACCCTACGTCCTGGGTATTGGATACCGGATCAGGATCCCATATATGTAAATTGTTACATGGGCTACGTAAAGGTAGAGAACTGGGAAAAGGTGATCATTCCGTTCAAGTAGGGAACGGTGCAAGTATTGCAGCCAAAGCTGTTGGTGAATATCACCTTGTATTGCCAAGTCGTAATACACTGATTCTAAATGAGTGCTATTATATACCGAACATGATGTGCAACATTATATCAGTTTCTTTATTAAGTTAAAGAAGGATATAATTTTGTAGTAAAGGATAATGTTATGAACATATTCCAAAATCAAAAGCTGATTGCATCAGGCTGCTTACATAATGCATATTCATTCTAAATCAGAATACAGTCCTCATAATACAAAACACACACAAGAGGAAAAGTTCAGAAATGAACGAATCCTACTTATGGCACTGTAGACTTGGTCATATCAATGCGACACGACTGGCTAAGTTACATAAGAATGGTTATTTGAATTCATTTGAATTATCATCTTATGATACTTGCCATTCATGTCTCAAAGGAAAAATGACCAAAGCTCCGTTTAGTGGACACGGAGAAAGAGTTAATGAACTCTTAGGACTGATACATAGTGATGTATGCGGTCCCATGTCTACGCATGCCAGGAACGGTTCTTCCTACTTCATTACATTCACTGACGATCTCTCTAGATTCGGACATGTGTTCCTGATGAAACACAAGTCTGAAGCTTTTGAGAAATTCAGAGAATATAAGCACGAAGTAGAAAAACAAACAGGCAAAAGTATTAAGATCCTTCGATCTGATCGAGGAGGAGAATACTTAAGCAATGAGTTCCTAGATTATCTAAAAGAGAATAGGATTCTCTCTCAGCTTACTCCTCCTTATACACCACAGCACAACGGTGTATCGGAGCGGAGGAATCGCACCCTATTAGATATGGTGCGCTCTATGATGAGTACAGCTGAGTTACCTATTTCCTTCTGGGGGTATGCGCTTGAGACAGCAGCATACCTATTGAATCAAGTTCCAACTAAATATGTACCTACCACACCCTATGAGATATGGAGTGGGAAGAGACCATGTCTTAAACGAGTTAAGATATGGGGTTGTCTGGCCTATGTCAAAAGGCAAAATCCAGACAAACTCGAGGCACGGTCAGTTCTATGTAAGTTTGTGGGATATCCTAAACATTCAAATGGATATTTTTTCTACCACAGTGAACAACAAAAAGTGTTTATTGCTCAACATGCCACCTTTTTAGAAAAGGAATTTCTTGTAAAAGAGATTAGTGGCTCTGAGGTAGAACTGGAAGAAGTTCCAGAAACACAAACTATAACTGAAGATTTAGTGGAACCAGAAGATTCGGTAGTACCCGACGAATCCCAGCCTCTCCGCCGATCTAGTAGGGTTTCTCGTCCACTCTGAGAGATACTACGGTTTTCTCATTGATGGTGGAAGCGAGGATTGCATCATGGAAGATGATGATCCGACTAGTTTCGAGCAGGCCATCACGAGTGGTGACTCTGTGAAATGGCTGGATGCAATGCGGTCCGAGATGGAATCCATGTACACCAACAAAGTATGGACTTTGGAAGTTGCTCCTGAAGGGGTAAAACCCATTGGGAGCAAGTGGATCTTCAAGAAAAAACTTGGTGTAGATAGGAAAGTGGAGACTTTCAAAGCTAGACTTGTTGCAAAAGGTTTTCGTCAAAGACCAGGTGTGGACTATGACGAAACCTTTTCTCCAGTGGCTATGCTTAAATCCATCCGGATCATGCTTGCCATCGCTGCATATCATGACTACGAAATCTGGCAAATGGATGTTAAGACCGCCTTTCTGAATGGTGATTTAGAAGAGTGCGTGTACATGACTCAGCCAGAGGGCTTCGTAGACAGTGGGAGCAGCGGGAAGGTATGCAAGCTGCTTAAATCCATTTATGGATTAAAGCAAGCATCGCGGAGTTGGAACATCTGCTTTGACGTCGTTATCAAAGAGTTTGATTTCGTCAAAAACCCAGATGAACATTGTATTTACAAGAAGGTGGCAGAGAGTAAGATAGTCTTCCTCGTATTGTACGTGGACGACATACTCTTGATAGGAAATGATATTCCTATGCTGCAATCAGTCAAGCTCTTCTTATCACAAAGATTCTCAATGAAAGATCTAGGTGATGCCTCATGCATATTGGGGATTAGGATCTATAGAGATAGATCCAAACGGATACTGGGATTGTCCCAATCCAGGTACATTGACACCATACTAAAAAGGTTTAGTATGGAAGAATCCAAGCTTGGGAACTAACCCACGATCTCTGGACTCACTCTCTCCAAAGAGATGTCTCCCAAGACTGATTTGGAGAGAGCTCGCATGGAAGGGATACCCTATTCTTCGGCAGTAGGCTCTATCATGTATGCGATGCTATGTACCAGACCCGATGTTGCATACTCACTAAGTGTAGTGAGTCGGTATCAAGCAGATCCTGGAGAGAGTCACTGGACAGCTGTGAAGAGCATTTTCAAGTACTTACGAAGGACTAAAGAGATGCTCTTGGTGTATGGTAACGGAGAACTCCAAGTGGAGTCCTTTACCGATTCGAGCTTCCAGAGTGATAAGGACGACTCTAAGTCGCAGTCGGGATTTGTCTTTACCCTTTACGGAGGGGCGGTTAGCTGGAAGAGTTCCAAGCAGGAAACCGTGGCAGACTCGACGATGGAGGCTGAATACATCGCTGCCAACGATGCTGCCAAAGAGGCTGTCTGGATCAGGAAGTTCATTACTGAACTTGGAGTGGTTCCATCCATTGAGCATCCAATACCTTTGTATTGTGATAACAATGGAGCGGTGGCTTTGGCCAAGGAACCCAGGTCCCATCAGCGATCCAGGCATATTCTGAGGCGGTATCACCTGATCCGGGAGATAGTTGATCGCCGGGAGATCGAGGTCAGGAGAGTTGACACGAAGAACAACACGGTGGATCCACTCACGAAGGCCATTCCCCAGATACAGTTTGAGAGACTCTTCGGGATGCTCGGTATGCGATACTACAGCAGCTGGCCTTAGTGCAAGTGGGAGATTGTTAGTTGTATGTATGCCCTAGAGGCCAGTATTGTACAGATGATGTATATTATATTGGATGCTTGGACATATAAAGAGATGATTTTCTTGCTCGATATGATAGTATGCTATCTGGTTGCTCTTTATCTTAACATGTACACTTGTCTCTTTAAACTGTCTTATAGTTACATGTTGGTAAAGCCCTAAGGATGTGTACTTGACCACCTGGACTATGATGCAGATCATACTAGTGGGGACATGGTAGTCCATAGGTACATCCCTCAAGGTCCCTAGTCGTGGGTGTATCGAGATGGGGCATCGATATACCAGAGTAGACTAGCGTATACGCTTCTCGACCCATGAGATGGGCGATGGATGATCCCATATCCATTGGTGTTTGTCATCAGAGATGATATACGGGTGCTCAGTGGAGACTGGGTACACTGGACGGACTCGCCGAGAACTCCCAGATGGTATTATACCTCATGTCAGATGGCAGTTCTCAGGTGACACTTGTACAAGTTAGTCTGTAGACCCGAGATCGTCATAGAGTCTTGTGTGATTCCCACTGTGCTTTGATCTCCACCTTACCACGTCCATGAGGGCGTGCAAAATGGTGGTTTTTAGGCACAGTCCCGAGTCACATGGAGGCAATGAGCGATAGGAGGGGTTTCGTCTCTCCCGGTATTGGGGGTTGATGTTGCGCTGTGCTCGATTGGCCGTAACAGGGAGGTCCCTGGCCAGGGCTGATCAGAGATTTGCTGGTAAGTGTTACCAGGAGTTTCTCGACCCGTTATGAGCCTCACATCGGCACGACTTATCGGTTATTGGGGTCTGACGTTTACCACCCGTAGACTTGATATGCGACATATCAGACGAACAGACCGGACTGTACGGTAAGTGTTACTGGTTGGATTCACAGGAGTGTGAGCGGGCTTGCTCGTCGATCTTCTGATCGCTCAATACCCGGGTGGCCGTTACGTTTAGCAGACCGCTTGCGGCTTGTGGGTGCTTGATATGATCATCATCTACTGCCGGCGTATTGATGAGTCTTTAGAGTCCTACGCAGAGGTTTCCTGGCTCAAGCGAAACGAAATAGGAGCGCATATGAGATATGTGCGGGAGCGAGAATAATACGTGTATGTGATACCGTATTTCATTCTCGCGATGAATGTATCGATTGGTTATATGCGATATAACCTAGATATCGAATCAAGGATTGATTCGATAAGCCGATACATAGGATACTAGTCGGTTATATACGATATGACCGGATCGTTAAATCAAGTGTTGATTTAATGATTTAATGTATAATAATATATTTGATATATTACTTTGCATTAACTAGTATTGGTTCATTTTAAAAGGATTTTCTCACTTGATGCACATTGTATATGTGATATATTTTTGTGCACTTGTTTGTATCATGTTTGATGATACTTGCTCACTTGGGTTTGTGTAAAGATTAAACCATGGTTATATGAATGGTTAGGGCTTTGTTTATTTACTTATTTATTTATTTATTTATTCATTTTGGAAAATAAAAGAGAATGGTGGCATATTTTGTTTTTATGTTGAAGCTTCTTGAAGCTTTGAACAAGTCCACCATTCTTATCTCATCCTTAACCCTAACCATTCCAACTAACCCTAGTTTACTCTCTACACTTGACTATGGTTAGGATATGATAAGTATTCATATTAGTTTCTTTTTAAATAAGAGACTTTTCATATTCTTCATCTTCTCCTTCTTTTTCTTCAAGAAAAACCTTGCCTTCATCAATGGCAACTTGAGCAAATGAGTGAGAAATCCAATTCTAAAGTGAACCCACCTCCTATTTCTTCATCCTCTACCTCTTGCCAAGTAGTATAGGGTGTTTACTTCACAAGTTTCACAACTTGGTGAAGTTGGAGCTTGATCTTGTGTAACCTCGACGTAGATCATCTTCGGCACGAAGCCGACGACCTTGCCCACCCATTTCTCCGATGAAGCCGATGCTTGAGTCCCGGATTCGAGACGGACAGCGAGAGGACGTCTACGTGGAGCTAAGGAAGTGGAGAACCGGATCTACAAAGCTTGTAGCATCTTTCTTTTAGTTAAGTAGTTAACTAGTTTCACTTTGTCGCCTAAAATTCTAGTTAACGATCTAGTTTAGGGTTTCTCGGCACCGTAAAATTTGAAATTGGCATGGTTGATGCCTTGTGAGACCTCTTGAGAGTGCCTAGGAACCCTTCATAGACTAGTGTGTACGTTTCTTGACCATGTATGGGGCGATGGTTGATCCCGTAACCATTGGTGTTTGACATCAAAGATTGTACACATGTGCTCATTGCAGAATGGGTACATCGAACAGGACTCTCCGAGAACTCCTAGATGGTACCATACCTATCATCAGTTCTCTGGTGACACTTGTACAGATTAGTCTGTAGACCAAATATCATCATGGTGTCGTGTGCAGTTCCCACTATGCTTTGATTTCCTCCCTACCATGGCTCAAATGAGTTGTGTAAACAGGTGGATTTTGGGTTCAGTCCCGAGTCACATGGAGGCAGTAAGCGATAGGAGGGATTTCGTCTCTCCCGGTATTGATAGTTGATTTTGCGCTATACTTAATTGGCTATAACAGTAAGTCCCTGGTCATGGCTGATGAGATTTACTGATAAGTGTTATCAGTAGTTTCTCGAAAGGTTATAGGCCACACATCAGCATAACATATCGAGTTGGTGGGGTCAAACGATTCCACCCCCAAGACTCGATATGCGACATATCAGACGAAGAGACCGGACTGTATGGTAAGTGTTGCTTATAGACTCTGCGGGTGTTCGGACAAATTTGCTTGTTGATCTTCTATTCGTTCAATATGTGGGTAGCCGTTACGTCCAGCTATTACAGCTGACGGCTTGTGGGTATCTGATGTGATCATTAGCTACTGCTGGCGTATTGATGAATCTTTAGAGTCCGACATAGAGGTTTCCTAGCTCAAGCGAAATGAAGTAGGGCACGTATGGAGATATGTGCGGGAGCTTAATTAAATACGAGTATATGATACCATATTCTAATCTAGCGTTAAATGATATCAGCCGGGTTATATATGATATAACCAGATTATTGAATCAAGTGTTGATTCAATGATTTGATTTATATATATGTTTATATATTTGATATTAGCCGGATTATATATGATATAATCGGATTATTGAATAAAATGTTGATTTAATAATTTGATATATATATATATATATATTAACTAATATTGATTATTAACAGGTTATATGTGATATAACCGGATTATTGAATCAAGTGTTTATTTAATGATTTGATATACATATACATATACTGTCACGACCCGAAAGAACGGAACATGACCGGCACTTAAACTACGAACGTCTCGAGGCGTACGTAATCTAAGTAAACCGAAAACCCAGAATCCAAACCAAGAAAAGTAGTAGAGTGCAGGAAAAACCAACTTAAAGCAAGTAGTTTTAATAGCATAAGCCGAATTATGCGGTTTTTAAAACATCAAAAATTTACTGAAAATTTCGGCAGAGTCTCCTTTGTAAATACTGGCCCCCAAATGGGATACAACATGAATAGTATCATACAAGGTAATATGATGGGTACGATACAAGAAAAACCCACCTACTAGCAAGCCACCCGAATGAAACTGAGCCCGCAAGCCGTAATGAAACCTGTACGGCAAACCTGCAAGAAACTGGGGCACAACGGGGGTGAGTTGCCAACTCGTGAATAGAAAAACATCTACGCACAGAAATCGCATAAATAACGCAACCTAGGTCAATGATCATAATATATCCTCAAATATAAGTATAACAGGCAGCCTATAACAATGGCTAGGGTAATATCTAACCCGAGTATAATTTCATGTGCCCGTGTCAGTTCCTCAGGTAGCAATATATCATATGAATGAGGTATGAATGCATGAAACAGAATACATGTAAATGAAGAAACTGTTTTCATAAATTAGTGAGATTTCCTTCGTATTTTTAAACTGAGGTATCATAAATGAAATCAGCATCAACAGTGTCTAGCATCGACACAAAACATAAATCTCACTGTCTCGAAATATCAATGTCTCAATCTCAATATCTAGGGCGCCGTCAGTCCAGACCGGCCCCTACCATCCATCTCAAGACCACGACGGTATCCTCCAGATATCCGACGCGTCGGGTAATATCACCGGTAGGTAGTGCTCCCCAGCCAGGCTCAACGTCAACACCACATTCCTCTTGCCCCGGGGTACCATACCGGGCCCACCATGTACCCGTGACGGTTCCTCCACTCCTCGACACGGATCTCCAAAACCACAGCAAACTCATGGTGGACGACACTTTACATCACTAGAAAACCGCAACATTTTATATTTTAAAAGATCATATGTTGTAAATTTTGCGGCTTTCCCCGAAATCCAGAAATATCATAAATCTCAACAAATCATCACAAGTGCATATGTCAATGATAATGAACTAGGCATGAACAACTGAATAACAGTATGCATGAAGTGGTAGGTAATAACTACAATGTCTAATATGGCATATAAGGGAAGTACACTAATATCATGTCAAAACTACTAGCTAACAATCTAAGTCAAGTAATTATATTCTCTAAAGTGTACGTGACATGGCAATTACCGATGAAGATGTGTGTGAGCCAGCAAATAGGTGTACGTGGTACATACGCATCATCGGTAATGGTGCTAGTGTCCTAACAGCATGATATCAATAATGGAATATGCAGCAAAATAAATATGCGAGGCAGAGCGAACAGCAATAATGTGCGGGAGCTGAAACTAGACACAACGATAACTAATCTGCATTAATCTAATATAAGTCCTACAAATGGTGCCTTTTGAAATAACACGAATCATGGGGTTTTGAAAATAGGGGCTACGGTGTTTTTATGAAAAGATACGTCGTTTTTGAAATATTCGTAGATTCCCTTGAGCTGTCTTTAAAAATGCCCACGATTCGTTAGTTTTTGAAATAGGTAAGAAGTCTAATCTAATCTAACAACTACACTAAACTATACGGCTGAACTAACAAGCTGAACTACAGGTAAGGAAACCACCTATCATCTGAGTCGATACATATACATACCTGTATATGTATAGTCGGTGATCCCGCCTCAATAATATCATATCCATAACCAGACATCCCAAGTCAAGAGTGCGGATCAATCATCAATATAGCTCGTACGTAAATCCGTCGTACGGCATCCCAAATCTAGGTACGGGTCAATATCACATTCATCATACTATTCACCTGGTATCCTCTTTATCAATTATCATGATCGGGGTACTGATCTACGTCTAGTACCATACTGATACCGCCTACGTGTGCATGGACATGTGTGAAACACTACGTCAAGGACCCGCTACAACGTCATGTCGTATCTAAGATACGAACCCTGCTATATCACCGATCTCACGGCCTCAAATCAAATCTCATCGACTCAGCTCAATCCCAAGTATCATCATCAATCCGTATGTGACCACATAGTCCCATACCCATGTGAACACATAACTATATAGAATCCCATGAGCACATATCAATAGGAATGTATGCAAGTATGTATGTGTGTATATGTGTGCAACACTACCCTAGGGTTCGCAACGCTAAAATAATCTAACACACCAATATCCATCCTAAGTATCGTTAATAATCCCAAATGACATACAATAAATGTTGGTGTGTATACGCATCCGTATACACCACCACGGACTGCGGGGGTGCTATACGCCATCCACCCGACTTCTCCCCGTAGATATAAATCTACTCACCTGCTCCTCGCTAGCCGGTGCCGACGTCGCCACGCGCTTGCTTGTCATCTCGAAGTCCACATGGGGGTACCTACATATCATAACGCACCATATCTCATTAAAATCCGACTCATGATCAAAACGACGCACGAATCCCACATAGGTCAAAACCTATGGTTGCTTTCACAAATCAACCCAAAAACCCTCGACGTCGGCGTACAAACGCCAAACCATCGAAAAAAACCCAAATACACTCATTTGCACATTCACGAACACTAATTTTAATATAAACTAGGTTGAAACTCACAAAAACGCCAATTTCACTCAAAAAGTCATTTTTCCGAAAATCTAGCAAGTACAATTCGCCGTTTTTGTACAAAACACGATGTTTAAATGAATATAGAGGCCAATATATTTATTAAATATTTTAAATAAGTCATAAAAACCATTTCCATAATTTAAACTCATAAATTTGCATAATTTCCAAAATCCTAGTTTGCAAAATATGAAATTTAACACCCTTTAAAGTAAAATTCACAATTCATCAATTAAGTTTCGTTTTGCATGAACCAAAGTCATTAAACCACTCATTATAATAGTTATAATGACATGAACACTTAATTATATTTTAATCTAAGCATTTGATAATTTTTCAAAAACTCTAGTTAGCAAAAACAAAACTTAATTTAGACATTTCCATGCAACAATATGAAATTTAACTACTAAATTACTTTCTACAAATTCTAAGATGGTAAGCTACCCATCACAACCATACACCAATTCACAATAACCTAACTTGCATTCAAACCCTTTTCTTGAATTCCAAAACGTGCAATTAAACTCACATATCCAAATAACACTTAAATAAATTAGCTTAAGAAATTAGTAACAATTTAAGCAACAAAAATGTTTAGAAATATACCCAAAAGCATATGAAGATCCACAAGTATCCATGGCACTCCAAAATGCTCTCTTTTCACAAGGATCCATGCTTGAAATGCTAAGGAATAATGGATAAGTGTTGGATTTGGAAAAAAGCTTTGAAATTGTATGGATTTTGAAGCTTTTTATGGATTTTTGAAGCAAAAATGGAGTGAGAACTTGGGGGAGGGGGGGCTGCTGCTCTCTTGATCAGTTTCGGCCAGAATTGAGGGGGGGTGGGTGAGTGAGGAGAGAGAGTGAGGTGGGAAAAGTTGTTTCAAGTCAAAGTCAACTCAAAATATATCATTTTCTACTCTTTTCTTTTCTTTTCTTTTCCTTTTCTTTCCTTTGCAAACCAAGTGGGGAAAAAGTGAGGGCTGCTGAATTTGGCTAAGGGGAGGAGTAAGTGGGGGTGTGGGGGTGTGGGTACGGGTGTGGGGTGATGAAAAATAATAAATACGATACCCCAAACATCCATTTACGCTAAAAAAAAAAACCTTTTTTCTTCAATAATTTCTAAACCGTTTTGGCAAATGATTTCGTTCCAAAAACCACATGATAAAATTTTAATTAATGTTTTATGATGCACAAAATTTGTTTCAACTCATTCCAATTTGTAATTTTCCCTAATTAAATGTATTAGTGACAGCTTGAAATAATAATAAAATAATATTTTTTTTCAGAAAATTTGAAATTTCACCAGCGGCTCAATAAACACCAAATAATAGCAATTACATAGCTAGAATATGTATATTTAATTTTTATAATAAGATATTTGTATTTTGACTTTTTACAGAAAACCCCTTTATTTTACCGATTTTTTCGAAATTTCACCGAAACGATTTTCAAAACGCTACAATCTTCCCCCCTTAAAGAAATTCGGTCCCCGAATTTAAATTCAAACTTCCCCAAATACTAAAACATCTAAGAAAAACCATCAAGTCGTCGGGGCTCCGAAACTGTAAATACATCAAACAAATCGTAGCGCAGTGCATGCGCTTGAAAAAAAATGAGTATATAACTCAAATCAAAACTCCGTCAAGCATCCCGCAATCATCGGAGTTATGGAGAAGACATCAATGCCAAATCCAAATCAAACCAATATGATATAACTCGAAACTATACATGTAAACATCGAATCTATATCTGTAAGTATCTGAAGGAAATACATTCCAAATCTCTTAAGTCGCTGTGCAACGCGTATAACACTGCACAGTGGCGGACGTCTATCATAAGAAAATAGCTATATACATATATACCTTTTTTTGAAATGTACGTTCCGCCGTTTTGGAAACAATTTAGAAGGGTCTCCTTGTTTTAAACATTTCGTGTCATATCAGACACGTAGGTAAATACTGAGGCTATAGCTCGCTTTTTGGAAATCCCTTCAATAACTATCAATGCATGCAAAATATATTCAGGTACTGTCCTCTGACTAGTCCTGCTCAGTACGAAAACATATAGCAATATCATAAAAACGTACTGCTCTATAAGAAATCAATCCTAAAATATGCACATGAATACTACGTGCGTCTGGTGCGCACGGAAATCAAAATCCATGAATGTGCCATACATATGCACAGAAACAACATCTAAGTGCATCGGGTGTGCACGAAACATCTGTCGTAGGCAACATGTGTGCCTGACAGCAAAATCAGGTGCATCTGACATGCACGAAAAATCTCGATTTAGTGAATCTGGTGTGCACCAAAATCACACTTCAAAACATGCGCCCAACACGCGCGAAAATCCAAATCAGGTGCATCCATCATGCACGAAATCATGAAATCCAATATCAAGTGCCGAACATGCGCAAAATCAAATCAGGTGCACAAGGTGCACAAAACAAATATCGAACAACACCATCGAAATCAAAGTCCAATGCATCTAAGTGCACAAAAGGCGTATCACTGCACTGCAAGCATATATAAACTATACAGAGTGTAGGAACTAAATCGTGTGCGTGAATACGCACAAAATCAACTCAAATGTCTAAAACCGTAAAATCACAAACATGTGAAACCCAAGCACGAAAACGATATCAAGTGCAACACTGTGCAAAGATCATAAATCCTCAATCATCAAAATCAAATCATTCGAGTAAATCACCAAAAATATCGAAATCAATAATGGCGGCATAGTACCGCTCAAGCGCATCCTCTGAGAATCTCGGGCCAACTGTCGCGGTCACTAGTGGGACGTCTCGTCGATGATCATGAACTCTGTCCTGCTGGTGTGCGTAACCATGACCACTCCTGGGTCAAGGTCTTCACTGTGAATTACCAATCTTTCGGTCCATCGGCTCATCGGCCCTGTCGGGTGTGCTAACGGGGATGATCCAGTTCTGGCACGTCTCTTGTCATCTCCCGGTCAATCATCACGACCACTCGTAAGACAGCATATCACTGGCGTCGGCCTCTGGCTCTCTGAATGTACGTGACACATCTGATCCTGGGTGCAAGTATCATTGCAGCAGTGTCCTGGAAGGAATTCTGCTCACGGTCTATTCCATGCCTCGTCTCTGCCAACTGTCCGGAAGTCATCGTCCTTTCCTATATCTGCATCTTGCTCTGGAACGACTGCATACTCATCGCGACTCCTTCTGGAAGGTAAGTCCAAGTACCATGCCTCGGCATGCGCATCGCCTCTCTGATGTCGGCGGAGTGGAACATCATCTCATCTAGATCTGGTGCGAACCTCTTACTCCACTTTTCTCTAATTTCGTCTGCTTTGGACTCGTCTTGTCGCGGCTGCATGGACTGAGCTCCAATGGCTATCCTCGTATCTGGAGTCTCCCAAGAATGCATCTCACCACCAAGCATCCGATTGAAGTCGAACCATTCAATCGATTCGTCAAAACCTCATAATCCCCAAGAGCTCAATATCTTGGGCACAGTTTAATAGTATCGAATATATATACCACAGCATCGGTGGTCCAGCCGTAGAAGGGCAAACCCGAGCCTCACTAATGGCGTCGTAGAACTGCTGCAAACCCGAAGGTTCAAAGGCTTTCACACGGTCATTAAGTCGAGTTAGGGTTTCATTCTTCTAGAGGGACTATAGAATTGCCTGCATGTCTTTCCGACTACTTTAAACTTGGAATAATAGGTTTCCGACATTCGATCGTTTCTATCGACCCTCACGTCTCTGCGTGAAGTCGTCTCTAGCTGGAATCAATCTATCTGATGACCTCGCATCGGGGTAGGCGAACGATCTACATGTCCTAGTCATTCATCCTCGATGACTAGCGACCTTCTATCATCTCTTAGTACAACTCGTTCTGCACTAACGCCAGCATCTGGGGCAATATCTCGTCGTTCGCAGCAATAACTGGCTCGCACGTCTGCACGCTGAACAGTGCCTCAACCATCATGAATAAGCAACACACCAACGGTCATCAAAATCTGGCTGGCTTCTGCCAGTGGCCCAATCCTCTGATACTAATCGGCACGTCCGAGAAATCTCATAAAGGCGATCCGCCAAACGCTCGTGGTGCGAAAACACAATCAAAAGACACCTCTCTACAATCGGGTGTCGCCGGAATTTCACCCTGGTCAGTCCTCGTCCGTGACGAGCTCGTGCTGACCGCAACTCTAGCCGTAGCTCTCCCTGCCCGTAACCGTAGTAGCAAAACCAAACTTGTACCGACGAGACTAGATCAGGAAGGAATATAATACTGAACAAGGAAATGTACATCCTAAGGCTTCTTAAGTGGAGTGGCGTGTCGTAAATATGCCGCGGAACATATCAACGGTACGTCACTCTACTTTAGTCACCTATTCCATCAACCAAGGGTCATCCTACGCTCCGAAGGTTAAAACCTAACGCTCTGATACCAACTTTGTCACGACCCGAAAGAACGGAACATGACCGACACTTAAACTACGAACGTCTCGAGGCGTACGTAATCTAAGTAAACCGAAAACCCAGAATCCAAACCAAGAAAAGTAGTAGAGTGCAGGAAAAACCAACTTAAAGCAAGTAGTTTCAATAGCATAAGCCGAATTATGCGGTTTTTAAAACATCAAAAATTTACTGAAAATTTCGGCAGAGTCTCCTTTGTAAATACTGGCCCCCAAACGGGATACAACATGAATAGTATCATACAAGGTAATATGATGGGTACGATACAAGAAAAACCCACCTACTAGCAAGCCATCCGAATGAAACTGAGCCCGCAAGCCGTAATGAAACCTGTACGGCAAACCTGCAAGAAACTGGGGCACAACGGGGGTGAGTTGCCAACTCGTGAATAGAAAAACATCTACGCACAGAAATCGCATAAATAACGCAACCTAGGTCAATGATCATAATATATCCTCAAATATAAGTATAACAGGTAGCCTATAACAATGGCTAGGGTAATATCTAACCCGAGTATAATTTCATGTGCCCGTGTCAGTTCCTCAGGTAGCAATATATCATATGAATGAGGTATGAATGCATGAAACAGAATACATGTAAATGAAGAAACTGTTTTCATAAATTAGTGAGATTTCCTTCGTATTTTTAAACTGAGGTATCATAAATGAAATCAGCATCAACAGTGTCTAGCATCGACACAAAACATAAATCTCACTGTCTCGAAATATCAATGTCTCAATCTCAATATCTAGGGCGCCGTCAGTCCAGACCGGCCCCTTGTTGGAGATAGTGCCCTCAGAGTCAATTATTGGATCACAGGCACGTGATTGCAATGATTGAGGGAGGACCTATCCCGGTGGGACGGTCTTACTCGAGATGATAGTATGCTATCTGGTTTATCTTTATCATCGTGTACTGCTTTAGGTGACCTGACATGTCGCTATTACACGTTGATAGAGCCCTTAGGATTCTTGCTTGACGACCAGCAGTATGATGGCGATCATATACGTGGGAGCTGGGGTCTATAAGCACATCCTTAAAAGGTCCCTAGTCGTGGGAGTTTCGAGACTGGGCATCGATACTCCATTAGTAGACTAGTGTATACAGTCGAGACCCCGACGAGGGGCGGTGGCCGGTCTCACAAGCCACTGGTGTCAGTTGGTTCACCTAAGATGTATACAGGTGCTCATTGGGTTATGAGTACACCGGACAGGACTCGCCGGGAACCTGCTAGTTGGTCTTATACCAGACGTCAGATAGCAGTTCCCAGGTGACATGTGTACAGGTTAGTTCATCGACCTGAGGATCGTCATTTGTCTCGTGTGAGTTCCCACTGTGCTTTGATTACTACCCTACCACGGCTCAAAGGAGTCGTGCAAACAGGTTTTAGTTGGGTACAGTCCCGAGCCACATGGAGGCAGTGAGCGGATCTTCAGGGGTTCGTCTCTCCCGGTATTGGGGGTGAGGTCGCGCTGTGTCTAGGAGAGCCGTTACGCAAAGCCCTCGGCCGAGGCAGGAGATTTACTGGTAGGTATTCCAGTAGTATCTCAGGGCGTTCTGGGCTACACTCCGACACGACTTGTACCGCTTTTGGGGGTCTGACTTTTACCAACACCCTAGGCCCGCAATGCGATACTCATAGACGAACGGACCGGACTGTACGGATATTGTCACTGACAGGCTCAGTAGGGTGTCAGGATGAGTTCGCTCATCGACGTCCCTTTTAGTCAATAGCTGGTGGCCCGTCACGTATTGGCTGATACCTCTGACGTGCTAGTGGTTAAATCCACAGCCATAGTATTGACGAGTCTTTAGAGTCCACCACACTTACAGTTACTCAAGCTTTCGGGCGAAACGCTGTAGAGGCCGTATGGAGATATGGCAGGGTCCGATCAGATACGTGCGGTATTGCACGGATCCGGATCGGACAGTTTTGTACTAGTGGCCGTATAGTTATATGGCAGGGTTCGATCAGATACGTGCGGTATTGCACGGATCAGGATCGAACGGATTTTACTAGCCGGCTTTGGCTTAAGCCGGTCCTAGTCTAGTACAGTGTAGATTTTGTCTCATTGCATTTGTATCCGGACGGAATACAGATGCGGGTGTGTATGCACAGTATTGGGGTTTTCCTGTAATTTATTACGGGACCAGTTTTCTGGAGTTGCCAGTTTGCATTCCGTTCCGGCCGGTTTTCCTTTGTTCTTTCCCGGCCGGACTTTTCTGATGGAGGGGGTTATTTGCAGTTTTGCAAATAACACTTTGTGGAGGACTTCTTTGCATAATGATTAATTATGATAGCATCTTTTTTATTCCATTCTTTTCTATCATCTTTTCATGATTTATTGTGAAAAGATTGGATTTGAGGTTGATGTAAGTTTGATGATGATTATGTTTTGCTTGTGGTTACCCTCCACCTTTTCCTACACTCACCTTCCTTCTAAGGTGATGGTTTTGATATTCTTTTCTTCTCTACCTCCACCATTCTTATGCTTACTAGATGATAAGTTTTTTGAAGAGAGAAAAAAGAAAGAGAGAAGAAGAAGAAGAAGAGAGCTTGAGTTTCATTTCTTGAATTCATTCATGCTAGAAAAATGCAAGCACCATTTTTCTAATCTCATTTCCTCCATCATCCACAAATGGCAACAAACCCAAGTGAGACAATCTACTACACATTCTACAGCACATCTTGAGCATGTCGAGTTGCCGGCTTCATGCGCGAGTTGCCTCGGTATTGAGGCGGGAGCCCGTAAAAGAAGAAGGCGATGTGGTGCCCTTTCCGGTGAGGAGGCGACGATGTGGAGGCAACACTTTCCGCGGGAGATCGGGACGATGACGAGAAGACCGGAGGACTCGGATCACTCGGTATACTTCTCACCCCCTCTCTAGTTAGCTAGCATTAGGTTAATGGTTTACGATCCGGGTTTTCTTTGTCCGCGGTAGCGCCGGTTTCCGAGTAAGGAAAAAATTTTGATTCCGCATTTTGGCCTCGAGTAAGACGGCCGGGGCGCTGCCGTGGCGCAACATGGTATCAGAGCCACGCCATTAACCTTATCTAGCTTGTTCTAATGCGTTTTACTTATCCGATCGACCAAAATCTCAAAAACCGTATTTTAGTTCACATCAGTTTCTGTTGAAATTTTTTTGGGGTCTAAAAATTTTTCAGGTGGTCTCAGAAAGATGTACAGGGAGTTTTAAGAACTGTGGAGAAAAACGATACAGTGATCACTTAGTTTAACCGTGGAAGCGCGGCAATAACCTCATTTCTGCCGCTCTTCCGCGGCAAGATGGTGGGCCCACTTTATCATTTTTCTTCAGTTTCTTTATGGGCTAGAAATAGGGCTTTTGGGATATTAATATTGGGCCATTTATTTCTGTAAGTGCTACAGTTTTCTTTTGGGGCCCGCTTGTTAATTATTTGATCGATCGGATATTTTTAAACACATTATTTCACAGTATTTACATTATATCTGCGACCGTGAATGTCACTCGATCGGTAAATCCGGTCTGACTGCTATAGCCCGGTTAGACGGATTTGCGAACGTGATTTTCACGTTGATGTTCTATGTTTATGCTGTGATGTTGCGGATCGGTCGTGGGGGATAGCCTGGATGCAATGCTAGTGCAGTTTTGTTGTATTATGTACATTTGATATTGCGGGGCGAGCGTCCGACATGTGGACTGCCGTCACTGCCTGTTTGTATTATTCTTTTGGGGCACGACCTGGTTGCGGTCGATGTACCCGGTGTATGTATATTTTACTTTCTGTACTAGGGTTGCCCCGCGGTGGGGTGCACGGATAGCCGGGTTCTGGAGGGCAACGGGCCCGCATCTCAGGGCATTGAGACGGAGGGGGCTTCAGTCCAGGATTGGCGGGCTATTCGCCGCACTCGTAGGGGGTACAGGTTGACCCAGGAGGGGTGCCCAAGTTACCGGATTCCGTGAAGTGCTGGGTGGTCCATTCACGGTACTGAAGGGGGCTGCCTCGCTTCTGGTTTTGGCGGGTGACTTGCCGCACCCGTAGGGGTCTAGGTTTTCATTGCACAGGCTATCCACACGACCAGGGGAACGTCGGGTTTCAGCAGCGGCTCTGTGAAACCCGGGGCTTCCAGATATCTGTATTGTTCTGTGATGCTGTACATTTCTGTGATGTTGCATTTTATTCACGCCTTGAGCGAAGTACTATATATTGGTATATATATTAGTAGATGTTGTATATGTTTTACATCCGCGCTAGTCCAGT
Organism: Agapanthus africanus; assembly: GCA_030015575.1. Taxonomy (NCBI): domain Eukaryota; kingdom Viridiplantae; phylum Streptophyta; class Magnoliopsida; order Asparagales; family Amaryllidaceae; genus Agapanthus; species Agapanthus africanus. The sequence continues at coordinate 342,782,043 of CM057337.1, read as the reverse complement.
CCCCGCTCTGCCGTTAGTTAGCTAACCTAACGGGTGATGACGGGACCCAGTGGCGAATGCGGATGGCATATACATACGTCAGTATATTTTCGTTCTTTATGGTGTGATCAATTGATGGGACTGCATTGATTCGGATCAATGCAAGATAAACAAACCTAATCTGATGTTGTTGGAACATTTTTCAAAAAGCTGTTATTGCAAGGACGTTCACTTTTGTTTTGCATCGTGGTATTCATTTGGAATATCCTGCTCCTCAGTCGACGAGGCAAGGGCCGAGATCCCTTCACCGGGAGTGACCCCTTGGACAGAAGTTTGCGTCAGGGCATTAACTTCACTATAGCCGATTACTTTTGCTTTGCATCGTGGTATTCAGTTGGAATATCCTGCACCTCATTCTACGGGGAAAGAGCCGAGATCCCTTCACCGGGAGTGACCTCTTTAGTAAAGGTTTTCGTCACTATATTTTCTAAAAGGTTATGCAGTTCCTTCAACGATATCAAGTTCATTACGTTAAAGGTTTTTCGCCAAAAACCAGTCGTAGCCCTCCGTCATTTCAGATTAGTATTACTTAGTATTCGTGTTGCGTATGTCGTGCTCAGCCGAGGCGTAGTGTTCGGTAGCTATGTAGTGCTTTTCTGTTGCATGGATATGTGATTGGTTAGGACAGTCGTACGGTCATTTTGGCTCAGTCAAGGACTCGTGCGGGTGGGTCTAATGCAATCAAGATAATGACGGGTTGAACTTGACTAGGATCCTTTGATATGTTGGCTCAGTCAAGGTCACTTGGGTCCTAGGGGTAAAAATCACATCGGGAGTTTCAAAAGAACTGAAACTTGCCAGGTATGCGCATACCTTCTGGAGTGTGGTGACGTGAGTGGATTCCGTCACGTTATCATGCGATGATAGTTGGATCCCGATTCCCACTGATGAGTTGGTTTACTCCTCGGGTGACCCCGACTAATTCTTCTTTCAGGTTTGGAGGAGAATTTGAGGTACAGTGGGAGGTTTCCAGATTAGATAAAGTGATAACCATTCTGATCTAGGTTAGAGTGCACGCTGAGTGTTTCTTTTCTCTCTCTCTTTGGCAGCGACCATTGACCCGACCCTGGACTATGACTCAGTGACCAAGTTGACCGAACCTTCTTAACACTGGCTTTTTGGATTGTCAGAGTTGCAGACCTCATTGCCACTCCTACTTTTACCCTTTTCTCCAGGACACCCCGTATTACTACGAACGTCCACTTCCATTGGACAAAACCATCGTATGGTTAGATACGAACTCGAAGGACTTCGAGGATGGTTTCTGGTTCTGGAGAAAACGGATAGGATTATTCAGTTGTCTTTTCTTTTCACCTTCTCTCAGGTTGCGAGTATTCCTTGGTTTAGGAGTAGTACACCTATTACGCAAATTGGATAGTCTTCTTCCAAACCTTAGGCTGGTGCCGACCGGTAGGGAATGAAGGAAACCAATTAGCATAACGATGGTGTACAGAAGGTATTAAGTTTAGACAAAGCAAGGGATTAGTAAGAGGGCAAAGTAAATTGCGACTGATATTCACGACCAAACCAAGTATTTCTTCGCCAACCCTAAATCACCTTTGTATTTCTCCAGGACACTCCGTATCACTACGAAGATCCCATTTTATTGGATACTCCATCGTATGGTTATATACGAACTCGAAAGGAACTTGTTCCAGTTCGGGGATGGATTATGGTTCAGGAGAAATAGGAATAAAGTACATTCAGGTGTCTTTTATCTTCACCTTCTCTCGCGTTGCGAGTGCTCCTAGGACTAGGACAGTACACCCATTATGCTTATTGGATAGTCTTCTTCCAAACCATAGGCTGGTGCCGAACGGTAGGGAAGGAAGAAAACCATTTGGCCTAAAGGGGTGTACAGAAGGTAATGACTAAAGACACAGAAAGGGATTTAGAAAGATGGCAAAGAATTATACGGTTACAGTTGTGAATCTGGAAAATGGAAGAGGCATTACTAAGAATACCAGGATACCCCGACGAAACATTTCAATGTTTCAGTTTCACTGTGTACTGTTAACAGAAAAACTGATTTCCCGATTAGACACTTACTCCAGGGTATGTATTTACCAGGTATGATTCTCACATCTGTATGGTTTTACAGATGAGGAGTGGGAGTAAGTTATTGGGAATTGGGTGATCATCCTCATTATATCGGGATTCGTTGTAATCGGTGATATTTGAGGAAGTCACCTGGGTTGTTTGCCGGTCGGCAGTTATTTGGTTTTGAATATCCGCGGTTATGCACCAATTTCAAATTGATATATCTGTACGTCTATTTTCATAGAGTGAGATATACCTTTTGATATTATGTCGATGACATTTACCTATATCAGTGGATGGTTAGGTAAGGAGCATTAAACAGCGGTGTAATTCTTCTTAACCATAAGTACAGTTTTCAACCTGCGACGCACAGTGAAAGAGTTGTTAGACTCGGCGGACTTATACAGAGTATTGTATGTTGTCCAGGGTCCATCAGGACAGAGGGGTAGGTCCTCGTACTATATTCGGTTTACTTATGACTTCTCTAGTTCTTAGACATGTGTTTCGTAGAAACACAGGGTCTAAGTTTTGAGGAGTTATAGGTATTTGAATAGAGTAGAGAACCAGCTGTAGCAAGTATCGGGATTCTTCAAAGAGATCGAAGATGTAGATACTTGTGTATGGTATTCAGTTGATAGTAATGATTAAGAGAACTTGCTTCTCTTTCAGGTTACTCATAATTGGAAGCATTCCTAAGTTGAGTAACGCTGATCGGCCTCTCTCCATTTAGTTGACATGCACTGGAGACAGCTGCATGATTTGAATCTGGTTCAATTAAATCAGTGCCTCTGGTTCTATATTGGATATAGAACAGTTCATATCTTAACGATGTTAAGGTACGGGGAGTTGTCCGGCTTATGCTTAAAACCAGACTCCGGATAACTCAAGGCACGTTTCTGTAATGGCTGTTTGTGGGTTGACCCAGGCTATGACGAGGGTTGACTTTCTACCATCTGGCAGATCAATAGAAATATTGTTCTAAACTCGCCACAGTTTTATTAAAAATGGATTTTTTCAAAAACAGCAGTGGGAGTATGGTAGAACTGGAAGTAATTCCAGAACCGCAAACGATTACTGAAGATTTAATAAGGAACCTAAAGATTCAATCTGATTTGACATTCCATTAGCCACTCCGCAGATACGGTGGGTAACTTCAGGCACCCGAGAGGTACTCCGGTAGCCTCAAGGACGGTGACAGGGAAGTTCTTGTTTACCCACACTTGCCATTGTTGTTGTTCCAGGCTGCGAGACCCGGTGGGAGGATGAGTATAGCGTCGTTCTAAACTAGCTTTAGAAGTGCACGTCTATATGACTCTGCCAGAGGGTTGTCGTAGTCAGTGGGAGCAGCGGAAGCATTGGTGGACATCAGGCTTATGTCTATTTATAGACTAAAGCAGATATAGCGGAGTTAGATCATCTGTTTCTGATGTGACAGTCATGGGTTTGACGTCATCAGAATAGGGGATGGATCTGTTGAGCAGGTAGTAGGAAGTGATATTCCTATACTACGATCGGTTATATTTTGGTCGTCACACAGTGTTTTCTCCACATAGGACTTGGATATTATATCAGACATACTGGTTACTAGATCTATGGTTTTAGATCTAGATTTGGGTGGTTTCCCAATCTGGGTACCTTGACAGCATTCTATGAGTATTTAGAATGGACGACTCCTGGCACGGTAGTGCACCTGCAGTTGAAGGAATCACCCTCTCTAAAGGTGTCTTATAGACTAAAGGGGAGAGGGATACTCATGACTGGCAGATCACTTGCTTAGGCAATTGAGTCAATCATGAGATGTCAAGTACCACACCAGATGTTGTTCTTGCACTAGATGCAATAAGTTGATATCGATCCAATCCTGGAGAAACAGTTGGAAGCAGTTTTAGAACATAAGTGAATGTTCTAGGGATATGATAACGGCTGCCTCCTTTAGGAGACGGTTATCACTCCAGGCTTCCAAGGTGACATGGACGACAAGGAGGTTGTCAGAGTTATAGTTTTCCTTCTGAGGAGGGGCAGTATTTTGGACAGGTGGTCCAAGGCAATACTGAGGGAGGCTTGGCGCAGGATACTGATTAAGTTCGGTTGACGATACAGTCTAAGAAGTTTGGATTTGGAGTTCATTTATGAGCTAGGTCCCATCAGACATCCAGACATTCTAAGACAGGTATTGCTCATTTCGGGAGATGGCTTTCTCCGCGAACTTGAGATATAGAGAGACATAGAAAGAAACATCACTGCGGATCCACTCACTGAGGCTATTCCTCGAACGCAATAGTTTCGCAAACGAGCTTTGTGAGACTGACTAGTAGAGGAGTTGGGTGTTCGGTATCACACGGGCTGTGAGTATGCGACATCGCAATAATTAGCCTTGAGTGCAAGTGGGAGATTGTTGGAGATAGTGCCCTCAGAGTCAATTATTGGATCACAGGCACGTGATTGCAATGATTGAGGGAGGACCTATCCCGGTGGGACAGTCTTACTCGAGATGATAGTATGCTATCTGGTTTATCTTTATCATCGTGTACTGCTTTAGGTGACCTGACATGTCGCTATTACACGTTGATAGAGCCCTTAGGATTCTTGCTTGACGACCAGCAGTATGATGGCGATCATATACGTGGGAGCTGGGGTCTATAAGCACATCCTTAAAAGGTCCCTAGTCGTGGGAGTTTCGAGACTGGGCATCGATACTCCATTAGTAGACTAGTGTATACAGTCGAGACCCCGACGAGGGGCGGTGGCCGGTCTCACAAGCCACTGGTGTCAGTTGGTTCACCTAAGATGTATACAGGTGCTCATTGGGTTATGAGTACACCGGACAGGACTCGCCGGGAACCTGCTAGTTGGTCTTATACCAGACGTCAGATAGCAGTTCCCAGGTGACATGTGTACAGGTTAGTTCATCGACCTGAGGATCGTCATTTGTCTCGTGTGAGTTCCCACTGTGCTTTGATTACTACCCTACCACGGCTCAAAGGAGTCGTGCAAACAGGTTTTAGTTGGGTACAGTCCCGAGCCACATGGAGGCAGTGAGCGGATCTTCAGGGGTTCGTCTCTCCCGGTATTGGGGGTGAGGTCGCGCTGTGTCTAGGAGAGCCGTTACGCAAAGCCCTCGGCCGAGGCAGGAGATTTACTGGTAGGTATTCCAGTAGTATCTCAGGGCGTTCTGGGCTACACTCCGACACGACTTGTACCGCTTTTGGGGGTCTGACTTTTACCAACCCCCTAGGCCCGCCATGCGATACTCATAGACGAACGGACCGGACTGTACGGATATTGTCACTGACAGGCTCAGTAGGGTGTCAGGATGAGTTCGCTCATCGACGTCCCTTTTAGTCAATAGCTGGTGGCCCGTCACGTATTGGCTGATACCTCTGACGTGCTAGTGGTTAAATCCACAGCCATAGTATTGACGAGTCTTTAGAGTCCACCACACTTACAGTTACTCAAGCTTTCGGGCGAAACGCTGTAGAGGCCGTATGGAGATATGGCAGGGTCCGATCAGATACGTGCGGTATTGCACGGATCAGGATCGGACAGTTTTGTACTAGTGGCCGTATAGTTATATGGCAGGGTTCGATCAGATACGTGCGGTATTGCACGGATCAGGATCGAACGGATTTTACTAGCCGGCTTTGGCTTAAGCCGGTCCTAGTCTAGTACAGTGTAGATTTTGTCTCATTGCATTTGTATCCGGACGGAATACAGATGCGGGTGTGTATGCACAGTATTGGGGTTTTCCTGTAATTTATTACGGGACCAGTTTTCTGGAGTTGCCAGTTTGCATTCCGTTCCGGCCGGTTTTCCTTTGTTCTTTCCCGGCCGGACTTTTCTGATGGAGGGGGTTATTTGCAGTTTTGCAAATAACACTTTGTGGAGGACTTCTTTGCATAATGATTAATTATGATAGCATCTTTTTTATTCCATTCTTTTCTATCATCTTTTCATGATTTATTGTGAAAAGATTGGATTTGAGGTTGATGTAAGTTTGATGATGATTATGTTTTGCTTGTGGTTACCCTCCACCTTTTCCTACACTCACCTTCTTTCTAAGGTGATGGTTTTGATATTCTTTTCTTCTCTACCTCCACCATTCTTATGCTTACTAGATGATAAGTTTTTTGAAGAGAGAAAAAAGAAAGAGAGAAGAAGAAGAAGAAGAGAGCTTGAGTTTCATTTCTTGAATTCATTCATGCTAGAAAAATGCAAGCACCATTTTTCTAATCTCATTTCCTCCATCATCCACAAATGGCAACAAACCCAAGTGAGACAATCTACTACACATTCTACAGCACATCTTGAGCATGTCGAGTTGCCGGCTTCATGCGCGAGTTGCCTCGGTATTGAGGCGGGAGCCCGTAAAAGAAGAAGGCGATGTGGTGCCCTTTCCGGTGAGGAGGCGACGATGTGGAGGCCACACTTTCCGCGGGAGATCGGGACGATGACGAGAAGACCGGAGGACTCGGATCACTCGGTATACTTCTCACCCCCTCTCTAGTTAGCTAGCATTAGGTTAATGGTTTACGATCCGGGTTTTCTTTGTCCGCGGTAGCGCCGGTTTCCGAGTAAGGAAAAAATTTTGATTCCGCATTTTGGCCTCGAGTAAAACGGCCGGGGCGCTGCCGTGGCGCAACACCCCTACCATCCATCTCAAGACCATGACGGTATCCTCCAGATATCCGACGCGTCGGGTAATATCACCGGTAGGTAGTGCTCCCCAGCCAGGCTCAACGTCAACACCACATTCCTCTTGCCCCGGGGTACCATATCGGGCCCACCATGTACCCGTGACGGTTCCTCCACTCCTCGACACGGATCTCCAAAACCACAGCAAACTCATGGTGGACGACACTTTACATCACTAGAAAACCGCAACATTTTATATTTTAAAAGATCATAAGTTGTAAATTTTGCGGCTTTCCCCGAAATCCAGAAATATCATAAATCTCAACAAATCATCACAAGTGCATATGTCAATGATAATGAACTAGGCATGAACAACTGAATAACAGTATGCATGAAGTGGTAGGTAATAACTACAATGTCTAATATGGCATATAAGGGAAGTACACTAATATCATGTCAAAACTACTAGCTAACAATCTAAGTCAAGCAATTATATTCTCTAAAGTGTACGTGACATGGCAATTACCGATGAAGATGTGTGTGAGCCGGCAAATAGGTGTACGTGGTACATACGCATCATCGGTAATGGTGCTAGTGTCCTAACAGCATGATATCAATAATGGAATATGCAGCAAAATAAATATGCGAGGCAGAGCGAACAGCAATAATGTGCGGGAGCTGAAACTAGACACAACGATAACTAATCTGCATTAATCTAATATAAGTCCTACAAATGGTGCCTTTTGAAATAACACGAATCATGGGGTTTTGAAAATAGGGGCTACGGTGTTTTTATGAAAAGATACGTCGTTTTTGAAATATCCGTAGATTCCCTTGAGCTGTCTTTAAAAATGCCCACGATTCGTTAGTTTTTGAAATAGGTAAGAAGTCTAATCTAATCTAACAACTACACTAAACTATACGGCTGAACTAACAAGCTGAACTACAGGTAAGGAAACCACCTATCATCTGAGTCGATACATATACATACCTGTATATGTATAGTCGGTGATCCCGCCTCAATAATATCATATCCATAACAAGACATCCCAAGTCAAGAGTGCGGATCAATCATCAATATAGCTCGTACGTAAATCCGTCGTACGGCATCCCAAATCTAGGTACGGGTCAATATCACATTCATCATACTATTCACCTGGTATCCTCTTTATCAATTATCATGATCGGGGTACTGATCTACGTCTAGTACCATACTGATACCGCCTACGTATGCATGGACATGTGTGAAACACTACGTCAAGGACCCGCTACAACGTCATGTCGTATCTAAGATACGAACCCTGCTATATCACCGATCTCACGGCCTCAAATCAAATCTCATCGACTCAGCTCAATCCCAAGTATCATCATCAATCCGTATGTGACCACATAGTCCCATACCCATGTGAACACATAACTATATAGAATCCCATGAGCACATATCAATAGGAATGTATGCAAGTATGTATGTGTGTATGTGTGTGCAACACTACCCTAGGGTTCGCAACGCTAAAATAATCTAACACACCAATATCCATCCTAAGTATCGTTAATAATCCCAAATGACATATAATAAATGTTGGTGTGTATACGCATCCGTATACACCACCACGGACTACGGGGGTGCTATACGCCATCCACCCGACTTCTCCCCGTAGATATAAATTTACTCACCTGGTCCTCGCTAGCCGGTGCCGACGTCGCCACGCGCTTGCTTGTCGTCTCGAAGTCCACATGGGGGTACCTACATATCATAACGCACCATATCTCATTAAAATCCGACTCATGATCAAAACGACGCACGAATCCCACATAGGTCAAAACCTATGGTTGCTTTCACAAATCAACCCAAAAACCTTCGACGTCGGCGTACAAACGCAAAACCATCGAGAAAAACCCAAATACACTCATTTGCACATTCACGAACACTAATTTTATTATAAACTAAGTTGAAACTCACAAAAACGCCAATTTCACTCAAAAAGTCATTTTTCCGAAAATCTAGCAAGCACAATTCGCCGTTTTTGTACAAAACACGATATTTAAATGAATGTAGCGGCCAATATATTTATTAAATATCTTAAATAAGTCATAAAAACCATTTCCATAATTTAAACTCATAAATTTGCATAATTTCCAAAATCCTAGTTTGCAAAATATCAAATTTAACACCCTTTAATGCAAAATTCATAATTCATCAATTAAGTTTCGTTTTGCATGAACCAAAGTCATTAAACCACTCATTATAATAGTTATAATGACATGAACACTTAATTATATTTTAATCTAAGCATTTGATAATTTTTCAAAAACTCTAGTTAGCAAAAACAAAACTTAATTTAGACATTTCCATGCAACAATATGAAATTTAACTACTAAATTACTTTCTACAAATTCTAAGATGGTAAGCTACCCATCACAACCATACACCAATTCACAATAACCTAACTTGCATTCAAACCCTTTTCTTGAATTCCAAAACGTGCAATTAAACTCACATATCCAAATAACACTTAAATAAATTAGCTTAAGAAATTAGTAACAATTTAAGCAACAAAAATGTTTAGAAATATACCCAAAAGCATATGAAGATCCACAAGTATCCATGGCACTCCAAAATGCTCTCTTTTCACAAGGATCCATGCTTGAAATGCTAAGGAATAATGGGTAAGTGTTGGATTTGGAAAAAAGCTTTGAAATTGTATGGATTTTGAAGCCTTTTATGGATTTTTGAAGCAAAAATGGAGTGAGAACTTGGGGGAGGGGGGGCTGCTGCTCTCTTGATCAGTTTCGGCCAGAATTGAGGGGGGGGGTGGGTGAGTGAGGAGAGAGAGTGAGGTGGGAAAAGTTGTTTCAAGTCAAAGTCAACTCAAAATATATCATTTTCTACTCTTTTCTTTTCTTTTCTTTTCCTTTTCTTTCCTTTGCAAACCAAGTGGGGAAAAAGTGAGGGCTGCTGAATTTGGCTAAGGGGAGGAGTAAGTGGGGGGGTGTGGGTGTGGGTACGGGTATGGGGTGATGAAAAATGATAAATACGATACCCCAAACATCCATTTACGCTAAAAAAAAGCCTTTTTTCTTCAATAATTTCTAAACCGTTTTGGAAAATGATTTCGTTCCAAAAACCACATGATAAATTTTTATTTAATGTTTTATGATGCACAAAATTTGTTTCAACTCATTCCAATTTGTAATTTTCCTTAATTAAATATATTAGTGACGGCTTGAAATAATAATAAAATAATATTTTTTTTTCAGAAAATTTGAAATTTCACCAGCGGCTCAATAAACACCAAATAATAGCAATTACATAGCTAGAATATGTATATTTAATTTTTATAATAAGATATTTGTATTTTGACTTTTTACAGAAAACCCCTTTATTTTACCGATTTTTTCGAAATTTTACCGAAACGATTTTCAAAACGCTACATATACATATACATATATATATATATATATATATATTTGATATTAGAAGGGTTATATATGATATAACCGGATTATTGAATCAAGTGTTGATTTAATAATTTGATATATATTTATATTATATATATATATATATTAACTAATATTAAGCTCAGTTAAGATTTTCTTCTCTTTATTTATATATATATATATATATGCATTTTTGCATCATGGTTGATGATACAAAGAACTAGGATGTGTGAGAATCACATTGAATAAGGATAATGATAAATATTTATGAATTAAATTAAATGAAGAATGAGTCATGGCTTTGGATGCTTGGAGAAGCATTGAGAAGCCATGACTCATCTTCAATTCTTGGATTTATTCATACATATTTATTAGTCTCATCTTATCTCATCTTTGATCTTATCTTTTGAGCTCATGGTTCACACGCATCCAAGTTCATCTTCTTCATCATCTCGTCACTAGTTTTTTAAGGTTGAGAAAAAGAAAAAGAGAAAGAAATATTTTAGTGAGCAAAATTCTTACTTCATCAACCTACACTACTCTAGCCCATTAGTATAGGTTGTTATCTTCACTAATACCTTGATCAGTGAAATGTGTGCTTGAGTGTGAATTGCCTCAAGGTGGATCATTTTCGACGACGAAGACTACAAGAAAGCTCGTTCCATTTTTCAAGTGGAGTCAAAGAAGAGTTCTAGGGACTACTACTTGGAGCTTAAGAAGTGAAGGACTAGACTACAAAGGTTGTGAACTCTCTTCACTTTAATTAGAATTTGTATGCTTAACTACAAAACCCTAATTCTCTAGTTCGATTCTTGTTTAGTATATTTGGACCTCTAAATTTTTTAAATTGCACACTTGATGCACATTGAAACCTAGTAGTGGTGCTAAGACATACTTTCACTGACTCCATCTTTCGATTAAGTCGTATCTTAACGCAATCCATGCTCTAGCAAGTCTACTGTACATTACTAGTACAATTTTCCATTAACGTAATTATATTTAGTGACGTTCGTTATCTTAAATTTAGCTTTTTCCTATTTTGTATTTAGTTAAATTTTTTACATTGTGTGCTATTAAGTTCTTTTGTTTAACTTCTTACTTTAAATACTTTGCTATTTCAAATTTTAAATAGTTCATAATTTACACCGTATATTCTATTTTCTAGCAAATTTCTCTTACTAATGTTTTTTTTCATATTATCATCCTTTAAATATGTAGATCAATTCTTCATGTTTCTTGTTTTGATTTTCACTACCAAAATATTACTACACGTTAAGTGCTACTCTATATTTCCTTTAACGTTTTATTAATTATTGTAGTGTTATCATTCGTATCCACATAGCCTATTAATGTTATTTTGTGTAACTCTTAAAATTTATAATTACTAGCAGTATGGGTTTTTCTTTAATGTAAGTTTTATCTTGATTTTTCTACATAGTATTCTCGTTCCATTTACTATTATTTATGCTAATCACATTCACCATTTTCATATTTATGTTTATTTACTTATAAAGGTACTTCATTTGATTTAGTATTTTTCTAATTACCGTATTACAATTACTGTTATTCTATATGCTAGCACCTGTTTATTTAATTTATAATTATACCATCACTATTTCAGTGCTACCATTATTTCCATTGTATTTATTTTCTCCATATTTGGCGTATATAATTCAGCCTTTATTTTTCACATTGTTTGTTGTTATCTGGTTGACTACCGGCTCACTTATTTTCATTTTATTTTCCTTCTATATTTTTACCTTTTGAGTATTCTCAAGTTATTTTGTAGTTGCTTGATTTGCATCTTTAATGAATTAACTTTGGTTCCTTAAGTCTTATCAGCTATTCCTTCTCTATTGTTCATCATTGTCCGTCTATTTCATTGTAATTATATATATAACTATTTCTTTTCGTCTCTATGAATTACTTACTAACATTTTATTTTCTTAGTTGATTTTCGCATGACTTTTATAGCTTATTGTTTATTTTAATTTCAATGATGGAATTTTATTTAAGTAGGGTATGATGTAATACCCGGTTGCTTTTGTACCCTATTATCTGTATCTTAATAATAATTTTTCCCTGTATTTTTTTATTTAATTTATTCCAAATAATTTGTCCCATTTATTAATTAATTTATTTATTTTTATATATTTTATTTTCCTAAAACCTAAACTATTTTTTGTAATACCCTAATAGTTTTCCCTAAACTAAATTCCAACCCATCCGAACTGGGCTAAACTAACTCTCTTTTCTCACTTAAGCCTAAAGCCCAACTACCATATCTAAAAACCCAAACCCAAACTCTTTTCTCCTTTGTTTTCCCCAACAGTCTCTTTTCTTCTTTTATTTCTTTTCAAATTCAAAACTTATTCACTATTAATCCCTATAATTTCCTATTAACACGCACATCAATCTCCCATTTAATCTCTTTAATTCCCAATTAAATCCCCATTAAACTCAAATTTAATTCATCTTTAATTCCCTAAATACTCATATATATATCTCTGTTACTATACAAAATTCCCTCTCTCCTATTCTCCATCTCTCTCCCTCCCGTTCTTTCTCTCTCGTCTCTATATCTCTTTCTCGCTCTTTTCTCTCTAATATTCTTACCGACCTCGCCACCCTCACCAACACCTCACAAGCCTCCCTCTACCCGACCGCACCTCTTCCCCGAGTAACGCTGGTGAGCCCCTCTCTTCGTCTACACCAACAAACAACCTCAGCTCCTCCTCCATCTTCAAAACGGCTCCCTAACCCATGACGCAGCCTCACTCCAACGACAATAACAAACCATGCGCCCACCAACACCGACCACCTCCATCGCCCGCGACCCCATCATCACCCATGCCTCCGCGTTGCCATTCATCGCACCACCGACCTTCCTTCAGCGCCCCTGCCGGCCTAGCACTCCCGCTACCAACACCACCTCCTCCACTGCTCCCGAGGCCACCCCACTTCAACATCCCACCACCACTGACCGACGAGCTCTTCTTCGACCACTGCGATAGCCAACTGACCTCGAGCATCCCTCGGCTGCAGCCCAAGCCAACCCCGACCACCTCACGAACACCGCTACCCTCCTCTATCTCCAAGCTCCTCCTCCGGCCACCACGACTGCCGTCGACCCACCTTAAGCGACCACTGACTCCTCCGAGCTCCTAAGCCGACCTAACTCCATCACCCCGAGCTCTTCAACAGCCCGCACCCGAGCCTCCTTGTCACCACCTCCATAACTCACAACTGCAAATTCATCATCATCTCTTCGTCAGCACATTCCCCATCGTCGCCGGCAAAGTTGTCACCTTCGACGATGAGCCCACCTCTTCATCCCCTTTTCCTCACCACCGGAGCTGCAGTGCCTATTGCCACCACCTCGAACCACCCTCCAGTGACACACGACGCCACTATGAGCCAAGCAACCCTTGTCGCCGTTATCGGCATTGACGACAACAGCAGCAACAGCCGTAGCCACCGCTTATTGTCGTCGTCCGTGCTCAGTGTCGTGCCTACTCTACACTTAGACCGTGCCCTCTACCTTGCCCACCTCTGCACCAGCACCGAGTCACCCCATTCCCTACACCCGTGTCATGCCGTGCCCACTCCCGTGTCGCACCATATCCTAGACAAGCCTCATTGTGGCCGTACGCGTGCCGTTGCCATTATCGCTGTCATGATCATCAATTCAACTTCAGGCAAGTGAACCCCTTCACCCTTTCATCATGCTATAGTAATCTCTAGATATAATATATTGATATTGTAGGGTTAACTAGTGCGGCAGCAAGGTTTCGGGAAGCAACGTCCATGGCGTTTTCAAATTTTTGTCGTACTAAAGAACCCTAACCCTAGAATCTTAACTAGAGATTTAGATGAACTAGCAATGCAAACACCTTTACATCTAAGTGAATGAGGAATACAACCTTTATAGACCGGTCCTTCACTTCTAAAGCTCCGCGTAGTAGTCCCTTCGCTCTAAGTAGTTGTTAGTTATATGTATGCCCTAGAAGCCATTACTGTACATGTGATGTATATTGTAGTGGATGCTTGGATATATATAGGGAGGACTTTCTTGCTCGACATAATAGTATGCTATCTGGTTGCTCTTTATTTTAACATATACACTTATTGTCTCTCTATTACATGTTGATAAGCCCTTAGGATTAGTACTTAACTACTAGGATTCTGATGCAGATCATACTAGTGGGGGACAGGGTAGTCGGTAAGTACATCCTTCAAATGTTCCTAGTTGTATGAGTATCGAGACACGGCATCGATACTCCAGAGTAGACTAGCGTATACGCTTCTCGACCCATATGATAGGCGATGGATGATCCCGCATCCATTGGTGTTTGACATCAGAGAAGGTATGCGGGTACTCAGTGGAGACTGGGTACACTGGACGGACTCGCCGAGAACTCCTAGATGGTATTATAACTATCGTCGTATAGCAGTTCTCTGGTGACACTGGTATAGGTTAGTCTGTAGACCCGAGATCGTCATAGTGTCTTGTGTGATTCCTACTGTGCTTTGATTTCCACCATACCACGGTCAAGAAATCGTGCAAAAAGGTGGTTTTTGGGTACAGTCCCGAGTCACATGGAGGCAATGAGTGATAGGAGGGGTTTCGTCTCTCCCGGTATTAAGAGTTGATGTTGTGCTATGCTCGATTGGCCATAACAGGAAATCCCTGGCCAGGGTTGCTGAGATCTACTGTTAAGTGTTATCAGTAGTTTCTAGAAACGTTATGGACTTTGCATTGGCATGACTTATCAGGCTATTGGGGTCTGACGTTATACTACCCCCAGGCTGTGATATGCGACATATCTGACGAAGAGACCGGACTGTATGGTAGTGTTACAGATTGGATTCGCAGGAGTACGAGCAGTCTTGCTTTTTGATCTTCTGATCGCTCAATACCCAGGTGGCCATTACGTTTGGCAGACCGGTTGCAGCTTGTGGGTGTTTGATATGATCATCAACTACTGCCGGCGTATTGACGAGTCTTTAGAGTCCTACACAGAGGTTCCTGGTTCATGCGAAACGGAGTAGGAGCACATATGTGATATGTACAGGTCCGAGATTAATGCGTGTATATGATACCACATTCTATTCTTGCGTTTTGTGACATCGTAGGTTATATGTGATATAGCCAAGTTATCGAATCAAGTGTTGATTCGATAAGTTGTTACATTTGATATTAGTCGGTTATATGTGATATAGCCGGATTATTAATTCAAGTGTTGATTTAATAATTTAATGTAGAATTATATATTTGATATATTAAATTACATTAACTAATATTAGCTCACTTAAGTATTCATTTTTCTCACTTATGAAATATCGATATATATGTGATATATGTTAAATGTATTGTTTTCTTTTTGCACAAAATATATATGTGATATATATATATATATATGTGTCATGCTAGGTTTCACTTGCAACATGGATGTATTAGACTCACACCATACTAGGTTTAATGTTAAGGTTTATATATATTTATTAAGTATTTCAAAATGGTGGAAATTGTCATGGCTTGTGGCTTGGATGAAACTTGTAGAATATTGACTTAGTCCACTCCTTTGTCTTGCTTAAGATATTTACTAACCTAACCATTAACCTTACACCATGGTTAACTCTCTACATGAGTTAGTGTATGACACTAACTCACCATGGTTGCAATTCTAACCTCACTCTCTCATTCATCTCTTCATCACTTTTTCTTCTTCCAAAAGAGAAAAAGCTTGCTAGTTTTTTCTAAGTAATGAAACGTTGTGAGAAAAATAAATCGGTCGGTCCATTCTAATACTCACTCTCTTCTATTTCTCCAGCTCTCGCAAGAATTGTATGGGAGTCGTCCTCGGAGGGACTTCCCAAATGACCGTACGTAAGCCCACTTCCTACTTCATCATCCTCTAGTATTAGCTATTTAGTTTAGAGTGTTTGCTTCTCTAATTTCACCATTAGTGAAGAGGTAGCATGAGCTCGAGTCTCCTCGACGTAGATCATCTTCGGCCTCGAAGATATTGAGCAAGCTTGTTCGTTTTTTCAAGTGAACCCTTACTAGAGTCTGGGTCTTCACAACTTGCAGCGAAGGGACTACGACATGGAGCTTTAGAAGTGAAGGACCGATCTACAAAGGCTGTATTCCCTCATTCACTTATATGTAAAGTTTTTACATTTAGTATCGTTGGATTTTCTAGTAATGATTCTAAAGTTAGGGTTAGCTAATGTAACATTTTAAAAATAAATAAATAAATAAATAGATAAATAAAATCGTTTAAGTGAATTTTATAATTTTCGGTAAAGTAAAACGTATTTTTCGTAAAACTAAACCGTAATTATTTTTCACTATAAATTTAAAAATACCTATTTTAATTATTTTATTACTAGTAAATGGTGTTTATTTAGCCACTTATAAATTTTTAGTTTAATTAAATATTTTTCCTAAATTAATTATTTTAAATATTAACATAAGCTTTATTTATACACTAAATTAGTGTAAATTAAAAATTTGAATCGGTTTAAATTGCAAAAATGAACCATTGCATATTAGAATCTAGTGTGTATCATGCAAAATTTATTTACAAATTTTTCCATGATTCTAGAATTTTCTTTAGTTGTTTAGTAAAGAAATGAAAGAAATTAAAAGAAATGATGAAAAGACATAAAGAGGTGATATTTTGAGGTGAAATTTCTACACTTTCCTTAAATTTTCTCACTCTCCACTCCCTCCTCCTCACATAGCCAGCCTCCTCCCCTTGGCAGCCCCCCTTTTCCCCACTTGGTTTTTGCTACAAAATCCATCAAAAATTCAATAAAAAATCCACAAAACCCTAATTAATTCCTACCCTCTATTCTTTGCTCATATTTACATGGATTTTGGAGATGGGAAGCATTCATTTTGGAGGCTTATTTTCAAGTTTGGATTTCATGTTGTGGAGGTATAAATGTTCTTCTTTTGATTTATTGTTATTAGATGTTTCATTTAAGCATAAATAGATTTAATAAATAATTTCTATTTACAAGTTTTAAAATTCAAGTTAGGCTTTATAAAATTAAGTTATGGTTTTATTAAATAAGTAGGGTTATAATAACTAGTTTAACATTTTTAGAAGTGGAAAATCTTGCATGGTTGTTGAATTATAATTTGTTCATTCCAATTTGTTTAAATTAAGTATTTTTGCAAACTAGATTTCTATATGTTGTATATATTGATGAGATAAAATTACAATTAATGTTTGTAACACTAGATTGTGGTTTTAAAGAGGATATTAACTTGTTAGTGGAATGAAAAACTTAATTGGTTACTAGTTTCTATTGATAATTGAAAAATAGTAATAAAAATGCAATTTTTGCTAACTAGAATTTGGAAATTCTTAAATAAATGAGGTTTAAAATCTTAATTATGATTTCATTATATTATTATCATCATGAATTGTAGTTTAATATATTAATTCATGCAAAATCAAGTTTAGTTGTGATATTGTGAAATTTTGCTTAAAAGTATCGAAATCGGGCAACTTTGCAAACTAGAATTTTCCAATTAATACAATTGAAGCGTTAAAAATATAGTAATGGGTTGTATATTCTAGTTATGCTATTTAATGAGTTTTATGACCATTAGTTTCATTTAAATGTCAAGTTTTGAAGTAAAACGGTAAATTGGCGTTTTCGGGTTTTTCGAAATCGGACGATTTGATTGATTTTTAGGGTTTTGATGGATTAAATCATGTTTTATATTATAAGTAACGAGTTTTTAAACTACAAGTAGTTTGTTGATGTTTATCTCGATCAATCGGCGTTTGTACGCCGATATCGAGCGATATTTGGTTTTTTTGCATGAGCGGAACATAGGTTTTAACCTATGCGCGTTTCGTGCGTCGTTTTGATTTTTATCCGTGATTCAGTTTACGATATTATACATGTTTGCGTATAGGTACTCCTCGCGTGGACTTCGGAAGAGGAAAAAGAGGAAGGCGACATCGTCTTCGGCAGGCAAGGACCAGGTGAGTAGATGTGTATCTACGGGGGAAATTGGGTGTATGGCGTTTAGCACCCCCGCGAATATAGAATAGGAATAGTACTTATTGTCATTAGGAAGCCTGACGTGACCTTAGAATTTCGGTGAGTAGGACCCTAGTAATGACCCTAGGCTGGAATAGATTGATTTAGAAAGACCTTACCAGAGGATGAATACCTTGGAAGAGATTCGTAGGTTTCAGGTAGATACACACAAACGCACACACTGAGACTCGATGTTCATAACAGAATATTGCATTTTATACCGCCCATTCTTACGCTCGTTTGTTTATAGGCAGGTGCTTTTTATCAGTGTTTGCTACATAATTGCAGGATACTTGTCTCAGCTCTAAACAGTAAATATCATGAAAAAGTACGACAAATTCTGGATTACTGCCAACAACTGATAAAACACGGGTCTCCGCTCTCTATCCGTGTGTTGCCACATACCAGTTTAAGGGACAAAATGGCAAATCGATTGTCATGTCATGCACAAGGCTCAATGGCAACACAAGATCCAAGAAATCTACACGGAGCTCGAGGAAATCATGGCAAAAGATCCACATCACATCACCTTTTGATCTACTGAAATTCTGGAAGAATTATGATGAGTTTCTGAGAAAAGTCATATACCACACTGAAGAAGACATCAAACCAGGGAAATCCACAAAGTATGACCACCCAACTCCACTAAAGGGCCGTGGAACCGCGGCCTATAGGGGGTCTAGGCCGCGGTTCCGCGGCCATATAGGCTCCTCTTTCTGACGTTTTTCAGGGGCGGTTTGGGGACTTCATATTATGCCAGATTGTTGCCCTAGGTTTTCAGTTCACCTCCTATAAATTCCCTAGATCTGAGCCAAGCATGGGGTCAATTCTTTGTTCCTCTTTTGTAGGTTTTAGTGTAGTTCTTCTTCTTCTTCTTCATCTTTCCTCCATGAAAATGTAGTGAGAGCATTGAGTGGATGATTAATGAAGATGAGGGTTTTTGTATCATTCTCTTTTGTTTAACTTCCCCTTGAGATTCTTGCTTTCTCTTGATCTTTCAACCTTTTCATTGAGCTTGAAAGGTTAAGGGTTTGTTATTGATCTCAAGGGTCGTATTTTTCTTATGGAATTAGTGCTTCATTTCACATGCGTTCTTTACCCTTCTCTTGATCTTGCAACCTCTTGATTGAGCTTGCAAGTTTAAGGGTTGGCTATTGATCCCATGCTTGTCTTGAGTTCTAGTTTCTAGTTTTCTTTCTTGCTTTTTATTACTTGCTTTTTATTACCTTGCTTTACTTACTTGCAATTTAATTCATGCACTTATTTACTTGTAATCTTTTCTTTTCTTTGTTCTTTTCTTTTGCTCTTCTTGGTTCTCTTTGTGAATGGTTGTAATTATTGTTGTTGTTAAGAATAAATACGGTATTGTAAGTTAAGATTTTCTTTACTCTTTTCCTTTTCCTGTTATTTTCCATTGAACTCCGCCCAAACGATACGCAAGCGCTCCGTTAGGCACCCTACCCTAACAAGGTAACGGTGATTCCTAACCGCGACCGGTTGCGTTCGGTTTGGCCGGAGGCGAAAGCAAGAGACAAGAACGGAAGGACAAGGGTAAATAAGCCGGATTCCACGAATACCGCGCTTAAATCCCCTAATCCACGTTGTTGCCGATTGCTCTAGCTTCAATTGGTCAAGACTCGGCTCAAAGGTTTTGAGTACGGATTTCTTTAGCTTACATTATCGTATCTTTTCTTAACAACTTTATACTTGCAAATAATACACATAGGTTAGATTGAACAAACATATACTCATTCTTTATTGACTCGTCTAAAACAAGAAAGGACATACAAGCATCTCCCTGTGGATCGACCCGTGCTCAACTGGCTAGCTGCATAGCGACACCGTCCTGATCGCGGTTATACTTTAGAACTTTGAACATCCGACACGCGAAATGCGTGCGATCACTCGACAGGGTGTGTACGTGTATGTATATATATATATATAGGACTAGGTGTAGGTATATATATATATACATAATACGTATATGTGATACAAGGATGTGATATGATACACGGGGATGAAACAATATAACTGGGTTGCTGCCGTGATTCTTGGCTATGCAGTCGTGTTATGATGTTAGCGGATCATTAGAAAATGAGATAATGGATTTGTATACATGAACAATAATAAAAAATGGTGCTGATATTGAAGTACATGGGACTCTAAAATAGAACCCGGACCGTAACCTGTGCCTGATATTCTGATATGATATATGTGTGACCTGATTACGACATCATATAGGTGTGTCGTGATTTCGATATGATATATATGTGTAACTTGATTACGATATCAAATAGGGGAGACATGATTACGATATGATTTAAGTGTGACTTAATCACAATATGATGCATATACATGATATTTATGAGGATAAATTAACGATGTATATTTATGCTGGCAATGATATATGATTGATGTATGCGATTACAGTATAGCACCTTGATCTTGACATGAGTTGATGATGATATTATACGAATGATGAGACACGTAGGTTATACTTGACCCGTACCCCGATATTGGGATGCCGTACGATGGATTTTACCGTACGAGGCATAGATATGATGATTGATCCGCACTCTTGTTTCGAGAAAGTCGTACTACGTACGTGACGCTATTGAGGCTGGATCGCCGACTATTAGAGATATGGACTCAGACTTTAGGTGTACTCCTATTTCTTATCGACTAGTTTCTTAGGTTTAGTTCCTTAGGAGGTTAGATGGACACTAGTTTAGGTTCGAGTCATATAGTGGTAGTTGTACTTGTATATTACAGATGAGTGGTTATTACACATCCGTCTTTACATTCATACCGTAATCATAATGTTGCATGTTCGTACATATGTTTCTATAATCAGTATAAAACTCTGCCTGTTAGGACACCAGCACCATTACCGATGATGCGCATATTCCACGCACCCTTATTTGCCGGCTCACACACATCATCATCGGTAATTGCTATTTCATGTACACTTTAGATTATATTATCTTTTATTGATTCAATCAGCTAAAAGCTAGATCGATATAATATTGTAATTACTTTCTGGTGTTAATATAGACATGGTATTTATTACTTAGACATTTCATGCATTCGCATTTTCATGTTATCATGCAGTATTATGGGGCATATGCCGACACTTATCATATACTTACTCATGATTTTGGGATTTTGGATTTCTATGAGATTTCTGGATTTTTGGGGAAAACCGCAAGAATATATAAAAACTTCTCTCTCTCTCCTCCTCTCTTTTTAAAACATAAGATGCGGTTTTCTCGTGATGTATGTGTCGTCCACCATGAGATTTCATGTTTTCTGTTGGATTTCAAGACCCGATTCGAGGAGTGGATGAACCGTCTCGGGTACATGGTGGGCCCGGTATGGTACCCCGGGGCAAGAAGATCGAGTTGTAGACGATGAGCCTGGCAGGAGAGGACTACCTACCGGTGATGTCTGGCGCGGCGGATATACGGAGGATACCAACCGTTGTCGTGAGATTTGATGATATGGGCCGATCCGGACTCACCGAGCCCGAGATATTGAGACTATGAGACATTGAGATTATGAGGTATTGAGACTTGAAATTTACATGTTTTGTGTCGATGCTTGACACGAATTTCTATGGATTTCATCGTTGATATTTCAGATTTTATACACATTTTACCATGATAAAAGCTAAAGATTTCTTATACAAATATATCTAGATTTCAGGATTGGTTATTTTATATTCATGGTGCATGCATACTCGTTCTCATGACATAGTACTATATGAGGCACTGACACGAGCGCGGAGCATTTGCACTTACACGTAGCTTATTATTCTTCCTTTACTTGATGACTAATAGTATATTAGTATATTATTATGACCTAGGACAGCGTCGTGCATTCGATTTCTTTTCGCAGATATTTTCTACTCACGAGTTGGCAACTCACCCCCGTTGTACCAAATTTTATTACAGGTTCGATGTACAGGTTTCCCTGGCAGCTTGCTAGCACATCTTTTCATTCAGGGTGATTTGCACGGTAGGTTGGTTCACTTGTATCTGGACCGCCGTTGTACTTTTATTACTTCATTTGTATCTAGTAAGCTCCATCATCCAAACTTGTATTACTTGATAGTTTACTGGACCATTTATTTGTTTCGACCTTAGAGTCGCGCTTGTTATTAGTTGTATGTATGCCCTAGAGGCCAGTATTGTACAGATGATGTATATTATATTGGATGCTTGGACATATATAAAGATGACTTTCTTGCTCGATATGATAGTATGCTATCTGGTTGCTCTTTATCTTAACATGTACACTAGTCTCTTTAAACTGTCTTATAGTTACATGTTGGTAAAGCCCTTAGGATGTGTACTTGACTACCTGGACAATGATGCAGATCATACTAGTGGGGACATGGTAGTCCATAAGTACATCCTTCAAGGTCCCTAGTCGTGGGTGTATCGAGACGGGGCATCGATATACCAGTGTAGACTAGCGTATACGCTTCTCGACCCATGAGATGGGCGATGGATGATCCCATATCCATTGGTGTTTGACATCAGAGATGGTATACGGGTGCTCAGTGGAGACTGGGTACACTGGACGGACTCGCCGAGAACTCCCATATGGTATTATACCCCACGTCAGATGGCAGTTCTCAGGTGACACTTGTGCAGGTTAGTCTGTAGACCCGAGATCGTCATAGAGTCTTGTGTGATTCCTACTGTGCTTTGATCTCCACCTTACCACGTCCATGAGGGCGTGCAAAACGGTGGTTTTTGGGTACAGTCCCGAGTCACATGGAGGCAATGAGCGATAGGAGGGGTTTCGTCTCTCCCGGTATTGGGGGTTGATGTTGCGCTGTGCTCGATTGGCCGTAACAGGGAAGTCCTTAGCCAGGGCTGATCAGAGATTTGCTGGTAAGTGTTACCAGTAGTTTCTCGACCCGTTATGAGCTCACATCGGCATGACTTATCGGTTATTGGGGTCTGACGTTTACCACCCCTAGACTTGATATGCGATATATCAGACGAACAGACCGGACTGTATGGTAAGTGTTGCTGGTTGGATTCACAGGAGTGTGAGTGGGCTTGCTCGTCGATCTTCTGATCGCTCAATACCCGGGTGGCCGTTACGTTTAGCAGACCGCTTGCGGCTTGTGGATGCTTGATATGATCATCATCTGCTACCGGCGTATTGACGAGTCTTTAGAGTCCTACACAGAGGTTTCCTGGCTCAAGCGAAACGAAATAGGAGCGCATATAAGATATGTGCGGGACCGAGAATAATGCGTGTATGTGATACCGTATTTCATTCTCGCGATGGATGTTTCGATTGGTTGTATGCGATATAACCTAGTTATCGAATCGAAGATTGATTCGATAAATCGATACATTGGATACTAGTCGGTTATGTGCGACATAACCGGATCATTGAATCAAATGTTGATTTAATGATTTAATGTATAATTATATATTTGATATATTACTTTGCATTAACTAGTATTGGTTCATTTTTTAAAAGGATTTTCTCACTTGATGTGCACATTGTATATGTGATATATTTTTGTGTGCACTTGATTGTATAATGTTTGATGATACATGCTTACTTGAGTTTGTGTAAAGATTAAACCATGGTTATGTAATGGTTAGGGTTTTTCTTTTTCTTACTTATTTATTTATTTATTTATTTTGGAAAAGATAAAAGAGAAAATGGAGGCTTTCTTTGTTTGTTGTTGAAGCTTCATGAAGCTTTGACTAAAGTGACCATTTTGTCTTCATGCTTAACCCTAACCATTCAAACTAACCATGGTCTATTCTCTACACCTAACCAAGGTTAGGATATGATAAGTATTCATATTATTTTTCTTTTAAGAAGAACTTAAGATATTCTTTCTTCTTCTTCATCAACTTTAACAAGAAGAAAAGATTACTAGCTTTAATGGCAACATGTGAAAATGAGTGAGAAATCCAATTCTAAAGTGAACCCACCTCCTATTTCTTCATCCTCTACCTCTTGCCAAGTAGTATAGGGTGTTATCTTCACAAGTTTCACGACTTGGTGAAGTTGGAGCTTGATCTTGAGTTGCCTCGACGTAGATCTTCTTCGGCATCGAAGTCGACAACCTAGTCCGCCCATTTTTCCGATGAAGCCGACGCTAGAGTCTGAGATCCGATATGGACAGCGAGGGGACGTCTACGTGGAGCTTAGGAAGTGGAGAACCAGATCTATAAAGGTTGTAGCCTCTTTCTTTTAGTTAAGTTGTTAACTAGTTTCACTTTTCGCCTAAACTCTAATCAACGAATCTGTATTAGGGTTTCTCGGCACTTGTATAATTTAAAATTTGCATGGTTAATACCTTGTGAGACCTCATTAGCGTTCCTAGGAACCCTACAGTTGTATCAGAGCCTAGCTAGATCCTTAGGTGAAGTATAGACGACGTTTGAAATCCGAACGAACATCGAAACCAACATCCAAAATGCTCTCTGGAAATTTTCTGAAAATTTGGATTTTTGTGAATTAAAAATATGCAGAAAAATAAGCAGGAGTTTGTAAGAGTTACTGTGAAATTCGAGTGGCTAAGTCCGTCAAACCGCCGCGGTTCCGCGGCATGAGCCTGGCTCATGCGGCGGTTCCGCGGCCGTACGGTCTCCTTGTTCAATAAATTTTACACAGTAATTCCTATTTTGCAGTGCTATATTTTCTGGGTAATTTTATTATGACTCAAGAGTTGAGTGTTCTGGGGTTGTATTGGGAATCGAAGATTCGATCGGATTATCAAATTTTGTCTATGTGTTTTTCCGGATAATTTTAGAATATGTTAAAAAGTTCGACCGGATGTAAATACCCAATCTTTCCCCTGCCGGGAAATTTCCAATTGTTGAACTTTTCCGTAGTTTAATGACGTTCTAAGTAGTGCAAGTAACGCGATGGTTCCTCTAGAAGACAACAAACCTTAACTCGATTATGTGACCGTCTTGAACTGCCCTTTGAACCTTAGGGTTTGGGGCAGTACGGCGTGCCACATGTGAGGCGTTGGCTTGACCCTTCTACGGCTGGACCGTTGGTACTGAGGCATGAAGTGAATGTCTTTGAACTTATTTCATGTGTTGAACGGTTACGGGAAAACTTGGGTGTTCGAATGTTCGATCGGAAAGTTTAATATTTTCTGTTTATCCGGAATGGGATACAATAATTGGAATTCACAAACAGTTATGAGATAACTGAATGAATGTTATAAATCTAGCGGTTTAGTCTCACTTGATATTGAAAAGAGTTTTCGATAATGAGACTAAAATATGGGGTTTATAATTGTTAGGCATGTGATGTCTAAGTATTTCATTTGATTAGGCATACGATGTCTAAAGAGGTTGCGGATTCCAACTGTTGTAGTTTTACACTTTCTTCTCTGTGACTGTAAGTGTAGTATGTAGTGGTATTGCCGATTGTCGTTGCTATACGTCGACGACAATCGGTGTATGCATACTTACTTACGTTGATGACATATGATGTTATGTGTTGCTGGATATGTTATATTGGATTGTCGTGTTTGAATAGCCGGGTTTTTTTTATGTGAGATGAGTGTTTTTCATTTTCATTCATGTAAAAACTTGTATGTAATATTCTTTTATTGGGGCACTTCCAGGTTGCGGAAGATGTCACCGTTGATGTATATTATTTACTTTTCCACATTAGGATAGACCCAAGGAGGGAAGCACAAGTAACCGGGTTCTAGGGTCCAGTGGGAGACCATCTCGAGGAGTCGAGTCCGGGTCTCCTAACCCTAGAATTGGTAGGGTTGCTTGCCGCTCTCGTAGGGGTCTAGGGGTGTGGGATTGGCTATTCATCACGACCGTGGAATCCGTGTTTTATACTGGCTCGTATTAAAAACACGGACGTCCTAGTATATCCAATATTTCATATGATATTTTCTGCTGCGATATCTGTGATGTGATCATTTGATATGTTCTGATGGATACAGTATATAGTGTATATGATATATTATATATAGACGTTACTTATGTTTTTCACCCGCACTAGCCCTGCCCTCCTCTGTCGTTAGTTACCTAACCTAACGGTGCACGAGGGGACATCGAGGCGAATGCGGATGGCATAAGTGTACGTCGTATTTATCTGTGATGTTTAGGTGACTTAAATGATGGGACTTCATTAATGTGATTAATGAAAGAAAAGAAACCTGAAAGATGTTGTAGAATCAAATTTTAAATAAAAAGGGTAGCTACAGTTTTGCTTTGCATAGCGGTATATATGATATACCCTGCACCTTATTCGATGAGGAAAGGGCCGAGATCCCTTCACCGGGAGTGACCCCTTTAGCGATAACTGGCAGATGCTACACACCCGGTTTGACTTTTGATTGCTTCTATAGTTTCTGCTTTGCACAGTGATATATATGATATATCCCGCACCTCATTCGACGAGGAAAGGGCCGACGATCCCTTCACCGGGAGTGACCCCTTTAGCAAAACTAGAAAAGCCTCAAAATCACTCCATTTCAAAACTTCATTCGATTCTACAATGATATCAAGTTCATTACGCAATAGGTTTTCAGAAAAACCTGTCGTAGCCCTCCGTCATTTCAGATAAGTTACATATAGTATTTGTGCTACATTTGTTGGCTTTCGTCAAGGTGTAGTGTGCGGTAGCTATGTGCTGCTTATCTGCTGCATATAATGCGACTGGATTAGGGTAGTCGTACGGCTTTGTTGGCTTTCGTCAAGGGTCGTGCGGGTGGGTTTAATTCAGTCAAGAAATGTACGGGTTGAACTTGACTAGCGCGCTGTGGTTTGTTGGCTTTCGTCAAGGTCATAGCACGCTAGGGGTAAAAGCATTATCGGGAATTTCAAGTGTTGAAATTTGCAATGAGATTGCATACCTTCTATGAGATAGTTGGATCCCGATACCCACTGCGAGTAAGAGTTACTCCTGGGAGAGTTTTACACATTACAATTAGCCGATCAAGTAGGTGTCTAGAAAGGTGTCAACGGGGTTACACCTCTGGGAAAACGAGGTTTACTTTAATTAGGTCCGTGCGAAAGCACGGGGAACCTCCCTCAAAGTACCGACACTGGCCTGGCTGAAAGATCGACGAAGTTGTAAGGTGTAATTAATCCCGGCTAGTCTTTCCTTTTAAGGTTTGAAGGAAGATTTGATAAAAACCAGTGTGAGCCATCCTGATTAGATAAGATAATAACCAATCTGATCTTGCAAGAGCATACGCTAAAGTGTTTTCTTCTCTCTCTCTCCAGGTAGCGACCATGTCGTGCCCTAATAAAGATAATAATATGGATGTATTGACTGAACCCGCATGTTATACTGTGCTGGGGAACGTTGGTTCCGTTCTTTCTTATAAGAGTTATGGGAATGAACAGGACATAGGGGAATACCAGGATTCCCAAGCCACCCGAATGAAGAAAGTAAATGTTGATGCATTTTCTTCGGGTGTGTTCATTACAGAGAACTGTTTCTCCATCTGCCCTACGTTCTGGGTATTAGATACCGGGTCAGGATCCCATATATGTAATCAGTTACATGGGCTTAGGAAAGGTAGAGAACTTGGAGAAGGTGATAAAAACATTAGAGTTGGAAATGGTGCAATTGTTGCAGCTAAGACTGTCGGGGAATATCACCTTGCATTACCAACTGGTAATATATTGGTTCTGAACGAATGCTATTACATGCCGAACCTGATATGCAACATTATATCGGTTTCTTTATTGAGTAAAGAGGGTTATAATTTTGTATTACAGGATAATGTTATGAACATTTTCCGTAACCAAAAGTTGGTTGGATCAGGCACGTTGTGCAATGGCATTTATGTTCTAAATCAATCAACAGTTCTGAGCATAACAAACACACACAAGAGGAAGAGTTCAGAACTGAACGAATCCTTCTTGTGGCATTGTAGACTGGGTCACATCAATGTGACACGACTGGCTAAGTTGCATAAGGATGGATATTTGAAACCATTCGAATTTTCATCTTATGACACTTGCCAGTCATGTCTCAAAGGCAAGATGACCAAAACTCCGTTTACGGGACACGGAGAAAGAGTTACCGAACTCTTAGGACTAATACATAGTGATGTATGCGGTCCCATGTCTACACATGCCAGGGATGGTTTTTCGTACTTCATTACATTCACTGACGATCTCTCAAGATACGGACATATGTACTTGATAAGACACAAGTCTGAAGCTTTTGAGAAATTTAGAGAATATAAACAAGAAGTCGAGAACCAAACCGGAAAAAGTATTAAAATCCTTCGATCTGATCGAGGAGGTGAATACTTGAGCAATGAATTCCTGGACTTCCTAAAAGAGAATGGGATTCCCTCTCAGCTGACTCCTCCATATACACCACAGCACAATGGTGTATCAGAACGGAGGAACCGCACCCTATTAAATAAGGTGCGCTCTATGATGAGCACAGCTGAGTTACCTATTTCCTTCTGGGGGTATGCGCTTGAGACATCCATACATCTATTGAATATGGTCCCCACCAAATCTGTGCCTACCACTCCATATGAGATATGGAAAGAAAAGAGACCATGTCTTAACTATGTTAAGATATGGGGTTGTCCAGCCTATGTCAAACGATAAAATCCGGACAAACTCGAGGCACGGTCTGTTCTATGCAAATTTATAGGATATCCCAAGAATTCACAAGGGTATATCTTCTACCACCCTGAGGAACAAAGAGTGTTTGTTTCTCGGCATGCCACCTTTTTAGAAAAGGAATTTCTTGAAAAAGAGATTAGTGGTCATGAGGTAGAACTGGAAGAAGTTCCAGCTGCAAAAGCTACAACAGAAGATCTGGTGGAACCAGAGGATTCCGTAGTTCCCGATGAACCCCAGCCACTCCGCCGATCTAGTAGGGTTCCTCACCCACCTGAGAGATACTACGGTTTTCTCATGGATGGTGGGAGCGAGGATTGCATCATGGAGGATGATGACCCAACTAGCTTCGAGCAGGCCATCACGAGTAGGGACTCAGTGAAATGGCTGGATGCTATGCGGTCCGAGATGGAATCCATGTACACCAACAAAGTATGGACTTCGGATGTTGCTCCTGAAGGGGTAAAACCCATTGGGAGCAAGTGGATCTTCAAGAAAAAACTTGGTGTAGATGGGAAAGTGGAGACTTTCAAAGCTAGACTTGTTGCAAAAGGTTTTCGTCAAAGACCAGGTATGGACTATGACGAAACTTTTTCTCCAGTGGCTATGCTTAAATCCATCCGGATCATGCTTGACATCGCTGCATATCATGACTATGAAATCTGGCAAATGGATGTTAAGACCGCCTTTCTAAACGGTGATTTAGAAGAGTGCGTGTACATGACTCAGCCAGAGGGCTTCGTAGATAGTAGGAGCAGCGGGAAGGTGTGCAAGCTGCTTAAATCCATTTATGGATTAAAGCAAGCATCGCGGAGTTGGAACATATGCTTTGACGTCGTTATCAAAGAGTTTGATTTCGTCAAAAACCCAGATGAACCTTGTATCTACAAGAAGGTGGCAGGGAGTAAGGTTGTCTTCCTCGTATTGTACGTAGACGACATACTCTTGATAGGAAATGATATTCCTCTGCTGCAATCGGTCAAGCTCTTCTTATCACAAAGATTCTCAATGAAAAATCTTGGTGATGCCTCCTGCATATTGGGAATCAGGATCTATAGAGATAGGTCCAAACGGATATTGGGATTGTCCCAATCCAGGTACATTGACACCATACTAAAAAGGTTTAGTATGGAAGAATCCAAGCGTGGGAACTTACCCACGATCTCTGGAGTCACTCTCTCCAAAGAGATGTCTCCCAAGACTGATTTGGAGAGAGCTCGCATGCAAGGGATACCCTATGCTTCGGCTGTAGGCTCTATCATGTACGCGATGCTATGTACCATACCCGATGTAGCATACTCACTAAGTGTAGTGAGCAGGTATCAAGCTGATCCTGGAGAGAGTCACTGGACAGCTGTGAAGAGCATTTTCAAGTACTTACGAAGGACTAAAGAGATGCTCTTGGTGTATGGTAACGGAGAACTCCAAGTGGAGTCCTTTACCGATTCGAGCTTCCAGAGTGATAAGGACGACTCTAAGTCGCAGTCGAGATTTGTCTTTACCCTTTACGGAGGGGCGGTTAGCTGGAAGAGTTCCAAGCAGGAAACCGTGGCAGACTCGACGATGGAGGCTGAATACATCGCTGCCAACGATGCTGCTAAAGAAGCTGTCTGGATCAAGAAGTTCATTACTGAACTTGGAGTGGTTCCATCCATTGAGCATCCAATACCTTTGTATTGCGATAACAATGGAGCGGTGGCTTTGGCCAAGGAACCCAGGTCCCATCAGCGATCCAGGCATATTCTGAGGCGGTATCACCTGATCCGGGAGATAGTTGATCGCCGGGAGATCGAGGTCAGGAGGGTTGACACGCAGAACAACACGGCGGATCCACTCACGAAGGCCATTCCCCAGATACAGTTTGAGAGACTCTTCGGGATGCTCGGTATGCGATACTACAGCAGCTGGCCCTAGTGCAAGTGGGAGATTGTTAGTTGTATGTATGCCCTAAAGGCCAGTATTGTACAGATGATGTATATTATATTGGATGCTTAGACATATATAAAGATGACTTTCTTGCTCGATATGATAGTATGCTATCTGGTTGCTCTTTATCTTAACATGTACACTAGTCTCTTTAAACTGTCTTATAGTTACATGTTGGTAAAGCCCTTAGGATGTGTACTTGACTACCTGGACTATGATGCAGATCATACTAGTAGGGACATGGTAGTCCATAGGTACATCCTTCAAGGTCCCTAGTCGTGGGTGTATCGAGATGGGGCATCGATATACCAGTGTAGACTAGCGTATACGCTTCTCGACCCATGAGATGGGCGATGGATGATCCCATATCCATTGGTGTTTGGCATCAGAGATGGTATACGGGTGCTCAGTGGAGACTGGGTACACTGGACGGACTCGCCGAGAACTCCCAGATGGTATTATACCTCACGTCAGATGGCAGTTCTTAGGTGACACTTGTGCAGGTTAGTCTGTAGACCCGAGATCGTCATAGAGTCTTGTGTGATTCCCACTGTGCTTTGATCTCCACTTTACCACGTCCATGAGGGCGTGCAAAACGGTGGTTTTTGGGTACAGTCCCGAGTCACATGGAGGCAATGAGCGATAGGAGGGGTTTCGTCTCTCCCGGTATTAGGGGTTGATGTTGCGTTGTGCTCGATTGGCCGTAACAGGGAAGTCCCTGGCCAGGGCTGATCAGAGATTTGCTGGTAAGTGTTACCAGTAGTTTCTCGACCCGTTATGAGCCTCACATCGGCACTACTTATCGGTTATTGGGGTCTGACGTTTACCACCCCTAGACTTGATATGCGACATATCAGACGAACAGACTGGACTGTACGGTAAGTTTTACTGGTTGGATTCACAGGAGTGTGAGCGGGCTTGCTCGTCGATCTTCTGATCGCTCAATACCCGGGTGGCCGTTACGTTTAGCAGACCGCTTGCGGCTTGTGGATGCTTGATATGATCATCATCTGCTACCGGCGTATTGACGAGTCTTTAGAGTCCTACACAGAGGTTTCCTGGCTCAAGCGAAACAAAATAGGAGCGCATATGAGATATGTGCGGGACCGAGAATAATGCGTGTATGTGATACCGTATTTCATTCTCGCGATGGATGTTTCGATTGGTTGTATGCGATATAACCTAGTTATCGAATCGAAAATTGATTCGATAAATCGATACATTGGATACTAGTCGGTTATGTGCGACATAACCGGATCATTGAATCAAATGTTGATTTAATGATTTAATGTATAATTATATATTTGATATATTACTTTGCATTAACTAGTATTGGTTCATTTTTTAAAAGGATTTTCTCACTTGATGTGCACATTGTATATGTGATATATTTTTGTGTGCACTTGATTGTATCATGTTTGATGATACATGCTTACTTGAGTTTGTGTAAAGATTAAACCATGGTTATGTAATGGTTAGGGTTTTTCTTTTTCTTACTTATTTATTTATTTATTTATTTTGGAAAAGATAAAAGAGAAAATGGAGGCTTTCTTTGTTTGTTGTTGAAGCTTCATGAAGCTTTGACTAAAGTGACCATTTTGTCTTCATGCTTAACCCTAACCATTCAAACTAACCATAGTCTATTCTCTACACCTAACCAAGGTTAGGATATGATAAGTATTCATATTATTTTTCTTTTTAAGAAGAACTTATGATATTCTTTCTTCTTCTTCATCAACTTTAACAAGAAGAAAAGCTTACTAGCTTTAATGGCAACTTGTGAAAATGAGTGAGAAATCCAATTCTAAAGTGAACCCACCTCCTATTTCTTCATCCTCTACCTCTTGCCAAGTAGTATAGGGTGTTATCTTCACAAGTTTCTTGACTTGGTGAAGTTGGAGCTTGATCTTGAGTTTCCTCGACGTAGATCTTCTTCGGCATCGAAGTCGACAACCTAGTCCGCCCATTTTTCCGATGAAGCCGACGCTAGAGTCCGAGATCCGATATGGACAGCGAGGGGACGTCTACGTGGAGCTTAGGAAGTGGAGAACTGGATCTACAAAGGTTGTAGCCTCTTTCTTTTAGTTAAGTTGTTAACTAGTTTCACTTTTCGCCTAAACTCTAGTCAACGAATCCGTATTAGGGTTTCTCGGCACTTTTATAATTTAAAATTGGCATGGTTGATGTCTTGTGAGACCTCATTAGCGTGCCTAGGAACCCTACACTTGTATTATTATGATATCTGGTGATTTTGTTTTCTTTTGAGTTTTGAGCCTCGCCCTTCGGCGTTGTATACTATTGTGCATTGGTGTGGTTGTTTCCGCCTTTTGGCATAGAGCTAGCTCCCGTTTGGGGATGCTTTTTATTGTTTGTGTATATTATGCTTGTTGTACCTATTTGGGCCCGGTATTTACAAAGGAGACTCTGCCGAAATTTTTGAGAAAATTGGATGATACTTTTAAACTTGTTTTCTACATGTTTTCCTTCTTCTTCTTCTTTTATGGTGTAGATTTCTGGGCTTCGGCTTACTTAGGTTACGTTGTGCCTCTAGACGCTTCGTAAACTAAGTGCCGGTCACGTTCCGTACTTTCGGGTCGTGACATAGTTGGTATCAGAGCGCTAGGTTTAACCTTGTATAAGTTTAGGTGACCCTTGGTTGATGGAGTAGGCGACTTAGGTTGAGTGACGTACCGTGGGTATGATTCGCGGCATACTTACGATACGCTACTCTTCTTAAGTAGCTTTAGGATGTACATTTGTTTGCACCGCATTTCATTCGTTCCTTTGATCTATCTTCGTCGATATCGGAGGGTGGTTTCTGTTACCACGGGCGCACGGGCAGAGGGAGCTGCGGCTCGAATGCGATAACCATTAGGGTATTAGTTATTCTTGAGGATTGAAGTATTGTTTAGCGTGCGGACGAAGGGTATTCACATGGTGTCCAGGCGAAGTTAAAGGGTTCGAACGATTATCAGAAAACCCATTTTCCCAAGTTTAAGGTATTCGGAAGAACATGCAGGTATTTCGATGGACCCTCTAGAAGAATGAAACCCTAACTCGACATAATGACCACGAGAACGCCCTTGAACAATAGGGTTTACGGCAGTTCCGTGGTGCCATTAGTGAGGCTTGGGTTTGCCCTTCTACGGCTGGACCATCGACGCTGGGGTATGTACCGGATATTTTTTAAACTGTACTTTAGTGTTGAGCTCTCGGGGAATTATGGAATTTTGATGGATCGATCGAAAAGTTTAATGTAGTCCAGATATCAGGTGAAAGGATCGACTACGTGGAAGACTCTAGATATGAGTATTGCCGTTGGTAGCGCAGTCAGCACACCTATGAAGAGACGAGTTAGAAGCAGTCGACACCAGAGAAAAGGGGGAAAGAGGCGCACATTGACGATAGTGTTTACGATTGTGATTTGGTGATTTGAATTTCATATTTTCGTTGATTGGATTTTGGTATTTTGAGGACTTTGTTCTACGATTGGTATTTCTTATGTGTACCTTCATTATATTCTATTTGTGTTTCATATATCAGTGGTATTGATATTGTTTAGTACGTACCCAGTGCACTTGATTTGGTTTTTATACATTTTGAGATTTTGATTTGATTTCGTGCATATGGTTACACATGATTTTGACATATGCTTCGACCTAGTTTTCATGCATTTTCGTACTGTGATTTCGAATTTGATATTCGGTTTATGTTTTCGTGCACCATGTGCACCTGATTGAGATTCTTGAGCACACTTGGCGCACTTGATGCGATTTTGTGCACACCAGATGCACTAAATCGGGGTTTTGTGCAGATTAGATGCACCTGATATTGAGTCGTGCACGCCCGTTGCACTTGACAGATGTTTTTGGTGCACAACTGTTGCACTTAGTTCGTTTTTGTGTGTATTCGTGGTATCTGTATTTGGTTTCAATTTCAGTGCGCACCGGACGCACATGATATTTTTATGATGTGATTGGGATCGAATTCAATTTAAGCAGTATGCTTTTATAATCATTACTGTTGATTTAATAACCAGGCGGGACGTGTATGTTAAATAAAAGATATATATAGCTATTTTTTTAAAAATAAACGTCCGCTACTTGTGCCGTGACACGTGCATCACACGGCGATTTTCAAAAAGGGGTTCTTGCATGCTTCTTTATTCAGATGTTTGAACGATTTTACTACGATGCGCACTATATATAAGTTGTAGTTTTTATGTATATTATGTTGGTTTTCGTATTGGTTTTTGTATTTTATTTTCGCCATAACTCCGATGATTGTGTTATGCTTGACAGAGTTGATTTTAGTTATGTATTGATAATTTCGGAGCCCCGACGATTTGAGTGTTTTGGCTGAATGTTTTAGTAATTGGAGGGAGTTTTAATTTAAATTCGGGGACCGAATTTCTTAAAGGGGGTAAGATTGTAACATTTTAAAAATAAATAAATAGATAGATAGATAAATAAAATCGTTTAAGTGAATTTTATAATTTTCGGTAAAGTAAAACGTATTTTTCGTAAAACTAAACCGTAATTATTTTTCACTATAAATTTAAAAATACATATTTTAATTATGTTATTACTAGTAAATGGTGTTTATTTATCCACTTATAAATTTTTAGTTTAAGTAAATATTTTTCCTAAATTAATTATTTTAAATATTAACATAAGTTTTATTTATACACTAAATTAGTGTAAATTACAAATTTGAATGGGTTTAAATTGTAAAAATGAACCATTGGATATTAGAATCTAGTGTGTATCATGCAAAATTTATTTTCAAATTTTTCCATGATTCTAGAATTTTCTTTAGTTGTTTAGTAAAGAAATGAAAGAAATTAAATGAAATGATGAAAATACATAAAGAGGTGATATTTTGGGGTGAAGTTTCTACACTTTTCTTAACTTTTCTCACTCTCCTCTCCCTCCTCCTCACATGGCCGGCCTCCTCCCATTGGTAGCCCCCCTTTTCCCCACTTGGTTTTTGCTACAAAATCCATCAAAAATTCAATAAAAAATCCACAAAACCCTAATTAATTCCTACCATCTATTCTTTGCTCATCTTTACATGGATTTTGGAGATGGGAAGCATTCATTTTGGAGGCTTATTTTCATGTTTGGATTTCATGTTGTGGAGGTATAAGTGTTCTTCTTTTGATTTATTGTTATTAGATATTTCATTTAAGCATAATTAGATTTAATAAATAATTTCTATCTACAAGTTTTAAAATTCAAGTTTGGATTTATAAAATTAAGTTACGGTTTTTATTAATTAAGTAGGGTTATAATAACTAGTTTAACATTTTTAGAAGTGGAAAATCTTGCATGGTTGTTGAATTATAATTTGTTCATTGCAATTTGTTTAAATTAAGTATTTTTGCAAACTAGATTTCTATAAGTTGTATCTATTGATGAGATAAAATTACAATTATTGTTTGTAACACTAGATTGTGGTTTTAAAGAGGATATTAACTTGTTAGTGGAATGAAAAACTTAATTGGTTACTAGTTTCTATTGATAATTGAAAAATAGGAATAAAAATGCTATTTTTGCTAAGTAGAATTTGGAAATTCTTAAATAAATGAGCTTTAAAATCTAAATTATGATTTCATTATATTATTATCATCATGAATTGTAGTTTAATACATTAATTCATGAAAAATCAAGTTTAGTTGTGATATTGTGAAATTTTGCTTAAAAGTATAGAAATCGGGCAAGTTTGCAAACTAGAATTTTCCAATTAATACAATTGGGGCGTTAAAAATATATTAATGGGTTGTATATTCTAGTTATGCTATTTAATGAGTTTTATGACCATTGGTTTCATTTAAATGTCAAGTTTTGAAGTAAAACGGTAAATTGGCGTTTTCGGGTTTTTCGAAATCGGACGATTTGATTGATTTTTAGGTTTTTGATGGATTAAATCATGTTTTATATTATAAGTAACGAGTTTTTAAACTACAAGTTGTTTGTCGATGTTTATCTCGATCAATCGGCGTTTGTACGCCGATATCGAGCGATATTTGGTTCTTTTGCATGAGCGGGACATAGGTTTTAACTTATGCGCGTTTCGTGCGTCGTTTTGATTTTTGTCCGTGATTCAGTTTACGATATTATACATGTTTGCGTATAGGTACCCCTCGCGTGGACTTCGGACGAGGAAGAAGAGGAAGGCGACATCGTTCTCGGCAGACAAGGACCAGGTGAGTAGATGTGTATCTACGGGGGAAATCGGGTGGATGGCGTTTAGCACCCCCGCGAACGTAGAATAGGAATAGTACTTATTGTCATTAGGAAGCCTGACGTGACCTTAGAATTTCGGTGAGTAGGACCCTAGTAATGACCCTAGGCTGGAATAGATTGATTTAGAAAGACCTTACCAGAGGATGAATACCTTGCAAGGGATTCGTCGGTTTCAGGTAGATACACACACGCACACACACCGAGACTCGACAGGGTATATACGTGTATGTATATATATATATAGGACTAGGTGTAGGTATATATATACACACACACAATACGTATATGTGATACAAGGATGTGATATGATACACGGGGATGAAACAATATAACTGGGATGATGCCGTGATTCTTGGTTATGCAGTCGTGTTATGATGTTAGCGGATCATTAGAAAATAAGATAATGGATTTGTATACATGAACAATAATAAAAACTGGTGATGATATTGAAGTATATGGGACTCTAAAATAGAACCCGGACCGTAACCTGTGCCTGAAATTCTGATATGATATATGTGTGACCTGATTACGACATCATATAGGTGTGACTTGATTTCGATATGATATATATGTGTAACTTGATTACGATATCATATAGGGGCGACATGATTACGATATGATTTAAGTGTGACTTAATCATACTATGATGTATATACATGATATTTATGAGGATAAATTAACGATGTATATTTATGCTGGCAATGATATATGATTGATGTATGCGATTACAGTATAGCACCTTGATCTTGACATGAGTTGTTGATGATATTATACGAATGATGAGACACGTAGGTGATACTTGACCCGTACCCCGATATTGGGATGCCGTACGAGGCATAGATGTGATGATTGATCCGCACTCTTGTTTCGAGGAAGTCGTACCACGTACGTGACGCTGTTGAGGCTGGATCGCCGACTATTAGAGATATGGACTCAGACTTTAGGTGTACTCCTATTTCTTATCGACTAGTTTCTTAGGTTTAGTTCCTTAGGAGGTTAGATGGACACTAGTTTAGGTTCGAGTCATATAGTGGTAGTTATACTTGTATATCGCAGATGAGTGGTTATTACACATCCGTCTTTACATTCATACTGTAATCATAATGTTGCATGTTCATACATATATTTCTATAATCAGTATAAAACTCTGCCCGTCAGGACAACAGCACCATTACCGATGATGCGCATATTCCACGCACACTTATTTGCCGGCTCACACACATCATCATCGGTAATTGCTATTTCACGTACACTTTAGATCATATTATCTTTTATTGATTCAATCAGCTAAAAGCTAGATCGATATAATATTGTAATTACTCTCTGGTGTTAATATAGACATGGTATTTATTACTTAGACATTTCATGAATTCGCATTTTCATGTTATCATGCAGTATTATAGGGCATATGCCGACACTTATCATATACTTACTCATGATTTTGGGATTTTGGATTTCTATGAGATTTCTGGATTTTTGGGGAAAACCGCAAGAATATATAAAAACTTCTCTCTCTCTCCTCCTCTCTTTTTAAAACATAAGATGCGGTTTTCTCGTGAGGTATGTGTCGTCCACCATGAGATTTCATGTTTTCTGTTGGATTTCGAGACCCGATTCGAGGAGTGGATGAACCGTCTCGGGTACATGGTGGGACCGGTATGGTACCCTGGGGCAAGAAGATCGAGTTATAGACGATGAGCCTGGCAGGGGAGGACTACCTACCGGTGATGTCTGGCGCGGCGGATATCCGGAGGATACCGACCGTTGTCGTGAGATTTGATAATATGGGCCGATCCGGACTGACCGAGCCCGAGATATTGAAACTATGAGACATTGAGATTATGAGGTATTGAGACTTGAGATTTACATGTTTTGTGTCGATGCTTGACACGGATTTCTATGGATTTCATCGTTGATATTTCAGATTTCTATACACATTTTTCCATGATAAAAGCTAATGATTTCTTATACAAATATATCTAGATTTCAGGATTGGTTATTTTACATTCATGGTGCATGCATACTCGTTCTCATGACATAGTACTATATGAGGCACTGACAAGAGCGCGGAGCATTTGCACTTACACGTAGCTTATTATTCCTCCTTTACTTGATGACTAGTAGTATATTAGTATATTATTATGACCTAGGACAGCGTCGTGCATTCGATTTCTTTTCGCAGATATTTTCTACTCATGAGTTGCCAACTCACCCCCGTTGTGCCAAATTTTATTACAGGTTCGATGTACAGGTTTCCCTGGCAGCTTGCTGGCACATCTTTTCATTCACGGTGATTTGCACGGTAGGTTGGTTCACTTGTATCTGGACCGCCGTTGTACTTTTATTACTTCATTTGTATCTAGTAAGCTCCATCATCCAAACTTGTATTACTTGATAGTTTACTAGACCATTTATTTGTTTCGACCTTAGAGTCGCGCTTGTATTATTATGATATCTGGTGGTTTTGTTTTCTTTTGAGTTTTGAGCCTCGCCCTTCGGCGTTGTATACTATTGTGCATTGGTGTGGTTGTTTCCGCCTTTTGGCGTAGAGCTAGCTCCCGTTTGGGGATGCTTTTTATTGTTTGTGTATAATATACTTGTTGTACCCGTTTGGGGCCGGTTTTTACAAAGGAGACTCTGCCGAAATTTTTGAGAAAATTGGATGATGCTTTTAAACTTGTTTTCTACATGTTTTCCTTCTTCTTCTTCTTTTATGGTTTAGATTTCTGGGCTTCGGCTTACTTAAGTTACATTGCGCCTCTAGACGCTTCGTAAACTATTTGCCGGTCACGTTCCGTACTTTCGTGTCGTGACAGCTAATACGGCAATTTTTTTAAAATGGCATGGACGATGCCTCCCGAAAACTTGTTGCCGTGCTAGACAACCCTACAGTGGTATCAGAGCCATGCTAGAAAATTAGACGATGTTTGGTAGGATTAAAAAACCGAAACTACTCCAAAACACCCGATACAAAATCTAGTTTCTGTCGAATTTTTAGAGGTGTCAAATTTTTTTTTAATTAAATGCAGAATGTTGTATGTGATATAACATGAACACCATGCAAATTTGAGGTATTTACACTCTCTTTTGGCCGGCCACAATGGCTCTAAAACCGAGCTCACCGGTTCCTTCAGGGTATTCTGGCTTCAAATTTTCATGGTGTTCCAGTCTCTAGGTTTTGGTGTTTCAGGTGTTGTTTGTTTTTGCTAAATTTTCATGTGATATTAACTTTCTACAAAAGCAATTCGGGGTATTTCGTAATCGTAATTCTAACATGTATTCGGGTTATTTATACGACGTTAAAAAGTTCGTACGGATATCAATAACCCAATTTTTCCCTCACTGAAATTTTCCAAGAGTTGGATTTTTCCGAGTTTAAAATTTTCAGAAAATCTTGCAAGCGATTCTGTGGACCCTCTAGAAGAACGAAACCCTAACTCGATTCTGTGACCGTCAGAACCGCCATCAAACCCTAGGGTTTATGGTAGTTCAGCGGTGCCACAGGTGAGGCATTGGTTGACCTTTCTACGGCTGGTTCATAGGAGCTGGGTTTGTTCTGGGTACTTTTTGAACTCCGCTCAAGTGTTGAGCTTGTTGGGAAAGTTTGGGTATTTGTTTATTCAATCAAAAATTTTAACTTCATCAAGCTATCTGTGATTGTGATACAATATTTAGAATCCACAAAAATAGTTATGAGATAAATAGTTTGAATTTTATAAATCTAGTAGTTTAGTCTAATTTGATCGGTTGCCACAGAATTTTGATGTGGATCAAAAGTCCGTCGCAATTACGTAGTGTAGCGAATACTCGCCGGATAACCTTACTGGATAGCCACACCCCATAGCCCCGACCAAGTGACTGTAGGAGAACCCCGTTACCAAAAGCATCTGTTCGGGTACTCACGGCCGCGGTGTTTCTCCTTAGTGCACTTCGTCGATGGCATCGGGGGTGCGGTCGTCTGCTAAAATTTCAGACGAGCATTCGATCAGGTTATCGGCAATCTTGTTGAATTACCCGACAGGTTATTCGAAAGTGTTTTCAATATCGAGACTAAAATGCGGGGTTTATAATTGTTAGGAATGTGATGTATAAGGAATTCATTTGGTTAGGCATGAAATCCAATGTATGAGATACATTGGGCTTTTATGATATCTAAGGTGGTTGCGGATTCCAATTGTTGTAGTTTTTCACTTTCTTTTCTGTGACCGTAACTGTGATATATGGTGTATCACCGGTTTCGTTGCTATACGTCAACGACAATTAGGATACGCATATTTACTTACGTTGATGACATG
This sequence comes from Agapanthus africanus, assembly GCA_030015575.1. Taxonomy (NCBI): domain Eukaryota; kingdom Viridiplantae; phylum Streptophyta; class Magnoliopsida; order Asparagales; family Amaryllidaceae; genus Agapanthus; species Agapanthus africanus. The sequence continues at coordinate 342,740,736 of CM057337.1, read as the reverse complement.
TGATGTTATGTGTTGCTGTGATATGTTATATTGGATCGTCTTGTTTTGAATAGCCGGGGTTTTATGTGAGATGAGGGTTTTTATTTTCATTCATGTAAAATTCATTGTATGGAATATTCTTTTATTGGGCACTTCCGGGTTGAGGATGATGTCACCATTGTATATTATTTACTTTTCCGTATTAGGATAGACCCAAGAAGGAGAGCACAAGTAACCGGGTTTTAGGGTCCAGTGGGAGACCATCTCGACGAGTCGAGACCGAGTCTCCTAACTCTAGAATTGGAAGGGTTGCTTGCTGCTCTCGTAGGGGTCTAGGGATGTGGGTTTGCCTATTCATCGCGACCGTGGAATCCGCGTTTTTTATTGGCTTAATTAAAACACGGAATTCGTAGTATATCCAATATTTCATATGTGATTCTTCTACTGCTGATATTCTGTGATGTGATCACTTGATATATTCTAAGACGAATGCCTATATTATATATATGAGATATAATTAATATTGCTGCTTTTGTTTCATATGTTATACTTAGGAAGCATAAAATTGATGGGACTTCATTAATGAGATTAATGAAAGAAATAAAAGAAACCTACAAGATATTGTAGAAACTTGTTTAAAAACTGGTAGCTCTAGTTCTTGCTTTTCATAGCTGTATTCCTTGTAGAATATCCAGCACCCTATTCGATAAGGAAAGAGCCGAGATCCCTTCACTGGGAGTGACCTTTTTAGCGAAACTAGAAGATGCTATAATCTACTCGGTTTGTCTTTTGATTGCTTCTATAGTTTTTTCTTTGCATAGTGGTATTTATGAAATATGCTGCACCTTATTCGATAAGGAAAGAGCCGAGATCCCTTCACCGGAAGTGATCTCTTTAACAAAACAGGTAAAAGCCTCAAAAACACTCCTTTTCCAAATCACTCGATTCTACAACGATATCAAGTTCATTACGCAAAAGGTTTTCTTAAAAACCTGTCGTAGCCCTCCGACATTTCAGATAAGTAGTATTTAGTATTCGTGCTGCGTTTATTGGCTTTCGTCAAGGCGTTGTGTGCGTTAGCTGATTAGTGCTTATTTGCTTAAGCATATGATGCGATTGGATTAGGGTAGTCGTACGACTTTGTTAGCTTTCGTCAAAGGACGTGTGGGTGGGTTTAATTCAATCATGAAATGTACGGGTTGAACTTGACTAGTGGACTATGATTTGTTGGCTTTCGTCAAGGTCATAGGACGCTAGGGCAGAGTATTATCGGGAATTTCAAGTGTTGAAATTTGCAATGAGATTGCATACCTTCTATGAGATAGTTGGATCCCGATACCCACTACAAGTAAGAGTTACTCCTGGGAGAGTGTAACGTTTTAAAAATAAATAAATAAATAAATAAAATCCGTTAAGTGAATTTTTTGATAATCGGTAAAATAAACCGTATTTTTCGTAAAACATAACTATAGTTATTTTTTATCATAAAATTAAATACACCTATTTTAACTATTTAATTACTAGTATTTTATATTTAATTGGTCACTTGTAAATTATCAGTTTACTTAAATATTTTTCCTTAATTAATTATTTCTAATATTAATATAAGCTTTTAATTATACGTTATATTAGGGCAAATTATAAATTAGAAATGAGTTAATTTTACAAATTGAGCCAAGACATATTAGAATCAAGTGTGTAACATGCAAAATCCTTCCACAAATTTTTTTTCCATGGTTCTAGACTTTTCTAGGAAAAGGTTAAATTAGAAAAATTTATATAATTAAGGTTTTAAGTGGAAAGATGCATTCATTAAGGATGTTTCCACACATTTCTACACACTCTCACTTCACTCTTTTTCCTCACTTTGCATTGGCCGAGCCCTCTCTCATGCTGCCCCCATTTTTCCCCCTCTCATTTTCTCTCAAAAATTCATCATTTTTCCATCAAAAATCCATATAAAAACTTCATTAATCTCCTAATCTAAATCCTACCCATTATTCCTTGACCAATATAGCTTGGATTCATGAAGCAAGAAGCTATTTTGGAGGCCAAGATTTTCATGCTAGATCTTTAATTTTGTGAGGTATAAATCTTAAACTTATAGTGAAATTGTTGTATAAATTGCTTAAATCTAGCATATTTAAGTGTTAATTTTATGCTAGTTGTTAATTTGAAAATTCAAGATTACGATTTGTGATCAAGTGAGAATTTTTATCAATTATTCATGGTGTTAATGAGGAGATTAACAAGTTAATGGAATGTAAAACCTAATCTAGTTACTAGTAGCTAATTGTTAGTTTAAATTTATGCTAATTATGCTAATTTTGCAAACTAGGTTTTTAGAAATTGATTAAATAATTGGGATTAAAATCTAATTAGGGTTTCATGACATTATTAACAATTTAAATTGTAGTTTAATACTTTAGCTCATGCAAAACCAAGCTTAGTTGTTGAATTGTGAATTTTTGCATAAAAAAGTGTTAAAATTTGATATTTTTGTAAACTAGAATTTTGGATTTAATACAAATTGATGAGATTAAATTATGGTGATGGTTTGTATGATTTAGTTATGATATTTAGTGAATATTATGGCCATTAGTTTTGTTAAAACATCAAGTTTCGAATTAAAACGATAATTAAGTGCTTTCTAGGTTTTCGGAAATAAATCGATTTGATTTATTTTGAGTTTTTGATGAGTTGCAATCTATTTCATATTATAATTAGTGAGTTTTGGAAATACGATTTGTACGTTTGTGTTTTGTCTAGGTCATCGGCGTTTGTACGCCAATGTCGAAGGTTATTTGGTTCTTTTGCATGAGCGGGTCATAGGTTTTAACCTATGCGTGTTTTGTAAGTGCACGGTAGCGCCCCGGCCGTCAATCCGACGCTGGAATGCGGAAACGAAAATTTTACGAAACTTGTAATCCGGCACTACCGCGCACTAAATTCCCGGATCAGGCCATTAACCTAATCCTAGCAAACTAGAAGATGGGTAGGAAGCTATACCGAGCGATCCGTGTCCTTCGGTCTTCGGCCTCCACTCCGATCTCATCGCGGAATCTCCGGTCTTCATCTCCTCGTCGGAACGGGCACCACATCGCCAGGTTCTTTTACGGGCTCCCACCTATGGACCGAGGCAACTCGGGCACGAAGTTGGCGAGGTGACGTGTCCAAGAAATGCTGTAGATGAAGTGTAGAATGATTTGCCTCAAGCGGGTTATGTGAAGTTGCCATTGATGAAGGAGGAGAGGAATGAACTTTGGAGAGAGGTGAGGGATTTTTGAAGCAAGCCAAAAATGAGATGAATATTTTCTCCTCAAAAAAATGAACCCCTCCCTCACCCAAATTGTGGCCGGCCCCGATCAAGAATGTGGAGAGAAAAACCAAAACCATGAAGGGAGGTGAGTGTAGTAAAAGCAAAATGGTGACCATAACCAATGTGATGATAATAATGTCACTTCTATTTCTAATCCCATCCTTTCAAAACTAATCACTATAAATGCTAGCTGTCATGAAAGAAGAAAACCAAAGATGCTAGATTTATCATGATGAACCATATGCCACAAAGAACTCTCCACATATGCTAATTTGCACACTTGCAAATAACCCTCTCCATCGGAAAAATCCGGCCGTGAAGGAACAAAGGAAAACTGGCTGAAACGGAACGCATACTGGCAATTTCAGAAAACTTATCCCGTAATAAATTACAGGAAAACCCCGCGACTGTATATACATACCCGCATTTGTATTCTCACTGAATACAAATGCAACGAGACAAAATCTACACTCTACAATAATAGGATCCGGCTTAAACCAAAGCCCGCTAGTATTATCCGTCCGATCATGATCCGTGCAATACCGCACGTATCTGATCGAACCCTGCCATATCTCCATACGGCCTCTACAGCGTTTCGCCCGAAACTTGAGAAAACGGTCTGTAGGGGACTCTAAAGACTCGTCAATACTTTGCCTGTGGATTTAACCACTAGCACGTCAGAGGTATTAGCCATACGTAACGGGCTACCAGGTATTGAGCAAAAGGGACGTCTGTGAGCGAACTCATGCTGACAGCCTACTGAGCCTGTCAGTGACAATATCCGTACAGTCCGGTCCGTTCTTCTATGAGTATCGCATGGCGGGCCTAGGGGGTTGGTAAAAGTCAGACCCCCAAAAGCGGTACAAGTCGTGTCGGAGTGTAGCCCAGAATACCCTGAGATACTACTGGAATACCTACCAGTAAATCTCCTGCCTTGGCCAAGGACTTCGTGTAATGGCTCTCTTAGACACAGCGTGACCTCACCCCTAATACCGGGAGAGACGAACCCATGAAGATCCGCTCACTGCCTCCATGTGGCTCGGGTCTGTACCCAACTAAAACCTGTTTGCATGTCTCCTTTGAGCGTGGTAGGGTAGTAATCAAAGTACAGTGGTAACTCACACGAGACAAATGACGATCTCAGGTCGATGAACTAACCTGTACACATGTCACCAGGGAACTGCTATCTGACGTCTGGTATAGGACCAACTAGCATGTTCCCGGTGAGTCCTGTCCGGTGTACTCATAACCCAATGAGCACCTGTATACATCTTAGGTGAACCAACTGACACCAGTGGCTTGTGAGATCGGCCACCGCCTCTCGTCGGGGTCTCGACTGTATACACTAGTCTACTCTGGAGTATCGATGCCCGGTCTCGAAACTCCCTCGACTAGGGACCTTTTAAGGATGTGCTTATAGACCCCAGCTCCTACGTATATGATCGCCCTCATACTGCTGGCAGTTAAGCAAGAATCCTAGAGGCACTATCAACGTGTAATAGCGACCTGAAAGGTCACCTAAAACAGTACACGATGATAAAGATAAATCAGATAGCATACTATCATCTTGAGTAAGACTGTCCTACCGGCATAGGTCCTCCATCAATCATTGCAATCACGTGCCTGTGATCCAATAATTGACTCTGAGGGCACTATCTCCAACAATCTCCCGCTTGCACTCAAGGATAATTATTACGATGTCGCATACTCACAGCCCGTGTGATACCGAACACCCAACTCCTCTACTAATCTGTCTCACAAAGCCTGTTTACGAAACTAATGCGTTCGAGGAATAGCCTCAGTGAGTGGATCCGCTCAAATGTTTCTTTGTATGTCTCTCTTTATCTCATATTCGCGAAGAAAGCTATCTCCCGAAATGAGCAATACCTGTCTTAGAATATGTCTGGATATCTGATGGGACCTAGTTCATAAATGAACTCCAAATCCAAACCTTTTAGACTGTATCGTCAACTGAACTTAATCAGTATCCTGCGCCATGCCTCCCTCAGTATCCGCCTGGACCACCTGTCCAAAATACTGCCCCTCATTAGAGGGAAAACTATAACTCTGACAGCCACTCTGTCATCCAGGTCACCTTGGAAGCCTGGAATGATAACTGTCTCCCGAATGAGGCTGTCGTTATCATGTCCCTAGAACATCCACTTATGTTCTAAGACTGCTTCCGAACGCTTCTCCAGGATTGGATCAATATCACCTTATTGCATCTAGTGCAAAAACAACATCCATATCCTATGTGGAGAAACCACTATATGACAACCAAAGTATAACTGATCGTAGTATAGGAATTTCACTTCCTACTCTGTGTATGTCATCCTAATACCAGGACATCACACCCTACTACCCTCTTAACAGATCCATCCCCTATTCTGATGAAGTCAAACCTATGACTGTCACATTAGAAATAGATGATCTATCTCCGCTATATCTGCTTTAGTCTATAAATAGACATAAGCCACTTGTCCACTATGCTTCCGCTGCTCCCACTGACTACGACAACCCTCTGGCAGAGTCATATAGACGTATACTTCTAAAGCTAGTTTAGAACGACGCTATACTCATTCTCCTACTGTAGGGTTCCTAGGCACCCTAGTGAGGTCTCACATGTCATCATCCATGCAAATTTCTAAAAATTACGGTGCCGAGAAACCCTAGAACGGATCGTTGACTAGATATATAGGCGATAAAACAAACTAGTTAACACTTAACTACTAGAATACGGAAATACAACCTTTATAGATCCGGTTCTCCACCTCCATAGCTCCGCAATGAAGTCTCCTCGCTGTCCATATCATATCTTGGGCTCTAGCGTCGGCTTCATCGGAGAAAAAGCGGGCTAGGTCATCGACGACGATGCCGAAGATGATCTACGTCGAGGCATCGCTAGATCAAGCTCCAACTTCACCAAGTCAAGAAAACTTGTGAAGGAAACACCCTATACTACTTGGCAAGAGGTAGAGGATGAAGAAATAGGAAGTGGGTAGACTTTAGATTTGGATTTCTCACACTTTTTCATCAATCACCATTGATGTAGCAAGCTTTCTTCTCATGAAAGAAGAAGATGAACAAGAAGAAGATGATATATTAAGTGTTTTGTAAATGTTAAATAAATCAATACTTATCATTTACTAACCCTTGGTTAGTTGTAGAGAATGGACCATGGTTAACTTGAATGGTTAGGGCTAAAGATGAGACAAGAATGGTGACTTAGTCAAAGTTTCAAGAAACTTCAACTACAAACAAATCAAGCCACCATTCTATTTTCTTATCATTTTCTTTTTCCAAAATAAACAAAAATAATAAATAAAGGAATAAGTAAATAAAAAGAAAACCCTAATCATAAACTTAACCATGGTCTAATTCTTTACACTAACCCTAGCTTGCATGTATCATCAAACATGATACAATCATGTGCACAAAATATATCACATATACAATGTGCACAAACCAAGTGAGTAAATCCATTTAAAGTGAACCAATACTAGTTAATGCAAAGTAATATATCAAATATATAATTCTACATTAAATCAACACTTGATTCAATGATCCGGTCATATCGCATATAACCGGCTAGTCTCCAATGTATCGGCTTATCGAATCAATCCTTGATTCGATAAAAAGGTTATATCGCATACAACCATTCGACACATTCATCGCGAGAATAAAATACGGTATCACATACACGCATTATTCTCGGTCCCGCACATATCTCATATGCGCTCCTATTTCGTTTCGCTTGAGCCAGGAAACCTCTGTGAAGGACTCTAAAGACTCGTCAATACGCCGGCAGCAGATGATGATCATATCAAACACCCACAAGCCGCAAGCGGTCTGCTAAACGTAACGGCCATCCGGGTATTGAGCGATCAGAAGATCGACGAGCAAGCCCGCTCACACTCCTGTGAATCCAACCAGTAACACTTACCGTATAGTCCGGTCTGTTCGTCTGATATGTCGCATATCTCGCCTAGGGGTGGTAAACGTCAGACCCCAGTAGCTCGATAAGTCATGCCGACTTGAGGTCCATAACATTCATGAAACTACTGATAACTCTTACCAGTATATCACTGCAACCCTGGCCAGGGATTTCCTGTTATGGCCAGTCGTGCATTGCGGAACGTCAACCCCCAATACCGAGAGAGAAGAATCCCCTCCTATCGCCATTGCCTCCATGTGAATCGGGACTGTACCTAAAAACCACCTGTTTGCACGCCTCAGTAGAGCCGTGGTAGGGTGGAAATCAAAGCACAGTGGGAGACACACAAGACTCTATGACGATCTCGGGTCAACAGACTAAGCTGTACCAGTGTCACCAGAGAACTGCCATCTGACGTGAGGTATAATACCATCTGGGAGTTCTCGGCGAGTCCGTTCAGTGTACCCAGTCTCCACTGAGCACCCGCATACCATCTTCGATGTCAAACACCAATGGATATGGGATCATCCATCGCCCATCGCATGGGTCGAGAAGATATACGCTAGTCTACTCTGGAATATCGATGCCCCGTCTCGATATTCCCTCGACTAGGAACATTACAAGGATGTACTCATGGACTATCCAGGCCCCACTAGTATGATCTGCATCACAGTCGTGGAAGTCGAGTACACATCCTAAGGGCTTTATCAACATGTAACAGAGAGACAGAAAGTTTACACGTTAAGATAAAGAGCAACCAGATAGCGTACTATCATGTCGAGCAAGAAAGTCCTACCTATATATGTCCCAGCATCCACTACAATATACATCCAATGTACAGTAATGGCCCCTAGGGCATACATATAACTAACAATTTCCCACTTGCACTAGGGTCATCTGTAGCAGTGGTTGCAGTATCACATACTCAACCATCCCTTAAAAGTCTCTCTTTGGGAAAAGGCCTTCGTGAGTGGATCCGCCGTGTTGTCCTCTGAATCTACTCTCCTAACCTTGATCATCCTGGAGATCAACTATCTCCATGATCAGGTGATGCTGCCTCAGAATATGTCTGGGTCACTGATGGGACCAGGGTTCCAGGGCCAAAGCCACAGTTCCATTGTCACACAATGGTAGGAACCTAGTTCATCCTATGAACAAATATACACCCAAACTTCCTCTTTGGTAGTATCTTTAATAGCGATGTTACTAGCCTTTATCGTCTAGTTTGTCACGGTATCTAGCTTGGAAATCTTCCAACATACCGTCCCTTTACCGAGGGTAAAGACAATGCCTGCGACTGACATTCAGTCGTCCTTATCACTCTGGAACCCTTCCAGTGATTCTTCCCAGGATCGATTGATACCATCTCACTACAACTAGTGAGTATCCTAACATCCAATTAAATCTATCTCATAGATCCAAAGCTTAGGATTTAGTAGGTATTACTTTGATCCTATATGGAAAATCATTGTGATAAGCGGAGATTGATCGAGCGTAGCATAGGAAACTCCTTCCCTAATAAGAGTATGTCATCCACATATTCTACGAGGATCGTCACCATACTCCCTACTACCTTTTTGTTTATACAAGGTTCATCTACCATTTTGATGATGTCAACTTCTTTGACTAATCCATCAAAACAGATGTTCCAACTCCGCGATGCCTGCTTTATCCTATAAAGCATCTTGCACACGTTTCCGCTGCTCCCACTGTCTACAAGGCCCTCTGGCTGTGTTCTTATAGACGTTCTCTTCTAAATCATTATTTAGAAAAGTAGTCATGGCACCCAACCACCAGATATCGTAGTCATGGTATGTAGCCGTGGCAAGTAGGATCTGGATGGACTTAAACATAGTCCCTGGAAAAAGTTTCATCATTATCCATGCCTGGTTGTTGACGAAAAACTTTAACAAGTCTAGCTTTGAAAGTCTCAACCTTTCCATGTACACCAAGTAATCTTCTCAAGATATACTTGCTCCTGATGTGGATTTAACCCTTCAGTTATAGCAACCAAAGTCCATACTTTGTTGGTGTATAAGGATTCCATCTCAGATCACTAAGCATCCAGCCATTCTTACAGAGTCCCTACTCTCGATGGCCTACTCGAAAATGGTTGGGTCATCATCTCATGATGCAATCCTCGCTCCCACTGTCATCGAGAAACTGAGGTATCTCTCAGGCAGGCGAGGAACCCTACCAGATAGGCGGAGAGGCTGAGGTTCGTCGGGGACTATAAAATCCTTTGGTTCTGTCAAATCTTCAGCTGTAGTTTCGAATAGCTGGAACCTTTCCAGTTCTACAGAACTGACCTTGCCTCGATCTTGTCCGGATTTTGCTTTTGACATAGGCCGGACAATCCCAAATCTTAACTTACTTAAGAGATAGGATCATCCCACACCATATCTCATATGGAGTGGTAGGCACTGATTTGATTCGAACCTAATTCAATAGGTATGCAGCTTCTCAAGCGCATAACTCCCAAAAGGAAATAGGTAACTCAGTAATACTCATCATAAAGCACACGATATCTAATATTCTGTGATTGCTCCGCCCCGATACACCGTTGTGCTGTGGTGTATTCAGAGGAGTAATACTGAGAGAGAATCTCATTTTCCTTTAGAATAGTCCAGGAATTCCATGCACAAGTATTCTCCTCCCTGATCTTATCATAGGACATAATACTTATACCCTGTTATTGGTTCTCTACTTCTAACTTATATTCTGTGAATATCTCAAAAGGTTCGGACTTGTGTTTCAACAGGAACATATGTCAGAATCTTGAGAGATCATCAGAGAACGCAATGAAGTATAAAGAACCGGTCCTGGCATGTGTAGACAGGAGACCTTACATACATCATCATGTATCAATCCCAAGAGTTTACTAACTCTTTCCCTGTTTCCAGTAAACAGGGCTATGGTCATCTAATCTTTGTGACATGACTGGCAAGTTTCACAAGATGTAAATTCAAACTGATTTAAATATGCATCTAAATGTAACTTCAGCTAGTCGGGTCACATTGATATAACCTAGTCTACAAAACCTCAAGAAGAATTCGTTCATTTCTGAACTCTTCCTCTTGTGTGTGTTCTGAATACTAAGAACTGTAGTTTGATTTAGAACGTCAATACTTTTAGATAACGTGCCTGAACCGATCAACTTTTGATATAGGAAATGTTCAAAACATTATCCATCAATACAAAATTTTATCATTTCTTTACTAATAAAGAGACTGATATGATTTTGTATATCAGGTTCGGTATCTAATAACATTTGTTCAGAATCAATGTATTGGTAATACAGGGTGACAGTGACCAACAGACTTGGCTGCAACACTTGCCCCGTTTTCTGCCTTATGAAACTTATCACACGTTCTCAGTTTTTCTACCCTTTTGTAGCCCTATGTAACAGATTACATATCTGGGATCCTGATCCGGTATCAGATACCCAGGATGCGGAGGATACTGAGAAACAGTTCTTTGTAATGAACACACCCGAAGATGATGCATCATATGCACTTTCTTCGTTTGGGCGGCATAGGAATTCTGGTATTCCCCTATTTCCTGCTCTGTCTTATAACAATTATAAGTTGGAGCGGGACCAACGTTCCCCAGCTTAGTATAACAAGCGGGTTCGGTCAATACATCCATTTTATTATCTTGATTAAGGCGTGATATGGTCGCTACCAGGAGAGAGAGAGAAGAAAACACTCAGCGTGCGCTTTTGCAAGATTAGATTGGTTATATACTTTATCTAATCAGGATGGCTCCCACTGTTTTTATCAAATCTTCCTTCAAACCTTAAAAGGAAAGACTAGCCGGGATTAATTACACTCTACAAGTTCGCCAATCTTTCAGCCAGGCCAGTGTCGGTACTTTGAGGGAGGTTCCCCGTGCTTTCGCACGGACCTAATTACCGTAAACCTCGTTTTCCCAGAGGCGTAACCCCGTTGACACCTTTCTAGACACCTACTTGATCGGCTAATTGCAAAGTGCAAAACTCTCCCAGGAGTAACAATTACTCACAGTGGGTATCGGGATCCAACTATCATATAGAAGGTATGCAATCTCATTGCAAATCTCAACACTTGAAACTCCCGATAAAGATTTTTACCCCTAGCACCTATGACCTTAACTAAGGTCAACAAATCATAAGTACTAGTCAAGTTCTACCCGTCATTTCGTGATTAATTAGACCCACCCACATGACCCTTAACTAAGGTCAACAAAGTCACGCGACTGTCCTAACTAATCGCATCATATGCTGTGTAGGAAGACATCACTTAGCTACCGTACACTGTGCCTTGACTATGGTCAACAAACACAGCACGAATACTAAGTACTCTACTTCCTAAAATGACGGAGGGTTGCGGCTGGTTTTTATGAAAACCTTTAACGCTTTGAACTTGATCTCGTTGCGGAATCAAATGGTTTTTAAATGGAATGTTTTTGAAGCTTTTCTAGTTTTGCTAAAGGGGTCACTCCCGGTGAAGGGATCGTCGGCCCTTTCCTCGTCGAATGAGGTGCGGGATATATCATATATATCACTGTGCAAAGCGGAAACTATAGAAGCGATCAAAGACAAACCGAGGGTTGTAGCATCTGCCAGTTATTGCTAAAGGAGTCACTCCCGGTGAAGGGATCTCGGTCCTTTCCCTATCGAATAAGGTGCAGGATGTTCTACAATGAACACCGCGATGCAAAGCAAGAACTGTAGCTACCTGTTTTTATTTTGAAATTCGATTCCACAACATCTATTAGGTTTATTTTCTTTCATTAATCTCATTAATGAATATCCCATCATTTAAATTACCTAAACATCACAGATAAATATGACGTACACTTATGCCATCCGCATTCGCCTCGATGTCCCCTCGTGCACCGTTAGGTTAGGTAACTAACGGCAGAGCGGGGCAGGGCTAGCGCGGGTGTAAAACATAAGTAACGTCTGTATAATATATCAAATATACTATATACTACATCTATCTGAACAGAGCACAGAACATCGCATGATCACATCACAGATAACGCAGCAGAAAGAATCATATGAAATATTGGATATACTAGGACGTCCGTGTTTTCAATACGAGCCAGTATAAAACACGGATTCCACGGTCGTGATGAATAGCCAAGCCCACACCCCTAGACCCCTACGAGAGCGGCAAGCAACCCTACCAATTCTAGGGTTAGGAGACCCGGACTCGACTCCTCGAGTTGGTCTCCCACTGGACCCCAGAACCCGGTTACTTGTGCTCCCCTCCTTGGGTCTATCCTAATGCGGAAAAGTAAATAATATACATCAACGGTGACAACTTCCGCAACCTGGAAGTGCCCCAATAAAAGAATATTACATACAAGTTTTTACATGAATGAAAATGAAAAAACACTCATCTCACATAAAAAACCCCGGCTATTCAAACACGACGATCCAATATAACATATCCAGCAACACATAACATCACATGTCATCAACGTAAGTAAATATGCGCATCCCAATTGTCGTTGACATATAGCAACAAAACCGGCGATATCACATATTACACTTACGGTCACAGAAAAGAAAGTGTAAAACTACAACAGTTGGAATCCGCAACCACCTCAGACATCGCATGCCTGACCAAATGAATTCTTTAGACATCGCATGCCTAACAATTATAAACCCCGCATTTTAGTCTCATTATCGAAAACACTTTTCAATATCAAGTCGGGCAATTCAACAAGATTCCCGAAAAACTGATCGAATGCTCGTCGCAAACTTTAGTAGGCGGCCGCACCCCTGATACCGTCGACGAAGTGCACCAAGGCGGAACATCGCGGCCGCGAGCACCGGGACGGATGCTTTCGGCGACGGGGTTCTCCTACAGTCACTTGGTCGGGGCTATGGGGCGAGGCTGTCTATTAAGATTACCCGGCGAGTATCCGCGTACGCTACGTGATTGCGACGGACTTTTGATCACATCAAAACTCCGTGGCAACCGATCAAGTGAGACTAAACTGCTACGTTTATAATATTCATTCTGTTATCTCATAACAATTTGTGAATTCCAATTATTGTATCACATTCCGGATAAATAGAAAATGCTAAACTTTTCGATCGAACAATCAAACACCCAAGTTCTCCCGATACAGCTCAACACATGAAATAAGTCTAACAACATTCAGTTCGTGCCTCAGTACCAACAGTCCAGCCGTAGAAGGGTCAAGCCAACGCCTCATATGTGGCACGCCGTACTGCCCCAAACCCGAAGGTTCAAAGGGCAGTTCAAGACGGTCACATAATCGAGTTAAGGTTTGTTGTCTTCTAGAGGGTCCATTGCGTTACTTGCACTACTAAGTATGTCGTTAAACTACGGAAAAATCTAACAATTGGAAATTTCCCGGCAGGGGAAAAAGTGGGTATTTATATCCGGTCGAACTTTTTAACATATTCTAAAATACCCGGAAAAACACACTGACAAAATTAGACAATCCTATCGAAACACCGAGTCCCTAATACAACCCAAAAATGCAACTCTGGGAAAAAAATTATAAAATTCCCAGGAAAACCAGCACAGACAACTAAGAATTACTGTGCAAAATTAGATTCACAAAACGACAAAATGACCGCGGAACCGCCGCATGAGCATGCTCATGCCGCGGATCCGCGGCGCCTTTATGGAATCAGGTCCTCGAATTTTACAGTAATCCTTAGATCTTCCTGCTGATTTTTCTGAATATTTTTAATCTGCAAAAATCCACATTTTACAAAAAAGTCCAGAGAGCATGTTTAGGTTTGGGTTTTGATTCGATCGGACTTCTAGTTCCGTCTACGCATCGCCTAAGGCTCTAGCTAGGCTCTGATACCACTGTAGGGTTCCTAGGCACCCTAGTGAGGTCTCACATATCATCTTCCATGCAAATTTCTAAAAATTATGGTGCCGAGAAACCCTAGAACGGATCGTTGACTTGATATATAGGCGATAAAACAAACTAGTTAACACTTAACTACTAGAATAAGGAAATACAACCTTTGTAGATCCGGTTCTCCACCTCCATAGCTCCGCAATGAAGTCTCCTCGCTGTCCATATCATATCTTGGGCTCTAGCGTCGGCTTCATCGGAGAAAAAGCGGGCTAGGTCATCGACGACGATGCCGAAGATGATCTACGTCGAGGCATCGCTAGATCAAGCTCCAACTTCACCAAGTCAAGAAAACTTGTGAAGGAAACACCCTATACTACTTGGCAAGAGGTAGAGGATGAAGAAATAGGAAGTGGGTAGACTTTAGATTTGGATTTCTCACACTTTTTCATCAATCACCATTGATGTAGCAAGCTTTCTTCTCATGAAAGAAGAAGATGAACAAGAAGAAGATGATATATTAAGTGTTTTGTAAATGATAAATAAATCAATACTTATCATTTACTAACCCTTGGTTAGTTGTAGAGAATGGACCATGGTTAACTTGAATGGCTAGGGTTAAAGATGAGACAAGAATGGTGACTTAGTCAAAGTTTCAAGAAACTTCAACTACAAACAAATCAAGCCACCATTCTATTTTCTTATCATTTTCTTTTTTCAAAATAAACAAAAAGAATAAATAAAGGAATAAGTAAATAAAAAGAAAACCCTAATCATAAACTTAACCATGGTCTAATTCTTTACACTAACCCTAGCTTGCATGTATCATCAAACATGATACAATCATGTGCACAAAATATATCACATATACAATGTGCACAAACCAAGTGAGTAAATCCATTTAAAGTGAACCAATACTAGTTAATGCAAAGTAATATATCAAATATATAATTCTACATTAAATCATTAAATCAACACTTGATTCAATGATCCGGTCATATCGCATATAACCGGCTAGTCTCCAATGTATCGGCTTATCGAATCAATTCTTGATTCGATAACTAGGTTATATCGCATACAACCATTCGACACATTCATCGCGAGAATAAAATACGGTATCACATACACGCATTATTCTCGGTCCCGCACATATCTCATATGCGCTCCTATTTCGTTTCGCTTGAGCCAGGAAACCTCTGTGTAGGACTCTAAAGACTCGTCAATACGCCGGCAGCAGATGATGATCATATCAAACATCCACAAGCCGCAAGCAGTCTGCTAAACGTAACGGCCACCCGGGTATTGAGCGATCAGAAGATCGACGAGCAAGCCCGCTCACACTCCTGTGAATCCAACCAGTAACACTTACCGTATAGTCCGGTCTGTTCGTCTGATATGTCGTATATCTCGCCTAGGGGTGGTAAACGTCAGACCCCAGTAGCTCGATAAGTCATGCCGACTTGAGGTCCATAACATTCGTGAAACTACTGATAACTCTTACCAGTATATCACTGCAACCCTGGCCAGGGATTTCCTGTTATGGCCAGTCGTGCATTGCGCAACATCAACCCCCAATACCGGGAGAGACGAATCCCCTCCTATCGCTCATTGCCTCCATGTGAATCGGGACTGTACCCAAAAACCACCTGTTTGCATGACTCAGTAGAGCCGTGGTAGGGTGGAAATCAAAGCACAGTGGGAGACACACAAGACTCTATGACGATCTCGGGTCAACAGACTAAGCTGTACCAGTGTCACCAGAGAACTGCCATCTGACGTGAGGTATAATACCATCTGGGAGTTCTCGGCGAGTCCGTTCAGTGTACCCAGTCTCCACTGAGCACCCGCATACCATCTTCGATGTCAAACACCAATAGATATGGGATCATCCATCGCCCATCGCATGGGTCAAGAAGATATACGCTAGTCTACTCTGGAATATCGATGCCCCGTCTCGATATTCCCTCGACTAGGAACATTACAAGGATGTACTCATGGACTATCCAGGCCCCACTAGTGTGATCTGCATCACAGTCGTGGAAGTCGAGTACACATCCTAAGGGCTTTATCAACATGTAACAGAGAGACAGAAAGTTTACACGTTAAGATAAAGAGCAACCAGATAGCGTACTATCATGTCGAGCAAGAAATCCCTACCTATATATGTCCCAGCATCCACTACAATATACATCCAATGTACAGTAATGGCCCCTAGGGCATACATATAACTAACACCTACCAGGTCTCACAGTCTGGAACAACAGCAATGGCAAGTCTGGGTAAACAAGAACCTCCCTGTCACCGTCTTTGAGGCTA
Source organism: Agapanthus africanus (assembly GCA_030015575.1). Taxonomy (NCBI): domain Eukaryota; kingdom Viridiplantae; phylum Streptophyta; class Magnoliopsida; order Asparagales; family Amaryllidaceae; genus Agapanthus; species Agapanthus africanus. The sequence goes on along the minus strand of CM057337.1, from coordinate 342,724,351 downwards.
CCGGAGTACCTCTCGGGTATCTGAGGTTACCCACCATATCTGCGGAGTGGCTAATGGAATGTCAAACCAGATTGAATCTTTAGGTTCTTATCAATTCTTCAGTAATCGTTTGCTGTTCTGGAATCACTTCCAGTTCTACCATACTCCCACTACTGTTTTCTGAAAAATCCATTTTTATTAAAACTGTGGCGAGTCAAGAACAATATCGCTATTGATCTTCCAGATGGTAGAAAGTCAACCCTCGTCATAGCCTCGGTCAACCCACAAACAGCCATTACAGAAACCTGCCTTGAGTTATCCAGAGTCTGGTTTTAAGCATAAGCCGGACAACTCCCCGTACCTTAACATCGTCAAGATACGAACTGTTCTATATCCAATACAGAAACAGAGGCACTGATTTAATTGAACCAGATTCAAATCATGCAGCTGTCTCCAGTGCATGTCAACTAAATGGAAAGAGGCCGATCAGCATTACTCAACTTAGGAGTACTTCCAATTATGAGTAACCTGAAAGAGAAGCAAGTTCTCTTAATCATTACTATTAACTGAATACCATCCACAAGTATCTACATCTTCGATCACCTTGAAGAATCCCGATACTTGCAACACCTGGTTCTCTACTTTATTCATATACCTGTAACTTCTCAATACTTGGACCTTGTATTTCTACGAAACACATGTCTAAGAACTAGAGAAGTCACAAGTAAACAGAATATAGTATGACTACCAAGCCCTCTGTCCTAATGGACACTGGACAACATACAATACTCTGTATAAGTCTCCTGAATTGAATAATTCAAACCCTGTGCGTCATAGGTTGAAAACTGTACTTATGGTCAAGAAGAATTACACCGCTGTTTAATACTCTTTACCTAACCATCCACTGATATAGATAAATGTCACGGACATAATTTCAAAAAGGTATATCTCACTCTATAAAAATAAACGTACAGATATATCAATTTTAAATTGGTGCACAACAACGAATATTCAAAACCAAATATTTGCCGTCCGGTAAACAACCCAGGCGATTTCCTCAAATATCACCAATTACAAAGAATCCCGATATAATGAGGATGATCACCTAATTCCCAATAACTTACTCCCACTCATCATCTGTAAAACCATACAGATGTGAGAATCACACCTGGTAAATACATACCCTGGAGCAAGTGCTAATTGGGAAATCAGTTTTCTTTTAACAATACACAGTGAAACTGAAACATTGAAATGTTTCGTTGGGGTATCCGGGTATTCCTAGTAATGCCTCTTCCAATATCCAGATTCACAATTGTAACCATATATTTCAATGCCACATCTCCACATCCCTTCATATGTCTTTAGTCATTACCTTCTGTACACCCTCTTAGGCTAAATGGTTTTCTTCCTTCCCTACCGTTTGGCACCAGCCTATGGTTTGGAAGAAGACTATCCAATAAGCATAATGAGTGTACTGTCCTAATCCTAGGAGCACTCGCAATGCGAGAGAAGGTGAAGATAAAAGACAACCGAATAAACCTTATTCCTATTTCTCCTGAACCAGAATCCATCCCCGAACAGGAACGAGTTCCTTTCGAGTTCATATATAACCATACGATGGAGTATCCAATAAACTGTGGATCTTCGTAGTGATACGGAGTGTCCTGAAGAAATACAAAGGTGATGTAGGATTGGCGAAGAAATACTTGGTTTGGTCGTGAATAGCAGTCGCAATTTACTTTGCCCTCTTACTAATCCCTTTCTATGCCTTTACTTAATACCTTCTGTACACCGTTTAGGCTAATTGGTTTTCTTCATTCCCCACCGTTCGGCACTATACTAAGGTTCGGAAGAAGACTATCCAATTTGCGTAATAGGTGTACTATCTCCTAAACCAAGGAGTACTCGCAACCTGAGAGAAGGTAAGAGGAAAAGATAACTGAATAGTCCTATTCGTTTTCTCCAGAACCGGAAACCATCCTCGAATAAATTCCTTCGAGTTCGTATATAACCATACGATGGTTTTATCCAATGGAATTGGGCGTTCGTAGTAATCCGGGGTGTTCTGGAGAAAAGGGTAAAAGTAAGAGTGGCAATGAGGTTTGCAACTCAAACAATCCAAAAGCCAGTCTTATAAGAAAGTTCGGTTAATCTTGGTCACTGAGTCATAGTCAAGGGTTGGGCCATGGTCGCTGCAAAAGAGAGAGAGAAAAGATTTTGTCTCATTGCATTTGTATTCAGTGGGAATACAAATGCGGGTATGTATATACAGTCGCGGGGTTTTCCTGTAATTTATTACGGGATCAGTTTTCTGAAGTTGCCAGTTTGCATTCCGTTTCGGCCAGTTTTCCTTTGTTCCTTCACGGCCGGATTTTTCCGATGGAGGGGGTTATTTGCAAGTGTGCAAATTAGCATATGTGGAGGGTTCTTTGTGGCATATGGTTCATCATGATAAATCTAGCATCTTTGCTTTTCTTCTTTCATGATGGCTAGCATTTATGGTGATTAGTTTTGAAAGGATGGGATTAGAAATAGAAGTGACATTATTATCATCACATTGGTTATGGTCACCATTTTGCTTTTACTACAGTCACCTCCCTTCATGGTTTTGGTTTTTCTCTCCTCATTCTTGATAGGGGCCGGCCATAATTTGGGTGAGGGAGGGGTTCATTTTTTTGAGGGGAAAATATTCATCTCATTTTTGGCTTGCTTCAAAAATCCCCCACCTCTCTCCAAAGTTCATTCCTCTCCTCCTTCATCAATGGCAACATCACATAACCCGCTTGAGGAAAATCATTCTACACTTCATCTACAACATTTCTTGGACACGTCGACTCGCCAACTTCGTGCCCGAGTTGCCTCGGTCCAGAGGTGGGAGCCCATAAAAGAACCCAGCGATGTGGTGCCCGTATTTTATGAATTCTGTGAAAATGTGGTAGGCTGAAGTTACTGTAGCGCGGCGGATTAGCGGCCAAAACAAAGTTTTGGCCGCGGATCCGCCGCCGAATTTTGGCTTCACTGCATCAAATTTTTACAGTGGCTCTCTGACATGGAAATATGGTTTCTGGTATATTCTTTTTGGGCCCAGATGTTTTTGAGTGCTACAGTTGTGCTTGGGGCCCACTTCGGAAAATTTGGTCGATCGAAAATTTTAAACATGTTAGTTCACGGTATTTACATTATATCTGCGACCGTGAATGTCATTTGATCGGTAAATCCTGTCTAACTGCTATAGCCCTTTTAGACGGATTTACGAACGTGACATTCACGTTGATGTTCTATGTTGTGCTGTGATGTTGCGGATTGGTCGTGGAGGATACCCTGGTTGCAATGTTAGTACAGTTTGGTTGTATATGTACATTTGATATTGCGGGGCGAGCGTCCGACATGTGGACTGCCGTCACTGCCTGTTTGTATATTATTCTTTTGGAGCACGACCGGGCTGAGGTCGATGTACCCGTTGTATATATTTTTACTTTCTGTACTAGGATTACCCCGCGGAGGGGTGCACGGATAGCCGGGTTCTAGAGGGCAACGGGCCCACATCTCATGGCGTTGAGACGGAGGGGGCTTTACTCTAGAATTGGCGGGCTATTCGCCGTGCTCGTAGAGGGTATAGATTGACCTAGGAGAGGTGCCCAAGTTACCGGATTCCGTGAAGTGCTGGGTGGTCCATTCACGTTGCTGAAGGGGGCTGCCTCGCTTCAGGTTTTAGCGGGTAACTTGCCGTGCCAGTAGGGGTCTAGGATTTCATTGCACAGGCTATCCACACGACCAGGGGAACGTCGGGTTTCAGTAGCGGCTTTATGAAACACGGGGATCCCAGATATCTGTATTGTTCTGTGATGCTTATTACATTTCTTTGATGTTGCATTTTATCACGCCTTGAGTGAATATTATATATTGATATATATACTAGTAGATGTTGTATATGTTTTGCATCCGCGCTAGTCCAGTCCCCGCTCTATCGTTAGTTAAGTAACCTAACGGGTGATGACGGGACCCAGTGGCGAATGCTGATGGCATATACGTACATCATTATTTTCGTTCTTTATTGGTGTGATCAATTGATGGGACTGAATTGATTCGGATCAATGCAAGCTAAACAAACTTATTCTGATATTGTTGGAACAATTTTTCAAAAAGCTGTTATTGCAAGGACGTTCTCTTTTGTTTTGCACAGTGGTATTCGGTTATGAATATCCAACACCTCAGTCGACGAGGCAAGGGCCGAGATCCCTTCACCGGGAGTGACCCCTTAGACAGAAGTTTGCGTCAGGGCAATAACTTCACTATAGTCGTTTACTTTTGCTTTGTATCGTGGTATTCAGTTGGAATATCCTGCACCTCATTCTACGGGGAAAGAGCCGAGATCCCTTCACCGGGAGTGACCTCTTTAGCAAAGGTTTTCGTCAATATATTTTTTAAAAAGCTATCCGGTTCCTTCAACGATATCAAGTTCATTACGTTAAAGGTTTTCGCCAGAAACCATTCGTAGCCCTCCGTCATTTCAGTTAAATGTTCGGTAGTATTCAAGCTATGCATTTTGACCTACGCCAAGGCATAGTGATTGGTAGCTACCAGATATTTATCTGTTGCATAGATAGATGCGTTGGTTTGGGACAGTCGTACTACTATTTTAGCCTACGTCAAGGGTATGTACGGGTAGGTTCAAATTAAACTGGACAATGACGGGTAGAACTTGACATGTGACTTATGATATGTTGGCCTACGTCAAGGTCATAAGAGCATGGGGCAAAAATCACATCGGGAGTTTCTAAAGAAACTGAAACTTGCCAGATATGCGCATACCTTCTGGAGTGTGATAACGTGAGCGGATTCCATCACGTTATCATGCGATGATAGTTGGATCCCGATTCCCACTGATGAGTTGGTTTACTCCTCGGATGATCCCGACTAATTCTTCTTTCAGGTTTGGAGAAGAATTTGACGGTAGAGTGAGAGGTTTCCTAATTAGATAAAGGGATAACCATTCTGATCTAGGTTAGAGTGCACGCTGAGTGTTCTACACTGTACAATACTAGGATCCGGCTTAAACCAAAGCCCGCTAGTATTATCCGTCCGATCATGATCCATGCAATACCGCACGTATCTGATCGAACCCTGCCATATCTTCATACGGCCTCTACAGCGTTTCGCCCGAAACATGAGAAAACGGTCTGTGGGGGACTCTAAAGACTCGTCAATACTTTGGCTGTGGATTTAACCACTAGCACGTCAGAGGTATTAGCCATACGTGACGGGCTACCAGGTATTGACCAAAAGGGACGTCTGTGAGCGAACTCATGCTGACACTCTACTGAGCCTGTCAGTGACAATATCCGTACAGTCCGGTCCGTTCGTCTATGAGTATCGGATGGTGGGCCTAGGGGGTTGGTAAAAGTCAGACCCCCAAAAGCGGTACTAGTCGTGTCGGAGTGTAGCCTAGAACACCCTGAGATACTACTGGAATACCTACCAGTAAATCTCCTGCCTTGGCCAAGGACTTCGTGTAATGGCTCTCCTAGACACAGCGCGACCTCACCCCCAATACCGGGAGAGACGAACCCCTGCAGATCCGCTCACTGCCTCCATATGGCTTGAGACTGTACCCAACTAAAACCTGTTTGCACGTCTCTTTTGAGCGTGGTAGGGTAGTAATCAAAGTACAGTGGGAACTCACACGAGACAAATGACGATCTCAGGTCGATGAACTAACCTGTACACATGTCACCAGGGAACTGCTATCTGACGTCTGGTATAAGACCAACAAGCATGTTCCCGGCGAGTCCTGTCCGGTGTACTCATAACCCAATGAGCACCTATATACATCTTAGGTGAACCAACTAACACCAGTGGCTTATGAGACCGGCCACCGTCCCTCGTCGGGGCCTCAACTGTATACACTAGTCTACTCTGGAGTATCGATACCCTGTCTCGAAACTCCCTCGACTAGGGACCTTTTAAGGATGTGCTTATAGACCCCAGCTCCCACGTATATGATCGCCCTCATACTGCTGGCAGTCAAGCAAGAATCCTAGGGGCTCTATCAAAGTGTAATAGCGACCTGAAAGGTCACCTAAAACAGTACATGATGATAAAGATAAACCAGATAGCATACTATCATCTTGAGTAAGACTGTCCTACCGGCATAGGTCCTCCATCAATCATTGCAATCACGTGCCTGTGATCCAATAATTGACTCTGAGGGCACTATCTCCAACATGTTTCGTGCGCCGTTTTGGTTTTGTCCGCGATTTCGGTTTACAATATTATATATGTTTGCGTATAGGTACCCCTCATATGGAATTCGGACGATGAAGAAGAGGATGACGGTATCAACTTCGGCAGACAAGGACCAGGTGAGTAGATGTATATCTACGGGGGAAGTCGGGTGGATGGCGTATAGCACCCCCGCAAACGTAGAATAAGGATATTACGTACTATTATTAGGAAGTCGGACGTGACCTTAGATTCTTGGCGAGTAGGGTACTGTTGAAGACTTTAATTTGGATTAGACTGATTTAGAAAGACTTAACCAGAGGATAATTGCCTTAGAAGGAATTCATTGGTTTCATGTGGACACACACACGCACACACACATACACTTGACTTGGGGTGTGTGTGTGTGTGTGTGTGTGTGTGTGTCTCTGTGTGTGTGTGTCTGAATGTGTGTAGGTTTCTATATGTGTGTGTGTGTGTGTGTGTCTCTCTGTATATATATAACATATACACATGATATGAGGATGTTATATGATACATGGGGATGAGTCGGTATGACTGGGCATGATGCCGTGAGATATTAGATATACGATCGAATTATGATATAAGATGTATTATGATATTAGCGGATCGTTGGGAAATGAGGAAATGTATATTTATACATAAACGATAATAGGTGATGATGACATTGAAATGAACGAAACTCTAGGATAAAACACAGATCATAATATGTGATTTAATCACGATATGATATATGACATGATATTTTAGTGGATCATTTGACGATTTATATTTACACAGACGATGATATATGTTTGATGATATTGGGATGTATGCGATTATAGTACAGTACCCTTGATCATGATATTATTTGATGATGATACTATACGAACGCTGATGTATATATGTGATGGTTGACCCGTAACCCGATTTTGGGATGCCGTATGATGGATTTTACCGTACGAGGCTTAGACGTGATGATTGATCCGCACTCTTGACTCGAGGAAGTCGTACTACATACGTGACACTATTGAGGCTGGATCACCGACTACTAGAGATATCGACTCAGACTTTAGGAGGATTCTTTTTACCTTTCGACTAGTGTCTTTAGTTAGTTCCATTGTTCGTTAGGAAGATCTTAGTATAGGCTCGAGTCATACTTATTTTCAAAACTAACGAATCGTGTGCATTTTTTAGGACAGCCTGAGGGATACTACGGATTTTTCAAAGGACATATCTTTTCATAAAAACCCTGTAGCCCCTAATTTTCTAAAAACCACGATTCGTGCTTTTTCAAACAACAAACCGTATGATTCGTAATTAGTATGTATTCTCTAGTTGTGTGTTTACTACACATTCACCGTTATATTCATGTTGTATTCATCGCATTGCATATTCAAACACATGTTTCTTTAGCTAATATGAAACTCTGCCTGTTAGGACACCAGCACTATTACCGATGATGCGCATGATCCACGTACACTTTAGAACATATTATCTTTTTATTGATTTAATCAGCTAAATGTTAGTCCAGTATAATTTTGTGTGATTACCCTCATGTGCTAGTTTAGACATTGCATTTATTACTTAGACACTTCATGCATTCACATATTCATATTATCATGCAGTATTCTGGGGCTTATGTCGATGCTCATTATTTACTTACTCATGATTTTGGGATTTTGGATTTCTATGAGATTTCTGGATTTTGGGGGAAAACCGCAAGAATTTAATAAAATCTTAGTATCACCATTTTTAAAAATACAAGTTGCGGTTTTCTCGTGATGTATTGGTCGTCCACCATGAGTTTTCATGTTTTCTGTTAGATTTCGAGACCCAATTCGAGGAGTGGAGGAACCGTCTCGGTTACATGGTGGGCCCGATACGGTACCCCAGGGCAAAGTGTTTTTGTGGGGATGACGATGAGCCTGGCTAGGGAAGACTACCTACCGGTGATGTCTGGCGCGGCGGATATCCGGAGGATACCGACCGTTGTCGTGAGATTTGATGATATGGGCCGATCCGGACGGATGGAGCCCGAGATATTGAGACTTCGAGATATTGAGACATTGAGATATTGAAACATTGAGATGTATATATTTTGTGTCGATACTTGACACGGATTTCCATGGATTTCATTGATGATGTTCAGATTATCATACAAATTTTACTATGATAAAAGTGAAGATTTTCTTATACAGATATGTCCAGATTTCATGATTTATTGTTTTACATTCATGATGCATGTATACTCATACACATGACATGTTATTACTTGGGGAACTGACACGAGCACTGAGTATTGCACTTATGCAAAGATTATTACCCTGTCACTAATAGATGACTAGCGTCATGTTAAGTATATTATTATGACCTAGGAGATTGTCGTACATGCGATTTCTACTCGCAGATGTCTTCTACTCACGAGTTGGCAACTCACCCCCGTTGTGCCAAATTTTCTTACTGGTTTCGATGTACACGTTTCCTTAGCGGCTTGCTGGCACACCATTTCATTAAGGGTGATTGCTTGGTAGGTTGGTTCACTTGTATCAGGACCGCCGTTGTACTTTTATTATTTCATTTGTATCTAGTAAGCTCCATCAACCAGACTTGTATTACTTGATAAATTTAGAAGACCAGTTGCTTATTCTTTCGACCTTAGAGTTGCGCTTGTACTATTATGGTTTTCTGGTGGTTTTTATGGTTTTCCTTGAGTTTTGTTCCTCGCCCTTCGGCGTTGTATATTATATTGCTTGCGTGGTTGTGACCGCCAATTGGCGAAGAGCTAGCTCCCGCTTGGGGATGCCTTTTTATTATTGCTTATGTATATATATTCTTATTTGTACCCGTTTGGGGCCAGTTTTTATAAAGGAGACTCTACCGAAATTTTTGAGAAATTTGATGTTGCTTTTAAACATGTTTTTCTTTACTTCTTCTTTTAAATGGTTTAGATTTCTGGGCTTCGGCATACTTAGATTACGTTGCGCCTCTAGACATTTCGTAATTTAAGTGTCGGTCACGTTCCGTACCTTCGGGTCGTGACAAAGTTGGTATCAGAGTGCTAGGTTTAACCTTTGTCCGAGTCTAGGTTGATCTTGGTTGATGGAGTAGGTGACTTAGGTAGAGTGACGTACCGTGGGTATGATCCGTGGCATACTTACGATACGCTACTCCACTTAAGAAGCCTTAGGATGTATATTCTTTGCATCGTATTCTATTCGTTCCTTGATCTATCTTCATCGATATCGAATAATGGTTTCTGTTACCACGGTCGCACGGGCAGAGGGAGATGCGGCTCGAATGCGATGACCGTTAGGGTATCGTCTATTCTTGAGGATTGAAGCATTGTTTAGCTTGCGGACAAAGGGCATTCACATGTCGTCCAGATGAAGTTAAAAGGTTCGAACGAGTGTCAGAAACCCATTTTCCCAAGTTTAAGGTATTCGGAAGAACATGTAAGTATTTCTATGGACCCTCTAGAAGAATGAAACCCTAACTCGACATAATGACCATGAGAACGCTGCTGAACCTTAGGGTTTACGACAGTTCCGTGGTACCATTAGTGAGCCTTGGGTTTGCCTTTCTACGGCTGGTCTGCAGATGCTAGGGCATGTACTGGATATTTTAAAATTGTACTTGAGTGTTGAGCCCTCGGGGAATTATGGGACTTTGATGAATCGATCGAAAAGTTTAACATAGTCCGGATTTCATCTGATAGAATACATTACTCGGGAGACTCTAGATATGAGTATATCCGTTTGCAGCACAGTTCATACAGCTACGAAGAGACGAGTTCGAACCAGTCGACACAAGAGGGAAGAGGAGCACATTGACGTCGGTGTTACGATTTGCGCTCTGGTGATTTGAATATCACATTTCCGTTGTTTGGATTCTGGTATTTTGATGATTTCGTTTCATGATTGGTATTTCCTGTGTGTACATTCATTACACTCTATTCGTGTTTCATATATCAATTGTATTGATGTTGTTTTTTGCATACCTAGTGTACTCGATTTGGTTTTATACATTTTGAGATATTGATTTGATTTCGTGCATATGGGTTGCACAAGATTTTGACGTATGCTTCGGCATAGTTTTCATGCACTTTTCGTACTGTGATTTCGATTTTGATATTCATTATAAGTTTTCGTGCACCATGTGCACATGATTGAGATTCTTGCGCACACTTGGCGCGCTTGATGCGATTTTGTGCACACCAGATATACTAAATCGGGATTTGTGAAGATTAGATGCACCTGATATTGTTGTCGTGCACGCCCGTTGCACTTGACAGATGTTTTTGGTGCACACCCATTGCACTCAGTTTTGTTTCTGTGCGTATTCGTGGCATCTGTATTTGATTTCGATTTCTGTGCGCACCGGACGCATGAGGTACCTTGTATACTGTATTTGAGATTGATTTCATTTTGAGTAGTACGTTTTTATGGTATTTACTATTTGGTTTAATAATCGAGCAGGACTGTTTTGAGACCAGTACCTAGGTGGTTTTGCATGCATTTTTTTCCGATGAATGAATGATTTTACAACGATGCGTACTATATACAAGTTATAGTTTTGGTGTATATCATGTTGGTTTTCATATTGGACTTTGACATTGTGTTTTCACCATAACTCCGACGATTGCGTGATGCTTGACGGAGTTTTGATTTTGAGTTATGTACTTACTTTTCGTGCGCATGCATTGTGCTAAGATGCGTTTTAACTATTGATGATTTCGGAGCCCTGACGATTTGAGTGCTTTACTGAAATGTTTTAGTATTTGGAGGGAGTTTTAATTTAAATTCGGGGACCGAATTTCCTTAAGGGGGGGAAGATTTTAACGTTTTAAAAATAAATAAATAAAATCCTTTAGGTGAATATTCTGATATTCGGTAAAATAAACCGTATTTTCCGTAAAACATAACTATAGTTATTTTTCATCATAAAATTAAATACGCCTATTTTAACTATATAATTTCTAGTATTTCGTATTTAATTGATCACTTGTAAATTATTAGTTTACTTAAATATTTTTCCTTAATTAATTATTTCTAATATTAATATAAGCTTTTAATTATAAATTATATTAGTGCAAATTATAAATTAGAAATGGGTTAATTTTACAAAATGAGCCATGACTTAGAATCAAGTGTGTAACATACAAAATCCTTCCTCAAATTTTTTTTCCATGGTTCTAGACTTTTCTAGGAAAAGGTTAAATTAGAAAAATTTATATAATAAAGGTTTTAAGTGAAAAGATGCATTCATTAAGGATGTTTCCACACATTTCTACACGCTCTCACTTCACTCTTTTTCCTCACCTTGCATTGGCCAAGCCCTCTCTCATGCTGTCCTCATTTTCTCCCTCTCATTTTCTCTCAAAAATTCATCATTTTTGCCTCAAAAATCCATATAAAAACTTCATTAATCTCCTAATCTAAATCCTACCCATTATTCCTTGACCAATATAGCTTGGATTCATGAAGCAAGAAGCCATTTTGGAGGCCAGGATTTTCATGCTAGATCTTTAATTTTGTGAGGTATAAATCTTAAACTTATAGTAAAATTGTTGTATAAATTGCTTAAATCTAGCATATTTAAGTGTTAATTTTGTGCTAATTGTTAATTTGAAAATTCAAGATTAGGGTTTGTGATCAAGTGAGAATTTTTATCAATTATTCATGGTGTTAATGAGGAGATTAACATGTTAATGGAATGTAAAACCTAATCTAGTTACTAGTTGCTAATTGTTAGTTTAAAATTATGCTAATTATGCTAATTTTGCTAACTAGGTTTTTAGAAATTAATTAAATAATTAGGATTAAATTCTAATTAGGGTTTCATGACATTATTAACATTTTAAATTGTAGTTTAATACTTTAGCACATGCAAAACAAAGCTTAGTTGTTGAATTATGAATTTTTGCTTAAAAAAGTGTTAAAATTTGATGTTTTTGCAAACTAGAATTTTGTATTTAATACAAATTGATGAGATTAAATTATGGTGATAGTTTGTATGATTTAGTTATGGTATTTAGTGAATATTATGGCCATTAGTTTTGTTAAAATATCAAGTTTCGAATAAAAACCATAATTAAGTGCTTTCTAGGTTTTCGGAAATAAATCGATTTGATTTATTTTGAGATTTTGATGAGTTGCAATCTATTTCATATTATAATTAGTGAGTTTTGGAAATACGATTTGTACGTTTGAGTTTTATCTAGATCATCGGCGTTTGTACGTCGATGTCGAAGGTTATTCGGTTCTTTTGCATGAGCGGGTCATAGGTTTTAACCAATGCGTGTTTCGTGCGCCGTTTTGGTTTTGTCCGTGATTTTGGTTTACAATATTATATATGTTTGCGTAAAGGTATCCCTCATGTGGACTTCGGATGATGAAGAAGAGGATAGCGGCATCGACTTTGGCAGACAAGGACCAGGTGAGTAGATGTATATCTACGGGGGAAGTCGGGTGGATGGCGTATAGCACCCCCGCAAATATAGAATAAGGATATTACGTACTATTATTAGGATGTCGGACATGACCTTAGATTCTTGGCGAGTAGGGTACTATTGAAGACTTTAAGTTGGATTAGACTGATTCAGAAAGTCTTAACTAGAGGATAATTGCCTTGGAGGGAATTCGTAGGTTTCATGTGGACACACACACACGCACACACACACACACACTTGACTTGGTGTGTGTGTGTGTATGTGTGTGTGTGTGTATGAATGTGTGTAGGTTCCTATATGTATGTATGTATGTATGTATGAATGTATATATATATATATATATATATATATATATATATATAACATATACACGTGATATGAGGATGTTATATGATACCTGGGGATGAGTCGGTATGACTGGGAATGATGCCGTGAGATATTAGATATACGATCGAATTATAATATGAGATGTATTGTGATATTAGCGGATCGTTGGGAAATGAGGAAATGTATATTTATACATAAACGATAATAGGTGACGACGACATTGAAATGAACAAAACTCTAGGATAAAACTCAGATCGTTATATGTGATTTAATCACGATATGATATATGACATGATATTTTAGTGGATCATTTGATGATGTATATTTACACAGACGATGATATATGTTTGATAATATTAGGATGTATGCGATTATAGTACAGTACCCTTGATCATGATATTGTTTGATGATGATACTATACGAACGCTGATGTATATATGTGATGGTTGACCCATACCCCGATTTTGGGATGCCGTACGATGGATTTTACCGTACATGGCTTAGATGTGATGATTGATCCGCACTCTTGACTCAAGGAAGTCGTACTACGTACGTGGCGCTATTGAGGCTGGATCGCCGACTACTAGAGATATCGACTCAGACTTTAGGAGGATTCTTCTTACCTTTCGACTAGTGTCTTTAGTTAGTTCCTTAGTTGGTTAGATAGATCTTAGTTTAGGCTCGAGTCATACTTATTTTCAAAACTAACGAATCGTGTGTATTTTTAAAGACAGCTTGAGGGATACTATGAATTTTTCAAAGGACATATCTTTTCATAAAAACCCCGTAGCCCCTAATTTTCTAAAAACCACGATTCGTGCTTTTTCAAACAACAAACTGTATGACTGGTAATTAGTATGTATTCTCTAGTTGTGCGTTTACTACACATTCACCGTTATATTCATGTTGTATTCATCGCATTGCATATTCATTCATATGTTTCTTTGGCTAATATGAAACTCTGCCTGTTAGGACACCAGCACCATTACCGATGATATGCATGATCCACGTACAGTTTAGAACATATTATCTTTTTATTGATATAATCAGCTAAATGCTAGTCCAGTATAATATTGTGTGATTACCCTCATGTGCTAGTTTAGACATTGCATTTATTGCTTAGACACTTCATGCAATCACATATTTATGTTATCATGCAGTATTCTGGGGCTTTTGCCGATGCTCATTATTTGCTTACTCTTGATTTTGGGATTTTGGATTTCTATGAGATTTCTGTATTTTGGGGGGAAACAGCAAGAATTTAATAAAAGCTTAGTATCACCATTTTTAAAAATGCAAGTTGCGGTTTTCTCGTGATATATGGGTCGTCCACCATGAGTTTTCATGTTTTCTGTTGGATTTCGAGACCTTATTCGAGGAGTGGAGGAACTGTCTCGGGTACATGGTGGGCCCGGTACGGTACCCCAGGGTGAGAGTGTTTTTATGGGGATGACGATGAACCTGGCTGGGGAAGACTACCTACCGGTGATGTCTGGCGCGGCGGATATCCAGAGAATACCGACTGTTGACGTGAGATTTGATAATATGGGCCGATCCGGACTGACGAAGCCCGAGATATTGAGACTTCTAGATATTGAGACTTTGAGATATTGAGACATTGAGATGTATATGTTTTGTGTCGATGCTTAACACGGATTTCCATGGATTTCATTATTGATGTTCAGATTATCATACAAATTTTACTATGATAAAAGTGATGATTTTCTTATATAGATATGTCCAGATTTCATGATTGATTGTTTTACATTCATGATGTATGTATACTGATACACATGACATGTTATTACTTGAGGCACTGACACGAGCACTGAGTATTGCACTTATGCATATATTATTACCCTACCAGTACTAGATGACTAGCGTCATATTAAGTATATTATTATGACCTAAGAGATCGTCGTGCATGTGATTTCTACTCGCAGATGTCTTCTACTCAAGAGTTAGCAACTCACCCCCGTTGTGCCAAATTTTCTTACAGGTTTCGATGTACAGGTTTTCATGGCGGCTTGCTGGCATACCATTTCATTAAGGGTGATTGCTTGGTAGGTTGGTTCACTTATATCAGGACCGCCGTTGTACTTTTATTATTTCATTTGTATCTAGTAAGCTCCATCAACCAGACTTGTATTACTTTATAAATTTAGAAGACCAGTTGCTTATTCTTTCGACCTTATAGTCGCGCTTGTACTATTATGATTTTCTGGTTGTTTTGATGGTTTTCCTTGAGTTTTGTTCCTCGCCCTTCGGCATTGTATATTATATTGCTTGCGTGGTTGTGACCACCAATTAAGAGCTAGCTCCCTCTTGGAGATGCCTTTTTATTATTGTATATATATTCTTATTTGTACCCGTTTGGGGCCAGTTTTTACAAAGGAGACTCTACCGAAATTTTTGAGAAATTTGATGTTGCTTTTAAACATGTTTTCCTTTACATCTTCTTTTTAATGGTTTAGATTTCTGGGCTTCGGCTTACTTAGATTACGTTGCGCCTCTAGATGTTTCGTAATTTAAGTGTCGGTCACATTCCGTACCTTCAGGTCGTGACAAAGAGTTTTACACATTACAATTAGCCGATCAAGTAGGTGTCTAGAAAGTTGTTAACGGGGTTACGCCCCTATGAAAACGAGGTTTATTTTAATTAAGTCCGTGCAAAAGCACGGGGAACCTCCTTCAAAGTACCGACACTGGCATGGCCGAAAGATTGGCGAACTTGTAGGGTGTAATTAATCCCGGCTAGTCTTACCTTTTAGGGTTTGAAGAAAGATTTGATAAAAACGGTGGGAGCCATCCTGATTAGATAAAATAAAAACCAATCTAATCTTGCAAGAGCGCATGCAGAGTGTTTTCTTCTCTCTCCTGGTAGAGACCATGTCACGCCTTAATCAAGATAATAAAATGGATTCATTGATCGAACCTGGTTATTATATTAAGCTATGGAACGTTGGTTCCGCTCTATCTTATAACTGTTATAAGTCGAGCAAGAAATAGGGGAATATCTGGATTCCCATGCTACCCAATCGCAAGAAAGTACATGTTGATGCATCTTCTTCGGGTGTGTTCATTTCCGAGAACTGTTTTTCAGTATCCTCTACGTCCTAGGTATGTGATACCGGATAAGGATCTTACATATATAAGAGTTACATGGGCTATAGAAAGGTAGACAACTGAGAATAGATGATATGTCTCTAAGTGTTAGAAAATGGTGTAATTGTTGCAGCCAAGTCAGTTGGAAGATATCACCTTGTATTAATACTTTGATTCTGAACAAATGTTATTAGATACCGAACCTGATATACAACATTACATCAGTTTCTTTATTAAGTTAAAGAAGGATATAATCTGTATTGGAGGATAATATTGTGAACATTTTCCTGAATAAAGAGTTGATTGGATCAGACACGTTATGTAAAGGCATATACGTTCTAAATCAAACCACAGTTCAAAGTATATAGAACACACACAAAAGGAGTAGTTCAGAAATAAACGAATCCTTCTTGTGGCATTGTAGACTAGGTCATATCAATGTGACACGACCATCTAAGTTACATAAGGATGAATATGAGAATCTGTTCGAATTTTCATCTTATGATACTTGCCAATCTTGTCTCAAAGGTAAAATGACCAATTCTCCTTTTACTGGAAACAAAGAAAAAGTTACTGAACCCTTGGGACGGATATATGATGATGTATACGGTCCTATGTCTACAAATGCCAGGATTGGTTCTTCATACTTCATTATATTCACTGATCATCTCTCAAGATTCGAACATATGTTCCTGTTGAAACACAAGTCTGAAACTTTTGAGAAAATTCAACGAATATAAGCTTGAAGTTAAGAACCAGACAGGTAGAAGTATTAAAGTCCTTCGATGTGATCGAGGAGGCGAATACCTGGGCATGGAGTTCCTGGATTTTCTAAACGGAGAATGTGATTCTCTCTCAGCTTACTCCTTCATATACACCATAACACAACGGTGTATCGGTGTGGAGGTATCGCACCCTATGAGATATGGCGCGCTCTATGATGAGTACTGCTGAGTCAGCTGTTTCATTTTGGAGTTATGCACTTGAGACGCTGCATACCTATTGAATGAGGTTCCATCCAAATCAGTGCCTACCACTCTATATGAGATATGGTATGGGAAGAGACCATGTATTAAATGAGTTAAGATATGGTGTTGTCCGGCCTATGATGAAAAGCAAAATCCGGACAAACTCGAGGCAAGGTCAGTTCTGTACAAGTTTGTTAGGATATCCCGAATATTCGCAAGGGAATATCTTTTACCACTCTGAGGAGAAAAAGGTGTTTTGTTTCTCAGCATGCCACATTTTTAGAAATGGAAATTCTTGTGAAGAAATTAGTGGATATGAGGTAGAACTGGAAGGAGTTCCAGGTAGACAAACTAACAACTGATGATTTGGTGAAACCAAAGGATTCAATAGTCTCCAACGAACCTCAGCTTCTCCACAAATCTGGTACGGTTCCTCATCCACTTGAGAGATACTACGGTCTTCTCGGTGACAGTGGGAGCGAGGATTGCATCATGGTAGATGATGATCCAACTAGGTTCAGACAGGCTATCACCAGTGGGGTCTCTGTGAAATGGCTGGATGCTATGCGATAAAAGATGGAATCCAAGTACACCAACAAAGTATGACTTTGAATGTTGCACCTGAAGGGGTAAAACCCATTGGGAGCAAATTAGATCTTGAGAAGATTCTTGGTGTAGATGGAAAAGTTGAGACTTTCAAAGCTATGCTTAAGTCCATCAGGATTACAGCATGCATCGCGGAGTTGGAACATCTGTTTTGATGTGGCAGTCAATGATTTTGACTTCATCAAAATGGTAGATGAACCTTGTATATACAAGAAGGTAGTAGAGAGTAAGGTTTTCTTCCACGTATTGTACGTAGATGACATACTCTTGATAGGAAAGGGTTTCCTATGCTACACTCGGTCAAGCTCCTCTTATCACAAGGATTCTCAATAGAAGATCTGGATGATACCTACTACATCTTGTAAATTATGATCTATGATGATAGATATAAGTGGATGTTGGGAGTGTCCGAAATCCAGGTACATTAACACCATACTAAAAAGGTTTAGTATGGAAAATTCTAAGCGTGGTGGCTCACACACTTACTCATGAATCACTCTCTCCAAAAAGAAGTCTTCCGAGAATGATTTGGAGAGAGCTCGCAAGCAAGGGTACCCTATGCTTCAGCAGTAGACTCTGTTATGTGTGCGATGTTATGTACTAGACCAGATGTAGATGACTCACAAGGTGGAGTGATCAGGAATCAATCGGATCTTGGGAGAATCACTGGACAGCTGTGGAGGACATTCTTAAGTACTTAAGAAGCACTAAATGAATGTTCTTGGTTCGAGCTTCCAGAGTGATAAGGTCGACTGAAAGTCAGTCACGGGCATTGTCTTTACCCTCAGTGCAGGGACGGTATGTTGGAAGAGTTCCAAACTAGATACTGAGACATACTAGATGATAAAAGCTGAATACATTGCTACCAGTGATGCTGCCAAAGTGGTTGTCTGGGAATTTCTTGTTCATGAGATGAACAAGGTTCCTACCATTGAGCGTCCAATAACTGTTATTGTGACAACAATGGAGTTGTAGCTTTGGCCTAGGAACGCAGGTCCCATCAGTGTTCCAAATATATTCTGAGGCAAGTATCACCTGATCAGGGTGATTGTTGATCTCCCAGGGATCGAGGTCAGGAGATTAGACACGAAGGACAACACAGCGGATCCACTCACAAAGGCCTTACCCCTAGAGAGACTTCTATGGGATGGTTGAGTATGGGATACTACAACCACTGCTATATTGTTGGGTATAGGATACTACAACAGTTGGCCTTAGCGCAAGTGGGAGATTGTTAGTTATATGTATGCCCTAGAGGCCATTACTGTACATGTGATGTATATTGTAGTGGATGCTTGGATATATATAGGAAGGACTTTCTTGCTCGACATGATAGTATGCTATCTGTTTGCTCTTTATCTTAATATGTACATTTATTGTCTCTCTATTACATATTGATAAAGCCCTTAGGATGAGTACTTGACTACCATGATTCTGATGCAGATCATACTAGTAGGGACAGGGTAGTCGGTAAGTACATCTTTCAAATGTTCCTAGTCGTGTGAGTATCGAGACAGGGCATCGATACTCCAGAGTAAACTAGCGTATACGCTTCTCGACCTATATGATGGGCGATGAACGATCCCACATCCATTGGTGTTTGATATCAGAGAAGGTATACGGGTGCTCAGTGGAGACTGGGTACACTGGACGGACTCACCGAGAACTCCTAGATGGTATTATACCTATCTTCGGATAGCAGTTCTCTGGTGACACTTGTACAGGTTAATCTGTAGACCCGAGATCGTCATAGAGTCTTGTATGATTCCCACTGTGCTTTGATTTCCACCATACCACGGTCAAGAGATCGTGCAAAAAGGTGGTTTTTGGTTACAGTCCCGAGTCACATGGAAGCAATGAGCGATAGGAGGGATTTCGTCTCTCCCGGTATTGGGAGTTGATATTGTGTTATGCTCGATTGGCCATAACAAGAAATCCCTGGCCAGGGTTGCTGAGATCTACTGGTAAGTGTTATCAGTAGTTTCTCGAACCGTTATAGACCTTGCATCGGCATGACTTATCAGGCTATTGGGGTCTGACGTTATACCTCCCCCAGGCTGTGATATGCGACATATCTGACGAAGAGACCGAACTGTACGGTAGTGTTACTGATTGGATTCGCAGGAGTACGAGCAGGCTTGCTTGTTGATCTTCTGATCGCTCAATACCCAGGTGGCCATTACGTTTAGCAGATCGTGTTAGATATAGTGCCCTCAGAGTCAATTATTGGATCACAGGCACGTGATTGCAATGATTGAGGGAGGACCTATGCCGGTAGGACAGTTTTACTCGAGATGATAGTATGCTATCTGGTTTATCTTTATCATCGTGTACTGCTTTAGGTGACCTTACAGGTCACTATTGCACGTTGATAGAGCCCCTAGGATTCTTGCTAGACTACCAGCAGTATGAGGGCGATCATATACGTGAGAGCTGGAGTCTATAAGCACATCCTTAAAAGGTCCCTAGTCGTAGGAGTTTCGAGACAGGGCATCGATACTCCAGAGTAGACTAGTGTATACAGTCGAGCCCCCGACGAGGGGCGGTGGCCGGTCTCACAAGCCACTGGTGTCAGCTGGTTCACCTAAGATGTATACAGGTGCTCATTGGGTTATGAGTACACCGGACAGGACTCGTCAAGAACCTGCTAGTTGGGATTATACCAGACGTCAGATAGCAGTTCCCAGGTAACATGTGTACAGGTTAGTTCATCAACCTGAGATCGTCATTTGTCTCGTGTGAGTTCCCACTGTGCTTTGATTACTACCCTACCACGCTCAAAGGAGACGTGCAAACAGGTTTTAGTTGGGTACAGTCCCGAGCCATATGGAGGCAGTGAGCGGATCTGCAGGGGTTCGTCTCTCCCGGTATTGGGGGTGAGGTCGCGCTGTGTCTAGGAGAGCTAGTACATGAAAAGTCCATGGCCAAGGCAGGAGATTTACTGGAAAGTATTCCAGTAGTATCTCAGGGTGTTCTGGGCTACACTCCGACACGACTTGTACCGCTTTTGGGGGTACGACTTTACCAACCCCCTAGGCCCGCCATGCGATGCTCATAGACGAACGGACCGGACTGTACGGATGCTGTCACTGACAGGCTCAGTAGGGTGTCAGGATGAGTTCGCTCATCGACGTCCCTTTTGGTCAATACCTGGTAGCCCGTCACGTATTGGCTAATACCTTTGACGTGCTAGTGGTTAAATCCACAGCCAAAGTATTGACGAGTCTTTAGAGTCCCCCACAGACCAGTTTCTCAAGTTTCGGGCAAAACGCTGTAGAGGCCGTATGGAGATATGGCAGGGTTCGATCAGATACGTGCGGCATTGCACGGATCGTGATCGGACGGATTTTACTAGCGGGCTTTGGTTTAAGCCGGATCCTAGTATTAGACAGTGTAGTTTTGTCTCTTTGCATTTGTATTTAGTAGGAATACAAATGCGGGCATGTATATGCAGTCGCGGGGTTTTGCTGTAATTTATTACGGGATCAGTTTTTTGAAGTTTCCAGTTTGCATTCCGTTCCGTCCGGTTTTCCTTTGTTCCTTCACGGCCGGACTTTATGGCGGAGGGGGGTTATTTGCAAGTTTGCAAATAACTAATTGTGGAGGGGTTTCTTGCATTTGTGGCATCATCATGATGAGATTCTCTTTGAGTCTTATCCTTTGCACTTATGAGAAAGGGATTAATTTGGTTTTGAGAGGATTTTTGATGTGAGATTATTTTGATCATTATCTTCACTTATTGGTATTTTGCTTGCTCTCTCTCTCCTCATTCTATCATGAGAGGGGCCGGCCACATTTCTTGGTGGGGAGAATGAGGTTTTTCATTTTGGTGTATGGAAATTATTCTTATTCTCATTTTGTATAAAAGTTCACAAGTCTCTCCAAAGTTCATTCCCTTTTTGTTTTCTCCTCCACCATGGCAACAACTTCAAACCCCAAAGAGAAAAACCATTCTTCACTTCTCTACTTCAACCTTGGACGCGTCGGCTAGCCAACTTCACGCCCGAGTTGCCTCGGTCCAGAGGTGGGAGCCCGTAAAAGAATTCGGCTACGTGGTGCCCTTTCCGACGAGGAGGTGACTGACGGAGATTCTGCGGGAGATCGGAGTGAAGACGAAGACCGAAGGACACGGATCGCTTGGTATAACTCTCTACCCATCTTGTAATTTGCTAGTAGCTAGGTTAATGGCCTGATCCGGGATAAAAGTGCGCGGTGGTGCCGGTTTGCTAGTTCGCAAAGTTTTTCGTTTCCGCGTTTCCGGCGTCGGATCGACGGCCGGGGCGCCGCCATGCACTTACATTGGTATCAGAGCCACGCCGTTAACCTAGTGTAGCTTGCTCTAGTATGTTTAAAACTCGATCGATCAAAAATCCCAAAAACCGTATTTTCTCATGCACAGTTTCTGTCGAAATTTTTTTGGGCTCTAAAAATTTTTCAGGGTGTTTCAGAAATGTGTGCAGGGTATATGGAGAACACTGTAGAAAATTGGTCACGTGATGCCACTATATAGCCGCGGAACAGCGGTCGTAACCCCCTTTTGGCCGCGGTTCCGCCGCCGAAAAGTGTCATCATTGCTCCAGATTTCTATAGTAGTTCTCTGACTTGAACATGGGGCTTTTGGAATATTCTTTTTGGGCCCAGATTTTCTGTGAGTGCTACTGTAGTGCTTGGGGCCCACTTCGATAAATTTGTTCGATCGGATATTTTAAACGTGCTAGTTCACAGTATTTACATTATATCTGCGACCGTGAATGTCACTTAATCGGTAAATCCTGTTTAACTGCTATAGCCCGGTTAGAGGAATTTGCGAACGTGACATTCACGTTGATGTTCTGTGTTGTGCTGTGATGTTGCGGATTGGTCGTGGGGATAGCCTGGTTGCAATATTAGTACAATTTTGTTTTGTATGTACATTTGATATTGCGGGGCGAGCGTCCGATATGTGGACTGCCGTCACTGCCTGTTTGTATTATTCTTTTGGGGCACGACCGGGTCGAGGTCGATGTACCCGTTGTATGTATATTTTTACTTTCTGTACTAGGATTACCCCGCGGAGGGGTGCACGGATAGCCGAATTTTAGAGGGCAACAAGCCCGCATCTCATGGCGTTGAGATGGAGGGGGCTTCACTCTAGAATTGGCGGGCTATTCGCCGCACTCGTAGGGGGTACAGGTTGACCCAGGAGGGGTGCCCAAGTTACCGGATTCCATGAAGTGCTGGGTGGTCCATTCACGTTGCTGAAGGGGGCTGCCTCGCTTCAGGTTTTGGCGGGTGACTTGCCGCGCCCGTAGGGGTCTAGGATTTTCATTGCACAGGCTATCCACCCGACCATGGGAACGTCGGGTTTCAGTAGCGGCTCTATGAAACCCGGGGATCCCAGATATCTGTATTGTTCTGTGATGCTGGTTACATTTCTGTGCTGTTGCATTTTATCACGCCTTGAGCGAAATATTATATATTGATATATATACTAGTAGATGTTGTATATGTTTTGCATCCGCGCTAGTCCAGTCCCCGCTCTGTCGTTAGTTAAGTAACCTAACGGGTGATGACGGGACCCAGTGGCGAATGCGGATGGCATATACGTACATCATTATTTTCGTTCATTTATTGGTGTGATCAATTGATGGGACTGCGTTGATTCGGATCAATACAAGCTAAACAAACCTATTCTGATGTTGTTGGAACATTTTTCAAAAAGCTGTTATTGCAAGGACGTTCTCTTTTGTTTTGCATCATGGTATTCAGTTGGAATATCCTGCTCCTCAGTCGACGAGGCAAGGGCCGAGATCCCTTCACTGGGAGTGACCCCTTGGACAAAAGTTTGCATCAGGGCAATAACTTCACTATAGCCGATTACTTTTGCTTTCCATCATGGTATTCAGTTGGAATATCCTGCATCTCATTCTACGGGGAAAGAGCCGAGATCCCTTCACCGGGAGTGACCTCTTTAGCAAAGGTTTTCGTCACTATATTTTTAAAAGCTATCCGGTTCCTTCAACGATATCAAGTTCATTACGTTAAAGGTTTTCGCCAGAAACCATTCGTAGCCCTCCGTCGTTTCAGACGGGTAGCACGTAATATTCATGCTATGTTTGTTGGCCTTCGTCAAGGCATAGTGTATGGTAGCTGCTTGTTACCTTTCTGCTGCATAGATAGATGCGTTGGTTTAGGACAGTCGTATAGCCTTGTTGGCCTTCGTCAAGGGCTTGTACGGGTGGGTTCAAATTAACCTGGACAATGACGGGTAGAACTTGACATATGACTTATGATTTGTTGGCCTTCGTCAAGGTCATAAGAGCATGGGGCAAAAATCCACATCGGGAGTTTCAAAAGAAACTGAAACTTGCCAGATATGCGCATACCTTCTGGAGTGTGATAACGTGAGTGCATTCCATCACGTTATCATGCGATGATAGTTGGATCCCGATTCCCACTGATGAGTTGGTTTACTCCTCGGGTGATCCCGACTAATTCTTCTTTCAAGTTTGGGGAAGAATTTGACGTTACAGTGGGAGGTTTCCAGATTAGATAAAGTGATAACCATTCTGATCTAGGTTAGAGTGCACGCTGAGTGTTTCTTTTCTCTCTCTCTTTGGCAGCGACCATTGACCCGACCCTAGACTATGACTCAGTGACCAAGTTAACCGAACCTTCTTATAAGACTGGCTTTTGGATTGTCAGAGTTGCAAACCTCATTGCCACTCCTTCTTTTACCCTTTTCTCCGGACACCCCGTATTACTACGAACGTCCACTTCCATTAGATAAAACCATCGTATGGTTACATACGAACTCGAAGGAATTTATTCGAGGATGGTTTCTGGTTCTGGAGAAAACGAATAGGACTATTTGTTGGAGATAGTGCCCTCGGAGTCAATTATTGGATCACAGGCACGTGATTGCAATGATTGAGGGAGGACCTATCCCGGTCGGACAGTCTTACTCGAGATGATAGTATGCTATCTGGTTTATCTTTATCATCGTGTACTGCTTTAGGTGACCTGACATGTCGCTATTACACGTTGATAGAGCCCCTAGGATTCTTGCTTGACCACCAGCAGTATGAGGGCGATCATATAAGTGGGAGCTGGTAGTCTATAAGCACATCCTTAAAAGGTCCCTAGTCGTGGGAGTTTCGAGACAGGGCATCGATACTCCAGAGTAGACTAGTGTATACAGTCGAGACCCCGACGAGGGGCGGTGGCCGGTCTCACAAGCCACTGGTGTCAGTTGGTTCACCTAAGATGTATACAGGTGCCCATTGGGTTATGAGTACACCGGACAGGACTCGCCGGGAACATGCTGTTAGTTGTATATATGCCCTAGAGGCCAGTATTGTACAGATGATGTATATTATATTGGATGCTTGGACATATATAGAGATGACTTTCTTGCTCGATATGATAGTATGCTATCTGGTTACTCTTTATCTTAACATGTATACTTGTCTCTTTAAACTGTCTTATAGTTACATGTTGGTAAAGCCCTTAGGATGTGTACTTGACTACCTGGACTATGATGCAGATCATACTAGTGGGGACATGGTAGTCCATGAGTACATCCTTCAAGGTCCCTAGTCGTGGGTGTATCGAGACAGGGCATCGATATACCAGTGTAGACTAGCATATACGCTTCTCGACCCATGAGATGGGCGATGGATGATCCCATATCCATTGGTGTTTGACATCAGAGATGGTGTACGGGTGCTCAGTGGAGACTGGGTACACTGGACGGACTCGCCAAGAACTCCCAGATGGTATTATACCTCACGTCAGATGGCAGTTCTCAGGTGACACTTGTGCAGGTTAGTCTGTAGACCCGAGATCGTCATAGAGTCTTGTGTGATTCCCACTGTGCTTTGATCTCCACCTTACCACGTCCATGAGGGCGTGCAAAACGGCGGTCTTTGGGCACAGTCCCGAGTCACATGGAGGCAATGAGCGATAGGAGGGGTTTCGTCTCTCCCGGTATTGGGGGTTGATGTTGCGCTGTGCTTGATTGGCCGTAACAGGGAAGTCCCTGGCCAGGGCTGATCAGAGATTTGCTGTTAAGTGTTACCAATAGTTTCTCGACCCGTTATGAGCCTCACATCGGCACGACTTATTGGTTATTGGGGTCTGACGTTTACCACCCCTAGACTTGATATGCGACATATCAGACGAACAGACCGGACTGTATGGTAAGTGTTACTGGTTGGATTCACAGGAGTGTGAGCGGGCTAGCTCGTCAATCTTCTGATCGCTCAATACCCGGATGGCCGTTACGTTTAGCAGACCGCTTGCGGCTTGTGGGTGCTTGATATGATCATCATCTGCTACCGGCATATTGACGAGTCTTTAGAGTCCTACACAGAGGTTTCCTGGCTCAAGCGAAACGAAATAGGAGCGCATATGAGATATGTACAGGATCGAGAATAATGCGTGTATGTGATACCGTATTTCATTCTCGCGATGGATGTATCGATTGGTTATATTCGATATAACCTAGATATCGAATCAAGGATTGATTCGATAAGCCGATACATAGGATACTAGATGGTTATATGCGATATGACCGGATCGTTAAATCAAGTGTTGATTTAATGATTTAATGTATAATTATATATTTGATATATTACTTTGCATTAACTAGTATTGGTTCACTTTAAATGGATTTTCTCACTTGATGTGCAAGAAGTATATGTGATATACTTTTGTGCACATATTTGTATCATGCTTGATGATACTTGATCTTATGGTTAAGTGTAAAGGATTAAACCATGGTTAAGAGATGATTAGGGTTTTGCTTTTCCATTTATTTATTTGTTTATTTATTTGGAAAAGATTTAGATAAGAATGGTGGCTAAGTTTGTTTCTAGTTGAAGCTTCATGAAGCTTTGACTTCTTAACCATTCTTATCTTCATGCTTAACCCTAACCCATCCAAATAACCATGGTCTATTCTCTACACTTTACCCTAGTTAGTTTATGATAAGTATTCATTTATTTTATTCATTTTAACAACACTTATCATAATTCTAGCTTCATCCTCTTCTTCATCTTCAAGAGAGAAAGCTTGATGCCATCAATGGCAACTTGAGTTCTAAAGTGAGAAATCCAATTCTAAAGTGAACCCACCTCCTTTTTCTTCACCTTCTACCTCTTGCCAAGTTGTTTTGAGTGTTTTCTTCACAAGTTTCACAACTTTGTGAAGTCGGAGCTTGAACTTGTGATGCCTCGACGTAGATCATCTTCGGCACGAAGCCGACGACCTAGTCCACCCTATTCTCCGATGAAGCCGACGTTTGAGTTCGGGATTCGAGATGGACAGCGAGAGGATGCCTACGTGGAGCTAAGGAAGTGGAGAACTGGATCTACAAAGGTTGTAGCCTCTCTCCTTTAGTTAAGATGTTAACTAGTTTACTGTTTCGCCTAAATTTCTAGTCGACGATCCGTATTAGGGTTTCTCGGCACCCATAAAATTTGAAATTGGCATGGTTGATGCCTTGTGAGACCTCTATAGTGTGCCTAGGAACCCTACAGTGGTATCAGAGCCTAGCTAGAGCCTTAGGCGAAGTCCAGACGGAGTTTGAAGTCCGATCGAACCGAAACCCTAATATCAAAGATGCTCTCTGTACATTTTTAAAAAACTGGGTTTTTTCCAAATTAAAAATATGCAGAAAATTCAGCAGGACTTTCTAAGAATTACTGTGAAACACGATCACCCAATTCCTCCATTGTGCGGCGGAACCGCGGCAGAAGCCTGGCTTCTGCGATGGTTCCGCGGCCGTTTGATGACGTCACCCACTATATTTTGCACAGTAACTTCTTTTATTCAGTGCTGAGTTCTCTGGGAATTTTTAATATTTTTTAAAGAGTTGAGTATTTTGGGTTGTATTGGGGACTCGGTATTTCGATCGGATTATCGAACATTGTCTTAGTGCTTTCCGGATAATTTTTTGAATATGTTAAAAAGTTCAACCGGATATAAATACCCAACTTTTCCCCTGCCGAAAAATTTCCAAGTGTTGGATTTTTTACGTGGTTTAAGGACGTTCTGAGTAGTGCAAGTAACGCGATGGTCCCTCTAGAAGACAACAAACCTTAACTCGATTATGTGACCATCTTGAACTGCCCTTTGAACCTTCGGGTTTGGGGCAGTACGGCGTGCCACATGTGAGGCGTTGGCTTGACCCTTCTACGGCTGGACCGTTGGTACTGAGGCATGAAGTGAATGTTTTTGAACCTATTTCATGTGTTGGACGGTTTCGGGAAAACTTGGGTGTTCGAATGTTCGATCGGAAAGTTTAATATTTTCTATTTATCCGGAATGGGATACAATAATTGGAATTCACAAACAGTTATGAGATAACTGAATGAATGATATAAATCTAGCGGTTTAGTTTCATTTGATATTGAAAAGAGTTTTCGATAATGAGACTAAAATGCGGGGTTTATAACTGTTAGGCATGTGATGTCTAAGTATTTCATCTGATTAGGCATGTGATGTCTAAAGAGGTTGCGGATTCCAACTGTTGTAGTTTTACACTTTCTTTTCTGTGACCGTAAGTGTAATATGTGATATCGCCGGTTTCGTTGCTATATGTCAACGACAATTGGGATGGACATATTTACTTACGTTGATGACATGTGATGTTATATGTTGCTTGATATGTTATATTGGATTGTCGTGTTTGAATAGCGGGGGGTTTTTATGTGAGATGAGTGTTTTTCATTTTCATTCATGTAAAAACTTGTATGTAATATTCTGTTATAGGGGAACTTCCAGGTAGCGGAAGTTGTCACCTTTTGTATATTATTTACTTTTCCGCATTAGGATAGACCCAAGGAGGGAGCACAAGTAACCGGGTTCTAGGGTCCAGTGGGAGACCATCTCGAGGAGTCGAGTCTGGGTCTCCTAACCCTAGAATTGGCAGGGTTGCTTGCCGCTCTCGTAGGGGTCTAGGGGTGTGGGATTGGCTATTCATCACGACCGTGGAATTCGTGTTTTATACTGGCTCGTATTGAAAACACGGACGTCCTAGTATATCCAATATTTCATATGATATTTTCTGCTGCGATATCTGTGATGTGATCATGTGATGTTCTGTGATAGATACATTATATAGTATATATGATATATTATATAGACGTTACTTATGTTTTGCATCCGCACTAGCCCTGCCCTGCTCTGTCGTTAGTTACCTAACCTAACGGTGCACGAGGGGACATCGAGGCGAATGCGGATGGCATAAGTGTACGTCGTATTTATCTGTGATGTTTAGGTATTTAAATGATGGGACTTCATTAATGTGATTAATGAAAGAAAAGAAACCTAAGATGTTGTAGAATCAAATTTTAAACAAAACAGGTAGCTACAGTTCTTGCTTTGCATAGCGGTATATATGATATACCCTGCACCTTATTCGATAAGGAAAGGACCGAGATCCCTTCACCGGGAGTGACTCCTTTAGCGATAACTGGCAGATGCTACACACTCGGTTTGTTTTTGATTGCTTCTATAGTTTCTGCTTTGCACAGTGATATATATGATATATCCCGCAGCTCATTCGACGAGGAAAGGGCCGACGATCCCTTCACCGGGAGTGACCCCTTTAGCAAAACTAGAAAAGCCTCAAAATCACTCCATTTCAAAACTTCATTTGATTCTACAATGATATCAAGTTCATTACGCTCATGGTTTTTATGAAAAACCTGCGTAGCCCTCCGTCATTTCAGATAAGTACTAGGTAGTATTCGTGCTGCGGTAGTTTGGCCTCCGTCAAGGCGTAGTGTACGGTAGCTAACTAGTGCTTATCTGCTAGCATATGATGCGATTGGATTAGGGTATTCGTACGGCGTTGTTTGGCCTCCGTCAAGGGTCGTACGGGTGGGTTTATTTCAATCAGGAAATGACGGGTTGAACTTGACTAGCGGACTATGGGTTGTTTGGCCTCCGTCAAGGTCATAGGATGCTAGGGGCAAAATATTATCGGGAATTTCAAGTGTTGAAATTTGCAATGAGATTGCATACCTTCTATGAGATAGTAGGATCCCGATACCCGCTGCGAGTAAGAGTTACTCCTGGGAGAGTTTTACACATTACAATTAGCCGATCAAGTAGGTGTCTAGAAAGGTGTTAACGAGGTTACGCCTCTGGGAAAACGAGGTTTACATTAATTAGGTTCGTGCGAAAGCACGGGGGACCTCCCTCAAAGTACCGACACTGGCCTGGCTGAAAGATTGGCGAACTTGTAGTGTGTAATTAATCCCAGCTAGTCTTTCCTTTTAGGGTTTGAAGGAAGATTTGATAAAAAGCAGTGGGAGCCATCCTGATTAGATAAGATAATAACCAATCTGATCTTGCACGAGCTTACGCTAAAGTGTTTTCTTCTCTCTCTCTCCAGGTAGCGACCATTTCATGCCCTAATAAAGATAATAATATGGATGTATTGACCGAACCCGCATGTTATACTGTGCAGGGGAACGTTGAACCCGTTCTATCTTATAAGTGTTATAAGAATAAACAGGAAACAGGAGAATATCTGGATTCTCACACCGCCCAAAAGGAGAACATGCATGATGATGCATCATCTTCGGGTGTGTTTGTCATTGAGAACCGTTTCTCAGTTCACCCTACGTGCTGGGTATTAGATACCGGATCAGGATCCCACATATGTAAGATGTTACATGGGCTGAGGAAAGGTAGAGAACTGGGAAAAGTTGATCATTCCGTTCAAGTAGGGAATGGGGCAAATGTTGCAGCCAAAGCCATTGGCGAATATCACCTAGTATTACCAAGTGGTGATACACTGATTCTAAATGAATGCTATTATATACCGAACATGATGTGCAACATTATATCAGTTTCTTTATTAAGTAAAGAAGGATATAATTTTGTAGTAAAGGATAATGTTATGAACATATTCCTAGATCAAAAGTTGATTGCATCAGGCTCGTTACATAATGGCATATTCATTCTAAATCAAAATACAGTCCTCAATTTACAAAACACACACAAGAGGAAGAGTTCTGAACTGAACGAATCCTTCTTGTGGCATTGTAGACTGGGTCACATCAATGCGACACGACTAGCTAAGTTGCATAAAGATGGATATTTAAATCCGTTTGAATTTTCATCTTATGATACTTGCCAGTCATGTCTCAAAGGCAAGATGACCAAAACTCCGTTTACGGGACACGGAGAAAGAGTTACCGAACTCTTAAGACTAATACATAGTGATGTATGCGGTCCCATGTCTACACATGCCAGGGATGGTTCTTCGTACTTCATTACATTCACTGACGATCTCTCTAGATTCGGATATGTGTTCCTGATGAAACACAAATCAGAAGCTTTTGAGAAATTTAGAGAATATAAACAAGAAGTAGAGAACCAAACGGGCAAAAGTATTAAGATCCTTCGATCTGATCGAGGAGGAGAATACTTAAGTAACGAATTCAGAGATTATCTAAAAGAGAATGGGATTCTCTCTCAGCTTACTCCTCCTTATACACCACAGCACAACGGTGTATCGGAGCGGAGAAATCGCACCCTATTAGATATGGTGCGCTCTATGATGAGTGCAGCTGAGTTACCTATTTCCTTCTGGGGATATGCACTGGAGACTGCTGCATATCTATTGAATAGAGTTCCAACCAAGTCTGTGCCTACCACTCCATATGAGATATGGAATGGTAAGAGGCCATGTCTTAATTTTATTCAGATATGGGGTTGTCCAGCCTATGTTAAAACACAAAATCCGGACAAGCTCGAGGCAAGGTCTGTTCTATGTAAGTTTGTTGGATATCCCAAACATTCGCGAGGGTATATCTTCTACCACTCCGAGGAACAAAAAGTGTTTGTTTCTCGACATGCCACTTTCTTAGAAAAGAGTTTTCTTATGAAACGGACAAGTAGCATTCAGGTAGAACTGGAAGAGGTTCCAGCAATACAAACTGAAACAGAAGACTTGGTAGAACCAGAGGATTCAGTAGAACTCGACGAACCCCAGCCTCTCCGCCGATCTAGTAGGGTTTCTCGTCCACCTGAGAGATACTTCGGTTTTCTCATTGACGGTGGAAGCGAGGATTGCATCATGGAGGATGATGACCCAACTAGCTTCGAGCAGGCCATCACGAGTAGGGACTCGGTGAAATGGCTGGATGCTATGCGGTCCGAGATGGAATCCATGTACACCAACAAAGTATGGACTTTGGATGTTGCTCCTGAAGGGGTAAAACCCATCGGGAGCAAGTGGATCTTTAAGAAGAAACTTGGTGTAGATGGGAAAGTGGAGACTTTCAAAGCTAGACTTGTTGCAAAAGGTTTTCGTCAAAGACCAGGTGTGGACTATGACGAAACCTTTTCTCCAGTGGCTATGCTTAAATCCATCCGGATCAAGCTTGCCATCGCTGCATATCATGACTACGAAATCTGGCAAATGGATGTTAAGACCGCCTTTCTAAATGGTGATTTAGAAGAGTGCGTGTACATGACTCAGCCAGAGGGCTTCGTAGACAGTGGGAGCAGCGGGAAGGTGTGCAAGCTGCTTAAATCCATTTATGGATTAAAGCAAGCATCGCAGAGTTGGAACATCTGCTTTGATGTCGTTATCAAAGAGTTTGATTTCGTCAAAAACCCAGATGAACCTTGTATCTACAAGAAGGTGGCAGAGAGTAAGGTTGTCTTCCTCGTATTGTACGTGGACGACATACTCTTGATAGGAAATGATATTCCTATGCTGCAATCGGTCAAGCTCTTCTTATCACAAAGATTCTCAATGAAAGATCTTGGTGATGCCTCCTGCATATTGGGAATTAGGATCTATAGAGATCCAAACGGATTTTGGGATTGTCCCAATCCACGTACATTGACACCATACTAAAGAGGTTTAGTATGGAAGAATCCAAGCGTGGGAACTTGCCCACGATCTCTGGAGTCACTCTCTCCAAAGAGATGTCTCCCAAGACTGATTTGGAGAGAGCTCGCATGCAAGGGATACCCTATGCTTCGGCTGTAGACTATATCATGTATGCGATGCTATGTACCAGATCCGATGTAGCATACTCACTAAGTGCAGTGAGCAGGTATCAAGCTGATCCTGGAGAGAATCACTGGACAGCTGTGAAGAGCATTCTCAAGTACTTGCGAAGGACTAAAGAGATGCTCTTGGTGTATGGTAACAGAGAACTCCAAGTGGAGTCCTTTACCGATTCGAGCTTCCAGAGTGATAAGGACGACTCTAAGTCGCAGTCAGGCTTTGTCTTTACCCTTTACGGAAGGGCGGTTAGCTGGAAAAGTTCCAAGCAGGAAACCGTGGCAGACTCGACGATGGAGGCTGAATACATCGCTGCCAACGATACTGCTAAAGAAGCTGTCTGGATCAAGAAGTTCATTACTGAACTTGGAGTGGTTCCATCTATTGAGCATCCAATACCTTTGTATTACGATAACAATGGAGCGGTGGCTTTGGCCAAGGAACCCAGGTCCCATCAGCGATCCAGGCATATCCTGAGGCGGTATCACCTGATCCGGGAGATAGTTGATCGCCGGGAGATCGAGGTCAGGAGAGTTGACACGAAGAACAACACGGCGGATCCACTCACGAAGGCCATTCCCCAGATACAGTTTGAGAGACTCTTCGGGATGCTCGGTATGCGATACTACAGCAGCTGGCCCTAGTGCAAGTGGGAGATTGTTAGTTGTATGTATGCCCTAGAGGCCAGTATTGTACAGATGATGTATATTATATTGGATGCTTGGACATATATAGAGATGGCTTTCTTGCTCGATATGATAGTATGCTATTTGGTTACTCTTTATCTTAACATGTACACTTGTCTCTTTAAACTGTCTTATAGTTACATGTTGGTAAAACCCTTAGGATGTGTACTTGACTACCTGGACTATGATGCAGATCATACTAGTGGGGACATGGTAGTCCATGAGTACATCCTTCAAGGTCCCTAGTCGTGGGTGTATCGAGACAGGGCATCGATATACCAGTGTAGACTAGCATATACGCTTCTCGACCCATGAGATGGGCGATGGATGATCCCATATCCATTGGTGTTTGACATCAGAGATGGTGTACGGGTGCTCAGTGGAGACTGGGTACACTGGACGGACTCGCCGAGAACTCCCAGATGGTATTATACCTCACGTCAGATGGCAGTTCTCAGGTGACACTTGTGCAGGTTAGTCTGTAGACCCGAGATCGTCATAGAGTCTTGTGTGATTCCCACTGTGCTTTGATCTCCACCTTACCACGTCCATGAGGGCATGCAAAACGGTGGTCTTTGGGCACAGTCCCGAGTCACATGGAGGCAATGAGCGATAGGAGGGGTTTCGTCTCTCCCGGTATTGGGGGTTGATGTTGCGCTGTGCTTGATTGGCCGTAACAGGGAAGTCCCTGGCCAGGGCTGATCAGAGATTTGCTGGTAAGTGTTACCAGTAGTTTCTCGACCCGTTATGAGCCTCACATCGGCATGACTTATCGGTTATTGGGGTCTGACGTTTACCACCCCTAGACTTGATATGCGACATATCAGACGAACAGACCGGACTGTACGGTAAGTGTTACTGGTTGGATTCACAGGAGTGTGAGCGGGCTAGCTCGTCGATCTTCTGATCGCTCAATACACGGATGGCCGTTATGTTTAGCAGGCCGTTTGCGGCTTGTGGGTGCTTGATATGAACATCATCTGCTAACGGCGTATTGACGAGTCTTTAGAGTCCTACACAGAGGTTTCCTGGCTCAAGCGAAACGAAATAGGAGCGCATATGAGATATGTGCAGGATCGAGAATAATGCGTGTATGTGATACCGTATTTCATTCTCGCGATGGATGTATCGATTGGTTATATTCGATATAACCTAGATATCGAATCAAGGATTGATTCGATAAGCCGATACATAGGATACTAGTCGGTTATATGCGATATGACCGGATCGTTAAATCAAGTGTTGATTTAATGATTTAATGTATAATTATATATTTGATATATTACTTTGCATTAACTAGTATTGGTTCACTTTAAATGGATTTTCTCACTTGATGTGCAAGAAGTATATGTGATATACTTTTGTGCACATATTTGTATCATGCTTGATGATACTTGATCTTGTGGTTAAGTGTAAAGGATTAAACCATGGTTAAGAGATGATTAGGGTTTTGCTTTTCCATTTATTTATTTGTTTATTTATTTGGAAAAGATTTAGATAAGAATGGTGGCTAAGTTTGTTTCTAGTTGAAGCTTCATGAAGCTTTGACTTCTTAACCATTCTTATCTTCATGCTTAACCCTAACCCATCCAAATAACCATGGTCTATTCTCTACACTTTACCCTAGTTAGTTTATGATAAGTATTCATTTATTTTATTCATTTTAACAACACTTATCATAATTCTAGCTTCATCTTCTTCTTCATCTTCAAGAGAGAAAGCTTGATGCCATCAATGGCAACTTGAGTTCTAAAGTGAGAAATCCAATTCTAAAGTGAACCCACCTCCTATTTCTTCACCCTCTACCTCTTGCTAAGTTGTTTTGGGTGTTTTCTTCACAAGTTTCACAACTTTTTGAAGTCGGAGCTTGAACTTGTGATGCCTCGACGTAGATCATCTTCGGCACGAAGCCGACGACCTAGTCCGCCCTATTCTCCGATGAAGCCGACGTTTGAGTTCGGTATTCGAGATGGACAGCGAGAAGACGCCTACGTGGAGCTAAGGAAGTGGAGAACCGGATCTACAAAGGTTGTAGCCTCTCTCCTTTAGTTAAGATGTTAACTAGTTTACTGTTTCGCCTAAATTTCTAGTCGACGATCCGTATTAGGGTTTCTCGGCACCCATAAAATTTGAAATTGGCATGGTTGATGCCTTGTGAGACCTCTATAGTGTGCCTAGGAACCCTACACATGCTAGTTGGTCTTATACCTGACGTCAGATAGCAGTTCCCTGGTGACATGTGTACAGGTTAATTCATCGACCTGAGGATCGTCATTTGTCTCGTGTGAGTTCCCACTGTACTTTGATTACTACCCTACCATGCTCAAAGGAGACGTGCAAACAGGTTTTAGTTGGGTACAGTCCCGAGCCACATGGAGGCAGTGAGCGGATCTTCGGGGGTTCGTCTCTCCCGGTATTAGGGGTGAGGTCGCGCTGTGTCTAAGTGAGCCATTACACAAAGCCCTTGGCCGAGGCAGGAGATTTACTGGTAGGTATTCCAGTAGTATCTCAGGGTGTTCTGGGCTACACTCCGACACGACTTGTACCGCTTTTGGGGGTCTGACTTTTACCAACCCCCTAGGCCCGCCATGCGATGCTCATAGACGAACGGACCGGACTGTACGGATATTGTCACTGACAGGCTCAGTAGGGTGTCAGGCTGAGTTCGCTCACAGACGTCCCTTTTGGTCAATACCTGGTAGCCCGTTACGTATTGGCTTATACCTCTGACGTGCTAGTGGTTAAATCCACAACCAAGGTGTTGACGAGTCTTTAGAGTCCCCCACATTCAGTTACTCAAGTTTCGGGCGAAAAGCTGTAGAGGCCGTATGGAGATATGGCAGGGTCCGATCAGATACGTGCGGTATTGCACGGATCAGGATCGGACGGTTCGTACTGGAGGCCGTATGGATATATGGCAGAGTTCGATCAGATACGTGCGGTATTGCACGGATCAGGATCGGACGGATATTACTAACCAGTTTTGGTTTAAGCCAGATCCTAGTATAGTACAGTGTAGATTTTGTCTCATTGCATTTGTATTTCGGTCGGAATACAAATGCGGGTGTGTATGCACAGTATCGGGGTTTTCCTGTAATTTATTACGGGACCAGTTTTCTGGAGTTACCAGTTTGCTTTCTGTTTCGGCCATATTTCTTTGTATCGTTCATTGGCCGAAGATTGGTGGAGGAGGGCTTATTTGCAATTGTGCAAATAAGCATTTGTGGAGGGTGGTGATTGCATATTGTTGTATCATGATAACTTTTCTTTGACCTTGACTTCTATCTTCATAATGGCTTGACTTTTGTAGGACATGATTGTTGATGATGATGAAGGGTGAGGTTGGTGGAGTGTTGGTGTTTCTTTGTGATCATTTCTTCATATGATAACCATTCCTCTCTCTCTTGCATGATTGGTGAGTGGCTCCCATTTTTTTTTGACACTCTCTCTCATTCTCACTCCCACCTTGAGCCAAGGCCAGCCACTTGAGGGGAGGGGCTGTCCCAAATTTTGGAATGGGGATTTTCTCTCTTCATGCTTGCTAAAATCCCAAGTTCATCAAAAAATTCCACCACTTCAATTCCTCCACAAAAGGGCAAACTCCTAAACCCCAAATGAGACATATAGATCTTCACTATATTCTACAGCAAATCTTGGGCATGTCGACTTGCCAGCTTCGTGCCCGAGTTGCCTCGGTATAGAGGTGGGAGCCCGTAAAAGATGCAGACGATGTGGTGCCCTCCCGGCAAGGAGGCGACGACCGGAGTTTCCGCAGGAGATCGGGACGACGATGAGAAGACCGGAGGACTCGGATCAGTCGGTATATCTCTAACCCATCTTGTAGTTAGCTAGGACTAGTTAATGGTTCGATCCGGGTTTTAGTGCGCGGTGGTGCCGGTTTGCTAGTTTGCAAAATTAAAGTTTTTCGCTTCCGCATTTTTGGCGCCGGATTGACGGCCGGGGCGCCGCCGTGCACTTACAGTGGTATCAGAGCCTCACCATTAACATAGTCTAGCTTTGTCTAATGTGTTTTACATTTCCGATCGAACAATTTTCCAAAAACCGTATTTTTCCTTCACATCAGTTTCTGTCGAAATTTTTTGAAGTCCAAAATTTTTTCAGGTTGTATAAAACTGTTGTACTGGAAGTCCTAAGAGTTCTGGGGAAATTCAAGACATTGATCTTTCAGGGAGAGCGCGGAACCGCGGCCAAACCCCACTTGGCGCCGCGGTTCCGTCGCAGTATGGAGGGATCAATGCTTCAAATTTTTCCAGTGGGCTTCTGTGGTGAAAATAGGGTTTCTGGAATATTATTTTTTGGCCCAGAATTTCTTGATGTGCTACAGTAGTACTTGGGGCCCACTTGGTAATTTTTGATCGATCGGATATTTTAAACACATTAGTTCACAGTATTTATATGATATCTGCGACCGTGAATGTCACTTGATCGGTAAATCCTGTCTAACTGCTATAGCCCGGTTAGACGGATTTGCGAACGTGACATTCACGTTGATGTTCTGTGTTTTGCTGTGATGTTGCGGATCGGTCGTGGGGATAGCCTGGTTGCAGTGGTAGTACAGTTTTGTTGTATTATGTACATTTGGTATTGCGGGGCGAGCGTCCGACATGTGGACTGCCGTCACTGCCTGTTTGTATTATTATTTTGGGGCACGACCAGGTTGCGGTCGATGTACCCGTTGTATGTATATTTTACTTTCTGTACTAGGTTGGCCCCACGGAGGGGTGCACGGATAGCCGGATTCTAGAGGGCAACAAGCCCGCATCTCATGGCATTGAGACGGAGGGGGCTTCACTCTAGAATTGGCGGGATATTCGCCGCACTCGTAGGGGGTACAGGTTGACCCAGGAGGGGGCCTAAGTTACCGGATTCCGTGAAGTGCTGGGTGGTCCATTCACGTTGCTGAAGGGGGCTGCCTCGCTTCAGGTTTTGGCGGGTAACTTGCCGCGCCCATAGGGGTCTAGGATTTCATTGCACAGGCTATCCACACGACCAGGGGAACGTCGGGTTTTAGTAGTGGCTCTGTGAAACCCGGGGTTCCCAGATATCTGTATTGTTCTGTGATGCTGTACATTTCCGTGATGTTGCATTTTATCACGCCTTGAGCGAAATATAATATATTGGTATATATATTAGTAGATGTTGTATATGTTTTGCATCCGCGCTAGTCCAGTCCCCGCTCTGTCGTTAGTTAGCTAACCTAACGGGTAATGACGGGACCCAGTGGCGAATGCGGATGGCATATACGTACATCAGTATATTTTCGTTCTTTTTGGTGTGATCAATTGATGGGACTGCGTTGATTCGGATCAATGCAAGTTAAAACAAACCTAATCTGATGTTGTTGGAACACTTTTCAAAAAGCTGTTATTGCAAGGAAGTTCACTTTTGTTTTGCATCGTGGTATTCAGTTGGAATATCCTGCTCCTCAGTCGACGAGGCAAAGGCCGAGATCCCTTCACCGGGAGTGACCCCTTGGACAAAAGTTTGCGTCAGGGTATTAACTTCACTATAGCCGATTACTTTTGCTTTGCATCGTGGTATTCAGTTGGAAGATCCTGCACCTCATTCTACGGGGAAAGAGCCGAGATCCCTTCACCGGGAGTGACCTCTTTAGCAACGGTTTTCGTTACTATATTTTCAAAAAGCTATCCATTCCTTCAACGATATCAAGTTCATTACGTTAAAGGTTTTCGCCAGAAACCATTCGTAGCCCT
The DNA here is from genome assembly GCA_030015575.1 of Agapanthus africanus. NCBI lineage: Eukaryota > Viridiplantae > Streptophyta > Magnoliopsida > Asparagales > Amaryllidaceae > Agapanthus > Agapanthus africanus. Next base: position 342,685,253 of record CM057337.1, on the reverse strand, counting down.
CCATCATTTCAGCTAAATATTCGGTAGTATACAAGCTATGTATTTTGACCTCACGCCAAGGATAGTGTTTGGTAGCTGCCGGGTATTTATCTGTTGCATAGATAGATGCGTTGGTTTGGGACAGTCGTACTACTATTTTGGCCTACGTCAAGGGTATGTACGGGTGGGTTCAAATTAATCTGGACAATGATGGGTAGAACTTGACATATGACTTATGATATTTTGACCTCACGCCAAGGTCATAAGAGCATGGGGCAGAAATCACATCGGGAGTTTCAAAAGAACTGAAACTTGCCAGATATGCGCATACCTTCTGGAGTGTGATGACGTGAGCGGATTCCGTCACGTTATCATGCGATGATAGTTGGATCCCGATTCCTACTGATGAGTTGGTTTACTCCTCAGGTGATCCCGACTAATTCTTCTCTCAGGTTTGGGGAAGAATTTGACGTTACAGTGGGAGGTTTCCAGATTAGATAAATTGGTAACCATTCTGATCTAGGTTAGAGTGCACGCTGAGTGTTTCTTTTCTCTCTCTCTTTGGCAGCGACCATTGACCTGACCCTAAGACTATGACTCAGTGACCAAGTTGACCGAATCTTCTTATAACACTGGCTTTTGGATTGTCAGAGTTGCAGACCTCATTGCCAGTCCTACTTTTACCTATTTCTCCAGGACACCCCATATTACTACGAACGTCCATTTCCATTGGACAAAACCATCGTATGGTTATATACGAACTCGAAGGAATTCGAGGATGGTTTCAGGTTCTGGAGGAAACGGATAGGACTATTCAGTTGTCTTTTCCTTTTACCTTCTCTCAGGTTGTGAGTACCCATTAGATTAGGGGATAGTACACCTATTACGCAAATTGGATAGTCTTCTTCCGAACCTTAGACTGGTGCCGAACGGTAGGGAATGAGGAAAACCAATTAGCCTAAACGGTGTACAGAAGGTATTATGTAAAGACAAAGAAAGGGATTAGAAGGAGGGCAAAGTAAATTGCGACTGATATTCACGACCAAACCAAGTATTTCATTACCACTCCCACTTCACCTTTGTATTTCTCCAGGACACTCTGTATCACTACGAAGATCCACAGTTTATTGGATACTCCATCGTATGGTTATATACGAACTCGAAAGGAACTTGTTCCAGTTCGGGGATGGATTCTGGTTCAGGAGAAATAGGAATAAGGTTTATTCAGGTATCTTTTGCCTTCACCTTCTCTCGCATTGCGAGTGCTCCTAGGATTAGGACAGTACACCCATTATGCTTATTGGATAGTCTTCTTCCAAACCATAGGCTGGTGCCGAACGGTAGGGAAGGAAGAAAACCATTTGGCCTAAGGGGTGTGCAGAAGGTAATGACTAAAGATATATAAAGGGATTTGGAGAGGTGGCAAAGAATTATACGGTTGCAGTCGTGAATCTGGAAGAGGCATTACTAGGAATACCGGGATACCCCATCGAAACATTTCAATGTTTCAGTGCCACTGTGTACTGTTAAAAGAAAACTGATTTCCTAATTAGTCCTTACTCCAGGGTATGTATTTACCAGGTACGATTCTCACATCTGTATGGTTTTACAGATGATAAGTGGGAGTAAGTTATTGGAAAATGGGTGATCATCCTCATTGTATCAGGATTCGTTGTAATCGGTGATATTTGAGGAAGTCACCTGGACTGTTTGCCGGTCGGCAAATATTTGGTTTTGAATATCCGCTGTCATGCACCAATTTCAAATTGATATATCTGTACGTCTATTTTCATAGAGTGAGATATACCTTTTTGAAATTATGTCTACGACATTTACCTATATCAGTGGATGGTTAGGTAAGGAGCATTAAACAGCGGTGCAATTCTTCTTAACCATAAGTACAGTTTTCAACCTACGACACACAGTGAATGAGTTTTCAGACTCAAGGGACTTATACAGAGTATTGTATGTTGTCCAGGGTCCATCAGGACAGAGGGGTTGGTCCTCGCACTATATTCGGTTTACTTATGACTTCTTTAGTTTTTAGACAGGTGTTTCGTAGGAAACACACGGTCCGAATTTTGAGAAGTTATAGGTATTTGAATAGAGTAGAGAACCAGGTTTAGCAAGTATCGGGATTCTTCAAAGTGATCGAAGATGTAGACACTTGTATACGGTATTCAGTTGATAGTAATGATTTAGAGAACTTGCTTCTCTTTCAGGTTACTCATAATTGGAAGCATTCCTAAGTTGAGTAACGCTGATCGGCCTCTCTCCATTTAGTTGACATGCACTGGAGATAGCTGCATGATTTGAATCTGCTTCAATTAAATCAGTGCCTCTGGTTCTATATTGATATAGAACAGTTCATATCTTAACGATGTTAAGGTACGGGGAGTTGTCCGGTTTATGATTAAAACCAGACACTAGACAACTCAAGGCATGTTTCTGTAATGGCTGTTTGTGGGTTAACCCAGGCTATGACGAGGGTTGACTTTCTACCATCTGGAAGATCAATAGTGATATTGTTCTAGACTCGCCACGGTTTTAATAAAAATGGATTTTTTCAGAAAACTGCAGTGGGAGTATGGTAGAACTGGAAGTGATTCCAGAACCACAAATGATTACTGAAGATTTGATAGGAACCTAAAGATTCAATCTGGTTTGACATTCTATTGGCCACTCCGCAGATAAGGTGGGTAACTTCAGGCACCCGAAAGGTACTCCGGTAGCCTCAAGGACGGTGACAGGGAAGTTCTTGTTTACCCAGACTTGCCATTGCTGTTGTTCCAGACCGTGAGACCCGGCAGGAGGATGAGTATAGCGTCGTTCTAAACTAGCTTTAGAAGTGTACGTTTATATGACTCTGCCAGAGGATTGTCGTGGTCAGTGGGAGCAGCGGAAGCATTGGCGGACAAGTGGCTTATGTCTATTTATAGACTAAAGCAGATATTGCGGAAATAGATCATCTATTTCTGACGTGACAGTCATAGGCTTGACTTCATCAGAATAGGGGATGGATCTGTTAAGAAGGTAGTAGGGTGTGATGTCCTGGTATTTTGGATGACATGCACAGAGTAGGAAGTGATATTCCTATACTACGATCGGTTATACTTTGGTCGTCACACAGTGGTTTCTCCACACAGGACTTGGACATTATATCAGACATACTGGTTGCTAGATCTATGGTTTTAGATCTAGATTTGGGTGGTTTCCCAATCAGGGTGCTTCGACAGCGTTCTAAGAGTATTTAGAATGGACGACTCCTGGAACAGTAGTGTACCTGCAGGTGATGGAGTCACCCTCTCTAAAGGTGTCTTACAGACTAAAGGGGAGAGGGATGTGCATGATTGGGAGATCACTTGCTCAGGCAATTGAGTCAAGCATGAGATGTCAAGTACCACACCAGATGTTGTTCTTGCACTAGATGCAATAAGTTGATATTGATCCTATCCTAGAGAAACAGTCGGAAGCAGTTCTAGAACATAAGTGAATGTTCTAGGGATATGATAACGACAGCCTCATTCGGGAGACAGTTATCATTCCAGGCTTCCAAGGTGACCTGGACGACAAGGAGATTGTCAAAGTTATTGTTTTCCTTCTGACGAGGGGCAGTATTTTGGACAGGTGGTCCAAGGAAATACTGAGGGAGGCATGGCGCTGGATACTGATTAAGTTCAGTTGACGATACAGTCTAAGAAGTTTGGATTTGGAGTTCATTTATGAGCTAGGTCCCATCAGACATCCAAACACATTCTCAGACAGGTATTGCTCATTTCGGGAGATGGTTTTCTCGGCGAACTTGAGATATAGAGAGACATAGAAAGAAACATCAAGGCGGATCCACTCACTGAGGCTATTCCCCATACGCAATAGTTTCGCAAACGAGTTTTGTGAGACTGACTAGTAGAGGAGTTGGGTGTTCGGTATCACACGGGCTGTGAGTATGCGACATCGCAATAATTAGCCTTGAGTGCAAGTGGGAGATTGTTGGAGATAGTGCCCTCAGAGTCAATTATTGGATCACAGGCACGTGATTGCAATGATTGAGGGAGGACCTATCCCGGTCGGACAGTCTTACTCGAGATGATAGTATGCTATCTGGTTTATCTTTATCATCGTGTACTGCTTTAGGTGACCTGACATGTCGCTATTACACGTTGATAGAGCCCCTAGGATTCTTGCTTGACCACCAGCAGTATGAGGGCGATCATATAAGTGGGAGCTGGTAGTCTATAAGCACATCCTTAAAAGGTCCCTAGTCGTGGGAGTTTCGAGACAGGGCATCGATACTCCAGAGTAGACTAGTGTATACAGTCGAGACCCCGATGAGGGGCGGTGGCCGGTCTCACAAGCCACTGGTGTCAGTTGGCTCACCTAAGATGTATACAGGTGCTCATTGGGTTATGAGTACACCGGACAGGACTCGCCGGGAACATGCTAGTTGGTCTTATACCTGACGTCAGATAGCAGTTCCCTGGTGACATGTGTACAGGTTAGTTCATCGACCTGAGGATCGTCATTTGTCTCGTGTGAGTTCCCACTGTACTTTGATTACTACCCTACCACGCTCAAAGGAGACGTGCAAACAGGTTTTAGTTGGGTACAGTCCCGAGCCACATGGAGGCAGTGAGCGGATCTTCGGGGGTTCGTCTCTCCCGGTATTGGGGGTGAGGTCGCGCTTTGTCTAAGTGAGCCATTACACAAAGCCCTCGGCCGAGGCAGGAGATTTACTGGTAGGTATTCCAGTAGTATCTCAGGGTGTTCTGGGCTACACTCCGACACGACTTGTACCGCTTTTGGGGGTCTGACTTTTACCAACCCCCTAGGCCCGCCATGCGATGCTCATAGAAGAACGGACCGGACTGTACGGATATTGTCACTGACAGGCTCAGTAGGGTGTCAGGCTGAGTTCGCTCACAGACGTCCCTTTTGGTCAATACCTGCTAGCCCGTTACGTATTGGCTTATACCTCTGACGTGCTAGTGGTTAAATCCACAACCAAGGTGTTGACGAGTCTTTAGAGTCCCCCACATTCAGTTACTCAAGTTTCGGGCGAAAAGCTGTAGAGGCCGTATGGAGATATGGCAGGGTCCGATCAGATACGTGCGGTATTGCACGGATCAGGATCGGACGGTTAGTACTGGAGGCCGTATGGATATATGGCAGAGTTCGATCAGATACATGCGGTATTGCACGGATCAGGATCGGACGGATATTACTAACCGGCTTTGGTTTAAGCCGGATCCTAGTATAGTACAGTGTAGATTTTGTCTCATTGCATTTGTATTTCGGTCGGAATACAAATGCGGGTGTGTATGCACAGTATCGGGGTTTTCCTGTAATTTATTACGGGACCAGTTTTCTGGAGTTGCCAGTTTGCTTTCCGTTTCGGCCATATTTCTTTGTATCGTTCATTGGCCGAAGATTGGTGGAGAAGGGCTTATTTGCAATTGTGCAAATAAGCATTTGTGGAGGGTGGTGATTGCATATTGTGGTATCATGATAGCTTTTCTTTGACCTTGACTTCTATCTTCATCATGGCTTGACTTTTGTAGGACATGATTGTTGATGATGATGAAGGGTGAGGTTGGTGGAGTGTTGGTGTTTCTTTGTGATCATTTCTTCATATGATAACCATTCCTCTCTCTCTTGCATGATTGGTGAGTGGCTCCCATTTTTTTTTGACACTCTCTCTCATTCTCACTCCCACCTTGAGCCAAGGCCGGCCACTTGAGGGGAGGGGCTGTCCCAAATTTTGGAATGGGGATTTTCTCTCTTCATGCTTGCTAAAATCCCAAGTTCATCAAAAAATTCCACCACTTCAATTCCTCCACAAAAGGGCAAACTCCTAAACCCCAAATGAGACATATAGATCTTCACTATATTCTACAGCAAATCTTGGGCACATCGACTTGCCAGCTTCGTGCCCGAGTTGCCTCGGTATAGAGGTGGGAGCCCGTAAAAGATGCAGACGATGTGGTGCCCTTCCGGCAAGGAGGCGACGACCGGAGTTTCCGCAGGAGATCGGGACGACGACGAGAAGACCGGAGGACTCGGATCAATCAGTATATCTCTAACCCATCTTGTAGTTAGCTAGGACTAGTTAATGGTTCGATCCGGGTTTTAGTGCGCGGTGGTGCCGGTTTGCTAGTTTGCAAAATTAAAGTTTTTCGCTTCCGCATTTTTGGCGTCGGATTGACAGCCGGGGCGCCGCCGTGCACTTACACTATTCAGTTGTCTTTTCCTTTTACCTTCTCTCAGGTTGTGAGTGCCCCTTAGATTAGGGGATAGTACACCCATTACGTAAATTGGATAGTCTTCTTCCAAACCATAGGCAGGTGCCGACCGGTAGGGAATGAGGAAAACCAATTAGCCTAAACGGTGTACAGAAGGTATTATGTAAAGACAAAGAAAGGGATTAGAAGGAGGGCAAAGTAAATTGCGACTGATATTCACGACCAAACCAAGTATTTCCTTACCACTCCCACTTCACCTTTGTATTTCTCCAGGACACTCTGTATCACTACGAAGATCCACAGTTTATTGGATACTCCATCGTATGGTTATATACGAACTCGAAAGGAACTTGTTCCAGTTCGGGGATGGATTCTGGTTCAGGAGAAATAGGAATAAGGTTTATTCGGTTGTCTTTTATCTTCACCTTCTCTCGCATTGCGAGTGCTCTTAGGATTAGGACAGTACACCCATTATGCTTATTGGATAGTCTTCTTCCAAACCATAGGCTGGTGCCGAACGGTAGGGAAGGAAGAAAACCATTTGGCCTAAAGGGGTGTACAGAAGGTAATGACTAAAGACATATAAAGGGATTTGGAGAGATGGCAAAGAAATATAAGGTTACAGTTGTGAATCTGGATAATGGAAGAGGCATTACTAGGAATACCCGGATACCCCATCGAAACATTTGAATGTTTCAGTTTCACTGTGTACTGTTAAAAAAAACTGATTTCCCAATCAGCACTTGCTCCAGGGTATGTATTTACCAGGTATGTTTCTCACATCTGTATGGTTTTACAGATGATGAGTGGGAGTAAGTTATTCGTAATTAGGTGATCATCCTCATTATATCGGAATTCGTTGTAATTGGTGATATTTGAGGAAGTCACCTGGGTTGTTTGCCGGACGGCAAATATTTGGTTTTGAATATCCGTTTTAATGCACCAATTTCAAATTGAAATATTTGTACGTCTATTTTTATAGAGTGAGATATAACTTTTTAAAATTATGTCTAGTGACATTTACCTATATCAGTGGATGGTTAGGTAAGGAGTATTAAACAGCGGTGTAATTCTTCATAACCATAGTACAGTTTTCAACCTACGACACACAGTGAATGAGTTATTACACTCAAGGGACTTATACAGAGTATTGTATGTTGTCCAGTGTCCATTAGGACAGAGGGGTTGGTACTCGTACTAGATTCTGTTTACTTATGACTTCTCTTGTTCTTAGACAAGTGTTTCGTTGAAACACAAGGTCTGAGTTTTGAGAAGTTATAGGTATAAGATTAAAGTAGAGAACCAGGAGTCGCAAGTATCGGGATTCTTCAAAGTGATCGAAGATGTAGATACTTGTGTATGGTATTCAGTTGATAGTAATGATTAAGAGAACTTGCTTCTCTTTCAGGTTACTCATAATTGGAAGCATTCCCAAGTTGAGTAACGCTGATCGGCCTCTTTCCATTTAGTTGACATGCACTGGAGACAGCTGCATGATTTGAATCTGGTTCAATTAAATCAGTGCCTCTGTTTCTATATTGGATATAGAACAGTTCATATCTTGACATTGTTAAGGTACGAAGAGTTGTCCGGCTTATGCTTAAAACCAGACTCCGGATAACTCAAGGCACGTTTCTGTAATGGCTGTTTGTGGGTTGACCCGGGCTATGACGAGGGTTGACTTTCTACCATCTGGAAGATTAATAGTGATATTGTTCTTGACTCGCCACAGTTTTAATAAAAATGGATTTTTTCAGAAAACAGTAGTGGGAGTATGGTAGAACAGGAAGTGATTCCAGAACCGCAAACGATTACTGAAGATTTGATAAGAACCTAAAGATTCAATCTGGTTTGACATTCCGTTGGCCACTCCGCAGATATGGTGGGTAACCTTAGGCACCCGAGAGATACTCCAGTAGCCTCAAGGACGGTGACAGGGAGGTTCTTATTTACCCAGACTTGCCATTGCTGTTGTTCCAGACTATGAGACCCGGCAGGAGGATGAGTATAGCGTCGTTCTAAACTAGCTTTAGAAGCATACGTGTATATGACTCTGCCAGAGGGTTATCGTAGTCAGTGGGAGCAGCGGAAGCATCGGTGGACAAGTGGCTTATGTCTATGGACTAAAGCAGATATAGCAGAGATAGATCATCTGTTTCTGATGTGACAGTCATAAGTTTGACTTCATCAGAATAGGGGATGGATCTGTTAAGAAGGTAGTAGGGTGTGATGTCCTGGTATTTGGATGACATACACAGAGTAGGAAGTGAAATTCCTATACTACGGTCGGTTAAACTTTGGTTGTCACACAGTGGTTTCTCCACATAGGACTTGAATATTATATCAGACATTCTGGTTACTAGATCTATAGATCTAGATTTAGGTGGTTTCCCAATCTGGGTACTTAGACAGCATTCTATGAGTATTTAGAATAGACGACTCCTGGCATGGTAGTATACCTGCAGGTGATGGAGTCACCCTCTCTAAAGGTGTCTTACAGACTAAAGGGTAAAGGGATGTGCATGATTGGCAGATCACTTGCTTAGGCAATTGAGTCAATCATGAGATGTCAAGTACCACACCAGATGTTGTTTTTGCAGTAGGTGCAATAAGTTGATATTAATCCAATCCGGGAGAAACAGTCGGAAGCAGTTTTAGAACATAAGTTGATGCTCTAGGGATTTGATAACGGCAGCCTCCTTTAGGAGACAGTTATCATTCCAGGCTTCCAAGGTGACCTGGATGACAGAGTGACTTTCAGAGTTATAGTTTTCCCTCTGACGAGAGGCAGTATTTTGGACAGGTGGTCCAGGTGGATACTGAGGGAAGGATGGCGCAGGATACTGATTAAGTTCAGTTGACGATACAGTCTAAGAAGTTTGGATTTGGAGTTCACTTATGAGATAGGTCCCATCAGACATCCAGACATTCTAAGACAGGTATTGCTCATTTCAGGAGATGGCTTTCTCCGCGAACATGGGATATAGAGAGACATAGAAAGAAACATCAGAGCGGATCCACTCACTGAGGCTATTCCTCGAACGCAATAGTTTCGCAAACGAGCTTTCTGAGATTGATTAGTAGAGGAGTTGGGTGTTCGGTATCACACGGGCAGTGAGTATGCGACATCACAATAATTAGCCTTGAGTGCAAGTGGGAGATTGTTGCATATAGTGCCCTCAGAGTCAATTATTGGATCACAGGCACACGATTACAATGATTGAGGGAGGACCTATGCCGGTAGGACATTCTTACTCGAGATGATAGTATGCTATCTGGTTTATCTTTATCATCGTGTACTACTTTAGGTGACCTTACGGGTCACTATTGCACGTTGATAGATCCCCTAGGATTCTTGCTTGACTACCAGCAGTATGAGGGCGATCATATACGTGAGAGCTGGAGTCTATAAGCACATCCTTAAAAGGTCCCTAGTCATGGGAGTTTCGAGACAGGGCATCGATACTCCAGAGTAGACTTGTGTATACAGTCGAGACCCCGACGAGGGGCGGTGGCCGGTCTCACAAGCTACTGGTGTCAGTTGGTTCACCTAAGATGTATGCAGGTGCTCATTGGGTTATGAGTACACCGGACAGGACTCGCCGGGAACCTGCTAGTTGGGATTATACCAGACGTTAGATAGCGGTTCCTAGGTGACATGTGTACAGGTTAGTTCATCGACCAGAGATCGTCATTTGTCTCGTGTGAGTTCCCACTGTGCTTTGATTACTACCCTACCACGCTCAAAGGAGACGTGCAAACAGGTTTTAGTTGGGTACAGTCCCGAGCCATATGGAGGCAGTGAGCGGATGTGCAGGGGTTCGTCTCTCCCGGTATTGGGGGTGAGGCCGCGCTGTGTCTAGGAGAGCCAGTACATGAAAAGTCCTTGGCCAAGGCAGGAGATTTACTGGTAGGTATTCCAGTAGTATCTCAGGGTGTTCTCGGCTACACTCCGACACAACTTGTACCGCTTTTGGGGGTCTGACTTTACCAACCCCCTAGGCCCGCCATGCGATGCTCATAGACGAACGGACCGGACTGTACGGATATTGTCACTGACAGGCTCAGTAGGGTGTCAAGATGAGTTCGCTCATCGACGTCCCTTTTGGTCAATACCTGGTAGCCCGTCATGTATTGGCTAATACCTCTGACGTGTTAGTGGTTAAATCCACAACCAAAGTATTGACGAGTCTTTAGAGTCCCCCACAGAACAGTTTCTCAAGTTTCGGGCGAAACGCTGTAGAGGCCGTATGGAGATATGGCAGGGTTCGATCAGATACGTGCGGTATTGCACGGATCGTGATCGGACGGATTTTACTAGCGGGCTTTGGTTTAAGCTGGATCCTAGTATTAGACAGTGTAGTTTTGTCTCTTTGCATTTGTATTCAGTGGGAATACAAATGCGGGCATGTATATGCAGTCGCGGGGTTTTCCTGTAATTTATTACGGGATCAGTTTTCTGAAGTTGCCAGTTTGCATTCTGTTCCGGCCGGTTTTCCTTTGTTCCTTCACGGCCGGACATTATGGTGGAGGGGGGTTATTTGCAAGTTTGCAAATAATTAATTGTGGAGCGGTTTCTTGCATTTGTGGCTTCATCATGATGTGATTCTCTTTGAGTCTTATCCTTTGCACTTATGAGAAATGGATTGATTTGGTTTTGAGAGGATTTTTGATGTGAGATTATTTTGATCATTATCTTCACTTATTGGTATTTTGCTTGCTCTCTCTCCTCATTCTATCATGAGAGGGGCCGGCCACATTTCTTGGTGGGGAGAATGAGGTTTTTCATTTTGGTGTATCGAAATTATTCTTATTCTCATTTTGTATAAAAGTTCATAAGTCTCTCCAAAGTTCATTCCCTTTTTGTTTTCTCCTCCACCATGGCAACAACTTCAAACCCCAAAGAGGCAAACCATTCATCACTTCTCTACTTCAACCTTGGACGCGTCGGCTAGCCAACTTCGCGCCCGAGTTGCCTCGGTCCAGAGGTGGGAGCCCGTAAAAGAATCCGCTACGTGGTGCCCTTTCCGACGAGGAGGTGACAGACGGAGATTCCGCGGGAGATCGGAGTGGAGACGAAGACCGAAGGACACGGATCGCTTGGTATAACTCTCTACCCATCTTGTAGTTTGCTAGTAGATAGGTTAATGGCCCGATCTGGGATAAAAGTGCGCGGTGGTGCCGGTTTGCTAGTTCGCAAAGTTTTTCGTTTCCGCGTTTCCGGTGTCGGATCGACGGCCGGGGCGCCGCCGTGCACTTACAGATCGCTTGCGGCTCGTGGGTGTTTGATATGATCATCACCTACTGTCGGCGTATTGACGAGTCATTAGAGTGCTACACAGAGGTTTCTTGGTTCATGCGAAATGGAGTAGGAGCACATATGTGATATGTGCGGGACCGAGATTAATGCGTGTATGTGATACCGCTTTCTATTCTCGTGTTTTGTGACATCGTAGGTTATATGTGATATAGAAAAGTTATCGGATTAAGTGTTGATTCGATAAGTTGTTACATTTGATATTAGTCGGTTATATGTGATATAGCCGGATTATTAATTCAAGTGTTGATTTAATAATTTAATGTAGAATTATATATTTGATATATTAAATTACATTAACTAATATTAGCTCAATTAAATATTCATTTTTCTCACTTATGATACATTGATATATATGTGATATATGTTAAACGTATTGTTTCTTTTTGCACAAAATATATGTGATATATATTTATGTGTCATGCTAGGTTACACTTGCAACATAGATGTATGAGACTCACACCATGCTAGGTTTAATGTTAAGGTTTATATATATTTATTAAGTAATTCAAAATGGTGGAAATTGTCATGGCTTGTTGCTTGGATGGAGCTTGTAGAACATTGACTTAGTCCACTCCTTTGTCATGCTTAAGATATTTGCTAACCTAACCATTACCCTTACACCATGGTTAACTCTCTACATCAGTTAGTGTATGACACTAACTCACCATGGTTGCAATTCTAACCTCACTCTCTCATTGATCTCTTCATCACTTCTTCTTCTTCCAAGAGAGAAAAAGCTTGCTAGTTTTTTCTAAGTGATGAAACCTTGTGAGAAAAATAAATCTAAAGTGAGCCCACTTCCTACTTCATCATCTTATACTATTAGACATTTAGTTTAGGGTGTTTGCTTCACTAATTTCACCATTAGTGAAGAGCTAGCATGAGCTCGAGTCTCCTCGACGTAGATCATCTTCGACCTCGAAGACATTGAGCAAGCTTGTTCGTTTCTTCAAGTGAACTCTTACTAGAGTCCGGGTCTTCACAACTTGCAGCGAAGGGACTACGACATGGAGCTTTAGAAGTGAAGGACCAGTCTACAAACGTTGTATACTCTCATTCACTTAGATGTAAAGTGTTTACATTTAGTATCGTCAGATTTTCTAGTAACGATTCTAGGGTTAGGGTTAGCTAATACGGCAATTATTAAAAAATGGTATGGACGATGCCTCCCGAAAACTTGCTACCGTTCTAGAAAACCCTAGAGTAGTGAACACCCGAACTCTAGTAAGGGTTCAAATGAAGAAATGAACAAACTTGCTTAATGTTTTCGAGGCCGAAGATGATCTACATCGAGGAGACTCAAGCTCATGATACCTCTTCACTAATATGTGAATTAGAGAAGCAAACATCCTAAACTAAATGGCTAATAGTATAGGATGATGAAGTAGGAATTGGGCCCTCTGTAGATTTTTTTTTCTCACAATATTTCATCACTTCGAAAAAAGCTACCAAGCTTTTTCTCAAAACGAAGAAGATGAAGTGAAGATGAGAGAATGAACTCATAAGGTGAGAATAGCAACCATGGGTGAGTTAGTGTCATATACTAACTTATGTAGAAACTTAACTAGGGCTAAGTTTAATGGTTAGGTTAATAAATATCTACAAGTGAAACAAAAATGGTGGACTTGGTCAATGTTTCCACAAGCTTCTACAAGCTTGTGGCCATAACAGTTTCCATCCAATTTTGAATTACATAGATAAATATAAACCCTGCATTATATCAAACATAGTGTAAGTCTCATACACCCATGAAGCATGTGGCATCAAGCATGACATAAATAAATGTATATTAATATATATCATATATATACTATATGCACATAAGTGAGAAAAAGAATACTTATTGAGCAAATATTAGTTAATGTAAGTTAATATATCAAATATATAATTATACATTAAATTATCAAATCAACACTTGATTTAATAATCCGGCTATATCACATACAACCGACTAATATAATATGAATCAACTTATCGAATCAACACTTGATCCGATAACCCGGTTATATCACATATAACCGACCGATATCACATATCGCGAGAATAGAATACGGTATCATATACATGCATTAATCTCGGTCCCGCACATATCATATATGTGCTCCTACTCCATTTCGCATGAACCAGGAAACCTCTGTGTAGGACTCTGAAGACTCGTCAATACGCTGGCAGAATGTGATGATCATATCAAACACCCACAAGTCGCAAGCAGTCTGCTAAACGTAATGGCCACCCAGGTATTGAGCGATCAGAAGATCAACAAGCAAGTCTGCTAATACTCCTGCGAATCCAATCAGTAATACTATCGTACAGTCCGGTCTCTTCGTCGGATAAGTCGCAAATCACAGTCTTGGGGTGGTATATTGTCCGACCCTAATATCCTGATAAGTCATGCCGATGCAAGGTCCATAACGGTTCGAGAAACTACTGATAACACTTACCAATAGATCTCAGCAACCATGGCCAGGGATTTCCTGTTATGGCCAATCGAGCATAGCGCAACATCAACTCCTAATACCAGGAGAGACGAATCCCCTCCTATCGCTTATTGCCTCCATGTTACTCGGGACTATACCCAAAAACCATCTTTTTGCATGATCTCTTGACCGTGGTATGGTGGAAATCAAAGAACTGTAGGAATCACACAAGACTCTATGGCGATCTTGGGTCGACAGACTAACCTGTACAAGTGTCACCAGAGAAATGTTATCTGACGATAGGTATAATACCATCTAGGAGTTCTCGGCGACTCCGTCCAGTGTATCCAGTCTCCACTGAGCACCCGTATACCTTCTCTGATGTCATACACCAATGGATATGGGATAATCCATCGCCTATCATATGGGTCGAAAAGCGTAAACGCTAGTGTCACGACCCGAAAGTACGGAACGTGACCGGCACTTAGATTATGAAGCGTCTAGAGGCGCCACGTAACCTAAGTAAGCCGAAGCCCAGAAATCTAAACCATAGAAGAAGAAAAAGAAAACAAGTTTAAAAGAATCAGCAAAATTCCCAAAAATTTCGGCAGAGTCTCCTCTGAAAAAACTGGCCCCCAAATGGGTACAACAAGTATAATATACATAAACAATAAAAAGCATCCCCAAACGGGAGCTAGCTCAACGCCAACAGGCGGAAACAACCACAACAGCACAATAATATACAACGCTAAAGGGCGAGGCTCAAAACTCAAAAGAAAACAAAACCACCAGATCAGAATAATACATGCGCGACTCTAAGGTCGAAATAAAAGACTGGTCCAATAAACTTATCAAGTAATACAAATATGGTTGATGGAGCTTACTAGATACAAATGAACGAATAAAAGTACAATGGTGGTTCGGATACAAGTGAACCAACCTACCGTGCAAATCACCCAGAAAGAATAGATGTGCCAGCAAGCTGCCAGGGAAACCTGTACACCGAACCTGTAATAAAATTTGGCACAACGGGGGTGAGTTGCCAACTCGTGAGTAGAAAACATCTACAAAAAGAAATCGAATGCACGACGCTATCCTAGGTCATAATAATACACTACTAAGTCCCAATCATCTAGTAATAGTAGGGTAATACTACGTGTAAGTGCAGATACTCCGTGCTCGTGTCAGTGCCGCATATAGTACTATGTCATATGAATGGATATGCATGCACCATGAATATAAAACAATCAATCCAGAAATCCGGATATATCTGTATAAGAAATCTTTAACTGTTATCATAGTAAAATGTGTATAGGAACCTGAAATCTCAATAATGAAATCCATGGAAATCCGTGTCAAGTATCGACACAAATATGTAAATCTCAAATCTCATAGTCTCAATACCTCGGGCTCCGTCAGTCCGGATCGGCCCATATCACTAAATCTCACGACAACGGTCGGTATCCTCCGGATATCCGCCGCGCCAGACATCACCGGTAGGTAGCCTTCCCCTGCCAGGCTCATCGTCTACAACTCGATCTTCTTGCCCCGGGGTACCATACCGGGCCCACCATGTACCCGAGACGGTTCATCCACTCCTCGAATCGGGTCTCGAAATCCATCGAAACCATAAAATCTCATGGTGGACGACACATACATCACGAGAAAACCGCATCTTATGTTTTTAAAAAGAGAGGAGGAGGAGAGAGAAGTTTTTATAGATTCTTGCGGTTTTCTCCAAAATCCAGAAATCTCATAGAAATCCAAATCTCAAAATCATGAGTAACTATATGATAAGTGTCGGCATATGCCCATAATACTGCATGATAACATGAAAATATGAATGCATGAATGTCTAAGCAATAAATATCATGTCTGTACTAATGTTAGAGAATAATCACAATATTATAGCGGTCTAGTTGTTAACTGATTCTATCCATAAAAAACAATATGATCTAAAGTGTACGTGACATAGCAATTACCGATGATGATGTGTGTGAGCCGGCAAATAAGTGTGCGTGGAGTATGCGCATCATCGTTAATAGTGCTGGTGTCCTAACAGGTAAAGTTAATACTGATTATAACAACATATAAAAGAACATGCACCATGATGATTACAGTATGAATGCAAGACAGATGTGCATTATCCACCCCTCTGCGACATACGAGAACGACTATCACTTTATGAATCGAACCTAAACTAGTGTCCATCTAATCTCCTAAGGAACTTAACCTGAGAAACTAGTCATTAAGAAACAAGAGTCTACCTAGGTCTGAATCAATATCTCTAATAGTCGGCAATCCAGCCTCAATAGCGTCACGTACGAAGTACGGCTTCCTCGAATTAAGAGTGCGGATCAATCATCATATATATGCCTCGTACGGTAAAATCCATCGTACGGCATCCCAATATCGGGGTACGGGTCAAGTATCTCCTAGGTGTCTCATTATTCGTATAATGTCATCACCAACACATCTCATGATCAAGGTGCTAAACTGTAATCGCCTACATCAATCATATATCATTGCCATCATAATAAGCATCATTAGTTTATCCTCAGAAATAGCATGTCATATGTATCATATTGTGATTAAGTCATACTGATATCATATCGTCCTCAAGTCACACCTCTATGATATCGACATCAGGTCACACCTATATGATGTCGTAATCAAGTCATACATATCCCATATCGTGATCAATCACAGGTTACAGTCCGGGTACTATTTTAGAGTCCTATGTACCTCAATATCATCACTACCCCTTATAATTTATGTATAGATGTTCATTATCTTATCCTCTAATGATTCGCTAACACTTAATACGACTGTATTGCCAAAAATCACGGCATCAAGCCCAGTTACACTATTTCATCATACCTCGGATATCATATCACATCAATGAATCCCATATACGGGTTGTATATATATGTATATACCTATACCTAGTTCTATATATATACACACATACACGTATACCCCATGTCGAGTTTCAGTGTGTGCGTGTGTATGTTTCTATCTGAAACCTACGAACCTCTTCCAAGGTACTCATCCTCAGATATGGTTTTCCTAAATCAGTCTAGTCCAGCCTAGGGTCAATACTAAGGTCCTACTGATTAAGAATCTAGGGTCACATCTGGTTTCCTAATGTCAATAAGTACTATTCCTATTCTACGTTGCGGGGGTGCTAAACGCCATCCACCCGACTTCCCCCCGTAGATATGCATCTACTCACCTGGTCCATGTCTGCCGAAGACAGTGTCGCCATCCTCCTCTTCATCGCCCGCAGTCCACGTGAGGGGTACCTAAACGTAAACATATAAATAGTATCGTAAACTGAATCACATACGAAAGTCAAACGATACAAAGAACAAGCATAGGTTAAAACATATGTCCCGTCCACGCAAAAGAACCAAATATCGCTCGATATCGGCGTACGAACTCCGATGGATCGAAATAAACATCAACAAATAACTCGTAGTTTTAAAACACCTTACTTATATTATAAAACATGATTAAATCCATCGAAACCCTAAAATCCATCAAACCGTCCAATTTCGTAAAACCCGAAAATACCAATTTACCGTTTTTCATCAAAACTTGACATTTAAATGAAACCAATGGTCATAAAACTCATTAAATAGCATAACTAGACTATACAAACCATTACTATATTTTTATTACACAAATTTGTATAAATTTGAAATTTCTAGTTTGCAACCTTTAACAATTTTCAACATTTTTCAAGCAAAATACCACAATTCCATCACAAAACATGATTTTGCATGAATTAATGTATTAAACTACAATTCATGATGATAATGATATAATGAAACCATGATTATATTTTTAATTTCATTTATATAGGAATTTCCAAAATCTAGTTTACAAAATACTAGCATTTTATTACTATTTTCCAATTATCAAAGAAAACTAGTGATCAAACTAAGTTTTTCTTTCCTTTAATATGCTAATATTCTCATTAAAACTACCATCTAATGATAGCAAGCTTAATAAGAATTTTATTTTACCCACAAACACATTTTAGAAAAATCTAGTTAGCTAAATAGCTTAATTAAAACAATTTGAATAAACAATTTATTATACAACAACCATGCAATATTTTTCCACTCTAAAAGATGTTAAACTAGCTATTATAATCTTATTTAATTAATAAAAACCACAACTTGAATTTACAAACCCTAACTTTAATTTTAAAATTTGCAACTAGAATTAATATATTAATTCTAATTATGCTTTAAAAGAAACATCTAATAGAAATAAAACAAAAGAAGGAAATTTATACCTTCAAAATATGAAACCCAAACATGAAAATGAGCCTCCAAAATGCATGCTTTCCCACTCCAAAATCCATGTAAAGAAGAGCAAAGAACAAAGGGTAGGAATTTATTAGGATTTTGTGCAATTTTTATTGAATTTTGGAGGATTTTTGATGATTTTTTGAGTTGAAATAAAAATGAAAAATGGGGGGGGGGCTGCCATGGGGGTGTGGCCGGCCATGCAAGGGGGAGAGGGAGAAAGAGAAAAGAGTTTCATGAGTTGTGTAGAAACTTCATCAAATAATATCTCACTTTATGTCTTTTCATGAATTTCTTCATTTTCTTTCATTTCTTTACTAAAACAACCTAGAAAACTCAAGAAAAATGGGAAAATTTGCAAATAAATTTTTCATGATACACACTAAATTCTAATATGCCATGGTTCATTTTTACAAATTAAAACCATTCAAATTTGTAATTTACACTATTTTAGTGTAAAAATAAATCTTATGTTAATATTTAAAATAATTAATTTAGGAAAAATATTTAATTAAACTAAAAATTTATAAGTGGCTAAATAAACACCATTTAGTAGTAATTACATAATTAAAATAGGTATTTTTGAAATTATAATGAAAAACAATCACGGTTTAGTTTTACGAAAAATACATTTTACTTTACCGAAAATCATAAAATTCACTTAAATAATTTTATTCATTTAATTATTTATTTAATTATTTTTAAAACGTTACAATCTTCCCCCCTTTAAGAAATTCGTTCCCCGAATTTAAATTAAAACTCCCCCTCCGAATATTAAAACATTTAGCAAACACTCAAATCGTCGGGGCTTCGAAATCATCAATACATAAAAAAAAATCAACTCCGTCAAGCATTACGCAATGATCGGAGTTATGGCGAGAATAAAATATTAAAACCCAATATGAAAACCATCTTAATATACATCAATCTATAACTTATATATAGTGCGCATCATAGTAAAACCATCCAAATATCTGGATAAGGAAATATGCAAAAACCGCTTTTGAAAATTGCCGTGTGATGCACGTGTCATGGCATAAGTAGCGGACGTTTATTTAAAAAAAATAGCTATATATATATATATCTTTTATTTAACATACACATCCCGCCTGGTTACTAAATCAAATAGTAATGATTATAAAAACACACTGCTCAAACTGAAATCAATCCCAATCACATCAATAAAATATCATGTGCGTCCGGTGCGCACTGAAATCGAAACCAAATACAGATACCATGAATACACACAACAACAAGACTAAGTGCAACAGGTGTGCACCAAAAACATCTGTCAAGTGCAACGGGCGTGCACGACACAATATCAGGTGCATCTAATCTGCACAAAACCCCGATTTAGTGTATCTGGTGTGCACAAAATCGCATCAAGTGCGCCAAGTATGCGCAAGAATCCTAATCAGGTGCACATGGTGCAAGAAAACATACATCGAATATCAAAATCGAAATCACAGTACAAAAATGCATGAAAACTAGGTCGAAACATATGTCAAAATCATATGCACGAAATCAAATCAAAAATCTCGAAATATATAAAACCAAATCAAGTGTACTGGGTATGTACTAAACAACATCAATACAACTGATATATGAAACACAAATAGAATGCAATAAAGGTACACACATGAAATACCAATCGTAGAACAAAGTTCTCAAAATACCAAAATCCAATCAACGAAAATATGAAATTCAAATCACTAAATCATAATCGTAAACACTATCGTCAATGTGCGCCTCTTTCCTCTGATGTCGATTGCTTCGAACTCGTCTCTTCGTAGCTGTGCTGACTGCGCTACCAACGGCAATACTCATGTCCAGAGCCTCCCACATAGTCGATCCCTTCACTTGATAACCGGACTACATTAAACTTTTCGATCGATCCATCAAAATCCCATAATTCCCCGAGAGCTCAACACTCAAGTACAGTTTAAAAAATATCCGGTACATACCCCAGTATCGATGATCCAGCCGTAGAAGGGCAAACCCAAGCCTCACTAATGGCACCACGGAACTGCCGTAAACCCTAAGGTTCAAGGGCGTTCTCGTGGTCATTATGTCGAGTTAGGGTTTCATCCTTCTAGAGGGTCCATCGAAATACCTGCATGTTCTTCCGAATACCTTAAACTTGGGAAAATGGTTTTCTGATAATCGTTCAAACCCTTTAACTTCATCCGGACGGCACGTGAATACCCTTCGTCCGCACGCTAAGCAATGCTTCAATCCTCAAGAATAAACGATACCCTAATGGTTATCGCATTCGAGCCGCAGCTCCCTCTGCCCGTGGTAACAGAAACCACCATCCGATATCGACGAAGATAGATCAAAGGAACGAATGAAATACGGTGCAAACAATGTACATCCTAAGGCTCCTTAAGCAGAGTAGCGTATCGTAAGTATGCCGCGGACCATACCCACGGTACGTTACTCTACCTAAATCGCCTACTCCATCAACTAAGGGTCACCTAGACTTATACAAGGTTAAACCTAGCGCTCTGATACCAACTTTGTCACGACCCGAAAGTACGGAACGTGACCGGCACTTAGATTACGAAGCGTCTAGAGGCGCCACGTAACCTAAGTAAGCCGAAGCCCAGAAATCTAAACCATAGAAGAAGAAAAAGAAAACAAGTTTAAAAGAATCAGCAAATTTCCCAAAAATTTCGGCAGAGTCTCCTTTGAAAAAACTGGCCCCCAAATGGATACAACAAGTATAATATACATAAACAATAAAAAGTATCCTCAAACGGGAGCTAGCTCAACGCCAACAGGCGGAAACAACCACAACAGCACAATAATATACAACGCCAGAGGGCAAGGCTCAAAACTCAAAAGAAAACAAAACCACCAGATCAGAATAATACATGCGCGACTCTAAGGTCGAAATAAAAGACTGGTCCAATAAACTTATCAAGTAATACAAGTATGGTTGATGGAGCTTACTAGATACAAATGAACGAATAAAAGTACAATGGTGGTTCGGATACAAGTGAACCAACCTACCATGCAAATCACCCAGAAAGAATAGATGTGCCAGCAAGCTGCCAGGGAAACCTGTACACCGAACCTGTAATAAAATTTGGCACAACGGGGGTGAGTTGCCAACTCGTGAGTAGAAGACATCTACAAAAAGAAATCGAATGCACGACGCTATCCTAGGTCATAATAATACACTACTAAGTCCCAATCATCTAGTAATAGCAGAGTAATACTACGTGTAAGTGCAGATACTCCGTGCTCGTGTCAGTGCCTCATATAGTACTATGTCATATGAATGGATATGCATGCACCATGAATATAAAACAATCAATCCTGAAATCCGGATATATCTGTATAAGAAATCTTTAACTGTTATCATAGTAAAATGTGTATAGGAACCTGAAATCTCAATAATGAAATCTATGGAAATCCGTGTCAAGTATCGACACAAACATGTAAATCTCAAGTCTCATAGTCTCAATACCTCGGGCTCCGTCAGTCCGGATCGGCCCATATCACTAAATCTCACGACAACGATCGGTATCCTCCGGATATCCGCCGCGCCAGACATCACCGGTAGGTAGCCTTCCCCTGCCAGGCTCATCGTCTACAACTCGATCTTCTTGCCCCGGGATACCATACCGGGCCCACCATGTACCCGAGACGGTTCATCCACTCCTCGAATCGGGTCTCGAAATCCATCAGAAAACATAAAATCTCATGGTGGACGACACATACATCACGAGAAAACCGCATCTTATGTTTTTAAAAAGAGAGGAGGAGGAGAGAGAAGTTTTTATAGATTCTTGCGGTTTTCTCCAAAATCCAGAAATCTCATAGAAATCCAAATCTCAAAATCATGAGTAACTATATGATAAGTGTCGGCATATGCCCATAATACTGCATGATAACATGAAAATATGAATGCATGAATGTCTAAGCAATAAATATCATGTCTGTACTAATGTCAGAGAATAATCACAATATTATAGCGGTCTAGTTGTTAACTGATTCTATCCATAAAAAACAATATGATCTAAAGTGTACGCGACATAGCAATTACCGATGATGATGTGTGTGAGCCGGCAAATAAGTGTGCGTGGAGTATGCGCATCATCGGTAATTGTGCTGGTGTCCTAACAGGTAAAGTTTATACTGATTATAGCAACATATAAAAGAACATGCACCATGATGATTACAGTATGAATGCAAGACAGATGTGCATTATCCACCCCTCTGCGACATACGAGAACGATATCACTTTATGAATCGAACCTAAACTAGTGTCCATCTAATCTCCTAAGGAACTTAACCTGAGAAACTAGTCATTAAGAAACAAGAGTCTACCTAGGTCTGAATCAATATCTCTAATAGTCGGCAATCCAGCCTCAATAGCGTCACGTACGAAGTACGGCTTCCTCGAATCAAGAGTGCGGATCAATCATTAAATCTATGCCTCGTACGGTAAAATCCATCGTACGGCATCCCAATATCGGGGTACGGGTCAAGTATCTCCTAGGTGTCTCATTATTCGTATAATGTCATCACCAACACATCTCATGATCAAGGTGCTAAACTGTAATCGCCTACATCAATCATATATCATTGCCATCATAATAAGCATCATTAGTTTATCCTCAGAAATATCATGTCATATGTATCATATTGTGATTAAGTCATACTGATATCATATCGTCCTCAAGTCACACCTCAATGATATCGACATCAGGTCACACCTATATGATGTCGTAATCAAGTCATACATATCCCATATCGTGATCAATCACAGGTTACAGTCCGGGTACTATTTTAGAGTCCTATGTACCTCAATATCATCACTACCCCTTATAATTTAAGTATAGATGTTCATTATCTTATCCTCTAATGATTCGCTAACACTTAATACGACTGTATTGCCAAAAATCACGGCATCAAGCCCAGTTACACTATTTCATCATACCTCAGATATCATATCACATCAATGAATCCCATATACGGGTTGTATATATATGTATATACCTATACCTAGTTCTATATATATACACACATACACGTATACCCCATGTCGAGTTTCAGTGTGTGCGTGTGTATGTTTCTATCTGAAACCTATGAACCTCTTCCAAGGTACTCATCCTCAGATATGGTTTTCCTAAATCAGTCTAGTCCAGCCTAGGGTCAATACTAGGGTCCTACTGATTAAGAATCTAGGGTCACATCTGGTTTCCTAATGTCAATAAATACTATTCCTATTCTACGTTGCGGGGGTGCTAAACGCCATCCACCCGACTTCCCCCCGTAGATATGCATCTACTCACCTGGTCCATGTCTGCCGAAGACAGTGTCGCCATCCTCCTCTTCATCACCCCCAGTCCACGTGAGGGGTACCTAAACGCAAACATATAAATAGTATCGTAAACTGAATCACATACGAAAGTCAAACGATACAAAGAACAAGCATAGGTTAAAACCTATGTCCCGTCCACGCAAAAGAACCAAATATCGCTCGATATCGGCGTACGAACTCCGATGGATCGAAATAAACATCAACAAATAACTCGTAGTTTTAAAACACCTTACTTTTATTATAAAACATGATTAAATCCATCGAAACCCTAAAATCCATCAAACCGTCTAATTTCGTAAAACCTGAAAATACCAATTTACCGTTTTTCATCAAAACTTGATATTTAAATGAAACCAATGGTCATAAAACTCATTAAATAGCATAACTAGACTATACAAACCATTACTATATTTTTATTACACAAATTTGTATAAATTTGAAATTTCTAGTTTGCAACCTTTAATAATTTTCAACATTTTTCAAGCAAAATACCACAATTCCATCACAAAACATGATTTTGCATGAATTAATGTATTAAACTACAATTCATGATGATAATGATATAATGAAACCATGATTATATTTTTAATTTCATTTATATAGGAATTTCCAAAATCTAGTTTACAAAATACTAGCATTTTATTACTATTTTCCAATTATCAAAGGAAACTAGTGATCAAACTACGTTTTTCTTTCCTTTAATATGCTAATATTCTCATTAAAACTACCATCTAATGATAGCAAGCTTAATAAGAATTTTATTTTACCCACAAACACATTTTAGAAAAATCTAGTTAGCTAAATAGCTTAATTAAAACAATTTGAATAAACAATTTATTATACAACAACCATGCAATATTTTTCCACTCTAAAAGATGTTAAACTAGCTATTATAACCTTATTTAATTAATAAAAACCACAACTTGAATTTACAAACCCTAACTTTAATTTTAAAATTTGCAACTAGAATTAATATATTAATTCTAATTATGCTTTAAAAGAAACATCTAATAGAAATAAAACAAAAGAAGGAAATTTATACCTTCAAAATATGAAACCCAAACATGAAAATGAGCCTCCAAAATGCATGCTTTCCCACTCCAAAATCCATGTAAAGAAGAGCAAAGAACAAAGGGTAGGAATTTATTAGGATTTTGTGCAATTTTTATTGAATTTTGGAGGATTTTTGATGATTTTTTGAGTTGAAATAAAAATGAAAAATGGGGGGGCTGCCATGGGGGTGTGGCCGGCCATGCAAGGGGGAGAGGGAGAAAGAGAAAAGTGTTTCATGAGTTGTGTAGAAACTTCATCAAATAATATCTCACTTTATGTCTTTTCATGAATTTCTTCATTTTCTTTCATTTCTTTACTAAAACAACCTAGAAAACTCAAGAAAAATGGGAAAATATGCAAATAAATTTTGCATGATACACACTAAATTCTAATATGCCATGGTTCATTTTTACAAATTAAAACCATTCAAATTTGTAATTTACACTATTTTAGTGTAAAAATAAATCTTATGTTAATATTTAAAATAATTAATTTAGGAAAAATATTTAATTAAACTAAAAATTTATAAGTGGCTAAATAAACACCATTTAGTAGTAATTACATAATTAAAATAGGTATTTTTGAAATTATAATGAAAAACAATCACGGTTTAGTTTTACGAAAAATACATTTTACTTTACCGAAAATCATAAAATTCACTTAAACAATTTTATTCATTTAATTATTTATTTAATTATTTTTAAAACGTTACAATCTTCCCCCCTTTAAGAAATTCGGTCCCCGAATTTAAATTAAAACTCCCCTTCCAAATATTAAAACATTTAGCAAACACTCAAATCGTCGGGGCTCCGAAATCATCAATACATAAAAAAAAATCAACTCCGTCAAGCATTACGCAATCATCGGAGTTATGGCGAGAATAAAATATTAAAACCCAATATGAAAACCATCTTAATATACATCAATCTATAACTTATATATAGTGCGCATCATAGTAAAACCATCCAAATATCTGGATAAGGAAATATGCAAAAACCCCTTTTGAAAATTGCCGTGTGATGCACGTGTCATGGCAAAAGTAGCGGACGTTTATTTAAAAAAAATCGCTATATATATATATATATCTTTTATTTAACATACACATCCCGCCTGGTTACTAAATCAAATAGTAATGATTATAAAAACACACTGCTCAAACTGAAATCAATCCCAATCACATCAATAAAATATCATGTGCGTCCGGGGCGCACTGAAATCAAAACCAAATACAGATACCACGAATACACACAACAACAAGACTAAGTGCAACAGGTGTGCACCAAAAACATCTGTCAAGTGCAACGGGCGTGCACGACATAATATCAGGTGCATCTAATCTGCACAAAACACCGATTTAGTGCATCTGGTGTGCACAAAATCGCATCAAGTGCGCCAAGTATGCGCAAGAATCCTAATCAGGTGCACATGGTGCAAGAAAACATACATCGAATATCAAAATCGAAATCACAGTACAAAAATGCATGAAAACTAGGTCGAAACATATGTCAAAATCATGTGTAACCCCTATGCACGAAATCAAATCAAAAATCTCGAAATATATAAAACCAAATCAAGTGTACTGGGTATGTACTAAACAACATCAATACAACTGATATATAAAACAAAAATAGAATGCAATAAAGGTACACACATGAAATACCAATCGTAGAACAAAGTTCTCATAATACCAAAATCCAATCAATGAAAATATGAAATTCAAATCACTAAATCATAATCGTAAACACTATCGTCAATGTGCGCCTCTTTCCTCTGATGTCGATTGCTTCGAACTCGTCTCTTCGTAGCTGTGCTGACTGCGCTACCAACGGCAATACTCATGTCCAGAGCCTCCCACATAGTCGATCCCTTCACTTGATATCCGGACTACATTAAACTTTTCGATCGATCCATCAAAATCCCATAATTCCCCGAGAGCTCAACACTCAAGTACAGTTTAAAAAATATCCGGTACATACCCCAGTATCGATGATCCAGCCGTAGAAGGGCAAACCCAAGCCTCATAACGGCACCACGGAACTGCCGTAAACCCTAAGGTTCAAGGGCGTTCTCATGGTCATTATGTCGAGTTAGGGTTTCATCCTTCTAGAGGGTCCATCGAAATACCTGCATGTTCTTCCGAATACCTTAAACTTAGGAAAATGTTTTTCTGATAATCGTTCGAACCCTTTAACTTCATCCGGACGGCACGTGAATACCCTTCGTCCGCACGCTAAGCAATGCTTCAATCCTCAAGAATAAACGATACCCTAATGGTTATCGCATTCGAGCCGCAGCTCCCTCTGCCCGTGGTAACAGAAACCACCATCCGATATCGACGAAGATAGATCAAAGGAACGAATGAAATACGGTGCAAACAATGTACATCCTAAGGCTCCTTAAGCAGAGTAGCGTATCGTAAGTATGCCGCGGACCATACCCACGGTACGTTACTCTACCTAAATCGCCTACTCCATCAACCAAGGGTCATCTAGACTTATACAAGGTTAAACCTAGCGCTCTGATACCAACTTTGTCACGACCCGAAAGTACGGAACGTGACCGGCACTTAGATTACGAAGCGTCTAGAGGCGCCACGTAACCTAAGTAAGCCGAAGCCCAGAAATCTAAACCATAGAAGAAGAAAAAGAAAACAAGTTTAAAAGAATCAGCAAATTTCCTAAAAATTTCGGCAGAGTCTCCTCTGAAAAAACTGGCCCCCAAATGGGTACAACAAGTATATGTTGGAGATAGTGCCCTCAGAGTCAATTATTAGGTCACAGGTACGTGATTGTAATGATTGAGGGAGGACCTATCCCGGTAGGACAGTCTTACTCGAGATGATAGTATGCTATCTGGTTTACCTTTATCATCGTGTACTGTTTTAAGTGACATGACACGTCGCTATTATACGTTGATAGAGCCCCTAGGATTCTTGCTTGACCACCAGCAGTATGAGGGCGATCATATAAGTGGGAGCTGGGGGTCTACAAGCATATCCTTAAAAGGTCCCTAGTCGTGGGAGTTTCGAGACCGGGCATCGATACTCCATTAGTAGACTAGTGTATACAGTCAAGACCCCGACGAGGGGCGGTGGCCGGTCTCACAAGCCACTGGTGTCAGTTGGATCACCTAAGATGTATACAGGTGCTCATTGGGTTATGAGTACACCGGACAGGACTCGCCGGGAACATGCTAGTTGGTCATATACCAGACGTCAGATGGCAGTTCCCTGGTGACATGTGTGCAGGTTAGTTCATCGACCTGGGGATCGTCATTTGTCTCGTGTGAGTTCCCACTGTACTTTGATTACTACCCTACCACGGCTCAAAGGAGTCGTGCAAACAGGTTTTAGTTGGGTACAGTCCCGAGCCACATGGAGGCAGTGAGCGTATCTTCAGGGGTTCGTCTCTCCCGGTATTGGGGGTGAGGTCGTGCTGTGTCTAGGAGAGCCATTACACAAAGTCCTTGGCCAAGGCAAGGAGATTTACTGGTAGGTATTCCAGTAGTATCTCAGGGTGTTCTGGGCTACACTCCGACACGACTTGTACCGCTTTTGGGGGTCTGACTTTTACCAACCCCCTAGGCCCGCCATGCGATACTCATAGACGAACGGACCGGACTGCACGGATATTGTCACTGACAGGCTCAGTAGGGTGTCAGGATGAGTTCGCTCATCGACCTCCTTTTTAGTCAGTACCTGGTAGCCCGTTATGTATTGGCTTATACCTCTAACGTGCTAGTGGTTAAATCCACAACCAAGGTGTTGACGAGTCTTTAGAGTCCCCCACATTCAGTTACTCAAGTTTCGGGCGAAACGCTGTAGAGGCCGTATGGAGATATGGCAGGGTCCGATCAGATACGTGCGGTATTGCACGGATCAGGATCGGACGGTTTGTACTAGTAGCCGTATAGGTATATGGCAGGGTTCGATCAGATACGTGCGGTATTGCACGGATCAGGATCGAACGGATATTACTAGCCGGCTTTGGTTTAAGCCGGTCCTAGTTTAGTACAGTGTAGATTTTGTCTCATTGCATTTGTATCCGGACGGAATACAGATGCGGGTGTGTATGCACAGTATCGGGGTTTTTCCTGTAATTTATTACGGGACCAGTTTTCTGGAGTTGCCAGTTTGCATTCCGTTCCGGCCGGTTTTCCTTTGTTCTTTCCCGGCCGGACTTTTCCGATGGAGGGGGTTATTTGCAATTGTGCAAATAACATTTGTGGAGGGGGTTTCTTGTAAAAGATTGATTATGATAGCTA
The DNA here is from genome assembly GCA_030015575.1 of Agapanthus africanus. Classification (NCBI taxonomy): domain Eukaryota; kingdom Viridiplantae; phylum Streptophyta; class Magnoliopsida; order Asparagales; family Amaryllidaceae; genus Agapanthus; species Agapanthus africanus. The sequence goes on along the minus strand of CM057337.1, from coordinate 342,656,328 downwards.
TCATTATCTTTTCCACCATGCTTTTGTTTTTATTTGTGACATGAAAGGGTATGGTTTGAAAAAGGTAAAGCATGGTTGTATGTTTTCTTGTCTTGGGTTGTGGTCACCTCCTTCTTCTCCTACACTCACCTCCCTCATATGATATATGGTTTTTCCTCCACCATTCTTCTCACTTGATGAAAGAAGTTTTTCATGGTTGAGAGAAAGAAAAAGATGAGAGCTTCTTCTTTGAGAGAGTAGCATTCTTGATTTTATTTTCGATGCTAGAAAAATGCAAGCACCATTTTTCTTCTTGATTCCTCCATCATCTTTCAAAAGGCAACAAACCCCAAAGTGAGACATCCACTCTACACTACACTTCCTACAGCATATCTTGAGCATGTCGAGTTGCCGGCTTCATGCGCGAGTTGCCTCGGTATTGAGGTGGGAGCCCGTAAAAGTACCCGGCTTCGTGGTGCCCTTTCCGACGAGGAGGAGACGGACGGAGATCCCGCGAGGAGATCGGAGTGGAGATGAAGACCGGAGGACTTGGATCGTCGGTATACATCTCTTCCCTTTCTTATTAGTAGCGTAGACTTGTTAATGGTTACGATCCGGAGTTTAGTGCGCGGTGGTGCCGGTTTGCAAAGTCCGCAAAATTTAAGTTTATCACCGTTTCCGCATTCCGGCGTCGGATTGACGGCCGGGGCGCCGCCGTGCACTTACAGTGGTATCAGAGCCTCCCCATTAACTTAGTCTAGCTTTGTGTAATGTGTTTGCATTTCCGATCGATCAAAAAGTCCCAAAACCCGTATTTTGTCGCATCAGTTTTCTGTTGGAAATTTTTAGTGTCAAAAATTTTTTTCAGGTTGTAAAATATTGATGTACTCAAAAATGTAAGCACTCTGTAAAAATTTGATGAAGTGATACGATATTCGGAGCGCGGAACCGCCGCATTATCCCACTTCATGCCGCCCTTCCGCCGCACCCTGTAGCAATCACTGCACCATTTTTTTTCCAGAGGCTTTCAGGGCTTAAATTATGGGTTTTGGAACATTTAAATTGGGCCCATATTTTCTGTAACTGCTACAGTATTGTCTTGGGGCCCACTTGATATAATTTGATCGGTCGGATATTTTAAACACATTTTTCACAGTATTTACATTATATCTGCGACCGTGAATGTCACTCGATCGGTAAATCCGGTCTAACTGCTATAGCCCGGTTAGACGGATTTGCGAACGTGACTTTCACGTTGATGTTCTGTTTTTGCTGTGATGTTGCGGATCGGTCGTGGGGGATAGCCTGGATGCAATGCTAGTACAGTTTTGTTGTATTATGTACATTTGATATTGCGGGGCGAGCGTCCGACATGTGGACTGCCGTCACTGCCTGATTGTATTATTCTTTTGGGGCACGACCTGGTTGCGGTCGATGTACCCGGTGTATGTATATTTTACTTTTTGTACTAGGATTACCCCGCGGAGGGGTGCACGGATAGCCGGGTTCTAGAGGGCAGCAAGCCCGCATCTCATGGCATTGGGACGGAGGGGGCTTCACTCTAGGATTGGCAGGCTATTCGCCGCACTCGTAGGGGGTACAGGTTTGACCCAGGAGGGGTGCCCAAGTTGCCGGATTCCGTGAAGTGCTGGGTGGTCCATTCACGGCGCTGAAGGGGGCTGCCTCGCTTCAGGTTTTGGCGGGTGACTTGCCGCGCCCGTAGGGGTCTAGGATTTCATTGCACAGGCTATCCACACGACCAGGGGAACGTCGGGTTTCAGCGGCTCTGTGAAACCCGGGGATCCCAGATATCTGTATTGTTTCTGTGATGCTGTTCATTCTCTGTGATGTTGCATTTTATTCACGCCTTGAGCGAATATAATATATTGGTATATATATTAGTAGATGTTGTATATGTTTTGCATCCGCGCTAGTCCAGTCCCCGCTCTGTCGTTAGTTAGCTAACCTAACGGGTAATGACGGGACCCAGTGGCGAATGCGGATGGCATATACGTACATCAGTATATTTTCGTTCTTTTTTGGTGTGATCAATTGATGGGACTGCATTGATTCGGATCAATGCAAGTTAAAAACAAACCTAATCTGATGTTGTTGGAACACTTTTCAAAAAGCTGTTATTGCAAGGACGTTCACTTTTGTTTTGCATCGTGGTATTCAGTTGGAATATCCTGCTCCTCAGTCAACGAGGCAAGGGCCGAGATCCCTTCACCGGGAGTGACCCCTTGGACAAAAGTTTGCGTCAGGGCATTAACTTCACTATAGCCGATTACTTTTGCTTTGCACCGTGGTATTCAGTTGGAATATCCTGCACCCCATTCTACGGGGAAAGAGCCGAGATCCCTTCACCGGGAGTGACCTCTTTAGTAAAGGTTTTCGTCACTATATTTTCTAAAAAGCTATCCGTTCCTTCAACGATATCAAGTTCATTACGTTAAAGGTTTTCGCCAGAAACCATTCGTAGCCCTCCGTCGTTTCATATGGGTAGTCAATAGTATTCAAGCTGTGTTTGTTGGCCTTAGTCAAGGCACAGTGTTTGGTAGCTATTGGGTATTCATATGCTGCATAGATAGATGCGTTGGTTTGGGACAGTCGTATAGCCTTGTTGGCCTTAGTCAAGGGCTTGTACGGGTGGGTTCAAATCAACCTGGACAATGACGGGTAGAACTTGACATGTGACTTATGATTTGTTGGCCTTAGTCAAGGTCATAAGAGCATGGGGCAGAAATCACATCGGGAGTTTCAAAAGAACTGAAACTTGCCAGATATGCGCATACCTTCTGGAGTGTGATACCGTGAGCGGATTCCGTCACGTTATCATGCGATGAGAGTTGGATCCCGATTCCCACTGATGAGTTGGTTTACTCCTCGGGTGACCCCGACTAATTCTTCTTTCTGGTTTGGAGGAGAATTTGAGGTACAGTGGGAGGTTTCCAGATTAGATAAATTGGTGACCATTCTGATCTAGGTTAGAGTGCACGCTGAGTGTTTCTTTTCTTTCTCTCTCTTTGGCAGCGACCATTGACCCGACCCTAAGACTTTGACTCAGTGACCAAATTGACCGAACCTTCTTAAACACTGGCTTTTGGATTGTCAGAGTTGCAGACCTCATTGCCACTTCTACTTTTACCCTTTTCTCCAGGACACCCCGTATTACTACGAACGTCCACTTCCATTGGACAAAACCATCGTATGGTTAGATACGAACTCGAAAGAATTTATTCGAGGATAGTTTCCGGTTCTGGAGAAAACGGATAGGATTATTCAGTTGTCTTTTCTTTTTCACCTTCTCTCAGGTTGCGAGTACTCCTTGGTTTAGGAGTAGTACACCTATTACGCAAATTGGATAGTCTTCTTCCAAACCATAGGCTGGTGCCGACCGGTAGGGAATGAAGAAAACCAGTTAGCCTAAACGGTGTACAGAAGGTATTAAGTTCAGACAAAACAAGGGATTAGTAAGAGGGCAAAGTAAAATGCGACTGCTATTCACGACCGAACCAAGTATTTCTTCACCAATCCTAAATCACCTTTGTATTTCTCCAGGACACTCCGTATCACTACGAAGATCCCATTTTATTGGATAATCCATCGTATGGTTATATACGAACTCGAAAGGAACTTGTTCCAGTTCGGGGATGGATCCTGGTCCAGGAGAAATAGGAATAAAGTACATTCAGGTGTCTTTTATCTTCACCTTCTCTCGTGTTGCGAGTGTTCCTAGGATAGGGACAGTACACCCATTATGCTTATTGGATAGTCTTCTTCCAAACCATAGGCTGGTGCCGAACGGTAGGGAAGGAAGAAAACCATTTGGCCTAAAGGGGTGTACAGAAGGTAAAGACTAAAGACAGATGAAGGGATTTGGAGAGGTGGCAAAGAATTACAAGGTTACAGACGTGATGATGGAAGAGGCATTACTAGGAATACCAGGATACCCCATCGAAACATTTCAATGTTTCAGTTTCACTGTGTAATGTTAAAAGAGAACTGATTTCCCGATTAGACACTTACTCCAGGGTATGTATTTACCAGGTGTGATTCTCACATCTGTATGGTTTTACAGATGATGAGTGGGAGTACGTTATTGGGAATTGGGTGATCATCCTCATTATATCGGGATTCGTTGTAATCGGTGATATTTGAGGAAATCACCTGGGCTGTTTGCCGGTCGGCAAATATTTGGTTTTGAATATCCGCTGTTATGCACCAATTTCAAATTGATATATCTGTACGTCTATTTTCATAGAGTGAGATATACCTTTCTGAAATTATGTCTACGATATTTACCTATATCAGTGGATGGTTAGGTAAGGAGCATTAAACAGCGGTGTAATTCTTCCTAACCATAAGTACAGTTTTCAACCTACGACACACAGTGAAAGAGTTGTTAGACTCAGCGGACTTATACAGAGTATTGTATGTTGTCCAGTGTCCATAAGGACAGAGGGGTTGGTCCTCATACTATATTCTGTTTACTTTTAACTACTCTAATTCTTAGACATGTGTTTCGTAGAAACACAGGGTCTGAGTTTTGAGGAGTTATTGGTATAAGAATAGAGTAGAGAACCAGGTATTGCAAGTATCGGGATTCTTCAAGGTGATCGAAGATGTAGATACTTGTGTATGGTATTCAGTTGATAGTAATGATAAAGAGAAATTGCTTCTCTTTCAGGTTACTTATAATTGGAAGCATTCCTAAGCTGAGTAACGCTGATCGGCCTCTCTCCATTTAGTTGACATGCACTGGGGACAGCTGCATGATTTGAATCTGGTTTAATTAATTCAGTGCCTCTGGTTCTATATTGGATATAGTACAGTTCATATCTTAACATTGTTAAGGTACGGGGAGTTGTCCGGCTTATGATTAAAACCAGACTCTGGATAACTCAAGGCACGTTTCTGTAATGGCTGTTTGTGGGTTGACCCAGGCTATGACGAGGGTTGACTTTCTACCATAAGAAAGATCAATAGTGATATTGTTCTTGACTCGCCACAGTTTTAATAAAAATGGATTTTTTCAAAGACAGTAGTGGGAGTATGGTAGAACTGGAAGTGATTCCAGAACCGCAAACGATTACTGAAGATTTGATAAGGAACCTAAAGATTCAATCTGATTTGACATTCCATTGGCCACTCCGCAGATAAGGTGGGTAACTTCAGGCACCCGAGAGGTACTCAGGTAGCCTCAAGGACGGTGACAGGGAAGTTCTTGTTTACCCACACTTGCCATTGTTGTTGTTCCAGGCTGCGAGACCCGGCAGGAGGATGAGTATAGCGTCGTTCTGAACTAGTTTTAGAAGTGCACGTCTATATGACTCTGGCAGAGGGTTGTCGTAGTCAGTGGGAGCAGCGGAAGCATTGGTGGACATCAGGCTTATATCTATTTATAGACTAAAGCAGATGTAGCGGAGATAGATCATCTATTTCTGATGTGACAGTCATAGGTTTGACTTCATCAGAATAGGGGATGGATCTGTTGAGAAGGTAGTAGGGTGTGATATCCTGGTATTTGGATGACCTATACAGAATAGGAAAGAAACTCCTATACTACGATCGGTTATACTTTGGTCGTCACACAGTGGTTTCTCCATAAAGGAAATGGATTTTATATCTGACATACTGGTTACTAGATCTATGGTTTTAGATCTAGATTTGGGTGGTTTCCCAATCAAGGTACTTGACAGCATCCTAAGAGTATTTAGGATGGACGACTCCTGGTACGGTAGTGTACCTGCAGGTAATGGAGTCACCCTCTCCAAAGGTGTCTTACAGACTAAAGGGGAGAGGGACGTGCATGATTGACAGATCACTTGCTTAGGCAATTGAGTCAATCATGAGATGTCAAGTACCACACCAGATGTTGTTCTTGCACTAGATGCAATAAGTTGACATTAATCCAATCCTGGAGAAACAGTCGGAAGCAGTTTTAGAACATAAGTGTATGTTCTAGGGATATGATAACGACAGCCTCATTCAGGAGACAGTTATCATTCCAGGCTTCCAAGGTGACATGGACGGCAAGGAGGTTGTCAGAGTTATAGTTTTCCTTCTGATGAGGGGCAGTATTTTGGACAGGTGGTCCAAGGCAATACTGAGGGAGGCATGGCGCGCAGGATACTGATTAAGTTCAGTTGACGATACAGTCTAAGAAGTTTGGATTTGGAGTTCATTTATGAGCTATGTCCCATCAGACATCCAGACACATTCTAAGACAGGTATTGCTCTTTTCGGGAGAGGGCTTTCTCCGCGAACTTGAGATATAGAGAGACATAGAAAGAAACATCTAAGCGGATCCACTCACAGAGGCTATTCCTCGAACGCAATAGTTCCGCAAACGAGCTTTGTGAGACTGACTAGTAGAGGAGTTGGATGTTCGGTATCACACGGGCTGTGAGTATGCGACATCGCAATAATTAGCCTTGAGTGCAAGTGGGAGATTGTTGGAGATAGTGCCCTCAGAGTCAATTATTAGGTCACAGGTACGTGATTGTAATGATTGAGGGAGGACCTATCCCGGTAGGACAGTCTTACTCGAGATGATAGTATGCTATCTGGTTTACCTTTATCATCATGTACTGTTTTAAGTGACATGACACGTCGCTATTACACGTTGATAGAGCCCCTAGGATTCTTGCTTGACCACCAGCAGTATGAGGGCGATCATATAAGTGGGAGCTGGGGGTCTACAAGCATATCCTTAAAAGGTCCCTAGTCGTGGGAGTTTCGAGACCGGGCATCGATACTCCATTAGTAGACTAGTGTATACAGTCGAGACCCCGACGAGGGGCGGTGGCCGGTCTCACAAGCCACTGGTGTCAGTTGGATCACCTAAGATGTATACAGGTGCTCATTGGGTTATGAGTACACCGGACAGGACTCGCCGGGAACATGCTAGTTGGTCATATACCAGACGTCAGATGGCAGTTCCCTGGTGACATGTGTGCAGGTTAGTTCATCGACCTGGGGATCGTCATTTGTCTCGTGTGAGTTCCCACTGTACTTTGATTACTACCCTACCACGGCTCAAAGGAGTCGTGCAAACAGGTTTTAGTTGGGTACAGTCCCGAGCCACATGGAGGCAGTGAGCGTATCTTCAGGGGTTCGTCTCTCCCGGTATTGGGGGTGAGGTCGTGCTGTGTCTAGGAGAGCCATTACACAAAGTCCTTGGCCAAGGCAAGGAGATTTACTGGTAGGTATTCCAGTAGTATCTCAGGGTGTTCTGGGCTACACTCCGACACGACTTGTACCGCTTTTGGGGGTCTGACTTTTACCAACCCCCTAGGCCCGCCATGCGATACTCATAGACGAACGGACCGGACTGCACGGATATTGTCACTGACAGGCTCAGTAGGGTGTCAGGATGAGTTCGCTCATCGACCTCCTTTTTAGTCAGTACCTGGTAGCCCGTTATGTATTGGCTTATACCTCTAACGTGCTAGTGGTTAAATCCACAACCAAGGTGTTGACGAGTCTTTAGAGTCCCCCACATTCAGTTACTCAAGTTTCGGGCGAAACGCTGTAGAGGCCGTATGGAGATATGGCAGGGTCCGATCAGATACGTGCGGTATTGCACGGATCAGGATCGGACGGTTTGTACTAGTAGCCGTATAGGTATATGGCAGGGTTCGATCAGATACGTGCGGTATTACACGGATCAGGATCGAACGGATATTACTAGCCGGCTTTGGTTTAAGCCGGTCCTAGTTTAGTACAGTGTAGATTTTGTCTCATTGCATTTGTATCCGGACGGAATACAGATGCGGGTGTGTATGCACAGTATCGGGGTTTTTCCTGTAATTTATTACGGGACCAGTTTTCTGGAGTTGCCAGTTTGCATTCCGTTCCGGCCGGTTTTCCTTTGTTCTTTCCCGGCCGGACTTTTCCGATGGAGGGGGTTATTTGCAATTGTGCAAATAACATTTGTGGAGGGGGTTTCTTGTAAAAGATTGATTATGATAGCTATCATTATCTTTTCCACCATGCTTTTGTTTTTATTTGTGACATGAAAGGGTATGGTTTGAAAAAGGTAAAGCATGGTTGTATGTTTTCTTGTCTTGGGTTGTGGTCACCTCCTTCTTCTCCTACACTCACCTCCCTCATATGATATATGGTTTTTCCTCCACCATTCTTCTCACTTGATGAAAGAAGTTTTTCATGGTTGAGAGAAAGAAAAAGATGAGAGCTTCTTCTTTGAGAGAGTAGCATTCTTGATTTTATTTTCGATGCTAGAAAAATGCAAGCACCATTTTTCTTCTTGATTCCTCCATCATCTTTCAAAAGGCAACAAACCCCAAAGTGAGACATCCACTCTACACTACACTTCCTACAGCATATCTTGAGCATGTCGAGTTGCCGGCTTCATGCGCGAGTTGCCTCGGTATTGAGGTGGGAGCCCGTAAAAGTACCCGGCTTCGTGGTGCCCTTTCCGACGAGGAGGAGACGGACGGAGATCCCGCGAGGAGATCGGAGTGGAGATGAAGACCGGAGGACTTGGATCGTCGGTATACATCTCTTCCCTTTCTTATTATTAGCGTAGACTTGTTAATGGTTACGATCCGGAGTTTAGTGCGCGGTGGTGCCGGTTTGCAAAGTCCGAAAAATTTAAGTTTATCACCGTTTCCGCATTCCGGCGTCGGATTGACGGCCGGGGCGCCGCCGTGCACTTACAGTATAATATACATAAACAATAAAAAGCATCCCCAAACGGGAGCTAGCTCAACGCCAACAGGCGGAAACAACCACAACAGCACAATAATATACAACGCCAAATGGCGAGGCTCAAAACTCAAAAGAAAACAAAACCACCAGATCAGAATAATACATGCGCGACTATAAGGTCGAAATAAAAGACTGGTCCAATAAACTTATCAAGTAATACAAGTATGGTTGATGGAGCTTACTAGATACAAATGAACGAATAAAAGTACAATGGTGGTTCGGATACAAGTGAACCAACCTACCCTGTAAATCACCCAGAAAGAATAGATGTGCCAGCAAGCTGCCAGGGAAACCTGTACACCGAACCTGTAATAAAATTTGGCACAACGGGGGTGAGTTGCCAACTCATGAGTAGAAAACATCTACGAAAAGAAATCGAATGACTAGGACGTTTGGTTCGTTCGCCTACCCCGATGCGAGGTCATCAGATAGATTGATTCCAGCTAGAGACGACTTCACGCGGAGACGTTGAGAGTCGACAGAGACGATTAACTGTCAGAAACCTATTATTCCAAGTTTAAATTATTCGGAAAGACATGCAGGCAATTCCATGGACCCTCTAGAAGAATGAAACCCTAACTCGACTTAATGACCGTGTGAAAGCCTTTGAACCTTCGGGTTTGCGGCAGTTCCACGGCGCCATTAGTGAGGCTTGGGTTTGCCCTTCTACGGCTGGACCACCGATGCTGTGGTATATATATTCGATACTATTAAACTGTACCAAGATGTTGAGCTCTTGGGGGATTATGAGGTTTCGACGAATCGATAGAATGGTTCGACTTCAATCGGATGCTAGGTGGTGAGATGCATTCTTGGGAGACTCCAGATAAGATGATAGCCGTTGGAGCTCAGTCCATACAGCCACGACGAGACGAGTCCGAAACAGTCGACGTTAGAGAAAATTGAAATAAGAGGTTCGTACGAGATCTTGATGAGACGACGTTCCACTCAGCCGACATCAGAGATGCGGTACGCATGCCGAGGCATTGTACTTGGATTTACCTTCCAGAAGGAGTCGCGATGAGTATGCAGTCGTTCCAGAGCAAGATACAAATATAGGAAAGGACGATAACTTCCAGACAGTTGGCAGAGACGAGACATGGAAGAGACCGTGAGCAGGATTCCTTCCAGGACAATGCTGCAATGATACTTGCACCCAGGATCAGATGTGTCACGTACATTCAGAGAGCTAGAGGCCGACGCCAGTGATATGCTTTCTTACGAGTGGTCGCGATGATTGACCGAGAGATGACCAAAGAAGTGCTAGAACGGAATCATCCCCGTTAGCACACCTGACAGGGCCGATGAGCCGATGGACCGAGAGATTGGTAATTCACAGTGAAGACCTTGACCCAGGAGTGGTCATTGTTACGCACACCAGCTGGCCAGAGTTCATGATCATCGACGAGACGTCCCACTAGTGATCGCGACAGTTGGCCCGAGATTCTTAGAGGATACGCTTGAGCGGTACTATTCCGCCATTATTGATTTCGATGTTTTGGGTGATTTATTCGCATGATTTGATTTTGATGATTGAGGATTTATGATCTTTGCACAGTGTTGCACATGATATCGTTTTCTTGCTTTGGTTTCACATATTTGTGATTTTACGGTTTTAGACATTTGAGTTGATTTTGTGCGTATGCATGCACACGATTTGGTTCCTGCACTCCGTATAGTTTATATATGCTTGCAGTGGAGTGATACGCCTTTTGTGCACTTAGATGCACTGGACATCGATTTCGATTGTGATACTCGATATTTGTTTTGTGCACCTTGTGCACCTGATTTGATTTTGCGCATATTCGGCGCTTGATATTGGATTTCATGATTTCGTGCACGATGGATGCACCTGATTTGGATTTTCGCGCATGTTGGGCGCATGTTTTGAGGTGCGATTTTGGTGCACACCAGATGCATTAAATTGAGATTCTTTGTGCATGTCAGATACACCGGATTTTGTTGTCAGGCACACACGTTGCCTACGACAGATGCTTTGTGCACACCCGATGCATTTAGATCTTGTTTCTGTGCACTTGTATGGCACGTATATGGATTTTGATTGTCGTGCGCACCAGACGCACGTAGTATTCATACGCGTATTTTGGGATTGATTTCTTATAGAGCAGTACATTTTTTTTATGATAATTGCGATGTGTTTTCGTACTAAGCAGGACTAGTCAGAGGACAGTACCTGAATGTATTTTGCATGCATTGATAGCTATTGAAGGGAATTCCAAAAAGCGAGCTATAGTCTCAATATTTATCTACGTGTCTGATATGACGCGAAACGTTTAAAACAAGGAAAACCCTTCTAAATTATTTCCCAAAACGGCGGAACGTACATTCCAAACAAAGGTATATATGTATATAGTTATTTTTTTATGATAGACGTCCGCCACTGTGCAGTGTTATGTACATTGCACAGCAACTTAAAGGATTTGGCATGCATTTCCTCCTGATATTTACATGTATAGTTCCGATTTATAGAATATCGGTCTTGCTTGAGATTTGGCTTTCGTGTCTTCACCTTGACTCCGATGATTGCGGGATGCTTGACGGAGTTTTGATTTCGAGTTATCTACTCATTACTCATGCGCATGCATTGCGCTATGATGCGTTTATGTATTTATGATTTCGGAGCCCCGGCGATTTGATGGTTTTGGCTGAAATATTTTAGTATTTAGGGGGGGTTAATTTAAATTCGGAGACCGAATTTCTTTAAGGGGGGAAAATTGTAACGTTTTGAAAATCATTTCGGTGAAATTTTGGAAAATCGGCTAAATAAGGGGGTTTTCTGTAACAAGTCAAAATACAAATATCTTTATTATAAAATTAAATATACATATTCTAGCTATGTAATTGCTAGTATTTGGTGTTTATTGAGTCACTGGTGAAATTTCAAATTTTCTGAAAATTTTTCCGAAATTAATTATTTTAATATTATTTTAAGCCGTCCCTAATACATTTAATTAGGGAAAATTACAAATTGGAATGAGTTGAAACAAATTTTGTGCATCATAACACATTAAACAAAATTTTAACATATGGTTTTTGAATTGAAATGAAGCTGTTAATCGGTTTTGGAAAATATTGAAGAAAAAGGCTTATTTTATGAAAATAAAAGGGTTTTGGTGCATATTGAATTGGTGTTTGGTGTTCATTGCTTCACACACACACACCCTCTCTCCTCCCCACCATGTGGCCGGCCCCCATTTTTGACAGCCCTCTCTCTCTTTCTCTCTCCAATCACCTCATTTTTGACTACTTTTAAAATGGAATAAAAAAGAAATGAGAAGAAGAAAGATGTATGGGCTTTAGTTGACTTTACAACACCTCTCTCTCTCTCCCCATCTCCTATGTGTGGCCGAGCCCTCCCTCACCCTCCTGCAACATCAGCCCCCGAACTTCCTCCCTCAATTCTATCTCAAAAAATCATCATACATGCTTCAAAAATCCAAATTAAATCCCACAAAATCCAAATCTAACCCCTACCCATTATTCCTTGGCTATTCTATTATAGATCTTAGTGAAAAGTTAGCATTTTGGAGACATGTTGCATGTGGGATCTCATGATCTTGGAGGTATAATCCTAACCCCATGTTAAATGAGTTGCTAATTACTTCAATTTATCTAATTTTGATGTTTAATTTGGGTTCTAGTTTCAAACTTGAAATTCAAGAAAAGGGAAATTGTTACCAAGTGGGGTTTTTTATTATTGATCATGGTTTAATGGTGTAATTATCATGCTAAGCCACAGAAAAAAATTAACCTAGTTGCTAATATGTAATTGTTAGATGTAAAATGTCCAAATTAAGCCTTTTTATCTAGACTAGGTTTTTAGAAATTAATGAAAATGTGAAATTTAAAATCTAGTTAGGGTTTTTATAAATTTATTATGGTTTTAATATGAAGATTAACATTTTATAGCATGTAAAATCTTACCTAGTAACTAGTTTGTTAATTGTTATTTTACAATTTTACTAATTAAGCTATTTTGCTAACTAGGATTTTTGGAAAATTGTTAAATTCTTTAGATTAAAATATAATTATGGTTTCATGTCATTAGTAATATTATAATGAGTGGTTTAATGCCTTCGGATCATGCAAAACCAAGCGTAGTTGTTGTTTTGTGCATTTTCAATCGAAATTGTTAAAATTTATGTATTTTGTGAACTAGAATTTTAAGGTTTATGGAAATTAATGAGATTAAATTATGGGAATTGTTTTTATGACTTATTTAAGATATTTAATAAGTATTATGGCCGCTAGATTTGTTTAAACGTCGAGTTTTGTTCTAAAACGGGTAATTTTTGCTTGCTAGATTTTCGAAAAAATGGCTTTTAAAGTGAGTTTGGGGTTTTTGTGAATTTTAAGCTATTTTATATCATAATTAGTACTTGTGATTGTGCAAATGAGTGTGTTTGGGTTTTTCTCGATGGTTTGGCGTTTGTACGCCGACGTCGAGGGTTTTTGGGTTGATTTGTGAAAGCAACCATAGGTTTTGACCTATGCGGGATTCGTGTGTCGTTTTGGTCATGAGTCGGATTTTAATGCGATGCGGTACGTTATGATATGTAGGTAACCCATGTAGACTTCGAGACGACAAGCAAGTGCGTGGCGACGTCGGCACCGGCTAGCGAGGACCAGGTGAGTAGATTTATATCTACGGGAAGAAGTCGGGTGGATGGCGTATAGCACCCCCGCAGTCCGTAGTGTAGCTCATATATATATATTTATATAGGTGTTTTATGATACGAGAATGTGTATTCATGTTATGATTATGTGTTCATGGGTTAGCTTTGGATTAGTTGCGAAACCCTAGAGTAGTTGTTATACCCACATACGCACACACAGACTTGCATACATTACTTTCTTGTGCGCCGATTGGGATGTGTATATATGTATATATGCATGGGTATAGGACTATGCATATGTACATTCATATACACATGCATGGATAATGAGGATGTACTTGGGATTTAAGATGAGTCGATGAGATTTGATTTGAGGCCGTGAGATCGGTGATATAGCAGGGTTCGTATTTGAGATACGACATGACGTTGTAACGGGTCTTGACGTAGTGTTTCACATACGTGCATGCATACTTAGGCGGTATCAGTATTGTACTAGACGTAGATCAGTACCCCGATCATGATATTTGATAAAGAGGATGCCAGGTGAATAGTATGATGAATGTGATATTGACCCGTACCCAGATTTGGGATGCCGTACGAGGGATTTACGTACGAGTTATATTGATGATTGATCCGCACTCTTGACTTGGGATGCCTGCTTATAGATATGGTATCGGATATGATATTATTGAGGCGGGATCACCGACTGTATATATACAGGTATGTATATGTATCGACTCAGATGATAGGCGGTTTCCTTACCTGTAGTTCAGCTTGTTAGTTCAGCTGTATAGTTTAGTGTAGTTGTTAGATTAGATTAGAATCCTACCTATTTCAAAACCAGCGGATCGTGGGTATTTTAAAAGACAGGTCAAGGGATCTACGGATATTTCAAAAGACGTATCCTTTCTGAAAAACCACCGTAGCCCTATTTTCAAAACCCCGCGATTCGTGTTATTTCAAATTGCACCATTGTTTAATATTTAGCTCCCGCTCATTTTGGTTGCTCGCTCCGCATCGCATATTTACATTGTTATTTCATATTGCATTGTTGACATTATGCTGTTAGGACACCAGCACCATTACCGATGATGCATATGTACCACATACACTTACTTGCCGGCTCACACACATCTTCATCGGAAATTGCCATGTCACATATACCTTAGAAAATATTATTGCTTAACTTAGCTTGATAGCCAGTAGTTTGACATAATATTAGTGTACATACCTTATATGCTAGATTAGATATTATAGTTATTACTTGTCGCTTCATGCATACTGTTATTCATTCTCATGCTTATATTCATGGTTTTACATGCTATTGATGATTCGGATTTCCATGATATTTTCTGGATTGGAGGAAAACCGCAAAACATATATAAACTGCTTTCTCTCTTTTTAAGTAAAAATGCGGTTTTCCCATGATGTATGAGTCGTCCACCATGAGTTTGCTGATGGATTTCGAGACCCGATTCGAGGAGTTGGATGAACCGTTTCGGGTACATGGTGGGCCCGGTGCGGTACCCCGGGGCGAGAAGGCCGTGTTGTTGACATTGAGCCTGGCAGGGGAGCACTACCGACCGGTGATATTACCCGACGCGTCGGATATCCGGAGGATACCGTCGTGGTCTTGAGATGGATGGTAGGGCCCGGTCTGGACTGACGGCGCCCTAGATACTGAGATTGAGACATTGAGTTTTCGAGATATTGAGGTACTGAGATTGGATGATACAGGCCAGTCCGGATAGCCGGAGCCTGAGGTTTCGAGACTTTGAGATTTATGTTTTGTGTCGATGCTAGACACTGTTGATGCTGATTTCATTTATGATATCTCATTTTAAAAATACAAAGGAAATCTCACTAAATTATGAAAACAGTTTCTTCATTTACATGTAATCTGTTTTCATGCATTCATACCTCATTCATGATATATTGCTACCTGAGGCACTGACACGGGCACATGAGATTATACTCGGGTTAGATATTTACCCTAGTCATTATTATAGACTGCTGGTTTTATTTAAGGATTATATATATTGATCGTATGACCTAGGATTGCGTCATACATGCGCTTTCTATTCGTAGATGTTTTTCTATTCACGAGTTGGCAACTCACCCCCGTTGTGCCCCAGTTTCTTGCAGGTTTCGCCGTACAGGTTTCTTTACGGCTTTGTGGGTACAGTTTCGTTCGGGTGACTTGCTAGTAGGTGGGTTTATTTGTATCGTACCCATCATTATACATTGTATATTATTATTCAGTTGTATCTAGAAGTTCCATCAACCAAACATGTATTTATTTTGAGATAGAGACCAGTGATGTTATTTTTTTGACCTTAGAGTCGCGCGTTATATTTCTGTGGATTTCTTGTGGTTTTGAGTTTCCTTTTGAGTTTTGATCCTCGCCCTTAGCGTTGTATATTATATTGCTTGTGTGGTTGTGGCCGTCGATTGATGAAGAGCTAGCTCCCACTTGGGGATGCCTTTTTATTGATTTCGTATACTATTCATGTTGTATCCCGTTTGGGAGCCAGTATTTACAAAGGAGACTCTGCCGAAATTTTCAGGAAATACTTGATGTTTTTAAAACCGCATAACTCGGCTTATGCTATTAAAACTACTTGATTTTAAATTGGTTTTCCTTCACTCTACTACTTTTCTTGGTTTGGATTTCTGGGTTTTCGGCTTACATAGATTACGTACGCCTCGAGACGTTTCATAGTTTAAGTGCCGGTCATGTTCTGTACTTTCGGGGCGTGACAAAGTTGGTATCAGAGCGTTAGGTTTTACCTTCAGAGCGTAGGATGACCCTTGGTTGATGGAATAGGTGACTAAAGTAGAGTGACGTACCGTGTGTATGTTCCGCGGCATACTTACGATACGCTACTCCACTTAAGAAGCCTTAGGATGTACATTTCTTTGTTCAGTATTATATTCATTCCTGATCTAGCCTCATCGGTACCAGTTATGGTTTTGCTGCCACGATTACGGGCAGAGAGAGCTACGGCTAGAGTTGCGGTCAGCACGAGCTCGTCACGAATGAGGACTGACCAGGGCGTAATTCCGGCGACACACGATTGTGGAGATGTGTCTTTTTATAGTGTTTTTGCGCCACGAGCATTTGGCAGATCGCTTTTACGAGATTTCTCGGACGTGCCGATCAGTACCAGAGGATCGAGCCAATGATAGAGGCCAACCAGATTTTGATGACCGTGGGTGTATTCCTTATTCATGATGATTGAGGCACTGTTCAGTGTGCAGACGGGTGAGCCAGTTATTACTGCGAACGACGAGATATCGCCCCAGATGTTGGAGCTATTGCAGTACGAATTGTACTAAGAGATGATGGAAGGTCGCTAGTCACCCGAGGATGAATGACTAGGACGTGTGGTTCGTTTGCCTACCCCGATGCGAGGTCATCAGATAGATTGATTCCAGCTAGAGACGACTTCACGCGGAGACGTTGAGAGTCGACATAGACGATTGACTGTCAGAAACCTATTATTCCAAGTTTAAATTATTCGGAAAGACATGCAGGCAATTCCATGGACCCTCTAGAAGAATGAAACCCTAACTCGACTTAATGACCGTGTTAAAGCCTTTGAACCTTCGGGTTTGCGGCAGTTCCACGGCGCCATTAGTGAGGCTTGGATTTGCCCTTCTACGGCTGGACCACCGATGCTGTGGTATATATATTCGATACTATTAAACTGTACCAAGATGTTGAGCTCTTGGGGGATTATGAGGTTTCGACGAATCGATAGAATAGTTCGACTTCAATCGGATGCTAGGTGGTGAGATGCATTCTTGGGATACTCCAGATACGATGATAGCCGTTGGAGCTCAGTCCATACAGCCACGACGAGACGAGTCCGAAACAGTCGACGTTAGAGAAAATTGAAATAAGAGGTTCGTACGAGATCTTGATGAGACAACGTTCCACTCAGCCGACATCAGAGATGCGGTACGCATGCCGAGGCATTGTACTTGGATTTACCTTCCAGAAGGAGTCGCGATGAGTATGCAGTCGTTCCAGAGCAAGATACAAATATACGAAAGGACGATAACTTCCAGACAGTTGGCAGAGACGAGACATGGAAGAGACCGTGAGCAGGATTCCTTCCAGGACAATGCTGCAATGATACTTGCACCCAGGATCAGATGTGTCACGTACATTCAGAGAGCCAGAGGCCGACGCCAATGATATGCTGTCTTACGAGTGGTCGCGATGATTGACCGAGAGATGACCAAAGAAGTGCCAGAACGGAATCATCCCCGTTAGCACACCTGACAGGGCCGATGAGCCGATGGACCGAGAGATTGGTAATTCACAGTGAAGACCTTGACCCAGGAGTGGTCATTGTTACGCACACCAGCAGGCCAGAGTTCATGATCATCGACGAGACGTCCCACTAGTGATCGCGACAGTTGGCTCGAGATTCTTAGAGGATACGCTTGAGCGGTACTGATACGCTTGAGCGGTACTATTCCGCCATTATTGATTTCGATGTTTTGGGTGATTTATTCACATGATTTGATTTTGATGATTGAGGATTTATGATCTTTGCACAGTGCTGCACTTGATATCGTTTTCTTGCTTTGGTTTCACATGTTTGTGATTTTACGGTTTTAGACATTTGAGTTGATTTTGTGCGTATGCATGCACACGATTTGGTTCCTGCACTCTGTATAGTTTATATATGCTTGCAGTGCAGTGATACGCCTTTTGTGCACTTAGATGCACTGGACATCGATTTCGATTGTGATACTCGATATTTGTTTTGTTCACCTTGTGCACCTGATTTGATTTTGCGCATATTCGGCGCTTGATATTGGATTTCATGATTTCGTGCACGATGGATGCACCTGATTTGGATTTTCGCGCATGTTGGGCGCATGTTTTGAGGTGCGATTTTGGTGCACACCAGATGCACTAAATCGAGATTCTTTGTGCATGTCAGATTCACCTGATTTTGCTGTCAGGCACACACGTTGCCTACGACAGATGCTTTGTGCACACCCGATGCACTTAGATCTTGTTTCTGTGCACTTGTATGGCACGTATATGGATTTTGATTGTCGTGCGCACCAGACGCACGTAGTATTCATACGCGTATTTTGGGATTGATTTCTTATAGAGCAGTACGTTTTTTTATGATAATTACGATGTGTTTTCATACTAAGCAGGACTAGTCAGAGGACAGTACCTGAATGTATTTTGCATGCATTGATAGCTATTGAAGGGAATTCCAAAAAGCGAGCTATAGTCTCAATATTTATCTACGTGTCTGATATGATGCGAAACGTTTAAAACAAGGAAAACCCTTCTAAATTGTTTCCTAAAACGGCGGAACGTACATTCCAAACAAAGGTATATATGTATATAGTTATTTTCTTATGATAGACGTCCGCCACTATGCAGTGTTATGTACATTGCACAGCAACTTAAAGGATTTGGCATGCATTTCCTCCTGATATTTACATGTATAGTTCCGATTTATAGCATATCGGTCTTGCTTGAGATTTGGCATTCGTGTCTTCACCTTGACTCCGATGATTGCGGGATGCTTGACGGAGTTTTGATTTCGAGTTATCTACTCATTACTCATGCGCATGCATTGCGCTATGATGCGTTTATGTATTTATGATTTCGGAGCCCCGGCGATTTGATGGTTTTGGCTGAAATATTTTAGTATTTAGGGGGGGTTTAATTTAAATTCGGAGACCGAATTTCTATAAGGGGGGAAGATTGTAACGTTTTGAAAATCATTTCGGTGAAATTTTGGAAAATCGGCTAAATAAGGGGGTTTTCTGTAAAAAGTCAAAATACAAATATCTTTATTATAAAATTAAATATACATATTCTAGCTATGTAATTGCTAGTATTTGGTGTTTATTGAGTCACTGGTGAAATTTCAAATTTTCTGAAAAATTTTCCGAAATTAATTATTTTAATATTATTTTAAGCCGTCCCTAATACATTTAATTAGGGAAAATTACAAATTGGAATGAGTTGAAACAAATTTTGTGCATCATAACACATTAAACAAAATTTTAACATATGATTTTTGAATTGAAATGAAGCTGTTAATCGGTTTTAGAAAATATTGAAGAAAAAGGTTTATTTTGTGAAAATAAAAGGGTTTTGGTGCATATTGAATTGGTGTTTGGTGTTCATTGCTTCACACACACACACCCTCTCTCCTCCCGACCATGTGGCCGGCCCCCCTTTTTGACAGCCCTCTCTCTCTTTCTCTCTCCAATCACCTCATTTTTGACTACTTTTAAAATGGATAAAAAAGAAATGAGAAGAAGAAAGATGTATGGGCTTTAGTTGACTTTACAACACCTCTCTCTCTCTCCCCATCTCCTATGTGTGGCCGAGCCCTCCCTCACCCTCCTGCAACATCAGCCCCCGAACTTCCTCCCTCAATTCTATCTCAAAAAATCATCATACATGCTTCAAAAATCCAAATTAAATCCCACAAAATCCAAATCTAACCCCTACCCATTATTCCTTGGCTATTCTATTATAGATCTTAGTGAAAAGTTAGCATTTTGGAGACATGTTGCATGTGGGATCTCATGATCTTGGAGGTATAATCCTAACCCCATGTTAAATGAGTTGCTAATTACTTCAATTTATCTAATTTTGATGTTTAATTTGGGTTCTAGTTTCAAACTTGAAATTCAAGAAAAGGGAAATTGTTACCAAGTGGGGTTTTTTATTATTGATCATGGTTTAATGGTGTAATTATCATGCTAAGCCATAGAAAAAAATTAACCTAGTTGCTAATATGTAATTGTTAGATGTAAAATGTCCAAATTAAGCCTTTTTATCTAGACTAGGTTTTTAGAAATTAATGAAAATGTGAAATTTAAAATCTACTTAGGGTTTTTATAAATTTATTATGGTTTTAATATGAAGATTAACATTTTATAGCATGTAAAATCTTACCTAGTAACTAGTTTGTTAATTGTTATTTTACAATTTTACTAATTAAGCTATTTTGCTAACTAAGATTTTTGGAAAATTGTTAAATTCTTTAGATTAAAATATAATTATGGTTTCATGTCATTAGTAATATTATAATGAGTGGTTTAATGCCTTCGGATCATGCAAAACCAAGCGTAGTTGTTGTTTTGTGCATTTTCAATCGAAATTGTTAAAATTTATGTATTTTGTGAACTAGAATTTTAAGGTTTATGGAAATTAATGAGATTAAATTATGGGAATTGTTTTTATGACTTATTTAAGATATTTAATAAGTATTATGGCCGCTAGATTTGTTTAAACGTCGAGTTTTGTTCTAAAACGGGTAATTTTTGCTTGCTAGATTTTCGAAAAAATGGCTTTTAAAGTGAGTTTGGGGTTTTTGTGAATTTTAAGCTATTTTATATCATAATTAGTACTTGTGATTGTGCAAATGAGTGTGTTTGGGTTTTTCTCGATGGTTTGGCGTTTGTACGCCGACGTCGAGGGTTTTTGGGTTGATTTGTGAAAGCAACCATAGGTTTTGACCTATGCGGGATTCGTGTGTCGTTTTGGTCATGAGTCGGATTTTAATGCGATGCGGTACGTTATGATATGTAGGTAACCCATGTAGACTTCGAGACGACAAGCAAGTGCGTGGCGACGTCGGCACCGGCTAGCGAGGACCAGGTGAGTAGATTTATATCTACGGGGAGAAGTCGGGTGGATGGCGTATAGCACCCCCGCAGTCCGTAGTGTAGCTCATATATATATGTTTATATAGGTGTTTTATGATACGAGAATGTGTATTCATGTTATGATTATGTGTTCATGGATTAGCTTTGGGTTAGTTGCGAAACCCTAGAGTAGTTGTTATACCCACATACGCACACACAGACTTGCATACATTACTTTCTTGTGCGCCGATTGGGATGTGTATATATGTATATATGCATGGGTATAGGACTATGCATATGTACATTCATATACACATGCATGGATAATGAGGATGTACTTGGGATTTAAGATGAGTCGATGAGATTTGATTTGAGGCCGTGAGATCGGTGATATAGCAGGGTTCGTATTTGAGATACGACATGACGTTGTAACGGGTCTTGACGTAGTGTTTCACACACGTGCATGCATACTTAGGCGGTATCAGTATTGTACTAGACGTAGATCAGTACCCCGATCATGATATTTGATAAAGAGGATGCCAGGTGAATAGTATGATGAATGTGATATTGACCCGTACCCAGATTTGGGATGCCGTACGAGAGATTTACGTACGAGTTATATTGATGATTGATCCGCACTCTTGACTTGGGATGCCTGCTTATAGATATGGTATCGGATATGATATTATTGAGGCGGGATCACCGACTGTATATATACAGGTATGTATATGTATCGACTCAGATGATAGGCGGTTTCCTTACCTGTAGTTCAGCTTGTTAGTTCAGCCGTATAGTTTAGTGTAGTTGTTAGATTAGATTAGACTCATACCTATTTCAAAACCAGCGGATCGTGGGTATTTTAAAAGACAGGTCAAGGGATCTACGGATATTTCAAAAGACGTATCCTTTCTGAAAAACCACTGTAGCCCTATTTTCAAAACCCCGCGATTCGTATTATTTCAAATTGCACCATTGTTTAATATTTAGCTCCCGCTCATTTTGGTTGCTCGCTCCGCATCGCATATTTACATTGTTATTTCATATTGCATTGTTGACATTATGCTGTTAGGACACCAGCACCATTACCGATGATGCGTATGTACCACATACACTTACTTGCCGGCTCACACACATCTTCATCGGAAATTGCCATGTCACGTACACCTTAGAAAATATTATTGCTTAACTTAGCTTGATAGCCAGTAGTTTGACATAATATTAGTGTACATACCTTATATGCCAGATTAGATATTGTAGTTATTACTTGTCGCTTCATGCATACTGTTATTCATTCTCATGCTTATATTCATGGTTTTACATGCTATTGATGATTCGGATTTCCATGATATTTTCTGGATTTGGAGGAAAACCGCAAAACATATATAAACTGCTTTCTCTCTTTTTAAGTAAAAATGTGGTTTTCCCATGATGTATGAGTCGTCCACCATGAGTTTGCTGATGGATTTCGAGACCCGATTCGAGGAGTTGGATGAACCGTTTCGGGTACATGGTGGGCCCGGTGCGGTACCCCGGGGCGAGAAGGCCGTGTTGTTGACGTTGAGCCTGGCAGGGGAGCACTACCGACCGGTGATATTACCCGACGCGTCGGATATCCGAAGGATACCGTCGTGGTCTTGAGATGGATGGTAGGGCCCGGTCTGGACTGACGGCGCCCTAGATACTGAGATTGAGACATTGAGTTTTCGAGATATTGAGGTACTGAGATTGGATGATACAGGCCAGTCCGGATAGCCGGAGCCTGAGGTTTCGAGACTTTGAGATTTATGTTTTGTGTCGATGCTAGACACTGTTGATGCTGATTTCATTTATGATATCTCATTTTAAAAATACAAAGGAAATCTCACTAAATTATGAAAACAGTTTCTTCATTTACATGTAATCTGTTTTCATGCATTCATACCTCATTCATGATATATTGCTACCTGAGGCACTGACACGGGCACATAAGATTATACTCGGGTTAGATATTTACCCTAGTCATTGTTATAGACTGCTGGTTTTATTTGAGGATTATATATATTGATCGTATGACCTAGGATTGCATCATACATGCGCTTTCTATTCGTAGATGTTTTTCTATTCACTAGTTGGCAACTCACCCCCATTGTGCCCCAGTTTCTTGTAGGTTTCGCCGTACAGGTTTCTTTACGGCTTTGTGGGTACAGTTTCATTCGGGTGACTTGCTAGTAGGTGGGTTTATTTGTATCGTACCCATCATTATACATTGTATATTATTATTCAGTTGTATCTAGAAGTTCCATCAACCAAACATGTATTTATTTTGAGATAGAGACCAGTGATGTTATTTTTTTGACCTTAGAGTCGCGCGTTATATTTCTGTGGATTTCTTATGGTTTTGAGTTTCCTTCTGAGTTTTGATCCTCGCCCTTGGCGTTGTATATTATATTGCTTGTGTGGTTGTGGCCGTCGATTGATGAAGAGTTAGCTCCCACTTGGGGATGCCTTTTTATTGATTTCGTATACTATTCATGTTGTATCCCGTTTGGGAGCCAGTATTTACAAAGGAGACTCTGCCGAAATTTTCAGGAAATACTTGATGTTTTTAAAACCGCATAACTCGGCTTATGCTATTAAAACTACTTGATTTTAAATTGGTTTTCCTTCACTCTACTACTTTTCTTGGTTTGGATTTCTGGGTTTTCGGCTTACTTGTAAGTCCATGCTACCTCTCCCGGTACTTTCGGGAATGCAGAATTTGGTAAAAAACGATTTTTATGGAGATGGTAACATGGACATAAAACCCGAATCTTGGTTAAACATCTATCTAACAACCTAACTGCGAGTTTCTAGCTACTCGGTTCGGGGGTTATACCTTGCTTGTCTTGAACTCCTTCGTCTTCAAGCTCCGATGGTGGTCCGGATTGGCTTCTTCCCGTCGTCTCCGTACGCCGAAGATAGATCCACCTGAAAGCTCCAACCTTTGGCTCCTTCTTCGTTCTTTGAAGAAACTAGTTCACTCGGTTTGCTAAACCTTGTGAACTAGAGTGAGTAGAGAAGAGTTTGTATGGGATTTTATCTATGGTTCTTGATTCTCAACTCATGAGACAAGAGAACCATAGATTAAAGAGAGGGAGCAAGAGCAAGAGGGTGAGAGCAAAGCAAGAGAGCTCAAGAACAAGAGAGAGAATGAGCAAGAAAGAATGAGCAAGTCTTTTGTCTTTCACCCTCTCATAATCCAAAACCATCATAACTCATTATACCAAATCAAGTGTTATGTGATGGTTGAAGCAACCATAACCATATCATTTCATGCACTCATTTTGCACAAATGAGCAAGCAAGCAAAAGTCTTTGCCATGAAATGATGGCTATGGTTATCATGATGGTCAACTAGTCAAGCCTAGTCAACCGGTCAACAAAGTCAACAAAAGTCAACAAGTCAACAAAGTCAACAAAAGTCAACAACCATGTCACCATAATACTTAATTAATATAATAGTTAATCACATATCATATTCTCATTAGGGTTGAGCAAAAAGTCAAATAGTCAACGGTCAACTGTCAACAACCCTAATGAGAATCCGCTGCCTCTGTCTCCCCGTCATCTGTGCATACACACCCGCATCCGCGTTTCGAGGAACACGAATGCATACTGGATAAATCCAATCCCAAAAGGTACACTAGGATCTGGCTTAAACCAAAGCCCGCTAGTGTAAACTGTCCGGACACTGTACGTGCACAAGTGCACGGATGTGACCGAACTCTGTCGCAAAACCATGCGACCTGTCGCAAAACCATGCGACCTCTACTCTTTTGCCTAAAGGCGAAAAGCTTTCTGTGTGGGACTCTAAAGACTCGACACTACGCTGGCAGTGGGTTTAACCACAGACCGCAAGCGGCACTAGCTGTGCGTAACGGTCCCCAGGTAATGCCGACAAGAAGACCGACGAGGCGAAACCCATCTGAACTCCTACTGAGCCTGAATGTGACATTCTCCGTACAGTCCGGTCTGTTCGTCTGATACATCGCATGGCGGGCCAAGGGGGCGGTAAACGTCAGTCCCCCAATAGCGGTACAAGTCGTGCCAGAGCGAAGCCCAAAACACCCTGAGATAACACTGGAAACCTACCAGTATATCTCGTTTGCCCTGGACAGGGACTACTCGTGTAATGGCTCTCCTAGACACAGCGCGATGTCAACCCCCAATACCGGGAGAGACGAATCCTGTCTAACCGTCACTGCCTCCAAGTGCTTCGGGACTGCACCCAACCACTACCTGTTTGCACGACTCCTTTGAGCCGTGGTAGGGTAGTAATCAAAGTGCAGTGGGAACACACTCGAGGCGAAGTGACAGTGTCAAGTCAGCGGACTAAGCTGTACTCATGTCACCTGGGAACTGATAACTGACGATAGGCATAATACCAACTAATCAGTTCCCGACGAGTCCTATCCAGTGTACCCGTAACCTAACGAGCACCCGCATACTATCTCAAGTACGACGTACTGACGGCTGTGGGACAGACCGTCTCCCACACTGGGATGAGAAGCGCATGCGCTGGTCTACTCCGGAGTATCGATGCCCTGTCTCGATAGTCCTGCGACCAGGGACCTGCATAAGGATGTGCTTATAGATTACCCAGCCCCACTAGTGTGACTGCCATCACATCGCTGGTGATCAAGCAAAGATCCTAAGGGCTCCACTAATGTGTATAGGCGATATACTAAAATAAACACATGTACACATTGAAGTAGAAACAAACCAAGTAGCATACTACTATTTTGAGCAAGATTGTATATACAAGGTGAATATCCCAAGCATCCATTAAGTAATATACAAACTAGTATGATACAGTAATGGCCTCTAGGGCATATACACTAACAATCTCCCACTTGCACTAAGGCCATGTACTGGCGTATCGAAGACCTATCATCTCGATCAGCCGCTCGAACTGAGTCTGGGGTAAGGCCTTGGTGAATGGATCTGCAGTGTTATCTTCTGAAGCGACTCTTCGAACCTCGATCTCCTGGCGATCCACGATCTCCCTGATCAGGTGATACCGCCTTAAGATGTGCCTGGATCTCTGATGGGACCTGGGTTCCTTCGCTAAAGCTATAGCCCCGTTGTGTCGCAATACAGAGGTATTGGATCAACAATGGACGGAACCACCTGAAGTTCTTTCAAGAACTTCCTCATCCAGACAGCTTCTTTTGCGGCATCAGATGCAGCGATGTATTCCGCTTCCATCGTCGAGTCTGCAACGGTTTCTTGTTTGGAACTCTTCCAACACACCGCCCCTCCATTGAGGGTAAAGACAAAACCCGACATGGACTTGGAATCATCCTTGTCACTCTGGAAGCTGGAGTCAGCAAAGGCCTCGATCTGGAGGTCTTTTCCGCCATACACCAAGAACATCTCCTTAGTCCTTCTCAGGTACTTGAGAATGTTCTTTACCGCTATCCAGTGTTTCTCCCCAGGGTTTGACTGATACCGGCTTACTACACTCAGTGCATAAGCAACATCCGGTCTGGTACATAATATCGCATACATTATAGAGCCTACCGCAGAAGCGTAGGGTATAATAGACATGCGATCTCTCTCCAAATCAGTCTTGGGAGACATCTCTTTAGAGAGGGTGATCCCGTAACAAGCCGGTAGGTTACCGCGCTTGGAATCTTCCATACTGAATCTTTTCAGTACGGTGTCGATGTACCTGGACTGAGAAAGTCCTAATATTTTCTTGGATCTATCACGATGGATCCCGATCCCCAGGATGTATGAGGCATCACCCAGGTCTTTCATGGAGAACCTGTGTGACAAGAACCCCTTGACAGATTGTAGCATAGGAATGTCATTTCCTATTAAGAGAATGTCATCCACGTATAAAACGAGGAATACTACAGTTCTCGCTACAAATCTACTATAGATACATGGTTCATCTGGATTTTTGATAAAGCCAAATTCTTTGACCGTCTCATCAAAGCAGATGTTCCAACTCCGCGATGCCTGCTTTAGTCTATAGATGGACTTAAGCAACTTGCACACCTTTCCGCTGCTCCCACTCTGAATGAAACCCTCTGGCTGGTCCATATAGACACACTCCTCTAAATTTCCATTTAGAAAAGCTGTCTTTACGTCCATCTGCCAAATCTCATAATCGTGGAAGGCAGCAATGGCAAGAAGGATCCGAATGGATTTCAGCATGGCTACTGGAGAAAAGGTTTCGTCATAGTCCAAGCCAGGTCTTTGACGAAAACCCTTTGCTACCAGCCTAGCTTTATAGGTCTCAACCTGTCCATCTACACCAATCTTCCTTTTGAAGATCCACTTGCATCCTACGGGTTTTACCCCGTCTGGAGCAATGTCCAACGTCCATACCTTGTTGGTGTACATGGACTCCATTTCGGTCCGCATTGCATCCAGCCATTTCACTGAGTCAACGCTCTGAACGGCCTGCTGGAAGCTAGTAGGCTCATCATAATCTATGATGCAATCCTCTATATCCCCGTCTATGAGAAAACCGTAGTATCTCTCGGGCGGATGAGTCTGCCTACTAGTCCTGCGGAGCGGCGTAGGAATGTCCTGTTCTTTTGAACCCTCTGGTTCCACTAAACTTTCAGTAATAGTCCGTAGTTCTGGAATTTCTTCCAGTTCTACTACGCTCCCACTTATTTCCTTTTCCAAGAACTGGTGTTCTAGAAAGTGGGTATTACGAGAAACAAGGACTTTTTGTTCCTATGCGTAGTAGAAAAGATACCCCCTGGTGTTCTTTGGATATCCCACAAACTTGCACAGTACCGAGCGTGCCTCGAGTTTGTCCGCATGCTGCTTTTTGACAAAAGCTGGACATCCCCAGATCTTCAGATATTGAAGATAGGGTTTCTTCCCACTCCATAACTCATATGGTGTGGTAGGCACAGTCTTAGTGGGAACTCGGTTCAAAAGGTATGCGGCTGATTCTAGCGCATATCCCCAGAATGATCGCGGCAACTCAGCGTTACTCATCATGGACCGCACCATATCCAATAGGGTGCGGTTCCGTCTCTCCGATACACCGTTATGTTGTGGAGTGTATGGAGGAGTAAGCTGAGAGAGAATTCCGTTCTCTTTTAAATAGTCCAGGAACTCGGCACTTAAGTATTCTCCACCGCGATCCGATCTTAGAATCTTGATACTTTTGCCGGTTTGTTTTTCTACTTCATTCTTATACTCCTGGAATTTTCCAAAGGTTTCGGACTTATGTTTCATTAAGAAGACATGACCGTACCTTGAGAAGTCATCCGTAAAAGTAACGAAGTAAGAATAACCGCTTCGCGCATGTGTAGACATTGGACCGCACACGTCACTGTGTACGAGTCCTAAGAGCTCGCTCGCTCTTACTCCGTGTCCAGTGAACGGAGTCTTTGTCATCTTTCCTTTGAGACAGGATTGACAAGTGGCATACGATTGATATTCGAACGCATTCAAATACCCTTCAGTATGTAACTTCGTCAACCTTCTCTCATTGATGTGACCCAGTCTACAATGCCACAAGAAAGTCTGATTTATTTCCGGAGACTTTCTTTTGTGTGTATTCTGGACATTGAAAATCTGTGGTTGGTTTAATACGTATATACCATTACTCAATGTACCTGACCCAATCAAAACTTGATTAAGGTGAATGTTTACAACATTGCTTACAAACGCAAATTCATAACCTTCTTTAGAAACTAAAGATATAGAAATGATATTACAAGTTGCGTTGGGTACAAAAAAGCAATTACGCAAAACCAAAACATGTCCATCTGACATTCCCAGGTGATAGTCCCCCACGGCTTTAGCATCCATGCTAGCTCCGTTCGCAACTCTGAGGGTCATGTCACCTGCTTTCAAAACACTACGGTTTCTCAACGCCTGTAAAGAATTACAGATATGAGATCCTGATCCGGTATCCAATACCCAGGAAGTAGAGTTTATTGAAAGACAGTTTTCAATAACATACACACCTGAAGCTGAAGCAGCAACTTGCTTCAATTCCTGTGTTCTGGCTTTCCAAGCCCTGCAATCATTCTTCCAGTGACATTTCTTATGACAATAGAAGCATTCTTCCGTATCCACTAGCTTCCCCGCTTTCTTTGTTGCTTTAGCTTTTCCCTTCGTATCCACTTTACTAACACCGCCCCTTGGTTTGGCGGGGTCTTTCTTCTTCTTTCCCTTGGCTTTCGCCTTGGACCTAGAAGAAGATGATCCTCCTACAAACAAAGTGGATGTTTCCCTACTTTTCTGTAGGGTGCCCTCTGCGCTCCTCAGCATGTTGAGGAGTTCTGAAAGTTCAACTTCTTTTTCTTGTAAGTTGAAGTTCAGTATAAACTGGGCGTAAGTGGAAGGAAGGGACTGGAGAACTATGTCCGTATAGAGTTCACTCTCCAATGTGGTCCCTAGGTCCGCGAGCTCCTCAATGTAGCCGATCATCTTTAGCACGTGCTCGGCTACTGATGATCCGACGGCCATCTTTGCCGAAAATAACTTTTTCGACGCTTCGTATCTTGCGATACAAGATTGCTCTCCATACAGTTCTTTTGTATGGAGAAATATGGATTCAAGGTCCATATTCTCGTGCCTCCTCTGATGTTCGTTGTCCATCGAGGCAAGTACGAGGCACTTGGCCTTCGCGCTATCAATCTCCCAAGTCTTGCGGATTTCCTTATCCGCGACGCTGGAAGTGGGACCAGGGACAGGGGGAGCTTTAGTGGTAAGAAGATAACCCAGCTTGTCGTAAGTGATTGCCATCTTGACATTCCTGAGCCAATCTTTGTAGTTTGGCCCTGTCAGTATGTTTTTATCTAGAAGTAACTTAAGTCCAGTCATGTCGATTGGTCGCTGCAATTAGGAGAGAGAAGAAGAAACACTCAGCATGATGCTCTTGCAAGTTTAGAGTGGTTTTTAGTTTGTCTAAACAGGATGGCTCCCACTGTTTCTCGAATCCCTCCTCAAACCATAAAGGAAGAATTAGCCGGGATCAATCCCACCGCACAATACTTGCTTAACCGTTCAGCCAGGCCGGTGTCGGTACTTCGAGGGAGGTTTTCCAACGCTTTCGCGAAGTTCCTTAATTAAAGAACCTCTTTTCCCTGGGGGCGTAGCCCCGCTAACACCTCTCTAGGCACCTACTAGGTTTATAGCATTGATCGTTTAGTGAGAAATTTCCCGAGGAGTAGCATATACTCACAGTAGGATCGGGATCCAAATATCATCGCGTGACGAAACTGAAGGAATCCTACCAGAATCATCACACTCCAAATGGTATGCAAATCTAGCAAGTTTCAGTACTTATGAAACTCCCGATGTGGATTTTTGCCCCATGCTCTTATGACCTTGGCGTGAGGTCAAAATGTCATAAGTCACATGTCAAGTTCTTCCCATCATTATCCAGGTTAATTTGAATCCACCTGTACCTACCCTTGACGTAGGCCAAAATGGTAGTACGACTGTCCCAAACCAACGCATTCTATCTATGCAACAGATAAATATCCGGCAGCTACCAATCACTATGCCTTGGCGTGAGGTCAAAATACATAGCTTGAATACTACCGAATATTTAACTGAAATGATGGAGGGCTACGAATGGTTTTGGCGAAACCGTGAACGTAGTGAACTTGATATAGTCGATGGAACGAGATAGCTTTTAAAAGGAGTGGCTCAAGCTCCGCATTTAAAAGTTGGTTTTGAAAAGAACCGAGTGGTTTTTCGAAAGTGTTCCAACGACTTTAACTTGGTTTATTATCTTGCATTAGTTCTTTTAATGCGTGATATTCTTGCATTAGTTCTTTTAATGCGTCCCATCATTTAATCCTACCATTGCAGAAAACAACAAAAATATAACGTACGCTTATGCCATTCGCATTCGCCACGGGGCCTCGTCATTACCCGTTAGGTTACTTAACTAACGACAGAGCGGGGGCTGGGCTAGCGCGTCTGTAAAACATAAGCAACGCCTAAATAATATCATATATAGATATACTGCAATGATAAACATTTCAGATCACAGATGAATACATTGGATATACTAGGAATCTGTAATTCGCACGAGCCTGTAACGAAAAACAGATTACACGGTCGCGGTGAATAGCCAAATACCCCACCCAAGACCCCTACGGGTGCGGCAAACTACCCGCCAAGTATCCGAAGCGTAGTAACCTCCCTCATCTCCATGAGTAGGCCACTCGACACTTCGGCATACCCGGTAGTTTGTGCACCCCCTCCATGGGTCTATCCTAGGAGCAAAAACAGTAAAAAGAAATTATACAATGACGGCTACAACCCCGACCCGGTTGTGCGGCCATACAAATAATTATTACATCAATTTACAAATTTACATGAATTGAAAGAAAAGAAAACTCTCGTCTCACAACCTCCGGCTATTCACCCGTGACAATCCAACATATTCATATACACATTCCAGCAACATTACAGATCACAGATTTGTATAACCCCCACTAATCGACATATAGCGATTAGTAGACGTTCAATACAAATATCACATTACAGAAAAACCCGTTAGCTTAAGTCTTTTAGAAGTTCGATCAAAAATACGGATTTTCGGGACCCCAAATATAAAATTTTCGTTCTGGAAAATCTGGGCAGAAAACACATATATCAAAAATCCCAAAATACCCCCAGAATAACACTACACCAAAGATGGACCTCGGCCGAGTCAACTCGGCCGCGGATCCGCGGCGGGAGCGTGCTCCCGCCGCGTTTCCGCGGCGCTTTGACTCGATCGTTGGACCATCTTTGGTGGTTATTCACAGAAAAGCCTGAGCCGATTTTAGGTGTGAAAATAATCAACTTTTGAACAGTATAAAAATCGACAGAAACTTCGAATTTTAGGGTTCGTTTTTGGGACTTTTTCTTTGATCGATCTTCTAGTTACTTGCTAACATGTTAGATAGAGTTTAACTAGGCTTTGATACCACTGTAAGTCCATGCTACCTCTCCCGGTACTTTCGGGAATGCGGAATTTGGTAAAAAACGATTTTTATGGAGGTGGTAACATCGACCTAAAACCCGGATCTTGGTTAAACATCTATCTAACAACCTAACTGCGAGTTTCTAGCTACTCGGTTAGGGGGTTATACCTTGCTTGTCTTGAACTCCTTCGTCTTCAAGCTCCGATGGTGGTCCGGATTGGCTTCTTCCCGTCGTCTCCGTACGCCGAAGATAGATCCACCTGAAAGCTCCAACCTTTGGCTCCTTCTTCGTTCTTTGAAGAAACTAGTTCACTCGGTTTGCTAAACCTTGTGAACTAGAGTGAGTAGAGAAGAGTTTGTATGGGATTTTATCTATGGTTCTTGATTCTCAACTCATGAGACAAGAGAACCATAGATTAAAGAGAGGGAGCAAGAGCAAGAGGGTGAGAGCAAAGCAAGAGAGCTCAAGAACAAGAGAGAGAATGAGCAAGAAAGAATGAGCAAGTCTTTTGTCTTTCACCCTCTCATAATCCAAAACCATCATAACTCATTATACCAAATCAAGTGTTATGTGATGGTTGAAGCAACCATAACCATATCATTTCATGCACTCATTTTGCACAAATGAGCAAGCAAGCAAAAGTCTTTGCCATGAAATGATGGCTATGGTTATCATGATGGTCAACTAGTCAAGCCTAGTCAACCGGTCAACAAAGTCAACAAAAGTCAACAAGTCAACAAAGTCAACAAAAGTCAACAACCATGTCACCATAATACTTAATTAATATAATAGTTAATCACATATCATATTCTCATTAGGGTTGAGCAAAAAGTCAAATAGTCAACGGTCAACTGTCAACAACCCTAATGAGAATCCGCTGCCTCTGTCTCCCCGTCATCTGTGCATACACACCCGCATCCGCGTTCCGAGGAACACGAATGCATACTGGATAAATCCAATCCCAAAAGGTACACTAGGATCTGGCTTAAACTAAAGCCCGCTAGTGTAAACTGTCCGGACACTGTACGTGCACAAGTGCACGGATGTGACCGAACTCTGTCGCAAAACCATGCGACCTGTCGCAAAACCATGCGACCTCTACTCTTTTGCCTAAAGGCGAAAAGCTTTCTGTGTGGGACTCTAAAGACTCGACACTACGCTGGTAGTGGGTTTAACCACAGACCGCAAGCGGCACTAGCCGTGCGTAACGGTCCCCAGGTAATGCCGACAAGAAGACCGACGAGGCGAAACCCATCTGAACTCCTACTGAGCCTGAATGTAACATTCTCCGTACAGTCCGGTCTGTTCGTCTGATACATCGCATGGCGGGCCTAGGGGGCGGTAAACGTCAGTCCCCCAATAGCGGTACAAGTCGTGCCGGAGCGAAGCCCAAAACACCCTGAGATAACACTTGAAACCTACCAGTATATCTCGTTTGCCCTGGTCAGGGACTACTCGTGTAATAGCTCTCCTAGACACAGCGCGATGTCAACCCCCAATACCGGGAGAGACGAATCCTGTCTAACCGTCACTGCATCCAAGTGCTTCGGGACTGCACCCAACCACTACCTGTTTGCACGACTCCTTTGAGCCGTGGTAGGGTAGTAATCAAAGTGCAGTGGGAACACACTCGAGGCGAAGTGACAGTGTCAAGTCAGCGGACTAAGCTGTACTCATATCACCTGGGAACTGATAACTGACGACAGGCATAATACCAACTAATCAGTTCCCGACGAGTCCTGTCCAGTGTACCCGTAACCTAACGAGCACCCGTATACTATCTCAAGTACGACGTACTGACGGCTGTGGGACAGACCGTCTCCCATACTGGGATGAGAAGCGCATGCGCTGGTCTACTCCGGAGTATCGATGCCCTGTCTCGATAGTCCTGCGACCAGGGACCTGCATAAGGATGTGCTTATAGATTACCCAGCCCCACTAGTGTGACTGCCATCACATCGCTGGTAATCAAGCAAAGATCCTAAGGGCTCCACTAATGTGTATAGGCGATATACTAAAATAAACACATGTACACATTGAAGTAGAAACAAACCAAGTAGCATACTACTATTTTGAGCAAGATTGTATATACAAGGTGAATATCCCAAGCATCCATTAAGTAATATACAAACTAGTATGATACAGTAATGGCCTCTAGGGCATATACACTAACATTACTTAGATTACGTACGCCTCGAGACGTTTCGTAGTTTAAGTGCCGGTCATGTTCCGTACTTTCGGGGCGTGACAGTTATAGTTTAGCAAAGATTCTTCGGTTAGTCGATGTTTACGCAAAGAACAAGATCGTTTTTCATTTTTCCACCTCCCCGCAATGCGTGGGGTGTAGTACATCGACTTACAGTGGTATCAGAGCCTCCCTAAACAATAATTAACTTATTAGCAAAGTCGTAAGAATTTCGAACGCAAAAAGAACCGGAAAAATCATCGATTTAACACAGTTTCTGTCGAATTTAAAACGTGGTCTAAAAATTTTTCAGGGACCTCTAAAAATACAAGCAGGGAATAATAGGGCTAGTGCAGAAATTTGGACCCGTGACTCGGCAAACTCACCGCGGAACCGCGGCCGATCCATGCGATACGCCGCGGATCCGCGGCCGAGTTAGGGCCGAGTCAGCCAAAATTTCTTCAGTAACTCTTATGTGTTAATAATGATATTTCTGGGATATTTTTTTTTCTGCTAAGATCTCAAGTGCACAGAGAAGTTTTGGAGTAGAATCTAAAGTGTTTGCTCGATCGAAATTTTACGATGTTTGCTAATTTGATTATATCTGTGACTGTATAATGTATTCATAAACCTCCCCTAACTGCTAGTATGTCGGTTGGCAGGGGTTGCACATTTCTGTAATGGATTTTACTGTTTGTGGTTATGAACTGTATTGGATTGTTGTGATGATTAGCCGGGGTTTGTGATGGGTTGTTATATTCATTCATTCAATGTAATTGTAATATATTGTAATATTATTTTGCGGGGCACATCCAGGTTGCGGTTATAGCCACCATTGTATTATTTCATTTTACTGTTTTTGCTCCTAGGATAGACCCAAGGTGGGGTGCACAAACTACCGGGTAATTTGAAGTGTTTAGCGGCCTACTCACGTTGTTGAGGGAGACCGCTTCACTTCGGGTACTTGGCGGGTAGTTTGCCGTACCCGTAAGGGTCTAGGGTGGGGTAATGGCTATTCATCACAACTGTGTAATCCGTCTTTCGTTGCAAGCTCAAAAGAAACGCAGATTGCTTGCATATCCAATAATGTTCATCTGTGATCTGGAATGCCTATTATTGCGTCTGACGAATGTACAATATCTATATATGATAGCTATTTACACGTCACTTATGTTTTATACCCGTGCTAGCCCAGCCCCCGCTCTGCCGTTAGTTAAGTAACCTAACGGGTGATGACGGGATCCAGTGGCGAATGCGGATGGCATAAGAGGACGTTGTATTTTCGTTGTTTTCTGCAATGATAGGTTAATGATGGGACGCATTATATTAATGCAAAGAAAATAAACCACTGTTTAATTGTTGGAACAATTTAAAAGAAACCACTCGGTTATTTTTAAAACAGAAGATATTTTTAATTGCGGAGCTTTAACCACTCCTTTTAAAAGCTATTAGGTTCCTTCGGTTATATCAAGTTCACTACGTTCACGGTTTCTCCAAAACCATTCGTAGCCCTCCATCATTTCATTTGAGTATTCAGTAGTATTCTAGCTATGTATTTTGACCTAACGCCAAGGCATAGTGTTTAGTAGCTGCTGGGTATTCATTTGTTGCATAGATAGATTAGTTAGTTTGGGACAGTCGTATTATCATTTTGGCCGAACGTCAAGGATATATACGGATGGGTTCAAATTAACAAGATAATGATGGGTAGAACTTGACATGTGACTTATGACATTTTAACCTAACGCCAAGGTCATAAGAGCATGGGGCAAAAATTTATATCGGGAATTTCTAAAGAAACTGAAATTTGCAAAGAAATGCATACCATTTGGAGTTTGATGAATGTTGGTATGATTCCTTCAACATTATTATACGATGATATTTGGATCCCGACCCTACTATGAGTATATGCTACTCATCAGGAGATTTGTCACTTAACGATCAATGCTACAAACCAAGTAGGTGTCGAGAAAGGTGTCAGCGGGGCTACGCCCCCAGAGAAAAGTGGTTATTTAATTAAGGAACTTCGCGAAAGCGTTGGAAAACCTCCCTCGAAGTATCGACACTGGCCTGGCTGAACGGTTAAGCAAGTATTGTACGGTGAGAATAGTCCTGGCTAGTTCATCCTTTTTGGTTTGAGGTGGGATTCAAAAAACAGTGGGAGCCATCCAGTTTAGATAAATTAAAAACCACTCTAAACTTTCAAGCGCATCATGCTAAAGTGTTTCTTCTCTCTCTCTCCTACTTGCAACGACCCTAAAAATGACTGGACTTAAGTTACTTTTAGAAAAAAATATACTGACAGGGCCAAACTATAAAGATTGGCTGCGGAATGTCAAAATGGCTTTGACCTATGACAGATTGGGGTATGTCCTCACCACTAAGGCACCTGCAGTCCCAGGTCCTAAATCCAGTAATGCGGATAAGGAAATCCGCAAAACCTGGGAGTTAGATTGCGCGAAGGCCAACTGCATCGTGCTTTCCTCGATGAACAATGAACATTAGAGGAGGCACAAGGATATGGATCTAGATGCCATATTTCTCCATACAAAGGAACTTTATGGAGAGCAATCTCGTATAGCAAGATATGAGACCTCAAAGAACTTGTTTCGAGCGAGGTTGGCCGTCGGATCATCGGTAGGAGAACATGTCCTAAAAATGATAGGCTATATTGAAGAGCTCGCAGACCTTAGGACGACTTTGGATAATGAGCTCTATACAGACTTATTTCTCCAGTCCCTTCCTTCCACCTACGCCCGGTTTATTCTGAATTTCAACATTCAAAGAAAAGAAGTTGAACTTCTAGAACTCCTTAACATGTTGAGGAGTGCAGAGGGCACCTTGTAGAAGGCAAGGGAAACACCCGCTATGTTTGTTAGCAGTGCTTCTTCTTCCAGGTCCAAGGCTAGGGCCAAAGGAAAGAAGAAGAAGGCCGCCACCAAACCTAGAGGAGGTGTTAGAAAGGTGGGAGCGAAGGGAAAGAAAAAGATTGCGGTGCCAGTAGTGGCCCAGGATGAGTGCTTCCATTGTCATAGGAAAGGGCACTGGAAGAAAGACTGCAAGGCGTGGAACGCCAAGAACCAGAAACCGAAGCAAGCTGTGGTTTCGACTTCAGGTGTGTTTGTAATTGAGAATTGTCTATCAATCAACTCTATTTCCTGGGTATTGGATACCGGATCAGGATATCATATATGTAATTCATTGCAGGAACTGAGAAACCATAGGGTGCTGAAGGAAGGTGATATGACCCTAAAGGTTGCTAACGGAGCTAGTGTGGGAGCTGTGTCCGTCGGGGATTATCACCTGGGATTGACAAGTGGACACATTTTGGTTTTACATAACTTTTTTTGTGTACC
Source organism: Agapanthus africanus (assembly GCA_030015575.1). Taxonomy (NCBI): domain Eukaryota; kingdom Viridiplantae; phylum Streptophyta; class Magnoliopsida; order Asparagales; family Amaryllidaceae; genus Agapanthus; species Agapanthus africanus. Next base: position 342,618,857 of record CM057337.1, on the reverse strand, counting down.
TAGCTTAACGTGTAATATCATATCAGTTTCCTTGTTATCAAATAAAGGTTATGATTTCATGTTTGTAAGTGATGTTGTTAACATCCACCTTAATCATCGTTTGATTGGGTCCGGTACACTGGATAACGGTATATATGTCTTAAACCAACTACAGATTTTCAATGTCCAGAACACACTAAAGAGAAAGTCTCCAGATTTAAATAAGGCTTTCTTATGGCATTGTAGACTGGGTCACATCAATGAGACAAGGTTAACTAAGTTACGTAGAGATGGATATTTGGATCCGTTCGAATATCAATCTTATGACACTTGTCAATCATGTCTCAAAGGAAAGATGACAAAGACTCCATTCACTGGACATGGAGTAAGAGCGAGCGAGCTCTTAGGATTCATACACAGCGATGTATGTGGTCCAATATCTACACATGCAAGAGGTGGTTTTTCCTATTTCATTACTTTTACGGATGATTACTCTAGGTACGGATTCATTTATCTGATGAAACATAAATCCGAGGCTTTTGAGAAATTCCAGGAGTATAAGAATGAAGTAGAAAACTAAACCGGCAAAAGTATCAAGACATTAAGATCTGATCGAGGTGGTGAATACTTAAGTGCCGAGTTCCTAGGTTACCTAAAAGAGAAAGGAATTCTCTCTCAGCTTACTCCTCCATACACTCCACAGCATAACGGTGTATCAGAGAGACGGAATCGAACCCTATTGGATATGGTACGTTCCATGATGAGTAATGCTGAGTTACCGCGATCTTTCTGGGGATATGCGCTAGAATCAGCGGCATATATTTTGAACATGGTTCCTACCAAGACTGTGCCTACCACTCCATATCAGATGTGGAGTAGGAAGAAACCCCATCTTCAGTACATGAAGATATGGGGATGTCCAGCTTTTGTTAAAAAGCAGCATGTGGACAAGCTCGAGGCTCGATCAGTACTATGTAAGTTTGTAGGATATCCAAAGAACTCCAGGGGGTATCTATTCTATTACGCAGAGGAACAAAAGGTTTTTGTTTCTCGTAATGCCCATTTTCTAGAACATCAGTTTTTAGAAAGGGAAACAAGTGGGAGCGAAATAGAACTGGAAGAAATTCCAGAACCACAAACTACTACTAAAAGTTTGGTAGAACCAGTAGTTCAAGAAGAACAGGACATTACCGCACCCCTCCGCAGGAGTAGTAGGCCATCTCATCCGCCTGAGAGATACTATGGTTTTCTCATAGATGGGGATAGAGAGGATTGCGTCATTGATGATGATGAACCTACTAGCTTCCAGCAGGCCATCCAGAGCGGTGACTCGGTACGATGGCTAGATGCAATGCGGACCGAAATGGAGTCCATGTACACCAACAAAGTATGGACTTTGGACTTTGCTCCAGATGGGGTAAAACCCATAGGATGCAAATGGATCTTCAAGAAAAAGATTGGTGTAGATGGACAGGTGGAAACCTATAAGGCTAGACTTGTTGCAAAGGGTTTTCGTCGAAGACCTGGTTTGGACTATGACGAAACTTTTTCTCCAGTGGCTATGCTCAAATCTATTCGGGTCCTTCTTGTTATTGCTGCCTTCCATGATTATGAAATCTGGCAGATGGACGTAAAGACGGCTTTTCTGAATGGTAATTTAGAAGAGTGCGTCTATATGGATCAGCCAGAAGGTTTCAATCAGAGTGGGAGCAGCGGGAAAGTGTGCAAGTTGCTTCAGTCCATTTATGGACTCAAGCAGGCATCGCGGAGTTGGAACATCTGTTTTGATGAAACAGTCAAAGAATATGACTTTATCAAAAATCCAGATGAACCATGTATATATAGTAAAGTTGTAGCAAGAACTGTCGTATTCCTCGTCTTGTACGTGGATGACATTCTATTGATAGGAAATGACATTCCTATGCTACAATCTGTCAAAGGATTCTTGTCACACAGGTTCTCCATGAAAGACCTGGGTGATGCCTCTTACATTCTGGGGATCCGGATCTATCATGATAGATCCAAGAGGATGTTGGGCTTTCGTAGTCCAGGTATATCAACACTATACTGAAAAGATTCAGTATGGAAGATTCTAAGCGCGGTAATTTACCGGCTTGTGACGGAATCACCCTATCCAAAGAGATGTCTCCCAAGACTGATTTGGAAAGGGATCGCAAGTCGATTATATCCTACGCTTCTGCGGTAGGCTCTATAATGTATGCGATATTGTGCACCAGACCAGATGTAGCTTACACACTGAGCGTGGTAAGCCGGTATCAGTCAGACCCAGAGGAGAAGCACTGGATAGCAGTAAAGAACATTCTCAAGTACCTGAGAAGGACTAAGGAGATGTTCTTAGTTTACGGCGGAAAAGACCTCAAGTTGGAGGCCTTTGCTGATTCCGGCTTCCAGAGTGATAAGGACGATTCCAAGTCCATGTCAGGTTATGTCTTTACCTTCAATGGAGGGGCGGTGTGCTGGAAGAATTCCAAGAAGGACACCGTTGCTGACTCGACGATGGAAGCGGAGTATATTGCTGCTTGCGATGCCGCAAAAGAAGCGGTCTGGATGAAGAAGTTCCTAACAGAACTTCAGGTGGTTCCTACCATTGTTGATCCAATACCTCTGTATTGCGACAATAACGGAGCTATAGCTTTAGCGAAGGAACCAAGGTCCCATCAGAAGTCCAGACACATCTTAAGGCGGTATCACCTGATCAGGGAGATCATAGGTCGCCGGGAGATCGAGGTCCAGAGAGTTGCTACTGAAGAGAACATTGCTAATCCATTCACAAAGGCCCTACCTCAGATTCAGTTCGAGAGGCTACTCGAGATCATCGGTCTTCGATATGCCAGTACATGGCCCTAGTGCAAGAGGGAGATTGATAGTGTATATGCCCTAGGGGCCATTATTGTATCATACTAGCTTGTATATTACTTAATGGAAGCTTGGGATATTCACAGTTATATAACAGTCTTGCTAAACATGGTAGTATGCTACTTGGTTTTATCTAGCTTAATATGTGAGTATACGTATTGATAGAGCTCTTAAGATCTTGCTTGACTACCAGCGTTGTGATGGCAATCAGACTAGTGGGGGCTGGGTAGTCTACAAGCACATCCTTTTCCAGGTCCCAAGTCGTAGGATTATCGAGACAGGGCATCGATACTCCGGAGTAGACTAGTGTGTACGCTTCTCATTCCAGTTAGGGAGATGGTCTGTCCCACAGCCATCAGTACGTCGTACTAGAGATAGTATACAGGTGCTCGTTAGGTTACAGGTACACCGGACAGGACTCGTAGGGAACTGTTGGTTGGTATTATACCCGTCGTCAGTTAACAGTTCCCAGGTGACATGAGTACAGCATAGTCCGCAGACTTGACACTGCTACTTCGCCTCGAGTGTGTCCCACTGTTCTTAGATTGCTACCCTACCATGGCTCAAAGGAGTCGTGCAAACAGGTAGCAGTTGGGTGCAGTCCCGAGCACTTGGAGGCAGTGGCGGTTAGACAGGATTCGTCTCTCCCGGTATTAGGAGTTGATATCGCGCTGTGTCAGAGAGCCATTACGCAAAGTCCCTGGCCAGGGCAAGCGAGATTTACTGGTAGGTTCCAGTAGTTTCTCAAAGTGTAATGGGCTTCACTCCGACATGACTTATACCGCTATTAGGGGACTGACGCTTGCCGCCCCCCTAGGCCCGATATGCGATAGTCTTAGACGAACAGACCGGACTGTACGGAGATTGTTACATCAGGCTCAGTAGGAGTTCGGATGGGTTTCCTCATCGGCCTTCTTATCGACATCTACCTGGGGACCGTTACGTACAGCTAGTGCCGCTTGCAGTCTGTGGTTAAACCCACTGCCAGCGTAGTAGTCGAGTCTTTAGAGTCCCACACAGAGAGTTTACCTACTCCAGGCGAAACGATATAGAGGTCGTATGGTTTTACGACAAGGGTTCGGACGCATACGTGTGTTTACGCACGTACGACATTCGGACAGTTTTTTCTAGCCGGCTTTGGTTTAAGCCAGATTCTAGTATCGGATTATTAGATTTATACAGTCTAAAGTTTTTCCGTGTTTTCACGGATAGGAGGGGCGTTCTCGTAATTTCGCGGGAAGCTTCTAGAAGGATGGTGACTTGAGGGTTTAGGTGGCATTTGCATTTATTGTTTTAATGACTCATTTGTGTGATTCATCCATGGAGTTAATGCATCATTTATTGATCTAATGACTCATGAGATGAATCACTCATATGAATAAATGAAGCATGGTTTTTAAATGATTTTATTGATTTTATTTCATAAAAGATAATTCTTCATATATTCAAATGAGTTCATTATCTCTTCTCATAATCATGCTCACCTTCTCTCTCCTCAAGCTCACTCTCTCTTCAAACCCTAATCCTACCACTCATGTGTTGAGGCCAAGGATTAGAATAGACTAATTAATCCATAACCCTTCTCTATATCTTCTAGGTACTTTGATTAGCAACTAAAGAAACCTAGTTACCTCAAGTTTAGAGGTGAAGCTTGGAGTAAAGCTCTCGGGTGGATCATCTACTACATAGAGAAGGCCGGAGAGGAGGTGGAGAACGAAAAGACGAAGGACACGGTTCATTAGGTATAATCACTTCTCATAGTAGTTAACAACTTCTATGTTTCATGTTAGTTATAGTTTAGCAAAGATTCTTCGGTTAGTCGATGTTTACGCAAAGAACAAGATCGTTTTTCATTTTTCCGCCTCCCCGCAAGTCGTGGGGTGTAGTACATCGACTTACAGCATTGATCCTGATGGACTTAAGCATAGCTTTGAAAGTCTCAACTTTTCCATTTACCCGAAGAATCTTCTCAAGATCCAATTTGCTCCCAATGGGTTTTACCCCTTCAGGTGCAACATCCAAACTCATACTTTGTTGGTGTACATGGATTCCAACTTTGATCGCATAGCATCCAGCCTTTTCACAAAGTCTCCACTTGTGAAGGCCTGCCTGAACCTTGTTGGGCCATCATCTACCATGATGCAATCCTCGTTCCCACTGTCACCGAGAAGACCGTAGTATCTCTCAAGTGGATGAGGAACCCTACCAGATTTGCGGAGAGACCGAGGTTCGTTAGAGACTATTGAATCCTTTGGTTTCACCAAATCATCAATTGTTAGTTTGTCTAGCTAGAACTCCTTCCAGTTCTACCTCATGACCACTAATTTCTTCATAAGAAATTCCTTTTCTAAAAATGTGGCATGCTGAGAAACAAAACACCTTTTGCTCATTAGTGTGGTAGAAAATATTCCCTAGCAAATGTTTAGGATATCCAACAAACTTATACAGAACTGACTTTGCCTTGAGTTTGTCCGGATTTTGCTTTTCAACATAGACCGGACAACCCTATATCTTAACTCATTTAAGACATCGCCTCTTCCCATTCCATATCTCATATGGATTGGTAAGCACTGATTCGGATGGAACCTCATTCAATAGGTATGCAGCTTCTCAAGTGCATAACTCCAAAAGGAAACATGTAACTCAGCAGTACTCATCATAGAGCGTGCCATATCTTATAGGGTGCAATACCTCCGCCCCGATACACTATTGTGTTGTGGTGTATACGAAAGAGTAAGTTGAGAGAGAATTCTATTCTCTATTTATAAAATCCGGGAACTCCATGCCCAAGTATTCGCCTCCCCGATCTCATCGTAGGACTTAATACTTTTACTCGTCTGGTTCTTAATCTTCAAGCTTATATTCTTTGAATTTCTCAAAAGTTTCAGACTCATGTTTCAACAGGAACACATATCCGAATCTTGAGAGATAGTCGATGAATGTAATGAAGTTCTAAGAATCAACCCTGGCATTTGTAGACATAGGACCGTATACATCATCATGTATCTGTCCTAAGAGTTCAACAACTCTTCTCTGTTTCCAGTAAACGGAGTATTGGTCACTTTACCTTTGAGACAAAACTGGCAAGTAGCATAAGATGAAAATTCGAATAGATTCTTATATTCATCCTTATGTAACTTAGCAGGTCGTTTTCACATTGATATGACCTAGTCTACAATACCACAAGAAGGATTCGTTCATTTTTGAACTACTCCTCTTGTGTGTGTTCTTAATATTTTGAACTGTGGTTTGATTTAGAACGTGTATGCTATTATATAACGTGCCTGATCCAATCAACTCTTGATTCAGGAAAATATTCACAACATTATCCTCCAATATAGAATTATATCCTTCTTTAACTTAATAAAAAACCGATGTAATGTTGTATATCAGGCTCGGTACGTAATAACATTCGTTCAGAATCAATGTATTAATACAAGGTGATATTTGCCAACTCATTTGGCTGCAACAATTGCACCATTCTTTAACACTTAGAGATATATCACCCAATCTCAGTTCTCTACCTTTCAGTAGCCCATTGTAATATTTTGGAAAATTATAAATATTAATTTATAATATAAAAACAAAGAGTTAATAAAAGTGATATCACAAACAGCTTTTAGTATCGGAATTATATCCGTAAAAATTTGATTATTTTGGTAGAATGTGAATAAAGGTGTGTGATGCCATAAAAATGATATTTTAATTATTTTATTCATACAGAGAAATCTGAGAATGTTTAGTTGGGTTGTATTTAAAGTTTCCGACATTTCGATATGATTTTCTGTATTTCTGTACTGCAACTGAAACGTTGACGTTCGTACGTTAAGTTCAGGGGCAATTGATCATCTTTGGGGTAAGTGAGTTGTAGGTTCTAACCTATGGGTGCTTAGCTCGTTGTTTTGGTTTTCAATTGGATATTTACTTCGATGTGATTTAAATACGATTATAGGTGCGATCGCGAAGGATTCCGAAACGGAGTTGACAAACTTAGCAGCGTGGAATTTGTTAGTGTATATGCCCTAGAGGCCATTACTGTATCATACTGGTGTGTATATTACTTAATGGAAGCTTGGGATATTCACAGTTGTATAGACAATCTTGCTCAAAATGGTAGTATACTACTTGGTTTGTTTCTACTACAATATGTGCGTATGTTTCTTTTAGCATATAGCTTATACATATTAGTGGAGCCCTTAGGATCTTTGTTTGATTACTAGGGTTATGATGGCAGTCACACTAGTGGGAGCTGGGTAATCTACAAGCACATTCTTATACAGGTCTTTAGTCGTAGGATTATCGAGAAAGGGCATCGATACTCCAGAGTAGACTAGTGTATACGCTTCTCATCCCAGGAGGGGAGATGGTCTGTCCCACAGCCATCAGTACGTCATACTGGAGATAGTATGCAGGTGCTCGTTAGGTTACGAGTACACTGCACAGGACTCACTGGGAACTGTTGGTTTGGTATTATACCGATCTTCAGTTATCAGTTCCCAGGTGACATAAGTATAGCATGGTCGTTGACTTGACACTGTCACTTCGCCTCGAGTGTGTTCCCACTGTTCTTAGATTACTACCCTACCATGGCTCAAATTAGTTGTGCAAACAGGTACTAGTTGGGTGCAGTCCCGAAGCACTTGGTGGCAGTGACGGTTAGACAGGATTTGTCTCACCCGGTATTGGGGGTTGATATCGCGCTGTGTCTAGGAGAGCCATTACACAAAGTCCCTGGCCAGGGCAAGCGAGATATACTGGTAGCGTTTCCAATGTTATATCAGGGTGTTCTGGGCTATACTCCGACACGACTTCTACCGCTATTAGGGGACTGACATTTACCGCCCCTAGGCCCGACATGCGATACTCTCAGACGAATAGACCGGACTGTACGGAGATTGTCACATTCAGGCTCAGTAGGAGTTCGGATGGGTTCACCTCATCGATCTTCTTATCGGCATCTACCTGGGGACCGTTACGTACAGCTAGTACCGCTTGCGGCCTGTGGTTAAACCTACTGCCAGCGTAGTGTCGAGTCTTTAGAGTCCCACACAGAGGGCTGTTCGCCTTTGGGCCAAACAGAGTAGAGGTCGCATAGTTTTGCGACGGGGCTCGTTCACATCCGCGCACTTGTGTGCTTTTGGTGTCCGGGCAGTTATTACTAGCGGACTTTGGTTTAAGCCAGATCCTAGTATATGTTTTGGGATTGGTTTTATCTCATTGTGTTCGTGTTCCTCGGAACACGGATGCGGGTGTGTATGCACAGTTGACAGAGGCAGAGGAATCTCAGTACGGTTGTTGACCGTTGACTTTTTCTAAAGCCTAATGAGAATGAGAAATATGATTAATAATATTAATTAAGGATAATTGTGCCATGGTTATGTTGACCATTTGACTTTTGTTGACCTTTTCACTTTGGTTGACCGGTTGACTATTGTTGACCATTTGACCATCATCATTTCACTTGCAAGATGCTTCTTGTTTCTTGCAAATGCATTAAATGTTGAAATAATAATGGTCATTCAAAAACTAACCATCACAATTTCTTAATTATTATTATTATTATCATTATTCTTATTTTGAGAGCATGGTTGCTAAAAATCTATCTCATTCTCACTTGCTCATTCTCTCTCATCCATTAGCTTATCCTCTTCCTCTCTCAAAGCTCTCATCTCTCATGTGTTGAGAACCATGAGCTTATGAGATAAAACCATCAAGACTTCACTCTACTCATTCTAGTGTTCTAGGTTTATCAAGCCAAGCACTCTAGTTACCTCTTGGTTGAGGTAGGAGCTCAAGGTAGAGGCCTTCGGGTGGATCTTTCTTCGGCAAGGAGAAGACAACGAGGAGGAGCCATCTACAACACTCCAAGGAGCAAGCAAGAAGGAGGACCACAACAAGAAGAGAAGGAGTTCAAGACCTAGGTATAACCTTCTAACATAGGAGCAGAAACTTGTAGCTAGGTTGCTAGGTTTTTGTTTAGCAAAGATCCTCTAGTTTCTAGTCCATGTTGCCTTGTGTTAAAAAAATCATTTTTTACCTTTTCCGCCTCCCCACAAGCACCGGGGTGGGCAACGTGGACTTACATTGGTATCAGAGCCTAGCTAAACAACAACTAGCATGTTAGCAAAGTGATTAGAACTTCGATCCGAAAAAAAATTGCGAAACATGTCAAAAACATATACTTTCTGCCGATTTTTAAAACTGCCCTAAAAATATTTCCACATACCTTAAAAATCGGTGCAGGGTTTTTTAGAAACAACCAGGAAAAACGAGCCCATGACTCGGTCAACGCGCGCGGAAGAACGGCGAAACCACGTGTTTCTCCGCGGATCCGCGGCTGAGTTGACTCCGCTGCGACTCGGGTTTCCTGCAGTTTGTTCAGTTTGTTGTTTTGTGATTTTTAAGATGTTTTGTTTCTGCCCAGATTATCCAGAGAACAATGTTGTGTTTGGGGTAGTTACAAATTGGTATTTTGATCGAAGTTCTATAAACTTTTGCTAAATGGTTATATCTGTAATGTGATATATGCACTGAACGTCGACTAATTGCTATACGTCGATTAGTGGGGGTTGTGCATATCTGGGATCTGTAATGTTGTTGGATTGTGTATATGAACTTGTTGGATTGTCGCGGATGAATAGCCGGGGTTTTGTGAGATGAGAGTTTCTTTATCTTTCATTTGATGTAATATGTAAATTGATGTAATATTATTTTTATGGCCGCACATCCGGGATGAGGTTGTAGCCACCATTGTATATTATTTCTTTTACTGTTTTTGCTCCTAGGATAGACCCAAGGTGGGGTGCACAAACTACCGGATACTTTGAAGTGCCGAGTGGTCTACTCACGTTGTTGAGTGAGGTTGCTTCACTTCGGGTACTTGGCAGGTAGTTTGTGTAAGTGCACGGCGGCGCCCCGGTCGTCAATCCGACGGCCGAATGCGAAAATGGTGATAAACTTTAATTTTGCGAACTTAGCAAACCGGCACCACCACGCACTAAACCCAGGATCGGGCCATTAAACTAGATCTAGCAAAGTAACAAGATAGGGAAGAGATATACCGAGTGATCCGAGTCCTCCGGTCTTCTCGTCATCGTCCCGATCTCCCGCGGAAACTCCGGTCGTCGCCTCCTTGCCGGAAGGGCACCACATCGCCTGCATCTTTTACGGGCTCCCGCCTCTATACCGAGGCAACTCGGGCATGAAGCTGGCAAGTCGACATGCCCAAGATGTGCTGTAGAATGTAGTGTAGAGGCTATGTCTCATTAGGGGTAATGAAGTTGCCATTGGATGGAGGGAAGTAATGAACAAAATGGAGATGAACTTTGGTGTGTCAAAATGAGATGATAATTTTCCCACTTCACCAAAATGAAAAACCCTCTCTCCCCTCACTCAAGTGGCCGGCCTCATATATGTGAGAATGGTGGAGGAAAACACAAACATAAGAGGGAGGTGAGTGTAGGAGATGAGAAGAGGTGACCACACCCAAAACATCAACATAACAAATGAACATCCAAACCATACCCTTTCTAATCTCATTTAATGCAAGAATGGTGCAACAAAAGAAAAGAAGGAAAAGGAATCTAAAGATGCTATCATAATCAAAGCATTTACAAGAAACCCCTCCACAATGTGTTATTTGCAAACTTGCAAATAACCCCCTCCATCGGAAAAGTCCGGCCGGGAAAGAACAAAGGAAAACCGGCCGGAACGGAATGCAAACTGGCAACTCCAGAAAACTGGTCCCGTAATAAATTACATGAAAACCCCGATACTGTGCATACACACCCGCATCTGTATTCCGACCGGATACAAATGCAATGAGACAAAATCTACACTGTACTATACTAGAATCCGGCTTAAACCAAAACCAGCTAGTAATATTCGTCCGATCCTGATCCGTGCAATACCGCACGTATCTGATCGAACCCTGCCATATAACTATACGGCCACTAGTACAAACCGTCCGATCCTGACCCGTGCAATACCGCACGTATCTAATCGGACCCTGCCATATCTCCATACGGCCTCTACAGCGTTTCGCCCGAAAGCTTGAGTAACCGAAAGTGTGGTGGACTATAAAGACTCGTCAATACTATGGCTGTGGATTTAACCACTAGCACGTCAGAGGTATAAGCCAATACGTAACGGGCCACCAGCTATTGACTAAAAGGGACGTCGATGAGCGAACTCATCCTGACACCCTACTGAGCCTGTCAGTGACAATATCCGTACAGTCCGGTCCGTTCGTCTATGAGCATCGCATGGCGGGCCTAGGGGGTTGGTAAAAGTCAGACCCCCAAAAGCGGTACAAGTCGTGTCGGAGTGTAGCCCAGAACACCCTGAGATACTACTGGAATACCTACCAGTAAATCTCCTGCCTTGGCCAAGGACTTTGTGTAATGGCTCTCCTAGACACAGCGCGACCTCACCCCCAATACCGGGAGAGACGAACCCCTTAAGATCCGCTCACTGCCTCCATGTGGCTCGGGACTGTACCCAACTAAAACCTGTTTGCACGACTCCTTTGAGCCGTGGTAGGGTAGTAATCAAAGCACAGTGGGAACTCACACGAGACAAATGACGATCCCCAGGTCGATGAACTAACCTGTACACATGTCACCTGGGAACTGCTATCTGACGTCAGGTATGAGATCAACTAGCATGTTCCCTGCGAGTCCTGTCCGGTGTACTCATAACCCAATGAGCACCTGTATACATCTTAGGTGAACCAACTGACACCAGTGGCTTGTGAGACCGGCCACCGCCCCTCGTCGGGGTCTCGACTGTATACACTAGTCTACTCTGGAGAATCGATGCCCTGTCTCGAAACTCCCACGACTAGGGACCTTTTAAGGATGTGCTTATAGACTCCAGCTCTCACTTATATGATCGCCCTCATACTGCTGGCAGTCAAGCAATAATCCTAGGGGCTCTATCAACGTGCAATAGCGACCTGTCAGGTCACCTAAAGCAGTACACGATGATAAAGGTAAACCAGATAGCATACTATCATCTCGAGTAAGACTGTCCTACCGTGATAGGTCCTCTCTCAATCATTGCAATCACGTGCCTGTGATCCAATAATCGACTCTGAGGGCACTATCTCCAACAATCTCCCACTTGCACTCAAGGCTAATTATTGCGATGTCGCATACTCACAGCCTGTGTGATACCGAACACCCAACTCCCCTACTAATCAGTCTCACAAAGCCTGTTTGGAAGACTATTGCGTTCGAGGAATAGCCTCAGTGAGTGGATCCGCCTTGAAGTTTCTTTCTATGTCTCTCTATATCTCAAGTTCACGGAGAAAGCCATCTCCCAAAATGAGCAATACCTGTCTTAGAATGTCTGGATGTCTGATGGGACCTAGCTCATAAATGAACTCCAAATCCAAAATTCTTAGACTGTATCGTCAACTGAACTTAATCAGTATCCTGCGCCATGCCACCCTCAGTATTGCCTTGGATCACCTGTCCAAAACACTGCCCCTCGTCAGAAGGAAAACTATAACTCTGACAATCTCCTTGTCGTCCAGGTCACCTTGGAAGCCTGGAATGATAACTGTCTCCCAAATGAGGCTGTCGTTATCATATCCCTAGAACATCCACTTATGTTCTAAAACTGCTTCCGACTGTTTCTCCAGGATTGGATCAATATCAACTTATTGCATCTAGTGCAAGAACAACATCTGGTGTGGTACTTGACATCTCATGATTGACTCAACTGCCTAAGCAAGTGATCTGCCAATCATGCACATCCCTCTCTACTTTAGTCTATAAGACACCTTTAGAGAGGGTGACTCCATTACCTACAGGTACACTACCGTGCCAGGAGTCGTCCATTCTAAATACTCTTAGAATGCTGTCAAAATACCCTGATTGGGAAACCACCCAAATCTAGATCTAAAACCATAGATTTAGTAACCAGTATGTCTGATATAATATCCAAGTCCCATGTGGAGAAATCACTATGTGACGACCAAAGTATAACCGATCGTAGTATAGGAGTTTCTTTTCCTACTCTGTGTATGTCATCCAAATACCAGGATATCACACCCTACTACCTTCTCAACAGATCCATCCCCTATACTGATGAAGTCAAACCTATGACTGTCACATCAGAAATAGATGATCTATCTCCGCTATATCTGCTTTAGTCTATAAATAGACATAAGCCTGATATCCACCAATGCTTCCGCTGCTCCCACTGACTACGACAACCCTCTGGCAGAGTCATATAGACGTGCACTTCTAAAGCTAGTTTAGAACGACGCTATATTCATCCTTCTGCCGGGTCTCGCAGCCTGGAACAATAGCAATGGCAAGTGTGGGTAAACAAGAACTTCCCTGTCACCGTCCTTGAGGCTACCGGAGTACCTCTCGGGTGCCTGAAGTTACCCACCTTATCTGCGGAGTGGCCAATGGAATGTCAAATCAGATTGAATCTTTAGGTTCCTTATCAAATCTTCAGTAATCGTTTGCGGTTCTGGAATCACTTCCAGTTCTACCATACTCCCACTACTGTTTTCTGAAAAAATCAATTTTTAATAAAACTGTGGCGAGTCTAGAACAATATCGCTATTGTTCATCCAGATGGTAGAAAGTCAACCCTCGTCATAGCCTAGGTCAACCCATAAACAGCCATTACAGAAACGTGCCTTGAGTTATCCAGAGTCTGATTTTAATCATAAGCCAGACAACTTCCCGTACCTTAACAACGTTAAGATATGAACTGTTCTATATCCAATATAGAACCAGAGACACTGATTTAATTGAACCAGATTCAAATCATGCAACTGTCCCCAGTGCATGTCAACTAAATGGAAGAAGGACGATCAGCGTTACCCAACTTAGGAATGCTTCCAATTATGAGTAACCTGAAAAAGAAGCAAGTTCTCTTTATCATTACTATCAACTTAATACCATACACAAGTATCTACATCTTCGATCACTTTGAAGAATCCCGATACTTGCTACACCTGGTTCTCTACTCTATTCAAATACCTATAACTCCTCAAAACTTAGACCCTGTGTTTCTACGAAACACATGTCTAAGAACTAGAGAAGTTAAAAGTAAACAGAATGTAGTATGAGGACCAACCCCTCTGTCCCAATGGACACTGGACAACATACAATACTCTGTATAAGTCCCTTGAGTCTGATAACTCATTCACTGTGTGTCGTAGGTTGAAAACTGTACTTATGGTTAAGAAGAATTACACCGTTGTTTAATGCTCCTTACCTAACCATCCACTGATATAGGTAAATGTCACTGACATAATCTCAAAAAGTATATCTCACTCTATGAAAATAGACGTACAGATATATCGATTTGAAATTGGTACATAACAACGGATATTCAAAACCAAATATTTGCCGTCCGGCAAACAACCCAGGCGATTTCCTCAAATATCACCGATTACAACGAATCCTGATATAATGAGGATGATCACCTAATTCCCAATAACTTACTCCCACTCATCATCTGTAAAACCATACAGATGTGAGAATCATACCTGGTAAATACATACCCTGGAGCAAGTGTCTAATCGGAAAATCAGTTTTCTTTTAACAGTACACAGTGAAACTGAAACATTGAAATGTTTCGATGGGGTATCCTGGTATTCCTAGTAATGCCTCTTCCATTATCCAGATTCACAACTGTAACCGTGTGTTTCTTTGCCACCTCTCCAAATCCCTTTATATGTCTTTAGTCGTAACCTTCTGTACACCCCTTTAGCCCAAATGGTTTTCTTCCTTCCCTACCATTCGGCACCAGCCTATGGTTTGGAAGAAGACTATCCAATGAGCATAATGGGTGTACTGTCCCAATCCTAGGAACACTCGCAATGCGAGAGAAGGTGAGGATAAAAGACAACCGAATAAACCTTATTCTTATTTCTCCTGAACCAGAATCCATCCCCGAACTGGAACAAGTTCCTTTCGAGTTCGTATATAACCATACGATGGAATATCCAAATAACTGTGGATCTTCGTAGTGATACGGAGTGTCCTGGAGAAATACAAAGGTGATGTGGGAGTGCTAATGAAATACTTGGTTTGGTCGTGAATATCAGTCGCAATTTACTTTGCCCTCTTACTAATCCCTTGCTTTGTCTTAACTTAATACCTTCTGCACACCATCGTTATGCTAATTGGTTTTCTTCATTCCCCACCGTTCGGCACCAGCCTAAGGTTTCGAAGAAGACTATCCAATTTGCATAATAGGTGTACTATCTCCTAAACCAAGGAGTACTCGCAACCTGAGAGAAGGTAGAAGGAAAAGACAACTGAATAGTCCTATCCGTTTTCTCCAGAACCGGAAACCATCCTCGAATAAATCCCTTCGAGTTCGTATATAACCATACGATGGTTTTGTCCAATGGAAGTGGACGTTCATAGCAATACGGGGTGTCCTGGAGAAAAGGGTAAAAGTAGGAGTGGCAATGAGGTCTGCAACCCTGACAATCCAAAATGCCAGTGTTAAAGAAGGTTCGGTCAACTTGGTTTCTGAGTCGTAGTCTTAGGGTCGGGTCAATGGTCACTGCCAGAGAGAGAGAGAAAAGAAACACTCAGCGTGCACTCTAACCTAGATCAGAATGGTTATCACTTTATCTAATCTGGAAACCTCCCACTGTACCTCAAATTCTCCTCCAAACCTGAAAGAAGAATTAGTCGGGGTCACCCGAGGAGTAAACCAACTCATCAGTGGGAATCGGGATCCAACTATCATTACATGATAACGTGACGGAATCCGCTCACTCTATCACACTCCAGAAGGTATGCGCATATCTGGCAAGTTTCAGTTCTTTTGAAACTCCCGATGTGATTTTTGCCCAATGCTCTTATGACCTTGACGAAGGCCAACAAATCATAAGTCACATGTCAAGTTCTACCCGTCATTCTCCAGGTTGATTTGAACCCACCCGCACAAGCCCTTGACAAAGGCCAATAAAGCTATACGACTGTCCCAAACCAACGCATCTATCTATGCTGCAGAAAGGCAACAAGCAGCTACCATACACTATGCCTTGACGAAGGCCAACAAACATAGCATGAATACTACGTGCTACCCGTCTGAAACGACGGAGGGCTACGAATGGTTTCTGGCGAAAACCTTTAACGTAAAGAACTTGATATCGTTGAAGGAATGGATAGCTTTTTAGAAAATATAGTGACGAAAACCTTTACTAAAGAGGTCACTCCCGATGAAGGGATCTCGGCTCTTTCCCCGTAGAATGGGGTGCAGGATATTCCAAATGAATACCGCGATGCAAAGAAAAAGTAATCGGCTATAGTGAAGTTAATGCCCTGATGCAAACTTCTGTCCAAGGGGTCACTCCCGGTGAAGGGATCTCGGCCCTTGCCTCGTCGACTGAGGAGCAGGATATTCTAAATGAATACCACGATGCAAAACAAAAGTGAACGTCCTTGCAATAACAGCTTTTTGAAAAGTGTTCCAACAACATCAGATTAGGTTTGTTTATCTTGCATTGATCCGAATCAATGCAGTCCCATCAATTGATCACACCATAAAGAACGAAAATATACTGACGTACGTATATGCCATCCGCATTCGCCACTGGGTCCCGTCATCACCCGTTAGGTTAGCTAACTAACGGCAGAGCGGGGACTGGACTAGCGCGGATGAAAAACATATACAACATCTACTAATATATATACCAATATATAGTATTTCACTCAAGGCGTGATAAAATGCAACATCACAAAAATGTACAGCATCACAGAACAATACAGATATCTGGGATCCCCGGGTTTCACAGAGCCACTACTGAAACCCGACGTTCCCCTGGTCGTGTGGATAGCCTGTGCAATGAAATCCTAGACCCCTACGGACGCGGCAAGTTACCCGCCAAAACCTGAAGCAAGGCAGCCCCTTTCAGCGCCGTGAATGGACCACCCAGCACTTCACGGAATCCGGTAACTTGGGCACCCCTCCTGGGTCAACCTGTACCCCCTACGAGTGCGGCGAATAGCCCGCCAATTCCAGACTGAAGCCCCCTCCGTCTCAATGCCCTGAGATGCGGGCCCGTTGCCCTCTAGAACCCGGCTATCTGTGCACCCCTCCGCAGGGTAAACCTAGTACAGAAAGTAAAATATACATACAATGGGTACATCGACCGCAACCAGGTCGTGCCCCAAAAGAATAATACAATCAGGCAGTGACGGCAGTCCATATGTCGGACGCTCGCCCCGCAAAATCAAATGTACATAATACAACAGAAACTATACTAGTATTGCATCCAGGCTATCCCCCACGACCGATCCGCAACATCACAGCAAAACACAGAACATCAACGTGAAAGTCACGTTCGCAAATCCGTCTAACCGGGCTATTGCAGTTAGACTGGATTTACCGATCAAGTGACATTCACGGTCGCAGATATAATGTAAATACTGTGAAATAATGTGTTTAAAATATCTGATCGATCAAAAATTAACAAGTGGGCCACCAAGCAATACTGTAGCAGATCAAGAAATTCTGGGCCCAATTTTAATATTCCAAAACCCCTATTTTTAGCCCACAAGCCCACTGCAAAAAAATGATGACATGAACCCTCATTACTGCGGCGGATCCGCGGCCTAAGAAAGGTCAATGGCCGCGGATCCGCGGTCTTACTGAGGGATCGTGTTGTCGAATTTTTCCAGTGTTCTTAGAACTCCCTGCACATCATTCTGAGACAACCTGAAAAATTTCTCGAGACCAAAAATTTTCAACAGAAACTGATGCTAACAAAAATATAGATTTTGGAATTTTGGTCGATCGGAAATGTAAAACACATCAAACGAAGCTAGACGAAGTTAATGGCGAGGCTCTGATACCACTGTAAGTGCACGGCGGCGTCCCGGTCGTCAATCCGACGGCCAAATGCGGAAACGGTGATAAACTTTAATTTTGCGAACTTAGCAAACCGGCACCACCGCGCACTAAACCCAGGATCGGGCCATTAAACTAGATCTAGCAAAGTAACAAGATAGGGAAGAGATATACCGAGTGATCCGAGTCCTCCGGTCTTCTCGTCATCGTCCCGATCTCCCGCGGAAACTCCGGTCGTCGCCTCCTTGCCGGAAGGGCACCACATCGCCTGCATCTTTTACGGGCTCCCGCCTCTATACCGAGGCAACTCGGGCATGAAACTGGCAAGTCGACATGCCCAAGATGTGCTGTAGAATGTAGTGTAGAGGCTATGTCTCATTAGGGGTAATGAAGTTGCCATTGGATGGAGGGAAGTAATGAACAAAATGGAGATGAACTTTGGTGTGTCAAAATGAGATGATAATTTTCCCACTTCACCAAAATGAAAAACCCTCTCTCCCCTCACTCAAGTGGCCGGCCTCATATATGTGAGAATGGTGGAGGAAAACACAAACATAAGAGGGAGGTGAGTGTAGGAGATGAGAAGAGGTGACCACACCCAAAACATCAACATAACAAATGAACATCCAAACCATACCCTTTCTAATCTCATTTAATGCAAGAATGGTGCAACAAAAGAAAAGAAGGAAAAGGAATCTAAAGATGCTATCATAATCAAAGCATTTACAAGAAACCCCTCCACAATGTGTTATTTGCAAACTT
This sequence comes from Agapanthus africanus, assembly GCA_030015575.1. Taxonomy (NCBI): domain Eukaryota; kingdom Viridiplantae; phylum Streptophyta; class Magnoliopsida; order Asparagales; family Amaryllidaceae; genus Agapanthus; species Agapanthus africanus. The sequence goes on along the minus strand of CM057337.1, from coordinate 342,600,398 downwards.
GCAAATAACCCCCTCCATCGGAAAAGTCCGGCCGGGAAAGAACAAAGGAAAACCGGCCGGAACGGAATGCAAACTGGCAACTCCAGAAAACTGGTCCCGTAATAAATTACATGAAAACCCCGATACTGTGCATACACACCCGCATCTGTATTCCGACCGGATACAAATGCAATGAGACAAAATCTACACTGTACTATACTAGAATCCGGCTTAAACCAAAACCAGCTAGTAATATTCGTCCGATCCTGATCCGTGCAATACCGCACGTATCTGATCGAACCCTACCATATAACTATACGGCCACTAGTACAAACCGTCCGATCCTGACCCGTGCAATACCGCACGTATCTGATCGGACCCTGCCATATCTCCATACGGCCTCTACAGCGTTTCGCCCGAAAGCTTGAGTAACCGAAAGTGTGGTGGACTCTAAAGACTCGTCAATACTATGGCTGTGGATTTAACCACTAGCACGTCAGAGGTATAAGCCAATACGTAACGGGCCACCAGCTATTGACTAAAAGGGACGTCGATGAGCGAACTCATCCTGACACCCTACTGAGCCTGTCAGTGACAATATCCGTACAGTCCGGTCCGTTCGTCTATGAGCATCGCATGGCGGGCCTAGGGGGTTGGTAAAAGTCAGACCCCCAAAAGCGGTACGAGTCGTGTCGGAGTGTAGCCCAGAACACCCTGAGATACTACTGGAATACCTACCAGTAAATCTCCTGCCTTGGCCAAGGACTTTGTGTAATGGCTCTCCTAGACACAGCGCGACCTCACCCCCAATACCGGGAGAGACGAACCCCTTAAGATCCGCTCACTGCCTCCATGTGGCTCGGGACTGTACCCAACTAAAACCTGTTTGCACGACTCCTTTGAGCCGTGGTAGGGTAGTAATCAAAGCACAGTGGGAACTCACACGAGACAAATGACGATCCCCAGGTCGATGAACTAACCTGTACACATGTCACCTGGGAACTGCTATCTGACATCAGGTATGAGATCAACTAGCATGTTCCCTGCGAGTCCTGTCCGGTGTACTCATAACCCAATGAGCACCTGTATACATCTTAGGTGAACCAACTGACACCAGTGGCTTGTGAGATCGGCCACCGCCCCTCGTCGGGGTCTCGACTATATACACTAGTCTACTCTGGAGAATCGATGCCCTGTCTCGAAACTCCCACGACTAGGGACCTTTTAAGGATGTGCTTATAGACTCCAGCTCTCACTTATATGATCGCCCTCATACTGCTGGCAGTCAAGCAAGAATCCTAGGGGCTCTATCAACGTGCAATAGCGACCTGTCAGGTCACCTAAAGCAGTACACGATGATAAAGGTAAACCAGATAGCATACTATCATCTCGAGTAAGACTGTCCTACCGTGATAAGTCTTCCCTCAATCATTGCAATCACGTGCCTGTGATCCAATAATCGACTCTGAGGGCACTATTTCCAACAGTTTGCCGCACCCGTAGGGGTCTTGGGTGGGGTTTGGCTATTCATCGCGACCGTGTAATCCGTCTTTCGTTGTAGGCTCGAACGAAATGCAGATTCCTAGCATATCCAATGTGTTCATCTGTGATCTAGAATGGCTATCATTGCATCTGACGAATGAATACATCTATATATGATATCTAGTAGGCGCTGCTTATGTTTTGCATCCGTGCTTGTCCAGCCCCCGCTCTATCGTTAGTTAAGTAACCTAACGGGCGATGACGGGGCCCCGTGGCGAATGCGGATGGCATAAGCGTACGTCGTATTTTTGTTGTTTTCTGCAATGGTAGGATTAATTGATGGGACGCATTAAATTAATGCAAGAAAATAAACCAAAGTTAAAATCGTTGGAACAATTTCAAAACTACTCGGTTTCTTTTCAAAACAACTTTTAAACGCGGAGCTTAAACCACTCCTTTTAAAAGATATCAGGTTCCTTCGATTATATCAAGTTCACTTCGTTCACGGTTGTTGGAGATAGTGCCCTCAGATTCAATTATTGGATCACAAGCACGTGATTGCAATGATTGAGGGAGGACCTATACCGGTAGGACAGTCTTACTCAAGATGATAGTATGCTATCTTGTTAATCTTTATCATCGTGTACTGCTTTAGGTGACCTTACAGGTCACTATTGCACGTTGATAGAGCCCTTAGGATTCTTGCTTGACTACCAGCAGTATGATGGCGATCATATACGTGGGAGCTGGGGTCTATAAGCACATCCTTAAAAGGTCCCTAGTCGTGGGAGTTTCGAGACTGGGCATCGATACTCCATTTGTAGACTAGTGTATACAGTCGAGACCCCAACGAGGGGCGGTGGCCGGTCTCACAAGATACTGGTGTCAGTTGGTTCACCTAAGATGTATACATGTGCTCATTGGGTTATGAGTACACCGGACAGGACTCGCCGGGAACATGCTCGTTGGTATTATACCTGACGTCAGATAGCAGTTCCCTGGTGACATGTGTACAGGTTAGTTCATCGACCTGAGATCGTCATTTGTCTCATGTGAGTTCCCACTGTGCTTTGATTACTACCCTACCACGGCTCAAAGGAGTCGTGCAAACAGGTTTTAGTTGGGTACAGTCCCGAGCCACATGGAGGCAGTGAGCGGATCTGCAGGGGTTCGTCTCTCCCGGTATTGGGGGTGAGGTCGCACTGTGTCTAGGAGAGCCATTACACAAAGCCCTCGGCCGAGGCAGGAGATTTACTGGTAGGTATTCCAGTAGTATCTCAGGGTGTTCTGGGCTATACTCCGACACGACTTGTACCGCTTTTGGGGGTTTGACTTTTACCAACCCCCTAGGCCTACCATGCGATGCTCATAGACGAACGGACCGGACTGTACGGATATTGTTACTGACAGGCTCAGTAGGGTGTCAGCATGAGTTCGCTCACAGACATCCCTTTTGGTCAATACCTGGTAGCCCGTTACGTATAGGCTAATACCTCTGACGTGCTAGTGGTTAAATCCACAACCAAGATATTGACGAGTCTTTAGAGTCGCCCACAGACCGTTTTCTCAAGTTTCAGGCGAAACGCTGTAGAGGCCGTATGGAGATATGGCAGGGTTCGATCATATACGTGCGGTATTGCACGGATCATGATCGGACAGATAATACTAGCGGGCTTGGTTTAAGCCGGATCCTAGTATTGTACAGTGTAGATTTGTCTCATTGCATTTGTATTCAGTGGGAATACAAATGCTGGTATGTATATACAGTCGCGGGGTTTTCCTGTAATTTATTACGGGATCAGTTTTCTGAAGTTGCCAGTTTGCATTCCGTTTCGGCCAGTTTTCCTTTGTTCCTTCACGGCCGGATTTTTCCGATGGAGGGGATTATTTGCAAGTGTGCAAATTATCTTTTGTGGAGGTGTTATTTGTAAATGAGGGATTATGATTTGATTATCATCATTTGATTCTTTTCGAGTCTATTCCTTTGCATTAATGAGATGTGCTTTGTGATTGAATGGAGGTTGATGTTGTTGTGATCCTTTTCTCATTGTCACTTACATTTCTCCTCTTGTATTAATCCATCATTTTTCTCATCCTTCCATGGGGGGCCGGCCACTTGAGGGGAGAGGAGAGAGGGATTCATTATGTGTGGGAATTTATTCATTCTCATTTTCATTCTTTGCTAGAAAAAATGAGAGCACCATTTTTCTTTCAAAACTTCTTTCATTCTTCACCTCCACATCACCAAGGCAACTTCATAACCCCAAAGAGACAAAGTGTTCTACACTAGCCTACAGCATTTCTTGAGCACGTCGGCTCGCCAATTTCGTGCCCGAGTTGCCTCAGTCCAGAGGTGGGAGCCCGTAAAAGAACCCGGCGATGTGGTGCCCGTTCCGACGAGGAGCTGACGACCGGAGTTTCCGCGAGGAGATCGGAGTGGAGGCCGAAGACCGAAGGACACGGATCGCTCGGTATAGCCCTCTACCTTTTCTCTTATTAGCTAGCTTTAGGTTAATGGTTACGATCAGGGGTTTTAGGATGCGGTAGTGCCGGTTTTCAAGTCAAGAAAATTTTTCGTTTCCGCATTTTGGCCTCGGATAGACGGCCGGGGTGCTACCGTAGTCTTACAACGGTTTCGCCAAAACCATTCATAGCCCTCCATCATTTCAGTTAAATATTCGATAGTATTCAAGCTATGTATTTTGACCTACGCTAAGGCATAGTGATTGGTAGCTGCCGGATATTTATCTGTTGCATAAATAGATGTGTTGGTTTGAAACAGTAGCACTGCCATTTTGGCCTACGTCAAGGGTATGTACGGGTGGGTTCAAATTAACCTGGTAAATGATGGGTAGAACTTGACATGTGACTTATGATATTTTGGCCTACGTCAAGGTCATAAGAGCATGGGGCAAAAATCCACATCGGGAGTTTCTAAAGAAACTGAAACTTGCTAGTACTGTATACCATTTGGAGTGTGATGATTCTGGTAGGATTCCTTCAGCTTTATCACACGATGATATTTGGATCCCGATCCTACTGTGAGTATATGCTACTCCTCGGGAAAATTTCTCACTTAACGATCAATGCTATAAACCAAGTAGGTGTCTAGAAAGGTTTTAGCGGTGCTACGCCCACAGGAAAAAGAGGTTATTTAATTAAGGAACTTCGCAAAAGCGTCGTAAATCCTCCCTCGAAGTACCAACACTGGCCTGGCTGAACGGTTAAGCAAGTATTGTATGGTGAGATTGATCCCGACTAATTCTTCTTTTTTTTGGTTTGAGGAAGGATTCGAGAAACAATAGGAGCCATCCTGTTTAGACAAACTAAAAACCACTTTAAACTTGCAAGAGCATCATGCTAAAGTGTTTATTCTCTCTCTCCTAATTGCAGCGACCAAACATCATGACCGGCCTTAAGTTACTACTAGATAAAAATATACTGACAAGGCCAAACTTCAAAGATTGGCTCAGGAATGTCAAAATGGCAATCACTTATGACAAGTTGGGGTATCTTCTTACCACCAAAGCTCCCCCTGTCCCAGGTCCTCAATCCAGCGTCGCGGATAAGGAAATCCGTAAGACTTGGGAGATTGATTGCGCGAGGGCCAAGTACATCGTGCTTGTCTCTATGGACAATGAACATCAGAGGAGGCACGAGGATATGGACCTAGAATCCATATTTCTCCATACAAAGGATCTGTATGGAGAGCAATCCCGTATCGCCAGATACGAAGTCTCAAAAAAGTTGTTTTCGGCGAGATTGGCCGTCGGATCATCTGTAGCGGAATACATGCTTCAAATGATTGGCTACATTGAAGAGCTCGTGGACTACAGGACCACGTTAGAGAACGAGCTCTACACTGACTTGATTCTCCTGTCCCTTCCTTCCACTTACGCCCAGTTTATCCTCAACATCAACATGCAAGGAAAAGAAGTTGAACTTCCAGAACTCCTCAACATGTTGAGGAGTGCAGAGGGCAACCTGAAGAAAGTAAGGGAAACACCCGCTTTGTCTGTTGGAGGACCTTCTTCTTCTAGGTCCAAGGCGAAAGCCAAAGGAAAGAAGAAGAAAGACCCCACCAAACCAAGGGGCGGTGTTAGTAAAGTGGAAGCCAAGAGAAAGGCAAAGGTGGCAAAGGTAGCGGGACAGCTTGTGTGGAAAGAAGAGTGCTTTTATTGTCATAAGAAAGGACACTGGAAGAAAGATTGCAGGGCCTAGAAGGGCAAGAACCAGGACCCGAAGCAAGTTGTGGCTTCGGCTTCAGGTGTGTATGTTATTGAAAACTGTTTATCAATAAACTTTACTTCCTGGGTATTGGATACCGGATCAGGATCTCATATCTGTAATTCTTTGCAGGCACTGAGAAAGCGTAGGGTTTTGAAGGCAGGTGATATGACCCTCAGAGTTGCGAACGGAGCTGGCATGGATGCTGAGTCCGTGGGGGACTATCACTTGGGATTGTCAGATGGACATGTTTTAGTTTTGCGTGACTGTTATTTTGTATCCAGTGCGACTTGTAATATCATATCTGTATCTTTAATGTCTAAAGAAGGTTATGATTTTGCATTTGTAAGCAATGTTGTAAACATTCACCTTAATCATGTTCTGATTGGGTTGGGTACATTAAGCAATGGTATATACGTATTAAACTAACCACAGATTTTCAATGTCCAGAATACACACAAAAGGAAGTCTCCAGAAATAAATCATGCTTTCTTATGGCATTGTAGACTGGGTCACATCAATGAGAAAAGGTTGACTAAGTTACATAAAGAAGGATATTTGGATCCGTTCGAATATCAATCATATGCAACTTGTCAATCATGTCTCAAAGAAAAGATGACAAAGACTCCATTCACTGGACATGGAGTAAGAGCGAGCGAGCTCTTAGGACTCGTACACAGGGATCGCTGCGGTCCAATGTCTACACATGCGCGAAGTGGTTATTCTTACTTCCTTACTTTTACGGATGATTTTTCAAGGTTCGGGCATGTCTTCTTAATGAAGCATAAATCTGAAGCCTTTGAAAAATTCCATGAATACAAGAATGAAGTAGAAAAACAAACAGGCAAAAGTATCAAGACACTGAGATCTGATCGAGATGGTGAATACTTGAGTGCCGATTTCCTGGATTACCTAAAAGAGAATGGAATTCTCTCACAGCTTACTCCTCCACACACTCCATAACATAACGGTGTAACGGAGAGACGGAACCGAACCCTATTAGATATGGTACGCTCCATGATGAGTAACTGTTCACATCATAATATTGTATTATTATATTCCCATTCTTATTCTTTTTATAAATAAACAGGTGCTTTTGACGCATGTCTGCTACATATTACAGGTTACAGGTTCTTAGAGCGAAAACAGTGAAAAAGACAAAAGACGACACAAAAAAGGGACTTTGACCAACAAATAGAAAGATCTTAATCAAACCTACACAAAAGATCAGTACAAGGCAATGCAAGGTTCAAGATTACAAAGCAAACGGTTAAAAGTCCTCTGCAATTATTCACTGGAGATCTGGAAGAAATAGAGAAGCCAAATTGAATAAAGATCCAAAGAAATAAAAAGCCCAAGAAGCCCAGAATCAGTTCCAAACTTTCCAGACATAAAATTTTACGAAAGCTTGGAATCTACTTTGACTAGGTCTTCCTAAGAATATTTTGGTAAATGCAGACGTGCGAATCAATTGTAACCTAGGGTTTCTATGTCTTATAAATAGAAGCCCAAATCATTGTATTCTTTTCATGCATCCCTATGCCTCTTTCTATGAATAAAATTTAGAATTCTTTTGGAGAGCATTGATGCCTCTTTTTATTTCAGAAATTCAGATCTGACAAGTCTTGTGTTAATGTTTGGAGAGAGCCATCTGTAAAGTAAGTAATTAATTTCAATTCTTGCCCTAGGTAATTTTTCATTCTCTGCTCTAGTATAAATTTAATTCCTTGCCCTGGTTAGATAGTTAGATCTTTAATTCAATTGCCCTAGATTAATTTAGTTTTTAGATTTAATTAATCCATTCACACCGTTTGGAATTAACTCGTAAGTGCGATTAGGAAATTCACAACATCCCTATGGACCGACCCGTACTCACCGGCTAGCTACATGCGATGCCGTTCTTGATTGCGGTAATAGATAGTTTTTGAGATCAATCAAATGGCGCCGTTGCCGGGGATGGCGTGTCATTTTCTTTTTGCAATTTCGGGTTAATATAAAATTAAAAAATCATAAAAACTGAAAAATCAAAAAATATAAAAATTTATCTTTATATTTTGTGAAGGGTATTTTTTGTTTGAATTTTGCAGGATCTACAATCGAGACGGATCTGGAAAAATCTAGAGTTCGAAACAGAAAAAGATACATCAGAACAGAAAGAGATTGGAAATTCAGAACAACACAAATTATTTGGAGACCTGAAGCCTCCGTACCGCCGCCATTCCGCCGCGCAAGCGCGCTCCCTCCGCTGAACGGCCGCGTCATGCTGACGTCATCGCGCGAAATTTTCACTGTTTGTTTCCTTTTTCCCCCCTCTGCAACCTAAAATATATCTTTTGAAAAATATCCTGCAGGATTTTTTGCGCTTAAAAAAATCTTTTCCCTTCCATATACCAATCTTGTGCAGGATTCTTTGCGCTGCGCATAAAATAAAAAGATTTGATTGCAAGTGATTTACTGTTTTGCATATTTTAATCGGACTTTAAGGGGCTTTTGACCAATTCAGATTGGGTGGGGATTTCATCGCCCTTCCCAGGACCCCAGAAATCACATAAGGCATTTGCATTGACCATATTTAATTAAAAAATACTAGACTCAGCTTTAAGGACTTCGAGCTCAATAGGACAGAGGACTAGTTATAGGCATCGGCCGTTTATCCTAACCTGACTTTGCGGTGTTTAGGCAAGTGTGTCAAGGCAAGTGGTTACTTAATTAGGACCGCTATTTGTAGCGGGGAGCCTCCCACTTACCTGGAACTTACCTGGCCACAATTGGCGGTGAAGAGGCGGTTTGAGGTCCTATCTCTAGCTCTTTGGAACAGTTAGGAGCTGTCTAGCTGACCTAGGTGACCCTAGAGTTAGGTCTGATTATGCATTTTTGGTTGATAGAAAGTGTGTCTTAGCCCTTTATAATTTTTTTTTTTTTTTGCAAACAGTTCTAAATAAAGAGAAAAAGGAAAAAGGAAAAATTGTTTAAAAAGAAAAGACTTTCAACTTTTGTCGCTAAGAAATCCTTGTACCACCTACCTTCTTCATCTTCTTTTTCTTCTATCATGGGTACCCCACATCATAAATCTCTTGCCGAGCTTTGGTATCCTGAACCTAATTTTGCCTCGTACGTCAATTGTTTCGGTCGATTTAAGGAAGATCCTTCCGTGCCCAAAATATCTTTGAAAGATCAAATAGAAGCGTCTAGGAGAAACAGTTTGACTTTGCAACCCACTTTGTGTCAACCAAGTCAACCTTTACCACCTTCATATGTTGATAGCACTTTTTCAAGTCCTGCTGTAACTCCTAAACCGATGTCCATTACTGAGCATATCGCTCAATCTCGTAGCCGATCTTTCACCCCTCTCCCCTCATCTAGTTCTAGGAATCAACAAGTCCATCCACCTTTTTATCCACATGTTGATGCTAATCCTGTCCAACCATCCACTTCCTACCAGTCCTACCCGACTTTCCCACCTTCACTAGACACTGTTTCTACACAGCCATTAGGGAGTTTCACGTATCCAAACAATTTTGAATCCTTTACCGAAACCCCTTCACCACCCATGTCTAGTTTGGAACGGTTGTTGGCAGCTTATATTGCAGCAACAAACAAAATGACTAGGAATGTGGAAGCGTCCATGGCCGCCTTTATGCAACCTGCTGAACCGGTAGCTAGTTTCCAACTAGCTTCAAATTTTTCAATGTATAAGGAGGCGGTTGGACAGAGAGAGAATGTGAGAGGATTTCCAAATCAAACCCACCCTTACCCAATTGAAGCCCACAACTCCGGTTTTCCATCGATTGTCCCAAATGATTCATCAGTTAAGGATAAAAATGAGTTATGTGATTTTGTAGTGCTTGATTTGCCAAATTGTGAAGAACCCCTTTTGAGTGAAACCACACTTAATCCTTTCGATCTTTACACCTCCGCTCTAGAACCTAAATCGATAAATATCCATGCTTTTGATGAGGTGTCAGAAAATCTTGATTTTCACTTAATTGAGGATATAGACGCTGGGAATATTTTGGATGATGAACCTGTCGATTTGAGTGAAATTTTATGTCCAATTCATCATCCCGAGTCATTAAATGTTTCTCCCGAACTTCATATGCGTCTTGATTTTGATGATAATAGCATGGATGAGTTAAATATTGAGGAGAATTATGAGGATACTATTGTGGAGAGTATTGAGGATAATATTGAGGTTGAACCATTCTTGTTTGATGTGTCGGATTTTCCAATTCATCCTCTTGAACCTTTAACTAAATCACCCTCCCTCCTTTCCATCGTTCCGACCACGCCTAATATCATGGTTGAAGACTATGAGCTTGAAAAATTTTCATTTTAATCTGACACAGTTCTCACAGCCGATAACACGTACGAGTGTTTCACTTTTTCGGATGATGTTGATGACTCACCGCTCGAGTTTGAGTCCTTTACATTTTCAGATGAGTTAGTTGAACCATCAGACTCGGTTGCTTACAGTTGTTTCGAACCATTGATGGAATCTTTCAAGTTCGAGACAGATTACTTAGGTGAGAATAAGACTATCCCTAATTCACTCCCTTTCGTCATTCCTATCATTCCGACCTTGCAAGAGACTGTTACGCTCTCATCTCCAATACCAAGTTCGGCGTACCCATGCTTTCTTGCTAATCTTGAGGGATTTGACCCCATTTCTCCACGGGTTGATAGGTTAGCACAATCGCTTTTAACACATCGGTCATCATAAATTGTGCTAATTTATTCACTCAATTTACACTCTCAAGATCGTGCTACCCTTCTTTCACTTTTCCGCCCCTCTTCTCCTCCACCGAGACCGTATACCATTTCTACCTCCACACGGTCTCGTGTGTTTCTCATTTCTTTTCTTTCTACTCCATTCTTTCACCAACTCGACCATTACCACGATAAGATTTTTGAATGGTTGGTGCTAACCTTTGGCTTGTTTAAGGCCAAGCTTAAGTTTGGGGGGAACCTTTGTATATATGTATATATATTTTTTGTTTTCTTTTTCTAAAGAGAAATAAAAAAAAAATTCAAAACAATAAAATAAAAAAATTTATAAATAAATAAACAGGGGAGTGCCGACATTTTGACCCTCTTGGTGTAGCATGACGGTGAGGACACTGTCAAGTTTAAGTTTGGGGGTATGCTCGGTACGTCTTCTTCCTTCGCATTCATATGTATATTTTTGCAATTGCATATTTATTTGAAAACCCATAAAAATTGAAAATTTTCAAAAATTATAAAAATTATTGTATTCAATTTTGGCTTATTTGACTAGAGTTTGACAGATAGGTTAACTAGCTAGGAACAACTAGATCTTAGACGTAGTAAATTAAAAACCCTAAAGATAACCTTCCTTAAAGTTTAGCGGTAGAAAGTATATGTCTTTGTAGTTTATTTAGAAATAGGCAAATTTTGAGTTCACTTCTTAGGCTAAATCGAAACGAAGGAAAAGTATTGATGTTTTTATTAGAGTATAAGTTTGAAAAATAGTTCATAGCTTAAGTCTAGATTCTGAAAATGTATACCCTACAAATTGCACAATCACGCACCTTGAAACTTGGAATAGTAGAGGAGACCTTGAAATGCTCTTGTCTAAAGTCCTTAGTACAATGAAAATAAAAGAAAAAAAGTGAATAAAGAGAAAAAAATGAACACTGGTTTTTGTGATTACTTAAGGATGCATTAATGAAAAAATATTTAGCGAGGGTGCTTCATAACATAGTGCCTTAGACTAACTGGTTTGGGAGTCACTGCTAAAAGCCTTAGGTTTTGCAAGACTAGGAATTACGCTTTAAAGTGCAAACGCATTTTGTAATTGGTCATTGGTACCTCAAGAAGTATTAACGGTCGCATGAAGGATATGTAAGCAAAAATTCAATTAAAAATTCACCAACTAATAAGTACTTTGGACATCGGACAAGAGTATGATTGCTTGATTTGAATTTCCAAGTGTACGGGTGATATATACACACACGTAGGGATATGTGATTGGGATTTAGATAAGAGAGAGGAATGAAGAATAGAACTTGTATCTTTAATAGAGTTGATAAAAATTCCTAAGTGGAGATGGAACCCTAGAAGGAAAACTTAAGAAATGCCGAAAGCTAAGTAAGTCAATTGAACATATATAATCTTAAGTTAAATGATGAGGAAGTGTGAAGAATATGGGTGGATAATTTACGAGTCGACGATAATAGAATTCCTTGTTAGAAAACCTAATTGGAGAATAAAAGTCAATGGGCCAAATTGATAGGATTTTGCGGGTAGTATCCGCTGAAAACCCTCAGGAGACAACACTCCTCCTACTAGGGACACCTAGAGGTTTAACAGCTTATTGCACGAGCTCAGTGCAATCGCGATTCCCTGCGAAAGTGAGGTTAGGTTTTTGTAGAGAAAAAAAATACGTTTGCTCGAGGAAGAGCAAAAGATAAGTTTGGGGGTATTTGTTCACATCATAATATTGTATAATTATATTCTCCATTCTTATTCTTTTTATAAATAAACAGGTGCTTTTGACGCATGTCTGCTACATATTACAGGTTACAGGTTCTTGGAGCAAAAACAATGAAAAAGACAAAAGACGACACAAAAAAGGGACTTTGACCAACAAATAGAAGGATCTTAATCAATCCTACACAAAAGATCAGTACAAGGCAACGCAAGGTCCAAGATTACAAAGCAAACGGTTAAAAGTCCACTGCAATTGTTCACTGGAGATCTGGAAGAAATAGAGAAGCCAAATTGAATAAAGATCCAAAGAAATAAAAAGCCCAAGAAGCCCAGAATCAGTTCCAAAATTTCCAGACATAAAATTTTACCAAAGCTTGGAATCTACTTTGACTAGGTCTTCCTAAGCATATTTTGGTAAATGCAGACGTGCGAATCAATTGTAACCTAGGGTTTCTATGTCTTATAAATAGAAGCCCAAATCATTGTATTCTTTTCATGCCTCCCTATGCCTCTTTCTATGAATAAAATTTAGAATTCTTTTGGAGAGCATCGATGCCTCTTTTCATTTCAGAAATTCAGATCTGACAAGTCTTGTGTTGATGTTTGGAGAGAGCCATCTGTAAAGTAAGTAATTAATTTCAATTCTTGCCCTATGTAATTTTTCATTCTCTGCCCTAGTATAAATTTAATTCCTTGCCTTGGTTAGATAGTTAGATCTTTAATTCAATTGCCCTAAATTAATTTAGTTTTTAGATTTAATTAATCCATTCACACCATTTGGAATTAACTCGTAAGAGCGATTAGGAAATTCACAACATCCCTGTGGACCGACCCGTACTCACCGGCTAGCTACATGCGATGCCATTCTTGATTGCGGTAATAGATAGTTTTTGAGATCAATCGGTAACGCTGAGTTACCGCGATCTTTTTTGGGTTATGCACTAGAATAAGCTGCATATCTTTTGAACCGAGTTTCAACTAAGACTGTGCCTACCACACCATATCAGATGTGGAGTGGGAAGAAACCCTATTTTCAATATCTGAAGATTTGGGGATGTCCAGCTTTTGTCAAAAAGCAGCATGCGAACAAACTCGAGGCACGCTCAGTACAGTGCAAGTTTGTGGGATACCCAAAGAACTCCATGGGGTATCTTTTCTATTACGCAGAAGAACAAAGGGTTTTGTCTCTCGTCATGCCCACTTTCTGGAACATCAGTTCTTAGAAAAAGAAAAAAGTGGGAGGGTAATAGAACTGGAAGAAATTCCAGAACCACAAGCTATTACTGAAAGCTTAGAAGAACCAGAAGGTTCGAAAGAACGATACATTCCTGCGCCGCTCCGCAGGAGTAGTAGGCAGTCTCATCCGCCCGAGAGATACTACGGTTTTCTCATAGACGGAGATAGAGAGGATTGCATCATTCATAATGATGAGCCAACTAGCTTCCAGCAGGCCATTCAGAGCACTGACTTGGTAAAATGGCTGGATGCAATGCGGACCGAGATGGAGTCCATGTACACCAACAAAGTATGGACTTTGGACGTTGCTCCAGAAGGGGTAAAACCCGTAGGCTGCAAATGGATCTTCAAAAGGAAGATTGGTGTATATGGAAAGGTTGAAACCTATAAGGCTAGACTTGTTGCAAAGGGTTTTCGTCAAAGACCTGGTTTGGACTATGACGAAACCTTTTCTCCAGTGTCTATGCTCAAATCCATTCGGATCCTTCTTGCTATTGCTGCCTTCCATGATTATGAGATTTGGCAGATGGACGTAAAGACCGCTTTTCTAAATGGAAATTTGGAGGAGTGTGTCTATATGGACCAGCCAGAGGGTTTCATTCAGAGTGGGAGCAGCGGGAAGGTGTGCAAGTTGCTTAAGTCCATTTATGGACTGAAGCAGGCATCGCGGAGTTGGAACATCTGTTTTGATGAGACGGTCAAAGAATTTAGCTTTATCAAAAATCCAGATGAACCATGCATCTATACTAAAATTGTAGCACGAACTGTCGTATTCCTCGTTTTATACGTGGATGACATTCTCTTGATAGGAAATGACATTCCTATGCTACAATCTGTCAAAGGGTTCTTGTCACACAGGTTCTCCATGAAAGACCTGGGTGATGCCTCTTACATTCTGGGGATCCGGATCCATCGTGATAGGTCTAAGAGGATATTAGGACTTTCACAGTCCAGGTACATCGACACCATACTGAAAAGATTCAGTATGGAAGATTCCAAGCGCGGTAATTTACCGGCTTGTCACGGGATCACCCTCTCTAAAGAGATGTCTCCCAAGACTGATTTGGAAAGAGATCGCATGTCTATTATACCCTATGCATCTGCGGTAGGCTCTATAATGTATGCGATGTTCTGTACCAGACCAGATGTAGCTTATGTACTGAGTGTGGTAAGCCGGTATCAGTCAAACCCTGGGGAGAAACACTGGATAGCGGTAAAGAACATTCTGAAGTACCTGAGAAGGACTAAGGATATGTTTTTGGTTTATGGCGGAAAAGACCTCCAGATCGAGGCCTTTGCTGACTCCAGCTTCCAGAGTGACATGGTTGACTCCAAATCCATGTCGGGATATGTCTTTAACCTCAATGGAGGGGCGGTGTGTTGGAAGAGTTCCAAACAGGAAACCATTGCTGACTCGACGATGGAAGCGGAATATATCGCAGCATCTGATGCCGCAAAAGAAGCAGTCTGGATGAGGAAGTTCTTGACAGAACTTCAGGTGGTTCCATCCATTGTTGATCCAATACCTCTATATTGTGACAACAACGGGGCTATAGCTTTAGTAAAGGAACCTAGGTCCCATCAGAAGTCCAGACACATCTTGAGGCGGTATCACCTGATCAGGGAGATCGTGGATCGCCGGGAGATCGAGGTTTGGAGGGTTGCAACAGAAGATAACACTGCAGATCCATTCACTAAGGCCATACCCCAGACTCAGTTCGAGCGGCTGATCGAGATGACAGGTCTTCGATACGCCAGTACATGGCCCTAGTGCTAATGGGAGATTGTTAGTGTATATGCCGTAGAGGCCATTACTGTATCATTCTAGTGTGTATATTACTTAATGGAAGCTTGGGATATTCACAGTTGTATAGACAATCATGCTCAAAACGGTAGTATGCTACTTGGTTTGTTTCTACTTCAATATGTGCGTATGTTTCTTTTAGCATATAGCTTATGCATATTAGTGGAGCCCTTAGGATCTTTGCTTGATTACCAGCGTTGTGATGGCAGTCACACTAGTGGGGGCTGGATAATCTACAAGCACATTCTTATACAGGTCCCTAGTCGTAGGATTATCGAGACAGGGCATCGATACTCCAGAGTAGACTAGTGTATACGCTTCTCATCCCAGGAGGGGAGATGGTCTGTCCCACAGCCATCAGTACGTCGTACTAGAGATAGTATGCAGGTGCTCGTTAGGTTACGAGTACACTGGACAGGACTCGCTGGGAACTGTTGGTTTGGTATTATACCTATCGTGAGTTATCAGTTCCCAGGTGACATGAGTACAACATAGTCCGTTAACTTGACACTCTCACTTCGCCTCGAGTGTGTTCCCACTGTTCTTAGATTACTACCCTACCACGGCTCAAATAAGTCGTGCAAACAGGTAGTAGTTGGGTGCAGTCCCAAAGCACTTGGAGGCAGTGACGGTTAGACAGGATTCGTGTCACCCGGTATTGGGGGTTGATATCGCGCTGTGTCTAGGAGAGCCATTACACAAAGTCCCTGGCCAAGGCAAGCGAGATATACTGGTAGCATTTCCAGTGTTATCTCAGGGTGTTCTGGGCTACACTCTGACACGAATTGTACCTCTATTAGGGGACTGACGTTTACCGCCCCTTAGGCCCGACATGCGACACTCTCAGACGAACAGACCGGACTTTACGGAGATTGTCACATTCAGGCTCAGTAGGAGTTCGGATGGGTTCACCTCATCGGTCTTCTTATCGGCATCTACCTGGGGACCGTTATGTACAGCTAATACCGCTTGCGGCCTGGGTTAAACCCACTGCCAGCGTAGTGTCGAGTCTTTAAAGTCCCACACAGAGGGTTGTTCGCCTTTGGGCAAAACAAAGTAGAGGTCACATGGTTTTGCGATGGGGCTCGTTCACATCCACGCACTTGTGCACTTTTGGTGTCCGGGCAGTTATTACTAGCGGGCTTTGGTTTAAACCAGATCCTAGTATATGTTTTGGGATTGGTTTTATCTCATTGTGTTCGTGTTCCTCAGAACACGGATGCGGGTGTGTATGCACAGTTGACAGAGGCAGAGGAATCTCATTAAGGTTGTTGACCGTTGACTTTTTCTAAACCCTGATGAGAATATGAAATATGATTAATAATATCAATTAAAGATAATTGTGCCATGGTTTGGTTGACCATTTGACTTTTGTTGACCTTTTAACTTTGGTTGACCGGTTGACTATTGTTGACCATTTGACCATCATCATTTCACTTGCAAAATGCTTCTTGTTTCTTGCAAATGCATTAAATGTTGAAATGATAATGGTTATTCAAAAACTAACCATCACAATTTCTTAATTATTATTATTATTATCATTATTCTTATTTTGAGAGCATGGTTGCTAAAAATCTATCTCATTCTCACTTGCTCATTCTCTCTCATCCATTAGCTCATCCTCTTCCTCTCTCAAAGCTCTCATCTCTCATTTGTTGAGAACCATGAGCTTATGAGATAAAATCATCAAGACTTCACTCTACTCATTCTAGTGTTCTAGGTTTAGCAAGCCAAGCACTCTAGTTACCTCTTGGTTGAGGTAGGAGCTCAAGGTAGAGGCCTTCGGGTGGATCTTTCTTCGGCAAGGAGAAGACAACGAGGAGGAGCCATCTACAACACTCCAAGAAGCAAGCAAGAAGGAGGACCACAACAAGAAGAGAAGGAGTTCAAGACCTAGGTATAACCTTCTAACATAGTAGCTAAAACTTGTAGCTAGGTTGATAGGTTTTTGTTTAGCAAAGATCCTCTAGTTTCTGGTCCATATTGCCTTGTGTTAAAAAATCGTTTTTTACCTATTCCGCCTCCTCGCAAGCACCGGGGTGGGCAACGTGGACTTACAGAATTCAGCAAACTCATCGAGTTGGTGAGTAGATTTACATCTACTGGGGAAGTCGGGTGGATGGCGTATAGCACCCCAGCAACCTTATAAAAATTATTATGATATCTAGTTAGTTTAGTATTTATTCAAGTTATTGATATAGTATTGCATCCAGTATGTCCTTTATTTGCATATAGTTTCATACATAGTTTTAAATGAGATACGTACGTGATGTTAGATCCGTACTATATAGATATGGTTTGATGGATTGGTATGAGGAATCATGCCGTACTAAAGATGATACAGATACATGGGTACGATGAGATATTAGACAAGAAGGTATATGTATTGGAAGTCATGAGATTCTTATGCCGAATAACAGCCAAGTTTTTCCTTTAGACTCGTAGCATTAAAATTATATTCCGTTTTAGGATGTAATACTTGTGTGAGCTATATTCTTTTAAAAACTACGATTCGTTTCTCTTTTATATGATAAAAATAAGGATGCGGTGCCAATTTCCAAAACGAATATCGATTTTAACCTAAGGCGGCTTCCTTATCTCAAAACTTACGTTTCGTTCCCTTTTCAAAGATAATGGTATAGCTTATAACAAATAATTACAGTTATCAGTTACGCTTAGATTTACTTTACATGTTCGCGTTATATTTATCAGTGTTATACGTTTCCGTAATACGAATACTCCGATAAAACACTACACAACTACCAATGAGTATTATGCTGCACAAACACGTATACCTATGTTACACTACACCTCATTGGTACTGCCATGTCACTGTAGGACCGTTATGATATATTGCATATATAGATATCAATATGAGTAGTCTATTACGCATGTAGAACACTTGCACAAATACTAATGATTGCCATGATGCACGAGCACAGATGCGTATGTTACACCACATATCATTAGTAGTGCCATGACACAGTAGGATTGATATCATTATGCCTATATGATCTAATTTCGTAGCCTTTCTTTATTACCTGTTGTGTATTGTAAATATTAGTACTATAGATGTTGTATTTGATTCTTATGGATTTCTGGATATTTTACTCCTGGATATTTTACTCCTGATGATATATCGGTGGTATGGGACACTGTTATATATGTATATATATAATATATCATCATAATGATCTATGCAAGTATTCTCATTCTTTACTTGATATTATGTATATGATGAGTTGGCGTCCACCATGAGCTTTATGTTTTCTGATGTCACGACCCAAAATGTACGGAACATGATCGTCACTTAAATTTAAGCCAAAACCTAGAAATCAAAACCAAAGAAGCCATAGAGTGAAAGAAAAACCAAATTAAAGCAAGCAGTTTTAACAACATAGGCCGAATTATGTATTTTTAAAATTTCAAGTATTTTCTGAAAATTTCGGCAGAGTCTCATTTGTAAATACTAGCCGCAAACGGGATACAACATGAATAGTATACGAAATAAATAAAAAGGCATCCCCAAGCGGGAGCTAGCTCTTCATCAATCGACGGTCACAACTACGCAAGCAATATAATATACAACGCCGAAGGGCGAGGATCAAAACTCAAAAGAAAACCCAAAATCAGCATGAAAATCATAATGATACAACGCGCGATTCTAAGATCGAAATAATAACAAGTTTGGTCTTCTATCTTTATCAAATATACAATCTGGTTGATGGAGTTTCTAGATATAACTGAAATAATAAATAAACAATGGTGGTCCTGATGCAAAAGAACTCACCTACCAAAGCAATCACCCGGAAGGAACAGTGTGCTATCAAAGCCGCAACGAAACCTGTACGGTAAAACCTGCAAGGAACTGTGGCACAACGGGGGTGAGTTGCCAACTCGTGAGTAGAAAACATCTACGAGAAGAAATCGCATGCATAACGCTATCCTAGGTCATATCAGGTAATATCCTCAAATAATATCCTGATCCATCTACATAAAAGTGCAATACCACGTGCTCGTGTCAGTGCCTCAGATAGCAACATGTCAGATATATATGATGTATGAATGCATTACGAATAGAAATAGAATATATCATGAGTGAGACAACTGTTTTCTTTAATCAATGAGATTTATATCAATCAAGTATCATCAATGAAAGCAACAGAGAATTCAGTGTCAGCATCGACACAAAACATAAGTCTCAGTATCTGAATATCAAATCTCAATATCTCAAATCTCAGATCTCAAATATCAACATCTCAGGCATCCGTATCATCTGTGGGATCGGCCCGCGGGCTCCGGCAGAACGGATCAGCCTGTATCCATTTCACGACTCCGGCAAGTATCTTTCGGATAACCAACGAGTCTAAATAATATCACCGGTAGGTAGTGCTACCCTGCCAGGCTCATCGAATACAACTCAAGCTTCTTACCCCGGGGTACCATACCGGGCCCACCATATACCCGAGACGGTTCATCCAACTCCACGAATCGGGTCTCGAAATCCAACAGCAATCATGAAAACTCATGGTGGACGACTCATACATCATGAGAAAACAGCAATTTGCATTTTAAAATGATGATACTAAGCTTTTATTAAATTCTTGCGGTTTTCCCCCAAATCGAGATATCTCATGTAAATCCGAAATCATCAAAATTATGATACCAATAAACAGTGAATACCGGCATAAATCTCTATAATACTGCGTAACCAATGAATATATGAATGCACCTAATATCATGCAATGAATGCAATATTTAAACTAGCATATGAAAGCTATAACATATTACGACTATCAGTTATCAAGCTATGTCAATGAAAATGTATTTTCTAAAGTGTACGTGATATGGCAATTACCGATGATGATATGTGTGAGCCGGCAAGTAAGTGTATGTGAAACATACGCATCATCGGTAATGGTGCTGGTGTCCTGACAGTATGGTTCATAATCACTAAGTACACAATAAACATGCAATGAGACGATAACAACATGATAAATGACAATGATTAGTAATTGAAACAATAATATGCGGAACATGAATGATAACGTAACAATAACAATCTGCATCGCTACACCTGTGTTATACTGTTTTGCCGTTTGAAATAGTACGAATCGTGATGTTTTGAAAATAAGGCTACTGTGTTTTCAAGAAAAGGTATGTCTTTTGAAATATCCGTAGTATCCCTTGACATGTCTTTAAAATCCTCACTATTCGTTAGTTTTGGAAATAGGAATGATTTGGGTCCAGTCTAGCATCTACTAGGTAAACTGCAGGTCTAACTAACCACCAATCGAAAGGGATATGGAAACCACCTAAATCTGAGTCGATATATACATGTATAATAGTCGATGATCCTGCCTCAATAGTATCCCATACGATACCCAATATAATATGACATTCTCAAGTCAAGAGTGTGGATCTATCATCAATATATAGCTCGTACGGTAAATCCGTCGTACGGCCTCCCAAATCTGGGTACGGGTCAAATATGACATTTATCTTAGTATTCGTCTGGTATCCTTTCCATCATATATCATGATCTGGGGTACTGATCTAAGTCTAGTACAATACTGATACCATTTATGTAATGCAAGCGTGTGTATGAAAACACCATGCTTAAAGAACCCGCTAACATATCATGTCGTATCTCAAATACGAGCCATATCATATCACCGATCTCATGGCCCCAAGCCCAATCTTATCGACTCATCTCCAAGTCCACGTACTTATCCTCATAATCCATGTATGTGTGTGTGTGTGTGTGTGTGTGTGTATACGCACAAGTAAAATAAATGTATGCATGTGTGTGTATGTGTGGGTAAAAACCTGTTCTAGGGTTCGCGACTAAGAAGCTAAACTAAGCTACTTCTAACTATCCTAAACTAAACCATAACCACAAAATCATATCTTGATAATCATCCTCGTATCATAAAACACATATATAAACATATATATCATAAACTATATTACGGACTGCGGGGGTGCTATACGCCATCCACCCGACTACCTCCGTTGATATAATCTACTCACTTGGTCCTCGCTTGCCGAAATTGATGTCGCCACGCGATTGTTTGTCGTATCGAAGTCCTCGTGAGGGTACCTAAGTATCATAACACATCATATCACATAAAAACCTAATTCGAAATCGAAATGGTATACGAAAACCAAATCGGCAGACGTATCACGGATAGGTCAAAACTTGTCGCCTACGCATGCAAAAATACCCAAACCAACCCTCGATATCGATGTACAAACGTCAAACCATCGAGAAAAACTAAAATACCCCAATCGTGTTTTCAAAAATCACTAATTATATATGAAATAGGGTTTAAATCATCAAAACTTTAAAATTAATTAAATCGTTTTATTTCCCAAAAACCTAGTTAGCACAAATTCCCATTTCGGTTCAAAACTTCATGTTTTAACCAACCTAAATATTTTAACAATTCTAATGGCTATAATGTTCATTAAACATCTTAATTAAGTCACACAAATATTCACTACTAATTTATCTCACCAAAATATATACATTTCAAAAACCTAGTTTGCAATTTTATCCAATTTCAACCATTTTATAGCAAAAATGCACAAACAACAATTTAGCTTGAATTTGCATGATCTAAACTATTAAACTATAACTTATAATGTTAATAATGTGATAAAAACCCTAGCCATATTTTAATCTCACATATATATGTATTTCATAAAAACCCTAGTTTGCATAAAAAAGCTTAATTTGGACATTTTACAAGTAACAATTTGTAATTAGCAACTAGATTAGTTTTTCATTTCCTTAAGATGATAATCTACACTTTGAAACCATAATTACATGATAAGAACCCTAATTGCATTCAAAACCCTTTCTTGAATTTTTTCCAACAAGAAATTAAACCTAATTAAGCACCTAATTAGCTTTAATTGAAGTATGATAGCAACGATTAAGTAACTAATCAATAATCAAACCATGGGACAAAGATTTATACCTCACAAAACTTGAATCAAACATGCAACCTAGCCTCACAAACTTGCTTCTTGCTCCATGATCCATACTAGAATAGGTCAAGGAAAAATGGGTAAGAGTTGGATTTGAGTTTTAGCTTGATTTGTGATGGAATTTTGGAGATTTTTTTGAAGGGTTTTGAGTGGAATGAGATGAGAAAAAGGGGAGGGAAGATGAGGGAGGCTCGGCTGCAACTTGGAGAAGAGAGGAGAGAGAGTGAGGTGGGGAAAATAAAGTCATGTCAACACCAAAGTCAAGGCTCATACCCCATTTATCTATTTTCTTCTTATTTCTTGTTTTTTTTTCTTTTCTTTTCCAAATCTTTAAGTGGAGAAAAGTGGAAGTGGGGGAAGCCCATGGCCAGCCAAGTACATGGGGAGGGGGGTGAGAGGGTGTGGGTGAGTGTGGGTGAGGAAAGAAATTGATAAATATTATACCCCAATTTCTATTTACACTAATTTCACTATTTAAGCATTTTTCTTCGATATTTTCTAACACCGTTTGACGGTTTCATTTCATTTCAAAAATAATATTTTACATGTTAGTTTAGTGTGTTATGATGCACAAAATTTGTTTTAACCCATTCCAATTTGTAATTTTCCCTAATTAAATGTATTAGTGACAGCTTAAAATAATATTAAAATAATTAATTTCGGAAAAAATTTTAGTAAACTAGGAATTTTACAAGTGGCTCAATAAACACCAAATACTAGCAATTACATAGCTAGAATATTTATATTTAATTTTATATTAAAAGATATTTATATCTTGATTTTTACGGAGAACACCTGTTATTTTACCGATTAACCGAAATTTCACCTTAACGATTTTCAAATCGTTACAATCTTCCCCCCTTAAAGAAATTCGGTCCCCGAATTTAAATTAAAACTCCCCCAAATACCAAAACATTTCAGCAAAACCATCTAGTCGTCGGGGCTCCGAAATCATAAATACATAAAACAGATCGTAGAGCAATGCATGCGCACGAAAAAGAGTGTATAACTCAAAAATCAAAACTCCGTCAAGCATCCCGCAATCATCGGAGTTATGGGGAAGATATCAATGTCTAAATCCAAAACGAAAATCAATATGATATACATCATTAAAACATCTGGAAGCAATGCATGCCAAATCTTTTTCAAATCGCTGTGCGATGCTCGCAACACTTCACAGTGGCGGACGTCTATTGTAAGAAAATAACTATATATATATATATATATATCCTTTGTTTAACATATATGTCCCGCCGTTTTGAAATTAATTTAGAAGAGTTTCCCTTGCAAAAAGTTTTGTGTCATCATGGACACGTAGGTAAATACTGAGACTATAACTCCTCTTTGAAAATCCCTTCGATAACTATCAATGCATGCAAAAATATACTCAGGTACTGTCCTCTGACTAGTCCTGATCAGTACTAAACCAAATAGCAAGTATCATAAAATATACTGCTCCAAAAGAAATCAATCCCAAATATATATGAATGCCGCGTGCGTCTGGTGCGTACGGAAATCGAAATCCATGAATGTGCCATACATGTGCACATAAACAAAATCCGAGTGTAACGGGTATGCACGAAAACACCTGTCAAGGGCAACGTATGTGCCTGACGGCAAAACCAGGTGCATCTGATACGCATGAAGAATCTCGATTTAGTGCATCTGGTGTGCATCATAATCGCATCAAGCGCCCAAATATGCGCAAGAACCTAAATCCAGTGCACAAGGTGCACGAAAACAAATATCGAATATCACAATCAAAATCGACGGTATACAACATATCTCAATCCAAATCTAAATCAGATATACCGTCGTATATAATCTCACAACCATATGCATAAGCGTGCACAAAATCAAATCAAATACAAAAAGTGCATGAAAACTATGCTGGAAGTACAAGTCAAATCATATTCATATCATAGGCATGAAATCGAAATCAATATCTCGAATGACATCAAATCAAAGTCAAGTGCAACCGTAGTGTACAAAATCTCAATCATGCAAACAAATCGTCCAAAATACCGAAATCCAAAAATGGCGGATACGTGATAATCGAATCACCAAATCGCAAATCATAAATACCGTCGTCGATGTGTCCTCCTTCAAAGTTGAGAAGGTGTCGGTGCATCCAATGCTAGCAGAGCAAGATATCTACTTTCCTTCTGATCATGGCATGTCGCCTAGTGCCCTTAGGCTCTCGTCTCTCACTGCGAATTGCTATGTACATAGCTCCTCGGCTCAACGGTCCAATATGGAAACGATAAGGGAAGTAGTCCGCTCTGGAACATCATCTAAAGGTCTATGGCCAACTCTTATGGTCACTCATAACATGTCTCGTCAACGATACTGAACTCTAGCCTACTGGGTGTGTGCAATATGACTGATCTTGGGTCCAAGTCTTCTCGTATAGTATCCCAGAAAGGTCCTGTCAAGATCTTTCCCCAAATCTCGTTTTTGCCGAACTGCCCGAAAGTTATCATCATTACTAAATCTATTTCTTATTCCAGAACGGCTGCATACTCATCACGACTCCTCCTGAAAGATATATCCATAGTCAACGCCTCTGCTTGCGTATCACATCTCTGATGTCAGCGGAGTGGAATGTCATCTTATCAAGATCTCGTACGAACCTCTTGCTCCACTTTTCTCTAATGTCGACTGATTCGGACTCGTCTCCTCGTGGCCGCATGGACTGCGCTCCAACGGCTATACTCGTATCTGGAGTCCCCCAAGCAATGTATCCCATTATATGATATCCGAATGATGTCGAACTTTTCGATCGATTCGTCGAGGTTCCATAATCCTCCAGGAGCTCATCATCTTGGGTACAGTTTAATAGTATCGAATATATGCCATAGCACCTATGGACCAACCGTAGAAAGATAGACCCAGGCCTCACTAATGGCACCGCTGAACTGCCGCAAACCCTAAGGTTCACCGGCGTTCCATGGTCATTTTGTCGAGTTAGGGTTTCATTCTTCTAGAGGGTCCGTAGAATTGCTTGCATTGTTTTCCGAATACTTTAAACTTGGAAAATGGGTTACTGATATTCGATCGTCTATATCGACTCTCAACGTATCAGCGTGACGTCGTCTCTAGCTGGAATCAATCAATCTGCTGACCTCGCAACGGGGTAGGCAATGAATCGCATGCCCTAGTCTTTTATCCTTGGTGACTAGCGACCTTCTATCATATCTCTAAGTATAACTTGTGCGGCGTTAGCTTCAAACATCTGGGGCGATATCTTTTCATTCGCCAAAATCACTGGCTCATTCGACTGCATGCTAATCAGTGCCTCAATCATCAAAATAATCTGTGCTCTGACGGTCATCACAATCTGGCTGGCCTCATGCAGTAGCCCAATCCTCTGGTGCTGATCTGCACGTCCGACAAATCTCGTAAAAACGATCCAATAAACGCTCGTGGCGCAAAAACACAATAAAATGACGCCTCTATGCAATCGTATGTCCCTGGAATCATGCTCTGGTCAGTCCTCGTCCATGACAAGCTCACGCTAACAGCAATTCTAGCCGTAGCTCTCCACGCCCGTACAACCGTGATAACAAAACCATAACTGGTACTGATGAGGCTAAATCAAAGGAATGAATATAATACTGTGTAAGGAAATGTACATCCTAAGGCTTCTTAAGCAGAGTATCGTATTGTAAATATACCGCGGAACATACGTACGGTACGTCACTCTGCTCAAGCTACCTACTCCATCAACCAAGGGTCATCCTACACTCCGAAGGTAAAACCTAACGCTCTGATACCAACTTCGTCACGACCCGAAAAGTACGGAACAAGACCGGCACTTAAAATACGAAACGTCTCGAGGCGTACGTAATCTAAGTAAGCCAAAACCCAGAAATCAAAACCAAAGAAGCAGTAGAGTGAAGGAAAATCCAAATTAAAGCAAGTAGTTTTAACAACATAAGCCGAAGTATGTATTTTCAAAATCTCAAGTATTTTCTAAAAATTTCGGCAGAGTCTCCTTTGTAAATACTGGCCCCAAACGGGATACAACATGAATAGTATACGAAATAAATAAAAAGGCATCCCCAAGCGGGAGCTAGCTCTTCATCAATCGACGGTCACAACCACGCAAGCAATATAATATACAACGCCGAAGGGCAAGGATCAAAACTCAAAAGAAAACCTAAAATCAGCATGAAAACCATAATGATACAACGCGCGACTCTAAGGTCGAAATAAAAACAAGTCTGGTCTTCTATCTTTATCAAATATACATTCTGGTTGATGGAGTTTCTAGATACAAATGAAATAATAGATAAACAATGGTGGTCCTGATACAAAAGAACCCACCTACCAAAGCAATCACCCGGAAGGAACGGTGTGCCAGCAAAACCGCAACGAAAGCTGTACGGCAAAACCTGCAAGGAACTGTGGCACAACGGGGGTGAGTTTCCAACTCGTGAGTAGAAAAGATCTACGAGAAGAAATCGCATACATAACGCTATCCTAGGTCATATCAGGTAATATCCTAAAATAATATCCTGATCCATCTACATAAAAGTGCAATACCACGTGCTGGAGTCAGTTCCTCAGATAGCAACATGTCAGATATATATGATGTATGAATGCATTACGAATGGAAACAGAATATATCATGAGTGAGAAACTATTTTCTTTAATCAATGAGATTTTTATATGTATATCAATCAAGTATCATCAATGAAAGCAACAGAGAATTCAGTGTCAGCATCGACACAAAACATAAGTCTCAGTATCTCAATATCAAATCTCAATATCTCAAATCTCAGATCTCAAATATCAATATCTCAGGCATCCGTATCATCTGCGGGATCGGCCCGCGGGTTCCGGCAGAACGAATCAGCCTGTATCCATCTCACGATTCCGGCCGGTATCCTCCGGATAACCGACGAGTCCAAATAATATCACCGGTAAATAGTGCTCCCCTGCCAGGCTCATCGAATACAACTCGAACTTCTTGCCTCTGGGTACCATACCGGGCCCACCATGTACCTGAGACGGTTCATCCAACTCCTTGAATCAGGTCTCGAAATCCAACAGCAATCACGAAAACTCATGGTGGACGACTCATACATCATGAGAAAACCGCAATTTGCGTTTCAAAATGTTGATACTAAGCTTTTATTAAATTCTTGCAGTTTTCCCCCAAATCCAGAAATCTCATGTAAATCCGAAATCATCAAAATCATGATACTAATAAACAGTGAATACCGGCATAAATCTCCATAATACTGTGTAACCAATGAATATATGAATGCACCTAATATCATGCAATGAATGCAATATTTAAACTAGCATATGGAAGCTATAACATATTGCGACTATCTGTTATCAAGCTATGTCAATGAAAAGGTATTTTCTAAAGTGTACGTGACATGGCAATTACCGATGATGATGTGTGTGAGCCGGCAAGTAAGTGTTTGTGGAACATACGCATCATCGGTAATGGTGCTGGTGTCCAGACAGCATGGTTCATAATCACTAAGTACACAATAAACATGCAATGAGACGATGACAACATGATAAATGGAAATGAATAGTAATTGCAACAATAATATGCGGAACATGAATGATAACGTAACAATAAGAATGTGCATCGCTACACTTGTGTTATACTGTTTTGCCGTTTGAAATAATACGAATCGTGATGTTTTGAAAATAAGGCTACGGTGTTTTTAAGAAAAGGTACGTCTTTTGAAATATCCGTAGTATCCCATGACATGTCTTTAAAATCCTCACGATTCGTTAGTTTTGGAAATAGATATGACTCGGGTCCAGTCTAATATCTACTAGGTAAACTACAGGTCTAACTAACAACCAATCAAAAGGGGTATGGAAACCACCTAAATCTGAGTCGATATATATATATGTGTGTGTGTGTGTGTGTGTGTGTGTGTGTGTAATAGTCGGTGATCCCGCCTCAATAGTATCCCATACGATACCCTATATAATATGACATCCTCGAGTCAAGAGTGCGGATCTATCATCAATATATTGGTCGTACGGTAAATCCGTCGTACGGCCTCCCAAATCTGGGTACGAGTGAAATATCACATTTATCTCAGTATTCGTCTGGTATCCTTTCCATCATATATCATGATCTGGGGTACTGATTTAAGTCTAGTACAAACTGTTACCATCTATGTAATACATGCGTGTGTATGAAAATACTATGCCTAAAGAACCCGCTAACATATCATGTCGTATCTCAAATATGAACCATATCATATCACCGATCTCATGGCCCCAAGCCCTATCTCATCGACTCATCTCTAAGTCCATGTACTTATCCTCAAAATCCATGTATATACATACATACATACATACATATATACATATACGTATACATGGGTGATGGGGATAGTATATGATACTTGGAGATGAGTCGATGTGATCGGGCATGATGTCGTGAGATCGACATGATATTATTGTGGATCGATGGGCGATGTGATTTTATTCACACGTGGATATATGTTTGATGGTATTGGTATGTATTAGACTATAGAATGGTACCCTTGATTCAGGATATTATGATAATGATACCATATGAATAATGAAGTATATGTGATAATTGACCCGTACCCCGATTTTGGGATGCCGTATGATGGATTTTACTGTACGAAGTATAATTATGATGATTGATCCGCACTCTTGACTCGAGGATGTCGTATTATATATTTTACCATACGTGATGCTATTGAGGCGGGATCGCCGACTACTAGATATATCGACTCGGAATTTAGGTGGATTTCATACCCTTTCGACTAGTTCTTTAGTTTAGTCTCTTAGCTTTGTCCTATAGTTTACTTGATAGATGTTAGACTGGGCTCGAGTCATACTTATTTTCAAAACTAAGGAATCGTGAGTATTTTAAAGATAGGCCGATGGATACTACGGATTTTTTAAAGGACGTACCTTTTCATAAAAACACCGTAGCCCCTATTTTCTAAAAACCACGATTCGTGCTATTTCAAATGCCAAAACTGTATGACTCGTTTATATTTAACTGTATATATTTATATGTTGCGGTTACTACATCTTTTTCCATATATTCATGTTGTTCTTATCGCATTGCATGCTTATACTGGTGATTTCTTTTGTTATTATGAACCCATGTTATCAGGACACTAGCACCATTACCGATGAAGCGTATGTCTATGAACACTTGCTTGCCGGCTCACACACATCATCATCGGTAACTGCCATGTCACGTACACATTAGAGAATATTACTTCACTGATATAACTTGCTAGCTGATAGTTTAAAATATATCATTATTATGCTAGTTTAGATATTGTATCCTCTACTTAGATATCCATGCACGTGTATATTCATTTATCATGCAATATTATGGGGCTTTATGCCGGTATTCACTGTTTATTGACTCTTGATTATGGGATTCGGATTTTCCATGAGATTTCTGGATTTAGAGAAACCACAAGGATTTATAAACTCATTATCATTTAGAAATTTGCAGTTTTCTCGTGATATGATATTGTGATGTCCACCATGGGTTTTCTCGGTCCTTGAGCGGTATCATACACCCGATTCGAGGTAGGGGAAGGGACCGTCTGCGGGTGCATGGTGGTTCCGGTGCGGTACCCCGAGGCAAGAGGATCATATAGAAAGGCGTTGAGCCCGGCAAGGGAGTACTACCGACCAGTGATTGTATGGAAACTCGATGGATATCCGGAGGATACAGTTCGGAGTTTTGGGCTGATCCTGATTATGCGGAGCCTGAGATGAGAGAGATGGATATGGGTCGATCCGGACTGACGGAGCCCATGGGCCGATCCTGATTATGTAAAGCCTGAGATTTGAGTATTATGTGTTGCTGTTGGACACGGACTTCATGATGTTTTGAGTGTCGATGCTGGGCACTCGGGTTTTATCATGATTTGTATGTCGTTGCTGGACACACGTTGGATGATGCATTAGTACATGTCATGCATCGATATATTATTACTCTTGACACGGACACGAGTACTTTGGTATCACACTTATGATATACAGTCACCCTTGTTGATATATATATATATGTGTGTGTGTGTGTATTTTTATTGTATGACCTAGGAGAGAGTCATACATGCGATTTCTTCTCGGTGATGTTTTATACTCACGAGTTGGCAACTCATCCCCGTTGTGCCACAGTTTCTTGCAGGTTTGGCCGTACAGGTTTCATTGCTGCTTGCTGGCACACTGCTTCCTTCTGGGTGATTGCTTGGGTAGGTAGGTTCACTTGCATCGTGACCACCGTTGTACTTTATTTATATTCTGTTGTATCTAGTAAACTCCATCAACCAGACTTGTATTATTTGATTGACTTAGAAGACCAGTTGTATATTCTTTCGACCTTAGAGTCGTGCGCGCTTGTATTATTATGGGTCTTCTTTGTTTTTTCTTGAGGATGTTGGAGTCCTTTCTGAGTTTTGATCCTCGCCCTTTGGCGTTGTATATTATATTGCTTGCGTGGTTGTTTCCGCTAATTGGCGAAGAGCTAGCTCCCGCTTGGGGATGAATTTATTCATTATGTATATTATGCATGTTTGTACCCGTTTGGGGCTAGTATTTACAAAGGAAACTCTGCCGAAATTTTTGGAAAAGACTTGATGTTTTAAAAAGGCTTACTACGACTTTCAAATGAATTTATATGTTAACTTTTAAATAATTATTCCTTCACTCTCTTTTTAAATGGTTTAGATTTCTGAGCTTTTGGCTTACTTGAATTAGGTGGGGTCCTATAAACTTCACATGATTCAAGTGCCAGTCATGTGCCATTTCGGGTCGTGACAGAGTTGGTATCAGAGCGCTAGGTTTAACCTTGGTTCGAGTCTAGGTTTAACTATGCGGATTCTAGGGCGTATATATATATTCGGAACCTAGGCTTGACCTTACGGAACTTAGACTTGGTCGAGAGGGTATTAGACCCGAACTTTCGTCGCATAGGTTAACCTTGGTTGATGGAGTAGGTGATTTAAGTTGAGTGACGTACTGTGTGTATGTTCCACGGCATACTTACGATACACTACTCCGTTTAAGATGCTTTAGGATGTACATTTCTTATGCATTGTATTTCTATTCATTCCTATGATCTATCCTCATCGATATCGGTTTGTGGTTTCTATTACTACGGTTGCACGTGTTGGATATATGTATGACCTAGAGGCCATTATATGATAGTGGATGTATCTATACATGTATATATATTCAGTATGCATTCTTGCTCGACATGATAGTATGCTATCTGGTTCTTCTTTATCTAACATGTTGATTTGATCATGCTTTTATTCATTCATACATGCTGATAAAAACCTGAGGATATCGGCTTGACTGCTCTGATTATGATAGAGATCATACTATTAGGACATCTGTAGTCTATAAGCATATCCTGAAAAGTCCCTAGTCGTAGGTATATCGAGACGGGGCATTGATATACCAGAGTAGACTGGCGTATATGATACTAGACCCATACGATGGGCGATGAATGTTCCCACATTCATCGATGTTTGACATCAAGATCATATACGGGTACTCAGTGATGACTGGGTACACTGGAAGTGTTAGTTATATGTATGCCCTAGAGGCCATTGGTATACATAGGATGTATATTGTAGTGGATGCTGGGACATATATAGGGAAGACTTTCTTGCCCGACATGATAGTATGCTATCTGGTTACTCTTTACCTTAACGTGTATACTGATTGTCTCTCTGTTACATGTTGGTAAAGCCCTTAGGATGTGTACTTGACTACCTGGACTATGATGCGGATCATACTAGTGGGGACATGGTAGTCCATAAGTACATCCTTCAAGGTCCCTAGTCGTGGGTGTATCAAGACGGGGCATCGATATACCAGAGTAGACTAGTGTATACCTTCTCGACCCATACAGATGGGCGATGGATGATCCCATATCCATTGGTGTTTTAACATCAGAGATGATATACGGGTGCTCAGTGGAGACTGGGTACACTGAACGGACTCGCCGAGAACTCCCAGATGATATTATACCTTACGTCAGATGGCAGTTCTCTGGTGACACTGGTACAGAGTAGTCTGTTGACCCGAGATCGTCATAGAGTCTTGTGTGGTTCCCACTGTGCTTTGATTTCCACCTTACCACGTCCAAGAGGGCGTGCAAAATGGTGGTTTTTGGGTACAGTCCCGAGTCACGTGGAGGCAATGAGCGATAGGAGGGGATTCGTCTCTCCCGGTATAGGGGGTTGATGTTGCGCTGTGTTCGATTGGCTATAACCGGAAATCCCTGGACAGGGTTGCTGAGATTTACTGGTAAGTGTTACCAGTAGTTTCTCGAACTGTTATAGACCTCATATCGACACGACTTATCGAGCTATTGGGGTCTGACGTTTACCACCCCTAGGCGAGATATGCGACATATCAGATGACGAGACCGGACTGTACGATAAGTGTTACTGGTTGGATTCACAGGAGTGTGAGCGGGCTTGCTCGTCGATCTTCTGATCGCTCAATACCCGAGTGGCCGTTACATTTAGAAGACCGCTTGCGGCTTGTGGGTGTTTGATATGATCATCACCTGCTGCCGGCGTATTGACGAGTCTTTAGAGTCCTACACAGTGGTTTCCTGGCTCAAGCGAAACGAAATAGGAGCGCATATGAGATATGTACGGGACCGAGAATAATGCGTGTATGTGATACCGTATTCCATTCTCGCGATGAATGTATCGAATGGTTGTATGTGATATAACCTATTTATCGAATCAAGGATTGATTCGATAAGTCGATACATTGGATACTAGTCGGTTATATGCGAAATGACCGGATTATTGAATCAAGTGTTGATTTAATGATTTAATGTATAATTATATATTTGATATATTACTTTGCATTAACTAGTATTGGTTCATTTTAAAAGGATTTTCTCACTTGAGGTGCACATTGTATATGTGATATATTTTTTGTGTGCACTTGATTGTATCATGTTTGATGATACATGCTCACTTGTGTTTGTGTAAAGATTAAACCATGGTTATTTAAATGGTTAGGGTTTTGATTTTCATATCTATTTATTTATTCTTTTATTAAGGAAAAGATAAAGAGAAAAATGGTGGCTTTCTTTGTTTGTTGTTGAAGCTTCATGAAGCTTTGACTAAGTGACTATTTTGTCTCATGCTTAACCCTAACCATTCCACCTAACCATAGTCTATTCTCTACACATAACCATGGTTAGTATATGATAAGGATTCATATTATTTTCCTTTTTAAGATAACACTTATCATATTCTATTATCTTCTTCTTCTTCTTCTTCAAGATGAAGAAGCTTGCCTCCATCAATGGCAACTAGTGAAAAAGAGTGAGAAATCCAATTCTAAAGTGAACCCACTTCCTATTTCTTCATCCTCTACCACTTGCCAAGTAGTATAGGGTGTTTTCTTCACAAGTTTCATGGCTTGGTGAAGTTGGAGCTTGATCTAGTGTTGCCTCGACGTAGATCATCTTCGGCATCGAAGTCGACGACCTAGCCCGCCCATTTCTCCGATGAAGCCGACGCTAGAGTCCGGGATCCGATATGGACAGCAAGGGGACTTCATCACGGAGCCATGGAGGTGGAGAACTGGATCTACAAAGGTTGTAGCCTCTTTCTTTTAGTTAAGTTGTTAACTAGTTTCATTTTTCGCCTAAACTTTAGTCAACGATCCGTATTAGGGTTTCCCGGCACTTGTAAAATTTGAAATTGGCATGGTTGATGCCTTGTGAGACCTCATTAGTGTGCCTAGGAACCCTACAGTGGTATCAGAGCCTAGCTAGAGCCTTAGGCGATGCGTAGACGATGTTAGAAATCCGATCGAACCCGAAATCCCCGCTTTTCACCCCTTTCTGTACATTTTTGTAAACTGTGGATTTTTCCAGATTAAAAATATGCAGAAAAATGAACAGGGTTTTATATGAATTACTGTGCAAAACGGTGCCCTAACTCCGTCAAACTGCCGCAGAACCGCGGCCTTACCCCACGTGGCGCGGCGGTTCCGCGGCCATTTTGTTGACTCTTTGACTATTCTTTGCACAGTAATTGTTATATTTGACTCCTGTGTTTTCTGGGTAATTTTAATATTTACTCAAGAGTTGAGTATTCTGGGTTGTTTTGGGGACTCGGTGTTTCGATTGGATTGTCTAATTTTGTCTCTGTGTTTTCCGGATAATTTTTGAATATGTTAAAAAGTTCGACCGGATATAAATACCCAATTTTTCCCCTGTCGGGAAATTTCCAAGTGTTGGATCTTTCCGTGGTTTAATAACGTTCTAAGTAGTGCAAGTAACGCGATGGACCCTCTAGAAGACAACAAACCTTAACTCGATTATGTGACCGTCTTGAACTGCCCTTTGAACCTTCGGGTTTGGGGCAGTACGGCATGCCACATGTGAGGCGTTGGCTTGACCCTTCTACGGCTGGACCGTTGGTACTGAGGCACGAAGTGAATGTTTTTAAACTTATTTCATGTGTTGAGCTGTTTCGGGAAAACTTGGGTGTTCGATTGCTCGATCGGAAAGTTTAACATTTTCTATTTATCTGGAATGTGATACAATATTTAGAATTCACAAGTAGTTATGAGATAACTGAATGAATGTTATAAATCTAGCGGTTTAGTCTCACTTGATCGGTTGCCACGGAATTTTGATATGATCAAAAGTCCGTCGCAATCACGTAGCGTACGCGGATACTCGCCGGGTAAACTTAAAAGACAGCCTCGCCCCATAGCCCCGACCAAGTGACTGTAGGAGAACCCCGTCGCCGAAAGCATCCGTTCGGGTGCTCGCGGCAGCGGTGTTCCGCCTTGGTGCACTTTGTCGACGGCGTCGGGGGTGCGGCCGTCCACTAAAGTTTACGACAAGCATTCGATCAGGATGTCGGGAATCTTGTTGAATTGCCCGACTTGATATTGAAAAGAGTTTTCGATTTTGAGACTAAAATGCAGGGTTTATAATTGTTAGGCATGCGATGTCTAAGTAATTCATTTGATTAGGCATGCGATGTCTATGGAGGTTGCGGATTCCAACTGTTGTAGTTTTACACTTTCTTTTCTGCGATCGTAAGTGTAATATGTGATATCGCCGGTTTCATTGCTATATATCAACGACAATTGGGATGCGCATATTTACTTACGTTGATGACATGTATTGTTATGGGTTGCTGGATATGTTATATTGGATCGTCGTATTTGAATAGCCGGGGGTTTTTATATGAGATGAGTGTTTTTCATTTTCATTCATGTAAAAACTTGTATGTAATATTCTTTTATTGGGGCACTTCTAGGTTGCGGAAGATGTCACCCTTTGTATATTATTTACTTTTCCACACTAGGATGACCCAAGGAGGAGAGCACAAGTAACCGGGTTCTGGAGTCCAGTGGGAGACCAACTTGAGGAGTCGAGTCCGGGTCTCCTAACTCTAGAATTGGTAGGGTTACTTGCCGCTCTCGTAGGGGTCTAGGGGTGTGGGTTTGGCTATTCATCGCGACCGTGGAATCCGTGTTTTATACTGGCTCGTATTGAAAACACGGACGTCCTAGTATATCCAATATTTCATATGATATTCTTCTGCCGCGATATCTGTGATGTGATCATGTGATATGTTCTGTGATGGATACTGTATATAGTATATATGATATATTATATAGACATTACTTATATTTTACACCCGTGCTAGCCCTGCCCCGCTCTGCCGTTAGTTACCTAACCTAACGGTGCACGAGGGGACATCGAGGCGAATGCGGATGGCATAAGTGTACGTCGTATTTATCTGTGATGTTTAGGTACTTAAATGATGGGACTTCATTAATGTGATTAATGAAAGAAAAAGAAGCCTAAGATGTTGTAGAATCGAATTTCAAAAAACAGGTAGCTACAGTTCTTGCTTTGCACAGCGGTATATATGATATATCCTGCACCTTATTCGATGAGAAAAGTGAAGGGCTCCTAGGCACTCACCTAAGAGGTCTCACAAGGCATCAACCATGCCAATTTCAAATTTTACGGTGCCGAGAAACCCTAGACTAGATCGTTAACTAGAATTTTAGGCGACAAAGTGAAACTAGTTAACTACTTAACTAAAAGAAAGATGCTACAACCTTTGTAGATCCGGTTCTCCACTTCCTTAGCTCCACGTAGACGTCCTCTCGCTGTCCGTCTCGAATCCCGGACTCAAGCATCGGCTTCATCGGAGAAATGGGCGGGCAAGGTCGTCGGCTTCGTGCCAAAGATGATCTACGTCGAGGTTACACAAGATCAAGCTCCAACTTCACCAAGTTGTGAAACTTGTGAAGTAAACACCCTATACTACTTGGCAAGAGGTAGAGGATGAAGAAATAGGAGGTGGGTTCACTTTAGAATTGGATTTCTCACTTTAGAACTCAAGATGCCATTAATGGAGTCTAATTTTCTTTCTTGAAGAAGAAGAAGAAGATGAAGATAGAATATGATAAAAGTATATCCATAATAGAAAATAAATCAATACTTATCATATCCTAACTAAGGTCAAGTGTAGAGAATATACCATGGTAAGTGGGAATGGTTAGGGTTAAGCATGAAGACAAAATGGTCTCTTTAGTCAAAGCTTCATGAAGCTTCAACAAGCTTCATGATAAAAAGAAACCATTTTATTTTCATTTATCCATTTAAATAAATAAAGAATGGATGAATAAATGAGTGAATAAATCAAAACCCTAACCATTATCATAACCATGGTACAATTCTTTACACAAAGCCAATATTCATGCATCATCAAACATGATACAATCAAGTGCACAAAAGTATTTCACATATACAACTTGTGAACTTCAAGTGAGAAAATCCATTTAAAGTGAACCAATACTAGTTAATGCAAAGTAATATATCAAATATATAATTATACATTAAATCATTAAATCAACATTTGATTCAATGATCCGGTCATGTCGCACATAACCGACTAGTATCCAATGTATCGATTTATCGAATCAATGATTCGATAACTAGGTCATATCGCATACAACCAATCGAAACATTCATCGCGAGAATGAAATACGGTATCACATACACGCATTATTCTCGGTCCTGCACATATCTCATATGCGCTCCTATCTCGTTTCGCTTGAGCCAGGAAACCTCTGTGTAGGACTCTAAAGACTCGTCAATACGCCGGTAGCAGATGATGATCATATCAAGCACCCACAAGCCGCAAGCGGTCTGCTAAACGTAACGGCCACCCGGGTATTAAGCGATCAGAAGATCGACGAGCTAGCCCGCTCACACTCCTGTGAATCTAACCAGTAACACTTACCGTACAGTCCGGTCTGTTCTTCTGATATGTCGCATATCAAGTCAAGGGGTGGTAAACGTCAGACCCCAATAACCGATAAGTCGTGCCGATGTGAGGCTCATAACGGGTCGAGAAACTACTGGTAACACTTACCAGCAAATCTCTGATCAGCCCTGGCCAGGGACTTCCCTGTTATGGCCAATCGAGCACTGCGCAACATCAACCCCCCATACCGGGAGAGACGAAACCCCTCCTATCGCTCATTGCCTTCATGTGACTCGGGACTGTACCCAAAGACCACCGTTTTGCACGCCCTCATGGACGTGATAAGGTGGAGATCAAAGCACAGTGGGAATCACACAAGACTCTATGATGATCTCGGGTCTACACACTAACCTGCACAAGTGTCACCTGAGAACTGCCATCTGACGTGAGGTATAATACCATCTGGGAGTTCTCGGCGAGTTCGTCCAGTGTACCCAGTCTCCACTGAGCACCCGTACACCATCTCTGATGTCAAGCACCAATGGATATGGGATCATCCATCGCCCATCTCATGGGTCGAGAAGCGTATACGCTAGTCTACACTGGTATATCGATGCCCCGTCTCGATATACCCACGACTAGGGACCTTGAAGGATGTACTTATGGACTACCATGTCCCCACTAGTATGATCTGCATCATAATCCAGGCAGTCAAGTACATATCCTAAGGGCTTTACCAACATGTAACTATAAGACAGTTTAAAGAGACTAGTGTACATGTTAAGATAAAGAGTAACCAGATAGCATACTATCATATCGAGCAAGAAAGTCATCTCTATATATGTCCAAGCATCCAATATAATATACATCATCTGTACAATACTGGCCTCTAGGGCATACATACAACTAACAATCTCCCACTTGCACTAGGGCCAGCTGCTGTAGTATGGCATACCGAGCATCCCGAAGAGTCTCTCAAACTGTATCTGGGGAATGGCCTTCGTGAGTGGATCCGCCGTGTTGTTCTTCGTGTCAACCCTCCTGACCTCGATCTCCCGGCGATCAACTATCTCCCGGATCAGGTGATACCGCCTCAGAATATGCCTGGATTGCTGATGGGACCTAGGTTCCTTGGCCAAAGCCACTGCTCCATTGTTATCGCAATACAAAGGTATTGGATGCTCAATGGATGGAACCACACCAAGTTCAGTAATGAACTTCTTGATCCAGACAGCCTCTTTGGCAGCATCGTTGGCAACGATGTATTCAGCCTCCATTGTCGAGTCTGCCACGGTTTCCTGCTTGGAACTCTTCCAGCTAACCGCCCCTCCGTAAAGGGTAAAGACAAATCCCGACTGCGACTTAGAGTCGTCCTTATCACTCTGGAAGCTCGAATCGGTAAATGACTCCACTTGGAGTTCTCCGTTACCATACACCAAGAGCATCTCTTTAGTCCTTCGTAAGTACTTGAGAATGCTCTTCACAGCTGTCCAGTGACTCTCTCCAGGATCAGATTGATACCTGCTCACTACACTTAGTGAGTATGCCACATCGGGTCTGGTACATAGCATCGCGTACATGATAGAGCCTACTGCCGAAGCATAGGGTATCCCTTGCATGCGAGCTCTCTCCAAATCAGTCTTGGGAGACATCTCTTTGGAGAGAGTGACTCCAGAGATCGTGGGCAAGTTCCCACGCTTGGATTCTTCCATACTAAACCTCTTTAGTATGGTGTCAATGTACCTGGATTGGGACAATCCCAATATCCGTTTGGATCTATCTCTATAGATCCTTATTCCCAATATGCAGGAGGCATCACCAAGATCTTTCATTGAGAATCTTTGTGATAAGAAGAGCTTGACTGATTGCAGCATAGGAATATCATTTCCTATCAAGAGTATGTCGTCCACGTACAATACGAGGAAGACCACCTTACTCTCTGCTACCTTCTTGTAGATACAAGGTTCATCTGGGTTTTTGACGAAATCAAACTCTTTGATAACGATGTCAAAGCAGATGTTCCAACTCCGCGATGCTTTCTTTAATCCATAAATGGATTTAAGCAGCTTGCACACCTTCCCGCTGCTTCCACTGTCTACGAAGCCCTCTGGCTGAGTCATGTACACGCACTCTTCTAAATCACCATTTAGAAAGGCGGTCTTAACATCCATTTGCCAGATTTCGTAGTCATGATATGCAGCGATGGCAAGCATGATCCGGATGGATTTAAGCATAGCCACTGGAGAAAAGGTTTCGTCATAGTCCACACTTGGTCTTTTACGAAAACCCTTTGCTACAAATCTAGCTTTGAAAGTCTCCGCTTTCCCATCTACACCAAGTTTTTTCTTGAAGATCCACTTGCTCCCAATGGGTTTTACCCCTTCAGGAGCAACATCCAAAGTCCATACTTTGTTGGTGTACATGGATTCCATCTCGGACCGCATAGCATCCAGCCATTTCACTGAGTCCCTACTCGTGATGGCCTGCTCGAAGCTAGTTGGTTCATCATCCTCCATGATGCAATCCTCGCTCCCACCATCCATGAGAAAACCGTAGTATCTCTCAGGTGGGCGAGAAACCCTACTAGATCGGCGGAGAGGCTGAGGTTCATCGGGAACTACTGAATCCTCTGGTTCAACCAAATTTTCTGTTGTAGTCTGTATTGCTGGAACCTCTTCCAGTTCTACCTCCTTGCCACTAATCTCTTTTTCAAGAAATTCCTTTTCTAAAAAGGTGGCATGTCGAGAAACAAACACCTTTTGTTCCTCGGTGTGGTAGAAGATATACCCACGCGAATGTTTGGGATATCCAATAAACTTACACAAAATGGACCTTGCCCTGAGTTTGTCCGGATTTTGCGTTTTTACATATGCCGGACAACCCCATATCTTAACATAATTAAGACATGGTCTCTTTCCTTTCCATATCTCATATGGAGTGGTTGGCACGGTTTTGGTAGGAACCATATTCAATAGGTCTGCAGCTGTTTCCAGTGCATATCCCCAGAAGGAAATAGGTAACTCAATTGTGCTCATCATAGAGCGCACCATATCTAATAGGGTGCGGTTCCTCCGTTCTGATACACCGTTGTGCTGTAGTGTATATGGAGGAGTCAGCTGAGAGAGAATCCCATTCTCTTTTAGGAAGTCCAGGAATTCATTGCTTAAGTATTCTCCTCCTCGATCAGATCGAAGGATTTTAATACTTTTTCCGGTTTGGTTCTCGACTTCTTGTTTATATTCTCTAAATTTCTCAAAAGCTTCTGATTTGTGTTTCATCAGGAACACATATCCGAATCTAGAGAGATCGTCAGTGAATGTAATGAAGTACGAAGAACCATCCCTGGCATGTGTAGACATGGGACCACATACATCACTATGTATAAGTCCCAAGAGTTCGGTAACTCTTTCTCCGTGTCCCGTAAACGGAGTTTTGGTCATCTTGCCTTTGAGACATGACTGGCAAGTATCATAAGATGAAAATTCAAACGGATTTAAATATCCATCCTTATGCAACTTAGCTAGTCGTGTCGCTTTGATGTGACCCAGTCTACAATGCCATAAGAAAGATTCGTTCAGTTCTGAACTCTTCCTCTTGTGTGTGTTTGTTATGCAGAACTGTTGATTGATTTAGAACATAAATGCCATTGCACAACGTGCCTGATCCAACCAACTTTTGGTTACGGAAAATATTCATAACATTATCCTGTAATACAAAATTATATCCCTCTTTACTCAACAAAGAAACCGATATAATGTTGCATATCAGGTTCGGCATGTAATAGCATTCGTTCAGAACCAATGTATTACCAGTTGGTAATACAAGGTGATATTCCCCGACAGTCTTAGCTGCAACAATTGCACCATTTCCAACTCTAATGTCTTTATCACCTTCTCCAAGTTCTCTACCTTTCCTAAGCCCATGTAACTGATTACATATATGGGATCCTGACCCGGTATCTAATACTCAGGACGTAGAGCAAATGGAGAAACAGTTTTCTGTAACGAACACACCCGAAGAAAATGCATCATCATGTACTTTCTTCATTCGGGTGGCATGGGAATCCTGGTATTCCCCTATATCCTGTTCAGTCCTATAACTCTTATAGGTAAGAACGGAACCAACGTTCCCCAGCACAGTATAACATGCGGGTTCGGTCAATACATCCATATTATTATCATTATTAGGGCATGAAATGGTCGCTACCTGGAGAGAGAGAGAAGAAAACACTTTAGCGTATGCTCTTGCAAGATCAGATTGGTTATTATCTTATCTAATCAGGATGGCTCCCACTGGTTTTTATCAAATCTTCCTTCAAACCCTAAAAGGAAAGACTAGCCTGGATTAATTACACACTACAAGTTCGCCAATCTTTCAGCCAGGCCAGTGTCGGTACTTTGAGGGAGGTCCCCCGTGCTTTCGCACGAACCTAATTAATGTAAACCTCATTTTCCCAGAGGCGTAACCCCGTTGACACCTTTCTAGACACCTACTTGATCGGCTAATTGTAATGTGCAAAACTCTCCCAGGAGTAACTCTTACTCTCAGTGGGTATCGGGATCCAACTATCTCATAGAAGGTATGCAATCTCATTGCAAATTTCAACACTTGAAATTCCCGATAATATTTTGCCCCTAGCGTCCTATGACCTTGACGCAGGCCAACAAACCATAGTGCGCTAGTCAGTTCAACCCGTCATTTTCTGATTGAATTAAACCCACCCGCACGACCCTTGACGCAGGCCAACAAAGTCGCACGACTACCCTAATCCAATCTGCATCATATGCATAAGCAGATAAATACTAGTTAGCTACCGCACACTACGCCTTGACGCAGGCCAACAAACGTAGCACGAATACTAACTACTACTTATCTGAAATGACGGAGGGCTACGACAGGTTTTTCTGAAAACCTATTGCGTAATGAACTTGATATCGTTGTAGAATCAAATGAAGTTTTGAAATAGTGTGATTTTGAGGCTTTTCTAGTTTTGCTAAAGGGGTCACTCCCGGTGAAGGGATCGTCGGCCCTTTCCTCGTCGAATGAGGTGCGGGATATATCATATATATCACTGTCCAAAGCAGAAACTATAGAAGCAATCAAAAACAAACCGAGTGTGTAGCATCTGCCAGTTATTGCTAAAGGAGTCACTCCCGGTGAAGGGATCTCGGTCCTTTCCTCATCGAATAAGGTGCAGGATATATCACATATACCGCTGTGCAAAGCAAGAACTGTAGCTACCTGTTTTATTTTGAAATTCGATTCTACAAAATCTTTAGGTTTCATTTATTTCATTAATCACATTAATGAAGTCCCATCATTTAAATACCTAAACATCACAGATAAATACGACGTACACTTATGCCATCCGCATTCGCCTCGATGTCCCCTCGTGCACCGTTAGGTTAGGTAACTAACGGCAGAGCGGGGCAGGGCTATCGCGGGTGTAAAACATAAGTAACGCCTATATAATATATCATATATACTATATACTGTATCTATCACAGAACATCACATAATCACATCACAGATATCGCAGCAGAAGAAACATTTGAAACATTGGATATACTAGGACGTCCGTGTTTTCAATACGAGCCAGTATAAAACATGGATTCCACGGTCGTGATGAACAGCCAAACCCACACCCCTAGACCCCTACGAGAGCGACAAGCAACCCTACCAATTCTAGGGTTAGGAGACCCGGACTCGACTCCTCGAGATGGTCTCCCACTGGACCCTAGAACCCGGTTACTTGTGCTCCCCTCCTTGGGTCTATCCTAGTGCAGAAAAGTAAATAATATACAAAGGGTGACATCTTCCGCAACCTGGAAGTGCCCCAATAAAAGAATATTACATACAAGTTTTTACATGAATGAAAATGAAAAACACTCATCTCACATAAAAAACCCCGGCTATTCAAACACGACAATCCAATATAACATATCCAGCAACACATAACATCACATGTCATCAACGTAAGTAAATATGCGCATCCCAATTGTCGTTGACATATAGCAACGAAACCGGCGATATCACATATTACACTTACGGTCACAGAAAAGAAAGTGTAAAACTACAACAATTGGAATCCGCAATCTGTTTAGACATCACATGCCTAATCAAATGAAAAACTTAGACATCACATGCCTAACAATTATAAATCCCGCATTTTAGTCTCATTAT
The DNA here is from genome assembly GCA_030015575.1 of Agapanthus africanus. Lineage (NCBI taxonomy): Eukaryota > Viridiplantae > Streptophyta > Magnoliopsida > Asparagales > Amaryllidaceae > Agapanthus > Agapanthus africanus. The sequence goes on along the minus strand of CM057337.1, from coordinate 342,556,763 downwards.
CGAAAACTCTTTTCAATATCAAGTGAGACTAAACCGCTAGATTTATAACATTCATTCAGTTATCTCATAACTGTTTGTGAATTCCAATTATTGTATCCCAATCCAGATAAATAGAAAATATTAAACTTTCCGATCGAACATTCGAACACCCAAGTTTTCCCGACTCTGATCAACACATGAAATAAGTTCAAAGACATTCATTTCATGCCTCAGTACCAACGGTCCAGCCGTAGAAGGGTCAAGCCAACGCCTCACATGTGGCACGCCGTACTGCCCCAAACCCGAAGGTTCAAAGGACAGTTCAAGACGGTCACATAATCGAGTTAAGGTTTGTTGTCTTCTAGAGGGACCATCGCGTTACTTGCACTACTCAGAACGTCCTTAAACCACAGAAAAATCCAACACTTGGATATTTTCCGGCAGGGGAAAGATTGGGTATTTACATCCGGTCGAAATTTTTAACATATTCCAAAATATCCGGAAAGCCACATAGACAACATCTGATAATCCGATCGAAACATCGAAGCTCTAAAACACCTCAGAAAATTCAACTCTTGAATAAATATTAAAAATACCCATAAAACTCAGCAGCTGAAATGATGAATTACTGTGCATATATTACAGGAAAATCCCATTAGTTGGCCGCGGAACCGCCGCAAAAGCCAAGCTTCTGCCGCGGTTCCGCCGCACCTTTGACTGTTCATGAGGTAAATTTTGCACCGTAGTTCATAGAATTCCCTGCTGAATTTTTTAAGCATTTTTAATCTGGAAAAATCCCTGTTTTTAGAAAAAGTCCAGAGAGCGTGGAAAATTTAGGGTTTCGGTTCGATCGGGTTTCAAACATCGTCTAGACTTCGCCTAAGGCTCTAGCCTGGCTCTGATACCACTGAAGGGTTCCTAAGCACTCACCTAAAAGGTCTCACAAGGCATCAACCATGCCAATTTCAAATTTTACGGTGCCGAGTAACCCTAGACTAGATCGTTAACTAGAATTTTAGGTGACAAAGTGAAACTAGTTAACTACTTAACTAAAAGAAAGATGCTACAACCTTTGTAGATCCGGTTCTCCACTTCCTTAGCTCCACGTAGACGTCCTCTCGCTGTCCGTATCGAATCCCGGACTCAAGCATCGGCTTCATCGGAGAAATGGGGGGGCAAGGTCGTCGGCTTCGTGCCGAAGATGATCTACGTCGAGGTTACACAAGATCAAGCTCCAACTTCACCAAGTTGTGAAACTTGTGAAGTAAACACCCTATACTACTTGGCAAGAGGTAGAGGATGAAGAAATAGGAGTTGGGTTCACTTTAGAATTGGATTTATCACTTTAGAACTCAAGATGCCATTAATGGAGTCTAGTTTTCTTTCTTGAAGAAGAAGGAGAAGATGAAGATAGAATATGATAAAAGTATATCCATAATAGAAAATAAATCAATACTTATCATATCCTAACTAAGGTCAAGTGTAGAGAATATACCATGGTAAGTGGGAATGGTTAGGGTTAAGCATGAAGACAAAATGGTCTCTTTAGTCAAAGCTTCATGAAGCTTCAACAAGCTTCATGATAAAAAGAAACCATTTTATTTTCATTTATCCATTTAAAATAATAAAGAATGGATGAATAAATGAGTGAATAAATCAAAACCCTAACCATTATCATAACCACGGTACAATTCTTTACACAAAGCCAATATTCATGCATCATCAAACATGATACAATCAAGTGCACAAAAGTATATCACATATACAACTTGTGAACTTCAAGTGAGAAAATCCATTTAAAGTGAACCAATACTAGTTAATGCAAAGTAATATATCAAATATATAATTATACATTAAATCATTAAATCAACATTTGATTCAATGATCCGGTCATGTCGCACATAACCGACTAGTATCCAATGTATCGATTTATCGAATCAATGATTCGATAACTAGGTCATATCGCATACAACCAATCGAAACATTCATCGCGAGAATGAAATACGGTATCACATACACGCATTATTCTCGGTCCTGCACATATCTCATATGCGCTCCTATCTCGTTTCGCTTGAGCCAGGAAACCTCTGTGTAGGACTCTAAAGACTCGTCAATACGCCGGTAGCAGATGATGATCATATCAAGCACCCACAAGCCGCAAGCGGTCTGCTAAACGTAACGGCCACCCGGGTATTAAGCGATCAGAAGATCGACGAGCTAGCCCGCTCACACTCCTGTGAATCTAACCAGTAACACTTACCGTACAGTCCGGTCTGTTCTTCTGATATGTCGCATATCAAGTCAAGGAGTGGTAAACGTCAGACCCCAATAACCGATAAGTCGTGCCGATGTGAGGCTCATAACGGGTCGAGAAACTACTGGTAACACTTACCAGCAAATCTCTGATCAGCCCTGGCCAGGGACTTCCCTGTTACGGCCAATCGAGCACTGCGCAACATCAACCCCCAATACCGGGAGAGACGAAACCCCTCCTATCGCTCATTGCCTCCATATGACTCGGGACTATACCCAAAGACCACCGTTTTGCACGCCCTCATGGACGTGATAAGGTGGAGATCAAAGCACAGTGGGAATCACATAAGACTCTATGACGATCTCGGGTCTACACACTAACCTGCACAAGTGTCACCTGAGAACTGCCATCTGACGTGAGGTATAATACCATCTGGGAGTTCTCGGCGAGTCCGTCCAGTGTACCCAGTCTCCACTGAGCACCCGTACACCATCTCTGATGTCAAGCACCAATGGATATGGGATCATCCATCGCCCATCTCATGGGTCGAGAAGCGTATACGCTAGTCTACACTGGTATATCGATGCCCCGTCTCGATATACCCACGACTAGGGACCTTGAAGGATGTACTTATGGACTACCATGTCCCCACTAGTATGATCTGCATCATAATCCAGGCAGTCAAGTACATATCCTAAGGGCTTTACCAACATGTAACTATAAGACAGTTTAAAGAGACTAGTGTACATGTTAAGATAAAGAGTAACCAGATAGCATACTATCATATCGAGCAAGAAAGTCATCTCTATATATGTCCAAGCATCCAATATAATATACATCATCTGTACAATACTGGCCTCTAGGGCATACATACAACTAACAGAAAGGACCGAGATCCCTTCACCGGGAGTGACTCCTTTAGCAATAACTGGCCGATGCTACACACTCGGTTTGTCTTTTGATAGCTTCTATAGTTTCTGCTTTGCACAGTGATATATATGATATATCCCGCACTTCATTCGACGAGGAAAGGGCCGATGATCCCTTCACCGGGAGTGACCCCTTCAGCAAAACTAGAAAAGCCTCGAAAACACTCCATTTCAAAATTCATTCGATCCTACAACGATATCAAGTTCATTACGCAATAGGTTTTCAGAAAAACCTGTCGTTGCCCTCCGTCATTTCAGATAAGTGGTAGTTAGTATTCGTGCTACGTTTGTTGGCCTGCGTCAAGACGTAGTGTGCGGTAGCTAACTAGTATTTATCTGCTTATGCATATGATGCAGATTGGATTAGGGTAGTCGTGCGACTTTGTTGGCCTGCGTCAAGGGTCGTGCGGGTGGGTTTAATTCAATCAGGAAATGACGGGTTGAACTTGACTAGCGCACTATGGTTTGTTGGCCTGCGTCAAGGTCATAGGACGCTTGGGGCAAAATTATCGGGAATTTCAAGTGTTGAAATTTGCAATGAGATTGCATACCTTTTATGAGATAGTTGGATCCCGATACCCGCTGCGAGTAATTGTTACTCCTGGGAGAGTTTTACACTCTACAATTAGCCGATCAAGTAGGTGTCTAGAAAGGTGTTAACGAGGTTACGCCTCTGGGAAAACGAGGTTTACATTAATTAGGTTCGTGCGAAAGCACGGGGGACCTCCCTCAAAGTACTGACACTGGCCTGGCTGAAAGATTGGCGAACTTGTAGCGTGTAATTAATCCCGGCTAGTCCTTCCTTTTAGGGTTTGAAGGAAGATTTGATAAAAATAGTGGGAGCCATCCTGATTAGTTAAAATAATAACCAATCTATTCTTGCAAGAGCGCACGCTGAGTGTTTTCTTCTCTCTCTCTCCAGGTAGCGACTATATCACGCCTTAATCAAGATAATAATACGGAATTTTGACCGAACCCGCTTCTTATACTGAGCTGGGGAACGTTGGTCCCGCTCCAACTTATAATTGTTATAAAATAGAGCAGGAAATAGGGGATTACCAGAATTCCCGTGCCGCCCAAACGAAGAAAATGCATGCTGATGCATCATCGTCGGGTGTGTTCATTACAAAGAACTGTTTCTCCGTGTCCTCTACATCCTAGGTATTTGATACCGGATCAGGATCCTAAATTTGTAATCTGTTACAAGGGCTACAGAAAGGTAGAGAACTGAGAACGGGTGATAAGTTTCATGAGGCAGAAAACGGGGCAAGTGTTGCAGCCAAGTCTGTTAGTCACTGTCACCCTGTATTCCAAATACATTGATTCTGAACGAATATTATTAGATACCGAACCTGATATACAAAATTATATCAATCTCTTTATTAGTAAAGAAATGATAAAATTTTGTATAGTTGGATAATGTATTGAACATTTCCTATATCAAAAGTTGATCGGTTCAGGCACGTTATCTAAAAGCATTGATGTTCTAAATCAAACTACAGTTCTTAGTATATGGAACACACACAAGAGGAAGAGTTCAGAAATGAACAAATCCTTCTTGAGGTATTGTAGACTAGGTCATATCAATGCGATCCGACTAGCTTAAGTTACATATAGATGCATATTTAAATCAGTTTGAATTTACATCTTATGAAACTTGCCAGTCATGTCACAAAGATAAAATGACCATAGCTCTGTTTACTGGAAGCAGAGAAAGAGTTAGTAAACTCTTGGGATGATACATGTTGATGTATAAAGGTCCCCTGTCTACACATGCCAAGACCGGTTCTTTGTACTTCATTACATTCTCTGATGATCTCTCAAGATTCAGACATATGTTCCTGTTGAAACACAAGTCCGAACCTTTTGAGATATTCACAGAATATAAGTTAGAAGTAGAGAACCAAAATACGGGTATAAGTATTATGTCCTATGATGAGATCAGGGAGGAGAATACTTGTGCATGGAATTCCTGGACTATTCTAAAGGAGAATGAGATTCTCTCTCAGCATTACTCCTCCGTATACACCATAGCACGATGGTATATCGGGGTGGAGCAATCACACCCTATATGATAAGGTGTGCTCTATGATGAGTACTACTGAGTTACCTATTTCCTTTTGGGAGTTCTGCACTTATGAAGTTGCATGCCTATTGAATAGGGTTCCAATCAAATCAGTTGCCTACCACTTCATATGTGATATGGAAAGGGAAGAGCCCATATCTTAAGTTAGTTAAGATTTGGGGTTGCCCGGCCTATGTCTAAAAGAAAAATCCGGACAAGTTCGAGGCAAGATCTGTAATGTAGAACTGTAAAGGTTCCAGCTATACAAACTACAGCAGATGATTTGATAAAACCAAAGGATTCAATAGTTACCAACGAACCTCAGCCTCTCCGCCGATCTAGTAGGGTTTCTCACCCACCTGAGAGATACTTCTGTTTCTCTATGACAGTGGGAGCGAGGATTGCATCATGAGATGATGACCCAACTAGTTTCGAGCAGGCCATAGGGACTCTGTAAGTATGGCTGGATGCTTAGCGATCTGAGATGGAATCCTTATACACCAACAAAGTATGGACTTTAGTTGCTATATCTGAAGGTTTAAATCCCCATCATGAGCAAGTATATCTTGAGAAGATTACTTGGTGTAGATGGAAAAGTTGAGACTTTCAAAGCTAGACTTATTAAAGGTTTTCGTCATCAACCAGGCGTGGATAATGATGAAACCTTTTCCAGTGCCTATGCTTAAGTCCATCCGGATCCTACTTGCCACGGCTACATACCATGACTACGATATCTGGCGGTTGGGTGCCATGAATGCTTTTCTAAATGATGTTTTAGAAGAGTGCGTCTATAAGTACACAGCCAGAGGGCCTCATAGACAGTGGGAGCAGCGGAAACGTGTACAAGATGCTTTATAGGATAAAGCAGGCATCGCGGAGTTGGAACATCTATTTTGATGTGGTAGTCAAATAGTTTGACTTCATCAAAAGGGTAGATGAACCTTGTATATACAAAAGGGTAGTAGGGAGTATGGTGGTGATCCTCGTAGAGTACATGGATGACATACTCTTGATAGGGAAGGAGTTTCCTATGCTACGCTCGATCAATCTCCGCTTATCACAATGATTTTCCATATAGGATCAAAGTGATACCTCCTAAATCCTGGATTTTGGATCCATGAGATAGATCTAATTGGATGTTAGGAGACTCACTAGTTGTAGTGAGATGGTATCAATTGATCCTGGAGAGAATCACTGGAAAGGTTCCAGGGTGATAAAGACGACTGAATGTCAGTCACAGGCATTGTCTTTACTCTCAGTAGAGGGACGGTATGTTGGAAGAGTTCCAAGCTAAATACCGTGGCTTACTAGACGATAAAGGCTGGATACATCGCTACTTAAGATGCTACCAAAGAAGCGGTCTGGATGTATATTTGTTCATGAGATGAACTTAGTTCCTCCCATTGTGTGACAATGGAGTTGTGGCTTATGCCAAGGAACGTCCGTCCCATCAGTGATCCAGACATATTCTGAGGCAGCATCACCTGATCATGGGGATGGTTAATCTCCAAGGAGATCGAGATTAGGAGAGTAGACTCAGAGGACAACACGGTGGATCCACTCACAAAGGCCTTTTCCCAGAGAAAGACTTTTATGGGATGGTTGAGTATGAGATACTACAACCACTGCTATCAGATGGCCCTAGTGTAAGTGGGAGATTGTTAGTTATATGTATGCCCTAGAGGCCATTGCTATACATAGGATGTATATTGTAGTGGATGCTGGGACATATATAGGGAGGACTTTCTTGCTCGACATGATAGTATGCTATCTGGTTACTCTTTACCTTAACGTGTATACTGATTGTCTCTCTGTTACATGTTGGTAAAGCCCTTAGGATGTGTACTTGACTACCTGGACTATGATGCGGATCATACTAGTGGGGACATGGTAGTCTATAAGTACATCCTTTAAGGTCCCTAGTCGTGGGTGTATCGAGACGGGGCATCGATATACCAGAGTAGACTAGCGTATACCTTCTCGACCCATACAGATGGGCGATGGATGATCCCATATCCATTGGTGTTTTGACATCAGAGATGATATACGGGTGCTCAGTGGAGACTGGGTACACTGGACGGACTCGCCGAGAACTCCCAGATGGTATTATACCTTACGTCAAATGGCAGTTCTCTGGTAACACTGGTACAGAGTAGTCTGTTGACCCGAGATCGTCATAGAGTCTTGTGTCGTTCCCACTGTGCTTTGATTTCCACCTTACCACGTCCAAGAGGGCGTGCAAAACGGTGGTTTTTGGGTACAGTCCCGAGTCACATGGAGGCAATGAGCGATAGGAGGGGATTCGTCTCTCCCGGTATAGGGGGTTGATGTTGCACTGTGTTCGATTGGCTATAACCGGAAATCCCTGGCCAGGGTTGCTGAGATTTACTGGTAAGTGTTACCAGTAGTTTCTCGAACTGTTATAGACCTCATATCGACACGACTTATCGAGCTATTGGGGTCTGACGTTTACCACCCCTAGGCGAGATATGCGACATATCAGACGACGAGACCGGACTGTACGGTAAGTGTTACTGGTTGGATTCACAGGAGTGTGAGCGGGCTTGCTCGTCAATCTTCTAATCGCTCAATACCCGGGTGGCCGTTACGTTTAGCAGACCGCTTGCGGCTTGTGGGTGTTTGATATGATCATCACCTGCTGCCGGCGTATTGACGAGTCTTTAGAGTCCTACACAGAGGTTTCCTGGCTCAAGCGAAACGAAATAGGAGCGCATATGAGATATGTGCGGGACCGAGAATAATGCGTGTATGTGATACCGTATTCCATTGTCGCGATGAATGTATCGAATGGTTGTATGTGATATAACCTAGTTATCGAATCAAGGATTGATTCGATAAGTCGATACATTGGATACTAGTCGGTTATATGCGAAATGACCGGATCATTGAATCAAGTGTTGATTTAATGATTTAATGTATAATTATATATTTGATATATTACTTTGCATTAACTAGTATTGGTTCATTTTAAAAGGATTTTCTCACTTGAGGTGCACATTGTATATGTGATATATTTTTTGTGTGCACTTGATTGTATCATGTTTGATGATACATGCTCACTTGTGTATGTGTAAAGTTTAAACCATGGTTATTTAAATGGTTAGGGTTTTGATTTTCATATCTATTTATTTATTCTTTTATTAAGGAAAAGATAAAGAGAAAAATGGTGGCTTTCTTTGCTTGTTGTTGAAGCTTCATGAAGTTTTGACTAAGTGACCATTTTGTCTCATGCTTAACCCTAACCATTCCACCTAACCATAGTCTATTCTCTACACATAACCATGGTTAGTATATGATAAGGATTCATATTATTTTCCTTTTTAAGATAACACTTATCATATTCTATTATCTTCTTCTTCTTCTTCAAGATGAAGAAGCTTGCCTCCATCAATGGCAACTAGTGAAAAAGAGTGAGAAATCCAATTCTAAAGTGAACCCACTTCCTATTTCTTCATCCTCTACCACTTGCCAAGTAGTATAGGGTGTTTTCTTCATAAGTTTCATGGCTTGGTGAAGTTGGAGCATGATCTAGTGTTGCCTCGACGTAGATCATCTTCGGCATCGAAGTCGACGACCTAGCCCGCCCATTTCTCCGATGAAGCCGACGCTAGAGTCCGGGATCCGATATGGACAGCGAGGGGACTTCATCACGGAGCCATGGAGGTGGAGAACCGGATCTACAAAGGTTGTAGCCTCTTTCTTTTAGTTAAGTTGTTAACTAGTTTCATTTTTCGCCTAAACTCTAGTCAACGATCCGTATTAGCGTTTCCCGGCACTTGTAAAATTTGAAATTGGCATGGTTGATGCCTTGTGAGACCTCATTAGTGTGCCTAGGAACCCTACAGGAAGGACTCACCGAGAACTCCTATATGGAATTATATCTATCGTCGGATAGCAGTTCTCAGGTGACACTGGTACAGGTTAGTCTGTAGACCCGAGATCGTCATAGAGTCTTGTGTGTTCTCCCACTGTACTTTGATTTCCACCCTACCATGGCTCTACTGAGTCGTGCAAACAGGTGGCCGTTGGGTACAGTCCCGAGACACACGAAGGCAATGAGCGATAGGAGGGGTTTCGTCTCTCTCGGTATTGGGAGTTGATGCAGTGCTGTGCCCGACTGGTTATATCAGTAAGTCCCTGGCCAGGGCTGCTGAGATTTGCTGATAAGTGTTATCAGTAGTTTCTCGATCTGTTATAGACCATTCACCGGCACGACTTATTGAGTTATTAGGGTCGACGTGACCATCCCTAGGCTCGATATGCAGCATATCTGACGAAGAGACCGGACTGTACGGTAGTGTTGCCGGTTGGCTCGACGGGAGTTGTAGCAGGTTCGCTTGTTTTCTTCTGATCGCTCAATACCCGGGTGGCCGTTACGTTTAGCTGACCGCTTGCGGCTTGGGGGTTCTTGATATGATCATCACCCTCTGCCGGCGTATTGACGAGTCTTAGAGTCCCACACAGGAGTTACCTAGTCCAGGCGAAACGTTGTGGTGCGCGTATGCGATATGCGCATGGACCCGATTAAAATGCGTGTATATGATACCGTACATTGATCGGGCGGCTTGCTTTTGGTGGGGTCATATGTGATATGGCTGGATTGATAAATAAAGTGTTGATTTATCATTTAACCATTAGTTTTCTCACTTAAAACCTTTCTTGAATATGATGGATGTATGCATGCATGTATGTGTTTCTTTCTTTCTTTCTAGTTTCATGCACATATGGATGTGCATACATACATACATACATACATACACCCATCTATCATGGTTATTTACACATGGAAATGGTGGCAATATAAGACTCACACCATGGATAAATATATGGATTATTATTTAATTTTATGTTTAAAAAAAAATAGAAAAGGAAAGGATAATTCTTGAGTTGTTTCTACACCCTTCTTTAACCTAACCATTCTCACCTACCCTTAACCTTTGATTAAACTTTCCTTATATGTTTTAAACCCTAATTAAATAATAACTCAAAGATTTAACCATGGTTTGTAGTGAGAAGAAATAAAATATATATAGATATATTTCATTTCTTTTCAATGGTTATCATTTTACTCTTGTTAAAAGAAAGTTACCATCTTCTTCCTCCTTCACCATTTGCTCTCTAGTTTCTTCTAGTGAGTAAAACACACATAAAGAAAGGTTTTCGAAGTGAGAATCTTAACCACAACATCATTCTACACAAGTTTAGCCAACTTGTTTAGAGTGTTCTCTTCGTTTCTCATCTTGATAATCGAAGTTGGGAGTTTGGACGAGGAACTCCGGATGGATCGTCGTGGACGTGAGAAGACTTCAAGAGGACCTTCTTCCAACACCCAAGAGGCCAAAGAGTTTAGCGAAAGGGAGCTACAAAGGTTGTAGTCTCGAAACCCTAGTTTTTATTGGCTTTAAATTCGTAACCCTAATTTTCTAGGATCGATTCCTTTGTATGCTTGTTTAGCACCATAAAAATTTAAACTTTGAGACATGTGTTGCTTCAAAACTCTACATAGGGTGCTAGGCAAACCTTTCAATGGTATCAGAGCCGACCTAGAACATTAGGCGACGCTTTTACGAAGTAAAAATCCCGATCGGACAAAAAATACGACATTTTAAGACCTTCTCTGGACAAATTTTAAAAACTGCTGTTTTTCAGAATTAAAAATATGTAAAAAATTCAGCAGGAAAATACAAGAATTACGGTATAAAAATTATGCAATGAACAGTGAATCTTGTCGCGGAAACACGGCCTAAGCTTGCTTAGGCCGCGGCTCCGCGGCCTAAGCTTGCTTAGGCCGCGGCTCCGCGGCCGTACTTAGCAATCAATGCATAATATTTATACAGTAATTCTTCATTCTGATTGTATATTTTTTAGGGTATTTTTAATCTGAATTTAGTACTGTATTTTCTGGAGATGGTTTTGGACCCGTAGATTCGATCGGAATTTTCATTTCGTTGCTTTTCCGGGTAAATTAGAAAGTATTGAAGTGTTTGAACGAGTATCATTTGCTCACTGTTCACGGGGTTTAAATACTTTGGAGATACGTGCAAGTCTTTTTGTGGTGGACCCTCTAGAAGACAACAAACCTTAACTCGATTATGTGACCGTCTTGAACTGCCCTTTGAACCTTAGGGTTTGGGGCAGTACGGCGTGACACATGTGAGGCGTTGGCTTGACCCTTCTACGGCTGGACCGCTACTACTGTGTCACACTCCGGATTTTTTGAACCCTGCTCAAGTGTTGAGCTTTAGTGAATCTTAGGTACTTGATCGTTCGTTCGAAAACTTTAATACTGTCTGTTTATCTGGAATGTGATACAATATGAGGAATTCATATAGTTTAAGCATGAAATACGAAATATGTGATATTTCGCATTTATGATGTCTAAAGAGAATATGGATTCCAAATATTGTAGTTTTACACTTTCTTTTCTGTGACCATAAGTGTAGTATGTTCGATATCGCCGATTTCGTTGCTATACATCAACGACAATCGGGGTACGCATACTTACTTACGTTGATGATATGAGATATTATGTGTTGCTGAGATATGATGTGCAGGATTGTCGCGATTGAATAGCCGGGGTTTTTTTTATGTGAGATGAGAGTTTTATATTTTCATTCATGTAAATTCAAATGTAATGTAATATCTTTTATTTGGGGCACTTCTGGGTTGAGGTTGTGTCACGAGTGTTGTATATTATTTACTTTTCCGCATTAGGATGGACCCAAGGAGGGGAGCACAGGTGACCCGGTTCTGGGGTTCAGTGGGAGGCCATCTCGAGGAGTCGAGACCGGATCTCCTAAACTCCAGAATTGGTAGGGTCGCTTGCCGCTCTCGTAGGGGTCCAGGGTGTGGGCTTGGTTATTCATCGCGATTGTGGAATCCGTATTTTCTATTCTGGCTAAATACTAAATACGGACGTCCTAGTATATCCCACATTATATCTATGTTTCTGCTGCCTGTGTTCTGTGATATCTGAGACGAATGACATATTATATATATGATATATAGTAGACGTTGCTTATGTTTTACACCCGCACTAGTCCCGTCCCGGTATGTCGTTAGTTAAGTAACCTAACGGTGCATAACGGAACATTGCGGCGAATGCGGATGGCATACGCGTACGTGTTATTTTCGTTTCTTTTCGGTGATTGGCTTAAGGACTTAAATGATGGGATTACATTAATGTGATTAATGTAAAGAAAATAAACCTAAAAAGATGTTGTAGAATCGGATTTGAAAACCACTCGGCTATTTATGAAAAAGCTATATTTCAAAATTGCGGAGCTTAAGCCACTCCTTTTGAAAACCATTTGATTCTACAACGATATCAAGCTCAAAGCGTTAAAGATTTTCTTAAAAATCATCCGCAACCCTCCGTCATTTTAGGAAGTAGAGTACTTAGTATTCGTTCTACGTTTGTTGACCTTATCCAAGACGTAGTGTACGGTAGCTAAGTGATGTCTTCCTACAAATGCATATGATGCAGATTAATTAGGACGGGCATATGACATTGTTGACCTTAGCCAAGGGTCATGTGAACGGGTCTAATTAATCAAGAAATGACGGGTTGAGCTTGACTAGTACTCGTGATTTGTTGACCTTAGCCAAGGCCACGAGTACTAGGGGTAAAAACCACATCGGGAATTTCAATAGTTGAAATTTGCAATGAGATTGCATACCTTCCATGTGATGGTTGGATCCCGATCCCACTGTGGGCAATAGTTGCTCCTAGGAGAGTTTTACAGTTTACAATTAGCTAACTCATTAGGTGTCTAGAAAGGTGTTAACGGGGCTCCGCCTCTGGGAAAACGAGGTTTACTCTAATTAGCTCCGTGCGAAAGCACGGGGAACCTCCCTCAAGTACCTATACTGGCCTGGCTGAACGGTTAGCGAAGTTGTAGACTGTAATTAATCCTGGCTAGTTTTTCTTTTTAAGGTTTGAAAGAAAGACTCGATAAAAGCAGTGGGAAACATTGATTAAACAAGATAATAACCAATCTGATCTATGCAAGAGCTTTCGCTGAGTGTATTCTTTTCTCTCTCTTAATGGCAGATACCCATGACTGGACTCAAGCTTCTACTAGATAAAAAAACTCTGAATGGGACCAATTATAAAGACTGGCTGAGAAATCTGAAAATCGCCTTGACTTATGATAAAGTATCATATGTCCTCACGGCTTCAGCCCCGCCCGTCCCAGGTCCAAAATCCTCAGTTGCGGACAAAAAAGTTCGCAAGACATGGGACGCTGATTGTGCCACGGCCAAATGCCTCGCACTTGCATCGATGGACAATACACATCAAAAGCAGCACGAGAATATGGACATTCAAACCATATTGCTCCATACAAAGGAGTTGTATGGAGAGCAATCCCGCGTATTGCGATACGAAGCATCAAAGAAATTGTTTCAGATGCGAATGGCCCCTGGCACACCAGTAGGAGACCATGTTCTAAAGATGATAGCTCTTATAGAAGAGCTTGAGGACCTTGGATGGACGATGGACAATGAACAATATATAGATATTATTCTGCAGTCCCTTCCCTCCACCTTTGCTCAATTCATAGTGAAGTTCAACATGCACGGCATGGAGAAGGAACTCCCTGAACTCCTTAATATGTTAAGGAGTGCAGAGAGCACTATGAAGTCAGCAAAAACTCCCGTTATGACTATTGGACAGTCTTCCTCTTCTCGCCAGAAAGCTAAGGCCAAAGGAAAGAAAAAGAAGAAACCCACTAATCCTAAGGGTGGAGTTAAAAAGGTGAAGGGAAAGGAAAAGTCCAAGGCTGGAGACTCGGGGAAGGGCGAATGTTTTCATTGCCACAAGACAGGACATTGGAAGCGCAATTGCACGGAGTACTTAAGTCTCAAGAAGAAGCATGGTGATACTTCTGCTTCAGGTGCGTTTGTGACAGAAAACTGTTTTTCAATAAACTCTGCTTCCTGGGTATTAGATACCGGTTCAGGTTCTCACATTTGCAATTCTATGCAGGGGCTGAGAAATAGCAAAGTTTTGAAGACAGGTGACCATACTCTCCGCGTTGGAAATGGTTCCAATGTACATACAGTCGCAGTGGGAGAGCATCACTTGGGGTTGCCATCTGGATGTATTTTGGTTTTGAATCCATGTTATTTTGTACCAAGTATGCTTTGTAATATAATATCCGTTTCTTTGTTAGACAATGAAGGATATAATTTTGTATTGCAGAACAATGTTATGAACATTCACCTGAATCAAATGTTGGTTGGGTATGGTATGCTTAATAACGGAATATATGTCCTAAATCAACACACAGTTTTCAGTATACAAGACACTAATAAAAGAAAAGTTTCATAATTAAATGAAGCTTTTCTTTGGCACTGTAGACTTGGTCATATTAACGAAACAAGACTAAACAAGTTACACAAAGATGGATATTTAAACTCTTTTGAATATAAATCTTATGCAACTTGCCAGTCTTGTATCAAGGGTAAAATGACCAAAACTCCGTTTACCGGACACGGAAAAAGAGCTACTCAGCTCCTAGGCCTTATACATAGTGATGTATGTGGGCCAATGTCTACACAGGCAAGAGGCGGTTTTTCATACTTCATTACATTCACTTACGATTTCTCAAGATTCGGTCATGTATTTTTATTAAAGCACAAGTCCGAAGCTTTCGAGAAATTCATTGAATATAAATAAGAAGTAGAAAAATAAACCGTCTTGAGTATCAAGATGCTTCGATCAGATCGAGGTGGTGAGTATCTCAGTACAGAATTTGCAAACTTCCTAAAAGAGAATGGGATTCTCTCTCAGCTCACTCCTCCTTACACACCACAGCACAACGGTGTGTCAGAACGACGGAATAGGACCCTATTAGATATGGTCCGGTCCATGATGAGTGATGCTGAGTAACCCGTCTCGTTTTGGGGGCATGCATTGGAGACTGCAACATTTTTGCTAAACAGGGTTCCAACCAAAACCGTATCTACCACGCCATATGAGATATGGCATGGGAAGAGACCATCTCTTAAGAGAATTAAGATTTGGGGTTGCCCGGCCTATGTTAAAAAGCAGAATCCGGACAAACTCGAGACACGGTCAGTCATGTGTAATTTTGTGGGATATCCAAAGAATTCTTATGGATATCTATTCTACCACAAAGAGGAACAAAAAGTGTTTGTTTCTCAACATGCCACATTCTTGGAAAAAGAGTTTTTCACAGATAAAGATGATGGCAAGGTGGTGGATCTAGAAGAGGTTCTAGAGACACAAACTACAAATGACAATTTCGTTGAACCGGCTGTTGCAACAGAAACTGAAGAACCTCGGCCACTCCGTAGGTCTAGTAGGACTTCTCGCCCACCGGAGAGGTACTATGGTTTCCTCATTGATGGTGACAGAGAAGAATGTATCATGGATGATGATGATCCTGTTAGTTATATGTATGCCCTAGAGGCCATTACTGTACATACGATGTATATTGTAGTGGATGCTAGGACATATATAGGGAGGACTTTCTTGCTCGACATGATAGTATGCTATCTGGTTGTACTTTATCTTAACATGTACTCTGATTGTCTCTATATTACATGTTGATAAAGCCCTTAGGATATTTACTCGACTACTGGGACTATGATGAGATCATACTAGTGGGGCCACGGTAGTCGACGAGTACATCCTATAATTGTTCCTAGTCGTGGGTGTATCGAGACAGGGCATCGATGCACCAGAGTAGACTAGCGTATACGCATCTTGACCCATATGATGGGCGATGGATGATCCTATATCCATCGGTGTTTGACATCAAGGATGGTGTACGGGTGCTCAGTGGAGACTGGGTACACTGGACGGACTCGCCGAGAACTCCCAGATGGTATTATACCATACGTCAGATGGCAGTTCTCCGGTGACACTGGTACAGAGTAGTCTGTTGACCCGAGATCGTCATAGAGTCTTGTGTGATTCCCACTGTGCTTTGATTTCCATCATACCACGTCTAAGAGGGCGTGCAAAAAGGTGGCTTTTGGGTACAGTCCCGAATCACATGGAGGCAATGAGCGATAGGAGGGGATTCGTCTCTCCCGGTATAGGGAGTTGATGTTGTGCTGTGTTCGATTGGCTATAACCGGAAATCTCTGGCCAGGGTTGCTGAGATTTACTGGTAAGTGTCATCAGTAGTTTCTCGAACTGTTATAGACCTCAAATCAACACGACTTATCAAGCTACTGGGGTCTGACGTTTTACCACCCCTAGGCGAGATATGCAACATATCAGACGACGAGATCAGACTGTACGGGAGTGTTACTGTTTAGATTCACAGGAGAATGTACAGGCTTGCTTGTTGATCTTCTGAGCGCTCAATACCTGGGTAGCTGTTACGTTTAGCTGACCGCTTGCAGCTTGTGGGTGTTTGATATGATCATCACCTACTGCCGGCGTATTGACGATTCTTTAGAGTCCTACACAGAGGTTTCTTGGCTCAGGCAAAACGGAGTAGGAGCACATATGTGATATGTGCGGGACCGAGGATAATGCGATATGTGATACCGTATTATATTCTCACGATAGTTGATATCAACCGGGTCATCGGATCAAGTGTTGATTCGATGAATCGGTACGGATAAATATTAGTCGGTTATATGCGATATAGCCGGATTGTCGGATCAAGTGTTGATTCGATAATTTAATGTATAATAATATATATGATATATTAAATGACATTAACTAATATTAGCTCACTAAAAGATTCTTTTTCTCACTCGGATAATACATTGATATATATGCGATATATGTTAATTGTATTATTTTATTTGGTTACAATAAATATTATATATGTGATATATAATATTGTAACATGATATGATAAATAATGCAACATGTTTAGTAGAGATTAAACAAGATTAGGGTTTGATTTGGGTTAATGCTTTCTAGATGATTCTAGAAGGTTTAGTTTTGTTTTGTGAAAGATATTTTGTTATGACTCATTCTTAACTCAACCCAAACCCTAACCCTTGGTCAATTCTCTACAATGGTTAGTTTGACCATGGTTACATTATTCATCATATCATTTCTTTTCCTATTCATCACAAAAGGATTCAACATTATTGTTCATCTTCTTCCTTCTTCTTCTTTGCTCGAAGTGCTTTCTTGCTTTGATTTTTGTGATGGATAAATATGAGAAAAAGATAAATAAAGAGAGCAAAAATCCTACTTCATCATCCTCATCTTCCCTTGCGATTTAGATGAGGGTGTTCACATCATTTCATGAGTGTTAGCTTGTGTTAAAGAAACTTCAAGGTAGATCATCTTAGTATCGAAGATCGGAAGCAAAGGTTGCGTCTTTCTCTTCGTGGAACCTCTCGAGAGTCCGGATCCCGATGATCGCAGCGAAGGGACCACAACACGGAGCATATGAAGTGAAGGACCGGATCTACAAAGGTTGTAATCCCTCTCACTTAGTGTTAAAATGTTTAGCATGTTAGTTTTCGCCTAATCTCTAGTTTAAAGTTCCGTATTCGGGTTGTTCGGCACTGCTAAATTTTAAATCGGGCATGGTTGATACCTCGTAGACCCTTGTGCGCGTGCCTAGCAACCCTACAGTGGTATCAGAGCCAAGCTAGAGCTTTAGGCGAAGTCTAGACGAAGTTTAAAGTCCGATCGAACCCGGAAAACCCGATATAACCCCTTCTCTGGAAATTTTCTGAAACTTTGGATTTTTGTGAATTAAAAATTGCCAAAAAATTCAGCAGGGAATTATATGAGTTACTGTGAAGCACGTGATGGTAACTCAACAAAAGAAGCGCGGAACCGCGGCGAAACCCTGGGTTTCGCGGCGGTTCCGCGGCCACTTTGTTGAGTTACACCACGTGGCTTGCACAGTAATTCTTGTCTTGAAGTGCTGAGTCTTCTGGAAATTTTTATATTTTATTCAACTGTTGAATTATCTGGGTTGTATTGGGGACTTAAAGATTCGATCGGATATTTTAACTTTCTTTAGTTTTGTCCGGATAATTTTTAGAAACTGTTAAAAAGTTCGAACGGATATCAATAACTCACTTTTTCCCCTAACGGAAATTTTTTCAAAGGTTGGATTTTTTCTCGTGTTTAAGAACGTTCTAAGTCGTGCAAGTAACGCAGTGGACCCTCTAGAAGACAACAAACCTTAACTCGATTATGTGACCGTCTTGAACTGCCCTTTGAACCTTAGGGTTTGGGGCAGTACGGCGTGCCACATATGAGGCGTTGGCTTGACCCTTCTACGGCTGGACCATTGGTACTGTGGCATGTGATGGATGTTTTTAAACTGTTTTCAAGTGTTGAGATATACTGGGGAAATCTTGGGTGTTTGACGATTCGATCGGAAAGTTTAACTTTTTCTATTTATCTGGAATGTGATACAATATTTGGAATCCACAGGTAGTTATGAGATAACTGAGTTGAATATTATAAACATAGCAGTTTAGTCTCAGATGATCGGTTGCCACGGAATTTTGATGTGATCAAAAGTCCGTCGCAATCACGTAGCGTACGCGGATACTCGCCGGGTAAACTTAATAGACAGCTACGCCCCATAGCCCCGACCAAGTGACTGTAGGAGAACCCCGTCGCCGAAAGCATCTGTTCGGATGCTCGCGGTAGCGGTGTTCCGCCTTGGTGCACTTCGTCGACGGTATCGGGGGTGCGGCCGTCTACTAAAGTTTGCGACGAGCATTCGATCAGTTTTTCGGGAATCTTGTTGAATTGCCCGACTTGATATTGAAAAGTGTTTTCGATAATGAGACTAAAATGCGGGGTTTATAATTGTTAGGCATGCGATGTTTAAGGAATTCATTTGATTAGGCATGCGATGTCTAGGGAAGTTGCGGATTCCAACTGTTGTAGTTTTACACTTTCTTTTCTGTGACCGTAAGCGTAGTATGTGGTGTGTCGCCGGCTTCGTTGCTATACATCAACGACAATCGGGATACGCATACTTGTTTACGTTGATGATATGAGATATTATGTGTTGCTGTGATATGTTATATTGGATCGTCGCGTTTTGAATAGCCGGGGGTTTTATGTGAGATGAAAGTTTTTTCTTTTTCATTCATGTAAAATTCATTTGTATGTAATATTCTTTTATTGGGGCACTTCCAGGTAGCGGAAGATGTCACCGTTGTATATTATTTACTTTTCCGCATTAGGTAGACCCAAGGCGGGGAGCACAAGTAACCGGGTTCTAGGGTCCAGTGGGAGACCATCTCGAGGAGTCGAGACCGGGTCTCCTAACCCTAGAATTGGCAGTGTTACTTGCCGCTCTCGTAGGGGTCTAGGGATGTGGGTTTGGCTATTCATCGCGACCGTGGAATCCGTGTTTTATACAGGCTCGTATTGAAAATACGGACGTCCTAGTATATCCAATATTTCATATATGTTCTTCTGCTGCAATGTTCTGTGATGAGATCATATTACTGCCTGTGACGAATGTTTATATTATAAATATGAGATATATGTTATATTGCAGATTTCGTTTCAAAAGAGATGCTTGTGAAGCATAATAAAATGGGACTTCATTAATGAGATTAATGAAATAAAAGAAACCTAAGATGTTGTGGAATCGAATTTTCAAAAACAGGTAGCTAAAGTTCTTGCTTTGCACAGCGGTATATATGATATATCCTGCACCTTATTCGATGAGGAAAGGACCGAGATCCCTTCACCGGGAGTGACTCCTTTAGCAATAACTGGCAGATGCTACACACTCGGTTTGTCTTTTGATTGCTTTTAACAGTTCTGCTTTGCACAGTGATATATATGATATATCCCGCACCTTATTCGATGAGGAAAGGGCCGACGATCCCTTCACCGGGAGTGACCCCTTTAGCAAAACTAGAAAAGCCTCAAAAACACTCCATTTAAAAATCACTCGATTCTACAACGATATCAAGTTCATTACGCAAAAGGTTTTCTTAAAAACCTGTCGTAGCCCTCCGTCATTTCAGATAAGGACTGTTTAGTATTCGTGCTGCGTTTGTTGGCCTTTGTCAAGGCGTAGTGTGCGGTAGCTGAATAGTACTTATCTGCTTATGCATATGATGCAGATTGGATTAGGGTAGTCGTGCGACCTTGTTGGCCTTTGTCAAGGGCCGTGCGGGTGGGTTTAATTCAATCAAGAAATAACGGGTTGAACTTGACTAGCAGCCTATGGTTTGTTGGCCTTTGTCAAGGTCATAGGATGCTAGGGGCAAAATATTATTGGGAATTTCAAGTGTTGAAATTTGCAATGAGATTGCATACCTTCGATAAGATAGTTGGATCCCGATATCCGCTGCGAGTAAGAGTTACTCCTGGGAGAGTTTTACACATTACAATTAGTCGATCAAGTAGATGTCTAGAAAGGTGTTAACGGGGTTACGCCTCTGGGAAAACGAGGTTTACTTTAATTAGGTTCGTGCGATAGCACGGGGGACCTCCCTCAAAGTACCGACACTGGCCTGGCTGAAAGATTGGCGAACTTGTAGCGTGTAATTAATCCCGGCTAGTCTTTCCTTTTAGGGTTTGAAGGAAGATTTGACTAAAACAGTGGGAGACATCCTGATTAGATATATTAGATAACCAATCTAATCTTGCAAGAGCATACGCTGAGTGTTTTCTTCTCTCTCTCTCCAGGTAGCGACCATATCACGCCTTAATCAAGATAATAAAACGGATATATTGACCGAACCCGCTTGTTATACTGAGCTGGGGAACGTTGGTCCCGCTCCAACTTATAATTGTTATAAGACAGAGCAGGAAATTAGGGAATACCAGATTTCCCGTGCCGCCCAAACGAAGAAAGTGCATGCTGATGCATCTTCTTCGGGTGTGTTCATTATAGAGAACTGTTTCTCAGTATCCTTTATGTCCTGGGTATGTGATACCGGATCAGGATCCCGTATATGTAATCTGTTACATGGGCTACAGATAGGTAGAGAACTGAGAACGGGTGATAAGTTTCATGAGACAGAAAACGGTGCAAGTGTTGCAGCCAAGTCTGTTGGTCACTATCACCCTGTATTACCTGAATACATTGATTCTGAACGAATGTTATTAGATACCGAACCTGATATACAAAATCATATCAGTCTCTTTATTAGTAAAGAAGTGATAAAATTTTGTATTGTTGGATAATGTTTTGAACATTTCCTATATCAAGAGTTGATCGGTTCAGGCACGTTATCTAAAAGCATTGACGTTCTAAATCAAAGTACAGTTCTTAGTATACAGAACACACACAAGAGGAAGAGTTCAGAAATGAACGAATCCATCTTGAGGTATTGTAGACTAGGTCATATCAATGCGACCCGACTAGCTAAGTTACATATAGATGCATATTTAAAATTAGTTTGAGTTTACATCTTGTGAAACTTGCCGGTCATGTCACAAAGATAAGATGACCACAGCTCTATTTATTCGAAACAGAGAAAGAGTTAGTGAACTCTTGGGATTGATACATGCTGATGTATGTAAGGTCCCCTGTCTACACATGCCAAGATCGGTTCTTTGTACTTCATTACATTCTCTGATAATCTCTCAAGATTTAGATATATGTTTCTGTTGAAACACAGGTCCGAACCTTTTGAGATATTCACAGAATATAAATTAGAAGTAGAGAACCAAAGTACGGGTATAAGTATTATGTCCTTTGATAAGATCAAGGAGGAGAATACTTGAGCACGGAATTCCTGGACTATTCTAAAGGAGAATGAGATTCTCTCTCAGCATTACTCCTCCGTATACACCACAGCACGTCGGTGAATCGGGGCGGAGCAATAGCACCCTATGTGATATGGTGTGCTCTATGATGAGTACTACTGAGTTTCCTATTTCCTTTTGGGAGTTATGCACTTGAGAAGATGCATACCTATTGAATAGGGTTCAAATCAAATCAGTTGCCTACCACTTCATATGTGATATGGAAAGGGAAGAGCCCATATCTTAAGCTTGTTAAGATTTGGGGTTGTCCGGCCTATGTCTAAAAGCAAAATCCGGACAAGCTCGAGGCAAGGTCTGTTATGTAGAACTGGAATGGTTCCAGCCATACAAACTGCAGCTGATGATTTGGTAGAACCAAAAGGTTCAATAGTTTCCAACGAACCTCAGCCTCTCCGCCGATCGAGCAGGGTTCCTCACCCACCTGAGAGATACTTCGGTTTCTTTATGACAGTGGGAGCGAGGATTGCATCATGAGATGATGACCCAACTAGTTTCGAGCTGGCCATCAAGAGTGGGACTCTGTAAGAATGGCTGGATGCTTATCGATCTGAGATGGAATCCTTATACACCAACAAAGTATGGACTTTGGTTGCTTTACCTGAAGGGTTAAATCCCCATCAGGAGCAAGTATATCTTGAGAAGATTACTTGGTGTACATGGAAAAGTTGAGACTTTCAAAGCTAGACTTGTTAAAGGTTTGCATCATAGACCAGGTATGGATTATGTTGAAACCTTTTTCTAAGGATCTATGCTTAAGTCCATCCAGATCATACTTGCCACGGCTACATACCATGACTACGATATCTGGTGGTTGGGTGTCATGACTGCTTTTCTAAGTGATGTTTTAGAAAAGAACGTCTATAAGTACACAGCCAGTGGGCTTCGTAGACAGTGGGAGCAGCGGAAATGTGTGCAAGATGTTTTATAAGATAAAACAGGCATCGCGGAGTTGGAACATCTGTTTTGATGTGGTAGTCAAAGAGTTTGACTTCATCAAAATGGTATATGAACCTTGTATATACGAAAAGGTAGTAGAGAGTATGGTGGTGATCTTCGTAGAGTACGTGGATGACATACTCTTGATAGGGAAGGAGTTTCCTATGCTACGCTCAGTCAATCTCCGCTTATCACAAGGATTCTCCATATAGGATCAAAGTGATACCTCCTAAATCCTGGGTTTTGGATCTATGAGATAGATTTAATTGGATGTTAGGATACTCGCTAGTTGTAGTGAGATGGTATCAATAGATCCTGGGGAGAATCACTGGAAAGGTTCCAGGCTGATAAGGACGACTGAATGTCAGTCGCAGGCATTGTCTATACCCTCCGTGGAGGGACGGTATGTTGGAAGAGTTCCAAGCTAGATACCGTGACATACTAGACGATTAAAGGCAAGATACATCGTTACCAAGGATACTACAAAAGAAGCAGTCTGGATATTTATAAGTTCATAAGATGAACTTCGTTCCTACCATTGTGTGACAATGGAGTTGTGGCTTCAGCCAAGGAACTACCGTCCCATCAGAAATCCAGATATAATTCTTAGGCAGTATCACCTGATCATGGAGATGGATGATCTCCAGGGAGATCGAGGTTAGGAGAGTAGACACAGAGGACAACAGCGCGGATCCATTCACAAAGGCCTTTTTCCCAGTGGAGACTTTTATGGGATGGTTGAGTATGAGATACTTCAACCGCAGCTAATTGTTGGGTATGCGATACCATAACAGATGGCCCTAGTGCAAGTGGGAGATTGTTAGTTATATGTATGCCCTAGAGGCCATTACTGTACATACGATGTATATTGTAGTGGATGCTAGGACATATATAGGGAGGACTTTCTTGCTCGACATGATAGTATGCTATCTGGTTGTACTTTATCTTAACATGTACTCTGATTGTCTCTATATTACATGTTGATAAAGCCCTTAGGATATGTACTCGACTACTGGGACTATGATGAGATCATACTAGTGGGACCACGGTAGTCGACGAGTACATCCTATAATTGTTCCTAGTCGTGGGTGTATCGAGACAGGGCATCGATGCACCAGAGTAGACTAGCTTATACGCATCTTGACCCATATGATGGGCGATGGATGATCCCATATCCATCGGTGTTTGACATCAAGGATGGTGTACGGGTGCTCAGTGGAGACTGGGTACACTGGACGGACTCGCCGAGAACTCCCAGATGGTATTATACCATACGTCAGATGGCAGTTCTCCGGTGACACTGGTACAGAGTAGTCTGTTGACCCGAGATCGTCATAGAGTCTTGTGTGATTCCCACTGTGCTTTGATTTCCATCATACCACGTCCAAGAGGGCGTGCAAAAAGGTGGCTTTTGGGTACAGTCCCGAATCACATGGAGGCAATGAGCGATAGGAGGGGATTCGTCTCTCCCGGTATAGGGAGTTGATGTTGTGCTGTGTTCGATTGGCTATAACCGGAAATCCCTGGCCAGGGTTGCTGAGATTTACTGGTAAGTGTTATCAGTAGTTTCTCGAACTGTTATAGACCTCAAATCAACACGACTTATCAAGCTACTGGGGTCTGACGTTTTACCACCCCTAGGCGAGATATGCAACATATCAGACGACGAGACCGGACTGTACGGGAGTGTTACTGTTTGGATTCACAGGAGAATGTACAGGCTTGCTTGTTGATCTTCTGAGCACTCAATACCTGGGTAGCTGCTACGTTTAGCTGACCGCTTGCAGCTTGTGGGTGTTTGATATGATCATCACCTACTGCCGGCGTATTGACGATTCTTTAGAGTCCTACACAGAGGTTTCTTGGCTCAGGCAAAACGGAGTAGGAGCACATATGTGATATGTGCGGGACCGAGGATAATGCGATATGTGATACCGTATTATATTCTCGCGATATTTGATATCAGCCGGGTCATCGGATCAAGTGTTGATTCGATGAATCGGTACGGATAAATATTACTCGGTTATATGCGATATAGCCGGATTGTCGGATCAAGTGTTGATTCGATAATTTAATGTATAATAATATATATGATATATTAAATGACATTAACTAATATTAGCTCACTAAAAGATTCTTTTTCTCACTCGGATAATACATTGATATATATGCGATATATGTTAATTGTATTATTTTATTTGGTTACAATAAATATTATATATGTGATATATAATATTGTAACATGATATGATAAATAATGCAACATGTTTAGTAGAGATTAAACAAGATTAGGGTTTGATTTGGGTTAATGCTTTCTAGATGATTCTAGAAGGTTTAGTTTTGTTTTGTGAAAGATATTTTGTTATGACTCATTCTTAACTCAACCCAAACCCTAACCCTTGGTCAATTCTCTACAATGGTTAGTTTGACCATGGTTACATTATTCATCATATCATTTCTTTTCCTATTCATCACAAAAGGATTCAACATTATTGTTCATCTTCTTCCTTCTTCTTCTTTGCTTGAAGTGCTTTCTTGCTTTGATTTTTGTGATGGATAAATATGAGAAAAAGATAAATAAAGAGAGCAAAAATCCTACTTCATCATCCTCATCTTCCCTTGCCATTTAGATGAGGGTGTTCACATCATTTCATGAGTGTTAGCTTATGTTAAAGAAACTTCAAGGTAGATCATCTTAGTATCGAAGATCGGAAGCAAAGGTTGCGTCTTTCTCTTCTTGGAACCTCTCGAGAGTCCGGATCCCGATGATCGCAGCGAAGGGACCACAACACGGAGCATATGAAGTGAAGGACCGGATCTACAAAGGTTGTAATCCCTCTCACTTAGTGTTAAAATGTTTAGCATGTTAGTTTTCGCCTAATCTCTAGTTTAAAGTTCTGTATTCGGGTTGTTCGGCACTGCTAAATTTTAAATCGGGCATGGTTGATGCCTCGTAGACCCATGTGCGCGTGCCTAGCAACCCTACAGATCCTACCAGTTTTCAGCAAGCTATCACGAGTAGAGACTCTGTGAAGTGGCTGGATGCCATGAGATCCGAAATGGAGTCCATGTACACCAAAAAAGTATGGACTTTGGACGTTGTACCCCCTGGGGTAAAACCTGTGGGGTGCAAATGGATCTTTAAAAGAAAGATTGGTATAGATAGGCAGGTAGAGACCTATAAGGCAAGACTTGTGGCGAAAGGCTTTCGTCAAAGTCCAGGTTTGGACTATGACGAAACTTTTTCGCCCGTAGCCATGCTTAAATCCATTCGGATCCTACTTGCTATTGCTGCTCACTACAACTATGAAATCTGGCAGATGGACGTTAAAACAGCATTTCTAAATGGAGATTTAGAAGAATGCGTTTATATGGATCAGCCAGAGGGCTTCATTGACAGTGGGAGCAGCGGGAAAGCATGTAGATTGCTTAAATCCATATATGGGTTAAAGCAGGCATCTCGGAGTTGGAACATCTGTTTCGATGATGTTATCAAAGAGTTTGATTTTATCAAAAATCCAGATGAACCTTGTGTTTATAAGAAGGCGTAGGAAGAGCTGTCACATTCCTCGTATTGTACGTGGATGACATTCTTCTGATAGGAAATGATATTCCTATGCTACAGTCGGTCAAATCTTTCTTATCACTAGGGTTCTCAATGAAGGACCTAGGAGATGCCACATACATCCTGAGCATAAGGATCTATAGGGATAGATCCAAAAAGTTATTGGGATTGTCCCAAACCAGGTACATTGACACCATCCTAAAAAGGTTTAGTATGGAAGACTCCAAGCGGGGTGCCTTACCCGCTTGCCATGGGGTCACTCTCTCCAAGGATTCTTGTCCAAAGACCGATGAAGAGAGAGCTCGCATGAGCGTTATACCCTATGCTTCGGCAGTAGGATCTATAATGTATGCGATGTTATGTACAAGCCCAGATGTAGCTTATGCACTTAGTGTTGTAAGCAGGTATAAATCCAACCCAGGGGAGAACCACTGGACAGCTGTGAAGAACATTCTTAAGTACTTGCGAAGGACTAAAGATTGTTCTTGGTGTATGGTAATGCAGATCTCCAAATGAAGGCCTTTACCGATTCGAGCTTCCAGAATGATAAGGACGACAGCAAATCTATCTCTGGGTTTGTATTTACCCTCAACGGATGGGCGGTAAGTTGGAAGAGTTCCAAACAGGATACCGTTGCAGAATCTACGATGGAAGCTGAGTACATTGCTGCGAATGATGCCGCCAAGGAAGCCGTCTGGATGAAGAAGTTCGTCTCGGAGCTAGGAGTAGTTCCAACCATTATTGATCCAATACCTTTGTATTGTGATAATAATGGGGCTATGGCGTTAGCCAAGGAGCCCAGATCCCATCAGCGGTCCAGACACATCCTGAGGCGCTTTCATTTGATCCGGGAGATTGTAGATCGTCGCGAGATCAAGATTAAGAGAGTAGACACAAAGAATAACGCCGCAGATCCATTCACCAAGGCCCTCCCTCAGCCGCAGCATGAGCGACTTTTTGAGATGTTAGGTATGAGATACGCCAATAACTGGCCTTAGTGCAAGTGGGAGATTGTTGGATATATGTATGCCCTAGAGGCCATTATATGATAGTGGATGTATCTATACATGTATATATATTCAGTATGCATTCTTGCTCGACATGATAGTATGCTATCTGGTTCTTCTTTATCTGACATGTTGATTTGATCATGCTTTTATTCATTCATACATGCTGATAAAGCCCGGAGGATATCGGCTTGACCGCTCTGATTATGATAGAGATCATACTAGTGGGACATCTGTAGTCTATAAGCATATCCTGAAAAGTCCCTAGTCGTAGGTATATCGAGACGGGGCATTGATATACCATAGTAGACTGGCGTTTATGATACTAGACCCATACGATGGGCGATGAATGTTCCCACATTCATCGATGTTTGACATCAAGATCATATACGGGTGCTCAGAGGTGACTGGGTACACAGGACGGACTCACCGAGAACTCCTATATGGAATTATATCTATCGTCGGATAGCAGTTCTCAGGTGACACTGGTACAGTTTAGTCTGTAGACCCGAGATCGTCATAAAGTCTTGTGTGTTCTTCTACTGTACTTTGATTGCCACCCTACCACGGCTCTACTGAGTCGTGCAAACAGGTGGCCGTTGGGTACAGTCCCGAGACACACGAAGGCAATGAGCGATAGGAGGGGTTTCGTCTCTCCCGGTATTGGGAGTTGATGCTGTGTTGTGCCCGACTGGTTATATCAGTAAGTCCCTGGCCAGGGCTGCTGAGATTTGCTGATAAGTGTTATCAGTAGTTTCTCGATCTGTTATAGACCATTCACCGGCACGACTTATTGAGTTATTAGGGTCGACGTGACCATCCCTAGGCTCGATATGCAGCATATCTGACGAAGAGACCGGACTGTACGGTAGTGTTGCCGGTTGGCTCGACGGGAGTTGTAGCAGGTTCGCTTGTTTTCATCTGATCGCTCAATACCCGGGTGGCCGTTACGTTTAGCTGACCGCTTGCGGCTTGGGGGTGCTTGATATGATCATCACCCTCTGCTGGTGTATTGACGAGTCTTAGAGTCCCACACAGGAGTTACCTAGTCCAGGTGAAACGTTGTGGTGCGCGTATGCGATATGCGCATGGACCCGATTAAAATACGCGTATATGATACCGTACATTGATCGGGCGGCTTGCTTTTGGTGGGGTCATATATGATATGGCCGAATTGATAAATCAAGTGTTGATTTATCATTTAACCATTAGTTTTCTCACATAAAACCTTTCTTGAATATGATGGATGTATGCATGCATGTATGTGTTTCTTTCTTTCTTTCTAGTTTCATGCACATATGGATGTGCATACATACATACATACATACACCCATCTATCATGGTTGTTTACACATGGAAATGGTGGCAATATAAGACTCACACCATGGATAAATATATGGATTATTATTTAATTTTATGTTTAAAACAAAATAGAAAAGGAAAGGATAATTCTTGAGTTGTTTCTACACTCTTCTTTAACCTAACCCTTCTCACCTACCCTTAACCTTGGATTAAACTTTCCTTATATGTTTTAAACCCTAATTAAATAATAACTCAAAGATTTAACCATGGTTTGTAGTGAGAAGAAATAAAATATATATAGATATATTTCATTTCTTTTCAATGGTTATCATTTTACTCTTGTTAAAAGAAAGCTACCATCTTCTTCCTCCTTCACCATTTGCTCTCTAGTTTCTTCTAGTGAGTAAAACACACATAAAGAAAGGTTTTTGAAGTGAGAATCTTAACCACAACATCATTCTACACAAGTTTAGCCAACTTGTTTAGAGTGTTCTCTTCGTTTCTCATCTTGATAATCGAAGTTGCGAGTTTGGACGAGGAACTCCGGGTGGATCGTCGTGGACGCGAGAAGACTTCAAGAGGACCTTCTTCCAACACCCAAGAGGCCAAAGAGTCTAGCGAAAGGGAGCTACAAAGGTTGTAGTCTCGAAACCCTAGTTTTTATTGGCTTTAAATTCGAAACCCTAATTTTCTAGGATCGATTCCTTTGTATGCTTGTTTAGCAACATAAAAATTTAAACTTTGAGACATGTGTTGCTTCAAAACTCTACATAGGGTGCTAGGCAAACCTTTCAGCACGGGCAAAGAGAGCTATGGCTAGAGAGGCGGTCAGCATGAGCTCGTTTTGGACGAGGACTGACCAGGGTGAAATTCCAGTGACACACGATTGAATAGATATGTCGTTTTATTGTGTTTTTCATGACATGAGCGTCTTGATGGATTGTTTTTACTAAGATTTTTCGAACGTGCAGATCAGCACCAGAGGATTTGGCCACTGTTAGAGGCCGGCTAGAATGTGATGACCATTAATATATCGTCTATTCTTGAGGATTGAGGCATTGTCTATCGTGCGGAAGGATGAGCCAGTTGTTTCTGTGACTGACAAGATATCGCCCCTGATGTTTGAAGCTATTGCAACACGAGTTATACTTAGGGATTTGATAGAAGAACGCTAGTCACCCATGGATGAATGACTAGAACATGTGGTTCGTTTGCATACCCCGATGCGAGGTCGTCAGATTGATTGATTTCAGCTAGAGAAGACTTCACACAGGCATGTTGAGAGTCGATAGAAAATGGACGAATGAAGAGTATTTCTCCAACGATTTGGAAGAGTTTCCGAGGGCGTAGTTGGCCAGATACCTACCACAAGATATTGAGCTATCGAGTTCATAGTGTTGGGTTACGGCAGCGCCCTGGCCGTCAATCCGAGGCCAAACGCAGAAAAAAAACTTTTCAAACATGGCGCTACCACAACCAATCAGCCGGATCGAACCATTAACCATTTGATAGCATTCTATAAAGTGAGTTTAGAGATTATACCAATCGATCGGTCTTCAATCTATTTCCTAGCTCCTTACCGGCTGCCCCGAACAAGTCCGCTCTCCGATCTCCCTCGTCGAAGACGATCCACCTCGAGGATTCTTAATACGGGCTCCTGCTTCAAACCAAAGCAACTTAAACAAGTAGTTTGCTAGCCTAGGTGTTCAAGGTGAAGTAGAGATAGTGTGTGATTACATTGTCTTAATACACTCTAGGATTCTCAACACATGAGAGGGATAAAGTGGAGGTTGAAGAAGAAGCCATGAGTGAAGAGTTGTGAGCACAAGAAAAAGCTAGTGAAGAAAAATGGCAATGCTATTTTTGTGAGATATTTTGTGAGAGCTCTCTATGAAAAACTCAAGACCAAATCACCACCATAAGTGGCTACCCTCTCTCACCTAATTATCCCACACCAAAGTAAAAAAAATAAAGAAATGGACATGGCACAAAAAATCACACCATGAGTCACTAAAATAGCACATGCCATATTCAATGCCCTAGGTTAAAACTTGCACTCATAATTTCCACATAATTAAACATTAAACCAAATATTTAATCAAAAAGAGAATGGCAACTTCTAAAGTAAACTCGTAACAGATCATAAGAATACCCCTCATCCGTATATACATACCCGCATCCGTATTCCGACTAAATACGAATACTACGAGACGAAAATAATCCAACAATTTAATACTAGGATCCGTCTTAAACCAAAGCCCACTAATATGATCCTTCCGATCATGATCCGTGCATGAGTGCACACATATGATCGAACCCTGCCATAAAACCATACGGCTTCAACAACGTTTCGCCCGAACTATGGAAACCCTCTGTGTGGGACTCTAAATACTCATCAATACTCTGGCGGTAGGTTTAACCACAAGCACGTCAGTCGCACTAGCTGTACGTAACAGCTACACAGGTATTGAGCAAAAGGGAGGCCGACGAGCGAACTCATCCTGAAACCCTACTGAGCCTATCTGTGACAATCTCCATACAGTCCGGTCTGTTCGTCTAAGAGTATCGCATATCGGGCCTAGGGGGATGGTAAACGTCAGACCCCCGATAGCAATATAAGTCGTGTCGGAGTGTAGCCCAGAACACCTTGAGAAAGTACTGGAATACCTACCAGTAAATCTCACTTGCCTTGGCCAAGGACTTTGTGTAATGGCTCTCCAAACACAGCGCGATATCAACCCCCAAAACCGGGAGAAACGAATCCTATCTAACCACCACTGCCTCCAAGTGCTTCGGGACTGCACCCAACTACTACCTGTTTGCACGACTCATTTGAGCCGTGGTAGGGTAGCAATCAAAGAACAGTGGGAACACACTTGAGGCAAAGTAGCAGTGTCAAGTCAAAGGACTAAGCTGTACTCATGTCACCTGGGAACTGCTCCTGACGATAGGTATAGTACTAATCAGCAGTGCCCCTGCGAGTCCGTCCGGTGTACTCATAACCCAATGAGCACCTGTATACTATCTTAGGTGAACCAGCTGACACCAATGGCTTGTGAGACCGTCCATCGCCCATCGTCGGGGTCTCGATCTGTATACACTAGTCTACTCATTGAGTATTGAAGCCCTGTCTCGAAACTTCCACGACAAGGGACACTTTAAGGATGTGCTTATAGACCACCCAACTCTCACGTATATGATCGCCATCATACTGCTGGTAGTAAAGAAAGAATCCTATGGGCTCTATCAACGTGTAATAGTGATTTTTAATGTTACCTGAAGCATGTACACGATGATAATGACAAACCAGATAGCATACTATCATCTCGAGTAAGACTGTTCTACCGGTATAGGTCCTCCCTCAATCATTACAATCACATGCCTGTGATACAATAATTCACTTTGAGGGCACTATAGCCAACAATCTCCCACTTGCACTTAAGACAAATTATTGCGGTGTCGCATACTCACAGCCCGTGTGATACCGAACACCTAACTCCTCTACTAATCAGTTTCACAAAGCTCGTTTGTAAAACTATTGCTTTCGAGAAATAGCCTCAGTGAGTGGATCCGCTCTGATGTTTCTTTCTATGTCTCTCTTTATCTCAAGTTCGCGGAGAAAGCCATCTCCGGAAATGAGCAATACCTGTCTTAGAATATGTCTGGATATTTGATGGGACCTAGTTCACAAATGAACTCCAAATCCAGCAAAGTTCTTAGACTGTATCGTTAACTGAATTTAATCAGTATCCTGTGCCATGCCCCTCGTCGAGGAAAGTCTATAACTCTGACAGTCACTCTGTCAACCAGGTCACCTTGAAAGCCTGGAATGATAACCGTCTCCCGAAAGAGGCTGCCATTATCAAATCCCTAAAACATCCACTTATGTTCTATAACTGCTTCCGAACGTTTCTCCAGGATTGGATTAATATCAACTTATTGCAGCTAGTGTAAAAACAACATCTGGTGTGGTACTTGACATCTCATGATTGACTCAATTGCCTAAGCAAGTGATATGCCAATTATGCACATCCCTCTCCCCTTTAGTCTATAAAACACCTTTAGAGAGGGTGACTCCATCACCTGCAGGTACACCACCATGCCTGGAGCCATCCATTCTAAAATACTTTTAGAATACTGTCCAAGTACCCAGATTGGGACACTACCCAAATCTAGGTCTAGTTACCAGAATGTCTAATATAATATCCATATCCTATGTGGAGAAACCACTATGTGACAACCACAGTATAACCGATTGTCGGATAGGAATTTTACTTCCTATAAAGTGTATGTCATCCAAATACTAGTACATCATACCCTACAACCTTCTTAATAGATCCATCTTCTATTCTGATGAAGTCAAAGCCTATGACTGTCACATCAAAAATAGATGATCTATTTCCTGCTATATCTGCTTCAGTCTATAAATAGACATAAGCTACTTGTCCACTATGCTTTCGCTGCTCCCACTGACTACAACAACCCTCTGGCACAGACATATAAACGTGCACTTCTAAAGCTAGTTTAGAACGACGCTATACTCATCCTCCTGCCAGGTCTCATAGTATGGAACAATAGTAGTGTCAAGTCTGGGTAAACAAGAACCCCCTGCCACCGTCTTTGAGGATACCGAAGTACCTCTCGGGCGCTTGAGGTTACCCACCATATCTGCTGAGTGGCTAATGGAATGTCAAACCTGATTGAATCTTTTGGCCCTATTAAATTTTCAGTGATCGTTTGAGGTTCTGGAATCTCTTCCAGTTCTACCATACTCCCACTACTATTTTCTGAAAAAGTCCATTTTACTAAAACTGTGGCGAGTCAAGAACAATATTTCTATTGATCTTCCAGATGGTAGAAAGTTAACCCTCATCATAGCTTGGGAAAACCCACAAACTGCCATTACTGAAACGTGCCTTGAGTTATCCAGAGTCTTGTTTTAAGCATGTAGGGTTCCTAGGCACCCTAATGAGGTCTCACAAGGCATCAACCATGCCAATTTTAAAAAATCTAGGTGCCGAGAAACCCTAATACGGATCGTTGGCTAAAGTTTAGGCGAAACTAGAAACTAGTTAACAACTTAACTATAAAGAATCGGAAATACAACCTTTGTAGATCCGGTTCTCCACCTCCATAGCTCCGCAATGAAGTCTCCTCGCTGTCCATAACAAGTCCCGGGCTCTAGTGTCGGCTTCATCGGAGAATGGACGGGCTAGGTCATCAATGTCCATGCCGAAGATGATCTACGTCGAGGCATCGCTAAATCAAGCTCCACCTTCACCAAGTCATGAAAACTTGTGAAGGAAACACACTCTACTACTTGGCAAGAGGTAGAGAATGAAGAAATAGGAAGTGGGTAGACTTTAGAATTGAATTTCTCACTCTTTTCCAACAATCACCATTGATGGAGCTTAGTTTCTCTTCTTGAAGAAGAAGAAGAAGAAGAAATGTTATTATGATAAGAATAATAAAAATGAGAAAAGAAATTCATTCTTATCATAATTGAACCATAGTTAGGTGTAGAGAATCAATCATGGTTTAGTGGAATGGTTAGGTTAAGCATGAGACAAAAATGGTTACAAGGTCAAAGACTTCATGAAGCATTTAAAGAAAGCCACCATTTTCTCATGCTCTTTTTCTTTTCCAAAAAGAATAAATGTGTATATATAAATTAATAAGAAAAACAAAACCCTAATTATCCACTTAACCATGGTTTAATTCTTTACACTTAACCAAAATGTATGTATCATCAAACATGATACAATCTAGTGCACAAAATCATATCGCATATGTAATGCACACATCCGAGTGAGAAAATCCATCTTAAAGTGAACCGATACTAGTTAATGCAAAGTAATATATCAAATATATAATTATGCATTAAATCATTAAATCAACACTTGATTCAATGATCCGGTCATGTCGCACAAAACCGACAAGTATCATTAGTAACAACTTATCGAATCAACACTTGATCCGATAACCCGGCTATATCGCATATAACCGATCAATGTCACATCGCGAGAATCGAATACAGTATCAGATACTGGTATTATTCTCTGTCCCGCACATATCTCATATGCGCTCCTATTTCGTTTCGCTTGAGCCAGGAAACCTCTGTGTAGGACTCTAAAGACTCGTCAATACGCCGGCAGCGGATGATGATCATATCAAACATCCACAAGCCGCAAGCGGTCTGCTAAACGTAACGGCCACCCGGGTATTGAGCGATCTGAAGATCGACGAGCAAGCCCGCTCACACTCCAGTGAATCCAACCAGTAACACTACCGTACAGTCCGGTCTGATCGTCTGATATGTCGCATATCTCGCCTAGGGGTGGTTAACGTCAGACCCCAATAGCTCGATGAGTCGTGTCGATATGAGGTCTATAACAATTCGAGAAACTACTGGTAACACTTACCAGTAAATCTCAGCAACCCTGGCCAGGGATTTCCTGTTATAGCCAATCGAACACAGCGCAACATCAACTCCCTATACCGGGAGAGACGAATCCCCTCCTATCGCTCATTGCCTCCATGTGACTCGGGACTGTACCCAAAAACCACCGTTTTGCACGCCCTCTTGGACGTGGTAAGATGGAAATCAAAGCACAGTGGGAACCACACAAGACTCTATGACGATCTCGGGTCAACAGACTACTCTGTACCAGTGTCACCAGAGAACTGCCATCTGACGTGAGGTATAATACCATCTGGGAGTTCTCGGCGAGTCCGTCCAGTGTACCCAGTCCTTACTGAGCACCCGTATATCATCTCTGATGTCAAACACCAATGGATATGGGATCATCCATCGCCCATCTGTATGGGTCGAGAAGGTATACGCTAGTCTACTCTGGTATATCGATGCCCCGTCTCGATACACCCACGACTAGGGACTTTGAAGGATGTACTTATGGACTACCATGTCCCCACTAGTATGATCCGCATCATAGTCCAGGTAGTCAAGTACAGATCCTAAGGGCTTTACCAACATGTAACAGGGAGACAATCAGTGTACACGTTAAGGTAAAGAGTAACCAGATAGCATACTATCATGTCGAGCAAGAAAGTCCTCCCTATATATTTCCAAGCATCCACTACAATATACATCCTATGTATAGTAATGGCCTCTAGGGCATACATATAACTAACAATCTCCCACTTGCACTAGGGCCATCTGTAGCAGTGGTTGCAGTATCTCATACTCAACCATCCCATAAAAAAATCTCTCTTTGGGAACAGGCCTTTGTGAGTGGATCCGCTGTGTTGTCCTCAGAAACTACTCTCCTTACCTTGATCATCCTGGAGATCAACTATCTCCATGATCAGGTGATGCGGCCTCAGAATACGCCTGGGTCACTGATGGGACGGGTGTTCCTTGGCATAAGCCACAACTCCATTGTCTCACAATGGTAGGAACGAAGTTCATCTCATGAACTATTATACACCCAGACTGCCTCTATGGTAGCATCTTAAGTAGCGATGTATCCTGCCTTTATCGTCTAGTATGTCACGGTATCTAGCTTGGAACTCTTCCAACATACCGTCCCTTTACTGAGGGTAAAGACAATGCCTGCGACTGACATTCAGTCGTCTTTATCACCCTGGAACCCTTCCAGTGATTCTCCCCAGGATCAACTGATACCTTCTCACTACAGCTAGTGAGTATCCTAACATCCATTTAGATCTATCTCATAGGTCCAAAACCCAGGATTTAGTAGGTATCACTTTGATCCTATATGGAGAATCATTGTGATATGCGGAGATTGATCGAGCGTAGCATAGGAAACTCCTTCCATATCAGGAGTATGTCATCCACGTACTCTACGAGGATCATCACCATACTCCCTACTACCTTTTTGTTTATACAAGGTTCATCTACCATTTTGATGATGTCAAACTGTTTGACTAATCCATCAAAACAGATGTTCCAACTCCGCGATGCCTGCTTTATCCTATAAAGTATCTTGCACACGTTTCCGCTGCTCCCACTGTCTACGAAGCCCTCTGGCTGTGTACTTATAGACGCTCTCTTCCAAAATATCATTTAGAAAAGCAGTCATGACACCCAACCACCAGATATCGTAGTCATGGTATGTAGCCGTGGTAAGTAGGATCTGGATGGACTTAAGCATAGATACTTGAAAAGGTTTCATCATTATCCACACCTGGTCGATGACGAAAACCCTTAACAAGTCTAGCTTTGAAAGTCTCAACTTTTCCATCTACACCAAGTAATCTTCTCAAGATATACTTGCTCCTGATGGGGATTTAACCCTTCAGATATAGCAACCAAAGTCCATACTTTGTTGGTGTACATGGATTCCATCTCAGTTCACTAAGCATCCAGCCATTCTTACAGAGTCCCACTCCTGATGGCCAGCTCGAAACTAGTTGGGTCATCATCTTATGATGTAATCCTCGCTCCCACTGTCATAGAGAAACAGAAATATCTCTCAGGTGGGTGAGGAACCCTACTAGATCAGCGGAGAGGCTGAGGTTCGTTGGTAACTATTGAATCCTTTGGTTCTTTTAAATCATCAGCTGCAGTTTGTATAGCTGGAACCTTTCCAGTTCTACATTACAGACTTTGCCTCGAGCTTGTCCGGATTTTGCTTTCAGACATAGGCCGGTCAACCCCAAATCTTAACTAGCTTAAGACATGGGCTCTTCCCTTTCCACATCACATATGAAATGGTAGGCAATTTGATTTGATTGGAACCCTATTCAATAGGTATGCAACTTCATAAGTGTATAACCCCCAAAAAGGAAACAGGTAACTCAGTAGTACTCATCATAGAGCACACCTTATCATATAGGGTGTGATTGCTCCGCCCCGATATACCATCGTGCTATGGTGTATACGGAGGAGTAATGCTGAGAGAGAATCTCATTCTCCTTTAGAAAAGTCCAGGAATTCCGTGCACAAGTATTCTCCTCCCTGATCTCATCATAGGACATAATACTTATACCTGTATTGGTTCTCTACTTCTAGCTTATATTCTGTGAATATCTCAAAAGGTTCGGACTTGTGTTTCAACAGGAACATATGTCTGAATCTAAAGAGATCATCAGAGAATGTAACGAAGTACAAAGAACCAGTCTTGGCATGTGTAGACAGGAGACATTACATACATCATCATGTATCAGTCCCAAGAGTTCATTAACTCTTTCTCTGTTTCCAGTAAACGGAGCTATGGTCATCTTATCTTTGTGACATGACTAGCGGGTTTCACAAGATGTAAATTCAAACTGATTTAAATATGCATCTACATGTAACTTCAGCTAGTCGGGTCGCATTGATATGACCTAGTCTATAATGCCTCAAGAAGGATTCTTTCATTTCTGAACTCTTCCACTTGTGTGTGTTCTGTATACTAAGAACTGTAGTTTGATTTAGAACATCAATGCTTTTAGATAACGTGCCTGAACCGATCAACTTTTGATATAGGAAATGTTCAAAATATTATCCAACAATACAAAATTTTATCATTTCTTTACTAATAAAGAGAGTGATATGATTTTGTTTATCAGGTTCGGTATCTAATAACATTCGTTCAGAATCAATGTATTGATAATACAGGGTGACAGTGACCAACAGACTTGGCTGCAACACTTGCCCCGTTTTCTGCCTCATGAAACTTATCACCCGTTCTCAGTTCTCTACCTATCTGTAGCCCTATGTAACAGATTACATATCTGGGATCCTGATCTGGTATCACATACCCAGGACGTAGAGGATACAGAGAAACAGTTCTTTGTAATGAACACACCCGAAGATGATGCATCAGCATGCACTCTCTTCGTTTGGGCGGCACGGGAAATCTGGTATTCCCCAATTTCCTGCTCTGTCTTATAACAATTATAAGTTGGAGTGGGACCAACGTTCCCCGGCTCATTATAACAAGCGGGTTCGGTCAATAATCCGTATTATTATCTTGATTAAGGCGTGACATGGTCGCTACCAGGAGAGAGAGAGAAGAAAAACACTCAGCGTGCGCTCTTGCAAGAATAGATTGGTTATTATTTTATCTAATCAGGATGGCTCCCACTGATTTTTATCAAATCTTCCTTCAAACCCTAAAAGGAAAGACTAGCCGGGATTAATTACACACTACAAGTTCGCCAATCTTTCAGCCAGGCCAGTGTCGGTACTTTGAGGGAGGTCCCCCGTGCTTTCGCACGAACCTAATTAATGTAAACCTCATTTTCCCAGAGGCGTAACCCCGTTGACACCTTTCTAGACACCTACTTGATCGGCTAATTGTAATGTATAAAACTCTCCCAGGAGTAACACTTACTCGCAGCGGGTATCGGGATCCAACTATCTCATAGAAGGTATGCAATCTCATTGCAAATTTCAACACTTGAAATTCCCGATAATATTTTGCCCTTAACGTGCTATGACCTTGACGAAAGCCAACAAACCATAGCCCGCTAGTCAAGTTCAACCCGTACATTTCTTGATCGAATTAAACCCACCCGCACGACCCTTGACGAAAGCCAACAAAGCCGCACGACTACCCTAATCCAATCGCATCGTATGCTGACAGATAAGCAGCATATAGCTACCGCACACTGCACCTTGACGAAAGCCAACAAATGCAGCATGAATACTATATACAACTTATCTGAAATGACGGAGGGCTACGTCAGGTTTTTCTGAAAACCTATTGCGTAATGAACTTGATATCGTTGTAGAATCAAATGATTTAAAAATGGAGTGTTTTTGAAGCTTTTCTAGTTTTGCTAAAGGAGTCACTCCCGGTGAAGGGATCGTCGGTCCTTTCCTCGTCGAATGAGGTGCGGGATATATCATATATATCACTGTGCAAAACAAAAACACTTAAAAGCAATCAAAAGAAAAACCGAGTGTGTAGCATCTGCCAGTTATTGCTAAAGGAGTCACTCCCGGTGAAGGGATCTCGGTCCTTTCCTCGTCGAATGAGGTGCAGGATATATCACATATACCGCTGTGCAAAGCAAGAACTGTAGCTACCTTTTTATTTTGAAATTCGATTCTACAACATCTTAGGTTTTTTTTATTTCATTAATCACATTAATGAAGTCCCATCTTTATAGTACCTAAACATCACAGATAAATACGACGTACACTTATGCCATCCGCATTCGCCTCGATGTCCCCTCGTGCACCGTTAGGTTAGGTAACTAACGGCAGAGCGGGGCAGGGCTAGCGCGGGTGTAAAACATAAGTAACGTCTATATAATATATCATATATACTATATACTGTATCTATCACAGAACATCACATGATCACATCACAGATATCGCAGCAGAAGAATCATATAAAATATTGGATATACTAGGACGTCCGTGTTTTCAATACGAGCCAGTATAAAACACGGATTCCACGGTCG
Organism: Agapanthus africanus; assembly: GCA_030015575.1. NCBI lineage: Eukaryota > Viridiplantae > Streptophyta > Magnoliopsida > Asparagales > Amaryllidaceae > Agapanthus > Agapanthus africanus. The sequence goes on along the minus strand of CM057337.1, from coordinate 342,516,609 downwards.
CGATGAATAGCCAAACCCACACCCCTAGACCCCTACGAGAGCGGCAAGCAACCCTACCAATTCTAGAGTAAGGAGACCCGGACTCGACTCCTCGAGTTGGTCTCCCACTGGACTCCAGAACCCGGTTACTTGTGCTCCCCTCCTTGGGTCTATCCTAGTGCGGAAAAGTAAATAATATACAAACGGTGACAACTTCCGCAACCTGGAAGCGCCCCAATAAAAGAATATTACATACAAGTTTTTACATGAATGAAAATGAAAAACACTCATCTCACATAAAAACCCCCGGCTATTCAAACACGACGATCCAATATAACATATCCAGCAACACATAACATCACATGTCATCAACGTAAGTAAATATGTCCATCCCAATTGTCGTTGACATATAGCAACGAAACCGGCGATATCACATATTACACTTACGGTCACAGAAAAGAAAGTGTAAAACTACAACAGTTGGAATCCGCAATCTGCATAGACATCACATGCCTAATCAAATGAATTCTTTAGACATCGCATGCCTAACAATTATAAACCCCGCATTTTAGTCTCAAAATCGAAAACACTTTTCAGTACCAAGTCGGGCAATTCAACAGGATTCCTGACATCCTGATCGAATGCTCGTCGCAAACTTCAATAGACGGCCGCACCCCCGATACCGTCGACGAAGTGCACCAAGGCGGAACACCGCTGCCGCGAGCACCCGAACGGATGCTTTCGGCAACGGGGTTCTCCTACAGTCACTTGGTCGGGGCTATGGAGCGAGGCTGTCTATTAAGTTTATCGGCGAGTATCCGCGTACGCTACGTGATTGCGACGGACTTTTGATCACATCAAAATTCCGTAGCAACCGATCAAGTGAGACTAAACTGCTATGTTTATAACATTCATTCAGTTATCTCATAACTCTTTGTGAATTCCAATTATTGTATCCCATTCCAGATAAATAGAAAAATGTTAAACTTTTCGATCGAACAGTCAAACACCCAGGTTTTCCCGATACAGCTCAACACATGAAATAAGTCTAACAACATTCAGTTCGTGCCTCAGTACCAACGGTCCAGCCGTAGAAGGGTCAAGCCAACGCCTCACATGTGGCACGCCGTACTGCCCCAAACCCGAAGGTTCAAAGGGCAGTTCAAGACGGTCACATAATCGAGTTAAGGTTTGTTGTCTTCTAGAGGGTCCATCGCGTTACTTGCACTACTTAGAACGTCGTTAAACTACGGAAAAATCCAACACTTGGAAATTTCCCGACAGGGGAAAAATTGGGTATTTATATCCGGTCGAACTTTTTAACATATTCTAAAAATTACCCGGAAAGCCACACAGACAAAATTTGATAATCCAATCGAAACACCGAATCCCCAAAACAACCCAGAAAAATTCAACTCTTGAATAAATATTAAAAATTCCCAGAAAAACTAACACTTCAAACCAAGAATTACTGTGTAAATTTATATGTATAATGAGGTAGTACGGCCGCGGAACCGCCGCACGAGCCATGCTCGTGCCGCGGATCCGCGTCTCAATAAGGGAATTAGGCCATACGATTTCACAGTAACTCTTAGATCTTCCTGCATGTTTTTCTGCATATTTTTAATATCGAAAAATCCACGTTTTTAGAAAAAGGACAGAGAGCATTATTTGAGATGGGGTTTCGGGTCGATCGGACTTCAAACTCCGTCTAGACTTCGCCTAAGGCTCTAGCTAGGCTCTGATACCACTGTAGGGTTCCTAGGCACCCTAATGAGGTCTCACAAGGCATCAACCATGCCAATTTTAAAAAATCTAGGTGCCGAGAAACCCTAATACGGATCGTTGGCTAAAGTTTAGGCGAAACTAGAAACTAGTTAACAACTTAACTATAAAGAATCGGAAATACAACCTTTGTAGATCCGGTTCTCCACCTCCATAGCTCCGCAATGAAGTCTCCTCGCTGTCCATAACAAGTCTCGGGCTCTAGTGTCGGCTTCATCGGAGAATGGACAGGCTAGGTCATCGATGTCCATGCCGAAGATGATCTACGTCGAGGCATCGCTAAATCAAGCTCCACCTTCACCAAGTCATGAAAACTTGTGAAGGAAACACACTCTACTACTTGGCAAGAGGTAGAGGATGAAGAAATAGGAAGTGGGTAGACTTTAGAATTGGATTTCTCACTCTTTTCCAACAATCACCATTGATGGAGCTTAGTTTCTCTTCTTGAAGAAGAAGAAGAAGAAGAAATGTTATTATGATAAGAATAATAAAAATGAGAAAAGAAATTCATTCTTATCATAATTGAACCATAGTTAGGTGTAGAGAATCAATCATGGTTTAGTGGAATGGTTAGGTTAAGCATGAGACAAAAATGGTTACAAGGTCAAAGACTTCATGAAGCTTCATGAAGCATTTAAAGAAAGCCACCATTTTCTCATGCTCTTTTTCTTTTCCAAAAAGAATAAATGTGTATATATAAATTAATAAGAAAAACAAAACCCTAATTATCCACTTAACCATGGTTTAATTCTTTACACTTAACCAAAATGTATGTATCATCAAACATGATACAATCTAGTGCACAAAATCATATCGCATATGTAATGCACACATCCGAGTGAGAAAATCCATCTTAAAGTGAACCGATACTAGTTAATGCAAAGTAATATATCAAATATATAATTATGCATTAAATCATTAAATCAACACTTGATTCAATGATCCGGTCATGTCGCACAAAACCGACAGGTATCATTAGTAACAACTTATCGAATCAACACTTGATCCGATAACCCGGCTATATCGCATATAATCGATCAATGTCACATCGCGAGAATCGAATACAGTATCAGATACTGGTATTATTCTCGGTCCCGTACATATCTCATATGCGCTCCTATTTCGTTTCGCTTGAGCCAGGAAACCTCTGTGTAGGACTTTAAAGACTCGTCAATACGCCGGCAGCGGATGATGATCATATCAAACATCCACAAGCCGCAAGCGGTCTGCTAAACGTAACGGCCACCCGGGTATTGAGCGATCTGAAGATCGATGAGCAAGCCCGCTCACACTCCAGTGAATCCAACCAGTAACACTACCGTACAGTCCGGTCTGATCGTCTGATATGTCGCATATCTCGCCTAGGGGTGGTTAATGTCAGACCCCAATAGCTCGATGAGTCATGTCGATATGAGGTCTATAACAATTCGAGAAACTACTGGTAACACTTACCAGTAAATCTCAGCAACCCTGGCCAGGGATTTCCTGTTATAGCCAATCGAACACAGCGCAACATCAACTCCCTATACCGGGAGAGACGAATCCCCTCCTATCGCTCATTGCCTCCATGTGACTCGGGACTGTACCCAAAAACCACCGTTTTGCACGCCCTCTTGGACGTGGTAAGATGGAAATCAAAGCACAGTAGGAACCACACAAGACTCTATGACGATCTCGGGTCAACAGACTACTCTGTACCAGTGTCACCAGAGAACTGCCATCTGACGTGAGGTATAATACCATCTGGGAGTTCTCGGCGAGTCCGTCCAGTGTACCCAGTCTTTACTGAGCACCCGTATATCATCTCTGATGTCAAACACCAATGGATATGGGATCATCCATCGCCCATCTGTATGGGTCGAGAAGGTATACGCTAGTCTACTCTGGTATATCGATGCCCCGTCTCGATACACCCACGACTAGGGACTTTGAAGGATGTACTTATGGACTACCATGTCCCCACTAGTATGATCCGCATCATAGTCCAGGTAGTCAAGTACAGATCCTAAGGGCTTTACCAACATGTAACAGGGAGACAATCAGTGTACACGTTAAGGTAAAGAGTAACCAGATAGCATACTATCATGTCGAGCAAGAAAGTCCTCCCTATATATGTCCAAGCATCCACTACAATATACATCCTATGTATAGTAATGGCCTCTAGGGCATACATATAACTAACAAAGCATAAGCCGGACAACTCTATATACCTTAACATCGTTAATATATGAGCTATTCTATATACAATATAGAAACAGAGGCACTGATTTAATTAGAACCAGATTCAAATCATGCAGCTGTTTCCAGCGCATGTCAATTAAATGGAGAGAGGCCGATCAGCATTACTCAACTTAGGAGTGCATCCAGATATGAGTAACCTGAATGAGAAACGAGTTTCTCAAAACCATTACTATCAACTGAATACCAACCACAAGTGTCTACATCTTCGATCACCTTGAAGAATCCTGATACTTGCAACACATGGTTCTCTATTTTATTCTTGTACCTATAACTTCTCAAAACTTAGACTTTGTATTTCTACGAAACACGTGTCTAAAACTTGAGAAGTGTCACGACCCGAAATATTAGCTCGTGACCAGCACTTAAATCACGCAACGTCTAAAGGCGTAACGTAATTCAAGTAAGCTGAAACCCAGAAATCTAAACCTTTTTAAGAAAATATAGGAGGTGAAGTTTTGAAATAAAGGTATAATGAAATCAAGTTTCCTTAATGCATAGAAAAGGAACAGGAATAATGCAAGTGAAATTTACTAGTTTGAAAAAAATTTCATCTTTTGAAAATTTGGCCAGCACCTCCTTTGTATTTTTGATCCAAAACCACAAATACATAACAAGAATAATGGCATCCCCAAGCGGGAGATAGCTCTTCGCCAACCGACGGATCACAACCACGCATAGTTTAAAAATAAGTATACGACGCCCAACGGCGAAGATCACCACAAAAGATAAAGAAATAAGCAAGACATCAAAACCACAAGTAGCGGAAAACCCCTCGCTCTAAGTCTCGCAACCACAATCTCACTAAGTCTCATTACTTATACAATTTACTAATTTCATTGATGGAGTTGACTAGATACAATATGAAATATAAGTACAAGAGTGGGTACGATACAAATGTCTCACCTACCAAAGCAAAACACCCGAATGCAACTGTGTGCCAACGAAGCCGCTACTGATCCAAGCGATCAACCTGCAAGAACTGTGGCACAACGGGGGTGAGTTGCCAACTCATGAGTAGAAAAATATCAAAAGATAGAAATCGAATAAACAACGAATCCTTGGTCAACTATATTATAAAGGTAATACTATGATATGTAGGGTGACCGAATCTGTATATGTGCCAACAAGGTAGTCAATGCCTATAAGCATGTGGATAACATCCAACAGTATAATCAATGCATGTATGCATGTGGATCTCGTCCTCCCATATAATCAATATGTATGTATGCATGTGGATCTCATCCACCCATAGAATCAATGTATGTATGCATATGGATCTCGTCCATGTATCAACCACTGACATAACTACATGATGCATGTAAATATCATAAAAGCATATGCATGAAAATATGAGGATATAAATCAACATGTATCCCTCGCGACACCTCAAAATTGTGGAACCTGAGTGTCCAGCATCGACACTCGAAACATCATGAAACCCATGTCCAGCATCGACACGCAAATCCTCATATCTCTCGGGCTCCGTCAGTCCGGATCGGCCTACGGGCTCCGTCAGTCCGGATCGGCCCATAACATCTCTCGACTCTGGTCGGTATCCTCCGGATATCCGCCGAGCCCAAATACTATCACCGATGGGTAGTTCCCCCTGCCAGGCTCACCGTCTAACAATATGAGTCTTCTTGCCTCGGGGTACCTCATCGGGTCCACCATGTACCCGCAGACGGTGCCTACCGCTCCTTGAATCGGGTTTCATATGCCACTCTCAGAACCGAGAAAACACATGGTGGATGCACTGAAATATCATATCAAGAGAAACCGGGTTTTTAAAACAGTACATGCTTTCTTTTGAAATCGCCACGGTTCTCAAATCCAGAAATCTCATGAAAACAGTATATCTCAATGCGTAAAAGCGTAAAGCATGATGTATGCGACATATAACAGAATGTAAGTATCCGTATATCATGCAATATGGAACAGTAATATGCACATATCGAGGGGAAACAGCACTTTTAAATGAATCCAGTTTTAAAATATATCATGCAGTTCCCAAATCTCCAAAATCGAATGCAATACCGTATAAAGGTGCATATGTGTATATACGCAAGTAGGGACATACAATATGTATGTGCGCAAGTAGGGTGTACAATATGTATGTGCGCAAGTATGGTGTACAATATGTATGTACGCAAGTAAAGTGTACAATATGTATGTGTGCAAGTATGGTGTACAATATTTATGTGCACAAGTATGGTGTACAATATGTATGTGCCTAAGTAAGGTGTACAATAGGTATGCACGCAAGTATATCATGCAAGGAGTCATATCTTGATGTAGCAATTCTACTGTGTAGCGACATGGCAATTATCGAAGATGAAGTGTGTGAGCCGGCCAATCTGTGTACGTGTAACATACACATCATCGATAATGTTGCAGGGTGTTGGTGATAGTGCCCTCATAGTCAATTATTAGATCGCAGGTACGTGATTGCAATGATTGCGGAGGACCTATACCGGTAGGACAGTCTTACTCGAGATGATAGTATGCTATCTGGTTTGCCTTTATCATTCGTGTACAAGTTCAGGTGACTGATTACATGTTACACTTTGATAAAGCCCTTAGAATCTTGCTTTACTACCAACTGTATGATGGCGATCATATACGTGAGAGTTGGGTAGTTTATACGCATATCCTTAATTGTGGTCCCTAGTCGTGGGAGTTTCGAGACAGGGCATCGATACTCCGGAGTAGACTAGTGTATACAGTCGAGACCCCGACGAGGGGCGGTGGCCGGTCTCACAAGCCACTGGTGTCAGTTGGATCACCTAAGATGTATACAGGTGTTCATTGGGTTATGAGTACACCGGACAGGACTCGCCGGGAATCTGCTAGTTGGTATTATACATATCGTCAGATAGCAGTTCCCTGGTGACACGTGTACAGGTTAGTTCATCGACCTGAGGTCGTCATTTGTCTCATATGAGTTCCCACTGTGCTTTGATTTCTACCCTACCACGGCTCAAAGGAGTCGTGCAAACAGGTAGCTTTTGGGTACAGTCCCGAGCCATATGGAGGCACGTGAGCGGATCGGTAGGGGATTCGTCTCTCCCGGTATTGGGGGCGAGATCGTGCTGTGTCTAGGAGAGCCATTACACAAAGCCCACGGCCGTGGCAGGAGATTTACTGGTAGGTACTCCAGTAGTATCTCAGGGTGTTATTGGGCTACACTCTGACACGACTTATACTGCTATTAGGGGTCTGACGTTACTAGCCCCCTAGGCAGATATGCGATACTCATAGACGAACGGACCGGACTGTATATACATTGTCACTGTTAGGCTCAGTAGGGTTTCCGGATGAGTTCGCTCATCGGCATCCCTTGAGGTCAGTCCATGGGCAGCCGTTACGCATTGCTAGTGCTACTGACGGTTTGTGGTTAAACCCACTGCCAGGGTACTGACGAGTCATTAGACTTCCCCACAGACAGTTTCCCAAGTTCGGGCGAAACGTTGTAGAGGCCGTATGGTTTTATGGCAGGGTTCGGAAAATGCACGTGCATTTACGCACGTGTCAGTTTTCGGGCAGATGATACTGGTCGGCTTTGGTTTAAGCCGGATCCGAGTATTATATTGAGTAGATATAATATCTTTGTCTCAGTTGCATTTGTATTCGGTCGTAATACAAATGCGGGTATATTTATACAGTTACGGGGTTATCCTGAAATTCGTTTCGGGATCACTTTTGGAAGTTGCCAGTTTCCAGTTTTCTATCAGCCGTCTTTTAACATTCGGTTAAAGACGGATTTATCTTTTCTTGAGATGAGTGTGGAAGGTTCTAGAAGTTTCTAGAAGGTGGTGACAAGGCTTATGACTCACTTGTTCCTTATTGGTTGCTTTTGGTGTGTTCACACTTTGTGTTCACACTTGAGATATTTTCTTGTGTTCACACTTGATAATTTTCTCTTAAGGTCACCACTTCCCTCCTACACTCACCCACCTCTCTTGCTATATATGGCCGGCCCCCTTTCCCCACTCACACTTACTTGAGTTTCATTGTAGAAAAAGATTATGATAGTTTTCGGTGTATGGAATTTCACAGCTCATTTCATTCCATCACCCGATTCCCACGGCAACTTCATTAACCGTTCGTCCATAGCTTTGGACGGAACGAGACAAAGTCTTCTACTCATTCTCTACATCATTCTTGGTCGTCTCTTTTAGCAAACTTAACGACCGAGTTGCCTCGAGTCAGAGGCGGGAGCCCGTTTAAAAAATCGTTGACGTGGTGCCACCTGGACGAGCTGATCGGAGATCGACGAGATCGGAGCAGCCGCAACGGAGCGTGGGATGATGGTTAAAGAACGAATGACTCGGATCGTTCGGTATAACCTTTCTACACTCTTTACAGTTTGTTAGTTTAGCAATAATGGCAGATCCAGGTTAAAGTATACGATAGCGCCAGTTAAAAAGTTTTTGTTCCGCATTTGGCGTCTGTAGACGGCCGGGGCGCTACCGTAGACTTACAGTGGTATCAGGGCCTCACCATTTTGCTTTACTAACTTGTGCTAACGCGTTTAAAACATCGATCGAACCGAATATCGAAAACTGCAAAATCTCCATTCACAGTTTCTGTCGATTTTAAATGAAGTCCTAAAATTATTCTACATATCACAGAAAGTTGTGCAGGGTTTTATAAGCACACCGACCAAATTTGAGCACGTGATTCCACCAAACTGCAGCGGAATCGTGGCCAAACCCATGGTTTGGCCGCGCATCCGCGGCCATTCTATTAAATCAGTGCACCAAATTTGCACAATGTCTTCTCTGTTGGAATTTGGGGTTTTTGGTATATATCTTTTGGGCCCAGATTTTGTTGCTGTTCAACAGATGTTCGTGGGGCCCGCTTCGTGATATTTAGTCGATCGAAATTTAAACATGTTAGTTTACAGTACTTACATTATATCTCCGACCGGAAATGTCATTTGATCAGTAAACCGCGTCTGATTGCTATAGTTCTTTTAGACGGGTTTGCGAACGTGACATTCGCGTTGATGTTCTGTGTTGTGCTGTGATGTTGCAGATTTGTCGTGGTGGATAGCAGTGTGCAATGGTAGTGCAGTTTGGATTTATTTGTATATTTGATTTTGCGAGGCGAGCATCCAACATGTGGACTGCCGTCACTGCCTGTTGTATAATATTCTTTTGGGGCACGACCAGGTTGCGGTCGATGTACCTGTTATACTATTTTTCATTACTGTACTAGGTTTTGCCCCGCGACGGAGTGCACGGATAGCCGGGTTCTGGAGGACAACGGGTCCGCATCTCATGGCTTTGAGAGGCAGAGGGGCCCCACTCTAAAATTGACAGACTATTCGCCGCACTCGTAGGGGGTACAGGTTGACCCAAGGAGGGGTGCCTAAGTTTACCGGATTCCGTGAAGTGCTGGGTGGTCCATTCACTTTGCTGTAGGGGGCTGCCTCGCTTCAGGTTTTGGCGGGTAACTTGCCGCACCCGTAGGGGTCTAGGTTTTATTGCACAGGCTATCCACACGACCAGGGGAACGTCGGGTTTCAGCAGCGGCTCTATGAAACCCGGGGATCCCAGATTATCTGTAATGTTCTGTGATGCTTATTACTTTTCTGTAATGTTGCATATTATCACGCCTGGAGCGATTATTGTATATTGGTTTATATACTATTAGATGTTGTATATGTTTTACACCCGTGCTAGTCCAGTCCCCGCTCTGTCGTTAGTTAAGTAACCTAACGGGTGATGACGGGTCCCAGTGACGAATGCGGATGGCATATACGTACATTTTATTTTCGTTCTTTTCTGGTGTGATTGATTGATGGGACTGCATTGATTCTGATCAATGCAAAGTAAAACAAACCTGTTTGCAGTTGTTGGAACAAATTTAAAAGTGTTATTACAAAGACGTTTCCTTTTGTTATGCATGGCGGTATTCAGTGGAATATCCTGCACCTCATTCGACGGGGCAAGGGCCGATATCCTTTCACCGGGACTGACCCCTTGGGCAGAAGTTTGCGTCAGGGTAATAACTTCACTATAGTCGATTACATGTTGTTTTGCACCGTGATATTCAGTGGAATATCCTGCACCTCATTCCACGAGGAAAGAGCCGAGATCCCTTCACCGGGAGTGACCTCTTTAGCAAAAGGTTTTCGCCACTATATTTTAAAAAGCTATCAGGTTCCTTCAGCGATATCAAGTTCACTACGTTAAAGGTTTTTCGCCAAAAACCAGCCATAGCCCTCCGTCACTTCTTTTGGGTATTCAGTAGTATTCAAGCTATGAATTTTGACCTAACGCCAAGGCATAGTGTTTGGTAGCTGCTGGGTATTTAATTGTTGCATAGATAGATGAGTTGGTTTAAGACAGCCGTTCTGCCATTTTGACCTAACGCCAAAAGCATGTGCGGGTGGGTTCAAATTAACAAGATAGTGACGGGTAGAACTTGTCATGTGACTTATGATATTTTGACCTAACGCCAAGGTTATAAGAGCATGGGGCAAAAAAATCTTATCGGGAGTTTCTAAAGAAACTGAAACTTGCCAAGTATGCGCATACCTTCTGGAGTATGAGTAACGTGGATGCATTCCATCACGTTATCATACGATGAGAGTTGGATCCCGATTCCCACTGATGAGTTGGTTTACTCTTCGGGTGATCCCGATTGATTCTTCTTTCAGGTTTGGAGGAGAATTTGACAGGACAGTGGGAGGTTTCCGAATTAGATAAAGTGATAACCATTCTGATCTAGGTTAGAGTGCACGCAGAGTGTTTCTTTTCTCTCTCTCTTTGGCAGCGACCTTTGACCGACCCTAGACTTTGACTCAGTGACCAAGTTGACCGAACCTTCTTAAAATACTGGCTTTTGGATTGTCTGAATTGCATAAGTCATTGCCACTCCTTCTTTTACCCTTTGCATTTCTCAGAACACCCCGTATTACTACGGACATCCACTTCCATTGGATAGATCCATCGTATGGTTATATACGAACTCGAAGGGACTTCTTCGAGGATGGATCAAGGTTCAGGAGAAATAGAATTGGTTTATTCAGTTGTCTTTTATTATCACCTTCTCTCAGGTTGCGAGGGCTCCTTGGTTTAGGAGAGTACACCTATTACGCTTATTGGATAGTCTTATTCCAAACCATAGGCAGGTGCCGAAAGGTAGGGAATGAAGAAAACCAATTAGCCTAAACAGGGTGTGCAGAAGGTAATATGTAAAGACAAAATAAAGGGATTAGAAAGAGGGCAAAGTAAATTGCGACTGATATCATTCACGACCAAACCGCATGCTTCATCGCCACTCCTATTTCACCTTTAATAGAATAAGGTATTATTCAGTTGTCTTTTATCATCACCTTCTCTCAAGATGCGAGTACTCCTTGGTTTAGGAGGGTACACCTATTATGCTTACTGGATAGTCTTCTTCCAAACCATAAGCTGGTGCCGAACGGTAGGGAAGGAAGAAAACCATTTAGCCTAACAAAGGTGTACAGAAGGTAACGACTCAAGACAAATAAAGGGATTTGGAGAGATGGAAATAAAATATACGGTTGAAGTCATGAATTGGATTGTGGAAGAGGCATTACTAGGAATACCAGGATACCCCTACGAAACATTTTCATGTTTCAGTGCATTGTTAAACGAAAACTGTTTTCCCGATTAGATACTTACTCTAAGGGTATGTATTTACCAGGTTTCATTCTCATATCTGTATGGTTTTACAGATGATGAGTGGGAGTAAGTTATTGGGAATTAGGTAATTATCCTCATTATATCGGAATTCGTTGTAATTGGTGATATTTGAGGAAATCGCCAGGGTACAGTTTTCAACCTACGAAGCACAGGTTTTGAGTTGCTTAACTCAGCGGACTTATACAGAGTATTGTATGTTGTCCAGTGTCTATCAGGACAAAGGGGTAGGTCCTCATACTTTGTTCTGTTTACTTATAACTTCTCTAGTTTTTAGACAAGTGTTTCGTAGAAATACAAGGTCTAAGTTTTGAGAAGTTGTGGGTATAAGAATAAAGTAGAGAACCAGATGTCACAAATATCGGGATTCTTCAAAGAGATCGAAGATGTAGATTCTTGTGTTTGGTATTCAGATGATAGTAATGATTTTGAGAAACTAGTTTCTCTTTCAGGTTACTCATAATTGGAAGGATTCCTAAGTTGAGTAATGCTGATTAGTCTCTTTCCATTAAGTTGATATACACTGGAGACAGCTGCATGATTGAATATGGTTCCAATTAAATAAGTGCCAAAGTTTCTATATTGGATATAGAATAGTTCGTACCTTAAAAGATGTTAAGGTACGGGGAGTTGTCCAGCTTATGCTTAAAACCAGACACTGGATAACTCAGGGCACGTTTCTGTAATGGCTGTTTGTGGGTTGACCCTGGCTATGACGAGGGTTGATATTCTACCATTTGGAAGATCAATAGTGATATTGTTCTTGACTCGCCACAGTTTTAGTAAAATGGATTTTTTCAGAAAACAGTAGTGGGAGTATGGTAGAACTGGAAGTGATTCCAGAACCGCGAACGATTACGGAAAATTTAATAGGACCTATATATTCAATCAGGTTTGACATTCCATTAGCCACTCCGCAGATATGGTGGGTAACCTCAGACACCCGAGAGGTACTTCGGTAGCCTCAAGGACGGTGACAGGGAGGTTCTTATCTACCCAGACTTGACACTACTGTTGTTCCAGACTATGAGACAAGGCAGGAGGATAAGTATAGCGTTGTTCTAAACTAGCTTTAGAAGTGCACGTGTATATTATTCTGCCAGAGGGTTGTCGTAGTCAGTGGGAGCAGTGGAAGTATAGTGGGCAAGTAGCTTATGTCTATTTATAGACTAGAGCAGTTATAGCGGAGATATATCATCTAATTTTGATGTGACAGTCATGGGTTTGACTTCATCAGAATAGGGGATGGATCTGTTAAGAAGGTAGTAGGGTGTGATGTCATGGTATCTGGATGACATACACAGAGTAGGAAGTAAAATTCCTATACTACGATCGGTTGTACTGTGGTCGTCACACAGTTGTTTCTCCAGACAGGATATGGATATAATATTTGACATTCTGGTTTCTGGATCTATGGTTTTAGATCTAGATTTGGGTAGTTTCCCAATGTGGGTACTTTGACAGATATTCTAATGGTTTTTAGAATAGTTGACTCCTAGCATGGTGGTGTACCTGCAGGTGATGGAGTCACCCTCTCTAAAGGTGTCGTATAGACTAAAGGGGAGAGGGCTGTGCATGATTGGTAGATCACTTGCTTAGGCAATTGAGTCAATCGTGAGGTGTCAAGTACCACACCAGATGTTGTTTTTGCACTAGATGCGATAAGTTTGTATTAATCCAATCCTGGAGAGATATAAGGAAGCAGTTATAGAACATAAGTGGATGTTCTACGGATTTGATGACGGGAGACGATTATCATTCCAGGCTTCAAAGGTGACGTGGATGACAGAGTGATTGTCAGAGTTTTAGTTTTCCCTCTGACGAGGGACAGTATTATGGACAGGTGGTCCAAGAGGATACTGTGGGTGGCATGGTGCCGGATACTGATTAGGTTCAGTGATCGATACAGTCTAAGAAGTTTGGATTTGGAGTTCATTTATGAACCAGGTCCCATCAGATATCCAGACATATTCTAAGACAGGTATTACTCAATTCGGGAGATGGCTTTCTCCGCGAACTTGAGATATAGAGAGATATAGAAAGAAACATCTAGGCAGATCCACTCACTGAGGCTATTTCTCGAACACAATAGTTTTACAAACGAGCTTTGTGAAACTGATTAGTAGAGGAGTTGGATGTTCGGTTTCACACGGGCTGTGAGTAGTCGACATCGCAATAATTAGCCTTGAGTGCAAGTGGGAGATTGTTGGTGATAGTGCCCTCATAGTCAATTATTGGATCGCAGGTACGTGATTGCAATGATTGCGGAGGACCTATACCGGTAGGACAGTCTTACTCAAGATGATAGTATGCTATCTGGTTTGCCTTTATCAGTCGTGTACATGTTCAGGTGACTGATTACATGTTACACTTTGATAAAGCCCTTAGGATCTTGCTTTACTACCAACTGTATGATGGCGATCATATACGTGAGAGTTGGGTAGTTTATACGCATGTCCTTAATTGTGGTCCCTAGTCGTGGGAGTTTCGAGACAGGGCATCGATACTCCGGAATAGACTAGTGTATACAGTCGAGACCCCGACGAGGGGCGGTGGCCGGTCTCACAAGCCACTGGTGTCAGTTGGATCACCTAAGATGTATACAGGTGCTTATTGGGTTATGAGTACACCGGACAGGACTCGCCGGGAATCTGCTAGTTGGTATTATACATATCGTCAGATAGCAGTTCCCTGGTGACACGTGTACAGGTTAGTTCATCGACCTGAGGTCGTCATTTGTCTCGTATGAGTTCCCACTGTGCTTTGATTTCTACCCTACCACGGCTCAAAGGAGTCGTGCAAACAGATAGCTTTTGGGTACAGTCCCGAGCCATATGGAGGCACGTGAGCGGATCGGCAGGGGATTCGTCTCTCCCGGTATTGGGGGCGAGATCGTGCTGTGTCTAGGAGAGCCATTACACAAAGCCCACGGCCGTGGCAGGAGATTTACTGGTAGGTACTCCAGTAGTATCTCAGGGTGCTATTGGGCTACACTCCGACACGACTTATACTGCTATTGGGGGTCTGACGTTACTAGCCCCCTAGGAAGATATGCGATACTCATAGACGAATGGACCGGACTGTATATACACTGTCACTGTTAGGCTCAGTAGGGTTTCCGGATGAGTTCGCTCATCGGCATCCCTTGAGGTCAGTCCATGGGCAGCCGTTACGCATTGCTAGTGCCACTGACGGTTTGTGGTTAAACCCACTGCCAGGGTACTGACGAGTCATTAGAGTTCCCCACAGACAGTTTCCCAAGTTCGGGCGAAACGTTGTAGAGACCGTATGGTTTTATGGCAGGGTTCGGAAAATGCACGTGCGTTTACACACGTGTCAGTTTTCGGGCAGATGATACTGGTCGGCTTTGGTTTAAGCCGGATCCGAGTATTATATTGAGTAGATATAATATCTTTGTCTCAGTTGCATTTGTATTCGGTCGTAATACAAATGCGGGTATATTTATACAGTTACGGGGTTATCCTGAAATTCGTTTCGGGATCACTTTTGGAAGTTGCCAGTTTCCAGTTTTCTATCAGCCATCTTTTAACATTCGGCTAAAGACGAATTTATCTTTTCTTGAGATGAGTGTGGAAGGTTCTAGAAGTTTCTAGAAGGTGGTGACAAGGCTTATGACTCAGTTGTTCCTTATTGGTTGCTTTTGGTGTGTTCACACTTTGTGTTCACACTTGAGATATTTTCTTGTGTTCACACTTGATATTTTTCTCTTAAGGTCACCACTTCCCTCCTACACTCACCCCCCTCTCTTGCTATATATGGCCGGCCCCCTTTCCCCACTCACACTTACTTGAGTTTCATTGTAGAAAAAGATTATGATAGTTTTCGGTGTATGGAATTTCACAGCTCATTTCATTCCATCACCCGATTCCCACGGCAACTTCATTAACCGTTCGTCCATAGCTTTGGACGGAACGAGACAAAGTCTTCTACTCATTCTCTACATCATTCTTGGTCGTCTCTTTTAGCAAACTTGACGACCGAGTTGCCTCGAGTCAGAGGCGGGAGCCCGTTTAAAGAATCGTTGATGTGGTGCCACCTGGACGTGCAGATCGGAGATCGACGAGATCGGAGCAGCCGCAACGGAGCATGGGATGATGGTTAAAGAACGAAGGACTCGGATCGTTCGGTATAACCCTTTTACACTCTTTACAGTTTGTTAGTTTAGCAATAATGGCAGATCCGGGTTAAAGTGTACGATAGCGCCAGTTAAAAAGTTTTTGTTCCGCATTTGGCGTCTGTAGACGGCCGGGGCGCTACCGTAGACTTACACAGGGTACTAGCACAGGTAAGGTAAAGCAATGCGAAAAACATGAATGCAGCCTAAGGTAAATCATCAGCTAAAAGCTATAAGATATACGTATCTAACATGATCGAATCGGTGAATCTATCAATCGGCATCGAGCCTCACAACATCACATACGGTATACTCCATCGTACGGCATCCTCTAGTTAGGGGCATGGATCAAACCTCAAGTCAAACTCATCACATACGGAAAATTATCATACGGCGGCATTAAGCTAACAGGGATCCTATCAACCTATAAGACGAGGAGGGTACGGACCTGACGTCTCGTACGGATATCACTCACGATTCACAACATATATAAAGTTTATCTATATACCTAAGTCCCAGGTCACATCCATAATAATCTCATATCATGGGACCGGCAAGGTATCAATCATCTCAATCGACTCGCATCCGTATACCAACATATCATCATATCATATGTCAAATCGTATTCTCTTTTCATCGCATTTATATCTCACAAATGTCAATTTTACAATACATTCTACCTTTATTATAAGCATAAGTATCTAATCTAACATACACACCCGAACCATACAAACAGTTTTTGAAAGATGCGAATCGTAGTTTTGAAAGTAGGGGCTATGGTGTTTTTAAAGAAAGATATCATTTGAAAATTCATAACGTCCCTTAGGGTATCTGTTTGAAAGATGCATACGATTCTTCCGTTTAGAAATAGGTATGGTTCGGATGACACATCTACATCGACTATCTAGTTCTATAGTACCCTAAACGACAATATCATCAAATATCATCCTCAAATCCCGTCATCACATATTATCCGTATCATATCACTTCTACCTATCATTTAGTTTCTAATATAGTTTCTTTAACTATCATTTAAGTCTATCTATAGTTTTCTATTAAAGGTTTCCTTAACCATTTACTATGGATTGGTTTCCATCAAAAACTTGCGGGGGTGCTATACGCCATCCACCCGACTTCCCCCGTGGATATAGATCCACTCACCTTGGTCTTCGCTTGCCGAAGTCGATGACTCCACGATCCGTTGCCTCAGAATCCATGCGAAGATACCTACAATAACAACACATATCGCAATGCTAGAAAAATTAAGTTCTGAAATCCAAAACGGCACACGGATCGCCTATAGGTTAGAACCTATAGCCCACGTATGCAAAACCAACAAATTACCCCTAGTCGTTGATGTACAAACATCCAACCATCAAATACGAATCCAATTATCAAGAATTAGCATTTCAAAATACGGAAAATATAGCCAAAACCACACCAAACTACTCCCAGATTTTGACTCAGGTCAAATAAAGCTAAGCAAACAAGTCTAGGGTGCAGTTTATTGGGTATTTGAGCTACTGGAACAAACCTAGCACCAACCCATCCAAACTGGCCGGCCACAACGCCATGATATCCAGCCTCCTTGGCCCCCAAGCTCCCATGGGCTTCATCTTCGTAGGGTGGTCTCCTAAGGTCCTAAATGGGTCCCTGGTATTGTTTGCTAAACTCAGAAAGTCCACGGGTTGCTCCAGATTTCCCTGCGCACCCAATATTTCACAAAACCGACATGACAAGTTTCTGTTTTGGGTTTTCAGGTTTTCAGTTTAGGTTAGGTCTGGGTTTTTAGCACTGTGGTGGTTTTATGGTCACTACTAGGTCTCAACTTCACCACCACAACTCAAGAATCCTCAACCCTCTTCTAGGAAATTTCAAAACCCATTAATCTACACTAAAACATTTCTAAACTAAAAATAGATGTTAGGAAACTCAAATACTAATCTAATAGTGTAGGGATTACCTCATTTAGGCCATTCTAGACAGCCCTAGCTCCACAAGTCATCAAAATCGAACTTTGCTTGGTCCAATGTGTAGAGGGTGAAGAGGAGATCAACTTTTGTGAAAAGGGTTTAGGGTTTTGGCAAGGTTTTTGGGGTGGGTCAAGAGGGTAGAAGATGGAAGGAGATGAGGAAGAAGAAGAAGAAGAAGAAAATGGTGGAGGAACAAATGAGGCAGCACTCTCTCCCTCTCTCTCACTTTCTCACTCTCAGTCTCTCTCCTAGCATGCTTATTCTCATCATTGTGTCCTCCCCTCTCTCTCCAAATCATCATTACACCTTCTTCCGTTCTTTTCTCACCAATAACACATACACCCTAATAAAAATAACACAAATGAAATAATATGTAACATGTCATGATGCACTAACCATGAAAACGGTAGAAACACGGATTTGGCTTAATCGTGATTAGCAGTGCACTAATCGGGTTTTTATCAAAACTGCATACAATAAATTTTAAAAATGCCAAATCCTTTAAATATCTTTTTAAATGAATAAATCATTTTAATTTCCATTTATTTCACAATTATTGGTATATATTTATACCCTTTTTCGAAAACCCCAATTTCGCAAATCGGGCAGTTTTTAGGAAATATATTGTTTTAATATTAAATTCCAAAAATAATATTTTATATTTTTTGAAATGTTACAATCTTCCCCCCTTAAATAAATTCGGTCCCTAAATTTAAATTTAAACCCCCAAAATATAAAACATTTCCATAATCAGCTCAAAACAACGGGGCTTCGAAATCACGGAAGATATAGAAATAACACAGCACATCACGTATGCCTTAAAACGAGTATAAAACTCAAAATCAAACTCCGTCAAGCGTCATGCAAATCATCGGATTTGCACGTATATTCTCGGAGTTACAATGGAGATACAGATCTCGAAATCCTTTATTGAAATCCAATATACACTAGTCAAATACTATAATACGTGTATAGTATGCATCCTGGTAAAACTTTCAAAATCTGAATAAAACTCTTGCAAAAATCTTTTCTAAATCGCCGCGTGAATGCGTAACTCACAGCATAAGTGACGGACGCTCATTTGTAAAATAATAATATATGTCCATATATGTTTTTCTAAATATGCGTTCCGTCGTTTTACATTATCACAAAAGGTTTTCCATTAAAAATGTTCGTGTCGCTCACGGACACGTAGGAAATAGCGAGACTATAGCTCTTTTTCGAAAACCTCTTGGTAAACTTTTAATGCATGCCAAGTACCTCGGTACTGTCCTCAGATCAGTCCTGTTTGACCACTATATAATATGATGCCCAACATGAAAACAAAGTGCTCAAAAGCAAAATCAGCCTCAAAAGGCGTATCCAATAATCATGTACGTCTGGCGCGCACGGAAATTAAATATAAATACAGGTGCTACGAATATGCACAAAACCAAAACTAAGTGCAACGGGTGTGCACGAAAGCATCTGTCCAGTGCAACAGGTGTGCACGACAACAATATCAAGTACATCTAGAGTGCATCTGGTGCAACTAACAGGCACGAATGAAAATCCCAATTGAGTGCATCCGGTGTGCACAAAACCACATCTTAAATCATGCGCCCAACATCAGTGAAAATCCAAATCAAGTGCATCCATCATGCACGAAAGAAATCTGAATAAAGTGCATCCAATATGCACGAGTAAAATCTCACTCAAGTGCATCTGATGCGCATAAAAATCCAAAGTTAAGCGCCTAATATGCGCAAAAATCGAACCAAAGCACGTCAGGTTTGTAAGAAACATCTAGTGCCGTAGCATGCACGAAAACGAACATCAAGTACAAATACGCATGAAAATACAAATCTGGTAAAACGAATGCTCAAGGACATAAATAGGGTGCAACCAAGGTACGGAGTATAAATCCAGTGCGACAAATGCACAAATACTCGTCCGGTGCAACAAATGCAAGAAATGCAAATCCAGTGCAACTAATATACGAAATATGAATCTGGTGCAGCAAATGCACAAAATATAAATCTGCGACAACTGCACGAAATTAAAATCTGGTGCAACAAATGCACGAAGTGCAAATCTGGTGCATCCAGTGCACGAAACACAAATACAGTGCATCCAGTGCACGAAATACGAATGCAGTGCATCCAGTGCACGAAATACGAATGCAGTGCATCCAGTGCAAGAAATACGAATACAGTCCATCCAGTGCACGAAATACAAATACATAATTCAAATGCGTATAAAAGCAACACCGAGTGTACCATGGTGTATAAAATCTTAAACGCGTGCAACTGCGTGCACAAAACACATATCAATGCACTGCAAGCACATGTAAGCTATACCGAATGCAAAAATCAAATCGAGTGCGTACCATACGCACAAAATCAAATCAACCGTATGAAATCCATGAAATCATAATTACGTGCAGCCAAGGCACAAACCGAATCTCAAGTGCAATAGATATGCACAAATCATAAATCAACACAACGGTGTATAAAATATATATCAAGTGCAATAACTATGCCCAAAAATGTAAATACCCAGTAGGTGCAGTCATGGTGCACGAAAATCAATATCATGAAACTCAATCATCAAAACTCAAATCCAAACGATATAAGCGTGATACTCGGATCACAAATGCAAATCGCAATAAATGACATCGAGGTACACCTCCTACAATGTCGAAAAATGTCGGTATGCCCAAAACTGGCAGAGCAAGAACATCTGCTTGCGTCCTGCTCACGGTCTGGCGTCCTCGATCTCTGGGTCCTCATTTTCTCCTCGGATTACCAAACTCGCAATCCATCGGCTCATCGGCCCGGTCAGGTGTGCTAATGGAAATGATTCCGCTCTGGAACTTCTCTGGTCATCTCTCGGTCAATCATCACGACCACTCGTAAAGCAGCACGTCACTGGCGTCGGCTTCTGGTCCTCTGAATACTCATGATCCAACTGATCCTGGGTGCAAATCTCATTGCAGTAGTGTCCTGGAAGGAATCCTGCTCAAGGTCTCTTCCGATCTCTCCTATGCCGAACTGTACGGAGTCTGGTACTCTTACATAATCTTTTCTCATTCTATGGACATCTGCATCCTCACCACAACATTTCCTCGGGAACTGGCTGTATCCCAACGCCTCGGTATGCATATCAGATCTCTAATCTCGACGGGGAGTAGCAACAGCTCGTCAGCGTCGCGCACGAACCTCTTGTTCCACTCGTCTTTATCATCGTCCACTTCGACGTCACGTCATACTATCTGCGCACTGCAACTGTTCTCGGTCATGATCAATCCGGAATCTCTCGCACGGACTCGAAGTCACGAACTCGGTATCTTCATCACTCTGTAGAAGATATCTGGCAGAACACTTCCTCGGGAACTCGTCCCAACCATTGGAGGAATACTCAATACTCGTCCGTCCTCGATCAACTCACAACGCATCTGGGTGAGGTCCTCTATCCGAAGCTGGTCAGCTTACTAGTCACTTATCACATGATATCTGGACGACGTCAAACTTTTCGATTGAGTCATCAAGGTCCCAAAATTTCCCGAAAGCTCAACACCTGAGCACAGTCTAAAATATCTGGTACATACCACAGTACCTCTGGACCATCCGTAGAATGGCAAACCCAAGCCTCACTGATGGCACCGCTAAACTGCCGCAAACCCTAAGGTTCAAAGCGGTTACATGGTCATCATGTCGAGTTAGGGTTTCATTCTTCTAGATGGTCCACAGAATCACTTGCATGTTCCTTCAAACACTTTAAACTTGGGGAAAATGGGTTTCTGACACTCGTTCGAACTTTTTACCTTCGCCTATACAACATGTGGATATTCTTCGCCCGCATGCTAAACAATTCCTCAATCCTCCAGGAAAGACGATACATCAACGGTCATCTCTGGATTGGTCTGCTCTAGATCTGAGTAAGACTCTCCACACATGAAAATCTTCAACTCAACTGGGCCTGCATCGGCGCATCAATCTGACGAATCACCTTCGTCTCTCAACTCGGAAGAGACTAGCTATCATCTCTGCCTGGATGCTCCGGCGATCTCAGCTCGTAAGCTCTGGAAGCGACATCCTATGAATCTCAGCAACAGCTGGGTCATCTGTCTGCACGGTAGGCGACATCACAATCTCTGAGGTAAGCTGTACATCGACAGTCCTCTCACAGCAGGCAGCCTCTAACAGTGGCCCGATCATCCGGTGCAAAACCGAACACTCGCCTCAATAGGAGGTCACAACACAACACTATATCGAGATGTTCCCATGTCACCAAAAAACACAATGGTCATCCCTCGTACCAGACGAGCTTGCCCTGACTGCAACACTAGCAACAGCCCAAGCTGCGCTCAAACCATGGTGACAGGAACCTCAATCGAGTATCGAAGAGAGCAGATCAACGGCAAGAAAGGAAATGACAGATCCAGAATGGATACATGATTATAAGAAGGAACAGCATCAATGAGAGTATGATTATGGAAATGAATAGAATCAAGGATCTCAAAATATGTACATCCTAAGGTTCCTTAAGTGGAGTATCGTATCGTAAATATGCCACGGAACATACATGCGGTACGTCACTCTACTCAAGCTACCTACTCCATCAATCAGAGTCAGCCTGTGAAATGAATGTTCGGGTCTAATACCCGCCCGTTCAAGTCTAAGTTCCGTAAGGTCAAGTCTACGTTCCAAAATACATACCCGCCCTAGACTCCGCATAGTCAAATATAGACTCGGACCAAGGTTAAACCTAGCACTCGGATACCAACTTTGTCACGACCCGAAATATTAGCTCGTGACCAGTACTTAAATCACGCAACGTCTAAAGGCATACCGTAATTCAAGTAAGCTGAAACCCAGAAATTCAAACCCTTTTAAGAAAATAAAGAAGGTGAAGTTTTGAAATAAAGGTATAATGAAATCAAGTTTTCTTAAATGCATAGAAAGGGAACATGAATAATGCAAGTGAAATTTACTAGTTTGAAAACATATTTCGTCTTTTGAAAATTTGGGCAGCACCTCCTTTGTATTTTTTATCCAAAACCACAAATACATAACAAGAATAATGGCATCCCCAAGTGGGAGATAGCTCTTCGCCAACCGGCGGATCACAATGTAACATTTCAGAAAATATAAAATATTATTTTTGGAATTTAATATTAAAATAATATTTTCCCCGAAAACGTCCCGATTTGCGAAATTGGGGTTTTCGAAAAAGGGTATAAATATATACCAATAATTGTGAAATAAATGAAAATTAAAATGATTTATTCATTTAATAATATAATTAAAGAATTTGGAATTTTTAAAATTTATTATACGCAGTTTCGATAAAAACCCGATTAGTGCACTGCTAATCGCGATTAAGCCAAATCCGTGTTTCTACAGTTTTCCATGGCTAGTGCACTATGACATGTTACATGTTGTTTCATTTCATTTGTGTTATGGTTTTATTATGGTGAGAAAAGAAAAAGGTGTCATGATGAGTTGGAGAGAGAAAGGGGACATAATAATGACTTGGAGAGAGAGAGAGTGTGTGAAAATATGTGAGAGAGAAAAGGGGGCTACTGCCATATACATTTCCCCCATCATTTCCTCCTCCTTCTTCATCTTCCTCCAACCCCACTTCCCTCCACTTAAAGCCCTAGATCCATCTCCAAATAATCCCTAAAACCCTAAACCCCTTTCACAAAAGTTGATCCCCTCTTCACCCTTTACACATTGAACCAAACAAAGTGGGATTTTGGAAACATTTGGACTACTAGGGTTCTCTTGATTTCATCCATGAGGTATAATCATTTCCACTTAGTTAGTTTTAGTTTTCTTGTGTTTTAGATAAATTAGAAGTTGGATTGGTTGGGTGGTTGTGGAGATAGAAATCCTTAGAGAAGGTTTAGGGTTAAAGATGGTTTTAGTGAACTCTTGAGGCTGTGCAGGACCTGAGATTTAGTATGGGAAACCAAAATAAGGATTTAGGATTTTAGTTCATGTCGGTTTGTGAGAATTTAGGGTGTGCAGGGAAATCTGGAGCAAATCGGGGGATTTCTGAAAGAAGAAAACAACTCTAGAGACCTAATTGGTACCATAAGAAGCCACCATGACAAAACGAAGCCCACAGGAGATAGGGGGGCAGAGAAGGCCGGTTTTTAATGGTAGGTGGTGGCCACTTGGTGGGGTGGGGTGTCGGGGTTGGTCCAGTAGCTCAAATATACAATATACATCACCCTATACTTGTTTTCTTGGCTTTATTTGACCTGAGTCAAAATCTGGGAGCTTTTTAGTGTGATTTTGGATATGTTTTCCATATTTTGAAATACCAATTCTTGTTATTTGGATTTGTACTTGGTTGTGGGATGTTCGTACATCAACAACAAGGGTTGTTTGGTTGATTTAGTACGCGTATGCTATAGGTTCTAACCTACGAGCAAGGCGCGTGCCGTTTTGGATTTCAGAACTTGATTTTAATAGCGTTGCAATGTGTATTGTTATTGTAGGTACCTTCACGTGGATTCCGAGGCGATAGAGCGTGGCGTCATCAACTTCGATAAGCGAAGACCAAGGTGAGTGGATCTATATCCACGGGGAAAGTCGGGCGGATGGCGTATAGCACCCCCGCAAAGTTTTGGTGGAAACTGATTTGTAGCTTATGGTTAAGAAAACCTAGATTGGGAAACTAGGGTTAAGGTTAAATGATAGGTAGTAAAACCATATTACAAACTAAGGATAGTTAGAAGTGATATAATACGGCTAATATATGATGACGGTATTTGAGGATGATATTGACAATACTGTTTTTTAGGGTACTATAGGACTAGATAGTCGACGTAGATGTGTCATATGAACCATACATATTTCCAAACTGAAGAATCGTATGCATCTTTTAAACAGTTACCTTGAGGAACGTTACGGATTTTCAAATGATATCTTTTCTTTAAAAACACCGTAACCCCTATTTTCAAAACTACGATTCGCTTCTTTTAAAAATCTGCTTATATGGTTCGGGTGTGTATGTTAGATTAGATACTTATACTTAGTAGAGATAAAATGTTTATGTAAACTCGACTTGATGTGAGATATGAATGTGATGAAAGAATATGAGACGGATATGAAGATATGATGAGTTGATGGTATGATGGTATACGGATGCGAGTCGATTGAGATGAATTATACCCTGTCGGTCCCCTGATATGAGATTATTGCGGATGCGACCTGGGACATAGGTATATAGAGACATTTATATATGTTGTGAATCATGAGTGATAGCCGTACGAGATGTTAGTGTAGGGTTCCTGGGCACACTAATGAGGTCTCACAAGGCATCAACCATGCCAATTTCAAATTTTACAAGTGCCGAGAAACCCTAATACGGATCGTTAACTAGATTTTAGGCGAAACAAGTAACTAGTTAACAACTTAACTAAGTGAACGGAAATACAACCTTTGTAGATCCGGTTCTCCACCTCCATAGCTCCATGATGAAGTCCCTTTGCTTTCCAAATCAAATCCCGGGCTCTAGCGTCGGCTTCATCGGAGAAATGGGCGGGCTAGGTCATCGACTACGATGCCGAAGATGATCTACGTCGAGGCATCACAAGATCAAGCTCCCACTTCACCAAGTCATGAAACTTGTGAAGAAAACACCCTTTACTACTTGGCAAGAGGTAGAGGATGAAGAAATAGGAGGTGGGTTCACTTTAGAATTGGATTTCTCACTCTTTTCATCAAATCACCATTGATGAAAGCTAGATTTTCTTCTTGAAGAAGAACAAGAAGAAGAAAATGATTATTATGATAAGTTAATTAAATCCAAAAGAAAAATGAATACTTATCATAATATGAACCATGGTTATGTGTAGAGAATTGACTAAGGTTAGATGAATGGTTAGGGTTAAGGATGAAGACAAAATGGTCACTTTGGTCAAAGCTTCATGAAGCTTCAACAAGCTTCAAGAATGAAAGCAACCATTTTGTTTTCTTATCCCATTTCTTTTTAATCCAATTAAAAAGATAAATGAATGAAAAAAAATAAAAACCCTAACCATTTACTTAACCAAGGTTTAATTCTTTACACAAACCCTAGCATTCATGTATCATCAAACATGATACAATCAAGTGCACAAAAGTATATCACATATACAACTTGTGCAATGCAAGTGAGAAAATCCATTTAAAGTGAACCAATACTAGTTAATGCAAAGTAATATATCAAATATATAATTATGCATTAAATCATTAAATCAACAATTGATTTAAAGATCCGGTCATATCGCATGTGACCGACTAATATCCAATGTATCGGCTTATCGAATCAATCCTTGATTCGATAACTAGGTTATATCGCATACAACCATATCGATACATTCATCGCGAGAATAGAATACGGTATCACATACACGCATTATTCTCGGTCCCGCACATATCTCATATGCGCTCCTATTTCGTTTCGCTTGAGCCAGGAAACCTCTGTATAGGACTCTAAAGACTCGTCAATACGCCGGCAGCAGGTGATGATCATATCAAACATCCACAAGCCGCAAGCGGTCTGCTAAACGTAACGGCCACCCGGGTATTGAGCGATCAGAAGATCGACGAGCAATCCCGCTCACACTCCTGTGAATCCAACCAGTAACACTTACCGTACAGTCTGATCTCGTCGTCTGATATGTCGCATATCTCGCCTAGGGGTGGTAAACGTCAGACCCCAACAGCTCGATAAGTAGTGTCGATATGAGGTCTATAACAGTTCGAGAAACTACTGGTAACACTTACCAGTAAATCTCAGCAACCCTGGCCAGGGATTTCCGGTTATAGCCAATCGAACACAGCGCAACATCAACCCCCTATACCGGGAGAGACGAATCCCCTCCTATCGCTCATTGCCTCCATGTGACTCGGGACTGTACCCAAAAACCACCGTTTTGCACGCCCTCTTGGACGTGGTAAGGTGGAAATCAAAACACAGTGGGAATCACATAAGACTCTATGACGATCTCGGGTCAACAGACAACTCTGTACCAGTGTCACCAGAGAACTGCCATCTGACGTAAGGTATAATACCATCTGGGAGTTCTCGGCGAGTCCGTCCAGTGGAGAGTGTACCCAGTCTCCACTGAGCACCCGTATATCATCTCTGATGTCAAACACCAATGGATATGGGATCATCCATCGCCCATCTGTATGGGTCGAGAAGGTATACGCTAGTCTACTCTGGTATATCGATGCCCCGTCTCGATATACCCACGACTAGGGACTTTGAAGGATGTACTTATGGACTACCATGTCCCCACTAGTATGATCCACATCATAGTCCAGGTAGTCAAGTACACACCCTAAGGGCTTTACCAACATGTAACAGAGAGACAATCAGTGTACATGTTAAGGTAAAGAGCAACCAGATAGCATACTATCATATCGAGCAAGAAAGTCCTCCCTATATATGTCCAAGCACCCACTACAATATACATCCTATGTATAGTAATGGCCTCTAGGGCATACATATAACTAACAATCTCCCACTTACACTAGGGCCATCTGATAGCAGTGGTTGTAGTATCTCATACTCAACCATCCCATAAAAGTCTCTCTCTGGGAAAAGGCCTTTGTGAGTGGATCCGCCGTGTTGTCCTCTGAGTCTACTCTCCTAACCTCGATCACCCTGGAGATCAACCATCTCCATGATCAGGTGATACTGCCTTAGAATATATCTGGATCATTGATGGGACGGACGTTCCTTGGCATAAGCCACAACTCCATTGTCACACAATGGGAGGAACTAAGTTCATCTCATGAACAAATATACATCCAGACTGCCTCTTTGGTAGCATCTTAAGTAGCGATGTATCGAGCCTTTATCGTTTAGTATGCCACAGTATCTAGCTTGGAACACTTCCAACATACCGTCCCTTTACTGAGGGTAAAGACAATGCCTGTGGCTGACTTTCAGTCGTCCTTATCACCCTGGAACCCTTCCAGTGATTCTCCCCAGGATCGGTTGATACCATCTCACTACAACTAGTGAGAATCCAAACATCCAATTAGATCTATCTCATAGATCCAAAATCCAGGATTTAGGAGGTATCATTTTGATCCTATATGGAGAATCATTGTGATAAACGGAGATTGACCGAGCGTAGCATAGGAAACTCCTTTCTTATCAAGAGTATGTCATCCACGTACTCTACGAGGATCATCACCATACTCCCTACTACCCTTTTGTTTATACAAGGTTCATCTACCATTTTGATGATATCAAACTCTTTGACTAACACATCAAAACAGATGTTCCAACTCCGCGATACCTGCTTTATCCTATAAAGCATCTTGTACACGTTTCCGCTGCTCCCACTGTCTACGAAGCCCTCTGGCTGTGTACTTATAGACGTCCTCTTCTAAAACATCATTTAGAAAAGCAGTCATGGCACCCAACCGCCAGATATCGTAGTCATGGTATGTAGCCGTGGCAAGTAGGATCTGGATGGACTTAAGCATAGCCACTTGAAAAGGTTTCATCATTATCCACGCCTGGTCGATGACGAAAAGCTTTAACAAGTCTAGCTTTGAAAGTCTCAACTTTTCCATCTACACCAAGTAATCTTCTCAAGATATACTTGCTTCTGATGGGGATTTAACCCTTCAGATATAGTAACCAAAGTCCATACTTTGTTGGTGTATAAGGATTCCATCTCAGATCGCTAAGCATCCAGCCATTCTTACAGAGTCCCTACTCTCGATGGCCTGCTCGAAACTAGTTGGGTTATCATCTCATGATGCAATCCTCGCTCCCACTGTCATCGAGAAACCGAAGTATCTCTCAGGTGGGTGAGGAACCCTACTAGATCGGCGGAGAGGCTGAGGTTCGTTGGTAACTATTGAATCCTTTGGTTCTTTCAAATCATCAGCTGCAGTTTGTATAGCTGGAACATTTCCAGTTCTACATAACAGACCTTGCCTCGAGCTTTTCCGGATTATGCTTTTAGACATAGCCCGGACAACCCCAAATCTTAACCAACTTAAGATATGGGCTCTTCCCTTTCCATATCACATATGAAGCGGTAGGCAACTGATTTGATTGGAACCCAATTCAATTGGTATGCAGCTTCTCAAGTGCATAACTCCCAAAAGGAAATAAGAAACTCAGTAGTACTCATCATAGAGCACACCATATCACATAGGGTGAGATTGCTCCGCCCCGATATACCATCGTGCTATGGTGTATACGGAGGAGTAATGCTGAGAGAGAATCTCATTCTCCTTTAGAAAAGTCCAAGAATTTCATGCTCCAGTATTCTCCTCATTGATCTCATCAAAGGACATAATACTTATACCCGTTTTGGTTCTCTACTTCTAACTTATATTCTGTGAATATCTCAAAAGGTTCGGACTTGTGTTTCAACAGGAACATATGTCTGAATCTTGAGAAATCATCAGAGAATGTAATGAAGTACAAAAAACCGGTCTTGGCAAGTGTAGACAGGAGACCTACATACATCAACATGTATCATCCCAAGAGTTCACTAACTCTTTCTCTGTTTCCAGTAAACGGAGCTATGGTCATCTTATCTCTGTAACATGACTGGCAAGTTTCACAAGATGTAAATTCAAACAGATTTAAATATGCATCTTTGTGCAACTTAGCTAGTCGGGTCGCATCGATATGACCTAGTCTACAATACCTCAAGAAGGATTCGTTCATTTCTGAACTCTTCCTCTTGTGTGTGTTCCGTATACTAAGAACTGTAGTTTGATTTAGAACATCAATGCTTTTAGATAACGTGCCTGAACCGATCAACTTTTGATATAGGAAATGTTCAAAACATTTTCCAACAATACAAAATTTTATTATTTCTTTACTAATAAAGAGAGTGATATGATTTTGTATATCAGGTTCGGTATCTAATAACATTCGTTCAGAATCAATGTATTTGGAATACAGGGTGACAGTGACCAACAGACTTGGCTGCAACACTTGCCCCGTTTTCTGCCTCATAAAACTTATCACCCGTTCTCAGTTCTCTACCTTTCTGTAGCCCTATGTAACAGATTACATATCTGGGATCCTGATCCGGTATCATATACCCAGGATGCGGAGGATACTGAGAAACAGTTCTTTGTAACGAACACACCCGAAGGAGATGCATCATATGCACTTTCTTCGTTTGGGCGGCACGGGAAATCTGGTATTCCCCAATTTCCTGCTCTGTCTTATAACAATTATAAGTTGGAGCGGGACCAACGTTCCCCAGCTCAGTATAACAAGTGGGTTCGGTCAATACTTCCGTATTATTATCTTGATTAAGGCGTGATATGGTCGCTACCTGGAGAGAGAGAAGAAAACACTCAGCGTGCGCTCTTGCAAGAATAGATTGGTTATTATTTTATCTAATCAGGATGGCTCCCACTGCTTTTTATCAAATCTTCCTTCAAACCCTAAAAGGAAAGACTAGCCGGGATTAATTACACACTACAAGTTCGCCAATCTTTCAGCCAGACCAGTGTCGGTACTTTGAGGGAGGTCCCCCGTGCTTTCACACGAACCTAATTAATGTAAACCTCGTTTTCCCAGAGGCGTAACCTCGTTAACACCTTTCTAGACACCTACTTGATCGGCTAATTGTAATGTGTAAAACTCTCCCAGGAGTAACAATTACTCGCAGCAGGTATCGGGATCCAACTATCTCATAGAAGGTATGCAATCTCATTGCAAATTTCAACACTTGAAATTCCCGATAATATTTTGCCCCTAGCGTCCTATGACCTTGACGCAGGCCAACAAGCCATAGTGCGCTAGTCAAGTTCAACCCGTCATTTCCTGATTGAATTAAACCCACCCGCACGACCCTTGACGCAGGCCAACAAAGTCGCACGA
Organism: Agapanthus africanus; assembly: GCA_030015575.1. NCBI lineage: Eukaryota > Viridiplantae > Streptophyta > Magnoliopsida > Asparagales > Amaryllidaceae > Agapanthus > Agapanthus africanus. The sequence goes on along the minus strand of CM057337.1, from coordinate 342,485,953 downwards.
CTACTGATCAGTCGAAAATAATGTATTTTTAACACGGCAATGTCCCCATCTTTTGCATACATTTAGAAGTGTTCGGTATTCATATTTCACATATTAGCAAATCAGTCGTAAAATACCAGATTGCATGTATTAGACTTTTAAACCAACACTTTAAGGGAAATTGACCGCATTTCATGGCATCGCATCATTTCTGTATTTGCGCAACACTTGTCTTGAGTCTGTGCAGGAAAATACGGAAGAAAAACCAAAGAGCTGATCAAATTTACGCCAACTCCATGATTTCAGATCTGGTAGCACTACAGAAGGAGTTACAATATTCAACATATCATAAAAGCCCACAAGTATTAGCCCAAATATGTACCAGAGAGTGCAAGCCCTAAAGCTTCAAAAGCGCCGCGGATCCGCGGCGGGAGCCTGCTTGCGCCGCGGATCCGCCGCGCCTCTGCCACATCATCGCTTCATTTCTAGTGCATAATTCTTCTCCCAGGGCCCACATTCCTTTATGATACTTCAAATTCCAGAAAGACCTCGAAGCTACTGCCAGATCAGCAAAGATCATTAAGCAAGGCTAATCCTAATTAAGCTCCTAACTAACCTCTTCTAGAAGCTTCTCCCCTAACTAACTTTTGGAGGGAAATTTGAATTTCCTCAACAAACTTTAGGAGGGAAACTTAGAATTTGAAATCCTAGATCTAGGGTTTAGATGTCTATAAATAGGAGCCTAGATCTAAGGGTTGAGGGGATCATCATTAGTTGTTAATCTTTTAGTTAGCTAATTCCCTCTTTCATCATCTTCTCCCACAAGTCTAGTGACAAGGCTTGTGCGAAACCCTAACCCTAATTCCACTCCAAATTCAAGATCTTGAGTACCAATCAAGCGAGAAGCCTTCAACCTTTTAGGAGCCGAGCCGATCTTCAATCGGGCAAGTGATCCAAACCGATCTGCGACTCAAGGAGACGAGCGAAGCCAAATCGACGATCGAGTTCTTCCTCTTGTAGTTCTTGAGCGAATGTAATGAAATTGTTGATATAAATAAAAGGTGAAATTCTTTAATCTTGCTTTCTTTTAATTCTTGCATCATGATTAGATCTCAATTTGTGATTGTGGTTCTTGTTGTGATGTTTGAGTAAAACTCCGCTCGTAAAGGAGTCGAGACGATTGTAGAATGATGATGTAACAAATCTTAATACGATTTTTAAGTCCTACGAGCTTTGTAAACCCTAGCAAGTTCAAGAATCGATGACCTAGTTTCGTTGCGATGCTTTCTTGATTGTGATCGCTCGAAATTAGGGAACTACGATCGTTTCTTGAATTTACTAGAGGCTAGAATGTGAATGATATCGACGAAAGAATAAGGGATAAGATGAAACCCTAGTTTCATAAGAAATCCCTAATTCTCGATCGATCATCATCGATCTAGTATCAATTCATCGAAAGATAAGAATACGTAATTGTAAGATTACATCACATCTATAGATCTGATCGATTCCTACGAGCCTCATTTCGATTCTTGATATTTGGTTTGGAAAAATCATCAAACTATCAATTCTTGATTTTATCTTTTCTTAGATCTAGATATTTTCTTTTTCTTGAAATACAAAAATTTAAATCATGAATTGTTTTTTTTCTTTTCTTAAAGTTTCGACTCATCTAATTCAAAAGACGAACGATTACACTTTCCCTGTGGACGATCTGCACTCACTAAGAATCTACATCCGACACCGTAGTTGATTGCGGTCAAATAATTTTTTGGTTGTGATTTCTATTCTATTTTCTACATACACAACGGAAAAACGTTACAATTAAATGGCGCCGTTGCCAGGGATAGTGCGCTAATAGTTCGTATTTTTGAAATTTGAGTTGAAAATTTTATTCCATCTAAATTTTGTGATCAAAATTCATGCAAACACTAATACATGTGTTGTGATTTGATTGCGAGGAAATCTGGAATCATTGGAGCTGTGGAAAAAATTTTTGAAACATCCAGAGAGCTGTGTAGGTGAACAGAAGCTTGTGCACAAATTTTTGTGCACTGATCCCAACATACCGCGCCGGAAGCGCGGCATTAGGGCTCATCCGCGGCGGATCCGCCGCAGTTCTAGCTCCTCTCTGCATAAATTTTGCTCTGTAAGTCTCTAACTTTCTTATTTCTTCCCTCATCTGCTCCAATTAACAATTTATTGCAGGTTTCTTTGCAAATAAATCGCTGCGCCGCAAAAGCAAAATAAAATTTGTGCGTGTTTTTGATTCTTGGTTGTTTGCATATTAATACGGAAAATTAAGGGGCATGACCAAATCCAGATTAGGTGGGGAGTTCATTACCCTTCCTAAGCCCCGAAAATCGCAAAACTTGCATCCACATTTACCCTTATTAATTAAAAGAAATCTAGAGATGACTCTAAGGACCGTCGCGCTCAATTAGGACAAGAGAAGGCCGTGGGTAATTCATTGCTTATCCGCGTTTTCTTGTGGTGCCTAAGGCGAGTGTGTCTAAGGCTAGTGGTTTTTAATTAGGCCCACTACTTACGTAGTGGAGTACCTTCCCACTTACCTGGCATTTATCCGGCCACAGGGGAACAAAGAGGCAGTGGAGGTTCTTATCCTGCGACTTGTCTTTTGGCAGTTAGGAGCGGTCTAGAGCCGGACCTAGGTGACCACTAGATTCTAGGGTTTTGTGTGTTGCATTTGTTTTGTTGCATCAATTTTTTTTTAAATCCGTATCAATTTTCAAAACAAACACCGCATTCATATCATTTCCCCTAATTATAAATTCACGCTGCCACTTGTACTAACCCTTTTTAGTGAAAGATAGGCTGGACACGGGTTTCTAGTGCCCGTTAAGTCCGCGTTTCCCTCATCGACCCAAAAGTCGGTATTCCTACATTTACCCTTTCTTTTACCCACCACCACACCCTCTTCGATGGATCCACCTCCATCGAACTTCTTTTTCACTACTCTGCCGCCGTCCGTTGGTGCGCAGAATCCACCTCGCATCTCTCTCCAAGAGAGGTGCTATCCTACACGAGGCCCACTTTCCACCTGTCTTTCCATTCCACCAGCCAACGGGGAAAATTTTCAAATAAAACCCTAATACATCAACCTTCTACCAAAATTTCACGGTCTCGAGTCTGAAGACGCATATGTGTTTATCACGAAATTTGAAAATGTATGCGCAATGATGGGTACCTCACAGCTTTCTGTGGATGCTTTCCGTCTACGTCTTCTCCCATTCACTTTGTGCGATTTAGCCGAGAAGTGGCTATATAACACTACCACACATTCCATTTCAAATTGGGACGAATTCGTCAAAGCATTCCTTAAGAAATTCTACCCACACCACAAAACAGCTCGAGTCCGTAGCGAAATCTATCATTCACCCAGCTTCCAAATGAAACATTTTCAAAATGTCTTGAACGTTTCAAGGATCTGTTAGTCCAATGTCCACATCACGGCATCCCGAGATGGGAATTGTGCCGAATCATTTATGAGGGCATTACTCCTTACACAAGACAGACCCTTGAATCCATGTGTCAAGGCAACTTTATAACCAAAGATGATGGGGAAGCCTGGAAATTTCTAGAAGATTTCGCTGAAAAATCTTTACAGTGGGAGGGTGTGAGTCAATCATCTAGGGATGGCAATGATATTTCCATAGGAGTTAGAGCTGACATTGCAGCTATCAATAAGAAACTCGAGAATATGGAAAATAAATTTTTAGCCGCCGCCCTAAGTCAAATATCACTCTCCAAAACTGTATGTGGATGCTGTTCTGATCCGTCTCACTTGACGGAAGAATGTCCGTTTCAAGGTCATGAGCATACCAACGCCGCATTTCAAAGACCTAGAAACGATCCATCTTCCTCCACATATGATCAGGGTTGGAGGAATCACCCTAACTTTGCTTGGAACCAATCACAATTTCAAAACACGTTTCCAACCCAAAACAATTTCCAAGGGGCCCCTCCACCACAACAGCACCCACAACTTCAATTGAGTCAGCACCCCTTCCAATCACAAAACTTCCAAAATCCGGCCAACACTTTTGCACCGTCTAGTCCTTTGCAATTGACCGGTACAGATAATATCTCTGCACTAGCACAAACCTTGGATACTTTCATGAAACAATCCATCCAAGGGACGGCAAGTTTGCAATCTTCCGTCGAGAATGTAATGAAGATCATTATCTCTCAAAATGAGAACATCAAATCGATGGAAGAACAAATTGCACAACTAAAAGCCGAAATGAGTGCAAGAGAGAAAGGGAAACTTCCAGCTCAACCTTTACCTAATCCTAGCTATTCACATCATGTGGATGAGATCACGTTGAGATCTGGAAGAGTGCTTGACCATCACCTTGGGGAAGAGTTTGATGATACTGATAAATCAATCAATAACCCCCCGGCTGAGACCTTTCCTCACACACACACTTCTGACCTCAGTTCTTCTACCCCACCACCTTCTCACGAGCCTATTCTTCGTTTCCCAAAAGGCTCGCCACTACAGCCCACCTCTTTTACCCCTCCACGGACGATCCCCACTTCTATTTTAGGATCGGGTCCACTTACACTTCCTTCTCCTATGATGGACCCAGCGCTTATTGCTAAAGCACCTTATCCTAATCGGTTAAGGGCTAACACACCGAGTCTACATATGGAGAAGATTATGAACATTTTTAAGCAAGTAAACACCAACATCCCTCTCCTAGATGCCATCCAACAAGTTCCTTCCTATGCGAAAACTCTTAAGAACTTGTGCACTAGGAAGAGGAAGAATCCAGTGCCCAAGAAGATTTTTATGGAAAAAACAATAGACACGGCTTTCCCCCAACAATTACCGAGGAAACGTAAGGATCCAGGATATCCTACTATTTCCGTTTCTATTGGGGGAAAACACATTAACCGTACTCTACTAGACCTTGGCGCTAGTGTTAACTTGCTTCCATACTCAGTCTATGAGCAATTAGGGATCGGAGAGTTGAAGCCAACCAATTGCACTCTCCAGATGGCTGACCGATCAATCACCAAACCTAGGGGTGAACTGGAGGATGTGTTAATAAAAATCGGAGAATTTATATTCCCGGTAGATTTTATTGTAATTGATACACAGCCTGTAGCGAACCCACGGAATCAAATTCCGGTGATTTTAGGTCGCCCCTTTTTGGCCACTTCCAATGCTATTATCAACTGTCGTAACGGTTCTATGACCCTATCTTTCGGGAATAGGTCAATAGAGCTGAACATTTACAAGTTAGGAAGTGTACCCTCCGAACCTACTGCTCAGGTCTGTTCTGTCGACTTAATGATTGTCGACAGCAGCGAATTTGATGATCCTCCTAATATCGATCTTGACTCTTTTCATACGTTATTGTTTGACACAACTATGTATAATACACATACAGACTCTTCCACCGAGATGTCCGGGTCAACAATTAACACGGATTATGAAATGTTCTTAGAGTCTGAAGATCACCCCGCACTTTGTGATGACATTATTCACCGGGGTATAGATGGAACTTTTGAGGAGATCTTCGCTGATGAACTTGCATTTTTGAATGACACGGGTGTTGAGATGAATCATCTCCCAATCAATGAAATTGAATCTCCACCCCTTCTTCTGAACTGTAAAAAGAATGCGAGTAATCCATCACATTCACTGCATCGTCTCTCCAAAATGAAACGCACACACATTCTATTCCACCACTTAACCTTTCCCCACTTCTTCTTCCACCAACCAGAACACTGCATTGATAAAATTTTTGAATGGTTGGTGTTAACTTTCGGTCTTTGCAAAGCTTGGCATCGACCAATGATTTTTGACCCCCACTTGTGATTTTAAAAGATTAACATTGCATAACTCAAGTTTGGGGGGGTACATTATCCAGCTCCTAAAAAGAAAATTTTTTACAAAGTGATAAGCCAAAAATAAGTTTGGGGGAGGATCTTCATTTAAATATTTTGCCCCCGCTAATAAATTCCTCCCAAGCTTACAGGTTTTTCAAGATTTAGCAGAAGGCAACAGTGAGGACACTGTTGAAAACAGGTTTGGGGGAGGTTTGTGCTTATTTTTGCATCATTTGCATATCATTTGCATAAGCACAAAACATTTTTTTTGAAAACCTATAAAAATTTAAAAAATTTCAAAATTATAAAAATATTTTTTGTACATAAATAAGATAATGAAAGATTAGATAGTGAAAAATTACATCCATGAGATTAGAAAAATTTAAGAAAACTAAGAAAATTAGAAGTTTTCTTATACGAACTAGTAATAAGTAGTTATGAGCCGTTGTCCCAAGGGTTAGTAAGATGAAGGACGTCACTAATCTGAGGATAAAACTAAGTCTGAAAAATAGTTTCTATTCTGGAAGCCAAATATTTTGAACGTTGCTACCCTGCTATTCGTACTTACACACGTCTTAAAGCCTGGGATAGTAGAGGATACCTTGAAATGCTCTTGTTTTAAAGCCAAAAGTATGAAGGAAATAAAAAAAAAATGAATAAAATATAAAGTGGTGAGAAAAATGAACACTGGTTTTGTTATCACCAAGGGCAATAAAAAATTTATAGCGAGGGTGCTTCTTCACCTAGTGCCCTAAGGCCAACTGGTCTGGGAGTCACTGCTATGCCTGAGGTGGTGCAAGACGAGGAAAATACACCAAGTAAGCAAGCACAGGAGTAATCGGTCGGTTAGTATCTCAAGAAGTATTAACGGTCGCATGAAAGTGTGTGAGCAATCTCATCTAAATATTCATTAATTAAAAAGTACTGAGGCTGATGGGCAAGAGTATGATAGCTTGAATTGAATTCTCCGGATGTAGGGATGTCTTTACACACACGCAGGGTTATATGATCGATGTTTGGAAGAAAGATAGGAATGAAAAATAAGACGATATTTTATTAAGGGAGGACGTGATTTCTAACATCTTTTCATGACCATTAAGATAGGGCTCATGACAACCGAAAAGCTAGCTTAGTTGGAAACCCTAATTTTCGAAGCTTTTCTTTTACAATTCTTGTCTTTAAATGTAATATTCATAATCTTCCTTTTATTATTGGATTTTGTGGGTGCAATCCGCTGAAAACCCTCAGGAGACAACACTCCTCCTACTAGGGACACCTAGAGGTTTAAAGGCTTGTTGCACGTGCTCAGTGCAATCGTGTTGCCTACGAAAGTGTGCTAGATAGTTTTTCTCTTTCTTTATTTTCTCCTTCTCCTTTTAATAAAACATTCGCTCGAGACGATCGAAATTAAGTTTGGGGGTATTTGATCAGTCGAAAATAATGTATTTTAAACACGGCAATTTCCCCATCTTTTGCATACATTTAGAAGTGTTCGGTATTCATATTTCACATATTAGCAAATCAGTCGTAAAATACCAGATTGCATGTATTAGACTTTTAAACCAACACTTTAAGGGAAATTGACCGCATTTCATGGCATCGCATCATTTCTGTATTTGCGCAACACTTGTCTTGAGTCTGTGCAGGAAAATACGGAAGAAAAACCAAAGAGCTGATCAAATTTACGCCAACTCTATGATTTCAGATCTGGTAGCACTACAGAAGGAGTTACAATATTCAACATATCATAAAAGCCCACAAGTATTAGCCCAAATATGTACCAGAGAGCGCAAGCCCTAAAGCTTCAAAAGCGCCGCGGATCCGCGGCGGGAGCCTGCTTGCGCCGCGGATCCGCCGCGCCTCTGCCACATCATCGCTTCATTTCTAGTGCATAATTCTTCTCCCAGGGCCCACATTCCTTTATGATACTTCAAATTCCAGAAAGACCTCGAAGCTACTGCCAGATCAGCAAAGATCATTAAGCAAGGCTAATCCTAATTAAGCTCCTAACTAACCTCTTCTAGAAGCTTCTCCCCTAACTAACTTTTGGAGGGAAATTTGAATTTCCTCAACAAACTTTAGGAGGGAAACTTAGAATTTGAAATCCTAGATCTAGGGTTTAGATGTCTATAAATAGGAGCCTAGATCTAAGGGTTGAGGGGATCATCATTAGTTGTTAATCTTTTAGTTAGCTAATTCCCTCTTTCATCATCTTCTCCCACAAGTCTAGTGACAAGGCTTGTGCGAAACCCTAACCCTAATTCCACTCCAAATTCAAGATCTTGAGTACCAATCAAGCGAGAAGCCTTCAACCTTTTAGGAGCCGAGCCGATCTTCAATCGGGCAAGTGATCCAAACCGATCCGCGACTCAAGGAGACGAGCGAAGCCAAATCGACGATCGAGTTCTTCCTCTTGTAGTTCTTGAGCGAATGTAATGAAATTGTTGATATAAATAAAAGGTGAAATTCTTTAATCTTGCTTTCTTTTAATTCTTGCATCATGATTAGATCTCAATTTGTGATTGTGGTTCTTGTTGTGATGTTTGAGTAAAACTCCGCTCGTAAAGGAGTCGAGACGATTGTAGAATGATGATGTAACAAATCTTAATACGATTTTTAAGTCCTACGAGCTTTGTAAACCCTAGCAAGTTCAAGAATCGATGACCTAGTTTCGCTGCGATACTTTCTTGATTGTGATCGCTCGAAATTAGGGAACTACGATCGTTTCTTGAATTTACTAGAGGCTAGAATGTGAATGATATCGACGAAAGAATAAGGGATAAGATGAAACCCTAGTTTCATAAGAAATCCCTAATTCTCGATCGATCATCATCGATCTAGTATCAATTCATCGAAAGATAAGAATACGTAATTGTAAGATTACATCACATCTATAGATCTGATCGATTCCTACGAGCCTCATTTCGATTCTTGATATTTGGTTTGGAAAAATCATCAAACTATCAATTCTTGATTCTATCTTTTCTTAGATCAAGATATTTTCTTTTTCTTGAAATACAAAAATTTAAATCATGAATTGTTTTGTTTTCTTTTCTTAAAGTTTCGACTCATCTAATTCAAAAGACGAACGATTACACTTTCCCTGTGGACGATCCGCACTCACTAACAATCTACATCCGACACCGTAGTTGATTGCGGTCAAATAATTTTTTGGTTGTGATTTCTATTCTATTTTCTACATACACAACGGAAAAACGTTACAATCAACTACCCTAATCCAATCTGCATCATATGCATAAGCAGATAAATACTAGTTAGCTACCGCACACTACGCCTTGACGCAGGCCAACAAACGTAGCACGAATACTAACTACTACTTATCTGAAATGACGGAGGGCTACGACAGGTTTTTCTGAAAACCTATTGCGTAATGAACTTGATATCGTTGTTGAATCAAATGATTTTAAAATGGAGTGTTTTTGAGGCTTTTCTAGTTTTGCTAAAGGAGTCACTCCCGGTGAAGGGATCGTCGGTCCTTTCCTCGTCGAATGAGGTCCGGGATATATCATATATATCACTGTGCAAAGCAAAAACTCTTAAAAGCAATCAAAAGACAAACCGAGTGTGTAGCATCTGCCAGTTATTGCTAAAGGAGTCACTCCCGGTAAAGGGATCTCGGTCCTTTCCTCATCGAATAAGGTGCAGGATATATCACATATACCGCTGTGCAAAGCAAGAACTATAGCTACCTGTTTTATTTTGAAATTCGATTCTACAACATCTTTAGGTTTCTTTTATTTCATTAATCACATTAATGAAGTCCCATCATTTAAGTACCTAAACATCACAGATAAATACGACGTACACTTATGCCATCCGCATTCGCCTCGATGTCCCCTCATGCACCGTTAGGTTAGGTAACTAACGGCAGAGCAGGGCAGGGCTAGCGCGGGTGTAAAACATAAGTAACATCTATATAATATATCATATATACTATATACAGTATCTATCACAGAACATCACATGATCACATCACAGATATCGCAGCAGAAGAATCATATGAAATATTGGATATATTAGGACGTCCGTGTTTTCAATACGAGCCAGTATAAAACACGGATTCCACGGTCGCGATGAATAGCCAAACCCACACCCCTAGACCCCTACGAGAGCGGAAAGCAACCCTTCCAATTCTAGAGTTAGGAGACCCGGACTCGACTCCTCGAGTTGGTCTCCCACTGGACTCCAGAACCCGGTTACTTGTGCTCTCCTCCTTGGGTCTATCCTAGTGCGGAAAAGTAAATAATATACAAAAGGTGACATCTTCCGTAACCTGGAAGTGCCCCAATAAAAGAATATTACATACAAGTTTTTACATGAATGAAAATGAAAAACACTCATCTCACATAAAAACCCCCGGCTATTCAAACACGACGATCCAATATAACATATCCAGCAACACATAACATCACATGTCATCAACGTAAGTAAATATGCGCATCCCAATTGTCGTTGACATATAGCAACGAAACCGGCGATATCACATATTACAATTACGGTCACAGAAAAGAAAGTGTAAAACTACAACAGTTGGAATCCGCAACCTGCATAGACATCGCATGCCTAATCAAATGAATTCCTTAGACATCGCATGCCTAACAATTATAAACCCCGCATTTTAGTCTCATTATCGAAAACTCTTTTCAATATCAAGTCGGGCAATTCAACAAGATTCCCGACATCCTGATCGAATGCTCGTCGCAAACTTTACTAGGCGGCCGCACCCCCGATACCGTCGACGAAGTGCACCAAGGCGGAACACCGCTACCTCGAGCACCCGGACGGATGCTTTCGGGGACGGGGTTCTCCTACAGTCACTTGGTCGGGGCTATGGAGTGAGGCTGTCTATTAAGTTTACCCGGCGAGTATCCGCGTACGCTACGTGATTGCGACGGACTTTTGATCACATCAAAATTCCGTGGCAACCGATCAAGTGAGACTAAACTGCTATGTTTATAATATTCATTCCGTTATCTCATAACTTCTTGTGAATTCCAATTATTGTATCACATTCCGGATAAATAGAAAATGTTAAACTTTCCGATCGAACAATCGAACACCCAAGTTTTCCCGAAACCGCTCAACACATGAAATATGTTCAAAGACATTCACTTCATGCCTCAGTACCAATGGTCCAGCCGTAGAAGGGTCAAGCCAACGCCTCACATGTGGCACGCCGTACTCCCCCAAACCCGAAGGTTCAAAGGGCAGTTCAAGACGGTCACATAATCGAGTTAAGGTTTGTTGTCTTCAAGAGGGTCCATCGCGTTACTTGCACTACTTAGAACGTCTTTAAACTATGGAAAGATACAACACTTGGAAATTTCCCGGCAGGGGAAAAAGTGGGTATTTATATCCGGTCGAACTTTTTAACATATTCTAAAGTTACCCGGAAAAACACATAGACAAAATCAAAAAATCCGATCGAATTATCGAAACCCCAAAGCATCCCAGAGAACTCAACTCTTGAGTACAAATTAAAAATTCCCAGAAAACCCAGCACCACAAAATAGGAATTACTGTGCAAAATTTAAATGCTGATGTGACTAATTGGCCGCGGAACCGCCGCACAAGCCATGCTTGTGCCGCGGTTCCGCCGCGCTTTGGTTGAATCATGAGTACGTGCTTCACAGTAATTCATCAATTTCCCTGATGAATTTTCTGCATATTTTTAATTTGGAAAAATCCCCGATTTCAGAAATTGTACAGAGAGAAATTTGAGAGTTAGGGTTTCGGTTCGATCGGACTTCTAACTCCGTCTACGCATCTCCTAAGGCTCTAGTTAGGCTCTGATACCACTGTAGGGTTCCTGGGCACACTAATGAGGTCTCACAAGGCATCAACCATGCCAATTTCAAATTTTACAAGTGTCGAGAAACCCTAATACGGATCGTTAACTAGATTTTAGGCGAAACAAGTAACTAGTTAACAACTTAACTAAGTGAACGGAAATACAACCTTTGTAGATCCGGTTCTCCACCTCCATAGCTCCATGATGAAGTCCCTTTGCTGTCCAAATCAAATCCCGGGCTCTAGCGTCGGCTTCATCGGAGAAATGGGCAGGCTAGGTCATCGACTACGATGCCGAAGATGATCTACGTCGAGGCATCACAAGATCAAGCTCCCACTTCACCAAGTCATGAAACTTGTGAAGAAAACACCCTTTACTACTTGGCAAGAGGTAGAGGATGAAGAAATAGGAGGTGGGTTCACTTTAGAATTGGATTTCTCACTCTTTTCATCAAATCACCATTGATGAAAGCTAGGTTTTCTTCTTGAAGAAGAAGATGATTATTATGATAAGTTAATTAAATCCAAAAGAAAAATGAATACTTATCATAATATGAACCATGGTTATGTGTAGAGAATTGACTAAGGTTAGATGAATGGTTAGGGTTAAGGATGAAGACAAAATGGTCACTTTGGTCAAAGCTTCATGAAGCTTCAACAAGCTTCAAGAATGAAAGCAACTATTTTGTTTTCTTATCCCATTTCTTTTTAATCCAATTAAAAAGATAAATGAATGAAAAAAAAAAAACCTAACCATTTACTTAACCAAGGTTTAATTCTTTACACAAACCCTAGCATTCATGTATCATCAAACATGATACAATCAAGTGCACAAAAGTATATCACAAATACAACTTGTGCAATGCAAGTGAGAAAATCCATTTAAAGTGAACCAATACTAGTTAATGCAAAGTAATATATCAAATATATAATTATGCATTAAATCATTAAATCAACACTTGATTTAATGATCCGGTCATATCGCATGTGACCGACTAATATCCAATTTATCGGCTTATCGAATCAATCCTTGATTTGATAACTAGGTTATATCGCATAAAACCATATCGATACATTCATCGCGAGAATAGAATACGGTATCACATACACGCATTATTCTCGGTCCCGCACATATCTCATATGCGCTCCTATTTCGTTTCGCTTGAGCCAGGAAACCTCTGTGTAGGACTCTAAAGACTCGTCAATACGCCGGCAGCAGGTGATGATCATATCAAACACCCACAAGCCGCAAGCGGTCTGCTAAACGTAACGGCCACCCGGGTATTGAGCGATCAGAAGATCGACGAGCAAGCCCGCTCACACTCCTGTGAATCCAACCAGTAACACTTACCGTACAGTCCGGTCTCGTCGTCTGATATGTCGCATATCTCGCCTAGGGGTGGTAAACGTCAGATCCCAACAGCTCGATAAGTCGTGTCGATATGAGGTCTATAACAGTTCGAGAAACTATTGGTAACACTTACCAGTAAATCTCAGCAACCCTGGCCAGGGATTTCCGGTTATAGCCAATCGAACACAGCGCAACATCAACCCCCTATACCGGGAGAGACGAATCCCCTCCTATCGCTCATTGCCTCCATGTGACTCGGGACTGTACCCAAAAACCACCGTTTTGCATGCCCTCTTGGACATGGTAAGGTGGAAATCAAAGCACAGTGGGAATCACACAAGACTCTATGACGATCTCGGGTCAACAGATTACTCTGTACCAGTGTCACCAGAGAACTGCCATCTGACGTAAGGTATAATACCATCTGGGAGTTCTCGGCGAGTCCGTCCAGTGGAGAGTGTACCCAGTCTCCACTGAGCACCCGTATATCATCTCTGATGTCAAACACCAATGGATATGGGATCATCCATCGCCCATCTGTATGGGTCGAGAAGGTATACGCTAGTCTACTCTGGTATATCGATGCCCCGTCTCGATATACCCACGACTAGGGACTTTGAAGGATGTACTTATGGACTACCATGTCCCCACTAGTATGATCCACATCATAGTCTAGGTAGTCAAGTACACACCCTAAGGGCTTTACCAACATGTAACAGAGAGACAATCAGTGTACATGTTAAGGTAAAGAGCAACCAGATAGCATACTATCATGTCGAGCAAGAAAGTCCTCCCTATATATGTCCAAGCACCCACTACAATATACATCCTATATATAGTAATGGCCTCTAGGGCATACATATAACTAACAGTTAGGTCCGTACCCTCCTCGTCTTATAGGATGATAGGATCCCTGATAGCTTAATGCCGCCGTACGATGATTTTCCGTACGTGATGAGTTTGACTTGAGGTTTGATCCATACCCTTGACTAGTGGTTGCTGTACGATGGATTATACCGTACGTGGTGCTGTGAGGCTCGATGCCGATTGATAGGTTCACCGACTCAGACATATGATAGTTACGTATACCTTATAGCTTTTAGCTGATGATTTACCTTATGCGATTTACCTTATGCTGCATTCATGATATTATTATTGCATTGCATATACCTGTGTTAGTGCACTTACACCATTATCGATGATGCGTATGTTACACGTACACAGATTTTCTGGCTCACACACTTCATCATCGATAATTGCCATGCCACTGCACAGTAGGATTGCAGCATCATGATATTACTCTTTTGCACAATTTACTTGCTATAGTTACCTGTGCACTTTATTATGACGTTGCATTTGACTTTGGAGATATTGGGAACCGCAAGACATATTTTCAAAACTGGAATTATTTAAAGGAGCGGTTTTCCCTTAATATGATATATCAATGTTCCATGTTGCATGATATATGGATATGCTTACATTTCATCATATGTCGCATACATCATGCTTTATGATTTTATGCATTGAGATATGCTGTTTTCATGAGATTTCTGGATTTGAGAACCGTGGTCATTTTAAAAGAAAGTTTGTATTGTTTTAAAAACCCGGTTTCTCTTGATATGATATTTCAGTGCATCCACCATGTGTTTTCTCGGTTCTGAGAGTGGCATGTGAAACCCGATTCGAGGAGCGGTAGGCGCCGTCTGCGGGTACATGGTGGACCCGGTGAGGTACCCCGGGACAAGAAGACTCGTATATATTAGACGGTGAGCCTGGCAGGGGAGCACTACATACCGGTGATAGTATTTGGACTCGGCGGTTATCCGGAGGATACCGACCGGAGTAGCGAGACGGATATGAGGGCTGAACAGGGTGTGCGGCGCCTGAGGGCCGATCTGAGGATGCGGCACCTGAGATATATGAGGATTTACGTGTCGATGCTGGACACGATTTTCATGATGTTTCGAGTGTCGATGCTGGACACTCAGGTTCCATGATTTTGAGGTGTCGCGAGGGACGCATGTTGATTTATATCCTCATATTTTCATGCTTATGCTTTTATAATATTTACATGCATGATGTTGTTGCGTCAGTGGTTGACGCGTGGAATCGATCCATATACATACATACATTGATTTTACTGTTGGATGTCATACACATGCTTATAGACATTGACTATCTTGTTGGCACACATACAAACCCGGTCACCCTAGATATCATACTATTACCTTTATGATATAGTTGACCTAGGAGTCGTTGTTTATTCGATTTCTATCTGTTGATATTTTTCTACTCACGAGTTGGAAACTTACCCCGTTGTGCCACAGCTCTTGCAGGTTGACCGCATGGATCAGTAGTGGCTTCGCTGGCACACAATTGCATTCGGGTGTTTTGCATTGGTAGGTGGCACACTTGTATCGTACCCACTCTTGTATCTATATTTCATATTGTATCTAATTAACTCCATCAATCAAAATTTGTAAATTGTATAAGTAATGAGACTTAGTGGGATTGTGGTTGCGAGACTTAGAGCGAGGGGTTTTTCGCTACTTGTGGTATTTATGTCTTGCTTTTCTTTATCTTTTGTGGTGATCTTCGCCGTTGGGCGTCGTATACTCATATTTACTGTCTTGCGTGGTTGTGATCCGCCGTTTGGCGAAAAGCTAGCTCCCGCTTGGGGATGCCATTATTCTTATTATGTATTTGTGGTTTTGGATCAAAATATACAAAGGAGGTGCTACCCAATTTTCAAAAAGACGAAACCTATTTTTAAACTTGCATAATCTACTTGCATTTTCATGTTCCTTTTCTTTGCACTAAGAAAACATGATTTCATTATACCTTTATTTCAAAACTTCACCTCCTTTATTTTTCTTGAAAGGTTTAAATTTCTGGGCTTCAGCTTACTTGAATTATGTTACGCCTTTAGACGTTGCGTGATTTAAATGCTGGTCACGAGCTAATAATTCAGGTCGTGACAAAGTTGGTATCAAAGCATTAGGTTTAACCTTTGTTCGAGTCTATGTTTGACTATGCGGAGTCGAGGGCGGGTATGTATTTCGGAACCTAGGCTTGACCTTATGGAACTTAGACTTGAACGGGGGGGGGGGTATTAGACCCGAACTTTCGTTTCATAGGTTGACCCTGATTGATGGAATTGGTAGCTTGAGTAAAGTGACGCACTGTACGTATGTTCCGCGTCATATTTACGATACGATACTCCACTTAAGAAACCTTAGGATACACTTATTTTGAGACCAGTGATTCTCTTCGTATCCATGATTATACATCCATTTGAGATCCTTGATTCTTTTCGTTTCCGTGATTATACTCTTATTGATGCTGTTCCTTCTTATGATCGTGTATCCATTCTGGATCTGTCGTTTCCTTTCATGCCGTTAATCTACTTTCTTCGATACTCGATTGAGCTTCCTGTCACCATGGTTTAAGCGTAGTTGAGCTGCTGCTAGTGTGGAGGTCCGGGCGAGCTCGTCAGGTACAAGGGCTGACCATTGTGTTTTCTGGTGATATGGGAACGTCTCAATATCGTGTTGTGTTGTGACCTCCTGTTGAGGTGAGTGTTTAGTTTTGCACCGGATGATCGGGCCATTGTTAGAGCTACCAGTTACGAGAGGACTGTTGATGTACAGCCTACCTCAGAGATTGTGATGTCGTCTACCGTGCAAACAGATGACCCAGCTGTCGCTGAGATTGACGGGATGTCGCTTCCAGAGCGTACGAGCTGAGATCGCCGAAGCTTCCAAGCAGAAATACGACAGATGATAGCTAGTCTACCCTGAGTTAAGAGACGAAGGTGATTCATCAGATTGATGCGCTGACGTAGGCCCAGTTGAGTTGAAGATTTCCAGTGTGGAGAGTCTTACTCAGATCTAGAGCAGACCGATCCAGAGATGGCCGCTGATGTATCGCCTTTCTTGAAGGATTGAGGCATTGTTTAGCGTCCGGACGGAGGGTATTCGCATGTCGGCTAGGCGAAGTTAAAAAGTTCGAACGAGTGTCAAAAACCAATTTTCCCCAAGTTTAAAGTGTTCGGAGGAACATGCAGGTAATTCTATAGACCTTCTAGAAGAATGAAACCCTAACTCGACATGATGACCATGGAACCGCTTTAAACCTTAGGGTTTGTGGCAGTTTAGTAGTGCCATCAGTAAGGCTTGGGTTTGCCCTTCTACGGCTGGTCCAGAGATGCTGTGGTATATACCAGATGTTTTTAGACTGCGCTCAGGTGTTGAGCCTTCGGGAATTTTTGGGACCTTGATGATTCGATCGAAAAGTTTGACGTCGTCCAGATATCATATGATAAGAGACTAGTAAGCTGACCGGCTTCGGATAGAGGACCTCACCCTGATGCGTTGTGAGTTGATCGAGGACGGACGAGTGTTAAGTATTCCTACGAGGGTTGGGACGAGTTCCCGAGGACGTGTTCGGCCAGATATCTTCTACAGAGTGATGAAGATACAGAGTACGCGATTTCGAGTCCGTGTGAGAAACTTCGGATTGACCGTGGCCGAGAACTGTAGCAGCACGCAGACAGCAAGACGTGACGTCGAAGCGGACGATGATAAAGACGAGTGGAGCCGGAGGTCTATGCGCAATGCTGACGAGCTGTTACTACTCCCCGTCGAGATTAGAGATCTGATATGTATACAGAGGCGTTGGGATACGGCCCATTCCCGAGGGAAGGTGTGCGGAACACGCAGATGTACAGAAAACGAGAAAAGATTATGCAAGAATACCAGCCTCCGTACAGTTCGGCATAGGCGAGATCGGAAGAGACCTTGAGCAGGATTCCTTCCGGGACACTGCTGCAATAAGATTTGCATCCAGGATCAGATGTGTCACGTGTATTCAGAGAGCCAGAGGCCGACGCCGGTAACGTGCTGCCTTACAAGTGGTCGTGATGAATGACTGGGAGATGACCAGAGAAGTGCCAGAACGGAATCGTTCCCGTTAGCACACCTGACTGGGCCGATGAGCCGATGGATTGTGAGATTGGTAAATCCACGGAGAAGATGAGTACCCAGAGATAGAAGACACCAGACCGTGAGCAAGAGGCAAGCGGATGTTCTTGTTCTGCCGGTTTTGGGCGCACCGATTCATTTTTCGATATTGTAGGAGGTGTACCTCAATGTCCTTTGTTGCGATTTGCGTTTGTGATCTGAGTATCACGCTTATATCACTTGGATTTGAGTTTTGATGATGAGTTTCCTGATATTGATTTCGTGCACCATAGCTGCACTTACTGGATATTTATATTTTGTGCATAGTTATTGCACCTGAGATATGTTTTTATACACCATTGTGTTGGTTTTTGATTTGTGCATATTTATTGCACTTGATGTCGATTTTGTACCTTCGTAGCATGTGTTTATGATTTCGTGGATTTCATACGAATGATTTGATTTTTGCACTCGGTATAGCTTATATGTGCTTGTAGTGCATTGATACGTATTTTGTGCACCACAGTTGCACCTGACTTCGTTTTGATGTCAATTGAGATATTTATTGTGATTTTATGCCTAGGGCATGCATATAATTTGATTTATGCTTTCGGCATAGTTTTCATGCACTTTTTAGTATTTTGATTTTCTTTTCTGCAGACCGATGTATATGGTTGTGAGATTATATACCACAGTATACCTGATTTGGATTTGGATTGAAAGGTGTTGTATACCGTCAATTTCGATTTTGATACTCGATATTTGTTTTGTGCACCTTATGCACCTGACTGGATTCTTGCGCATATTTGACGCGCTTGGAGTGGAATTTTGCGCATGTTCGGCTCTTGATATTGGATTTCGTGATTTTATGCATGTGGGATGTACATGATTTAGATTTTATTCGTGCATGTTAGATGCACCTGATTTAGATTTTCGCACGTGTTGGGCGCACGATATGAGGTGTGATTTTGGTGCACACCAGATGCACTAAATCGGGATTCTTGTGCATATCAGATGCACCCGATATTGTTGTCGTGCACACCCGTTGCACTGGACAAATGCTTTCGTGCACACCCGTTGCATGTAGTTTTGGCTTTTGTGCATATTGTGCCACCTGTGCTTGGATTTAATTTCCGTGCGCACCAGACGCACGTGATTGTTTGATTCGCCTTTTGAGGCTGATTTTGCTTTTGAGCACCTTGTTTTCGTTTTGGCACCATATTATATAGTGGCCAAACAAGACTGATCTGAGAACAATACCTGAGTACTTTGCATGCATTAAAAGTTTACCAAGAGATTTTGAAAAAGAGCTATAGTCTCGCTATTTCCTACGTGTCCGTGAGCGATACGAACGTTTATAAAGGAAAACCTTTTGTGATATTTTGAAAAACGACGAAACATGTATTTAGGAAAACATATATAGAAATATATTATTATTGTGTTAAAATGAGCGTCTGTCACTTATGCCGTGAGTTACGCATTCACGCAGCGATTTAGAAGAGATTTTCGCATGAGTTTTATTTAGTTCTTGAAAGTTTTCCAAAGATGCGTACTATACACGTATTATAGTACTTGACTAGTGTATATTGGATTTCAGTAGTGGATTTCGAGATCTGTATCTCTATTGCAACTCCGAGAATATGCGTGCAAATCTGATGAATTGCGTAATGCTTGACGGAGTTCGATTTTGAGTTTAGTACTCGTTTTCATGCGCACTTGACGCGATGTGCTGTGTTATTTCTGTATTTTCCGTGATTTCGGAACCCCGTTGATTTGAGTTGATTATTGAAATGTTTTAGATTTTGGGGGTTAAATTTAAATTCGGGGACCGAATTTATTTAAGGGGGGAAGATTGTAACATTTCAGAAAATATAAAATATTATTTTTGGAAATTAATATTAAAATAATATTTTTCCCGAAAACTGCCAAATTTGCGAAACTGGGGTTTTCGAAAAAGGGTATAAATATATACCAATAATTATGAAATAAATGAAAATTAAAATGATTTATTCATTTAATAATATAATTAAAGGATTTGGCATTTTTAAAATTTATTATACGCAGTTTCGATAAAAACCCGATTAGTGCACTGCTAATCGCGATTAAGCCAAATCCGTGTTTCTACAGTTTTCCATGGCTAGTGCACCATGACATGTTACATGTTGTTTCATTTTATTTGTGTTATGGTTTTATTGTGGTGAAAAAAGAAAAAGAAAAAGAAAAGAAAAAGGTGTCATGATGAGTTGGAGAGAGAAAGGGGACATAATGATGACTTGGAGAGAGAGTGTGCGTGTGAAAATATGTGAGAGAGAGAAGGGGGCTACTGCCATATACATTTCCCCCATCATTTCCTCCTCCTTCTTCATCTTCCTCCAACCCCACTTCCCTCCACTTAAAGCCCGAGATCCATCTCCAAATAATCCCCAAAACCCTAAACACCTTTCACAAAAGTTGATCCCCTCTTCACCCTCTACACATTGAACCAAACAAAGTGGGATTTTGACAACATTGGGACTACTAGGGTTCTCTTGAGTTCATCCATGAGGTATAATCATTTCCACTTAGTTAGTTTTATTTTTCTTGTGTTTTAGATAAATTAGAAGCTTGATTGGTTGGGTGGTTGTGGAGATAGAAATCCTTAGAGAAGGTTTAGGGTTAAAGATGGTTTTAGTGAACTCTTATGGCTGTGCAGGACCTGAGATTTAGTATGGGAAACTAAAATACAGATTTAGGATTTTATTTCATGTCGGTTTGTGAGAATTTAGGGTGTGCAGGGAAATCTGGAGCAAATCGGGGGATTTCTGAAAGAAGAAAACAACTCTAGAGACCTAATTGGGACCATAGGAAGCCACCATGACAAAATGAAGCCCATAGGAGACAGGGGGCCGAGGAGGCCGGTTTTTAATGGTAGGTGGCCGGCCACTTGGTGGGGTGTGGTGTCGGGGTTGGTCCAGTAGCTCAAATATATAATATACATCATCCTAGACTTGTTTGCTTGGCTTTATTTGACCTGAGTCAAAATCTAGGAGCTTTTTAGTGTGATTTTTGCTATGTTTTCCGTATTTTGAAATGTCAATTCTTGTTATTTGGATTTGTATTTGGTTGTGGGATGTTCGTACAACAACAACAAGGGTAGTTTGGTTGATTTAGTACGCGTATGCTATAGGTTCTAACCTACGAGCAAGGCGCGTGCCGCTTTGGATTTCAGAACCTGATTTTAATAGCGTTGCGATGTGTGTTGTTATTGTAGGTACCTTCGCGTGGATTCCGAGGAGACGGAGCGTGGTGTCATCGAATTCGGCAAGCGAAGACCAAGGTGAGTGGATCTATATCCACGGGGAAAGTCGGGCGGATGGCGTATAGCACCCCCGCAAAGTTTTGGTGGAAACCGATTTGTAGCTTATGGTTAAGAAAACCTAGATTGGGAAACTAGGGTTAGGGTTAAATGATAGTTAGTAAAACCATATTAGAAACTAAGGATAGTTAGAAGTGATATAATACGGCTAATATGTGATGACGGTATTTGAGGATGATATTGACGATACTGCCGTTTAGGGTACTATAGGACTTGATAGTCGACGTAGATGTGTCATCCGAACCATACATATTTCCAAACTGAAGAATCTTATGCATCTTTTAAACAGTTACCTTGAGGAACGTTATGGATTTTCAAATGATATATTTTCTTAAAAAACACCGTAACCCCTATTTTCAAAACTACGATTCTCTTTTTTATAAAATCTGCTTGTATGGTTCGGGTGTGTATGTTAGATTAGATACTTATACATAGTAGAGATAAAATGTTTATGTAAACTCGACTTGATGTGAGATATGAATGCGATAAAAGAATATGAGACGGATATGATGATATGATGAGTTGATGGTATGATGGTTTACGGGTGCGAGTCGATTGAGATGAATTTTACCCTGTCGGTCCCCTGATATAGGATTATTGCGGATCCGACCTAGGACATAGGTATATAGAGACATTTATATATGTTGTGAATCGTGAGTGATAGCCGTACGAGACATTATGTCCGTATCCTCCTCGTGTTATAGGATGATAAAATCCCTGATAGCTTAATGTCGCCGTACGATGATTTTCCGTACGTGATGAGTTTGACTTGAGGTTTGATCCATACCCTTGACTAGTGGTTGCCGTACGATGGATTATACCGTATGTGGTGCTGTGAGACTCGATGCCGATTGATAGGTGTTAGTTATATGTATGCCCTAGAGGCCATTGCTATACATAGGATGTATATTGTAGTGGATGCTGGAACATATATAGGGAGGACTTTCTTGCTCGACATGATAGTATGCTATCTGGTTGCTCTTTACCTTAACGTGCACACTGATCGTCTCTCTGTTACATGTTAGTACATCCCTTAGGATGTGTACTTGACTACCTGGACTATGATGCAGATCATACTAGTAGGGACATGGTAGTCCATAATTACATCCTTCAAGGTCCCTAGTCGTGGGTATATCGAGACGGGGCATCGATACACCAGAGTAGACTAGCGTATACCTTCTCGACCCATACAGATGGGCGATGGATGATCCCATATCCATTGGTGTTTGACATCAGAGATGATATACGGGTGCTCAGTGGAGACTGGGTATACTGGACGGACTCGCCGAGAACTCCTAGATGGTATTATACCTTACGTCAGATGGCAGTTCTCTAGTGACACTGGTACAGAGTAGTCTGTTGACCCGAGATCATCATAGAGTCTTGTGTGGTTCCCACTGTGCTTTGATTTCTACCTTACCACGTCCAAGAGGGCGTGCAAAACGGTGGCTTTTGGGTACAGTCCCGAGTCACATGGAGGCAATGAGCGATAGGAGGGGATTCGTCTCTCCCGGTATAGGGGGTTGATGTTGCGCTGTGTTCGATTGGCTATAACCGGAAATCCCTGGCCAGGGTTGCTGAGATTTACTGGTAAGTGTTACCAGTAGTTTCTCGAACTATTATAGATCTCATATCGACACGACTTATCGAGCTGTTGGGGTCTGACGTTTACCACCCCTAGGCGAGATATGCGACATATCAGACGACGAGACCGGACTGTACGGTAAGTGTTACTGGTTGGATTCCCAGGAGTGTGAGCGGACTTGCTCGTCGATCTTCTGATCGCTCAATATCCGGGTGGCCGTTACGTTTAGCAGACCGCTTACGGCTTGTGGGTGTTTGATATGATCATCACCTGCTACCGGCGTATTGACGAGTCTTTAGAGTCCTACACAGAGGTCTCCTGGCTCAAGCGAAACGAAATAGGAGCGCATATGAGATATGTACGGGACGGAGAATAATGCGTGTATGTGATACCGTATTTCATTCTCGCGATGAATGTATCGAATGGTTGTATGCGATATAACCTAGTTATCGAATCAAGGATTGATTCGATAAGCCGATACATTGAATATTAGTCGGTTATATGCGATATGACCGGATCGTTAAATCAAGTGTTGATTTAATGATTTAATGCATAATTATATATTTGATATATTACTTTGCATTAACTAGTATTGGTTCACTTTAAATGGTTTTTTCTCACTTGTTTGTGCACATTGTATATGTGATATACTTTTGTGCACTTGTTTGTATCATGTTTGATGATACATGCTAACTTGGTTAAGAGTATGATTAAACCATGGTTAGTTAATGGTTAGGGTTTCATTTGATTTATTTATGCATTTATTTTGTTTTGATAAAAGGAAAAAGTGAAAATGGTTGCTTTCAAGATGAAGCTTGTTGAAGCTTCATGAAGGTTTGACCAAGTGACCATTTTGTCTTCATCTCCTTACCCTAACCATTCCCACTAACCATAGTTTATTCTCTACACCTAATCATGGTTTGTATATGATAAGTATTCATATTCTTTTCTTTTTATATTAACACTTATCATATTCATTATCTTCTTCTTCTTCTTCTTCACATGAAGAAAAGCTTGCTATCAACAATGGCAACTTGAGAAAATGAGTGAGAAATCCAATTCTAAAGTGAACCCACTTCCTATTTCTTCATCCTCTACCACTTGCCAAGTAGTATAGGGTGTTTTCTTCACTAGTTTCATGACTTGGTGAAGTGGGAGCTTGATCTTGTGATGCCTCGACGTAGATCATCTTCGGCATCGTAGTCGATGACCTAGCCCGCCCATTTCTCCGATGAAGCCAACGCTAGAGCCGGGGATTTGATTTGGACAGCAAGGGGACTTCATCATGGAGCTATGGAGGTGGAGCACCGGATCTACAAAGGTTGTATTTCCGTTCACTTAGAGTAAAGTCGTTTACATGTTTTTGTTTCGCCTAAAATTCTAGTTAACGATCCGTATTAGGGTTTCTCAGCACTTGTAAAATTTGAAATTGGCATGGTTGATGCCTTGTGAGACCTCATTAGTGTGCCTAGGAACCCTACAGTGGTATCAGAGCTACTAGGCATTGGATGTCGACCTATGGGGGGTTCTCACCGTGTGACAGTGTGGCGAAGCATAGGCTCTTACCCCTAGGGTGTCCCGAGACCGGAAGGTGTTCCGGTGGGTTGTAGTCCTCGCGAGGGGGCATGCGTAAAAAGTAGCTGCTGAGGGACCCGTTGGTGCCACGGCGACCCCATTGGATGGGGTGGCTGCCTGACCTACAGTGGTATCATAGCAATAACTGGCAGATGCTACACACTCGGTTTGTCTTTTGATTGCTTTTAAGAGTTTTTACTTTGCACAGTGATATATATGATATATCCCGCACCTCATTCGACGAGGAAAGGACCGACGATCCCTTCACCGGGAGTGACTCCTTTAGCAAAACTAGAAAAGCCTCAAAAACACTCCATTTTAAAATCATTTGATTCTACAACGATATCAAGTTCATTACGCAATAGGTTTTCAGAAAAACCTGTCGTAGCCCTCTGTCATTTCAGATAAGTGGTAGTTAGTATTCGTGCTACGTTTGTTGGCCTGCGTCAAGGCGTAGTGTGCGGTAGCTAACTAGTATTTATCTGCTTATGCATATGATGCAGGTTGGATTAGGGTAGTCGTGCGACTTTGTTGGCCTACGTCAAGGGTCGTGCGGGTGGGTTTAATTCAATCAGGAAATGACGGGTTGAACTTGACTAGCGCACTATGGTTTGTTGGCCTGCGTCAAGGTCATAGGACGCTAGGGGCAAAATTATCGGGAATTTCAAGTGTTGAAATTTGCAATGAGATTGCATACCTTCTATGAGATAGTTGGATCCCGATACCCACTGCGAGTAAAAGTTACTCCTGGGAGAGTTTTACACATTACAATTAGCCGATCAAGTAGGTGTCTAGAAAGGTGTTAATGAGGTTACGCCTCTGGGAAAACGAGGTTTACATTAATTAGGTTCGTGCGAAAGCACGGGGGACCTCCCTCAAAGTACCGACACTGGCCTGGCTGAAAGATTGGCGAACTTGTAGTGTGTAATTAATCCCGGCTAGTCTTTCCTTTTAGGGTTTGAAGGAAGATTTGATAAAAACAGTGGGAGCCATCCTGATTAGATAATATAATAACCAATCTATTCTTGCAAGAGCGCACGCTGAGTGGTTTCTTCTCTCTCTCTCCAGGTAGCGACCATATCACGCCTTAATCAAGATAATAATACGGATATTTGACCGAACCCACTTGTTATTCTGACCTGGGGAACGTTGGTCCCGCTTCAACTTATAATTGTTATAAGACAGAGCAGGAAATTGGGGATTACCAGAATTCCCGTGCCGCCCAAACAAAGAGAGTGCATGCTGATGCATCATCTTCGGGTGTGTTCGTTACAAAGAACTGTTTCTCAGTATCCTCCGCATCCTGGGTATATGATACCGGATCAGGATCCCAGATATGTAATCTGTTACATAGGGCTGCAAAAAGGTAGAAAAACTGAGAACGGGTGATAAGTTTCATGAGGCAGAAAACGGGGCAAGTGTTGCAGCCAAGTCTGTTGGTCAGTGTCACCCTGTATTCCAAATACATTGATTCTGAACGAATGTTATTAGATACCGAACCTGATATACAAAATCATATCAATCTCTTTATTAGTAAAGAAATGATAAAATTTTGTATAGATGGATTATGTTTTGAACATTTCCTATATCAAAAGTTGATCGGTTCAGGCAAGTTATCTAAAAGCATTGATGTTCTAAATCAAACTACAGTTCTTTAGTATACCGAACACACAAAAGAGGAAGAGTTCAGAAATGAACGAATCCTTCTTAAGGCATTGTAGACTAGGTCATATCAATGCGATCCGACTGGCTGAAGTTACATTTAGATGCAAATTTAAATCTGTTTGAATTTACATCTTATGAAACTTGCCAGTCATGTCACAAAGATACGATGACCATAGCTCTGTTTACTGGAAGCAGAGAAAGAGTTAGTAAACTCTTGGGATGATACATGTTGATGTATGTAAGGTCCCCTGTCTACATATGCCAGGACTGGTTCTTTGTACTTCATTACATTCTCTGATGATCTTTCGAGATTCAGACCTATGTTCCTGTTGAAACACAAGTCCGAACCTTTTGAGATATTCACAGAATATAAGTTAGAAGTAGAGAACCAAAATACGGGTATAAGTATTATGTCCTTTGATGAGATCAAGATGTAGAATACTTGAGCACGAAATTCTTGGACTTTTCTAAAGGAGAATGAGATTCTCTCTCAGCATTACTCCTCCGTATACACTATAGCCAGATGGTATATCGGGGCGGAGCAATAACACCCTATGTGATAAGGTGTGCTCTATGATGAGTACTACTGAGTTACCTATTTCCTTTTTTGGGAGTTATGCACTTGAGAAGCTGCATACCTATTGAATAGGGTTCAAATCAAATCAGTTGCCTACCACTTCATATTTGATATGATAAGGGAAGAGCCCATCTCTTAAGTTAGTTAAGATTTGGGGTTGTCCAGCCTATGTCTGAAAAGCAAAATCCGGACAAGCTCGAGGCAAGGTCTGTAATGTAGAACTGGAAAGGTTCCAGCTATACAAACTACAGCAGATGATTTGATAAAACCAAAGGATTCGATAGTTACCAACGAACCTCAGCCTCTCCGCCGATCTTGTAGGGTTTCTCACCCACCTAAGAGATACTGCTGTTTCTCTATTACAGTGGGAGCGAGAATTGCATCATGAGATGATGACCCAACTAGTTTCAAGCTGGCCATCAGGAGTGGGACTCTGTAAGAATGGCTGGATGCTTAGCGATCTGAGATGGAATCCATGTACACCAACAAAGTATGGACTTTGGTTGCTATATCTGAAGGGTTAAATCCCCATCAGGAGCAAGTATATCTTGAGAAGATTACTTGGTGTAGATGGAAAAGTTGAGACTTTCAAAGCTAGACTTGTTAAAGCTTTTCGTCATCGACCAGGCGTGGATTATAATGAAACCTTTTCAAGTGGCTATGCTTAAGTCCATCCAGATCCTACTTGCCACGGCTACATACCATGACTACGATATCTGGCGAGTGGGTGCCATGACTGCTTTTCTAAATGATGTTTTAGAAGAGAACGTCTATAAGTACACAGCCAGAGGGCTTCGTAGACAGTGGGAGCAGCGGAAACGTGTACAAGATGCTTTATAGGATAAAGCAGGTATCGCGGAGTTGGAACATCTGTTTTGATGTGTTAGTCAAAGAGTTTGATATCATCAAAATGGTAGATGAACCTTGTATAAACAAAAGGGTAGTAGGGAGTATGGTGATGATCCTCGTAGAGTACGTGGATGACATACTCTTGATAAGAAAGGAGTTTCCTATGCTACGCTCGGTCAATCTCCGCTTATCACAATGATTCTCCATATAGGATCAAAGTGATACCTCCTAAATCCTGGATTTTGGATCTATGAGATAGATCTAATTGGATGTTAGGATTCTCACTAGTTGTAGTGAGATGGTATCAACCGATCCTGGGGAGAATCACTGGAAGTGTTCCAGGGTGATGAGAACGACTGAAGATCAGTCACAGGCATTGTCTTTACCCTCAGTAAAGGGACGGTATGTTGGAAGAGTTCCAAGCTAGATACCGTGGCATACTAGACGATAAAGGCTCGATACATCGCTACTTAAGATGCTACCAAAGAGGCAGTCTGAATGTATATTTGTTCATGAGATGAACTTAGTTCCTCCCATTGTGTGACAATGGAGTTGTGGCTTATGCCAAGGAACACCCGTCCCATCAGTGATCCAGACATATTCTAAGGCAGTGTCACCTGATCATGGAGATGGTTGATCTCCAGGGTGATCGAGGTTAGGAGAGTAGACTCAGAGGACAACACGGCGGATCCACTCACAAAGGCCTTTTTCCAGAGAGAGACTTTTATGGGATGGTTGAGTATGAGATACGCCAACCACTGCTATCAGATGGCCCTAGTGCAAGTGGGAGATTATTAGTTATATGTATGCCCTAGAGGCCATTGCTCTACATAGGATGTATATTGTAGTGGATGCTGGGACATATATAGGGAGGACTTTCTTGCTCGACATGATAGTATGCTATCTGGTTGCTCTTTACCTTAACGTGTACACTGATCGTCTCTCTGTTACATGTTGGTAAAGCCCTTAGGATGTGTACTTGACTACCTGGACTATGATGCGGATCATACTAGTGGGGACATGGTAGTCCATAAGTACATCCTTCAAGGTCCCTAGTCGTGGGTATATCGAGATGGGGCATCGATACACCAGAGTAGACTAGCATATACCTTCTCGACCCATACAGATGGGCGATGGATGATCCCATATCCATTGGTGTTTGACATCAGAGATGATATACGGGTGCTCAGTGGAGACTGGGTACACTGGACGGACTCACCGAGAACTCCCAGTTGGTATTATACCGTACGTCAGATGGCAGTTCTCTAGTGACACTGGTACAGAGTAGTCTGTTGACCCGAGATCGTCATAGAGTCTTGTGTGGTTCCTACTGTGCTTTGATTTCCACCTTACCACGTCCAAGAGGGCGTGTAAAACGGTGGCTTTTGGGTACAGTCCCGAGTCATATGGAGGCAATGAGCGATAGGAGGGGATTCGTCTCTCCCGGTATAGAGGGTTGATGTTGCGCTGTGTTCGATTGGCTATAACCGGAAATCCCTGGCCAGGGTTGCTGAGATTTACTGGTAAGTGTTACCAGTAGTTTCTCGAACTGTTATAGACCTCATATCGACACGACTTATCGAGCTGTTGGGGTCTGACGTTTACCACCCCTAGGCGAGATATGCGACATATCAGACGACGAGACCGGACTGTACGGTAAGTGTTACAGGTTGGATTCACAGGGGTGTGAGTGGGCTTGCTCGTCGATCTTCTGATCGCTCAATACCCGGGTGGCCGTTACGTTTAGCAGACCGCTTGCGGCTTGTGGGTGTTTGATATGATCATCACCTGCTACCGGCGTATTGACGAGTCTTTAGAGTCCTACACAGAGGTCTCCTGGCTCAAGCGAAACGAAATAGGAGCGCATATGAGATATGTGCGGGACCGAGAATAATGCGTGTATGTGATACCGTATTTCATTCTCGCGATGAATGTATCGAATGGTTGTATGCGATATAACCTAGTTATCGAATCAAGGATTGATTCGATAAGCCGATACATTGAATATTAGTCGGTTATATGCGATATGACCGGATCATTAAATCAAGTGTTGATTTAATGATTTAATGCATAATTATATATTTGATATATTACTTTGCATTAACTAGTATTGGTTCACTTTAAATGGTTTTTTCTCACTTGTTTGTGCACATTGTATATGTGATATACTTTTGTGCACTTGTTTGTATCATGTTTGATGATACATGCTAACTTGGTTAAGTGTATGATTAAACCATGGTTAGTTAATGGTTAGGGTTTCATTTGATTTATTTATGCATTTATTTTGTTTTGATAAAAGGAAAAAGAGAAAATGGTTGCTTTCAAGATGAAGCTTGTTGAAGCTTCATGAAGGTTTGACCAAGTGACCATTTTGTCTTCATCTCCTTACCCTAACCATTCCCACTAACCATAGTTTATTCTCTACACCTAATCATGGTTTGTATATGATAAGTATTCATATTCTTTTCTTTTTGTATTAACACTTATCATATTCATTATCTTCTTCTTCTTCTTCACATGAAGAAAAGCTTGCTATCAACAATGGCAACTTGAGAAAATGAGTAAGAAATCCAATTCTAAAGTGAACCCACTTCCTATTTCTTCATCCTCTACCACTTGCCAAGTAGTATAGGGTGTTTTCTTCACAAGTTTCATGACTTGGTGAAGTGGGAGCTTGATCTTGTGATGCCTCGACGTAGATCATCTTCGGCATCGTAGTCGATGACCTAGCCCGCCCATTTCTCTAATGAAGCCAACGCTAGAGCCCGGGATTTGATTTGGACAGCAAGGGGACTTCATCACGGAGCTATGGAGGTGGAGCACCGGATCTACAAAGGTTGTATTTCCGTTCACTTAGAGTAAAGTCGTTTACTTGTTTTTGTTTCGCCTAAAATTCTAGTTAACGATCCGTATTAGGGTTTCTCGGCACTTGTAAAATTTGAAATTGGCATGGTTGATGCCTTGTGAGACCTCATTAGTGTGCCTAGGAACCTTACAATAGGTTCACCGACTCAGACATATGATAGTTACGTATACCTTATATCTTTTAGCTGATGATTTACCTTATGCGATTTACCTTATGCTGCATTCATGATATTATTATTGCATTGCATATACCTGTGTCAGTGCACTTACACCATTATCGATGATGCGTATGTTACACGTACACAGATTTTCCGGCTCACACACTTCATCATCGATAATTGCCATGCCACTACACAGTAGGATTGCTGCATCATGATATGACTCTTTGCATAATTTACTTACTATAGTTACCTGTGCACTTTATTACGATGTTGCGTTTGACTTTGGAGATATTGGGAACCGCAAGACATATTTTCAAAATAGGAATTATTTAAAGGAGCGGTTTTCCATTAATATAATATATCACTATTCCATGTTGCATGATATACGGATATGCTTACATTTCATCAAATGTCGCATACATCATGTTTTATGATTTTACGCATTGAGATATGCTGTTTTCATAAGATTTCTGGATTTGAGAACCGTGGTCATTTTAAAAGAAAGTATGTATTGTTTTAAAAACCCGGTTTCTCTTGATATGATATTTCAGTGCGTCCACCATGTGTTTTCTCGGTTCTGAGAGTGGCATATGAAATCCGATTCGAGGAGCGGTAGGCACCATCTGCGGGTATACAGTTGACCCGGTAAGGTTCCCCGGGGCAAAAAGACTTGTATATGTTAGACGGTGAGCCTAGCAGGGGAGCACTATCTACCGGTGATAGTATTTGGACTCGGCGGTTATCCGAAGGATACCGACCGGAGTAGCGAGACGGATATGAGGGCCGACCACGGTGTGCGGCGCCTGAGGGCCGATCTGAGGATACGGCGCCTGAGATATATAAGGATTTACGTGTCGATGCTGGACACGGTTTTCATGATGTTTCGAGTATCGATGCTGGACACTCAGGTTCTATGATTTTGAGGTGTCGCGAGGGACGCATGTTGATTTATATCCTCATATTTTCATGCTTATGCTTTTATGATATTTACATGCATGATGTTGTTGCGTCAGTGGTTGACGCATGGACTAGATCCATATACATACATACATTGATTTTACTGTTGGATGTCATACACATGCTTATAGACATTGACTACCTTGTTGGCACACATAAAGACCCGGTCACCCTAGATATCATACTATTACCTTTATGATATAGTTGACCTAGGAGTCGTTGTTTATTCGATTTCTATCTGTTGATATTTTTCTACTCACGAGTTGGCAACTTACCCCCGTTGTGCTACAGCTCTTGCAGGTTGACCGCTTGGATCAGTAGCGGCTTCGCTGGCACACAATTGCATTCAGGTGTTTTGCATTGGTAGGTGGGACACTTGTATCGTACCCATTCTTGTATCTATATTTCATATTGTATCTAGTTAACTCCATTAATCAAAATTTGTAAATACTATAAGTAATGAAACTTAGTGGGATTGTGGTTGCGAGACTTAGAGCGAGGGGTTTTTCGCTACTTGTGGTATTTATGTCTTGCTTTTCTTTATCTTTTGTGGTGATCTTCGCCGTTAGGCGTCGTACACTCATATTTATTGTCTTGCATGGTTGTGATCCACCGTTTGGCGAATTGCTAGGTCCCGCTTGGGGATACCATTATTCTTATTATGTATTTGTGGTTTTGGATCAATATATACAAAGGAGGTGCTGCCCAATTTTCAAAATGACGAAACCTGTTTTTAAACTTGCATAATCCACTAACATTTTCATGTTCCTTTTCTTTGCATTAAGAAAACTTGATTTCATTATACCTTTATTTCAAAATTTCGCCTCCTTTATTTTTCTTAAAAGGTTTAGATTTCTTGGCTTCAGCTTACTTGAATTACGTTACGCCTTTAGATGATGCGTGATTTAAGTGCTGGTCATGAGCTAATATTTCAGGTCGTCACACACAACCACGCAATGTATAAAAATAAGTATGCGACGCCCAAAGGAAAAGATAATCATAAATGATAAAGAAATAAGCAAGACATCAAAACCACAAGTAGCGAAAAACCCCTCGCTCTAAGTCTCGCAACCACAATCTCACTAAGTCTCATTACTTATACAATTTACTAATTTTGATTGATGGAGTTGACTAGATAAAATATGAAATATAAGTACAAGATTGGGTACGATACAAATGTCCCACCTACCAAAGTAAAACACCCGAATGCAACTGTGTGCCAGCAAAGCCGCTGCTAATCCAAGTGGTCCACCTGCAAGAACTGTGACACAACGGGGGTGAGTTGCCAACTCGTGAGTAGAAAAATATCAACAGATAGAAATCGAATAAACAACGACTCCTAGGTCAACTATATCATAAAGGTAATACTCTGATATCTAGGGTGACCGTATCTGTTTTGTGCCAACAAGGTAGTCATTGCCTATAAGCATGTGGATAACATCCAACAGTATAATCAATGCATGTATGCATGTGGATCTCGTCCTCCCATATAATCAATGTATGTATGCATGTGGATCTCGTCCACCCATAAAATCAACGTATGTATGCATGTGGATCTCGTCCACGTGTCAACACCACTGACACAACAACATCATGCATGTAAATATCATAAAAGCATATGCATGAAAATATGAGGATATAAATCAACATGTGTCCCTCGCGACACCTCAAAATCATGGAACCTGAGTGTCCAGCATCGACACTCAAAACATCATGAAATCTGTATCCAGCATCGACACGCAAATCCTCATATCTCTCGGGCTCCTTAAGTCCGGATCGGTCCATGAGCTCCGTCAGTCCGGATCGGCCCATAACATCTCTCGACTCCGGTTGGTATCTTCCGGATATCTGCCGAGCCCAAATACTATCACCGATAGGTAGTGCTCCCCTGCCAGGATCACCGTCTAATAATACGAGTCTTCTTGCCCTGGGGTACCTCACCGGGTCCACCATGTACCCGCAGACAGTGCCTACCGCTCCTCGAATCGGGTTTCACATGCCACTCTCAGAACCGAGAAAACACATGGTGGACGCACTGAAATATCATATGAAGAGAAACCGGGTTATTAAAACAGTATATGCTTTCCTTTGAAATCGACACGGTTCTCAAATCCAGAAATCGAATGAAAACAGCAGATCTCAATGCGTAAAAGTGTAACGCATGATGTATGCGACATATAAAAGAATGTAAGCATATCCGTATATCATGCAACATGGAACAGTAATATGTACATATCGAGGGGAAAACGCTCTTTTAAATGAATCCAGTTTTAAAATATATCATGCGGTTCCCAAATCTCCAAAATCGAATGCAATACCGTATAAAGGTGCATATGTGTATATACGCAAGTATGGACATACAATATGTATGTGCACAAGTAGGGTGTACAATATATATGTGCGTAAGTATGGTGTACAATATGTATGTGCGCAAGTAAGGTGTACAATATGTATGTGCGCAAGTATGGTGTACAATATGTATGTGCGCAAGTATGGTGTACAATATGTATGTGCGCAAGTATGGTGTACAATATGTATATGCGCAAGTATGGTGTACAATATGTATGTGCGCAAGTATGGTGTACAATAGGTATGCACGCAAGTATATCATGCAAGGAGTCATATCATGATGTAGCAATTCTACTGTGTAGTGATATGGAAATTATCGATGATTAAGTGTGTGAGCCAGCCATTCTGTGTACGTATACGCATCATCGATACTGGTGCAAGGTACTAGCATAGGTAAGGTAATGTAATGCAAAAAACATGAATCAGCTAAAAGCTATAAGGTATACGTATTTAACATGATCGAGTCGGTGAATCTATCAATCGGCATCGAGCCTCACAACATCACGTACGGTATACTCCATCGTACGACATCCTCTCGTCAGGAGTATGGATCAAACCTCAAGTCAAACTCATCACGTACAGAAAATCATCGTACGGCGGTATTAGCTATCAGGGATCCTATCAAACTATAAGATGAGGAGGGTACGGACCTGACGTCTCTTATGGCTATCACTCACGATTCACAACATATATAAAGTTTATCTAAATACCTATTTCCCAGGGCATATCTATAACAATCTCATATCACGGGACCGGTAAGGTATCAATCATCTCAATCGACTCGCATCCGTATACCAACATATCATCATATCATATGTCAAATCGTATTCTCTTTTCATCGCATTTATATCTCACAAAGGTCAATTTTATAATACATTCTACCTTTACTATAAGCAAAAGTATCATACACACCCGAACCATACAAACAGTTCTTGAAAGATGCGAATCGTAATTTTAAAAGTAGGGGCTACGATGTTTTTAAAGAAAGATATCATTTGAAAATCCGTAACGTCTCTCAGGGTATCTGTTTAAAAGATGCATACGATTCTTCCGTTTGGAAATAGGTATGGTTCGGATGACACATCTACGTCGACTATCTAGTCCTATAGTACCCTAAACGGCAATATCATCAAATATCATCCTTAAATCCCATCATCACATATTAGCTGTTTCATATCACTTCTAACTATCATTTAGTTTCTAATATAGTTTCTTTAACTATCATTTAAGTCTATCTATAGTTTTCTATTTAAGGTTTCCTTAACCATTTACTATGAATCGGTTTCCATCAAAAACTTGCGGGGATGCTATACGCCATCCACCCGACTTCCTCCGTGGATATAGATCCACTCACCTTGGTCTTCGCTTGCCGAAGTCGATGACGCCACGCTCCGTTGCCTGGAAATCTACACGAAGGTACCTACAATAACAACACATATCGCAACGCTTTAAAAATCAAGTTCTGAAATCCAAAACGGCACACGGATCGCCTATAGGTTAGAACCTATAGCCCACATATGCAAAACCAACAAATTACCCCTAGTCGTTGATGTACAAACATCCAACCACCAAATATGAATCCAATTATCAAGAATTAGCATTTAAAAATACGGAAAACATAACCAAAACCACACCAAACTGCTCTCAGATTTTGACTCAGGTCAAATAAAGCTAAGCAAACAAGTCTAGGGTGCAGTATATTGGGTATTTGAGCTACTGGAACAAACCTAGCACCAACCCATCCAAACTGGCCGGCCACAAGGCCATGAATTCTGGCTTCCTCGGCCCCCCCGGCTCCCATGGGCTTCCTCTTCGTAGGGTGGTCTCCTAAGGTCCTAAATGGGTCACTAGTATTGTTTGCTAAACTCAGAAAGTCCCCGGGTTGCTCCGGATTTCCCTGCACACCCAATATTTCACAAAACCGACATGACAAGTTTCTGTTTTGGGTTTTCAGGTTTTCAGTTTAGGTTAGGTCTGGGTTTTTAGCACAATGGTGATCTATGGTTACTACTAGGTCTCAACTTCACCACCACAACTCAAGAATCCTCAACTCTCTTCTTGGAAATTTCCAAACCCACTAATTTACACTAAAACACTTCTAAACTAACAATAGAAGTTACGAAACTAAAATACTAATCTAATAGTGTACGGATTACCTTATTTAGGCCACTGTATACTGCCCTAGCTCCACAAGTCATAAAAATCGAACTTTGCTTGGTCCAATGTGTAAAGGGTGAAGAGGAGATCAACTTTTGTGAAAGGGGTTTAGAGTTTTGGCAACGTTTTTGGGGTGGGTTAAGAGGATAGAAGATAGAGAGAGATGAGGAAGAAGAAGAAGAAGAAAATGGTGGAGGAACAAATGAGGCAGCACTTTCTCCCTCTCTCTCACTTTCTCACTCTCATTCTCTCTCCTAGCATGCTTATTCTCATCATTGTGTCTCCTCTCTCTCTCTCCAAATCATCATTACACCTTTTTCCATTCTTTTCTCACCAATAACACATACTCCCTAATAAAAATAACACAAATGAAATAACATGTAACATGTTATGGTGCACTAACCATGAAAACTGTAGAAACACAGATTTGGTTTAATCGCGATTAGCAGTGCACTAATCGGGTTTTTATCAAAACTGCATACAATAAATTTTAAAAATGCCAAATCCTTTAAATATCTTTTTAAATGAATAAATCATTTTAATTTCCATTTATTTCACAATTATTGGTATACATTTATACCCTTTTTCGAAAACCCCAATTTCGCAAATCGGGTAGTTTTTGGGAAATATATTATTTTAATATTAAATTCCACAAATAATATTTTATATTTTCTGAAATGTTACAAGAAGTCACAAGTAAACAGAATATAGTACGAGGACCAACCCTTCTGTCCTAATGGGCACTAGACAACATACAATACTTTGTATAAGTCCCCTGAGTTAAATAACTCAAACCCTGTGCGTCGTAGGCTGAAAACTGTACTATGGTTATGAAGAATTACACCACTGTTGAATACTCCTTACCTAACCATCAACTGATATAGGTAAATGATATGGACATAATTTCAAAAAGTTATATCTCACTTTATAAAATAAACGTACAGATATATCAGTTTGAAATTGGTGCATAACAACGGATATTCAAAATCAAATAATTGTCGTCCGGCAAAAAACCCAGGCGATTTCCTCAAATATCACCAATTACAACGAGTTCCGATATAATGAGGATGATCACCTAATTCCCAATAACTTACTCCCACTCATCATCTGTAAAACCATACAGATGTGAGAATCAAACCTGGTAAACACATACCCTGGAGTAAGGATCTAATTGGGAAATCAGTTTTCTATTAACAACGCATAGTGAAGCTGAAATATTAAAATGTTTCGTAGGGGTATCCGGGTATTCCTAGTAATGCCTCTTCCAATATCCAGATTCATGGCTGTAACTGTATATTTCCTTGCCATCTCTCCAAATTCCTTTATTTGTCTTTACTCATTACCTTCTGTACACCACACTTAGGCTAAATGGTTTTCTTCCTTCCCTACCATTCGGCACCAGCCTATGGTTTGGAAGAAGACTATCCAATAAGCGTAATAGGTGTACTCTCCTAATCCTAGGAGTACTCACAAACTGAGAGATTGTAAAGATAAAAGACAACTGAATAAACCTTATTCTATTTCTCCTGAACCAGAATCCATCCCCGAACTGGAACAAGTTCCTTCGGGTTCGTATATAACCATATGATGGATTATCCAATAAACTGTGGATCTTCGTAGTGATACGGGATGTTATAGAGAAATCCAGAAGTGAAGTAGGAGTGGCGATGAAATATGTGGTTTGGTCGTGAATGATAGCAGTCACAATTTACTTTGCCCTCTTTCTAATCACTTTATTTGTCTTTACTTATTACCTTCTGTATACCACACTTAGGCTAATTGGTTTTCTTCATTCCCTACCTTTTGGCACCTGCCTATGCTTTGGAAGAAGACTATCCAATAAGCGCAATAGGTGCCCTCTCCTGATCCTAGGAGCCCTCACAACCTGAGAGAAGGTAAAAGGAAAAGACAACTGAATAGTCCTATTCATTTTCTACAGAACCAGAAACCATCTACGAATCTGGAACAAGTTCCTTCGAATTCGTATATAACCATACGATGGTCACATCCATAAAAATGTGGATTTTCGTAGTGATACGGGGTGTTCCGGAGAAAAGAAAATGGTAAAAGTAGGAGTGGCAATAAGATATGCAACTCTGGCAATTCAAAGGTCAGTGTTTTAAGAAGGTTCGGTTAACTTGGTTAGTGAGTTATTGTCTAGGGTCGGGCCATGGTCGCTGCCAAAGAGAGAGAGAGAGAAAATAAACACTCTGCGTGCACTCTAACCTAGATCAGAATGGTTAATCACTTTATCTAATCAGGATATCTCCTACTGTATCCTCAAATTCTCCTCCAAATCTGAAAGAAGAATTTAGTCGGGATCACCCGAGGAGTAAACCGACTCATCAGTGGGTATCGGGATCCAACTATCATCGCATGATAACTTAATGGAATCCACTCAAGTCACCACACTCCAGAAGGTATGTGCATGCCTGGCAAGTTTCAGTTTCTTTAGAAACTCCCGGTGTGATTTTTACCCCAAGCGGCTTATGACCTTGACAGAGGTCAACATATCATAAGTCGCAAGTCAAGTTCAATCCGTCATTGTCCTTGATTAACTTAGACCCACCCGCACGTGCCCTTGACAGAGGTCAAAATGACCGTACGGCTGTCCTAAATAATCGCATATCTATGCAACAAACAAGCATTACCCAACTACCAAGCACTGCGCCTTGATGGAGGGTTACGAATGGTTTTTGGCGAAAAACCTTTAACGTAATGAACTTGATATCGTTGAAGGAACCGCATAGCTTTTTATAAATATAGTAGCGAAAATCTTTGCAAAAGAGGTCACTCCCGGTGAAGGGATATCGGCTCTTTCCCCATAGAATGAGGTGCAGGATATTCCAACTGAATACAGCGATGCAAAGCAAAGAGTAATCGACTATAGTGAAGTTATTACCCTGACGCAAATCTCTTCCTAAGGGGTCACTCCTGATGAAAGGATCTCGGCCCTTGCCTCGTCGAATGAGGTGCTGGATATTCATAACCGAATACCACTGTGCAAAACAAAAGAGAACGTCCTTATAATAACAGCTTTTTGAAAATTGTTCCAACAACATCAAATATGTTTGTTTTCCTTGCATTGATTTCAATCAACGCAGTCCTATCAATTAATCACACCACAAAAGAACAAAAATATAATGTACGTATATGCCATCCGCAATTGCTACTGGGTCCCGTCATCACCCGTTAGGTTACTTAACTAACGACAGAGCGGGGACTGGACTACCGCGGGTGTAAAACATATACAACATCTACTAGTATTGTCACGTCCCGAAAGTACGGAATATGACCGGCACTTAAACTACGAACATCTCAAGGCGTACGTATTCTAAGTAAGCCGAAAACCCAGAAATCCAAACCAAGAAAAGTAGTAGAGTGTAGGAAAACCAATTTAAATCAAGTAGTTTTGCAAAATACGCCGAAATATGCATTTTAAAATCACAAGTCCTTTCTAAAAGTTTCGGCAGAGTTTCCTTTGTAAAAACTGACCCCAAACGGATACAAAACCTGATAAAGCATATATAATGGAAAATGCATCCCCAAGCGGGAGCTAGCTCTTCGTCAATCGATGGTCACAACCACGCAAGCAATATAATATACAACGCCGAAAGGCGAGGATCACAACAGAAAATGAAACTCAAAACAGCATGAAATCCGTATAAATACAAGCGCGACTCTAAGGTCGATAGAATAAACAACACTGGTCTCTATCTCAAATAAATACATGTTTGGTTGATGGAACCTCTAAATACAACTGAATAATAATATACAAGGTAATATGATGGGTACGATACCAAAAACCCACCTACTAGCAAGTCACCCGAACGAAACTGTGCCCGCAAAGCCGTAATGAAACCTGTACGGCAAACCTGCAAGAAACTGGGGCACAACGGGGGTGAGTTGCCAACTCGTGAATAGAAAAACATCTACGAATAAAAATCGCATGTATGACGCAATCCTAGGTCATACGATCATAATATATAATCCTCAAATATATTTAACCAACAGCCTATAACAAGGCTAGGGTAAATATCTAACCCGAGTGTAATCTCATAGCCCGTGTCAGTGCCTCAGGTGGCAATATATCATATGAATGAGGTATGAATGCATGAGAACAGAATACATGTAAATGAAGAAACTGTTTTCATAATTTAGTGAGATTTTCCTTTGTATTTTTAAAATGAGGTATCATAATGAAAACAGTGCCTAGCATCGGCACAAAACGTAATCCCAATATCTCTGTATCACAGTCTCTGTACCTCAATGTCTCGAAATCTCAATGTCTCAATCACAATATCTAGGGCGCCGTCAGTCCAGACCGGCCCCTACCATCCATCTCAAGACCACGACGGTATCCTCCGGATATCCGACGCGTCAGGTAAAATCACCGGTAGGTAGTGCTCCCCTGCCAGGCTCACATCGTCATCATCACGCGCTTCTTGCCCCGGAGTACCTTACCGGGTCCACCATGTACCCGAAACGGTTCATCCGTCTCCTCGAATCGGGTTTCCAAATCCATCAGCAAACTCATGGTGGATGACTCATACATCATGGGAAAACCGTACTTTTTATTTTAAAAGAGAGAAAATGTTTATTTGTGTTTTTACGGTTTTCCTCCAAATCCAGAAAATCTCACGGAAATCCAAATCCAAAACCTCAATAACACGTAAAATAGTGAATATATGCATGAGAATCGATGAATGCGGCATAACAATGAATAACAGTATGCATGAAGTAGCAGGTAATAACTACAATGTCTAATCTAGCATATAAGACGAGTACACTAATATCCTGTCTAAATTATTGGCTAACAACCTATATCAATGCAATAGTATTTCTAAAGTGTACGTGGCATGGCAATTACCGATGAAGATGTGTGTGAGCCGGCAAGTAAGTGTACGTGGTACATACGCATCATCGGTAATGGTGCCGGTGTCCTAACAGCATGATATCAATAATGTAGTACGAAACATAATATAAGCATGCGATGCGAAACGAACCACGATAATGACCGGGAGCTGAATACTAGATGCAACTATAACTAATCTGCATTAATCTAATATAAGTCCTACAAATGGTGCCTTTTGAAATAACACGAATCATAGGGTTTTGAAAATCGGGGCTACGGTGTTTTTATGAAAAGATACGTCTTTTGAAATATCCGTAGGATCCCTTGGGCTGTCTTTTTAAATATCCACGATTCGTTAGTTTTGAAATAGGTAGGAGTCTAATCTAATCTAACAACTACACTAAACTATACGGCTGAACTAACAAGCTGAGCTACAGGTAAGGAAACCGCCTAATATCTGAGTCGATACATATATATACCTGTATATATATTAGTCGGTGATCCCGCCTCAATAATATCATATCCGATATCATATCTATAATCAGATATCCCAAGTCAAGAGTGCGGATCAATCATTAAAATATAGCTCGTACGTAAATCCGTCGTACGGCATCCCAAATCTGGGTACGGGTCAATATCACATTCATCATACTATTTATCTGGTATCCTCTTTATCAAATGTCATGATCGGGGTACTGATCTACGTCTAGTACAATATTGATACCATCTATGTATGCATGCAGGTGTAAGAATCACTACGTCAAAAGACCCGCTAAAACATCATGTCGTATCTCAATACGAACCAAATCACATCACCGATCTCCTGGCCTCAAGCCCAATCTCATCGACTCATCTTAAATCCCAATTACTATCCTCAAATCCAGTATATAAATACATAGTCCCATACCTATGTGAAAATATACACATCAATATGTAATCCCATGTACGCACATATGAAAGATGAATGTATGCAAGTATGGGTGTGTGTGTGTGTGATGCAACCACTACTCTAGGGTTTCGCAATACTAAACCAATCCAATCACACCTAGGATCCATCTCTATCATCAATAATCTCAAACAATATAATCAATATCTATGTGTATACGTATTCGTATACATCACCACGAACTGCGGGGGTGCTATACGCCATCCACCCGACTTCTCCCCGTAGATATAAATCTACTCACCTGTATCCTGCGTGTCGGTATCGATTTCGCCTTCATCTTCTGCATCATCTCGGATCGTCGTGGGGGTACCTACACATATCACACGTATCGCATCACATCAAAACCAAACCGAAACTTAAAACGACACGCTAAAACCAACACGATACGCTAAAAGGCCTATAGGTTAGAACCTACGGTTAGCCTTCGTAAAACAACCCGAAATCACTCGATGTAGTCGTACAAACGCCAAGTGACCGAGGTAAAACCCAAATATGAAATTCTAGAAATCAAAATACGGAAAACAATAACTCAATTCAAAGCAGCAACCCAAGAAAACGATCCCAGATTTCGCCTCAGGCCAAATTTAGCCAAGCAAACAAGTCCAGGGTGATGTATATGATGTATTTGAGCTACTGGACCAACCCCGACACATTCCACCACTACATGGCCGGCCACATCCTTGCCAAAACCGGCCTGGCCGGCCCCCCTATTTCCAATGGGGTCCGTCTGGTCAGGGTGGCCTCCTAATACCCTAATTTGGCCCCTAGAGTTGTTTGTTTGTCTCAGAAACTCCCCGGGTCAACCCAGATTCACCTGCACACCCTAATCACTCACAAACCGACATGAAAGTCCTATACTTCCGTATTTTTGGGTTTCAGGTTGTGCTAGGTCAGGGTCTTAGTCAATATAGGGCCTAAGGTCACCATTAGGGTCCAATTGCACAGCCACATCTCAACTTTACCCTAACCCTCTCTAAGTTGATCCAAAATGTATAAATCCTCGACAAAACGACACTAAACTTTAAAATAGGCTAAATCACTTGAAATACTACAATATTTGTGAAGGAATTACCTCAATAGAGACTCATGAATCTTCCTACAGCACCAAAACATCAACTTTCTTGGTCCATTGCGTAGATCTTGAGCTTGTGCGCATTTTTTTGTGAAACCGATATGGGGTTTTGGAGTTGTTTTGGATGTGTTTAGAGGGGTTGAAGAGGGGAGGGAGATGAAGGAGAAGCAGCAGCAGCAAGCAAGGAAGAGGGAGAGAAAAATGAGTGTTGGAAATGGCTAAGTCTTTAGGTTAAATGAAGCCCATACCTCTCTCTCAACCACTACCAATTCTTTATTCTTTCTCTTTTCTTATTTTCTTTTCTATTCAAATTCCTTTCTCACAAGAATAGTAACCCCAAAGTAAAACGATGGCAAGAAAATATAACACAAGTCTAGAAAAATGATATGTGCATGTTTTGCACAAAAACGCCAAAAATCCGATTAGCGATTTTTAATCGCGATTAGCACTAAATTAGCATATAAATGATCACAAACACTTAAAAATGGCATAATTCCATAAAATACCCTATTTTAGAATTTTCCAAAATTTTTCCTATTTATCGATATTTAATTATAAATTTAATATTAAAATAATCAATAAAATAATATTAAATTATAAAAATTCCTAAAAATAATATTTTATTATTTTGGAATGTTACAATCTTCCCCCCTTAAAGAAATTCGATCCCCGAATTTAAATTTAAACCCCCAATTTCTAAAACATTTCAATAAAATAAAAAAAAATCCAAGTCGTCGGGGCTCCGAAATCATCAATACATAAACGCATCATAGCGCAATGCATGCGCATGAGTAACGAGTAGATAACTCGAAAACAAAACTCCGTCAAGCATCCAGCAATCATCGGAGTTATGGTAAAGACATAATGCCAAATCCAATATGAAACCAATAT
This sequence comes from Agapanthus africanus, assembly GCA_030015575.1. NCBI lineage: Eukaryota > Viridiplantae > Streptophyta > Magnoliopsida > Asparagales > Amaryllidaceae > Agapanthus > Agapanthus africanus. The sequence goes on along the minus strand of CM057337.1, from coordinate 342,442,130 downwards.
GATACAACTCGAAACTATACACGTAAATATCTGTAGTAAATGCGTGCCAAATCCTTTTTAAGTTGCTGTGCGATGCGCATAACACTGCACAGTGGCGGACGTCTTTATCAGAAAATAGCCATATACTTATATATCTTTTGTTTAGTATGCACGATCCACCGTTTTTGAAAACAATTTGGAAGGGTTCCCTGTTTTAAACGTTTTCGTGGCATATCAGACACGTAGGTAAATAATGAGACTATAGCTCGCTTTTGGAAATCCCTTTGAAATCTATCAATGCATGCAAAATATATCCAGGCACTGTCATCCGATCAGTCCTGATCAGTACGAAAACCAATCGCAATATCATGAAAATGTACTGCTTCATAAGAAATCGGTCCCAAAAAGTGCATATGAAAACCCTGTGCGTCCGGTGCGCACGGAGATCAAAATCCATGAATGTGCACAAAAACAACATCAAGGTGCAACGGTTGTGCACGCAACTTTGGTCATAGGCATCGTGTGTGCCTGACCGCAAAATCAGGTGCATCTGACATGCACGAAAATTCCGATTTAGTGCATCTGGTGTGCACCAAATCGCATCTCGTAGCAGGCGCCCAACATGCGCTAAAAATCCAAACCCGGTTCATCCATCATGCATGAAATCCCGAAATCCAATATCGAGTGTCGAACACGCGTAAAATCCAATCAGGTGCACAAGGTGCACAAAACAAATATCGAGTATCCCAATCGAAATCGAAGTCCAGTGCATCTAAGTGCACAAAAGGCGTATCACTGCACTGCAAGCATATATAAACTATACAGAGTGCAGGAACCAAATCGTGTGCGTGCATACGCACAAAATCAACTCAAATGTATAAAACCCATGAAATCATATATATGGGAAACCAAGGTTCAAAAACGATATCAAGTGCAACAACTGTGCAAAAATCGTAAATACTCAGCAAGTGCCACCATGGGGCATGAAAACAAATATCATGAGACCCAATCATCAAAATTAAATCAAGCGAATAAATTGCCCAACAATACTGAAAACAAGCATGGCGAGATAGTCCCGCTCAAGCACATCCTCCAAGAATCTCTGGCTAACTGTCATGGTCACTCATAGCATATCTCATCGACGATCCTAAACTCTGGCCTGCTGGTGTGCGTAACAATGACCACTCCTGAGTCTAGGTCTTCTCGTAACTTATTTCAGAAATGTCCTTATCTTCCCTGGGGATTACCAATCTCACGATCTATCGGCTCATCGGCCCTGTCAGGGGTGCTAATGGGGACGATTCCGTTTTGGCACTTCTCTGGTCATCTCTCGGTCCATCCTCACGACCACTCGTCAAGCAGCATGTCACTGGCGTCGGCCTCTGGCTCTCTGAATGCACGTGACACATCTAATCCTGGGTGCAAATATCATTGCAGCAGTATCCTGGAAGGAATCCTGCTCAAGGACTCTTCCAAGTCTCGTCTCTGCCTACTGTCCGGAAGTCATCGTCCTTTATTATATCTGCTTCTTGTTCCGAAACGGCTGCATACTCATCGCGATTCCTTCTGGAAGGTAAATCCAAGTACAATGCCTCGGCAGGCGTATCGCATCTCTGATGTCGGCGGAGTAGAACGTCATCTTACCAAGATCTCGTACGAACCGCTTACTCCACTTTTCTCTAATGTCGACTGCTTCGGACTCGTCTCGTCGTGGCTGCATGGACTGAGCTCCAATGGCTATCCTCGTATCTGGAGCCTCCCAAGAAATGCATCTCACCACCTAGCATCCGAATTAGGTCGAGTCATCCGATCGAGTCGTCAAAATCTCATAATCCCCCAAGAGCTCAACATCTTGGGTACAGCATAATAGTATCGAGTACATACCACAGCATCGGTGGTCCAGCCGTATAAGGGCAAACCCAAGCCTCACTAATAGCGCCGTAGAACTGCCGTAAACCCTAAGGTTCAAAGGCTTTCATACGGTCATTAAGTCGAGTTAGGGTTTCATTCTTCTAGAGGGACCATAGAATTGCCTGCATGTCTTTCCGAATACTTTAAACTTGGAATAATAGGTTTCTGACATTTGATCGTCTCTGTCGACTCTCAACGTCTCCGCGTGAAGTCGTCTCAGCTGGAATCAATCTATCTGATGACCTCGCATCGGGGTAGCGAACAATCCATGTGTCCTAGTCATTCATCCTCGGTGACTAGCGACCTTCTATCATCTCTTCGTACAACTTGTACTGCAATAGCTCCAACATCTGAGGCGATATCTCGTCGTTCGCAGCAATAACTGGCTCACTCGTCTGCATGCTAAACCATGCCTCAATCATCATGAATAAGCCACACATCAACGGTCATCAAAGTCTGGCTGGCCTCTGTCAGTGGCCCAATCCTCTGGTGCTAATCTGCACGTCCGAGAAGTCTCAAACAGCGATCCATCCAACGCTCATGGCGCAAAACACAATCAAAGGACACATCTCTACAATAGTGTGTCGCCGGGATCACGCCCTGGTCAGTCCTCGTTCGTGACGAGCTCGTGCTGACCGCAACTCTAGCCGTAGCTCTCCCTGCCCGCAATTGTGGCAGCAAAACCATAACTGGTACCGATGAAGCTAGATCAAGAATGAATATGATACTGAACAAGGAAATGTACATCCTAAGGCTTCTTAAGTGGAGTGGCGTGTCGTAAATATGCCGCGGAACATACCCACGGTACGTCACTCTACTTTAGTCACCTATTCCATCAACCAAGGGTCATCCTACGCTCCGAAGGTAAAACCTAATGCTCTGATACCAACATTGTCACGTCCCGAAAGTACGGAATATGACTGGCACTTAAACTACGAACGTCTCAAGGCGTACATATTCTAAGTAAGCCGAAAACCCAGAAATCCAAACCAAGAAAAGTAGTAGAGTGTAGGAAAACCAATTTAAATCAAGTAGTTTTGCAAAATACGCCGAAATATGCATTTTAAAATCACAAGTCCTTTCTAAAAGTTTCGGCAGAGTTTCCTTTGTAAAAACTGACCCCAAACGGGTACAAAACCTGATAAAGCATATATAATGGAAAATGCATCCCCAAGCGGGAGCTAGCTCTTCGTCAATCGACGGTCACAACCACGCAAGCAATATAATATACAACGCCGAAAGGCGAGGATCACAACAGAAAATGAAACTCAAAACAGCATGAAATCCGTATAAATACAAGCGCGACTCTAAGGTCGATAGAATAAACAACACTGGTCTCTATCTCAAATAAATACATGTTTGGTTGATGGAACCTCTAGATACAACTGAATAATAATATACAAGGTAATATGATGGGTACGATACCAAAAACCCACCTACTAGCAAGTCACCCGAACGAAACTGTGCCCGCAAAGCCGTAATGAAACCTGTACGGCAAACCTGCAAGAAACTGGGGCACAACGGGGGTGAGTTGCCAACTCGTGAATAGAAAAACATCTACGAATAAAAATCGCATGTATGACGCAATCCTAGGTCATACGATCATAATATATAATCCTCAAATATATTTAACCAACAGCCTATAACAAGGCTAGGGTAAATATCTAACCCGAGTGTAATCTCATAGCCCGTGTCAGTGCCTCAGGTGGCAATATATCATATGAATGAGGTATGAATGCATGAGAACAGAATACATGTAAATGAAGAAACTGTTTTCATAATTTAGTGAGATTTTCCTTTGTATTTTTAAAATGAGGTATCATAATGAAATCAGCATAAAATAGTGCCTAGCATCGGCACAAAACGTAATCCCAATATCTCTGTATCACAGTCTCTGTACCTCAATGTCTCGAAATCTCAATGTCTCAATCACAATATCTAGGGCGCCGTCAGTCCAGACCGGCCCCTACCATCCATCTCAAGACCACGACGGTATCCTCCGGATATCCGACGTGTCAGGTAAAATCACCGGTAGGTAGTGCTCCCCTGCCAGGCTCACATCGTCATCATCACGCGCTTCTTGCCCCGGGGTACCTTACCGGGTCCACCATGTACCCGAAACGGTTCATCCGTCTTCTCGAATCGGGTTTCCAAATCCATCAGCAAACTCATGGTGGACAACTCATACATCATGGGAAAACCGCACTTTTTATTTTAAAAGAGAGAAAATGTTTATTTGTGTTTTTGCGGTTTTCCTCCAAATCCAGAAAATCTCACGGAAATCCAAATCCAAAACCTCAATAACACGTAAAATAGTGAATATATGCTTGAGAATCCATGAATGCGGCATAACAATGAATAACAGTATGCATGAAGTAGCAGGTAATAACTACAATGTCTAATCTAGCATATAAGGCGAGTACACTAATATCCTGTCTAAATTATTAGCTAACAACCTATATCAATGCAATAGTATTTCTAAAGTGTACGTGGCATGGCAATTACCGATGAAGATGTGTGTGAGCCGGCAAGTAAGTGTACGTGGTACATACGCATCATCGGTAATGGTGCTGGTGTCCTAACAGCATGATATCAATAATGTAGTACGAAACATAATATAAGCATGCGATGCGAAGCGAACCACGATAATGAGCGGGAGCTGAATACTAGATGCAACTATAACTAATCTGCATTAATCTAATATAAGTCCTACAAATGGTGCCTTTTGAAATAACACGAATCATAGGGTTTTGAAAATAGGGGCTACGGTGTTTTTATGAAAAGATACGTCTTTTGAAATATCCGTAGGATCCATTGGGCTATCTTTTAAAATACCCACGATTCGTTAGTTTTGAAATAGGTAGGAGTCTAATCTAATCTAACAACTACACTAAACTATACGGCTGAACTAACAAGCTGAGCTACAGGTAAGGAAACCGCCTAACATCTGAGTCGATACATATACATACCTGTATATATATTAGTCGGTGATCCCGCCTCAATAATATCATATCCGATATCATATCTATAATCAGACATCCCAAGTCAAGAGTGCGGATCAATCATCAAAATATAGCTCGTACGTAAATCCGTCGTACGGCATCCCAAATCTGGGTACGGGTCAATATCACATTCATCATACTATTTATCTGGTATCCTCTTTATCAAATGTCATGATCGGGGTACTGATCTACGTCTAGTACAATATTGATACCATCTATGTATGCATGCAGGTGTAAGATGTTGCGCCACGGCAGCGCCCCGGCCTCTTGCTCGAGGCCAAAATGCGGAATAAAATTTTTTTTCCTTACTCGGAAACCGGCGCTACCGCGGACAAAGAAAACCCGGATCGAAACCATTAACCTAATGCTAGCTATCTAGAGAGGGGTGAGAAGTATACCGAGTGGTCCGAGTCCTCCGGTCTTCTCGTCATCGTCCCGATCTCCCGCGGAAAGTCTTGTCTCCATATCGTCGCCTCCTCGCCGGAAAGGGCTCCACATCGCCTGCGTCTTTTACGGGCTCCCGCCTCAACACCGAGGCAACTCGAGCATGAAGCCGGCAACTCGACATGCTCAAGATGTGCTGTAGAATGTAGTGTAGAAGATGCTTGTCTCATTTGGGGTTTGTTGCCATGGTGATGGAGGAATCAAGAATAGAAAAATGGTGCTTGCATTTTTCTAGCAAGAAAACGAGATCATGAATGAAACTCTCAAGATGAAGCTCTCTTCTTCTTCTTCTCTCTTTCTTTTTCCTCTCATGAAAAACTTATCATCTTCATCATCAAGTGAGAATGAGAATGGTGGAGGAATGAAACATCATGCAAAGGGAGGTGAGTGTAGGAGCAAAAGAAAGGTGACCTTATCCAAACCTCATCATAACAATCTCACATCAACATGAAATCAATCCTAATCCTATCTCATCAACAAAAAGCAAATGATAAAGATGGATAAGAAAGGTATCAAAAGATGCTTTCATAATAAAACATCTTACAAATAAAACCTCCACCAAAAGTTATTTGCAAAACTGCAAACAACCCCCTCCATCGGAAAAGTCCGGCCGGGAAAGAACAAAGGAAAACCGGCCGGGACGGAATGCAAACTGGCAACTCCAGAAAACTGGTCCCGTAATAAATTACAGGAAAACCCCAATACTGTGCATACACACCCGCATCTGTATTCCGACCGGATACAAATGCAATGAGACAAAATCTACACTGTACTAGACTAGGACCGGCTTAAGCCAAAGCCGGCTAGTAAAATCCGTTCGATCCTGATCCGTGCAATACCGCACGTATCAGATCGAACCCTGCCATATAACTATACGGCAACTAGTACAAAACTGTCCAATCCTGATCCGTGCAATACCGCACGTATCTGATCGGACCCTGCCATATCTCCATACGGCCTCTACAGCGTTTCGCCCGAAAGCTTGAGTAACTGTAAGTGTGGTGGACTCTAAAGACTCGTCAATACTATGGCTGTGGATTTAACCACTAGCACGTCAGAGGTATCAGCCAATACGTGACGGGCCACCAGCTATTGACCAAAAGGGACGTCGATGAGCGAACTCATCCTGACACCCTACTGAGCCTGTCAGTGACAATATCCGTACAGTCCGGTCCGTTCGTCTATGAGTATCGCATGGCGGGCCTAGGGGGTTGGTAAAAGTCAGACCCCCAAAAGCGGTACAAGTCGTGTCGGAGTGAAGCCCAGAACGCCCTGAGATACTACTGGAATACCTACCAGTAAATCTCCTGCCTCGGCCGAGGGCTTTGCGTAATGGCTCTCCTAGACACAGCGCGACCTCACCCCCAATACCGGGAGAGACGAACCCCTGCAGATCCGCTCACTGCCTCCATGTGGCTCGGGACTGTACCCAACTAAAACCTGTTTGCACGACTCCTTTGAGCCGTGGTAGGGTAGTAATCAAAGCACAGTGGGAACTCACACGAGACAAATGACGATCTCAGGTCGATGAACTAACCTGTACACATGTCACCAGGGAACTGCTATCTGACGTCTGGTATAAGACCAACTAGCAGGTTCCCGGCGAGTCCTGTCCGGTGTACTCATAACCCAATGAGCACCTGTATACATCTTAGGTGAACCAACTGACACCAGTGGCTTGTGAGACCGGCCACCGCCCCTCGTCGGGGTCTCGACTGTATACACTAGTCTACTAATGGAGTATCGATGCCCCATCTCGAAACTCCTACGACTAGGGACCTTTTAAGGATGTGCTTATAGACTACTAGCTCCCACGTATATGATCGCCATCATACTGCTGGTAGTCAAGCAAGAATCCTAGGGGCTCTATCAACGTGTAATAGCGACATGTCAGGTCACCTAAAGCAGTACACGATGATAAAGATAAACCAGATAGCATACTATCATCTCGAGTAAGACTGTCCTACCGGGATAGGTCCTCCCTCAATCATTGCAATCACGTGCCTGTGATCCAATAATTGACTCTGAGGGCACTAACTCCAACAATCTCCCACTTGCACTCAAGGCTAATTATTGCGATGCCGCATACTCACAGCCCGTGTGATACCGAACACCCAACTTCTCTACTAGTCAGTCTCACAAAGCTCATTTGCGAAACTATTGCGTTCGAGGAATAGCCTCTGTGAGTGGATCCGCTGTGATGTTTCTTTCTATGTCTCTCTATATCTCAAGTTCGCGGAGAAAGCCATCTCCCGAAATGAGCAATACCTGTCTTAGAATGTCTGGATGTCTGATGGGACTTAGCTCATAAATGAACTTCAAATCCAAACTTCTTAGACTGTATCGTCAACCGAACTTAATCAGTATCCTGCGCCAAGCCTCCCTCAGTATTGCCTTGGACCACCTGTCCAAAATACTGCCCCTCGTCAGAAGGAAACTATAACTCTGACAACCTCCTTGTCGTCTATGTCACCTTGGAAGCCTGGAATGATAACTGTCTCCCAAATGAGGCTGTCGTTATCATATCCCTAGAACATCCACTTATGTTCTAAGACTGCTTCCGACTGTTTCTCCAGGATTGGATCAATATCAACTTATTGCATCTAGTGCAAGAACAACATCTGGTGTGGTACTTGACATCTCATGATTGACTCAATTGCCTAAGCAAGTGATCTGCCAATCATGAGTATCCCTCTCCCCTTTAGTCTATAAGACACCTTTAGAGAGGGTGACTCCATCAGCTGCAGGTACACTACCGTGTCAGGAGTCGTCCATTCTAAATACTCATAGAATGCTGTCAAGTTACCCAGATTGGGAAACCACCCAAATCTAGATCTAAAACCATAGATCTAGTAACCAGTATGTCTGATATAATATCCAAGTCCTATGTGGAGAAAACATTGTGTGATGACCAAAGTATAACCGATCGTAGTATAGGAATATCACTTCCTACTACCTTCTCAACAGATCCATCCCCTATTCTGATGACGTCAAACCTATGACTGTCACATCAGAAATGGATGATCTATCTCCGCTACATCTGCTTTAGTCTATAAATAGACATAAGCCTGATGTCCACCAATGCTTCCGCTGCTCCCACTGACTACGACAACCCTCTGGCAGAGTCATATAGACGTACACTTCTAAAACTAGTTTAGAACGACGCTATACTCATCCTCCCACCGGGTCTCGCAGCCTGGAACAACAACAATGGTAATTGTGGGTAAACAAGAACTTCCCTGTCACCGTCCTTGAGGCTACCGTAGTACCTCTCGGGTGCCTGAAGTTACCCACCTTATCTGCGGAGTGGCCAATGGAATGTCAAATCAGATTGAATCTTCAGGTTCCTTATCAAATCTTCAGTAATCGTTTGCGATTCTGGAATCACTTCCAGTTCTACCATACTCCCACTACTTTTTCTGAAAAATCCATTTTTAATAAAACTGTGGCGAGTCTAGAACAATATTGCTATCGTTCATCCAGATGGTAGAAAGTCAACCCTCGTCATAGCCTGGGTCAACCCACAAACAGCCATTACGGAAACGTGCCTTGAGTTGTCCAGTGTCTGGTTTTAAGCATAAGCCGGACAACTCCCCGTACCTTAACATCGTTAAGATATGAACTGTTCTATATCCAATATAGAACCAGAGGCACTGATTCAATTGAACCAGATTCAAATCATGCAGCTATCTCCAGTGCATGTAAACTAAATGGAAGGAGGCCGATCAGCGTTACTCAACTTAGGAATGTTTCCAATTATGAGTAACCTGAAAGAGAAGCTAGTTCTCTTAATCATTACTATCAACTGAATACCATACACAAGTATCTACATCTTCGGTCACTTTGAAGAATCCCGATACTTGCTATACCTGGTTCTCTGCTCTATTCAAATACCTATAACTCCTCAAAACTTAGACCCTGTGTTTCCACGAAACACATGTCTAAGAACTAGAGAAGTTAAAAGTAAACAGAATATAGTACGAGAACCAACCCCTCTGTCCTAATGGACACTGGACAACATACAATACTCTGTATAAGTCCGCTGAGTCTAACAACTCTTTCACTGTGTGTCGTAGATTGAAAACTGTACTTATGGTTAAGAAGAATTACACCGCTGTTTAATGCTCCTTACCTAACCATCCACTGATATAGGTAAATGTCATCGACATAATATCAAAAGGTATATCTCACTCTATGAAAATAGACGTACAGATATATCAATTTGAAATTGGTGCATAACCGCGGATATTCAAAACCAAATAATTGCCGTCCGGCAAACAACCCAGGTGACTTCCTCAAATATCACCGATTACAACGAATCCCGATATAATGAGGATGATCACCCAATTCCCAATAACTTACTCCCACTCATCATCTGTAAAACCATACAGATGTGAGAATCATACCTGGTAAATACATACCCTGGAGCAAGTGTCTAACTGGGAAATCAGTTTTCCATTAACAGTACACAGTGAAACTGAAACATTGAAATGTTTCGTCGGGGTATCCTGGTATTCCTAGTAATGCCTCTTCCATTATCCAGATTCACAACTGTAACCGTATAATTCTTTGCCATCTTTCTAAATCCCTTTCTGTGTCTTTAGTCATTACCTTCTGTACACCCCTTTAAGCCAAATGGTTTTCTTTCTTCCCTACCGTTCGGCACCAGCCTATGGTTTGAAAGAAGACTATCCAAAAAGCATAAAGGGTGTACTGTCCTAATCCTGGGAACACTCGCAATGCGAGAGAAGGTGAAGATAAAAGACACCTGAATGTACTTTATTCCTATTTCTCCTGAACCAGAATCCATCCCCGAACTGGAACAAGTTCCTTTCGAGTTCGTATATAACCATACGATGGAGTATCCAATAAAATGGGATCTTCGTAGTGATACGGAGTGTCCTGGAGAAATACAAAGGTGATTTTAGGATTGGCGAAGAAATACTTGGTTTGGTCGTGAATATCAGTCGCAATTTACTTTGCCCTCCTACTAATCCCTTGCTAGGTCTTAACTTAATACCTTCTGCACACCATCGTTATGCTAATTGGTTTTCTTCATTCCCTACCGGTCGGCACCAGCCTAAGGTTTGGAAGAAGACTATCCAATTTGCGTAATAGGTGTACTATCTCCTAAACCAAGGAGTACTCGCAACCTGAGAGAAGGTAAAAGGAAAAGACAACTGAATAATCCTATTCGTTTTCTCCAGAACCAGAAACCATCCTCGAAGTCCTTCGAGTTCGTATATAACCATACGATGGTTTTGTCCAATGGAAGTGGACGTTCGTAGTAATACGGGGTGTCCTGGAGAAAAGGGTAAAAGTAGGAGTGGTAATGAGGTCTGCAACTCTGACAATCCAAAAGCCAGTGTTAAGAAGGTTCGGTCAACTTGGTCACTGAGTCAAAGTCCAGGGTCGGGTCAATGGTCGCTGCCAAAGAGAGAGAGAAAAGAAACACTCAGCGTGCACTCTAACCTAGATCAGAATGGTTATCCCTTTGTCTAATCTGGAAACCTCCCACCGTACCTCAAATTCTCCTCCAAACCTGAAAGAAGAATTAGTCGGGATCACCCGAGGAGTAGACCAACTCATCAGTGGGAATCGGGATCCAACTATCATCGCATGATAACATGACGGAATCCACTCACGTCACCACACTCCAGAAGGTATGCGCATGTCTGGCAAGTTTCAGTTCTTTTGAAACTCCCGATGTGATTTTTACCCCTAGGACCCAAGTGACCTTGACTGAGCCAACATATCAAAGGATCCTAGTCAAGTTCAACCCGTCATTATCTTGATTGCATTAGACCCACCCGCACGAGTCCTTGACTGAGCCAAAATGACCGTACAACTGTCCTAACCAATCACATATCCATGCAACAGAAAAGCACTACATAGCTACCGAACACTACGCCTCGGCTGAGCACGACATACGCAGCACGAATACCAAGTAATACTAATCTGAAATGACGGAGGGCTACGACTGGTTTTTGGCGAAAAACCTTTAACGTAATGAACTTGATATCGTTGAAGGAACTGCACAACTTTTTATAAAATATAGTGACGAAAACCTTTACTAAAGAGGTCACTCCCGGTGAAGGGATCTCGGCTCTTTCCCCGTAGAATGAGGTGCAGGATATTCCAAATGAATACCACGATGCAAAGCAAAAGTAATCGGCTATAGTGAAGTTAATGCCCTGACGCAAACTTCTGTCCAAGGGGTCACTCCCGGTGAAGGGATCTCGGCCCTTGCCTCGTCGACTGAGGAGCAGGATATTCCAAATGAATACCACTATGCAAAACAAAAGTGAACGTCCTTGCAATAACAGCTTTTTGAAAAGTGTTCCAACAACATCAGAATAGGTTTGTTTATCTTGCATTGATCCGAATCAACGCAGTCCCATCAAATGATCACACCACAAAGAACGAAAATATACTGACGTACGTATATGCCATCCGCATTCGCCACTGGGTCCCGTCATCACCCGTTAGGTTAGCTTACTAACGACAGAGCGGGGACTGGACTAGCGCGGATGAAAAACATATACAACATCTACTAATATATATACCAATATATTATATTTCGCTCAAGGCGTGATAAAATGCAACAACACAGAATGTACAGCATCACAGAACAATACAGATATCTGGAAGCCCCGGGTTTCACAGAGCCGCTGCTGAAACCCGACGTTCCCCTGGTCGTGTGGATAGCCTGTGCAATGAAAACCTAGACCCCTACGGGCGCGGCAAGTCACCCGCCAAAACCTGAAGCGAAGCAGCCCCCTTCAGCACCGTGAATGGACCACCCAGCACTTCACGGAATCCGGTAACTTGGGCACCCCTCCTGGGTCAACCTGTACCCCCTACGAGTGCGTCGAACAGCCCGCCAATTCCAGACTGAAGCCCCCTCCGTCCCAATGCCATGAGATGCGGGCTTGTTTCCCTCCAGAACCCGGCTATCCGTGCACTCCACCGCGGGGCAATCCTAGTACAGAAAGTAAAATATACATACACCGGGTACATCGACCGCAACCAGGTCGTGCCCCAAAAGAATAATACAATCAGGCAGTGACGGCAGTCCACATGTCGGACGCTCGCCCCGCAATATCAAATGTACATAATACAACAAAACAGTACTAGCATTGCATCCAGGCTATCCCCCACGACCGATCCGCAACAACACAGCATAAACATAGAACATCAACGTGAAAGTCACATTCGCAAATCCGTCTAACCGGGCTATAGCAGTTAGACGGGATTTACCGATCAAGTGACATTCACGGTCGCAGATATAATGTAAATACTGTGAAAAATGTGTTTAAAATTTTCCGATTGACCAAAAATTAACAAGTAGGCCCCCAATCAAAACTGTAGCACTCACAGAAAACCTGGGCCCAATTTTAATATTCCAAAACCCCTAAAATAAGCCCACAAGCCCACTGAAAAAAGTTGGTGAAGTGAAGCCTACTTCCTGCGGCGGAAGCGCGGCCAAAAGGGGCTTTTGGCCGCCCTTCCGCGGTCGTACGGAACGATCACTTTACCAAATTTTTGCAGTAGTCTTACAACTCCCTGCACATCATTCTGAGACCACCTGAAAAATTTTTAGACTACAAAAAATTTCGACAGAAACTGATTGTGCTAGAAAATACGGTTTTTGGAAATTTTGGTCGATCGGAAACGCAAACACATCAAACGAAGCTAGGTAAGGTTAATGGCGTGGCTCTGATACCATGTTGCGCCACGGCAGCGCCCCGGCCTCTTGCTCGAGGCCAAAATGCGGAATAAAAATTTTTTTCCTTACTCGGAAACCGGCGCTACCGCGGACAAAGAAAACCCGGATCAAAACCATTAACCTAATGCTAGCTATCTAGAGAGGGGTGAGAAGTATACCGAGTGGTCCGAGTCCTCCGGTCTTCTCGTCATCGTCCCGATCTCCCGCGGAAAGTCTTGTCTCCATATCGTCGCCTCCTCGCCGGAAAGGGCACCACATCGCCTGCGTCTTTTACGGGCTCCCGCCTCAACACCGAGGCAACTCGAGCATGAAGCCGGCAACTCGACATGCTCAAGATGTGCTGTAGAATGTAGTGTAGAAGATGCTTGTCTCATTTGGGGTTTGTTGCCATGGTGATGGAGGAATCAAGAATAGAAAAATGGTGCTTGCATTTTTCTAGCAAGAAAACGAGATCATGAATGAAACTCTCAAGATGAAGCTCTCTTCTTCTTCTTCTCTCTTTCTTTTTCCTCTCATGAAAACTTATCATCTTCATCATCAAGTGAGAATGAGAATGGTGGAGGAATGAAACATCATGCAAAGGGAGGTGAGTGTAGGAGCAAAAGAAAGGTGACCTTATCCAAACCTCATCATAACAATCTCACATCAACATGAAATCAATCCTAATCCTATCTCATCAACAAAAAGCAAATGATAAAGATGGATAAGAAAGGTATCAAAAGATGCTTTCATAATAAAACATCTTACAAATAAAACCTCCACCAAAAGTTATTTGCAAAACTGCAAACAACCCCCTCCATCGGAAAAGTCCGGCCGGGAAAGAACAAAGGAAAACCGGCCGGGACGGAATGCAAACTGGAAACTCCAGAAAACTGGTCCCGTAATAAATTACAGGAAAACCCCAATACTGTGCATACACACCCGCATCTGTATTCCGACCGGATACAAATGCAATGAGACAAAATCTACACTGTACTAGACTAGGACCGGCTTAAGCCAAAGCCGGCTAGTAAAATCCGTTCGATCCTGATCCGTGCAATACCGCACGTATCAGATCGAACCCTGCCATATAACTATACGGCAACTAGTACAAAACTGTCCAATCCTGATCCGTGCAATACCGCACGTATCTGATCGGACCCTGCCATATCTCCATACGGCCTCTACAGCGTTTCGCCCGAAAGCTTGAGTAACTGTAAGTGTGGTGGACTCTAAAGACTCGTCAATACTATGGCTGTGGATTTAACCACTAGCACGTCAGAGGTATCAGCCAATACGTGACGGGCCACCAGCTATTGACCAAAAGGGACGTCGATGAGCGAACTCATCCTGACACCCTACTGAGCCTGTCAGTGACAATATCCGTACAGTCCGGTCCGTTCGTCTATGAGTATCGCATGGCGGGCCTAGGGGGTTGGTAAAAGTCAGACCCCCAAAAGCGGTACAAGTCGTGTCGGAGTGAAGCCCAGAACGCCCTGAGATACTACTGGAATACCTACCAGTAAATCTCCTGCCTCGGCCGAGGGCTTTGCGTAATGGCTCTCCTAGACACAGCGCGACCTCACCCCCAATACCGGGAGAGACGAACCCCTGCAGATCCGCTCACTGCCTCCATGTGGCTCGGGACTGTACCCAACTAAAACCTGTTTGCACGACTCCTTTGAGCCGTGGTAGGGTAGTAATCAAAGCACAGTGGGAACTCACACGAGACAAATGACGATCTCAGGTCGATGAACTAACCTGTACACATGTCACCAGGGAACTGCTATCTGACGTCTGGTATAAGACCAACTAGCAGGTTCCCGGCGAGTCCTGTCCGGTGTACTCATAACCCAATGAGCACCTGTATACATCTTAGGTGAACCAACTGACACCAGTGGCTTGTGAGACCGGCCACCGCCCCTCGTCGGGGTCTCGACTGTATACACTAGTCTACTAATGGAGTATCGATGCCCCGTCTCGAAACTCCTACGACTAGGGACCTTTTAAGGATGTGCTTATAGACTACTAGCTCCCACGTATATGATCGCCATCATACTGCTGGTAGTCAAGCAAGAATCCTAGGGGCTCTATCAACGTGTAATAGCGACATGTCAGGTCACCTAAAGCAGTACACGATGATAAAGATAAACCAGATAGCATACTATCATCTCGAGTAAGACTGTCCTACCGGGATAGGTCCTCCCTCAATCATTGCAATCACGTGCCTGTGATCCAATAATTGACTCTGAGGGCACTAACTCCAACATAAGAATCACTACGTCAAAAGACCCGCTAAAACATCATGTCGTATCTCAATACGAAACAAATCACATCACCGATCTCCTGGCCTCAAGCCCAATCTCATCGACTCATCTTAAATCCCAATTACTATCCTCAAATCCAGTATATAAACACATAGTCCCATACCCATGTGTAAATATACACATCAATATGTAGTCCCATGTACGCACATATGAAATATGAATGTATACAAGTATGGGTGTGTGTGTGTGTGTGTGATGCAACCACTACTCTAGGGTTTCGCAATACTAAACCAATCCAATCACACCTAGGATCCATCTCTATCATCAATAATCTCAAACAATATAATCAATATCTATGTGTATACGTATTCGTATACATCACCACGAACTGCGGGGGTGCTATACGCCATCCACCCGACTTCTCCCTGTAGATATAAATCTACTCACCTGTATCCTGCGTGTCGGTATCGATGTCGCCTTCATCTTCTGCATCATCTCGGATCGTCGTGGGGGTACCTACACATATCACACGTATCTCATCACATCAAAACCAAATCGAAACTTAAAACGACACGCTAAAACCAACACGATACGCTAAAAGGCCTATAGGTTAGAACCTACGGTTAGCCTTCGTAAAACAACCCGAAATCACTCGATGTAGTCGTACAAACGCCAAGTGACCGAGGTAAAACCCAAATATGAAATTCTAGAAATCAAATTACGGAAAACAATAACTCAATTCAAAGCAGCAACCCAAGAAAACGATCCCAGATTTCGCCTCAGGCCAAATTTAGCCAAGCAAACAAGTCCAGGGTGATGTATATGATGTATTTGAGCTACTGGACCAACCCCGACACATTCCACCACTACATGGCCGGCCACATCCTTGCCAAAACCGGCTTGGCCGGCCCCCCTATGTCCAATGGGGTCCGTCTGGTCAGGGTGGCCTCCTAATACCCTAATTTGGCCCCTAGAGTTGTTTGTTTGTCTCAGAAACTCCCCGGGTCAACCCAGATTCACCTGCATACCCTAATCACTCACAAACCGACATGAAAGTCCCATACTTCCGTATTTTTGGGTTTCAGGTTGTGCTAGGTCAGGGTCTTAGTCAATATAGGGCCTAACGTCACCATTAGGGTCCAATTGCACAGCCACATCTCAACTTTACCCTAACCCTCTCTAAGTTGATCCAAAATGTATAAATCCTCGACAAAACGACACTAAACTTTAAAATAGGCTAAATCACTTGAAATACTACAATATTTGTGAAGGAATTACCTCAATAGAGACTCATGAATCTTCCTACAGCACCAAAACATCAACTTTCTTGGTCCATTGCATAGATCTTGAGCTTGTGCGTATTTTTTTGTGAAACCGATATGGGGTTTTGGAGTTGTTTTGGATGTGTTTAGAGGGGTTGAAGAGGGGAGGGAGATGAAGGAGAAGCAGCAGCAGCAAGCAAGGAAAAGGGAGAGAAAAATGAGTGTTGGAAATGGCTAAGTCTTTAGATCAAATGAAGCCCATACCTCTCTCTCACCCACTACCAATTCTTTATTCTTTCTCTTTTCTTATTTTCTTTTCTATTCAAATTCCTTTCTCACAAGAATAGTAACCCCAAAGTAAAACCATGGCAAGAAAATATAACACAAGTCTAGAAAAATGATATGTGCATGTTTTGCACAAAAACGCCAAAAATCCGATTAGCGATTTTTAATCGCGATTAGCACTAAATTAGCATATAAATGATCACAAACACTTAAAAATGGCATAATTCCATAAAATACCCTATTTTAGAATTTTCCAAAATTTTTCCTATTTATCGATATTTAATTATAAATTTAATATTAAAATAATCAATAAAATAATATTAAATTATAAAAATTCCTAAAAATAATATTTTATTATTTTGGAATGTTACAAGTATATATATAACAATATATAATAATCGCTCCAGGCATGATAAATGCAACATCACAGATAAGTAATAAGCATCACAAAACAATACAGATAATCTGGGAGCCCCGGGTTGCCTTTGAGCCACAAGTGAAACCCGACGTTCCCATGGTCATGTGGATAGCCTGTGCAATGAAAACCTAGACCCCTACGAGTGCGGCAAGTTACCCGCCAAATCCAGAAATGAGGCAGCCCCTTTCAGCAAAGTGAATGGACCACCCAACACTTCACGGAATCCGGTAACTTGAGAACCCTTCCTTGGGTCAACATGTTCCCCCTACGAGTGCGGCAAATAGCCCACCAATTCTGGAGTGAGGCCCCCTCCTTCTCAAAGCCATGAGATGCAGACCCGTTGCCCACCAGAACCCGGCTATCCGTGCACTCCACCACGGGGTAATTCTAGTACAGGAAAGAAAATATGTACAACGGTGACATCGACCTCAACCCGGTCGTGCCCCAAAAGAATAATATACAAACAGGCAGTGACGGCAGGCCACATGTCGGACGCTCGCCCCGTGATATCAAATGTACAAATAAAACTAAACTGTACTAACATTGCACGCAAGCTATCAACCACGACAATCCGCAACATCACAGCACAACACAGAACATCAATGTGAATGTCATATTCGCAAACCCGTCTAAAAGGACTATAGCGATTAGACAAGTTGTACCGATCAAATGACATTCACGGTCACAGATAGAAATGTATGTACTGTTAACTTTAAACAATGTTAGAAAATATCGACTTCGAAATAATCCCCGAATAGCCCCAAACAACTAGATAAAACCATATCCAAACTGGGCTAAACAAACAATACCACTAAACCAACATTCCAGAGACAAGACCATACCCCAAAAATGAAACCCTGAAGCCCTGAAATGGCTGGCCTCCTCGGTTTTCTAGGCATTGTGCTCGGAAAAATTTTGGTGGATTGGTCTCATGTTTGGAGTGCTGCCTATAGGTCATGTCAGTAGCCTTCTGCAGTTGTTTAAATAATTTTTTGAAGACACTTTATAAATCAACAGAAACTGGAATGTGCCGGGGCAGTGTATCGGGTTTGTTTCGATTTCGATAGTTTAATATTGTCTAAACAAGCTAGCTAAGGGTTAATGGGCTGGTTCTGATACCATGTTGGGTTACGGCAGCGCCCTGGCCGTCAATCCGAGACCAAACGCGGAACAAAAACTTTTCAAACTTGGCGCTACCACAACCAATCACCCGGATCAAACCATTAACCGTTTACTAGCATTCTATAGAGTGAGTTTAGAGATTATACCGATCGATCCGTGTCCTTCGCTGTTCAATCTATTTCCTAGCTCCTTGCCGGCTGCCCCGAACAAGTCCGCTCTCCGGTCTCCCTCATCGAAGACGATCCACCTCGAGGATTCTTAATACAGGCTCCCGCTTCAAACCAAAGCAACTCGAACAACTAGTTTGCTAGCCTAGGTGTTCAAGGTGAAGTAGAGATAGTGTGTGATTACATTATCTCAATACACTCTAAGATTCTCAACACATGAGAGCGATAGAGTGGAGGTTGAAGAAGAAGCCATAAGTGAAGAGTTGTGAGCATAAGAAAAAGCTAGTGAATAAAAATCGCCATGCTATTTTTGTAAGATATTTTGTGAGAGCTCTCTATCAAAAACTCAAGACCAAATCACCACCATAAGTGGCTGCCCTCTCTCACCTAAATATCCCACACCAAAGTAAAAACAATAAAGAAATGGACATGGCACAAAATATCACACCATGATTCACCAAAATAGCACATGCGATATTCAATACCCTAGGTTAAAACTTGCACTCACAATTTCCACATAATTAAATATTAAACCAAATGTTTAATCAAAAAGAGAATGGCAACTTCTAAAGTAAACTCGTAACGGATCACAAGAATACCCCTCATTCGTATATACATACTCGCGTCCGTATTCCGACTGAATACGAATACTACGAGACGAAAATAGTCCAACAATCTAATACTAGGATCCGGCTTAAACCAAAGCCCACTAGTATGATCCTTCCGATCATGATCCGTGCACGAGTGCACGTATATGATCGAACTCTGCCATAAAACCATACGGCATCTACAACGTTTTGCCCGAACTAGGGAAACCCTCTGTATGGGACTCTAAAAACTCGTCAATACGCTGGCAGTGGGTTTAACCATAAGCACGTCGGTGGCACTAGCTATATGTAATGGCTACCCAGGTATTGAGCGAAAGGGAGGCCGACGAGCGAACTCATCCTGAAATCCTACTGAGCCTATCGGTGACAATCTCCGTACAGTCTGGTCTGTTCGTCTAAGAGTATAGCATATCGGGCCTAGGGGGATGGTAAACGTCAGACCCCCAATTGCGGTATAAGTCGTGTCGGAGTGTAGCCCAGAACACCTTGAGAAACTACTGGAATACCTACCAGTAAATCTCACTTGCCTTGGCCAAGGACTTTGTGTAATGGCTCTCCAAACACAGCACGATATCAACCCCCAATACCAGGAGAGACGAATCCTATCTAACCGCCACTGCCTCCAAGTGCTTCGAGCTTGCACCCAACTACTACCTGTTTGCATGACTCATTTGAGCCGTGGTAGGATAGCAATCAAAGAAAAGTGGAAATACACTTGAGGCAAAGTAGCAGTGTCAAGTCAACGGACTAAACTGTAATCATGTCATCAGGGAACTGCTCCTGACGATAGGTATAGTACCAATAAGCAGTGCCCCTACGAGTCCGTCCGGTGTACTCATAACCCAATGAGCACCTGTATACTATCTTAGGTGAAACAACTGACACCAATAGCTTGTGAGACCGGCCATCGCCCCTCTTCGGGGTCTCGATCTGTATACACTAGTCTACTCATGGAGTATCGATGCCATGTCTCAAAACTCCCACGACTAGGGACACTTTAAGGATGTGCTTATAGACCACCCAACTCTCACGTATATGATCGCCATCATACTGTTGGTAGTCAAGCAAGATTCCTATAGGCTCTATCAACGTGTAATAGTGATATGTAATGTCACCTGAAGCATGTACACGATGATAAAGACAAACCAGATAGCATACTATCATCTCGAGTAAGACTATTCTACCGGTATAGGTCCTCCCTCAATCATTACAATCACGTGCTTGCGATCCAATAATTGACTTTGAGGGCACTATAGCCAACACGTAGTTTTTGGAATGGAGACTCCATATATGAGTATAGTCATTTGTAGCGCAGTCCATACAGCTACGAAAAGACGAGTCCGAATCAGTCACCATTGGAGAAAAGTGGAGTAAGAGATTCGTACGAGATTTTGACGAGATGACGTTCCACTCCGTTGATATCAGAGATGTGATACGCATGCAGAGGCGTTGAATATGGATATATCTTTTAGAAAAAGTCATGAAGAGTATTCAGCTGTTCCTGAATAAGAAATGGATTTAGTAAAAGGGTGATAACTTTCAGGCAGTTCGGCAGAAAAGAGATTTGGGAGAGACCCGACAGAATCTTTCTGGAATACTACACGAGAAGATTTGGACCCAGGATCGGCCGTATTACGCACATCCAGTAGGCCAGAGTTCGGCATCATCGACGAGACATGTTGTGAGTGACCATGATAGTTGGCTAGAGATCTTTAGAGGATGCACCAGAGCGGAACTGTTTCCGTCATCATTCCATATTGGGCCGTTGAGCCGAGGAGTTATGTAACTGGCAATCCGCAGTGAGAGACGAGAGCCTAAGGGCACAAAGCGCCAGACCATGATCAGGAGGCAGATAGATATCTTGCCCTGCTAGTTTTGGATGCACCGACACCTTCTCGACTTTGAAAGAAGGATATATCGACGACAATGTTTACGATTTGCGATTTGGTGATTCGAATATCACGTATTCGTCATTTTGGATTTCGCTATTTTGGGCAATTTATTTGCATGATTGAGATTTTGTGCAACACAGTTGCACTCGACTTCGATTTGATGTCGTTCGAGATGTTTGATTTTGATTTCATGCCTACGGTATGTAGGTGATTTGACTTGTGCCTTCGGTGTAGTTTTCATGCACTTTTATTACTTTGATTCGATTTTGTGCACGCTGATGCACGTAGTTGTGAAATTATATACCACGGTATACCTGATTTGGATTAAGGTTTGTTGTATACCGTCGATTTCGATTGTGATATTCGATATTTGTTTTCGTTCACCTTGTGACTTGATTTGGATTCTTGCGCATACTTGGCGCGCTTGATGCGATTTTAGTGCACACCAGATGCACTAAATCGAGATTCTTCGTGCATATTAGATGCACCTGATATTGTTGTCCGGCCCACCTGTTTCCCTTGAAAGGTGTTTTCGTGCACACCCGTTGCACTTAGATTTTTATTCTGTCCACATGTATGGAACATTCATTGATTTGATTTCTGTGCGCACCAGACGCACGTGGTATTATTACATATACTATTGAGTATGATTTCTTTTGAGCAGTACGTTTTTTATGATGTTTACTATTTGGTTTAGTAACCGAGCATGACTGTTCTGACAACAGTACCTAGGTATTTTCGCATGAATCGATAGTTTTCGAAAGGATTTCCAAAAAGGAGCTACAGTCTCAATATTTTCCTATGTGTCCAGGATGACACGAAACACTTTACAAAGGAAGCCCTTCTAAATTATTTCCAAAACGGTAGGACGTGTTGTTAAACAAAGGATATATATATATATATAGTTATTTTCTTATAATAAACGTCCGCTACTTGTGTCGTGATACGCGCATCACACAACGATTTGAATAAGAGTTAGCATGCTTTTCTTTCAAATGTTTGACAAGTTTACAACGATGCGTACCATGTGCATGTTATACTTTTGATGTATATCATGTTGGTTTTCGTATCGGACTTTGACATTAGTATCTTCACCATGACTCCGATGATTGCGTGATGCTTGACAGAGTTTTGATTTGAGTTATATGCTCGTTTTTCATGCGCCTGCATTGCGCTACGATATGTTTTATGTATGTATGATTTCAGAGCCCCGACGACTTGATCATTTTACTGAAATGTTTTAGTATTTTGGGAGTTTACATTTAAATTCGGGGACCGAATTTATTTAAGGGGGAAGACTATAACATTTCAGAAAAATAAAATATTATTTTGGGAAGTTAAATAATTAAAATGATAAATATTATGAATATTTTAATGTGTGGAGATTAGTTTTAATGTTATGGTATGATCATATACCGATAGGTTGGGAAAATATTGGAAAATTACATTTGAATGTTGATTTTGAAAGAATATTATATGGTTTAGACGCTTTATAAATTTTATACAATTAAATATATACAAGTTTATGCCTAAGCTTGATTAATTATTACTAATCGTACATTAAGCTTGATTATGCACATGACATGCACCATGTCATATTGTAAAAAAAAAAAGTAAACACTTGTTACATTTCTTAATTTGTTTGGAAACCATGCTTCATTTCTTTATGTTACTTGGTTTTTATTTGTCTTTGGATTTAAAAAGAAAAGAATAAAGAATGTGGCATGGCAAGGGGTATGGGCAAGAGAGAGAAGAGAGAGAGAGGGTGAGGGGTTCTCTTGACTTGGCTCATTTCTCTTCACTTTGTTTTCTTCATCACTTCTTCTCCTTCTTCACTCCATGGCTGCCCCCTCCCTCCACCTCCTATACCTCCTCACATCAACCCCAAATCCACAGCAAAACCATGTATCCCTTTCATTAAAATTAAGCACAAGCTCACTACAAGCATGGGGAACTAAACAAGATGAGATTTTGAGCACTTGGCGCAACTCAAGAAAATTCTTGAGTTGCCAAATAAGATATTTCTTTCACCATTACTGTAGTATTTGAGTTCCATTAGTTTCTATTCTAGTTTAGAGTTGTTTAAGAGTCGTTAGGTGACCTTTGAAAATTCCAAGTTGAGATTAGGCTTGATTTGAATTGGGATGATTAAGGTGTAATTAGTTGACTACAGCCCTTTTAGTGTTAAGATCCTGCACCAAGTGAATTTTAGAAACCAAGACTTGAACTTTAGAAACTTCCGTGTCAGTTTTGTGTATAAATTGTGCCTACAGGGAATCTGGAGTGACCTAAGACCTGTACTAGAAAAACTAGCAACCCCAAACACTTAGATGGACCACTAGAAGACCACCCTGCAAATACGAACCCTATCCAAGCAGTCTGGGCTGAGCAGGCCGATTTTGGGGGATATGTCGCCAGGTCTTCTGTGGGGATAGGTGTTAGAATTGGCTCTGTAGCTCATATACCCCATATACAACCCCACTGTATTACGTGTTTATGTTGGATATAGTACCCTCAGAGTAAATTATTGGATCACATGCACGCGATTGCAATGATTGAGGGAGGACCTATGCCGGTAGGACAATCTTACTCAGGATGATTGTATACTATCTGGTTTGTCTTTATCATCGTGTACATGCTTTAGATGACATTGTAGTTCATTATTGCACGTTGATAGAGAATAATATGCTACCATGGTTTGTCTTTATCATCGTGTACTGGTTTATGAACTTACAGGTCGCTATTGCACGCTGATAGAGCCCTTAGGATTCTTGCTTGACGACCAGCAGTATGATGGCGATCATATACGTGGGAGCTGGGGTCTATAAGCACATCCTTAAAAGGTCCCTAGTCGTGGGAGTTTCGAGACTGGGCATCGATACTCCATTAGTAGACTAGTGTATACAGTCGAGACCCCGATGAAGGGCGGTGGCCAGTCTCACAAGCCATTGGTGTCAGTTGAATAACCTAAGATGTATACAGGTGCTCATTGGGTTATGAGTACACCGGACAGGACTCGCTGGGAACATGCTAGTTGGTATTATACCTAGCGTCAGATAGCAGTTCCCTGGTGACATGTGTACAGGTTAGTTCATCGACCTGAGATCGTCATTTGTCTCGTGTGAGTTCCCACTGTACTTTGATTACTACCCTACCATGGCTCAAAGGAGTCGTGCAAACAGGTTTTAGTTGGGTACAGTCCCGAGCCACATGGAGGCAGTGAGCGGATGAGCAGGGGTTCGTCTCTCCCGGTATTGGGGGTGAGGTCGCGCTGTGTCTAGGAGAGCTATTACACGAAGTCCTTGGCCAAAGCAGGAGATTTACTGGTAGGTATTCCAGTAGTATCTCAGGGTGTTCTGGGCTACACTCCGACACGACTTGTACCGCTTTTGGGGGTCTGACTTTTACCAAACTCCTAGGCCCGACATGCGATGCTCATAGACGAACGGACCGGACTATACGGATATTGTCACTGACAGGCTCAGTAGGGTGTCAGGATGAGTTCGCTCATCGACCTCCCTTTTAGTCAATACCTGGTAGCTCGTTACGTACGGCTAATAGCTCTGACGTGCTAGTGGTTAAATCCACAGCCAAAGTATTGACGAGTCTTTAGAGTCCTCCACAGACAGTTTCTCAAGTTTCGGGCGAAACGTTGTAAAGGCCGTATGATATATGGCAGGGTTCGATCTTATGCGTGCGGTATTGCACGGATCATGATCGGACGAATCATACTAGTGGGATTTGGTTTAAGCCGGATCCTAGTATTAGATTTGTTGGATTACTTTAGTCTCATCGCATTCGCATTCAGTCGGAATGCAGATGCAGGTATGTATATACAGGTGAGGGGTATCCTTATGATCCGTCACGAGTTTACTTTAGATGTTGCCGGATTTTTCTTTGTTGGACCAAACATTTGGATTTATTTTTGGATGGTGGAATTAATAAGCTAGAATTTCATCATGAGATGCATTAATGTGACATAGACATATATCATGACTCATGGTATCTTTTTTAGTAAAAATGTCACATTAGTGGATTGATTTGAGTCATGAAATGAAAAGGAGAGAGAGAGGGGCTGCCATGAATTAGTAAGCTCTCATATTATTCTTCTCACTTTCTCTCATTTTATGATATCACAAAACACAAGAAAAGAAAAGAAAGAAAACTTTTCTTCTTCTTCTTCCTCTAGCTCATTATCCCCATCAATGGCTTCATATCTAACCTCCATCCAAATCCATGGATGCAAGAGACAAAGTGATCACAAACATTCTCTACAACACCTTGGACACGTCGGCTAGCACACTTCGTGCCCGAGTTGCTTCGGATGAAGCAGGAGCCCGAAAAAGGAATCGATGATGTGGTGCCCTTTCCGACGAGGAGATCGAGACCGGAGATGCCGCGAGAAGCTTGGGATGGTGGTTGAAGACCGAAGGACACGGATCGCTCGGTATAGCTTTCTATCCCTTCTCTTGATAGCTAGTTTATAGGTTAATGGTTCGATCCGGGTTTTAAGTATACGATAGCGCCGGTTTTCTAGTTTAGAAAATTTTTCGTTTCCGCATTTTGGCCTCGGAAAGACGGCCAGGGCGCTACCGTAGTCTTACATGGTATCAGAGCCACGCCATTAACCTTTACTAGCTTGCTCTAACGTGTTTACAAGTTCGATCGAACGAATTTTCTAAAAACCGCATTTTCAAGTCACGGTTTCTGTCGAATTTTTTCTGTGGTCAAAAAATCATTTGGTGTATTGCAGAAAATCAGGCAGGGTTTTTTAAGAGAACTGAGAAAATTTGGTGGGCTGATTTCACTGTAGCGCGGCGGATCCGCAGCCGTACCCACGTTTTGGCCACGGATCCGCCGCCGTACTGTAGCCACAGTGCACCGAATTTCTGCAGTAGGTCTCTGTCTTGGAAGTGGGGTTTCTGGTATTTTTTGTTTGAGCCCAGATTTGTCTGAGTACTCGGTATTGTGCTTGGGGCCCATTTCGGGAAACTTTGTCGATCGAAATTTTAAAACATGTTAGTTCACGGTATTTACATTATATCTCCGACCGTGAATGTCATTTGATCGGTAAATCATGTCTAATTGCTATAGTTCTTTTAGACGCACATTCACGTTGATGTTCTGTGTTGTGCTGTGATGTTGCTGATTTGTCGTGGTGGATAGCCTGGATGCAGTGGTAGTACAGTTTGGTATTATTTGTACATTTGATATTACGGGGCGAGCGTCCGACATGTGGACTGCCGTCACTGCCTGTTTGTATATTATTCTTTTGGGGCACGACCGGGCTGAGGTCGATGTACCCATTGTATATTTTATTTTCTGTACTAGGATTACCCCGCGGTGGGGTGCACGGATAGCCGGGTTCTAGAGGGCAACGGGCCCGCATCTCATGGCTTTGAGACGGAGGGGGCTTTACTCTAGAATTGGCGGGCTATTCGCCGCACTCGTAGGGGGTACTGGTTGACCCAAGGAGGAGTGCTCAAGTTACTAGATTCCGTGAAGTGCTGGGTGGTCCATTCACATTGTTGAAGGGGGCTGCCTCGCTTCAGGTTTTGGCGGGTAACTTGCCGCGCCCGTAGGGGTCTAGATTTTCATTGCACAGGCTATCCATACGACCAGGGGAACGTCGGGTTTCAGTAAAGGCTCTATGAAACCCGGGGATCTCAGATTATCTGTATTGTTCTGTGATGCTTATTACATTCCTGTGATGTTGCATTTTATCACGCTTTGAACGAATATTATATATTGATATATATACTAGTAGATGTTGTATATGTTTCGCATCCGCGCTAGTCCAGTCCCCGCTCTGTCGTTAGTTATGTAACGTAACGGGTGATGACGGGACCCAGTGGCGAATACGGATGGCATATACGTACATCGTATTTTCGTTCTTTATTAGTGTGATAAATTAATGGGACTGCATTGATTCGGATCAATGCAAGCTAACCAAACCTATTCTGATGTTGTTGGAACATTTTTCAAAAAGCTGTTATTGTAAGGGCGTTCTCTTTTGTTTTGCACAGTGGTATTCGGTTATGAATATCCAGCACCTCAGTCGACGAGGCAAGGGCCGAGATCCCTTCACCGGGAGTGACCCCTTAGACAGAAGTTTGCGTCAGGGCAATAACTTCACTATAGTCGATTACTTTTTGCTTTGCATCGTAGTATTCAGTTGGAATATCCTGCACCTCATTCTACGGGGAAAGAGCCGAGATCCCTTCACCGGGAGTGACCTCTTTAGCAAAAGTTTTCGTCGCTATATTTTTATAAAAAGCTATCCGGTTCCATCAACGATATCAAGTTCATTACGTTAAAAGTTTTTCGCCAAAAACCATTCGTAGCCTTCCGTCATTTCAGAAAGGTATCACTTAGTATTCATGCTATATTTGTTGGCCTTAGTCAAGATATAGTGTATGGTAGCTATTTGTTACTTTTCTGCTGCATAGATAGATGCGTTGGTTTGGGACAGTCGTACAGCCTTGTTGGCCCTAGTCAAGGGCTTGTACGGGTGGGTTCAAATTAACCTGGACAATGACGGGTAGAATTTGACATGTGACTTATGATTTGTTAGCCTTAGTCAAGGTCATAAGAGCATGGGGTAAAAATCACATCGGGAGTTTCTAAAGAAACTGAAACTTGCCAGATATGCGCATACCTTCTGGAGTGTGATAACATGAGTAGATTCAATCACGTTATCATGCGATTATAGTTGGATCCTGATTCCCACTGATGAGTTGGTTTACTCCTCGGGTGATCCCGACTAATTCTTCTCTCAGGTTTGGAGTAGAATTTGAGGTTACAGTGGGAGGTTTCCTGATTAGATAAATTGATAACCATTCTGATCTAGGTTAGAGTGCACGCTGAGTGTATTTTTCTCTCTCTCTCTCTTTGGCAGCGACCATGTCCCGACCCTTGACTATGACTCAGTGACCAAGTTAACCGAACCTTCTTAAAACACTGGCTTTTGGATTGTCAGAGTTGCATACCTCATTGCCACTCCTACTTTTACCCTTTTCTCCAAAACACCCCGTGTTACTACGAACGTCCACTTCCATTGGATAAAACCATCGTATGGTTATATACGAACTCGAAGGAACATGTTCCAGATTCGAGGATGGTTTCTGGTTCTGGAGAAAATGAATAGGACTATTCAGTTGTCTTTTCCTTTTACCTTCTCTCAGGTTGCGAGTGCTCCTTGGATTAGGACAGTACACCTATTACGCAAATTGGATAGTCTTCTTCCAAAGCATAGGCAGGTGTCGAACGGTAGGGAATGAAGAAAACCATTTAGCCTAAAAGGTGTACAGGAGGTATTAAGTAAAGACAAATAAAGGGATTAGTAAGAGGGCAAAGTAAATTGCGACTGTTATTCACGACCTAACCAAGTATTTCTTCGCCAATCCTGCATCACCTTTGTATTTATCCAGAACACTCCGTATCACTATGAAGATCCACAGTTATTTGGATATTCCATCTTATGGTTATATACGAACTCGAAGGAACTTGTTCCAGTTCGGGGATGGATTCTAGTTCAGGAGAAATAGGAATAAGGTTTATTCAGTTTGCTTTTATCTTCAACTTCTCTCAGGTTGCGAGTGCTCCTAAGATTAGGACAGTACACCCATTATGCTTATTGGATGGTCTTCTTCCAAACCATAGGCTGGTACCGAACGGTAGGGAAGGAAGAAAACCATTTGGGCTAAAGGGGCGTACAGAAGGTAATGACTAAAGACATATAAAGGGATTTGGAGAGATGGCAAAGAAGTATACAGTTATAGTTGTAAAT
Organism: Agapanthus africanus; assembly: GCA_030015575.1. NCBI lineage: Eukaryota > Viridiplantae > Streptophyta > Magnoliopsida > Asparagales > Amaryllidaceae > Agapanthus > Agapanthus africanus. The sequence goes on along the minus strand of CM057337.1, from coordinate 342,413,276 downwards.
CTGATAATGGAAGAGATATTACTAAGAATACCCGGATACCCCTTCGAAACATTTATATGTTTCAGTTTCAATGTGTATTGTTAAAAGAAAACTGATTTCTCAATTAGTCCTTGCTCCAGGGTATGTATTTACCAGGTTTGTTTCTCACATCTGTATGGTTTTACAGATGATGAATGGGAGTAAGTTATTGGAAATTGGGTGATCATCCTCATTATATCAGGATTCGTTGTAATTGGTGATATTTGAGGAAATCGCCTGGGTTGTTTGCCGGACGGCAAATATTTGGTTTTGAATATCCGTTGTTGTGCACCAATTTCACATTGATATATCTGTACGTTTATTTTTATAAAGTGAGATATAACTTTTTGAAATTGTGTCTATGACATTTACCTATATCAGTGGATGGTTAGGTAAGGAGTATTAAACATCGGTGTAATTCTTCTTAACCATAAGTACAGTTTTCAACCTACGACACACAGGGAATGAGTTATTAGACTCAGGGGACTTATACAGAGTATTGTATGTTGTCCAGTGTCCATGAGGACAGAGGGGTTGGTACTCGTACTATATTCTGTTTACTTATGACTTTTCTAGTTCTTAGATATGTGTTTCGAAGAAATGCAAGGTCTAAGTTTTAAGAAGTTATAGGTATAAGAATAAAGTAGAGAACCAGGCATTGCAAGTATCAGGATTCTTCAAGGTGATCGAAGATGTAGATACTTGTGTATGGTATTCAGTTGATAGTAATGATTATGAGAACTTGCTTCTTTTTCAGATTACTCATAATTGGATGTATTCCTAAGTTGAGTAATACTGATCGGCCTCTCTCCATTTAGTTGACATACACTGCAGACAGCTGCATGATTTGAATCTGGTTCCAATTAAATCAGTGCCTCTGTTTCTATATTGGATATAGAACGGTTCATATCTTAACAATGTTAAGGTACGGGGAGTTGTCCGGCTTATGCTTAAAACCAGACTCTGGATAACTCAAGGCACGTTTCTGTAATGGCTGTTTGTGGGTTGACCCGGGCTAACACGGGGGTTGACTTTCTACCATCTGGAAGATCAATAGTGATATTGTTCTTGACTCGCCACAGTTTTAATAAAAATGGATTTTTTCAGAAAACAGTAGTGGGAGTATAGTAGAACTGGAAGTGATTCCAGAACCGCAAACGATTACTGAAAATTTGATAAGGACCTAAAGATTCAATCTGGATTGACATTCCATTGGCCACTCCGCAGATATGGTGGGTAACCTCAGGCACTCGAGAGGTATTTCGGTATGCTCAAAGACGGTGACAGGGAGGTTCTTGTTTACCCAGACTTGCCATTGCTGTTGTTCCGGACTGTGAGACCCGGCAGGAGGATGAATATAGCGTCGTTCTAAACTGGCTTTAGAAGTGTACATGTATATGACTTTTCCAGAGGGTTGTCGTAGTTAGTGGGAGCAGCGGAAGTATAGTTAACAAGTAGCTTATGTCTATTTATGGACTAAAGCAGATATAGCGGAGATAGATCATCTATTTCTGATGTGACAGTCATAGGTTTGATTTCATCAGAATAGGGGATGGATCTGTTAAGAAAGTAGTAGGGTGTGATATCCTGGTATTTGGATGACATACACAGAGTAGGAAGTGAAATTCCTATACTACGATTGGTTATACTTTGGTTGTCACACAGTGGTTTCTCCACACAGGATATGGATATTATATCAGATATTCTGGTTACTAGATCTATGGTTTTAGATTTAGATTTGGGTAGTTTCCCAATCTGGGTACTTAGACAGCATTCTAAAGGTGTTTTAGAAATAACGACTCCTGGCACGGTAGTGTACCTGCAGGTGATGGAGTCACCCTCTCTAAAGGTTTCTTACAGACTAAAAGGAAGAGGGATGCGCATGATTGGCAGATCACTTGCTTAGGCAATTGAGTCAATCATGAGATGTCACGTACCACACCAGATATTGTTTTTGCACGAGATGCAGTAAGTTGATATTAATCCTATCCTGGAGAGACATTCGAAAGCAGTTTAAGAACATAAGTGGATGTTCTAGGAAAATCATAACGGCAGCCTCATTCGGGAGACGAGTTATAGTTTTCCCTCTGACGCGAGGCAGTATTTTGGACAGGTGGTCCAAGCGGATACTAAGGGAGGTGTGGCACAGGATACTGATTAATTTCAGTTGACGATACAGTCTAAGAATTTTGGATTTGGAGTTCATTCATGAACTAGGTCCCATCAGATATCCAGACATATTCTAAGACAGGTATTGCTCATTTCGGGAGATGGCTTTCTGCGCGAACTTGAGATAAAGAGAGACATAGAAAGAAACATCAGGGCGGATCCACTAGCTGAGGCTATTCCTCGAACGCAATAGTTTCGTAAACGGGCTTTGTGAGACTGATTAGTAGAGGAGTTGGGTGTTCGGTATCACACGGGCTGTGAGTATGCGACATCGCAATAATTAGCTTTGAGTGCAAGTGGGAAATTGTTGGATATAGTGCCCTAAGAGTCAATTATTGGATCACGGGCACGCGATTGCAATGATTGAGGGAGGACCTATGCCGGTAGGACAATCTTACTCAGGATAATTGTATACTATCTGGTTTGTCTTTATCATCGTGTACATGCTTTAGGTGACATTGTAGTTCACTATTGCACGTTGATAGAGAATAGTATGCTACCATGGTTTGTCTTTATCATCGTGTACTGGTTTAGGTGACCTTACAGGTCGCTATTGCACACTGATAGAGCCCTTAGGATTCTTGCTTGACGACCAGCGGTATGATGGCAATCATATACGTGGAAGCTGGGGTCTATAAGCACATCCTTAAAAGGCCCCTAGTCATGGGAGTTTCGAGACTGGGCATCGATACTCCATTAGTAGACTAGTGTATACAATCGAGACCCCGACGAGGGACGGTGGCCGGTCTCACAAGCCATTAGTGTCAGTTGGATCACCTAAGATGTATACAGGTGCTCATTGGGTATGAGTACACCGGACAGAACTCGCCGGCAACATGCTAGTTGGTATTATACCTAGCGTCAGATAGCAGTTCCCTAGTGACATGTGTACAGATTAGTTCATCGACCTGATATCGTCATTTGTCTCGTGTGAGTTCTCACTGTACTTTGATTACTACCCTACCACGGCTCAAAGGAGTCGTGCAAACAGGTTTTAGTTGGGTACAGTCCCGAGCCACATGGAGGCAGTGAGCGGATCGGCAGGGGTTCGTCTCTCCCGGTATTGGGGGTGTGGTCGCGCTGTGTCTAGCAGAGTCATTACACGAAGTTCTTGGCCAAAGCAGGAGATTTACTGGTAGGAATTCCAGTAGTATCTCAGGGTGTTCTGGGCTATACTTCGACACGACTTGTACCACTTTTAGGGGTCTGACTTTTACCAAACTCCTAGGCCCGACATGCGATGCTCATAGACGAACGGACCGGACTGTACGGATATTGTCACTGACAGGCTCAGTAGGGTGTCAAGATGAGTTCGCTCATCGACCTCCCTTTTGGTCAATACCTGATAGCTCGTTACGTTCGGCTAATATCTCTGACGTGCTAGTGGTTAAATCCACAGCCAAAGTATTGACGAGTCTTTAGAGTCCCCCACAGACAGTTTCTCAAGTTTCGGGCGAAATGTTGTAGAGGCCGTATGATATATGGCATGGTTCGATCTTATGCGTGCGGTATTGCACGGATCATAATTGGACGGATCATACTAGTGGGCTTTGGTTTAAAGTGGATCCTAGTATTAGATTTGTTGGGTTACTTTAGTCTCATCGTATTCGCATTCAGTCGGAATGCGGATGCAGCTATGTATTTACTGATGAGGGGTATCCTTATGATCTGTCACGAGTTTAATTTAGATGTTGCCGGATTTTTCTTTGTTGGACCAAATATTTGGATTTATGTTTGGATGGTGGAAATAATAAGCTAGAATTTCATCATGAGATGCATTAATGTGATATAGACATATATCATGACTCATGGTCTCTTTTTTAGCAAAAATGTCACATTAGTTGATTGATTTGAGTCATGAAATGAGAAGGAGAGAGAGGGACTGCCATGAATTAGTAAGCTCTCATATTATTCTTCTTACTCTCTCTCATTTTATGATATCACAAAACACAAGGAAAGAAAAGAAAGAAAACTTTTCTTCTTCTTCTTCCCCGAGCTCATTATCCCCATCAATGGCTTCATCTCTAACCTCCATCCAAATCCATGGATGCAAGAGACAAAGTGAACACAAACATGCTCTACAACATCTTGGACACGTCGGCTAGCACACTTCGTGCCCGAGTTGTTTCGGATGAAGCGGGAGCCCGTAAAAGGAATCGATGATGTGGTACCCTTTCCGACGAGGAGATCGAGACCGGAGATGCCGCGAGGAGCTTGGGATGGTGGCCGAAGACCGAAAGACACGGATCGCTCGGTATAGCTTTCTATCCCTTCTCTTGATAGCTAGTTTATAGGTTAATGGTTCGATCCGGGTTTTAAGCATACGATAGCGCCGGTTTTCTAGTTTAGAAAAATTTTCGTTTCCGTATTTTGGCAGCGGAAGGACGGCCGGGGCGCTACCGTAGTCTTACAGTTTAGCCTAATTTTACTTGACCAAAAATATAGGACTAGTTTTCTGAGATTCTATTTTGGTTTCATGATTGTTAATGACTTGAACAACCCCACTATATTTTTTTTAGTATCTCTCTTTTACGGTATTTGTATTTTAACATGAATACGGTATTTATATGAATACGAGTATTTTTATAAATATGGGTATTTGTGTTTTGATATAAATACGAGTATTTGTATCTTAATACAAATACGGGTATTCATATTTTCTAAATGTATGTGTGTGTGTACATATGAGGTGGCCTCTTTTTCTTTCTCATTTCTCCATAATCTCTTAAGAAAAGTGTGGACCTGTGACACTCCTAGTGAGTCATAATTCCACTCATGTTTTTCTTAAAAGAGATAAATAAAAGAAAAGGAAAATGATGATGTATGCCAAGCTTGGTTTTCTCCTCACCATCGCCTTTGAGTATTCTCTAACAGCTAGATCTAACATCGGAATATTTGAAACTTGATCATGGTGTCTTATGTAAGTAATTATAGTTAAAATTTTATTTAAGTTTTAGGGGACCAATTTAGCAAAAGATTTAGTAAGAAAATGTAAATAGGGTTTTTCCCATGTTATTAATCAATTTAAAGATGTCAAGGTTATGTACCTAAATGTCAACCGTTCAAATCTAAATTTGTACATCCTTTGGGAAAGTAAAATGATTGAGCTTGCTCCTTAATTAAGATTCATAGGTACGCGTAGATTCTGATTTCTGAAGAAAGTTGTGGAAAGCTGTTCCATCCCATTCCCCTTCATAGCTAGCAAGGAATGTTGTTCTGATCACTATTAATCGAAGATGATAATAGAATTGATGGTTGCTGATGAGGAAGATTTTCACTTGACAAGTAAATTAAATGATAGAGGGAGATTTTGATCAAGGAAGAAAGCTGGCTGTGCTGGCTTGCTCCATAGGCAAGGCATATATGATCAACAACAGGAAGGCTTTGGATAGAAAAGTTAGTTGTTAACAAATATGATCAATAACTGTCAATGTCTCCCTGTTATATATTTAGGTATAAAAATTTCTCTAGATTGTAGATATATACATTATTGAAGAGTAGATAATACTTAAATAGAAGTCCTTGCATGCCTACAAGTTCAAACTTATTAACCAGTAATCAATGCAAAAGAAAAGTGGATAAAAAAGAAATGTCAATATTTCCTTGTTATATATTTGAGAAAATGGGACGTAGAATGTCGGTGTAGGCCAGCTCACAACTAGAAATACCCCAATTAGTAGAAATAAATTATTCAAAAAACAAGCGAGATATATAAATCTTTAACACAACAACTCCTTAACAATCCAAGAAAAATAAATTGAAACTATTCAAAAAATTCCAACAACATAATTATTTAACTCCACCACGGATAAAAAGATTAAGGCATGCATCGATAGATTTCTCAAGATGATCTCAATCAAGAAGTACTTGGACGTACCCGCTTCTGAAGGAGCGGCAAATGTGACAGGGCACCGGATGGACCTCCTCATTGCATTTCACGCAAAGACACAGATGCATGCACGGCAGTAGCACCACCGACGCTGCTCGGTCCTCACACTCTCTACATATTCCTTTCAAGCTATCATTACTCATGTTACCAACGCAGATCGCCGACTCGGCATCCTCCGAATCGCCGCTCCCCTCATGTTCATTTGCCCCTGCATTCGCCTCTCGGAGCTGATCTCGAAGCGACTTGATTGCATTTTGTTGCCCTGCCGCCTTTGCTCGCCATGCCCTAGCCTCAACCTTTACTTGATCGAGTAGGCTTTGGAGTTGTCCTACACGATGCACCGCACGTCTCACCTCCCCGTCTTTTTCCTTAAGGCCTTTCATTACTATCTCCTTTGCCGCGATCATAAGCGAGTGGTGCTGCATTCTGCCTCTCGCCAAAAATTTCTTTTGTAGATGCCCTTCCTGAAGGCAATGGCGCGGGTCATATTCATTTATATATATTGTCAATTAGTAATTATTATAATAATGCAGTTTTACGTAAAATTAATTTCAAATCATACCTGAGAGCGAAGAAGTTGGTTGATGTCTTTCTTGAAAAGCCTCTCCTTCTCTTGTTTGACGGCCTTTCGGATTTGGTCGAGAGTAAACTGCGTCGAAGATGGAGGAGGAGGAGGAACCTCAGACTGATCGTAATCGTTTTCATTGGAAAACAAAAGGGAAGTAAATGATTGAGGAATCTCCTTACCCTCCAGTATATCCCTCTCTCTTCTGCATGGAATTTCATAATTGAATTGTTAATTTAACTGCAAAATGAATACAACCATCTAATTAACAAGAAAAATTAAGATAGAAGAATATGTTAATCACCGAGTTAGCGGAAAAGCCATTGATTTCTTTGATATAAAAGAAAAGGATGAAGAGATTAATTTAATTTTGCTGTTGTTAATTAATCATCAGAATAAGCGCGCGAACTCTGCATTTTATAGAGAGAGAAAAGGCGTGAGGATCAACGGTTGTGACTCCTTGATAATTGGCGCGTTGGTTCTTATTATTAATTAATAAGCACCTCTTCATTTTAATTAATCAATTGCCTCTTTTTTCTCATTCTCACTTTGACAAAGAATAAACTGTAATTATTGATTTTCAGACTCGATAAAATTAGGTGCTGGTTGAATTTGTTTGAAAAATATTAATTTCTTGAGTAGAAGACATGAGTTAAATTCTTGTAATTTTTTTTTAAATAAGACCTATGAGTGTTTTAAGTGTTAGATTGTTTAAATGGATAAAATATAGTTGAGTTGGTTCAATCAGCTTGACCCTAAGGCTAACACATGTACTAATTAATCAGATTAGATGAGTTGATCCGATCCACCTTTATGATCCATATGGGTTATGCTTGATCCCTCTTATTTATTGTGAGCTGTTCATTCTACTCATTTTGACTCGCACCCTAGAACTTGTTATCTGTGCTGTCTTATACACATATAGATTTAAATTTTCGTAGAATATTATAACTATACCTATACTTTTTGGAAAAAATAATCGAAAACTAAAAAATATATATATTATTTTAAGAAAGCATTTAATTGATTTGGGTTTTTATAAATTAATACATAATTATTTACATACAAGCTTAAGGTTTTATTTTTATAAAAGAAAACGAGAAAAGAAAAGAAAATGGAAAAGAGAGGAGACAAATGGGGACATGGAGGTATGGTTGCAGGGTAGAGAGAGAGGGGAGACATGGCTCCTTAACCATTTGGATTTTCTTTAGTTTTCTTCATATCCTTTACCCACCTTCTCCTTCTTCATTTTCTCCATCTCTTCCATCCTTTTCACTACCACCACAAACATCACCCAAGTGAACTCAAAACCACATAAAACCTTCATAAAAATGTTTCCAACCTCAATCTAAACCTCTTGGTGGAATTAAGTTTTGGTTTTGAGCTCCTTTGGCCATCTTAGAATTTTCTTGAGTTACTCCTATGAGGTAAAACTTCCACTTCTTATCAAGTCTTTAGTTTTCCTAACCTCACAAACTAATTAAAGCAAAATTTAGAACATAAAAACTAAATAAAGCAAAATTTAGAACTTTATGTGCATGTTTCTTAACTTGAAGAATTTTATAGTGAGCTTTGATGGATAAAATTTATAGCAGGAATATGGTAGAGGGTTTAATGAGTGTTTACTACCCTATTAGTGATAAAATCCTTAATATAATGGAGTTTAAAATTTTCTGATGTCGGTTTTGTGGAGATTTTGGTATTGAAATGGAATCTGGAGCAACTTGGTGTTGGATATGTATGTCCTAAAGGCCTATATTGTATAAGATGCTGGGGATATGTATGTGTAAGTCGATGTACAACACCCCACGACTTGCGGGGAGGCGGAAATATGAAAAACGATCTTGTTCTTTGCTTAAACATCGACTAACCGCATGAATCGAAGCTAAACGATAACTAACATCAAACATAGAAGTTAACAACTACTATGTAAAGGGATTATACCTAACGAATCGTGTCCTTCGTCTTTACGAACTCCACCTCCTTCCTCGGCCTTCTCGAAGTAGTAGACGATCCACCCGAGAGCTTTACTCCAAGCTTAGCCTCTAAACTTGAGGCAACTAACTTTCTTTAAGTGCTAATCAAAGAAGCTAGGTGATATAGAGTGAGGGTTATGGTTTAATTAGTCTAACTAGTCCTTGTACTCAACACATGAGAGGGGAGGATTAGGGTTTGAAGAGGGAGAGCTTGAGGAGAGAGAAGGTGAAGATAATAATGAAGTGAGAATAATGAATTATGATAATATATATCAAGCATTTCTTTTATCAAGAAAAGAAAATAAAACAATTTAACAACCATGCTTGATAATATCTAGTGATGATTCATCTCCATGAGTCATTAAGCATTTATGATGCATTAATGACATGGATGAATCATCCATATGACTCACTAATCACATTCATTGTATATGCCACCTAAACCTCCTTAGTCACCATCTTCTAGAAGCTTCTCGCGCAATTACGAGAACGCCCCTCCTTTCCGCAAAAATACGGAAAAACTTTAGACTGTATAAATCCAATAACCGGATACCAGTAACTGGCTTAAACCAAAGCCGACTGGTAAAAACTGTCCGAAAGTCGTACGTGTGTAAACACACGTATGCGTCCGAACCCTTGTCGTAAAACCATACGACCTCTACATCGTTTCGCCTGGAGTAGGGAAACTCTCTGTGTGGGACTCTAGAGACTCGACTACTACGCTGGCAGTGGGTTTAACCACAGACCGCAAGCGGCACTAGCTGTACGTAACGGTCCCCAGGTATATGTCGATAAGAAGGCCGATGAGGAAACCCATCCGAACTCCTACTGAGTCTGATGTGACAATCTCCATACAGTCCGGTCCGTTCGTCTTAGACTATCGCATATCGGGCCTAGGGGGGCGGCAAGCGTCAGTCCCTTAATAGCGGTATAAGTCGTGTCGGAGCGAAGCCCATTACACCCTGAGAAACTACTGGAACCTACCAGTAAATCTCGCTTGCCCTGGCCAGGGACTTTGCGTAATGGCTCTCTGACACAGCGCGATATCAATCCCCAATAACGGGAAAGACGAATCCTGTCTAACCGCCACTGCCTCCAAGTGCTCGGGATTGCACCCAACTGCTACCTGTTTGCACGACTCCTTTGAGTCGTGGTAGGGTAGCAATCTAAGAACAGTGGGACACACTCGAGGCGAAGTAGCAGTGTCAAGTCTGCGGACTATGCTGTACTCATATCACCTGGGAACTGTTCACTGACGACTGGTATAAAACCATCCAACAGTTTCCTGTGAGTCCTGTCCGGTGTACTCGTAACCCAACGAGCACCTGCATACTATCTCCAGTACGACGTACTGACGGCTGTGGGACAGACCATCTCCCCAACTGGGATGAGAAGCGTACACACTAGTCTACTCCGGAGTATCGATGCCCTGTCTCGATAATCCAACGACTAGGGACCTGAATAAGGATGTGCTTGTAGACTACCCAGCCCCCACTAGTGTGACTACCATCACAACGCTGGTAGTCAAGCAAGATCCTAAGAGCTCTATCAATACGTATACTCACATATTAAGATAGAAAAAACCAAGTAGCATACTACCATATTTAGCAAGACTGTTATATACATGTGAATATCCCAAGGTTCCATTAAGTAATATACAAACTAGTATGATACAGTAATGGCCTTCTAGGGCATAAACACTAACAATCTCCCACTTGCACTAGGGCCATGTACTTGCGTATCGAAGACCGATGATCTCGAGTAGCCTCTCGAACTGAATCTGAGGTAGGGCCTTTGTGAATGGATCAGCAATGTTCTCTTCAGAAGCAACTCTCCGAATCTCGATCTCCTGACGATCAATGATCTCCCTGATCAGGTGATACCGCCTTAAGATGTGTCTGGACTTCTGATAGGACCTTGGTTCCTTTGCTAAAGCTATAGCTCCGTTGTTGTCGCAATACAGAGGTATTGGATCAACTATGGTAGGAACCACCTGAAGTTCTGTTAGGAACTTCTTCATCCAGACTGCTTGTTTTGCGGCATCGCAAGCAGCTATATACTCTGCTTCCATCGTCGAGTCAGCAACGGTGTCCTGCTTAGAGCTCTTCCAGCACACCGCCCCTCCATTGAGGGTAAAGACATAACCCGACATGGACTTGGAATCGTCCTTATCACTCTGGAAGCCGGAATCAGCAAAGGCCTCCAACCTGAGGTCTTTTCCGCCGTAAACCAAGAACATCTCCTTAGTCCTTCTCAGGTACTTGAGAATGTTCTTTACTGCTATCCAGTGCTTCTCCCCTGGGTCTGACTGATACCGGCTTACCACGCTCAGTGCGTAAGCTACATCTGGTCTGATGCACAACATCGCATACATTATAGAGCCTACCGCAGAAGCGTAGGGTATAATAGACATGCGTTCCCTTTCCAAATCAGTCTTGGGAGACATCTCTTTGAAGAGGGTGATTCCGTGACAAGCCGGTAGATTACCGCGCTTAGAATCTTCCATACTGAATCTTTTCAGTACAGTGTCGATATACCTGGACTGCGAAAGTCCCAACATCCTCTTGGATCAATCACGATAGATCCGGATCCCCAGAATGTAAGAGGCATCACCCAGGTCTTTCATGGAGAACCTGTGTGACAAGAATCCTTTGACAGATTGTAGCATAGGAATGTCATTTCCTATCAATAGAATGTCATCCACGTACAAGACGAGGAATACGACACTTCTGGCTACTACTTTACTATATATGCACGGTTCATCTGGATTTTTGATAAAGTCATATTCTTTGACTGTCTCATCAAAACAGATGTTCCAACTCCGCGATGCCTGTTTTAGTCCATAAATGGACTTAAGCAGCTTGCATACTTTCCCGCTGCTCCCACTCTGATTGAAACCCTCTGGCTGATCCATATAGACGCACTCTTCTAAATTTCCATTCAGAAAAGCCGTCTTTACGTCCATCTGCCAGATTTCATAATCATGGAAGGCAGCAATAGCAAGAAGGACCCGAATGGATTTGAGCATAGCCACTGGAGAAAAAGTTTCGTCATAGTCCAAACCAGGTCTTTGACGAAAACCCTTTGCAACAAGTCTAGCCTTATAGGTTTCCACCTGTCCATCTACACCAATCTTTTTCTTGAAGATCCATTTGCATCCTATGGATTTTACCCCATCTGGAGCAAAGTCCAAAGTCCACACTTTGTTGGTGTACATGGACTCCATTTCGGTCCGCATTGCATCTAGCCATCGTACCGAGTCGCCGCTCTGGATGGCCTGCTGGAAGTCAGTAGGTTCATCATTATCTATGATGCAATCCTCTCTATCCCCATCTATGAGAAAACCGTAGTATCTCTCAGGCGGATGAGACGGCCTACTACTCCTGCGGAGGGGTGCGGGAATGTCCTGTTCTTCTTGAACTACCGGTTCTACCAAACTTTCAGTATTAGTTTGTGGTTCTGGAATTTCTTCCAGTTCTACTTCGCTCCCACTTGATTCCTTTTCTAAAAACTGATGTTCTAGAAAATGGGCATTACGAGAAACAAATACCTTTTGTTCCTCTGCGTAATAGAACAGATATCCCCTGGAGTTCTTTGGATATCCCACAAACATACACTTTACTGATCATGCCTCGAGCTTGTCCACATGCTGCTGTAGATGGGGTTTCTTCCCGCTCCACATCTGATATGGAGTGGTAGGCACAGTCTTGGTAGGAACCATGTTCAAAAGATATGCCGCTGATTCTAGCGCATAACCCTAGAAAGATCGCGGTAACTCAGCATTACTCATCATGGATCGTACCATATCCAATAGGGTTCGATTCCGTCTCTCCGATACACCATTATGCTGTGGAGTGTATGGAGGAGTAAGCTGAGAGAGGATTCCTTTCTCTTTTAGGTAACCTAGGAACTCGGCACTCAAGTATTCACCACCTCGATCAGATCTAAGTGTCTTGATACTTTTGCCGGTTTGGTTTTCTACTTCATTCTTATACTCTTGGAATTTCTCAAAAGCCTCGGATTTATGTTTCATCAGATAAATGAATCCGTACCTTGAGTAATCATCCGTGAAAGTAATGAAATAGGAAAAACCATCTCTTGCATGTGTAGACATTGGACCGCATACATCGCTGTGTATGAGTCCTAAGAGCTCGCTCGCTCTTACTCCTTGTCCAGTAAATGGAGTCTTTGTCATCTTTCCTTTGAGACAAGATTGACAAGTGTCATAAGTTTGATATTCGAACGAGTCCAAATATTCTTCTCTATGCAACTTAGTCAACCTTCTCTCATTGATGTGACCCAGTCTACAATGCTATAAGAAAGCTTTATTTAAATCTGGAGACTTTCTTTTAAGTGTGTTCTGGACATTGAAAATTTGGAGTTGGTTTAAAACATATATACCGTTATTTAGTGTACCGGACCCAATCAAACCATGATTAAGGTGGATGTTAACAACATCTCTTGCAAACGTGAAATCATAACCTTTATTTGATAACAAGGAAACTGATATGATATTACACGTTAAGCTTGGTACAAAAAAACAGTTATGTAAAACCAAAATGTGTCCACTCGTCAATCCTAGGTGATAATCCTCGACGGACGCAGCTCCCACGCTAGCTCCGTTAGCAACCTTTAGGGTCATATCACCTTCCTTCAGCACTCTACGGTTTCTCAGTGCCTGCAATGAATTGCAAATATGAGATCCTGATCCGGTATCCAATACCCAGGAAGTAGAGTTGATCGACAGACAATTCTCAATTACAAACACACCTGAAGTCGAAGCCACAGCTTGCTTCGGTTCCTGGTTCTTGGCGTTCCACGCCTTGCAATCCTTCTTCCAGTGCCCTTTCCTGTGACAATGGAAGCACTCATCCTGGCCAACTACCGGTACCGCAAACTTTTTCTTTCCCTTCCCTCCCACCTTACTAACACCTCCTCTAGGTTTGGTGGCGACCTTCTTCTTCCTTCCTTTGGCCTTAGCCTTGGACCCGGAAGAAGATGCACCGCTAACAAACATAGCGGGTGTTTCCCTTGCTTTCTGCAAGGTGCCCTCTGCACTCCTTAACATGTTCTGGAGTTCCGGAAGTTCAACTTCTTTTCTTTGAAGGTTGAAGTTCAGGATAAACTGGGCGTAGGTGTGAGGAAGGGACTGGAGAATAAGGTCTGTATAGAGCTCATTATCCAAAGTCGTCCCAAGGTCTGCGAGCTCTTCAATATAGCCGATCATCTTTAGGACATGTTCTCCTACCGATGACCCGACAGCCAACCTCGCTCGAAACAAGTTCTTACAGGTCTCGTATCTTGCTATACGAGATTGCTCTCCATAAAGTTCCTTTGTATAGAGAAATATGCCATCTAGGTTCATATCCTCGTGCCTCCTCTGATGTTCATTGTTCATTGAGGCAAGCACGATGCACTTGGCTTTCATGCAATCTAAATCCCAGGTTTTGCGGATTTCCTTATTCGCATTGCTGGATTTGGGACCAGGGACAGCAGGTGCCGTAGCGGTGAGGACGTACCCCAGTTTGTCATAGGTCAAAGCCATTTTGACATTCCGCAGCCAATCTTTATAGTTTGGCCCTGTCAGTATATTTTTCTCTAAAAGTAACTTAAGTCCAGTCATTTTCAGGGTCGCTGCAATTAGGAGAGAGAGAAGAAAACTCTTTAGCATGATGCTCTTGCAAGTTTAGAGTGGTTTTTAGTTTATCTAAACTGGATGGCTCCCACTGTTTCTCGAATCCTTCCTCAAACCATAAAAGAAGAATTAGCCAGGACTATTCTCACTGTTCAATACTTGCTTAACCTTTCAGCCAGGCTAGTGTCGATATTTCGAGGGAGGTTTTCCAACGCTTTCGTGAAGTTCCTTAATTAAATAACCTCTTTTCTCTGGGGGCGTAACCCCGCTGACACCTTTCTTGACACCTACTTGGTTTATAGCATTGATCGTTAAGTGACGAATATCCTGATAAGTAGCATATACTCACAGTAGGATCGGGATCCAAATATCATTGTATGATAATGTTGAAGGAATCCTACCAACATTCATCAAACTCCAAATGGTATGCAACTCTTTGCAAATTTCAGTTTCTTTAGAAATTCCCGATATATATTTTTTCCCCATGCTCTTATGACCTTGGCGTTAGGTCAAAATATCATAAGTCACATGTCAAGTTCTACCCATCATTATCTTGTCAATTTGAACCCATCCGTATATATCCTTGACGTTCGGCCAAAATGATAATACGACTGTCCCAAACTAACTCATCTATCTATGCAACAAATGAATACCCAGTAGCTACCAAACACTATGCCTTGGCGTTAGGTCAAAATACATAGCTTGAATACTACTGAATATCCAGATGAAATGACGGAGGGCTACGAATGGTTTTGGCGAAACCGTGAACGTAGTGAACTTGATATAACCGAAGGAACCTGATAGCTTTTAAAAAAGGAGTGGTTAAATCTCCGCATTTAAAAATATCTGTTTTTAAAATTAACCGAGTGGTTTCTTTTAAATTGTTCCAACGATTAAACTTTTTGGTTTATTTTCTTTGCATTATAAATAATGCGTCCCATCATTAACCTATCATTGCAGAAAACAACGAAAATACAACGTCCTCTTATGCCATCCGCATTCGCCACGGAGTCCCGTCATCACCCGTTAGGTTACTTAACTAACGACAGAGCGGGGGCTGGGCTAGCGCGGGTGTAAAACGTAAGTGACGTCTAAATAGCTATCATATATAGATATTGTACATTCGTCAGACGCAATAATAGGCATTCCAGATCACAGATGAACTTTATTGTATTTGCAAGCAATCCGTGTTTGTTTTAAGCCTGCAACAAAAGACGGATTACACAGTTGTGATGAATAGCCATTACCCCACCCAAGACCCCAACGGGTACGGCAAACTACCCGCCCGGCAGTTTGTGCACCCCACCTTGGGTCTGTCCTAGGAGCAAAAACAGTAAAATGAAATAATACAACGGTGGCTACAACCGTAACCTGGATGTGCCCCGCAAAATAATATTATAACAAATTATATTTACATCAAATGAATTAAATAATAACCCATCACATAACCCCGGCTATACATCACAACAGTCCAACACAGTTCATATTCACAAACAGATACAAAACCATTACAGAAATGTGCAACCCCCTGCCAACCGACATACTAGCAGTTAGGGGAGGTTTACAAACACATTATACAAACACAAATATAATCCAACAAGCAAATACTGTATAATTTCGATCGATTAAACACTTTTAATTTTGCTCCAATACTTCTCTGTAAATCTGAAACCTGAGCAAAAATAAAAACTTCCAGAAAATACCAAATATCACAGAGAAGCAACACAGGAAAATTGGGTTCCTGAATCGCCAACTCGGCGGTGGAAGCGCGGCGGATCGGTGCGATCCGCCGCGGTTCCGCGGCGCTTTAGGCGATTCAGGGGCCCAAATTTCTTGGGTGTTCTTCTACTGTCTTTTTAAGCTTTCTGAACCTCCCTGAAAAATTTTAGGACTTCATTTAAAATTCGACAGAAACTTGTGATTTCGGGGTTTTCCGGTTTCGTTTTTTTTCGTTCGAAATTCATACAAATTTGCAAGTAAGTTATTTATTGTTTAGCGAGGCTCTGATACCACTGTAAGTCGATGTACAACATCCCACGACTTGCGGGGAGGCGGAAATATGAAAAACGATCTTGTTCTTTCCTTAAACATCGACTAACCGCATGAATCGAAGCTAAACGATAACTAACATCAAACATAGAAGTTAACAACTACTATGTAAAGGGATTATACCTAACGAATCGTGTCCTTCGTCTTTACGAACTCCACCTCCTTCCTCGGCCTTCTCGAAGTAGTAGACGATCCACCCGAGAGCTTTACTCCAAGCTTAGCCTCTAAACTTGAGGCAACTAACTTTCTTTAAGTGCTAATCAAAGAAGCTAGGTGATATAGAGTGAGGGTTATGGTTTAATTAGTCTAACTAATCCTTGTACTCAACACATGAGAGGGGAGGATTAGGGTTTGAAGAGGGAGAGCTTGAGGAGAGAGAAGGTGAAGATAATAATGAAGTGAGAATAATGAGTTATGATAATATATATCAAGCATTTCTTTTATCAAGAAAAGAAAATAAAACAATTTAACAACCATGCTTGATAATATCTAGTGATGATTCATCTCCATGAGTCATTAAGCATTTATGATGCATTAATGACATGGATGAATCATCCATATGACTCACTAATCACATTCATTGTATATGCCACCTAAACCTCCTTAGTCACCATCTTCTAGAAGCTTCTCGCGCAATTACGAGAACGCCCCTCCTTTCCGCAAAAATACGGAAAAACTTTAGACTGTATAAATCCAATAACCGGATACCAGTAACTGGCTTAAACCAAAGCCGACTGGTAAAAACTGTCCGAAAGTCGTACGTGTGTAAACACACGTATGCGTCCGAACCCTTGTCGTAAAACCATACGACCTCTATATCGTTTCGCTTGGAGTAGGGAAACTCTCTGTGTGGGACTCTAGAGACTCGACTACTACGCTGGCAGTGGGTTTAACCACAGACCGCAAGCGGCACTAGCTGTACATAACGGTCCCCAGGTAGATGTCGATAAGAAGGCCGATGAGGAAACCCATCCGAACTCCTACTGAGTCTGATGTGACAATCTCCATACAGTCCGGTCCGTTCGTCTTAGACTATCGCATATCGGGCCTAGGGGGGCGGCAAGCGTCAGTCCCCTAATAGCGGTATAAGTCGTGTCGGAGCGAAGCCCATTACACCCTGAGAAACTACTGGAACCTACCAGTAAATCTCGCTTGCCCTGGCCAGGGACTTTGCGTAATGGCTCTCTGACACAGCGCGATATCAACCCCTAATACCGGGAGAGACGAATCCTGTCTAACCGCCACTGCCTCCAAGTGCTCGGGACTGCACCCAACTGCTACCTGTTTGCACGACTCCTTTGAGTCGTGGTAGGGTAGCAATCTAAGAACAGTGGGACACACTCGAGGCGAAGTAGCAGTGTCAAGTCTGCGGACTATGCTGTACTCATGTCACCTGGGAACTGTTCACTGACGACTGGTATAAAACCATCCAACAGTTCCCTGTGAGTCCTGTCCGGTGTACCCGTAACCCAACGAGCACCTGCATACTATCTCCAGTACGACGTACTGACGGCTGTGGGACAGACCATCTCCCCAACTGGGATGAGAAGCGTACACACTAGTCTACTCCGGAGTATCGATGCCCTGTCTCGATAATCCAACGACTAGGGACCTGAATAAGGATGTACTTGTAGACTACCCAGCCCCCACTAATGTGACTGCCATCACAACGCTGGTAGTCAAGCAAGATCCTAAGAGCTCTATCAATACGTATACTCACATATTAAGATAGAAAAAACCAAGTAGCATACTACCATGTTTAGCAAGACTGTTATATACATGTGAATATCCCAAGCTTCCATTAAGTAATATACAACTAGTATGATACAGTAATGGCCTTCTGGGGCATAAACACTAACAGTATGCATAGGAAAATCTTGCTCAGTTAGATATATTATACTATTTTGAGTTGTATTTATCTTAATATGTTTATTTCTTTCTTTTGTTTCTTTATATTCCTTACACATATTGATAAAGACTTGATATAGTAATAAACTATTATGGTTTGACTTTATCTAAACATGTACATATGTTATACTCGATATCACATATGGCAGATACATGTTGATAAAGCCCGTAGGATTTTGCTTGACTACCAGCGTTATGACGGCGATCATACTTGTGGGAGCTGGGTCGTCCATAAGCACATCCTTAAAGATCCCAAGTCGCAGAAGTATCGAGACCAGGCATCAATATTTCAGAGTAGACTTGTATATACGTTTCTAGACCCCGACGGGTGGACGGTGGTTGGTCTCACAGCCATTTGTGTGATCACCTAAGATTGTATACAGGTGCTCACTGGGCATGAGTGTTGGAGATAGTGCCCTCAGAGTCAATTATTAGGTCACAGGTACGTGATTGTAATGATTGAGGGAGGACCTATCCCGGTAGGACAGTCTTGCTCGAGATGATAGTGTGCTATCTGGTTTACCTTTATCATCGTGTACTGCTTTAGGTGACCTGACACGTCGCTATTACACGTTGATAGAGCCCCTAGGATTCTTGCTTGACCACCAGCAGTATGAGGGCGATCATATAAGTGGGAGCTGGGGATCTATAAGCTTATCCTTAAAAGGTCCCTAGTCGTGGGAGTTTCGAGACTGGGCATCGATACTCCATTAGTAGACTAGTGTATACAGTCGAGACCCCGACGAGGGGCGGTGGCCGGTCTCACAAGCCACTGGTGTCAGTTGGATCACCTAAGATGTATACAGGTGCTCATTGGGTTATGAGTACACCGGACAGGACTCGCCGGGAACATGCTAGTTGGTCATATACCAGACGTCAGATGGCAGTTCCCTGGTGACATGTGTGCAGGTTAGTTCATCGACCTGGGGATCGTCATTTGTCTCGTGTGAGTTCCCACTGTACTTTGATTACTACCCTACCACGGCTCAAAGGAGTCGTGCAAACAGGTTATAGTTGGGTACAGTCCCGAGCCACATGGAGGCAGTGAGCGTATCTTCAGGGGTTCGTCTCTCCCGGTATTGGGGGTGAGGTCGTGCTGTGTCTAGGAGAGCCACTACACAAAGTCCTTGGCCAAGGCAAGGAGATTTACTGGTAGGTATTCCAGTAGTATCTCAGGGTGTTCTGGGCTACACTCCGACACGACTTGTACCGCTTTTGGGGGTCTGACTTTTACCAACCCCTTAGGCCCGCCATGCGATACTCATAGACGAACGGACCGGACTGTACGGATATTGTCACTGACAGGCTCAGTAGGGTTGTCAGGCTGAGTTCACTCACAGACGTCCCTTTTAGTCAATACTTGGTAGCCCGTTACGTATTGGCTTATACCTCTGACGTGCTAGTGGTTAAATCCACAACCGAGGTGTTGACGAGTCTTTAGAGTCCCCCACATTCAGTTACTCAGCTTTCGGGCGAAAGGTTGTAGAGGCCGTATGGAGATATGGCAAGGTCCGATCAGATACGTGCGGTATTGCACGGATCAGGATCAGACAGTCTGTACTATAGGCCGTATGGTTATATGGCAGGGTTCGATCAGATACGTGCGGTATTGCACGGATCAGGATCGAACGGATTTTACTAGCCGGCTTTGGTATAAGCCGGATCCTAGTATAGTACAGTGTAGAGTTTGTCTCATTGCATTTGTATTTCGGTCGAAATACAGATGCGGGTGTGTATGCACAGTATCGGGGTTTTCCTGTAATTTATTACGGGATCAGTTTTCTGGAGTTGCCAGTTTGCTTTCCGTTTCGGCCAATTTCCATTGTTCCGTTCATTGGCCGAAGATTGGTGGAGGAGGGCTTATTTGCATTGTTGCAAATAAGTATTTGTGGAGGGGGTATTTGCTTATTGTTGTATCATGACATCTTTTCATTGACCTTGACTTCTTCTTGTCATGATGGCATGACTTTTGGCTCATCATGGTTGTTGATGATGAGGTTGGTGGTTGGTGTTGGAGTGTTGGACTTTCCTTGCTATCATTTCTTTTGCATGATAGCTTTCCTCTCTCTCTTTGGTATTAGTAGAGAATGGCTCCCTCTTTTGTCTCTCTCTTGACTCTCCATTCTCACCCTCCTCTCATGGCCGGCCACTTGTGAGGTGGTGGGGTTTTTCTTTTGGTTGTGAGAAAAATGTCATTCTCATTCTTTTGCATGATACATTTTTCCTCACCTCTCTCAAAGTTCTTTTTCCTCCACAAAAAGGCAACTCCACAATCCCAAAAAGAGACACAAGCTCACTACATATTCTACAACGAACCTTGGGCACGTCGAGTAGCCGGCTTCGTGCCCGAGTTGCCTCGGCATTGAGGTGGGAGCCCGTAAAAGAAGTAGGCGATGTGGTGCACTTCCGGCGACGAGGAGGAGACGGGACTTTTCCGCAGGAGATCGGGACCATGACGAGAAGACCGGAGGACTTGGATCGTCGGTATATCTCTATTCCCTTTCTTGTAGTTTGCTAGGACTAGTTAATTGTTACGATCCGGGTATTAGTGCGCGGCGGTGCCGGTTTGCTAAGTCCGCAAAATTAAAGTTATTCACCGCTTCCGCATTCCGGCGTCGGATTGACGGCCGGGGCGCCGCCGTGCACTTACAGTGGTATCAGAGCCTCGCCATTAACTTAGTCTAGCTTTGTGTAATTTGTTTTTTAGTTCCGATCGATCGAAATGTCCAAAAACCCGTATTTGCCCACATCAGTTTTCTGTTGGAAATTTTTGGTGTCGAAAAATTTTTCAGGTTGTAAAATATTGATGTACTGGAAAATCTAAGAGCTCTGTAAAAATTCGACGAAGTAACTCCACAGTGGGAGAGCGGAACCGCCGCAAAAACCACCTTCCCGCCGCCCTTCCGCCGCGCACTGTGGAGATCACTTCACCAATTTTTTACAGAGGCCTTCTGGGCTTAAAATATGGGTTTTGGAATATTAAAATTGGGCCCAGGTTTTCTGTGAGTGCTACAGTTTTGATTGGGGGCCCACTTGTTAATTTTTGATTGATCGGATATTTTAAACACATTTTTCACAGTATTTACATTATATCTGCGACCGTGAATGTTACTTGATCGGTAAATCCGGTCTAACTGCTATAGCCCGGTTAGACGGATTTGCGAACGTGACTTTCACGTTGATGTTTTGTTTTTGCTGTGATGTTGCGGATCGGTCGTGGGGGATAGCCTGGATGCAATGCTAGTACAGTTTTGTTGTATTATGTACATTTGATATTGCGGGGCGAGCGTCCGACATGTGGACTGCCGTCACTGCCTGTTTGTATTATTATTTTGGGGCACGACCAGGTTGCGGTCGATGTACCCGTTGTATGTATATTTTACTTTCTGTACTAGGATACCCCGCGGAGGGGTGCACGGGTAGCCGGATTCTAGAGGGCAACAAGCCCGCATCTCATGGCATTGAGACGGAGGGGGCTTCACTCTGGGATTGGCGGGCTATTCGCCGCACTCGTAGGGGGTACAGGTTGACCCAGGAGGGGTGCCCAAGTTACCGGATTCCGTGAAGTGCTGGGTGGTCCATTCACGTTGCTGAAGGGGGCTGCCTCGCTTCAGGTTTTGGCGGGTAACTTGCCGCGCCCGTAGGGGTCTAGGATTTCATTGCACAGGCTATCCACACGACCAGGGGAACGTCGGGTTTCAGCGGCTCTGTGAAACCCGGGGATCCCAGATATCTGTATTGTTTCTGTGATGCTGTTCATTCTCTGTGATGTTGCATTCTATTCATGCCTTGAGCGAATACTATATATTGGTATATATATTAGTAGATGTCGTATATGTTTTGCATCCGCGCTAGTCCAGTCCCCGCTCTGTCGTTAGTAAGCTAACCTAACGGGTAATGACGGGACCCAGTGGCGAATGCGGATGGCATATACGTACATCAGTATATTTTCGTTCTTTTTGGTGTGATCAATTGATGGGACTGCATTGATTCGGATCAATGCAAGTTAAAACAAACCTAATCTGATGTTGTTGGAACACTTTTCAAAAAGCTGTTATTGCAAGGACGTTTACTTTTGTTTTGCATCGTGGTATTCATTGGAATATCCTGCTCCTCAGTCGACGAGGCAAGGGCCGAGATCCCTTCACCGGGAGTGACCCCTTGGACAGAAGTTTGCGTCAGGGCATTAACTTCACTATAGCCGATTATTTTTGCTTTGCATCGCGGTTTTCATTTGGAATATCCTGCACCCCATTCTACGGGGAAAGAGCCGAGATCCCTTCACCGGGAGTGACCTCTTTAGCAAAGGTTTTCGTCACTATATTTTTAAAAAGCTATCCGTTCCTTCAACGATATCAAGTTCATTACGTTAAAGGTTTTCGCCAGAAACCATTCGTAGCCCTCCGTCGTTTCATATGGATAGTCAGTAGTATTCAAGCTGTGTATGTTGGCCAAAGTCAAGGCACAGTGTTTGGTAGCTATTGGTTATTCATATGCAGTATAGATAGATGCGTTGGTTTGGAACAGTCGTACTGCCATGTTGGCCAAAGTCAAGGGTATGTAAGGGTGGATTCAAATTAACCTGGAGAATGACGGGTAGAACTTGACATGTGACTTATGATATGTTGGCCAAAGTCAAGGTCATAAGAGCATGGGGCAGAAATCACATCGGGAGTTTCAAAAGAACTGAAACTTGCCAGATATGCGCATACCTTCTGGAGTGTGATAGCGTGAGCGGATTCCGTCACGTTATCATGCAATGATAGTTGGATCCCGATTCCCACTGATGAGTTGGTTTACTCCTCGGGTGACCCCGACTAATTCTTCTTTCAGGTTTGGAGGAGAATTTGAGCTACAGTGGGAGGTTTCCAGATTAGATAAATTGGTAACCATTCTGATCTAGGTTAGAGTGCACGCTGAGTGTTTCTTTTCTCTCTCTCTTTGGCAGCGACCATTGACCCAACCCTAAGACTTTGACTCAGTGACCAAGTTGACCGAACCTTCTTAAACACCGGCTTTTGGATTGTCAGAGTTGCAGACCTCATTGCCACTCCTACTCTTACCCTTTTCTCCAGGACACCCCGTATTACTACGAACGTCCACTTTCATTGGACAAAACCATCGTATGGTTAGATACGAACTCGAAAGAATTTATTCGAGGATGGTTTCCGGTTCTGGAGAAAACGGATAGGATTATTCAGTTGTCTTTTCCTTTTACCCTCTCTCAGGTTACGAGTACTCCTTGGTTTAGGGGTAGTACACGTATTACGCAAATTGGATTGTCTTCTTCCAAACCTTAGGCTGGTGCCGACCGGTAGGGAATGAAGAAAACCAATTAGCATAACGATGGTGTGCAGAAGGTATTAAGTTCAGACAAAGCAAGGGATTAGTAAGAGGGCAAAGTGAATTGCAACAGATATTCACGACCAAACCAAATATTTCGTTACCACTCCCACATCACCTTTGTATTTCTCCAGGACACTCCGTATCACTACGAAGATCCACAGTTTATTTGGATACTCCATCGTATGGTTATATACGAACTCGAATGGAACTGGTTCCAGTTCGGGGATGGATTCTGGTTCAGGAGAAATAGGAATAAGGTTTATTCGGTTGTCTTTTATCTTCACCCTCTCTCATTGCGAGAGTTCCTAGGATTGGGACAGTACACCCATTATGCTTATTGGATAGTCTTCTTCCAAATCATAGGCTGGTGCCGAACGGTAGGGAAGGAAGAAAACCATTTGGCCTAAAAGGGTGTGCAGAAGATAAAGACTAAAGACATATGAAGGGATTTGGAGAGGTGGCAAAGAACTATACGGTTACAGTCATGAATCTGGAAGAGGCATTACTAGGAATACCGGGATACCCCATCGGAACATTTCAATGTTTCAGTTTCACTGTGTAATGTTAAAGGAAAACTGATTTCCCGATTAGACACTTACTCCAGGGTATGTATTTACCAGGTATGATTCTCACATCTGTATGGTTTTACAGATGATGAGTGGGAGTAAGTTATTGGGAATTGGGTGATTATCCTCATTATATCGGGATTCGTTGTAATCGGTGATATTTGAGGAAATCACCTGGGCTGTTTGCCGGTCGGCAAATATTTGGTTTTGAATATCCGCTGTTATGCACCAATTTCAAATTGATATATCTGTACGTCTATTTTCATAGAGTGAGATATACCTTTCTGAAATTATGTCTACGACATTTACCTATATCAGTGGATGGTTAGGTAAGGAGCATTAAACAGCGGTGTAATTCTTCTTAACCATAAGTACAGTTTTCAACCTACGACACACAGTGAATGAGTTATCAGACTCAAGGGACTTATACAAAGGATTGTATGTTGTCCAGGGTCCATCAGGACAGAGGGGTTGGTCCTCGTACTATATTCGGTTTACTTATGACTTCTCTAGTTTTTAGACAAGTGTTTCGCGGAAACACAGGGTCCAATCTTGAGAAGTTATAGGTATTTGAATAGAGTAGAGAACCAGGTATAGCAAGTATCGGGATTCTTCAAAGAGATCGAAGATGTAGATACTTGTGTATGGTATTCAGTTGATAGTAATGATAAAGAGATCTTGCTTCTCTTTCAGGTTACTCATAATTGGAAGTATTCCTAAGTTGAGTAACGCTGATCGGCCTCCTTCCATTTAGTTGACATGCGCTGGGGACAGCTGCATGATTTGAATCTGGTTTAATTAAATCAGTGCCTCTGTTTCTATATTGGATATAGAACAGTTCATATCTTAACGATGTTAAGGTACGGGGAGTTTTCCGGTTTATGATTAAAACCAGACACTGGACAACTCAAGGCACGTTTCTGTAATGGCTGTTTGTGGGTTGACCCAGGCTATGATGAGGGTTGACTTTCTACCATCTGGATGAACAATAGCGATATTGTTCTAGACTCGCCACAGTTTTATTAAAAATGGATTTTTTCAGAAAACAGTAGGGGGAGTATGGTAGAACTGGAAGTGATTCCAGAACCACAAACGATTACTGAAGATTTGATAAGGAACCTAAAGATTCAATCTGGATTGACATTCCATTGGCCACTCCGCAGATAAGGTGGGTAACTTCAGGCACCCGAGAGGCACTACGGTAGCCTCAAGGACGGTGACAGGGAAGTTCTTGTTTACCCACAATTGCCATTGCTGTTGTTCCAGGTTACGAGACCCGGCGGGAGGATGAGTATAGCGTCGTTCTAAACCAGTTTTAGAAGTGTACGTCTATATGACTCTGCCAGAGGGTTGTCGTAGTCAGTGGGAGCAGCGGAAGCATTGGTGGACAGGTTGCTTATGTCTATTTATAGACTAGAGCAGATGTAGCGGGGATAGATCATCTATTTCTGACGTGACAGTCATGGGTTTGACTTCATCAGAATAGGGGATGGATCTGTTGAGAAGGTAGTAGGGTGTGATATCCTGGTATTTGGATGATATACACAGAGTAGGAAAGGAAACTCCTACACTACGATCGGTTATACTTTGGTCGTCACACAGTTGTTTCTCCACAAAGGAAATGGATTTTATATCAGACATACTGGTTACTAGATCTATGGTTTTAGATCTAGATTTGGGTGGTTTCCCAATCAGGGTACTTGACAGCATTCTAAGAGTATTTAGGATGGACGACTCCTGGCACGGTAGTGTACCTGCAGGTAATGGAGTCACCCTCTCCAAAGGTGTCTTACAGACCAAAGGGGAGAGGGACGGGCATGATTGGCAGATCACTTGCTCAGGCAATTGAGTCAATCGTGAGATGTCAAGTACCACACCAGATGTTGTTCTTGCACTAGATGCAATAAGTTGACATTAATCCAATCCTGGAGAAACAGTCGGAAGCAGTTTTAGAACATAAGTGGATGTTCTAGGGATATGATAACGACAGCCTCATTTAGGAGACAGTTATCATTCCAGGCTTCCAAGGTGACATGGACGACAAGGAGGTTGTCAGAGTTATAGTTTTCCTTCTGATGAGGGGCAGTATTTTGGACAGGTGGTCCAAGGCAATACTGAGGGAGGCATGGCGCGCGGGATACTGATTAAGTTCAGTTGACGATACAGTCTAAGAAGTTTGGATTTGGAGTTCATTTATGAGCTAGGTCCCATCAGACATCCAGAAATATTCTGAGACAGGTATTGCTCTTTTCGGGAGATGGTTTTCTCCGCGAACTTGAGATATAGAGAGACATAGAAAGAAACAACTAAGCGGATCCACTCACTGAGGCTATTCCTCGAACGCAATAGTTCCGCAAACGAGCTTTGTGAGACTGACTAGTAGAGGAGTTGGATGTTCGGTATCACACGAGCTGTGAGTATGCGACATCGCAATAATTAGCCTTGAGTGCAAGTGGGAGATTGTTGGAGATAGTGCCCTCAGAGTCAATTATTAGGTCACAGGTACGTGATTGTAATGATTGAGGGAGGACCTATCCCGGTAGGACAGTCTTGCTCGAGATGATAGTGTGCTATCTGGTTTACCTTTATCATCGTGTACTGCTTTAGGTGACCTGACACGTCGCTATTACACGTTGATAGAGCCCCTAGGATTCTTGCTTGACCACCAGCAGTATGAGGGCGATCATATAAGTGGGAGCTGGGGATCTATAAGCTTATCCTTAAAAGGTCCCTAGTCGTGGGAGTTTCGAGACTGGGCATCGATACTCCATTAGTAGACTAGTGTATACAGTCGAGACCCCGACGAGGGGCGGTGGCCGGTCTCACAAGCCACTGGTGTCAGTTGGATCACCTAAGATGTATACAGGTGCTCATTGGGTTATGAGTACACCGGACAGGACTCGCTGGGAACATGCTAGTTGGTCATATACCAGACGTCAGATGGCAGTTCCCTGGTGACATGTGTGCAGGTTAGTTCATCGACCTGGGGATCGTCATTTGTCTCGTGTGAGTTCCCACTGTACTTTGATTACTACCCTACCACGGCTCAAAGGAGTCGTGCAAACAGGTTTTAGTTGGGTACAGTCCCGAGCCACATGGAGGCAGTGAGCGTATCTTCAGGGGTTCGTCTCTCCCGGTATTGGGGGTGAGGTCGTGCTGTGTCTAGGAGAGCCACTACACAAAGTCCTTGGCCAAGGCAAGGAGATTTACTGGTAGGTATTCCAGTAGTATCTCAGGGTGTTCTGGGCTACACTCCGACACGACTTGTACCGCTTTTGGGGGTCTGACTTTTACCAACCCCCTAGGCCCGCCATGCGATACTCATAGACGAACGGACCGGACTGTACGGATATTGTCACTGACAGGCTCAGTAGGGTTGTCAGGCTGAGTTCACTCACAGACGTCCCTTTTAGTCAATACTTGGTAGCCCGTTACGTATTGGCTTATACCTCTGACGTGCTAGTGGTTAAATCCACAACCGAGGTGTTGACGAGTCTTTAGAGTCCCCCACATTCAGTTACTCAGCTTTCGGGCGAAAGGTTGTAGAGGCCGTATGGAGATATGGCAAGGTCCGATCAGATACGTGCGGTATTGCACGGATCAGGATCAGACAGTCTGTACTATAGGCCGTATGGTTATATGGCAGGGTTCGATCAGATACGTGCGGTATTGCACGGATCAGGATCGAACGGATTTTACTAGCCGGCTTTGGTATAAGCCGGATCCTAGTATAGTACAGTGTAGAGTTTGTCTCATTGCATTTGTATTTCGGTCGAAATACAGATGCGGGTGTGTATGCACAGTATCGGGGTTTTCCTGTAATTTATTACGGGATCAGTTTTCTGGAGTTGCCAGTTTGCTTTCCGTTTCGCCCAATTTCCATTGTTCCGTTCATTGGCCGAAGATTGGTGGAGGAGGGCTTATTTGCATTGTTGCAAATAAGTATTTGTGGAGGGGGTATTTGCTTATTGTTGTATCATGACATCTTTTCATTGACCTTGACTTCTTCTTGTCATGATGGCATGACTTTTGGCTCATCATGGTTGTTGATGATGAGGTTGGTGGTTGGTGTTGGAGTGTTGGACTTTCCTTGCTATCATTTCTTTTGCATGATAGCTTTCCTCTCTCTCTTTGGTATTAGTAGAGAATGGCTCCCTCTTTTGTCTCTCTCTTGACTCTCCATTCTCACCCTCCTCTCATGGCCGGCCACTTGTGAGGTGGTGGGGTTTTTCTTTTGGTTGTGAGAAAAATGTCATTCTCATTCTTTTGCATGATACATTTTTCCTCACCTCTCTCAAAGTTCTTTTTCCTCCACAAAAAGGCAACTCCACAATCCCAAAAAGAGACACAAGCTCACTACATATTCTACAACGAACCTTGGGCACGTCGAGTAGCCGGCTTCGTGCCCGAGTTGCCTCGGCATTGAGGTGGGAGCCCATAAAAGAAGTAGGCGATGTGGTGCACTTCCGGCGACGAGGAGGAGACGGGACTTTTCCGCAGGAGATCGGGACCATGACGAGAAGACCGGAGGACTTGGATCGTCGGTATATCTCTATTCCCTTTCTTGTAGTTTGCTAGGACTAGTTAATGGTTACGATCCGGGTATTAGTGCGCGGCGGTGCCGGTTTGCTAAGTCCGCAAAATTAAAGTTATTCACCGCTTCCGCATTCCGGCGTCGGATTGACGGCCGGGGCGCCGCCGTGCACTTACAATGAGTACACTGGACGAACTCGCCGAGAACCTCTAAATGGTATTATACCTATTATCACATAGCGGTTCTCAGGTGACATGAGTACAGTTAGTGTTTAGACCTGAGATCGTCATTTGTCTCGTATGCGGTCCTACTGTGCTTTGATCACTACCCTACTACGGCTCTACTGAGTTGTGCAAACTGGTTTTGGTTAGGTATAGTCTCGAGCCATATGAAGGCAATGAGTGATTGTCAGGGATTCGTCTCTCCCGGTATTGGGAGTCGATATCACACTATATCCGGTTGGCCAGAACCATAAGATTTTGGCCAAGGAAGTTGAGATTTACTGATGGTTAGATCGATAGTTTCTCGGATTGGTCCTGATCCAAATCGATACGACTTATCAGGTCAGTAAGGGTTTGATGTTTACCACCCCCTAGACCCAGTATGCGATACTCTTAGATGAAGAGACCAGACTATACGGAGATTGTTACGGATAGGCTCGGTAGGGGTCCGGATGAGCTTGCTCTTCGGCTTTCTTTTCGACAGGTACCTTGGTAGCCATTTCGTATAGGTAGTGCCGCTGATGTGCTTGTGGTTAAACCCATTGCCAGCGTACTGTCGAGTCTTTATAGTCCCACATAGATGGTTTCTCTAATTCAGGCGAAACGATGTGGTGGTCGTATGTTTATATGTGCAGGGTTTCGATTGAATGATAATACTAGCCGGCTTAGGATTAAGCCGGATTATTAAATCAGGTATTGATTTAATAATTTACATATACATATTTCAATATGTATATTCTAGTGTTATCCAGGTTTTCGATCGGACGGTTGATAATACTAGAGGGCTTAGGATTAAACCGATTTGTTAAATCAGATATTGATTTAATTTTAGTATTATATTAGTAGTATCATTCTATCCTTTAGGTATTCGTATTTTAATACGAATACGGGCATGTATATACAATTGAATGTATTTCTTATTTAAAGGAAAACATTCTAGAAGGTGGATACCTCATTTTTGATTTATCTATTTATTCTATTAAATGGAAATGAGGTGTAAAGGTAGTAAGGAGAGAATGGTGAGAACCATGCTTGAATAGTCTTGAGAAATGAATTTATAATTCATTTTTGCAAACTATTCAAGTATGGTTGCTAGATTTTTATTGCAAAAAATGAGATATACAAAAAGCTTGCTTCATTATTTTTCAACACAAGAGTTATCTCATTCTCACCATGAGCTTCTCTCACCTCTCTAGCATTTCTTGAGTTCACTCTCTTGTTCAAACCCTTAGCACTCTCATGTGTTGAGAACGAAAGGAATTTGAGATAGAAAACTACTACTAAAGATCACCATATAATCTAAGCAAACTAGATTAGCAAACCGGTTTGCTTAGTTTACTTCTTTTTGAAGTAGGAGCTTGAATCAAGAGACTTCAGGTGGATCATCTAGGATCGAGGAGGCCGGCCATCAAGGATGATTTAGGAGACCTCAAAAAGCTTAAGAAGAGGAGTGAAGACCCGAAAGACACGTGTCATTAGGTATAACACTCTTTCACAGTAGCTAGATGTCACGACCCGAAATATTAGCTCATGACCAGAACTTAAATCACGTAACGTCTAAAGGCGTTACGTAATTCAAGTAAGCTGAAACCCAGAAATCTAAACCTTTTTAAGAAAATAAAGGAGGTGAAGTTTTGAAATAAAAGTATAATGAAATCAAGTTTTCTTAATGCATAGAAAAGAAACATAAAAATGCAAGTGAAATTTACTAGTTTGAAAACGTGTTTCGTCTTTTAAAAGTTTGGGCATCACCTCCTTTATATATTTTGATCCAAAACCACAAATACATAACAAGAATAACGGCATCCCTAAGCAGGAGCTAGCACTTCGCCAACCGATAGATCACAACCACGCAAGACAGTAAATGTAAATATACGACGCCCAACGGCGAAGTTCACCACAAAAGATAAAGAAATAAGTAAGACATCAACCCCAAATGCGGACATAAAATCCATCGCTCAAGTCTCACAATTACAAGTCTTGCTAAGTCTCATTACTTACACAATTACTAGTTTGATTGATGGAGTTGACTAAATACAATGTGAAATATAAATACAAGAATGGGTACGATACAAATGTCCCACCTACCAAGGCAATCACCCGAAAGCAACTGTGTGCCAGCGATGCCGCTACTGATCCATGCGGTCAACCTGCATGAACTGTGGCACAACGGGGGTGAGTTGCCAACTCGTGAGTAGAAAAACATCTACAGATAGAAATCGAATAAACAACGACTCATACGTCAACTATATCATAAAGGTAATACTATGATATCTATGATGATCAGGTCTGTATATGTGCCAACAACAGAAAAAAATCCCTATCATCATATGGATAATATCCAACAATATAATCAATGCATGTGGATCTCGTCCAACCATATAATCAATGTATATATGCATGTGTATCTCGTCCGACCATATAATCAATGTATGTATCTATATGGATCTCGTCCACGTGTCAACCACTGACACAACAACATCATGCATGTAAATATCATAAAAGCATATACATGAAAGTATGAGCATATAAATCAACATGTGTCCTTCACGACACATAAAAATCATGGAACCTGAGTGCCCAGCATCGACACTAGAAATATCATGAAAACCCGTATCCAGCATCGACACGTAAATCCTCATATCTCGGGCTCCGTCAGTCTGGATCGGCCCTCGGGCTCCGTCAGTCCGGATCGGCCAATCTCATCTCTCGACTCCGATCGGTATCCTCCAGATATCCGCCGAGCCCAAATACTATCACCGGTAGGTAGTGGTCCTTCTGCCAGGCTCACCGTCTACTGCACAGCAATCCGTTCTTGCCACGGGGTACCATACGGGGTCCACCATGTACCCGCAATCGACCTCATCCAGCTCCTCGAATCGGGTTTCACATGTCACACGTCTCAGAACCGAGAAAACGCATGGTGGACGCATTGAAATATCATATCAAGAGAAACCGGGTTTTTAAAATAATACATACTTTCTTTTAAAATGACTACTATTCTCAAATTGAGAAATCTCAGGAAAACATCATATCTCAATGCGTAAAATCATAAAGCATGATGTGTGTGACATATGATAGAAATGTAAGGATATCCGTATATCATGCATCATGGAACAGTGATGTGACATATTAAGGGAAAATCACTCTTTTAAATGATTCTAGTTTTAAAATATATCCTGCGGTTCCCAATTCTCTAAAACCAAAGCCAGGATCATTTATGTATGTGCAATAAGTATGTATGTAGGTATGGATGCACAAGTGGTATGTACGCAAGTATGAGTGTACAATATGTATGTGCGCAAGTATGGATATACAAGTGGTATATACGCATGTATGAGTGTACAATATGTATGTGCGCAAGTATGGATGTACAAGTGGTATATACGCATGTATGAGTGTACAATATGTATGTGCGTCAATATGGATGTACAAGTGTACAATAAGTGGTATATACGTAAGAATGAGTGTACAATATGTATGTACGCAAGTATGGGTGTACAATATGTATGTATGCAAGTATGTCGTGCAAGGAGTTATATCCTGATGCAACAATCCTACTGTGTAGTGACATAGCAATTATCGATGATGAAGTGTGTGAGCCGAAAAATCTGTGTAAGTGTAACATACGCATCATCGATAATGGTGCAGGTGTACTAGCACAGGTATAAGTAATGCAATGCGAATAACATGAATGCGGCATAAGGTAAATCATATGCAAATGCTGACGGGTATACGTATCTATCATGACCGAGTCGGTGAATGTATCAATCGGCATCTAGCCACACAACATCACGTACGGTATAATCCATCGTACGGTATCCTCTAGAAAAGGGTATGGATCAAACCTCAAGTCAAACTCATCACGTACGGAAAATCATCGTACGGCGGCATTAAGCTATCAGGGATCCTATCAACCTATGCGACAATGAGGAGTACGGACCTAACGTCTCATACGACATATCACACATAATTCACGACATTCTATATATATCTATATACCTATTTCCCAGGTTGCATCCATAACAAACTCATATCAGGGGATCGGCAAGGTATCAAACATATCAATCGACTCTCATCCGTATACCAACATATCACCAAGTCATCATATCGCATCGTACATTCTGTTCATCACATTTATATCTCACATCGAATCAATTCTACATAAACATTCTATCTTACTATAAGCATACGTATCTAATCTAACATACATACCCAAACCATACAATCAATTTTTAAAAGGTGCGAATCGTAGTTTTGAAAGTAGGGGTTACGGTGTTTTTAAGGAAAAAATATCATTTGAAAATCCGTAACGTCCCTCGAGATATCTGTTTAAAAGATGCATACGATTCTTCGGTTTGGAAATAGGTATGGTTCGGGTGACACAATTACGTCGGCTATCTAGTCCTATAGTACCCTAAAAGGCAATATCGTCAAACGTCATCCTCAAATTCCGTCATCACATAATAGTCGTATCAAAAAACTTCTAACTATCCTTTAGTTTATAATATGGTTTTATTAACAATCGTTTAACTCTAACCCTAGTTTTCTAATCTAGGTTTTTTTAACCATATGCTATAAATCGGTTTCCACCAAAACTTTGCGGGGGTACTATACGCCATCCACCCGACTTCCCCCGTAGATATAGATCTACTCACTTGCTTCTTGCTTTCCAAAGTCGATGACACCACGCTCCGTTGCCTCGGAATCCACACCAAGGTATCTACAATGACAACACATATCGCCACGCTATTAAAATCAAGTTCAGAAATCCAATACGGCACGCGCATTGCTCATAGGTTAGAACCTATAGCTTACGCGTACAAAATCAACCAAACAACCCTTGTTGTTGATGTACAAACATCCAACAACCAAATACGAATCCAAGTATCAAAACTAAACATTTTAAAATACGGAAAACATAGCCAAAATCACACCAAAGTGCTCCCAGATTTTGACTCAGGTGAAAAGGAGTTGCACAAACAAGTCTAGGGTATAGTACAAGTTGTATATGACCTAGTGGACCAACCTAGACCCTAAATTCCATCACCAGGCCGGCCACACACCCCTCAATTCCAGCAAGCTCGGCTCCCACTGCTCCATTGGGCTTCGTCTGGTTAGGGTGGTCTCCTAGTGCCCTAATTTGGTCCCTGGTATTGTTTGGTAAACTCAGAAATTCCCCGGGTTGCTCCAGATTCACTGTAGGCTCACAACTCCTCACAAAACCGATACAGCTAAAATCCTAAATCCTTATTCTGGTTTCTATGCTATGGTCCAGGTCAAGAATCACCTCTAAGTCTTATGGATAGCCACTAACATCATCAATCTCCCAAACCCTTCTCTAGAATTTCAAAGCTCACAAATCCATCACCCAACCAATTCTAAACTAAAACTAGAATAGAAAGAAGCTAAAACTAACAAAATGGAAGAAGCTATACCTCATTTAGGCCACTCTAGACAGCCCTAGCTTCCCAATGTCATCAAAATCCCACTTTGCTTGGTCCAATGTGTAGAGGAAGAGATGGGGATTAATTTTTGTGAAGGGAGTATAAGCTTTTGGGGATTATTTGGAGATGGATGTAGGGTTAGAAGTGGAGGGAAGTGAGCTTGAGAAAATGAAGAAGGAGATGAAAATGATGCGGGGAAAAGTTATGGTAGCAGCCCTCCTTCTCTCTCACTTATTCTCACACACACTCTCTCTCTCCAATCATTCACCTTTTTATCCCTTTTCATTTCCTTTTTCTTTTCTCTTTTAAATTTCAAAACCAAATCACATAATACCCATAAAACAACACAAATGCAACAACATGTAACCAAATGTAACATGACATGTTGCACTAACCATAGAAAACTGTAGAAACACGGATTTGGCTTAATTGCGATTAGCAGTGCACTAATCGGGTTTTTATCCAAACTGCATATAATAAATTTTAAAAATGCCAAATCCAATAAATATATTTCTAAAAGAATAATTCATTTTAATTCCTAATTACTTCACAATTATTGGTATATATTTATACCCTTTTTCGAAAACCCCGATTTGGCAAATCGGTCAGTTTTTGGAAAATATATTATTTTAATATTAAATTCCAAAAATAATATTTTATATTTTCTGAAATGTTACAATCTTCCCCCCTATGGAAATTCGGTCCCCGAATTTAAATTTAAAACCCCAAATACTAAAACATTTCAATAATCAACTCAAATCAACTGGGCTCCGAAATCACGGAAGATCCGAAATCACGGAAGATTCGAAATAACAAAGCGCATCGCGTGCGCCTGAAAACGAGTATAAAACTCAAAATCGAACTCCATCAAGCGTCACGCAAATTATCGGATTTGCACGCATATCCTCGGAGTTACAATGGAGATACAGATCTCGAAGTCCACTGCAGAAATCCAATGTACATTAGTCAAATACTGTAATATGTATATAGTACGCACCTTGAAAAATTTTCAAAAATTGAATAAAATACATGCAAAAATTCTTTCTGAATTGCTGTGTGATGCATAGCTCATGGGATAAGTGAAAGACGCTCATTTGTAAAGTAATAAATATATGTTCATATAAGTTTTGCTTAAATATACATCCCGTCCATTTTGAAATATCCCAAAAAGGTTTTCCATATAAACGTTCGTGTCGCTCACGGACACGTAGGAAATAGCGAGACTATAGCTCCTTTTTTTTAAAACCTCTGGTAATCTTTTAATGCATGCAAAGTACTCAGGTGCTGTCCTCAGATCAGTCCTGTTTGGCTTGTTAGTGATATGTATGCCCTAGAGGCCATTACTGTACATAGGATGTATATTGTAGTGGATGCTGGGACATATATAGGTAGGACTTTCTTGCTCGACATGATAGTATGCTATCTGGTTGCTCTTTATCTTAACATGTATACTTAC
Organism: Agapanthus africanus; assembly: GCA_030015575.1. Lineage (NCBI taxonomy): Eukaryota > Viridiplantae > Streptophyta > Magnoliopsida > Asparagales > Amaryllidaceae > Agapanthus > Agapanthus africanus. The sequence continues at coordinate 342,377,497 of CM057337.1, read as the reverse complement.
TGTCTCTCTATTACATGTTGATAAAGCCCTTAGGATGTGTGCTCGATTTCCAGGATTATGATGCAGATCATACTAGTGGGGCCTGGGTAGTCCATGAGTACATCCTTCAATGTTCCTAGTCGTAGGAATATCGAGACGGGGTATCGATATTCCAGAGTAGACTAGCGTATATCTTCTCGACCCATGTGATGGGCGATGGATGATCCCATATCCATTGGTGTTTGATATCAGAGACGGTATGCGGGTGCTCAGTGGAGAATGGGTACACTGAACGGACTCGCCGAGAACTCCCAGATGGTATTATACTTCACGTTAGATGGCAGTTCTCTGGTGACACTGGTACAGCTTAGTCTGTTGACCCGAGATCGTCATAGAGTCTTGTGTGTCTTCCACTGTGCTTTGATTTCCACCCTACCACGGCTCTACTGAGTCGTGCAAACAGGTGGTTTTTGGGTATAGTCCCGATTCACATGGAGGCAATGAACGATAGGTGGGGATTCGTCTCTCCCGGTATTGGGGGTTGATGTTGCGCTATGCTCGACTGGCCATAACTTGAATTCCCTGGCCAGGGTTGCAGTGATTTACTGGTAAGTGTTATCAGTAGTTTCACGCTTGTTGTGGACCTTACATCGGCATGACTTATCAAGCTACTGGGGTCTGACGTTTACCACCCCTAGGCGAGATATGCGACATATCAGACGAACTGACCGGACTGTGCGGTAAGTGTTACTGATTGGATTCACAGGAGTGTGAGCTGGCTTGCTCGTTGATCTTCTGATCGCTCAATACTCGGGTGGCCTTTACGTTTAGCAGACTGCTTGCGGCTTATGGGTGATTGATATGATCACCACCTACTGCCGGCATATTGACGAGTCTTTAGAGTCCTACACAGGGGTTTTCTAGCTCAAGCGAAACGGAGTAGGAGCGCATATGTGATATGTGCGGGACCGAGATTGATACGATATGAGATACCGTATTCTATTCTCGCGATTTGTGACATTGATCGGTTGTATGCGATATAGCCGGGTTATCGGATCAAGTGTTGATTCGATAAGTTGTTACTTTTTGATATTAGTCGGTTATAGCCGGATTATTAAATGAAGAGTTGATTTAAAAATTTAATGTATAATTATATATTTGATATATTACTTTACATTAATTAGTATTGGTTCACTTAAGATTGATTTTCTCACTAGATTGTGCATATTGTTTATATGTGATATATGCAAGTGTACATGTTTGTATCATGTTTGATGATACATACAAGATGTGTGTATGAGACTTAAACCAAATCAAGGTTAAATTAGGGTTTACTAATTTCCTAACAAATAACAAAAGAGATGAGACTTTGGTCAAAGTTATCAAGCTTCATGAAGCTTGAAGAAACATTGACAAAGTCAACTCTTTTGTCATTTCCTTAGGATATTAGTTAACCCAACCCTTAACCTAATGCTTTGGTTAATTCTCTACATGAGTTAAGCATGAGAGCTTAACTCAACCATGGTGCCATAATTAAAAGGATAAGTTTCATTTGGATTCATTATTCTTTATTCTTTTCTTCTTCTTCTTCTTCATCAAGCTTCATCAAAAGCTTGCTAGCTCTAATGGTGCCATGAGAAAAAGTGTAAGAAAAACAATTCTAAAGTGAGCCCACTTCCTATTTCTTCATCCTCTACTACTTGCCATGTAGTATAGGGTGTTCTCTTCACAAAGTTTTTGACCAAGTGAAGGAATAGCTTGAGTTTGAGTCTTCCCGACGTAGATCATCTTCGGCCTCGAAGTCAACGACCTAGCCCGCTCATTTCTTCGAAGAAACCATCGCTAGGGTCCGGGATCCCGATGATCGCAGCGAAGGGATGTCAACACGGAGCTTTAGAAGTGAAGGACCGGATCTACAAAGGTTGTAATCCCTTTCACTTAGTAGCAAAGTAGTTTGCTTGCTTTTAGTTTCGCCTTACCTCTAGTATACGATCTTGCATAGGGTTGTTCGGCACATAAAAATTTGATTTTGGCATGGTTGATGCCTTGTAGAACCTCATGAGTGTGCCTAGGAACCCTACAATGGTATCAGAGACTAGCTAGAGCTTTAGGCGAAGTGTAGACGAAGTTAGAAACCCGATCGAACCCCGAAACCCTAATCAAAACCCTTCTCTGTACATTTTTTGAAACTGTTGATTTTTGTGAATTAAAAATATCCAAAAAATTCAGCAGGGTTTTCTAGGAGTTACTGTGCAGCACGTGCCCTCAAATCGACCAATACACCGCGGAACCGCGGCCCGACCCTGGCTTGAGCGGCGGTTCCGCGGCCATAATGGTGAATCATGCCACGTGGTTTACACAGTAATTTCTTTCTGTAATTCCTGTGTTTTCTGGGAATTTTTATTTTATACTCAAGAGTTGAGTTTTCTGGGTTGTATTGGGGACTCGATGATTCGATCGGATTATTTAACTTTGTTTATTTTGTTTTTCCGGGTATTTTAGAACGTGTTAAAATGTTCGACCGGATATCAATATCTCACCTTTTCCCCTGCCGGAAAATTTCCAAGTGTTGGATTTTTCCGTAGTTTAAGAACGTCTAAGTAGTGCAAGTAACGCGATGGACCCTTTAGAAGACAACAAACCTTAACTCGATTATGTGACCGTTTTGAACCGCCCTCTGAACCTTAGGGTTTGGGGCAGTACGGCGTGCCACATGTGAGACGTTGGCTTGACCCTTCTACGGCTGGACCATTGGTACTGTGGCATGAAGTGGATGTTTTTAAAGTTATTTCTAGTGTTGAACTATTTGGGAAAACTTGGGTGTTTGATTATTCGATCGGAAAGTTTAACATTGTCTATTTATCTGGAATGTGATATAATATTTGGAATCCACAAGTAGTTATGAGATAACTAATTTGAATGTTATAAATCTAGCAGTTTAGTCTCACTTGATCGGTTGCCACGGAATTTTGATGTGATCGAAAGTCCGTCGCAATCACGTTGCGTACGCGGATACTCGCCGGGTAAACTTAATAGATAGCTACGCCCCATAGCCCCGACCAAGTGACTGTAGGAGAACCCCGTCGCCAAAAGCATCTGTTCGGGTGCTCGCGGCAGCGGTGTTCCGCCTTAGTGCACTTCGTCGACGGCATTCGGGGATGCGGCCGTCTACTAAAGTTTGCGACGAGCATTTGATCAGTATGTCGGGAATCTTGTTGAATTGCCCGACTTGATATTGAAAACTGTTTTCGATATTGAGACTAAAATGCGGGGTTTGTAATTGTTAGGCATGCGATGTCTAAAGAGTTTGCGGATTCCAACTGTTGTAGTTTTACACTTTCTTTTCTGCGACCGTAAGTGTAATATGTGATATCGCCGGTTTCGTTGCTATATGTCAACGACAATTGGGATGGGCATATTTACTTACGTTGATGACATGTGATGTTATGTGTTGCTGGATATGTTATATTGGATCGTCGTGTTTGAATAGCCGGGTTTTTTTTATGTGAGATGAGTGTTTTTCCTTTTTCATTCATGTAAAATTACTTGTATGTAATATTCTTTTATTGGGGCACTTCCGGGTTGAGGATGATGTCGCCATTGTATATTATTTACTTTTCCGCATTAGGATAGACCCAAGGAGGGGAGCATAAGTAACCGGGTTCTAGGGTCCAGTGGGAGACCATCTCGAGGAGTCGAGTCCGGGTCTCCTAACTCTAGAATTGGTAGGTTGCTTGCCGCTCTTGTAGGGGTCTAGGGGTGTGGGATTGGCTATTCATCACGACCATGGAATCCGTGTTTTATACAGGCTCAAAATAAAACACGGACGTCCTAATATATCCAATATTTCATATGATATTTTCTGCTGTGTTATTAGTGATGTGATCATGTGATATGTTCAGATTGATACTGTATATAGTATATATGATATATTATATAGACGTTGCTTATGTTTTACACCCGCGCTAGCCCTGCCCCGCTCTGCCGTTAGTTACCTAACCTAACGGTGCAGACGGGACATCAAGGCGAATGCGGGTGGCATAAGCGTACGTTGTATTTATCTGTGATGTTTAGGCGGACTTAAATGATGGGACATTCATTAATGAGATTAATGAAAGAAAATAAACCTAAAAGATATTGTGGAATCGAATTTCAAAAATTAGGTAGCTCTACTTGTTGCTTTGCATAGCGGTGTTCCTTGTAGAACATCCAGCACCTTATTCGATAAGGAAAGAGCCGACGATCCCTTCACCGGGAGTGACCTCATTAGCGATAACTAGCAGATGCTACAACCTTCGGTTTGTCTTTTGATTGCTTCTATAGTTTTTGCTTTGCACAGTGGTATATATGATATATCCCGCACCTTCTTCGATGAGGAAAGGGCCGACGATCCCTTCACCGGGAGTGACCCCTTTAGCAAAACTAGAAAAGCCTAAAAAACACTCCATTTAAAAACCATTTGATTCCGCAACGAGATCAAGTTCAAAGCGTTAAAGGTTTTCTTAAAAACCATCCGCAACCCTCCGTCATTTTAGGAAGTAGAGTACTTAGTATTCGTGCTGTGTTTGTTGACCATAGTCAAGGCACAGTGTACGGTAGCTAAGTGATGTCTTCCTACACCACATATGATGCGATTAGTTAGGACAGTCGCGTGCCTTTGTTGACCTTAGTTAAGGATCATGTGGGTGGGTCTAATTAATCACGAAATGACGGGTAGAACTTGACTAGTACTTATGATTTGTTGACCATAGTTAAGGTCATAAGTGCTAGGGGTAAAAACCTTTATCGGGAGTTTCAAGTGTTGAAATTTGCAATGAGATTGCATACCTTCTATATGATAGTTGGATTCTGATACCCACTGCGAGTAATTGTTACTCCTGGGAGAGTTTTGCACTTTACAATTAGCCGATCAAGTAGGTGTCTAGAAAGGTGTCAATGGGGTTATGCCCCTGGGAAAACGAGGTTTATTTTAATTAGGTCCGTGCGAAAGCACGGGGAACCTCCCTCAAAGTACCGGCACTGGCCTGGCTGAAAGATTGTCGAACTTGTAGAGTGTAATTAATCCCGACTAGTCTTTCCTTTTAAGGTTTGAAGGAAGATTTGATAGAAACAGTGGGAGCCATCTTGATTAGATAAAATATATAACCAATCTAATCTTGTAAGAGCGCACGCAGAGTGTTTTCTTCTCTCTCTCTCCAGGTAGCGACCATGTCACGCCTTAATCAAGATAATAATATGGATGTATTGACCGAACCCGCTTGTTATACTGAGCTGGGGAACGTTAGTCCCGCTCCAACTTATAATTGTTATAAGATGGAGCAGGAATTAGGGGAATACCAGATTTCCCGTGCCGCCCAAACGAAGAAAGTGCATGGTGATGCATCTTCTTCGGATGTGTTCATTACAAAGAACTGTTTCTCTGTATCCTCTACGTCCTGGGTATTAGATACCGGATCAGGATCCCGCATATGTAATCTGTTACATGGGCTAAAGAAAGGTAGAGAACTGAGAACGGGTGATAAGTTTCATCAGACAGAAAATGGTACAAGTGTTGCAGCCAAGTCTGTCGGTCACTATCACCCTGTATTTCCAAATACATTGATTCTGAACGAATGTTATTAGATACCGAACCTGATATACAACATCATATCAGTCTCTTTATTTATTAAAGAAGGATATAATTTTGTATTGTTGGATAATGTTTTGTACATATCCTATATCAAGAGTTGATCGGTTCAGGCACGTTATCTAAAAGCATATACATTCTAAATCAAACTACAGTTCTTAGTATACAGAACACACACAAGAGGAAAAATTCAGAAATGAACGAATTCTTCTTGAGGCATTGTAGACTAGGTCATATCAATGCGACCCGACTAGCTAAGTTACATTTAGATGCATATTTAAATCAGTTTAAATTTACATCTTATGAAACTTGCCAGTCATGTCACAAAGATAAGATGACCATAGCTCCGTTTACTGGAAACAGAGAAAGAGTTAGCGAACTCTTGGGACTGATACATAGTGATGTATAAAGGTCCCCAGTCTACATGTGCCACGACCGGTTCTTTGTACTTCATTACATTCACTGATGATCTCTCTATATTCAGACATATGTTCCTGTTGAAACACAAGTCCGAAACTTTTGAGATAATCACCGAATATAAGCAAGAAGTAGAGAACCAAAAACGGGTATAAGTATTATGTCCTTTAATGTGATCAGGGAGGAGAATACTTGAGCACGGGATTCCTGGATTATTCTAAAGGAGAATGAGATTCTCTCTCAGCATTACTCCTCCGTATACACCACAGCACATCGGTGTATCGGGGTGGAGCAATCACACCCTATATGATATGGTGCGCTCTATGATGAGTACTACTGAGTTACCTGTTTCCTTTTGGGGGTTATGCACTTAAGAAGCTGTATACATATTGAATTAGGTTCGAATCAGATCATTGCCTACCACTCCATAGGAGATATGGTATGGGAAGAGCTTATATCTTAAGCAAGTTAAGATTTGGGTTGTCCGGCCTATGTCAAAAGCAAAATTCGGACAAGCTCGAGGCAAGGTCAGTTCTGTAGAACTGGAAGGATTTCCAGTTATACAAACTACAACTGATGATTTGATAAAACCAAAGGATTCAATAGCCTCCGACGAACCTCAGCCTCTCCGCCGATCTAGTAGGGTTCCTCATCCGCCTGAGAGATACTTCGGTTTCTCGATGACAGTGGGAGCGAGGATTGCATCATGAGATGATGACCCAACTAGTTTCGAGCAGGCCATCAAGAGTGAGGACTCTGTAAGAATGGCTGGATGCTTAGCGATCTGAGATGGAATCCATGTACACCAACAAAGTATGGACTTTGGCTGCTATATCTGAAGGGTTAAATCCCCATCAGGAGCAAGTATATCTTGAGAAGATTACTTGGTGCATATGGAAAAGTTGAGACTTTCAAAGCTAGACTTGTTAATGGTTTTCATTATCGACCAGGCGTGGATAATGATGAAACCTTTTCCAGTGGCTGTGCTTAAGTCCATCCGAATCTTACTTGCCATTGCTACATACCATGATTACGATATCTGGTGGTTGGGTGTCATGACTGCTTTTCTAAATATTGATTTAGAAGAGAGCGTATATAAGTACACAGCCAGAGGGCTTCGTAGACAGTGGGAGCAGCGAAAACATATGCAAGTTGCTTTACAGGATAAAGCAGGCATCGCGGAGTTGGAACGTCTGTTTTGATGTGGTAGTCAAAGAGTTTGACTTCATCAAAATGGTAGATGAACCTTGTATATACAAAAAGGTAGTAGAGAGTAAGGTGGTCATCCTCGTATAGTACGTGGACAACATACTCTTGATAGGAAAAGAGTTTCCGATGCTACGCACGGTCAATCTCCTCTTATCACAAGGATTCTCCAAATAGGATAAAGGTGATACCTCCTAAATCCTGGGTTTTGGATCTATGAGATAGATCTAAATGGATGTTAGGATTCTCACTAGGTGTAGTAAGATGGTATCAATGGATCCTGGGGAGAATCACTGGAAATGTTCCAGGGTGATAAGGACGACTGAATGTCAGTCGCAGGCATTGTCTTTACCCTCAGTAGAGGGATGGTATATTGGAAGAGTTCCAAGATGAGAAACCGTGGCAAACTAGACGATAAGGGCTGGTGACATCGCTATCAAAGATACTACCAAAGAGGCAGTTTGGGTGTATATTTGTTCATGAGATGAACTAGGTTCCTACCATTGTGTGACAATGGAAGTGAGGCTTAGGCCCAGGAACCCCGGTCCCATCAGTGACCCAGACATATTCTGAGGCAGCATCACCTGATCATGGAGATAGATGATCTCCAGGGTGATCAAGGTTAGGAGAGAAGACTCAAAGGACAACACGACGGATCCACTCACAAAGGCCTTTTTCCAGAGAGAGACTTTTATGGGATGGTTGAGTATGAGATACTGCAACCACTGCTACAGATGACCCTAGTTCAAGTGGGAGATTGTTAGTGATATGTATGCCCTAGAGGCCATTACTGTACATAGGATGTATATTGTAGTGGATGCTGGGACATATATAGGTAGGACTTTCTTGCTCGACATGATAGTACGCTATCTGGTTGCTCTTTATCTTAACATGTATACTTGCCGTCTCTCTATTACATATTGATAAAGCCCTTAAGATGTGTGCTCGACTTCCAGGACTATGATGCAGATCATACTAGTGGGGCCTGGGTAGTCCATGAGTACATCCTTCAATGTTCCTAGTCGTGGGAATATCGAGACGGGGCATCGATTTTCCAGAGTAGACTAGCGTATATCTTCTCGACCCATGTGATGGGCTATGGATGATCCCATATCCATTGGTGTTTGACATCAGAGACGGTATGCGGGTGCTCAGTGGAGACTGGGTACACTGAACGGACTCGCCGAGAACTCCTAGATGGTGTTATACCTCACGTCAGATGGCAGTTCTCTGGTGACACTGGTACAGCTTAGTCTGTTGACCCGAGATCGTCATAGAGTCTTGTGTGTCTCCTACTGTGCTTTGATTTCCACCCTACCACGGCTCTACTGAGTCGTGCAAACAGGTGGTTTTTGGGTACAGTCCCGATTCACTTAGAGGCAATGAGCGATAGGAGGGGATTCGTCTCTCCCGGTATTGGGGGTTGATGTTGCGCTATGCTCGACTGGCCATAACTGGAAATCCCTGGCCAGGGTTGCAGTGATTTATTGGTAAGCGTTATCAGTAGTTTCACGCTTGTTGTGGACCTTACATCGGCATGACTTATCAAGCTACTGGGGTCTGACGTTTACCATCCCTAGGCGAGATATGCGACATATCAGACGGATAGACCGGACTGTGCGGTAAGTGTTACCGATTGGATTCACATGAGAGTGAGCAGGCTTGCTCGTTGATCTTCTGATCGCTCAATACCCGGGTGGCCGTTACGTTTAGCAGACTGCTTGCGGCTTGTGGGTGATTGATATGATCACCACCTACTGCCGGCGTATTGACGAGTTTTTAGGGTCCTACACAGGGGTTTCCTGGTTCAAGCGAAACGGAGTAGGAGCGTATATGTGATATGTGCGGGACCGAGATTGATACGATACGAGATACCGTATTCTATTCTCGCGATTTGTGACATTGATCGGTTGTATGCGATATAGCGGGTTTATCGGATCAAGTGTTGATTCGATAAGTTGTTACTTTTTGATATTAGTCGGTTATAGCCGGATTATTAAATCAAGAGTTGATTTAATAATTTAATATATAATTATATATTTGATATATTACTTTACATTAACTAGTATTGGTTCACTTAAGATTGATTTTCTCATTAGATTGTGCACATTGTTTATATGTGATATATGCAAGTGTACATGTTTGTATCATTGTCACGATCCGAAAGTATGGAACATGACCGGCACTTAAACTACGAACGTCTCGAGGCGTACGTAATCTAAGTAAACCGAAAACCCAGAAATCCAAACCAAAAAAACAGTAGTAGAGTGCAGGAAAAACCAACTTAAAGCAAGTAGTTTCAATAGCATAAGCCGAATTATGCGGTTTTTAAAAACATCAAAAATTTACTAAAAATTTCGGCAGAGTCTCCTTTGTAAATACTGGCCCCCAAACGGGATACAACATGAATAGTATACGAAATCAAGAAAAAGGCATCCCCAAGCGGGAGCTAGCTTTTCGTCAATCGACGGTCACAACCACACAAGCAATATAATATACAACGCCAACGGCGAGGATCAAAACTCAAAAGGAAACTCAAAACCACCAAATATATAACGAGCGACTCTAAGGTCGAAAGAATAAACAACACTGGTCTCTATCTCAATAAATACATGTTTGGTTGATGGAATTTACTAGATACAACTGAATAATATTATACAAGGTAATATGATGGGTACGATACAAGAAAAACCCACCTACTAGCAAGTCACCCGAATGAAACTGAGCCCGCAAAGCCGTAATGAAACCTGTACTGCAAAACCTGCAAGAAACTGGGGCACAACGGGGGTGAGTTGCCAACTCGTGAATAGAAAAAACATCTACGCACAGAAATCGCATAAATAACGCAATCCTAGGTCAATGATCATAATATGTCCTCAAATATAGGAATAACACGTAGCCTATAACAAGGCTAGGGTAAATATCTAACCCGAGTGTAATCTCATGTGCCCGTGTCAGTGCCTCAGGTAGCAATATATCATATGAATGAGGTATGAATGCATGAAAACAGAATACATGTAAATGAAGAACTGTTTTCATAAATTAGTGAGATTTCCTTTGTATTTTTAAATTGAGGTATCATAAATGAAATCAGTATCAACAGTGTCTAGCATCGACACAAAACATAAATCTCAATGTCTCGAAATATCAATGTCTCAATCTCAATATCTAGGGCGCCGTCAGTCCAGACCGGCCCCTACCATCCATCTCAAGACTACGACGGTATCCTCCGGATATACGACATGTCGGGTAATATCACCGGTAGGTAGTGCTCTCCAGCCAGGCTCAACGTCAACACCATATTCCTCTTGCCCCGGGGTACCATACCGGGCCCACCATGTACCCGTGACGGTTCCTCCACTCCTCGACACGGATCTCCAAAACCACAGAAAACTCATGGTGGACGACACTTTACATCACTAGAAAACCGCAACATTTTATATTTTAAAAGATCATAAGTTGTAAATTTTGCGGATTTCCCCGAAATCCAGAAATATCATAAATCTCAAGAAATCATCACAAGTGCATATGTCAATGATAATGAACTAGGCATGAACAACTGAATAACAGTATGCATGAAGTGGTAGGTAATAACTACAATGTCTAATATGACATATAAGGGAAGTACACTAATATCATGTCAACACTAGTAGCTAACAATCTAAGTCAAGCAATTATATTCTCTAAAGTGTACGTGACATGGCAATTACCGATGAAGATGTGTGTGAGCCGGCAAGTAGGTGTACGTGGTACATACGCATCATCGGTAATGGTGCTGGTGTCCTAACAACATGATATCAATAATGGAATATGCAGCAAAATAAATATGCGAGGCAGAGCGAACAACAATAATGTGCGGGAGCTGAATACTAGACACAACGATAACTAATCTGCAATAATGTAATATAAGTTTTACAAATGGTGCCTTTTGAAATAACACGAATCATGGGATTTTGAAAATAGGGGCTACAGTGTTTTTATGAAAATATACGTCGTTTTTGAAATATCCGTAGATTCCCTTGAGCTGTCTTTAAAAATGCCCACGATTCGTTAGTTTTTGAAATAGGTAAGAAGTCTAATCTAATCTAACAACTACACTAAACTATACGGCTGAACTAACAAGCTGAACTACAGGTAAGGAAACCGCCTATCATCTGAGTCGATACATATACATACCTGTATATGTATAGTCGGTGATCCCGCCTCAATAATATCATATCCGATACCATATCTATAATCAGGCATCCCAAGTCAAGAGTGCGGATCAATCATCAATATAGCTCGTACGTAAATCCGTCGTACGGCATCCCAATTTGGGTACGGTTCAATATCACATTCATCATACTATTCACCCGGTATCCTCTTTATCAAATATCATGATCGGGGTACTGATCTACGTCTAGTACCATACTGATACCGCCTACGTATGCATGGACGTGTGTGAAACACTACGTCAAGGACCCGCTACAACGTCATGTCGTATCTAAGATACGAACCCTGCTATATCACCGATCTCACGGCCTCAAATCAAATCTCATCGACTCAGCTCAATCCCAAGTATCATCCTCAATCCGTATGTGAACACATAGTCCCATACCCATGTGAACACATAACTATAAAGAATCCCATGAGCACATATCAATAGGAATGTATGCAAGTATGTATGTGTGTATGTGTGTGTGTAACACTACCCTAGGGTTCGCAACACTAAAGTAATCCAACACACCAATATCCATCCTAAGCATCATTATTAATCCCAAATAACATATAATAATTGTTGGTGTGTATACGCATCCGTATACACCACCACGGACTGCGGGGGTGCTATACGCCATCCACCCGACTTCTCCCCGTAGATATAAATCTACTCACCTGGTCCTCGCTAGCCGGTGCCGACGTCGCCACGCGCTTGCTTGTCGTCTCGAAGTCTACATGGGAGTACCTACATATCATAACGTACCATATCGCATTAAAACTAAATTCGAAATCGAAACGGCATACGAAAATCAAATCGGCACGCGTATCACGCATAGGTCCAAACCTATCGCCTACGCATGCAAGAATAGTCAAACCAACCCTCGATGTCGATGTACAAAGGTCAAACCATCGAGAAAAATCCAATCACACTCATTTGCACATTCCCGCACACTAATTTTAATATAAACTAGGTTAAAACTCACAAAAACCCCAAATTCACTTTAAAAGCCGTTTTTCCGAAAAACTAGCAAGCAAAATTACCCGTTTTAGTGCAAAACTCGATGTTTAAACAATTCTAGCGGCCATAATACTTATTAAATAACTTAAATAAGTCATAAAAACCATTTCCATAATTTAATCACATAAATTTGCATAATTTCCAAAATCCTAAATTGCAAAAATATCAATTTTAACACTTTTTATTGTAAAATTCACAATTTTACAATTAAACTTGGTTTTGCGTATATTAAATGGTTAAACCACTCATGGAAACCTTAATGATGTGCTAAAAATCCTAACTAGATTTTAATCCCACGTTTTTATTTAATTTCTAAAACCTAGTTAGCAATTTAGCATAATTATCACCATTTTTAAACTAACAAATTAGCAACTAGTAACCAAATTAGATTTTGCATTCAATTACATGTTAATCCCCTCATTACAATCATAAGCTAATGATAAAGAACCTAATTTAATTCAAACCCTAGCTTCAATTCAAAATTCCCAATTGAATTTCCAAACATTCAATTAAACCCACAATTTAACACCTAATTAGCTTCATTAAGGAATTTAAATCAAAAAAAATGAATAATGGGTCAAAAGTTATACCTCACAAACCATGATCAAACTTGAATTCTAGACCTCCATTTTGAAATCCTTTCACCAAGATCCATGCTAAAGGAGATGAGGGAAAATGGGTAGGAGGTGGATTTTGATTTGGATTTTTTCTTGATTTTTTGTGGATTTTTCAAGCATTTTTGAAGAACTTTTTTAAAGAGGAGGAGATGAAGAATGAAGGGCTGTTGGGGTTCAGATTTTGGCCAGAAAATGAGTGGGGGAGGAGAGAGAGGGAGGTGGAGAAAAATGGGGAGAAAGTCAAAGTCAATTCAAGGTCAAAAGTCTAACTAATTTATCCATTTTCTTTTCTTTTCTTTCATTTCTTTTCCTTTGAAATTCAAGTGGGGAAAAAAATGGGGGCTGCTGAATTTAGCTAAGGGGAGAAGTAAGTGGGGGTGTGTGGGGTGATGAAAAATGATAAATACAATACCCCAAACATCCATTTACGCTAAAAAAAAGCCTTTTTTCTTCAATAATTTCTAAACCGTTTTGGCAAATGATTTCGTTCCAAAAACCATATGATAAATTTTTATTTAAAGTTTTATGATGCACAAAATTTGTTTCAACTCATTCCAATTTGTAATTTTCCCTAATTAAATGTATTAGGGACGACTTAAAATAATAATAAAATAATAATAAAATAATATTTTTTTCAGAAAATTTGAAATTTCACCAGCGGCTCAATAAACACCAAATAATAGCAATTACATAGCTAGAATATGTATATTTAATTTTTATAATAAGATATTTGTATTTTGACTTTTTACAGAAAACCCCTTTATTTTACCGATTTTTCGAAATTTCACCGAAACGATTTTCAAAACGCTTCAATCTTCCCCCCTTAAAGAAATTCGGTCCCCGAATTTAAATTCAAACTTTCCCAAATACTAAAACATCTAAGAAAAACCATCAAGTCGTCGGGGCTCCGAAACTGTAAATACATAAAACAAATCGTAGCGCAGTGCATGCGCTTGAAAAAAAAATGAGTATATAACTCAAATCAATACTCCATCAAGCATCCCGCAATCATCGGAGTCGTGGGGAAGACAACAATGCCAAATCCAAAGCCAAACCAATATGATATAACTCGAAACTATACATGTAAATATCGAATCTATATCTGTAAGTATCTGAAGGAAATGCATGCAAAATATATTCAGGTACTGTCCTCTGACTAGTCCCGCTCAGTACGAAAACACATAGCAATATCATAAAAACGTACTGCTCTATAAGAAATCAATCCCAAAATATGCACATGAATACTACGTGCGTCTGGTGCGCACGGAAATCAAAATCCATGAATGTGCCATACATGCGCACAGAAACAACATCTAAGTGCATCGGGTGTGCACGAAACATCTGTTGTAGGCAACATGTGTGCCTGACAGCAAAATCAGGTGCATCTGACATGCACGAAAAAAATCTCGATTTAGTGCATCTGGTGAGCACCAAAATCACCCTTCAAAACATGCGCCCAACATGCGCGAAAATCCAAATCAGGTGCATCCATCGTGCACGAAATCACGAAATCCAATATCAAGCGTCGAACGCAAAATCCAATCAGGTGCACAAGGTGCACAAAACAAATATCGAGTATCACAATCAAAATCGAAGTCCAGTGCATCTAAGTGCACAAAAGGCGTATCACTGCACTGCAAGCATATATAAACTATACCGAGTGCAGGAACGAAATCGTGTGCATGCATACGCACAAAACCAACTCAACTGTTTAAAACCGTAAAATCACAAACATGTGAAACTAAAGAACGAAAACGATATCAAGTGCAACACTGTGCAAAGATCGTAAATCCTCAATCATCAAAATCAAATCATACGAATAAATCACCCAAAACATCGTAATCAATAATGGCGGAACAGTACCGCTCAAGTGCATTCTCTAAGAATCTCGGCCAACTGTCGCGGTCACTAGTGGGACGTCTCGTCGATGATCATGAACTCTGTCCTGCTGGTGTGCGTAATCATGACCACTCCTGGGTCAAGGTCTTCACTGTGAATTACCAATCTTTCGGTCCATCGGCTCATCGGCCCTGTCAGCTGTGCTAACGGGGACGATTCCGTTCTGGCACTTCTCTGGTCATCTCTTGGTCAATCATCGAGACCACTCGTAAGACAGCATATCACTGGCGTCGGCCTCTGGCTCTCTGAATGTACGTGACACATCTGATCCTGGGTGCAAGTATCATTGCAGCAGTGTCCTGGAAGGAATCCTGCTCACGGTCTCTTCCATGTCTCGTCTCTGCCAACTGTCCGGAAGTCATTGTCCTTTCCTATATCTGCATCTTGCTCTGTAACGGCTGCATACCCATCGCGACTCCTTCTGGAAGGTATATCCAGTACTCTGCCTCGGCATGCGCATCGCATCTCTGATGTCGGCGGAGTGGAACGTCATCTCATCTAGATCTGGTACGAACCTCTTACTTCACTTTTCTCTAATGTCGTCTGCTTTGGACTCGTCTCGTCGCGGCTGCATGGACTGAGTTCCAACGACTATCCTCGTATCTGGAGTCTCCCAAGAATGCATCTCACCACCTAGCATCCGAATTAAGTCGAGTCATCCGATCGAGTCGTCAAAACCTCATAATCCCCCAAGAGCTCAACCTCTTGGGCACAGTTTAATAGTATCGAGTACATACCACAGCATCGGTGGTCCAGCCGTAGAAGGGCAAACCCAAGCCTCACTAATGGCGCCGTAGAACTGCCGCAAACCCGAAGGTTCAAAGGCTTTCACACGGTCATTAAGTCGAGTTAGGGTTTCATTCTTCTAGAGAGACCATAGAATTGCCTGCATATCTTTCCGACTACTTTAAACTTGGAATAATAGGTTTCTGACATTCGATCGTCTCTGTCGACTCCCAACGTCTCCGCGTGAAGTCGTCTCTAGCTGGAATCAATCTATCTGATGACCTCGCATCGGGGTAGGCGAACGATCCACATGTCCTAGTCATTCATCCTTGATGACTAGCGACCTCCTATCATCTCTTAGTACAACTCGTCCTGCATTAATTCTAGCATCTGGGAAATATCTCGTCGTTCGCAGCAATAACTGGCTCGCTCGTCTGCACGCTGAACAGTGCCTCAATCATCAGGAGTAAACAACACACCAACGGTCATCAAAATCTGGCTGGCCTCTGTCAGTGGCTCAATCCTCTAGTGTCGATCAGCACATCCGAGTAACCTCATAAAGGCGATCCGCCAAACGCTCGTGGCGCGGAAACACAGTAAAAAGACACATCTCTGCAATCGCGTGTCGCCGGAATTTCGCCCTGGTCAGTCCTCGTTCGTGATGAGCTTGTGCTGACCGCAACTCTAGCCGTAGCTCTCCCTGCCTGTAACCGTAGCAGCAAAACCAAACTGGTACCGACGAGGCTAGATCAGGAAGGAATATAATACTGAACAAGGAAATGTACATCCTAAGGCTTCATAAGTGGAGTGGCGTGTCGTAAATATGCCGCGGAACATACCAACGGTACGTCACTCTACTTTAGTCACCTATTCCATCAACCAAGGGTCATCCTACGCTCCGAAGGTAAAACCTAACGCTCTGATACCAACTTTGTCACGATCCGAAAGTATGGAACATGACCGGCACTTAAACTACGAACGTCTCGAGGCGTACGTAATCTAAGTAAACCGAAAACCCAGAAATCCAAACCAAAAAAACAGTAGTAGAGTGCAGGAAAAACCAACTTAAAGCAAGTAGTTTCAATAGCATAAGCCGAATTATGCGGTTTTTAAAAACATCAAAAATTTACTAAAAATTTCGGCAGAGTCTCCTTTGTAAATACTGGCCCCCAAACGGGATACAACATGAATAGTATACGAAATCAAGAAAAAGGCATCCCCAAGCGGGAGTTAGCTATTCGTCAATCGACGGTCACAACCACACAAGCAATATAATATACAACGCCAACGGCGAGGATCAAAACTCAAAAGGAAACTCAAAACCACCAAATATATAACGAGCGACTCTAAGGTCGAAAGAATAAACAACACTGGTCTCTATCTCAATAAATACATGTTTGGTTGATGGAATTTACTAGATACAACTGAATAATATTATACAAGGTAATATGATGGGTACGATACAAGAAAAACCCACCTACTAGCAAGTCACCCGAATGAAACTGAGCCCGCAAAGCCGTAATGAAACCTGTACTGCAAAACCTGCAAGAAACTGGGGCACAACGGGTGTGAGTTGCCAACTCGTGAATAGAAAAAACATCTACGCACAGAAATCGCATAAATAACGCAATCCTAGGTCAATGATCATAATATGTCCTCAAATATAGGAATAACACGTAGCCTATAACAAGGCTAGGGTAAATATCTAACCCGAGTGTAATCTCATGTGCCCGTGTCAGTGCCTCAGGTAGCAATATATCATATGAATGAGGTATGAATGCATGAAAACAGAATACATGTAAATGAAGAACTGTTTTCATAAATTAGTGAGATTTCCTTTGTATTTTTAAACTGAGGTATCATAAATGAAATCAGTATCAACAGTGTCTAGCATCGACACAAAACATAAATCTCAATGTCTCGAAATATCAATGTCTCAATCTCAATATCTAGGGCGCCGTCAGTCCAGACCGGCCCCTACCATCCATCTCAAGACTACGACGGTATCCTCCGGATATCCGACGTGTCGGGTAATATCACCGGTAGGTAGTGCTCCCCAGCCAGGCTCAACGTCAACACCACATTCCTCTTGCCCCGGGGTACCATACCGGGCCCACCATGTACCCGTGACGGTTCCTCCACTCCTCGACACGGATCTCCAAAACCAAAGAAAACTCATGGTGGACGACACTTTACATCACTAGAAAACCGTAACATTTTATATTTTAAAAGATCATAAGTTGTAAATTTTGCGGCTTTCCCCGAAATCCAGAAATATCATAAATCTCAAGAAATCATCACAAGTGCATATGTTAATGATAATGAACTAGGCATGAACAACTGAATAACAGTATGCATGAAGTGGTAGGTAATAACTACAATGTCTAATATGACATATAAGGGAAGTACACTAATATCATGTCAACACTACTAGCTAACAATCTAAGTCAAGCAATTATATTCTCTAAAGTGTACGTGACATGGCAATTACCGATGAAGATGTGTGTGAGCCGGCAAGTAGGTGTACGTGGTACATACGCATCATCGGTAATGGTGTTGGTGTCCTAACAACATGATATCAATAATGGAATATGCAGCAAAATAAATATGCGAGGCAGAGCGAACAACAATAATGTGCGGGAGCTGAATACTAGACACAACGATAACTAATCTGCAATAATCTAATATAAGTCCTACAAATGGTGCCTTTTGAAATAACACGAATCATGGGGTTTTGAAAATAGGGGCTACAGTGTTTTTATGAAAAGATACGTCGTTTTTGAAATATCCGTAGATTCCCTTGAGCTGTCTTTAAAAATGCCTACGATTCGTTAGTTTTTGAAATAGGTAAGAAGTCTAATCTAATCTAACAACTACACTAAACTATACGGCTGAACTAACAAGCTGAACTACAGGTAAAGAAACCGCCTATCATCTGAGTCGATACATATACATACCTGTATATGTATAGTCGGTGATCCCGCCTCAATAATATCATATCCGATACCATATCTATAATCAGGCATCCCAAGTCAAGAGTGCGGATCAATCATCAATATAGCTCGTACGTAAATCCGTCGTACGGCATCCCAATCTGGGTACGGTTCAATATCACATTCATCATACTATTCACCCGGTATCCTCTTTATCAAATATCATGATCGGGGTACTGATCTACGTCTAGTACCATACTGATACCGCCTACGTATGCATGGACGTGTGTGAAACACTACGTCAAGGACCCGCTACAACGTCATGTCGTATCTAAGATACGAACCCTGCTATATCACCGATCTCACGGCCTCAAATCAAATCTCATCGACTCAGCTCAATCCCAAGTATCATCCTCAATCCGTATGTGAACACATAGTCCCATACCCATGTGAACACATAACTATAAAGAATCCCATGAGCACATATCAATAGGAATGTATGCAAGTATGTATGTGTGTATGTGTGTGTTTAACACTACCCTAGGGTTCGCAACACTAAAGTAATCCAACACACCAATATCCATCCTAAGCATCGTTATTAATCCCAAATAACATATAATAATTGTTGGTGTGTATACGCATCCGTATACACCACCACGGACTGCGGGGGTGCTATACGCCATCCACCCGACTTCTCCCCGTAGATATAAATCTACTCACCTGGTCCTCGCTAGCCGGTGCCGACGTCGCCACGCGCTTGCTTGTCGTCTCGAAGTCTACATGGGGGTACCTTCATATCATAACGTACCATATCGCATTAAAACTAAATTCGAAATCGAAACGGCATACGAAAATCAAATCGGCACGCGTATCACGCATAGGTCCAAACCTATCGCCTACGCATGCAAGAATAGTCAAACCAACCCTCGATGTCGATGTACAAACGTCAAACCATCGAGAAAAATCCAATCACACTCATTTGCACATTCCCGCACACTAATTTTAATATAAACTAGGTTAAAACTCACAAAAACCCCAAATTCACTTTAAAAGCCGTTTTTCCGAAAAACTAGCAAGCAAAATTACCCGTTTTAGTGCAAAACTCGATGTTTAAACAATTCTAGCGGCCATAATACTTATTAAATAACTTAAATAAGTCATAAAAACCATTTCCATAATTTAATCACATAAATTTGCATAATTTCCAAAATCCTAGATTGCAAAAATATCAATTTTAACACTTTTTATTGTAAAATTCACAATTTTACAATTAAACTTGGTTTTGCGTATATTAAATGGTTAAACCACTCATGGAAACCTTAATGATGTGCTAAAAATCCTAACTAGATTTTAATCCCACGTTTTTATTTAATTTCTAAAACCTAGTTAGCAATTTAGCATAATTATCACCATTTTTAAACTAACAAATTAGCAACTAGTAACCAAATTAGATTTTGCATTCAATTACATGTTAATCCCCTCATTACAATCATAAGCTAATGATAATGAACCTAATTTAATTCAAACCCTAGCTTCAATTCAAAATTCCCAATTGAATTTCCAAACATTCAATTAAACCCACAATTTAACACCTAATTAGCTTCATTAAGGAATTTAAATCAAAAAAAAATGAATAATGGGTCAAAAGTTATACCTCACAAACCATGATCAAACTTGAATTCTAGACCTCCATTTTGAAATCCTTTCACCAAGATCCATGCTAAAGGAGATGAGGGAAAATGGGTAGGAGGTGGATTTTGATTTGGATTTTTGCTTGATTTTTTGTGGATTTTTCAAGCATTTTTGAAGAACTTTTTTAAAGAGGAGGAGATGAAGAATGAAGGGCTGTTGGGGTTCAGATTTTGGCCAGAAAATGAGTGGGGGAGGAGAGAGAGGGAGGTGGAGAAAAATGGAGAGAAAGTCAAAGTCAATTCAAGGTCAAAAGTCTAACTAATTTATCCATTTTCTTTTCTTTTCTTTCATTTCTTTTCCTTTGAAATTCAAGTGGGGAAAAAAATGGGGGCTGCTGAATTTAGCTAAGGGGAGAAGTAAGTGGGGGTGTGTGGGGTGATGAAAAATGATAAATACAATACCCCAAACATCCATTTACGCTAAAAAAAAGCCTTTTTTCTTTAATAATTTCTAAACCGTTTTGGCAAATGATTTCGTTCCAAAAACCACATGATAAATTTTTATTTAAAGTTTTATGATGCACAAAATTTGTTTCAACTCATTCCAATTTGTAATTTTCCCTAATTAAATGTATTAGGGACGGCTTAAAATAATAATAAAATAATAATTTTTTCAGAAAATTTGAAATTTCACCAGCGGCTCAATAAACACCAAATAATAGCAATTACATAACTAGAATATGTATATTTAATTTTTATAATAAGATATTTGTATTTTGACTTTTTACAGAAAACCCCTTTATTTTACCGATTTTTCGAAATTTCACCGAAACGATTTTCAAAACGCTACAATCATGTTTGATGATACATACAAGATGTGTATATGAGACTTAAACCAAATCAAGGTTAAATTAGGGTTTACTAATTTCCTAACAAATAACAAAAGAGATGAGACTTTGGTCAAAGTTATCAAGCTTCATGAAGCTTGAAGAAACATTGACAAAGTCAACTCCTTTGTCATTTTCTTAGGATATTAGTTAACCCAACCCTTAACCTAATACTTTGGTTAATTGTCACGTCCCGAAAGTACGGAACATGAACGGCACTTAAACTACGAAACGTCTCGAGGCGTACGTAATCTAAGTAAGCCGAAAACCCAGAAATTCAAACCAAGAAAAGTAGTAGAGTGAAGGAAAAACCAATTTAAATCAAGTAGTTTTATTAGCATAAGCCGAATTATGCGTTTTTTTTAAAACATCAAATATTTCTTGAAAATTTCGGCAGAGTCTCCTTTGTAAATACTGGCCCCCAAACGGGATACAACATGAATAGTATACGAAATCAATAAAAGGCATCCTCAAGCGGGAGCTAGCTCTTCGTCAATCGACGGTCACAACCACACAAGTAATGTAATATACAACGCCAAGGGCGAGGATCAAAACTCAAAAGGAAACTCAAAACCACAAGAAATCCACAGAAATATAACGCGCGACTCTAAGGTCGAAAGAATAACATCACTGGTCTCTATCTCAAAATAAATACATGTTTGGTTGATGGAATTTACTAGATACAACTGAATAATATTATACAAGGTAATATGATGGGTATGATACCAATAAACCCACCTACTAACAAGTCACCCGAATGAAACTGTACCCGCAAAGCCGTAATGAAACCTGTACGGCAAACCTGCAAGAAACTGGGGCACAACGGGGGTGAGTTGCCAACTCGTGAATAGAAAAACATCTACGAATAAAAATCGCATGTATGACGCAATCCTAGGTCATACGATCATAATATATAATCCTCAAATATATAACCAGCAACCCATAACCATGGTTAGGGCAAATTTCTAACCCAAGTGTAATCCCATGTGTCCGTGTCAGTGCCTCAGGTAGCAATGTATCATATGATGATGTATGAATGCATGAAACAGAATGCATGTACTGAAGAAAACTGCTTTCATAAATCAGTGAGATTTCTGTATTTTAAAAATGAGGTATCATAATGAAATCAGCATAAACAGTGCCTAGCATCGGCACAAAACGTAATCCCAATATCTCGATATCTCTGTATCACAGTCTCTGTACCTCAATATCTCGAAATCTTAATGTCTCAATCACAATGACTAGGACGCCGTCAGTCCAAGCCGGCCCCTACCATCCATCTCATGACCACGACGGTATCCTCCGGATATCCGACGCGTCGGGTAATATCACCGGTCGGTCGTGCTCCCCTGCACAGGCTCAACGTTAACAACACGATCTTCTTGCCCCGGGGTACCGCACCGGGCCCACCATGTACCTGAAACGGTTCATCCATCTCCTCGAATCGGGTCTCGAAATCCATCAGCAAACTCACGGTGGACGACTCATACATCATGGGAAAACCGCACTTTTTATTTAAAAGAGAGGAAAGAAGCTTATACAAGTTTTGCGGTTTTCCCCCAAATCCAGAAAATCTCATGGAAATCCGAATCCAAATCATCAATAGCATGTAAAACCATGAATATATGCATGAGAATCTATGAATACGGCATAACAATGAATAACAGTATGCATGAAGTGACAAGTAATAACTACAATATCTAAGCTGGCATATAAGGTAAGTACACTAATATCATGTCAACTACTAGCTATCAAGCTAAATTAAGCAATAATATTTCCTAAGGTGTACGTGACATGGCAATTACCGATGAAGATCTGTGTGAGCCGGCAAGTAAGTGTACGTGGTACATACGCATCATCGGTAATGGTGCTGGTGTCCTAACAGCATAATATCAACAATGCAATATGAAATAACAATGTAAGTATGCGATGCGGAGCAACAGCAATAATGTGCGGGAGCTGAATACTAGACACAGCGATAACTAATCTGCATTACCCTTATATAAGTCCTACAATAGTGCCTTTTGAAATAACACGAATCGCGGTGTTTTGAAAATAAGGGCACGGTGTTTTTAAGAAAAGATACGACTTTTGAAATATCCATAGAATCCCTTGACCTGTCTTTTAAAATACCCACGATTCGTTAGTTTTGAAATAGGTAGGAGTCTAATCTAGTCTAACAACTACACTAAACTATACGGCTGAACTAACAAGCTGAACTACAGGTAAGGAAACCGCCTAACATCTGAGTCGATACATATACATACCTGTATATATATTAGTCGGTGATCCCGCCTCAATAATATCATATCCGATACCATATCTAAAATCAGACATCCCAAGTCAAGAGTGCGGATCAATCATTAATTTATAGCTCGTACGTAAATCCGTCGTACGGCATCCCCAAATTGGGTACGGGTCAATATCATACTCAACACAGTGTTCATCTGGTATCCTCTTTATCAAGATCATCATCTGGGGTACTGACCTACGTCTAGTACACTACTAAAATCACTATTCATATGGCATCGTCATCCAAAGATCCACTATAACATCAGGACGTATCTCAAGTACGAATCCTGCCATATCACCGATCTCACGGCCTCAACTCAAATCTCATCTCAATCCTAAGTATCATCCGCAAAACCAGTATGTGAACACTTAGTCCCATACCCAGGTGAACACATAAACACATCTCCCCATATACGCACAGGTAATAACATAGATGTATGCATGTGTGTGTGCGCGTGTGTGGGTGTAAGGACTACTCTAGGGTTTCGCAACTAACACTAAACTAATCCATGAACACCTAGAATCTACCTTTACCATCAAGTCTCATATCAACATAAAATATATAATCAAAATATATGTGTGTATACGTATTCGTATACATCACCACGAACTGCGGGGGTGCTATACGCCATCCACCCGACTTCTCCCCGTAGATATAAATCTACTCACTTGGTTCTCGCTCACCGGTGCCGACGTCGCAACGCGCTTGCTTGTCGTCTTGAAGTCCACATGGGGTACCTACATATCTTAACGCACTGTATCGCATTAAAACCAAATTCGAAATCGAAACGGCATACGAAAATCAAACCGGCACGCGTATCACGCATAGGTCAAAACCTATCGCCTACGCATGCAAGAATAGTCAAACCAACCCACGATGTCGATGTACAAACATCAAACCATCGAGAAAACCCAAACACACTCATTTGCGCATCCACGAATACTAACTATAATATAAAATAGGTTAAAATTCACAAAACCCCAAATTCACCTTAAAAGCCATTTTTTCTGAAAATCTAGCAAGCAAAAGTTACCCGTTTTAGTACAAAACTCGACGTTTAAACAAATCTAGCGGCCATAATACTTATTAAATATCTTAAATAAGTCATAAAAACAATTTCCATAATTTAATCCCAATAAATTTCATTAACCCCAAAATTCTAGTTTACAATATACCCAAATTTTAACAATTTTATAGCAAAAATGCACAAACAACAATTTAGGTTGGATTTCCATGAACTAAAGTGTTAAACTACACTTTATAATGTTAATGAAGTCATGAAAAACCTAATCACATTTTTAATCCCAATTATTTAACCAATTTCAAAAACCTAGTTAGCAATTTAGCATAATTAACACAATTTTTAAACTAACCATTAACAACTAGCTACTAATCTTGTTTTAACATGTCATAAGAGCCTAAATACATCACACAACCATACACCAATTTCACAAAACCCTAACTTTCATTCAAATTCTTCTCTTGAATTTCAAAACTTTCACTTAGAACCACAATTCATATCCTAATTAAGTTAGATTAAAGCAATAACCAACAATTAACAAAAAGCTCAAGATTTTTACCTCACAAGATTTGAGATCTAGCATGAAAATCTTGACCTCCAATTTGAAAACTTTTCACCAAAAACCATGCTTGAGAGGCTAAGGAAAAATGGGTAGGAGTTGGATTTGGAATTAGCTTTGAAATTGTTTGGATTTTGAAGCATTTTTGTGGATTTTTGATGCAAATTGGGTGGGATTTTTTTTGAGAGAGGGCTGCTGAAATTTCCAGCAGTGAGAGGGAGAGAGGAGAGAGAGTCAAGTGGGGAAAATGATATGAAGTCAACCCAAGGTCAAAGCACATACTTATATAATCTTTTATTCTTTAAATTCATTGTTTTCTTTTCTTTTAAACTTGAATTGGGGCAAACTTTGGGGGGGGGGGGGGTCTTCCTACAAATTTCGGCCAGCCATAAGGTGGGGAGGAGAGAGGGTGTGGGTGAGTGTGGGTGAGAAAATAAATGATAAATGTTATACCCCAATATCTATTTACATTAATCTCACCAAAAAAAGCCTTTTTTCTTCAATAATTCTAACACCGTTTTGCAGTTTCATTTTGTTTCAAAAACAACATGTTAAAATTTTATTTAATGTGTTATGATTCACAAAAATTGTTTCAACTCATTCTAATTTGTAATTTTCCCTAATTAAATGTATTACTGACGGCTTAAAATAATATTAAAATAATTAATTTCGGAAAATTTTCAGAAAATTTGAAAATTCACCAGTGGCTCAATAAACACCAAATACTAGCAATTTCATAGATAGAATATGTATATTTAATTTTATAATAAAGATATTTGTATTTTTACTTTTTACAGAAAACCCCCTTATTTTACCGATTTTCTGAAATTTCACCGAAACGATTTTCAAAACGTTACATTAATTCTCTACATGAGTTAAGCATGAGGGCTTAACTCAACCATGGTGCCATAATTAAAAGGATAAGTTTCATTTGGATTCATTATTCTTTATTCTTTTCTTCTTCTTCTTCTTCATCAAGCTTCATCAAAAGCTTGCTAGCTCTAATGGTGCCATGAGAAAAAGTGTGAGAAAAACAATTCTAAAGTGAGCTCACTTCCTATTTCTTCATCCTCTACGACTTGCCATGTAGTATAGGGTGTTCTCTTCACAAAGTTTTTGACCAAGTGAAGGAATAGCTTGAGTTTGAGTCTTCCCGACGTAGATCATTTTCGGCCTCGAAGTCAACGACCTAGCCCGTCCATTTCTTCGAAGAAACCATCGCTAGGGTCCGGGATCCCGATGATCGCAGCGAAGGGACGTCAACACGGAGCTTTAGAAGTGAAGGACCGGATCTACAAAGGTTGTAATCCCTTTCACTTAGTAGCAAAGTAGTTTGCTTGCTTTTAGTTTCGCCTTACCTCTAGTATAAGATCTTGCATAGGGTTGTTCGGCACATAAAAATTTGATTTTGGCATGGTTGATGCCTTGTAGAACCTCATGAGTGTGCCTAGGAACCCTACATGGCTACTACACAATATAGTGCTTAACATGAAAACCAAGTGCTCGAAAGCAAAATCAGCCTCAAAAGGCGTATCCAATAATCATGTGCGTCTGGTGCGCACGGAAATCAAACCTAAATACAAATGCCACAATATGCACAAAAGCAAAACTCAATGCAACGGGTGTGCACGAAAGCATTTGTCCAGTGCAACGGGTGTGCACGACAAGAATATCAAGTGCATCTAGAGTGCATCCGGTGCAACTAACATGCATGAATGAAAATCCCAATTGAGTGCATCCGGTGTGCACAAAACCGCATCTCATATCATGCGCCCAACATGAGCGAAAATCCAAATCAAGTGCATCCGTCATGCACGAATGAAATCGAAATCAAGTGCATCAAACATGCACGAATAAAATCTAAATCAAGTGCATCAAACATGCACGAATAAAATCTAAAGCAAGGGCATCCGACATGCACAAGTAAAAATCTCACTCAAGTACATCTGATGCGCACAAAGAAATCCAAAATCAAGCGCCTAATATGCGCAAAAATCAAACCAAAGCGCGTTGGGTCCGTAAAAGCATATAGTGCAGTAGCATGCAAAAAAACAAACGGCAAGTGCCAACACGCATGAAAACGCAAATCTGGTAACACAAATGCTCAAAGACATAAATCGGGTGCAACCAAGGTACGGAGTGAAAATCTAGTGCAACTAATGCATGAATACCCGTCCGGTGCAACAAATGCAAGAAATGCAAATATAGTGCAACTAATGTACGAAATATGAATCTGGTGCAGCAAATACACAAAAATATAAATCTGGTGCGACAATTGCACGAAATGAAAATCTAGTGCAACAAATGCACGAAGTGCAAATCTAGTGCATCCAGTGAACGAAAAACAAATACAGTGTATCCAGTGCACGAAATACGAATACAGTACATCCAGTGCACAAAATACAAATACGGTGCATCCAGTGTACGAAATACAAATACATAACTCAAATGCGTATAAAATCAACACCGAGTGTACCAGGTGTATAAAATCGTAAACGCGTGCAACTGCGTGCACAAAACACGTATCAATGCACTGCAAGAACATATAAGCTACCAAGAGCAAAAACCAAATCGAGTGCATACCACATGCACAAAATCAAATCAACCGTATGAAATCCACGAAATCATAAACATGTGCAGCCAAGGCACGAAATCCATAATAAGTGCAATTGACATGCACTAATCATAAACCATCACAATGGTGTATAAAAAAAACATATATCAAGTGCAATAACTATACACAAAAGGTGAATACCCAATAGGTGCAGCCATGGTGCACGAAAACTAATATCATGATACCCAATCATCAAAACTCAAATCCAAGCGATATAAGAGTGATACTCGGATCACAAACACAAGTCACAAAAAATGATATTGAGGTACATCTCCTACAATGTCTAAAAATAAAACGGTGCGCCTAAAACCGGCAGAACAAGAATATCCGCTTGCCTCCTGCTCATGGTCTGGCGTCCTCAGTCTCTGGATCCTTATCTTCTCTGTGGATTTACCAATCTCGCAATCCATCGGCTCATCGGCCCGGTCGGGTGTGCCAACGGGAACGATTCCATTCTGGCACTTCTTTGGTCATCTCTCGGCCAATTTGTATGATCACTCATAAAGCAGCGCGTCACCGGCGTCAGCCTCTGGCCCTCTAAATACACATAACACAACTGATCCTGGGTGCAAATCTCATCGCAGCAGTGTCCTGGAAGGAACCTACTCAGGGTGTCTTCCAATCTCGCCTAAGCCGAATTATACGGAGGCTGGTACTCTTGCATAAACTTTTCTCACTTTCTGGACATCTGCATTTTCAGCACAACATTTCCTCGGGAATTGGCCGCATCCCAACGCCTCTGTAAGAATTTCAGATCTTTGATCTCGACGGGGAGTAATAACAGCTCACTAGCATCTCGCGCGAACCTCTGGTTCCACTCGTCCGTATCATCGTCCACTTTGATGCCACGTCATGCTATCTGCGCACTACAACTGTTCTCGGCCACGGTCAATCCGAAGTCTCTCACACGGACTCGAAATCACGAACTCGGTGTCTTCATCACTCTGTAGAAGATCTCTAGCCGAACACGTCCTCGGGAACTCGTCCCAACCATCAGAGGAATACTCATTACTCGTCCGTTCTTGATCAACTCACAACGCATCTTGGTGAGGTCCTCTATCTGAAACTGGTCAGCTTGCTGATCTCTTATCACATGATATCAGGACGACGCTAAACTTTTGGATCGAGTCATCAAGGTCCTAAATTTTCCCGAAAGCTCAACACCTGAGCACAGTTTAATAATATCTGGTACATACCACAGTACCTCTGGACCAGGCGAAAAAGGGCAAACCCAAGCCTCACTGATGGCACTGCTAAACTGCCACAAACCCTAAGGTTCAAAAGCGGTTCCATGGTCATCATGTTGGGTTAGGGTTTCATTCTTCTAGAGGGCCCACAGAATTACTTACATGTACCTCTGAATACTTTAAACTTGGGAAAAATGGGTTTCTGACACTCGCTTGAACTTTTTAGCTTCGCCTAGCCGACATGTGAATACCCTTCGTCCGCATGCTAAACAATGCCTTAATCCTCCATGAAAGACGATACATCAACGGCCATCTCTGGATCGGTCTACTCTAGATCTGAGTATGACTCTCCACACTGAAAATCTTCAACTCAACTGGATCTGCGTCGGCGCATCAATCTGACGAATCACCTTCATCTCTCAGCTCGGGATAGACTAGCTATCCTCCATCGCATTTCTGGATGGAAGCTCCAACGATCTCAGCTCATCAGCTCTGGAAGAGACATCCCATCAATCTCAGCAACAGCTGGGTCATCCGTCCATACGGTAGATGACATTACGATCCTTGGGGTAGGCTGTATATCAACAGTACTTTCACAACCGGCAGCTCTAACAATGGCCCAATCATCCGGTGTAAAACCAAACACTAGCTTCAACAAGAGGTCATAACATAAACACTACATCGAGACGTTCCCGTGTCACTAGAAAACATGATGGTTAGTCCTCGTACCAGATGAGCTCGCCCTGACCGCAACACTAGCAGCAGCTCAATCTGCGCTCAAACCAAGGTGACAGGAACCTCAAGCGTGTATCGAAGAAAACAGATCAAGGGCATGAAAGGAGCGACAGATCCAGAGTGGATACATGATCATAGGAAGGAACAACATCAATGAGGGTATGATCACGGAAACGAATATAATCAAAGATCTCAAATGGATGTACATCCTAAGGTTTTTTAAGTGGAGTATCGTATCGTAAATATGCCACGAAACATACATATGGTACGTTACTCTACCCAAGCTACCTACTCCATCAATCAGGGTCAACCTATGAAACGAAAGTTCGGGTTTAATCCCCCCCCTCCGTTCAAATCTAAGTTCCGTAAGGTCAAGCCTAGGTTCCGAAATACATACCCGCCCTAGACTCCACATAGTCAAATATAGACTCGAACAAAGGTTAAACCCAGTGCTCTGATAACAACTTTGTCACGACCCGAAATATTAGCTCGTGACCAGCGCTTAAATCACGCAACGTCTAAAGGCGTAACGTAATTCAAGTAAGCTGAAACCCAGAAATCTAAACCTTTTTAAGAAAATAAAGGAGGTGAAGTTTTGAAATAAAGGTATAATAAAATCAAGTTTTCTTAATGCATAAAAAAGGAACATAAAAATGCAAGTGAAATTTACTAGTTTGAAAACGTGTTTCTTCTTTAAGAAATTTGGGCAGCACTTCCTTTGTATATTTTGATCTAAAACCACAAATACATAACAAGAATAATGTCATCCCCAAGTAGGAGCTAGCACTTCGCCAACCGGCGGATCACAGCCACACAAGAGTGTAAATGTAAGTATACGACGCCCAACGGCGAAGTTCACCACAAAAGATAAAGAAATAAGTAAGACATCATTCCCAAATGCGGACTTAAAACCCTTCGCTCAAGTCTCACAACTACAAGTCTTGCTAAGTCTCATTACCTACACAATTACTAGTTTGATTGATGGAGTTGACTAGATACAATGTGAAATATAAATACAAGAGTTGGTACGATACAAATGTCCCACCTATCAAGGCAATCACCAGAAAGCAACTGTGTGCCATCGATACCGCTACTGATCCATGCGGTTAACCTGCAAGAACTGTGGCATAACGAGGATGAGTTGCCAACTCTTGAGTAGAAAAACATCTACAGATAAAAATCGAATAAACAACGACTCCTAGGTCAACTATATCATAAAGGTAATACTATGATATCTAGGGTGACCGGGTCTGTATATGTGCCAACAACAGAAAAAAAATGCCTATCAGCATATAGATAACATCCAACAATATAATCAATGCATATATGCATGTGGATCTCTCGTCCAACCATATAATCAATGTATGTATGCATGTGGATCTCGTCCAACCATATAATCAATGTATGTATACATGTGGATCTCGTCCACATGTTAACCACTGACACAACATCATGCATGTAAATATCATAAAAGAATATGCATGAAAGTATGAGGATATAAATCAACATGTGTCCCTCGCGACACATCAAAATCATGGAACCTAAGTGCCCAGCATCGATACTCGAAACATCATGAAAACCCGTGTCCAGCATCAACACGTAAATCCTCATATCTCGGGCTCCGTCAGTCTGGATCGGCCTTCAGGCTCCGTCAATCCGGATCCGCCCATCTCATCTCTCAACTCCGGTCGGCATCCTCTGGATATCCGCCGAGCCTAAATACTATCACCGGTAGGTAGTGGTCCCTCTGTCAGGCTCACCGTCTACTGCACAGCAATCCGTTCTCGCCCCGGGGTACCATACCGGGTCCACCATGTATCCGCAATCGGCCTCATCCAGCTCTTCGAATCGGATTTCATAAGTCACACGTCTCAGAACCGAGAAAACGCATAGTGGACGCACTAAAATATCATATCAAGAGAAACTGGGTTTTTAACACAATACATACTTTCTTTTAAAATGACCACGGTTCTTAAATCCAGAAATCTCAGGAAAACAGCATATCTCAATGCGTAAAATCATAAAGCATGATGTGTGCGACATATGATAGAAATGTAAGCATATCCGTAAATCATGCAATATGGAACAGTGATGTGACATATTAAGGGAAAACCGCTCTTTTATATGATTCCAGTTTTAAAATATATTCTGCGGTTCCCAATTCTCCAAAACCAAAGCCAGTATCATCTATGTATGTGCAATAAGTATGTATGTAGGTATGGATGCACAAGTACTATATACGCAAGTATGAGTGTACAATATGTTTGTGCGCAAGTATGGATGTACAAGTGGTATATACGCATGTATGAGTGTACAATATGTATATGCGCAAGTATGGATGTACAAGTGGTATATACGCATGTATGAGTGTACAATATGTATGTGCGCCAATATGGATGTACAAGTGCCATATACGCAAGTATGAGTGTACAATATGTATGTACGCAAGTATGGGTGTACAATATGTATGTACGCAAGTATGTCATGTAAGGAGTCATATCCTGATGCAACAATCCTACTTTGTAGTGACATAGCAATTATCGATGATGAAGTGTGTGAGCCGGCAAATTTGTGTAAGTGTAACGTACATATCATCGATAATGGTGCAGGTGTACTAGCACAAGTATAAGTAAATCAATG
Organism: Agapanthus africanus; assembly: GCA_030015575.1. Classification (NCBI taxonomy): domain Eukaryota; kingdom Viridiplantae; phylum Streptophyta; class Magnoliopsida; order Asparagales; family Amaryllidaceae; genus Agapanthus; species Agapanthus africanus. The sequence goes on along the minus strand of CM057337.1, from coordinate 342,345,312 downwards.
CGAATAACATGAATGCAGCATAAGGTAAATCATATGCATATGGTGACGGTTATACGTATCTATCATGACCGAGTCGGTGAATCTATCAATCGACATCTAGCCACACAACATCACATACGGTATAATCCATCGTACGGCATCCTCTAGTCAAGGATATGGATCAAACCTCAAGTCAAACTCATCACGTACGGAAAATCATCGTACGACGGCATTAAGCTATCAGGGATCCTATCAACCTATACGACAATGAGGAGTTCGGACCTAACGTCTCGTATGACATATCACACATGATTCATGAAATTCTATATATATCTATATACCTATGTCCCAGGTCCCATCCATAACAAACTCATATCAGGGGACCAACAAGGTATCAAACATCTCAATCGACTCTCATCCGTATACCAACATATCACTAAGTCATCATATCGCATCGTACATTCTGTTCATCACATTTATATCTCACATCGAATCAATTCTACATAAACAATTTATCTTACTATAAGCATGCGTATCTAATCTAACATACATACCCGAACCATACAATCAGTTTTTAAAAGGTGCGAATCGTAGTTTTGAAAGTAGTGGTTATGGTGTTTTTAAGGAAAATATATCGTTTGAAAATCCGTAACGTCCCTCAAGGTATCTGTTTAAAAGATGCATATGATTCTTCGGTTTGGAAATAGGTATGGTTCGGATGACACAATTACGTCGGCTATCTAAACCTATAGTACTCTAAACGGCAATATCGTCAAACGTCATGCTCAAATTCCATCATCACATATTAGTCGTATCAAAACACTTCTAACTATCCTTTAGTTTATAATATGGTTTCACTAACAATCGTTTAACTCTAACCCTAGTTTCCTAACCTAGGTTTTCTTAACTATATGGTACAAATCGAGTTCCACCAAAACTTTGCGTGGGTGCTATACGCCATCCACCCGACTTCCCCCGTAGATATAGATCTGCTCACTTACTTCTTTCTTTTCGAAGTCGATGACGCCACGCTCTGTCGCCTCGAAATCCACATGAAGGTACCTACAATAACAACACATATCGCCACGCTATTAAAATCAAGTTCTGAAATCCAATACGGCACACGCATTGCTCATAGGTTAGAACCTATAGCTTACGTGTACAAAATCAATCGAACAACCTTTGTTGTTGATGTACAAACATCCAACAACCAAATACGAATCCAACTATCAAAACTAAACATTTCAAAATATGGAAAATATAGCTAAAATCACACCAAAGTGCTCCCAGATTTTGACTCAGGTGAAAAGGAGTTGCACAAACAAGTCTAGGATATAGTACAAGTTGTATATGACCTACTGGACCAACCTAGACCCCACATTCCCTCACCAGGCTGGCCACACACCCCTCAATTCCGGCGAGCTCGGCCCCCACATCTCCATTGGGCTTCGTCTGGTCAGGGTGGTCTCCTAGTACCCTAATTTGGTGTAATATTTCAGAAAATATAAAATATTATTTTTGGAATTTAATACTAAAATAATATATTTCCCGAAAACTGTTCGATTTACGAAATTGGGGTTTTCGAAAAGAGGTATAAATATATACCAATATTTGTGAAATAATTGGAAATTAAAATGAATTATTCATTTAAAAATATATTTAATGGATTTGGCATTTTAAAAATCTATTATATGCAGTTTTGATAAAAACCCGATTAGTGCACTGCTAATCGCGATTAGGTCAAGTCCGTGTTTCTACAGTTTTTATGGTTAGTGCACCATGCCATGTTACATGTTATTTCATTTGTGTTGTATTATGTTATGATTTTACTGTGCCAAGAAAAGAAAACAAAGGAAAAAAGTGTCATGATGACTTAAGGAGAGAGAAAGGGGACATCATGATGAGAGTGAGCATGCTTGGAGAGAGAGAGTGTGAGAATAATTGAGAGAGGGGAGGTGCCTCATTATCCTTTCCCCCACCAATTTCATCTCCTTCTTCATCTTCCTCAAACTCCCTTCGCTCCACCTACAACCCCAAAAATCACCTCCAAAATCATATCAAAACCTTATACCCCTTTCACAAAAAATGATCACCTCCTCACCCTCATCGCAATGGACCAAGAAAAGTGGGATTTTAACAATATTGGGACTTCTAGGGTTTGCTTAAGTGACATCCATGAGGTATAATCATTTCCATTTAGTTAGTTTTAGTTTTCGTATGTTTTAGTTAGTTTAGAAGTTGAATTGGGTTGGTGGTTGTGAAGATAGAAATCTCTAGAGAAGGGTTTAGGTGATTGTGGGAAATTAGTGAACTCTAGTGGCTGTTGAAAGACCTGGAATTTAGTATAGAAACCAAAATATGAATTTAGGATTTTGTTCATGTCGGTTTTGTGAGTATATAGGGTGTGCAGGGAAATCTGGAGCAACCCGGGGAGTTTCGAAGAGAAGCAAACAACTCTAGAGACCTAATTGGGACTATAGGAAGCCACCCTGACCATACGAACCCAAACTGAAACCTGTTGGCCGAGGAGGCCGGATTTTGTGGGGTTTTGGCCGGCACCATGTGGGTATTTAGGGTCTAGGTTGGTCCAGTAGCTCATATACACCATGTACAGCACCCTAGACTTGTTTGTGCAACTCTTTTTGGCCTGAGTCAAAATCTGGGAGCACATTAGTGTGATTTTGTTTATGTTTTCCGTATTTTGAAATGTTTAGTTTTGATATTTGGATTTTTTTTGGTTGTTGGATATTTGTACATCAACAACAAGGGTTGTTTGGTTGGTTTTGTACGCGTAAGCTATAGGTTCTAACCTATGAGCAATGCGCGTGTCGTTTGGATTTAAGAACTTGATTTTAATAGCGATTGCGATTGTGTTGATATTGTAGGTACCTTCACGTGGATTCTGAGACAACGGAGCGGGGCGTCATCGATTTCGGCAAGCGAAGTCTACAGTGAGTAGATCTATATCTACGGGGGAAGTCGGGTGGATGGCGTATAGCACCCCCGCAAAGTTTTGGTGGAAACCGATTTGTAGCTTTTAGTTATATGTATGCCCTAGAGGCCATTACTATACATAGGATGTATATTGTAGTGGATGCTTGGACATATATAGGGAGGACTTTCTTGCCCGACATGATAGTATGCTATCTGGTTGCTCTTTACCTTAACGTGTACACTGATTGTCTCTCTGTTACATGTTGGTAAAGCCCTTAGGATGTGTACTTGACTAACTGGACTATGATGCATATCATACTAGTAGGGACATGGTAGTCCATAAGTACATCCTTCAAGGTCCCTAGTCGTGGGTATATCGAGATGGGGCATCGATATACCAGAGTAGACTAGCGTATACCTTCTCGACCCATACAGATGGGCGATGGATGATCCCATATCCATTGGTGTTTGACATCAGAGATGATATACGGGTGCTCAGTGGAGACTGGGTACACTGGACGGATCGTCATAGAGTCTTGTGTGATTTCCACTGTGCTTTGATTTCCACCTTACCACGTCCAAGAGGACGTGCAAAACGGTGGTTTTTGGGTACAGTCCCGAATCACATGGAGGCAATGAGCGATAGGAGGGGATTCGTCTCTCCCGGTATAGGGAGTTGATATTGCGCTGTGTTCGATTGGCTATAACCGGAAATCCCTGGCCAGGGTTGCTGAGATTTACTGGTAAGTGTTACCAGTAGTTTCTCGAACTATTATAGACCTCATATCGACACGACTTATCGAGCTATTGGGGTCTGACGTTTACCACCCCTAGGCGAGATATGCGACATATCAGACGACGAGACCGGACTGTACGGTAAGTGTTACTGGTTGGATTCACAGGAGTGTGAGCAGGCTTGCTCGTTGATCTTTTGATCGCTCAATACCCGGGTGGCCGTTACGTTTAGCAGACCACTTGCGGCTTGTGGGTGTTTGATATGATCATCACCTGCTGCCGGCGTATTGACGAGTCTTTAAAGTCCTACACAGAGGTTTCCTGGCTCAAGCGAAACGAAATAGGAGCGCATATGAGATATGTGCGGGACCGAGAATAATACCAGTATATGATACTGTATTCTATTCTCGTGATATGTATCATTGGACGGTTATATGAGATATAACCGGGTTACCGAATCAAGTGTTGATTCGATACATTGATACACTTGATATTAGTCGGTTGTATGCAGTATGACCGGATCATTAAATCAAGTGTTGATTTAATGATTTAATGTATAATTATATATTTGATATATTACTTTACATTAACTAGTATTGGTTCACTTAAGATTATTTTCTCACTAGATTGTTCACATTGTATATATGATATATGTTTGTGCACTAGTATGTATCATGTTTGATGATACATGCAAACTTGGGTGTGCATGATTTAAACCATAGTTTAGGTTAATAGTTAAGGTATTATTTATTTATTTATTTATTTATTTTGGCAAGAAATAAAATGGTGGCTTATTTTGTTCTATACTTGAAGCTTCATGAAGCTTTGAAAAGCTTTGACCATTTTGTTTCTTTCCTTAACCTAACCATTCATCTAAACCCTAGTTTATTCTCTACATTAGTTTACTTCACCCATGGTTGCATAATGATAAGTCTCCACTTGAATTTTCTTTTTGCAATTATTCATTCTTTTTCTTTCTTCTTCTTCTTCTTCAAGAAGAAAGAAAACCATTGCTAGAAAATTTACAAGTGTTGAAACCTAGTGAGAAATCCAAATTCAAAGTGAACCCACTTCCTATTTCTTCATCCTCTACCACTTGCCATGTTGTATAGGGTGTTTTCTTCACAAGTTTCATGAGCTAGTGAAGATTGAGCTTGAGTTAGAGTTGCCTCGACGTAGATCATCTTCGGCATCGAAGTCAACGACCTAGCCCGCTCATTTCTCCGACGAAACCATCGCTAGAGTCCGGGATCCTGGTGGTCGCAGCGAAGGGACGTCATCACGGAGCTAAAGAAGTGGAGGACCGGATCTACAAAGGTTGTATTTCCATTCACTTAGTAGAAAAGTTGTTTGCTTGCATTTGTTTTCGCCTTACCTCTAGTAATCGATCTAGTTTAGGGTTTCTCGGCACATGAAAATTTTGAATTTGGCATGGTTGATGCCTTGTGGAACCTCTTGAGTGTGCCTAGGAACCCTAAAGTGGTATCAAAGCCTAGCTAGAGCTTTAGGCGAAGTGTAGACGATGTTAGAAGTCCGATCGAACACGAAATCCCCGTTTTTCACCCCTCTCTGTACAATTTTCAAAAGTGTGGATTTTTCCCAATTAAAAATGCTCAGAAAATAGTGCAGGGAAATATAAGATTAACTGTAGAAAACGAGAGAGTAACTCACTTAAACGGCCGCGGAACCGCGGCAATTACATGCCATTGGCGGCGGTTCCGCGGCGCAATTGATGAATTAGGGTTTCAATTTTGTACAGTTTCCCCCGTATGTGATTACTGATGTTTCTGGGCACTTTTAATTATACTCAACAGTTGAGTTTTCTGGGGTGTATTGGGGACTCATTGATTCGATCGGATATTTTTAACCTCGTTTAAGGTTTTCCGGGTTTTTTAAAACATGTTAAAAAGTTCGGCCGGATATAAATACCCACTTTTTCCCCTGCCGGGAAATTTCCAATTGTTGGATTTTTCCGTAGTTTAATGACGTTCTAAGTAGTGCAAGTAACGCGATTGTCTCTCTAGAAGACAACAAACCTTAACTCGATTATGTGACCGTCTTGAACTGCCCTTTGAACCTTTGGGTTTGGGGCAGTACGACGTGCCACATGTGAGGCGTTGGCTTGACCCTTCTACGGCTGGACCGTTGGTACTGAGGCATGAAGTGAACGTTTTTAAACTTATTTCATGTGTTGAGCTATTTCGGGAAAACTTGGGTGTTTGAATATTCGATCGGAAAATTTAATATTTTCTATTTATCTGGAATGTGATACAATATTTGGAATACACAAGTAGTTATGAGATAACTGATTTGAATGTTATAAACATAGCACTTTAGTCTCACTTGATCGGTTGCCACGGAATTTTGATGTGATCAAAAAAATCCGTCGCAATCACGTAGCGTACGCGGATACTCGCCGGGTAAACTTAATAGACAGCTACACCCCATAGCCTCGACCAAGTGACTGTAGGAGAACCCCGTCGCCGAAAGCATCCGTTCGGGTGCTCGCGGCAGCGGTGTTCCGCCTTAGTGCACTTCGTCGACGGTATCGGGGGTGCGACCGTCTACTAAAGTTTGCGACGAGCATTCGATCAGTAAGTCGGGAATCCTGTTGAATTGCCCGACTTGATATTGAAAAGTGTTTTCGATATAGAGACTAAAATGCGGGTTTATAATTGTCAGGCATGCGATGTCTAAGTAATTCATTTGATTAGGCATGCGATGTCTAAAGAGATTGCGGATTCCAACTGTTGTAGTTTTACACTTTCTTTTTTTGTGACCGTAAGTGTAATATGTGATATCGCCGGTTTCGTTGCTATATGTCAACGACAATTGGGATGCGTATATTTACTTACGTTGATGACATGTGATGTTATGTGTTGCTGGATATGTTATATTGGATCGTCGTGTTTGAATAGCCGGGTTTTTTTTTATGTGAGATGAGTGTTTTTCATTTTCATTCATGTAAAAACTTGTATGTAATATTCTTTAATTGGGGCACTTCCAGGTTGCGGAAGATGTCACCATTTGTATATTAATTACTTTTCCGCACTAGGATAGACCCAAGGAGGAGAGCACAAGTAACTGGGTTCTGGAGTCCAGTGGGAGACCAACTCGAGGAGTCGAGTCCGGGTCTCCTAACTCCTGAATTGGTAGGGTTGCTTGCCGCTCTCGTAGGGGTCTAGGGATGTGGGTTTGGCTATTCATCGCAACCGTGGAATCCGTGTTTTATACTAGCTCGTATTGAAAACACGGACGTCCTAGTATATCCAATGTTTCATATGATTCTTCTGCTGCGATATCTGTGATGTGATCATTTGATGTTCTGTGATAAATACTGTATATAGTATATATGATATATTATATAGGCGTTACTTAAGTTTTACACCCGTGCTAGCCCTGCCCCGCTCTGCCGTTAGTTACCTAACCTAACGGTGCATGAGGGGACATCGAGGCAAATGCGGATGGCATAAGTGTACGTCGTATTTATCTGTGATGTTTAGGTGGACTTAAATGATGGGACTTCATTAATGTGATTAATGAAAGAAAAGAAACCTAAAAGATGTTGTGGAATCGAATTTTCAAAAACAGGTAGCTACGGTTCTTGCTTTGCATCGCAGTGTTCCTTATAGAACATCCTGCACCTTATTCGATGAGGAAAGGGCCGAGATCCCTTCACCGGGAGTGACCCCTTTAGCAATAACTGGCAGATACTACAACACTCGGTTTGTCTTTTGATTGCTTCTATAGTTTCTGCTTTGCACAGTGATATATATGATATATCCCGCAGCTCATTCGACGAGGAAAGGGCCGACGATCCCTTCACCGGGAGTGACCCCTTTAGCAAAACTAGAAAAGCCTAAAAAACACTCAATTTTAAAATCATTTGATTCTACAACGATATCAAGTTCATTACGCAATAGGTTTTCAGAAAAACCTGTCGTAGCCCTCCGTCATTTCAGATAAGTTGTATATAGTATTCGTGCTACATTTGTTGGCTTTCGTCAAGGTGTAGTGTGCGGTAGCTATATGCTGCTTATCTGCAGCATACGATGCGATTGGATTAGGGTAGTTGTACGGTTTTGTTGGCTTTCGTCAAGGGTCGTGCGGGTGGGTTTAATTCAGTCAAGCAATGTACGGGTTGAACTTGACTAGCGGGCTATGGTTTGTTGGCTTTCGTCAAGGTTATAGCACGTTAGGGGCAAAATATTATCGGGAATTTCAAGTGTTGAAATTTGCAATGAGATTGCATACCTTCTATGAGATAGTTGGATCCCGATACCCACTGTGAGTAATTGTTACTCCTGGGAGAGTTTTACACATTACAATTAGCCGATCAAGTAGGTGTCTAGAAAGGTGTCAACGGGGTTACGCCTCTGGGAAAACGAGGTTTACATTAATTAGGTCCGTACGAAAGCACGGGGAACCTCCCTCAAAGTACCGACACTGGCCTGGCTGAAAGATTGGCGAACTTGTAGCGTGTAATTAATCCCGGCTAGTTTTTCCTTTTAGGGTTTGAAGGAAGATTTGATAAAAACAGTGGGAGCCATCCTGATTAGATAAAATAATAACCAATCTGATCTTGCAAGAGCGCACGCAGAGTGTTTTCTTCTCTCTCTCCAGGTAGCGACCATATCACGCCTTAATCAAGATAATAATACGGATGTATTGACCGAACCCGCTTGTTATACTTAGCTGGCGAACGTTGGTCCCGCTCCAACTTATAATTGTTATAAGACAGAGCAGGAAATAGAGGAATACCAGAATTCTTATGCCGCCCAAACGAAGAAAGTGCATATGATGCATCTCCTTCGGGTGTGTTCATTACAAAGAACTGTTTCTCTGTATCCTCTACGTCCTGGGTATTTGATACCGGATCAGGATCCCAGATATGTAATCTGTTACATAGGGCTACAGAAAGGTAGAGAACTGAGAACGGGTGATATGTTTCATGAGACAGAAAACGGTGCAAGTGTTGCAGCCAAGTCTGTTGGTCACTGTCACCCTGTATTCCAAATACATTGATTCTGAATGAATGTTATTAGATACCGAACCTGATATACAAAATCATATCAGTCTCTTTATTAGTAAAGAAATGATAAAATTTTGTATAGTTGGATAATATTTTGAACATTTCCTATATCAAAAGTTGATCGGTTCAGGCACGTTATCTAAAAGCATTGATGTTGTAAATCAAACTACAGTTTTTAGTATATAGAACACACACAAGAGGAAGAGTTCAGAAATGAACGAATCCTTCTTGAGGTATTGTAGACTAGGTCATATCAATGCAACCCGACTGGATAAAGTTACATTTAGATGCATATTTAAATCAGTTTGAATTTACATCTTGTGAAACATTGCCAGTCATGTCACAAAGATTAGATGACCATAGCTCTGTTTATTAGAAACAGAGAAAGAGTTAGTAAACTCTTGGGACTGATACATGATGATATATGTAAGGTCCCCTGTCTGCACATGCCAGGACCGGTTCTTTGTACTTCATTACATCCTCTGATAATCTCTCAAGATTCAGCCATATGTTCCTGTTGAAACATAAGTCCGAACCTTTTGAGATATTCACAGAATATAAGTTAGAAGTAGAGAACCAAAATACGGGTATAAGTATTATGTCCTTTGATGTGATCAAGGAGGAGAATACTTGAGCACGGAATTCTTGGACTTTTCTAAAGGAGAATGAGATTCTCTCTCAGCATTACTCCTCCGTATATACCACATCACGTCGGTGTATCGGGGCGGAGCAATCACACCCTATATGATAAGGTGTGCTCTATGATAAGTACTACTGAGTTACCTATTTCCTTTTTGGGAGTTATGCACTTGAGAAGCTGCATACCTATTGAATAGGGTTCAAATCAAATCAGTTGCCTACCACTTCATATGTGATATGGAAAGGGAAGAGCCCATATCTTAAGTTAGTTAAGATTTGGAGTTGTCCGGCCTATGTCTAAAAAGCAAGATCCGGAAAAGCTCGAGGCAAGGTCTGTTCTGTAGAACTGGAAAGGTTCCAGCTATACAAACTGCAGCTGATGATTTGACAGAACCAAAGGATTCAATAGTCTCCAACGAACCTCAGCCTCTCCGCCGATCCAGTAGGGTTCCTCATCCGCCTGAGAGATACTTCGGTTTCTCTATGACAGTGGGAGCGAGGATTGCATCATGAGATGATGACCCAACTAGTTTCGAGCTGGCCATCAGGAGTAGGACTCTATAAGAATGGCTGGATGCTTAGCGATCTGAGATGGAATCCTTGTACACCAACAAAGTATAGACTTTGGTTGCTTTATCTGAAGGGTTAAATCCCCATCAGGAGCAAGTATATCTTGAGAAGATTACTTGGTGTAGATGGAAAAGTTGAGACTTTCAAAGCTAGACTAGTTAAAGGATTTTCGTCATCGACCAGGAGTGGATAATGATGAAACCTTTTCCAGTAGCTATGCTTAAGTCCTTCCAGATCCTACTTGCCACGGCTACATACCATGACTACGATATCTGGCGGTTGGGTGTCATGACTGCTCTTCTAAATATTTTAGAAGAGTGAGTCTATAAGTACACAGTCAGAGGGCTTCGTAGACAGTGGGAGCAGCGGAAACGTGTGCAAGATGTTTTATGTGATAAAGCAGGCATCGCGGAGTTGGAACGTCTGTTTTGATGTGGTAGTCAAAGAGTTTGACTTCATCAAAATGGTAGATGAACCTTGTATATACAAAAAGGTAGTAGGGAGTATGGTGGTGATCCTCGTAGAGTACGTAGATGACATACTCTAGATAGGGAAGGAGTTTTCTATGCTACGCTCAGTCAATCTCCGCTTATCACAATGATTCTCCATATAGGATCAAAGTGATACCTCCTAAATTCTGGGTTTTGGACCTATGAGATAGATCTAATTGGATGTTAGGATTCTCACTAGTTGTAGTGAGATGGTATCAATCGATCCTGGGGAAAATCACTGGAAAAGTTTCAGGGTGATAAGGATGACTGAATGTCAGTCACAGGCATTGTCTTTACCCTCAGTAAAGGGACGGTATGTTGGAAGAGTTCCAAGCTAGATACCGTGGCACACTAGATGATAAAGGCTGGATACATCGCTACTTAAGATGCTACCAAAGAGGAAGGCTGGGTGTATATTAGTTCATGAGATGAACTTCGTTCCTACCATTGTGAGACAATGGAGCTGTGGCTTATGCCTAGGAACGTCTGTCCCATCAGTGATCCAGACATATTCTGAGGCAGCATCACCTGATCATGGAGATATTTGATCTCCAGGCTGATCGAGGTTAGGAGAGTAGACTCAGAGGACAACACGGCGGATCCACTCAAAAAGGCCTTTTCCCACAGAGAGACTTTTATGGGATGGTTGAGTATGAGATACTTCAACCACTGCTATAGATGGCCCTAGTGCAAGTAGGAGACTGTTAGTTATATGTATGCCCTAGAGGCCATTACTATACATAGGATGTATATTGTAGTGGATGCTTGGACATATATAGGGAGGACTTTCTTGCTCGACATGATAGTATGCTATCTGATTGCTCTTTACCTAAACGTGTACACTGATTGTCTCTCTGTTACATGTTGGTAAAGCCCTTAGGATGACTAACTGGACTATGATGCAGATCATACGAGTAGGGACATGGTAGTCCATAAGTACATCTTTCAAGGTCCCTAGTCGTGGGTGTATCGAGACGAGGCATCGATATACCAGAGTAGACTAGCGTATACCTTCTCGACCCATACAGATGGGCGATGGATGATCCCATATCCATTGGTGTTTGACATCAGAGATGATATACGGGTGCTCTGTGGAGACTGGGTACACTGGACGGACTCGTCGAGAACTCCCAGATTGTATTATACCTTACGTCAGATGGCAGTTCTCTGGTGACACTGGTACAGGTTTGTCAGTAGACCCGAGATCGTCATAGAGTCTTGTGTGATTCCCACTGTGCTTTGATTTCCACCTTACCACGTCCAAGAGGGCGTGCAAAACGGTGGTTTTTGGGTACAGTCCCGAATCACATGGAGGCAATGAGCGATAGGAGGGGATTCGTCTCTCCCGGTATAGGGAGTTGATGTTGCGCTGTGTTCGATTGGCTATAACCGGAAATCCCTGGCCAGGGTTGCTGAGATTTACTGGTAAGTGTTACCAGTAGTTTCTCGAACTGTTATAGACCTCATATCGACACGACTTATCGAGCTATTGGGGTCTGACGTTTACGACCTCTAGGCGAGATATGCGACATATCAGACGACGAGACCGGACTGTACGGTAAGTGTTACTGGTTGGATTCATAGGAGTGTGAGCGGGCTTGCTCGTTGATCTTCTGATCGCTTAATACCCGGGTGGCCGTTAAGTTTAGCAGACCGCTTGCGGCTTGTGGATGTTTGATATGATCATCACCTGCTGCCGGCGTATTGACGAGTCTTTAGAGTCCTATACAGAGGTTTCCTGGCTCAAGCGAAACGAAATAGGAGCTCATGTGAGATATGTGCGGGATCAAGAATAATACCAGTATATGATACTGTATTCTATTCTCGCGATATGTATCATTGGACGGTTATATGAGATATAGCCGGGTTACCGAATCAAGTGTTGATTCGATACTTTGATACACTTGATATTAGTCGGTTGTATGCAGTATGACCGGATCATTAAATCAAGTGTTGATTTAATGATTTAATGTATAATTATATATTTGATATATTACTTTACATTAACTAGTATTGGTTCACTTAAGATTATTTTCTCACTAGATTGTGCATATTGTATATATGATATATGTTTGTGCACTAGTATGTATCATGTTTGATGATACATGAAAACTTGGGTGTGCATGTTTTAAACCATAGTTTAGGTTAATGGTTAAGGTATTATTTATTTATTTATTTTGGCAAGAAATAAAATGGTGGCTTATTTTGTTCTATACTTGAAGCTTCATGAAGCTTTGAAAAGCTTTGACCATTTTGTTTCTTTCCTTAACCTAACCATTCACCTAAACCCTAGTTTATTCTCTACATTAATTTACTTCACCCATGGTTGCATCATGATAAGTCTCAACTTGAATTTTCTTTTTGCAATTATTCATTCTTTTTCTTTCTTCTTCTTCTTCTTCTTCAAGAAGAAAGAAAACCATTGCTAGAAAATTTTCATGTGTTGAAACCTAGTGAGAAATCCAAATTCAAAGTGAATCCCCTTCCTATTTCTTCATCCTCTACCACTTGCCATGTTGTATAGGGTGTTTTCTTCACAAGTTTTATGAGCTAGTGAAGATGGAGCTTGAGTTAGAGTTGCCTCGATGTAGATCATCTTCGGCATCGAAGTCAACGACCTAGCCCGCTCATTTCTCCGACGAAACCATCGCTAGAGTCCGGGATCCCGGTGATCGCAGCGAAGGGACGTCATCATGGAGCTAAAGAAGTGGAGGACCGGATCTACAAAGGTTGTATTTCCATTCACTTAGTAGCAAAGTTGTTTGCTTGCATTTGCTTTCGCCTTACCTCTAGTAATCGATCTAGTTTAGGGTTTCTCGGCACATGAAAATTTTGAATTTGGCATGGTTCATGCCTTGTGGAACCTCTTGAGTGTGCCTAGGAACCCTACAGTAGCATATGGTTAAGAAAACCTAGATTAGGAAACTAGTGTTAGAGTTAAAAGATTGTTAGTGAAACCATATTATAAACTAAAGGATAGTTAGAAGTGTTTTGATACGACTAATATGTGATGACGGAATTTGAGGATGACGTTTGATGATATTGCCGTTTAGGGTACTATTGGACTAGATAGCTGACGTAGATGTGTCATCCGAACCATACCTATTTCCAAACTGAAGAATCGTATGCATCTTTTAAACAGATACCTTGAGGGACGTTACGGATTTTCAAATGATATCTTTTTCTTTAAAAACACCGTAACCCCTACTTTCAAAACTACGATTTGTATCGTTCAAAAACTGTTTGTATGGTTCGGGTGTGTATGTTAGATTAGATACGTATACTTATAATAAGATAGAATGTTTATGTAGAATTGATTCGATGTGAGAGATAAATGTGATGAAAAGAATGCACGATGTGATATGATGACTTGGTGATATGTTGGTATACGGATGCGAGTCGATTGTGGTTATTGATACCTTGCCTGTCCCCTGATACTAGATTGTTATGGATATGACCTGGGACATAGGCATATATATATATATAGAATGTCGTGAATCATGTGTGATAGCCGTACGAGACGTTAGATCCGTACCCTTGTCGTATTATAGGTTGATAGGATCCCTGATACCTTAATGCCGCCGTACGATGATTTTCCGTACGTGATGAGTTTGACTTGAGGTTTGATCCATACCTTTGACTAGAGCCTGCCGTACGATGGATTATACCGTACATGGTATTGTGTGGCTAGATGCCGATTGATAGATTCGCTGACTCCGTCATGATAGATACGTATACCCGTCATCTTTTGCATATGATTTACATTATGCTGCATTCATGTTATTCGCATTGCATTACTTATACCTGTGCTAGTATACCTGCACCATTATCGATGATGCGTATGTTACACGTACATAGATTTGCCGGCTCACACACTTCATCATCGATAATTGCCATGTCACTACACAGTAGGATTGCTACATCTATATTGGCGCACATACATATTGTACACTCTTATTTGTGTATATACTCACTTGTACATCCATATTGGTGCACATACATATCGTACACCCATATTTTTGTACATACATAATTGCACATACATAGATGATGCTGGCTTGATTTTGAGATTTGGGAACCACATGATATATTTTAAAACGGGATTCAATTTAAGAGCGGTTTCCTTCGATATTGTCATGACCCAAAGTTCGGCCCGTGACCAGCACTTAACCACGTAACATCTACATGCGTGACACGACTAAGTAAGCCGAAACCCAGAATTCAAAACCATTAAAAGTATTGAGTGTTAAAACATTTAATAGAAACATTTGTTAAAACGTTTAGAAAACCTTAAGTAATTTAATAGAATTCTTTAAAGTTCAAGTTATTATCTTAAAAATTTTGGCAGCATTTCCTTTGTAAAAACTAGCCCCGAAATTGGGTACAAGGCAATATATGAATAAAATGATATATAATAAAAATAAAGCATCCCAAACGGAGCAATCATGCCCAACGGCGGAAACAATCACCACAAATATAATATACGACGCCGTAGCGAAGAAATGAGCAGTATAAGTGAAAAAAAATATCATGAAAGATAAAGCTGCATAATAAAGTTGGCTCACAACGAGCTCGGCACCAGAGTACAAAATAATATACATCGTCCTCACAACTGGTCTCTAAGTCAATACATGAAAGTAGATGGAGAGTACTAGATACAACAATGTATACAACTGGAAAATAAACAGATACCGCACAAAAACCCACCTATCAGCAAAGGGCTCGCACGCCAACTGCAATGGTATCCGTATCAAAAGATGCAATAAAACAGTCTGCCGTGACTACTCTGAAGGGAAACCTGCAAACACTGTGGCACAACGGGGGTGAGTTGCCAACTCGTGAATAACAGATAACATATAAAGGTAATCGCGAGTATGCACGTGCTGCGATACTCTAACCTATGCCAACAGATAACATCTATATGATGAGCTAGATAAACAATAATCATGCAACAAGTGTGATCTAATAACATCTCTATATGATGAACATGGTATGCAATAATCGTGCATAGCAAATGTAATCAAATAACACCTATATAGGGTGAGCAGGGTATGCAATAGTTGTGCATAGCAAATGCAATCTAACAACATCTATATAGGGTAAGCAGGGTATGCAATAGTCGTGCATAGCATACGTACTATATCAGGTACTACAGATACAGGATGAGATGTAATACTAAATGCCGAGAATGGGAATAAATAACATCTACACGGAATGTCAACGAGGAAAAATAATCGGTGTCCACCAATACACCCAAATCCCAGTAAAACTAACACAAGTGCCGTCATCCTCATCGGCCCTCAAATCCTGTAAATCTCATAGAATCATGAGTGCCCAACATCGGCACTCGAAATATCATAAAATCGCCGTGTCTAGCATCGACACGAAAATCCTCAAGTATCGGGCTCCGTCAGTCGGATCGGCCTACGGGCTCCGTTTTCGGAATCGGCCCTCGGCCCCGGCAGTACGCGTTGTCCCGTATCCATCTATCGACTCTGGTCGGTAACCTCCGAATAATCGCCAGGTCTAACCAATCACCGGTAGGTAGTAGTCCCTCCGCCGGGCTCGCCGTCTAACAATACGAGTCTTCTTGCCCCGGGGTACCATACCGGGTCCACCATGTACCCGCAATCGGTGCCCACCGCTCCTCGAATCGGGTATACTCACACAAACTCTCTGGAACCGAGAAAACTCATGGTGGACGCACTGAAATATCATATTAAGAGAAACCGGGTTTTTAAAACAGTGCGTATTTTCTTAAAATAATACCACGGTTCTCAAATCTAGAAATCCCATAAATCCAAACTCAATGCGTAAATCCATGCAAGGTGTCATATGACACTAAGAGTGAAAAGGGAAAAACCGCTCTTTTTAAAAAGAATCCAGTTTTGAAAATATCTCATGCGGTCCCTATTTTTCATGAAATCAAATTAATATCATCCATGTATGTAACATATGTATGTATGTAGGTATGGATGTGCAAATGAATATATACGCGAATATGAGGGTAGCACTACTATGGAAATACAGTGTGCATGTGCGCAAGTATGAAGATATCAATACATGTGTGCACTGGTATGAATATACAGTGTGCATATGCGCAAGTATGAAGATATCAATATATGTGTATACTGGTATGAATATAAAGTGTGCATGTGCGCAAGTATGAAAATATCAATATAATGCACTGGTATGAATATATAGTGTGCATGTGCGCAAGTATGAAGATATCAATATATGTGTGCACTGGTATGAATATACAGTGTGCATGTGCGCAAGTATGAAGATATCAATATATGTGTGTACTGGTATGAATATACAGTGTGCATGTGCGCAAGTATGAAGATATCAATATAAGTGTATATGCGACAAGTCATGGCAATCATCAATGATGCGGAAATCAAGACGATATATAATTCGTAGCAATCCTATAGTGCAAGTGTCATGGCAATCACTAACGGTGTGAGTGTAACATACAATATGCTCGTGCAGCTTGAACCGTTAGTGACAGTGCAGTGTTCTATATCTACCATTTCTATATGCAATAAGGGAGGTATGCTATAATAATACACATAAACATCTACGACTAAATATCCTATCACGCCCTGACGCTTAACGCCATACGGGCGATTTTCCCGTAGATGTTAAATCAACTCACCTGGTCGCGTGCTATACATAGCCGACCACTTGCTTTCCCTTCTTTGCGGCGTCCGACATGTAAATCCGCGGGGGCGCCCCGGCCGTCGGTCCGACGCCGGAAACGAGGAAACAAAAACTTTGCAAACTAGCAAACCGGCACCACCGCGCACTTTTCACCCAGATCGGGCCATTAACCTAGCTATCCGTGTCCTTCGGTCTTCGTCTCCACTCCGATCTCCCGCGGAATCTCCGTTCATCTCCTCCTCGTCGGAAAGGGCACCACGTAGCCGGAATCTTTTACGGGCTCCCACCTCTTGACCGAGGCAACTTGGGCGCGAAGTTGGCTAGCCGACGCGTCCAAGGTTTGCTGTAGACTAAATGTAGAAGCTTGTCTTTTAGGGTTATGGAAGTTGCCATGATGGAGGTGGAGTAGAGAAAGAACAATGGAGAGATGTGCATGGGAATTTTGGTAGCAAGCTAAAAAGGGAGATGATAAATTTCCTACACCAAAAACAATTCCCTCATTCTCCCCTTCTCACCAAAAAGTGGCCGGCCCTTTCTCCACAAGAAGAAGATTGGAGAGAGAAAAAGGGCATCTCAATCTATATTTAAAAAGAATGATAATGTGGAAAAAGAAAACAAGTCACACCAAGGTCAAAACCAATCCAACTCAATCCCATTCTTATTTGATGCAAGACATGAGATTAAAATGGAATCTCATGATTATGAAGGAACAAATGCAATAAACCCCTCCGCAAAAGGTAATTTGCACAATTGCAAATTACCCCCTCCATCGAAAGTCCGGTCGTGAAGGAGTAAAAGAAAACCGGCCGGAACGGTATGCAAACTGGCAACTTCAGAAAACTGATCCCGTAATAAATTACAGGAAAACCCCGCTACTGCAAATACATGCCCGCATTTGTATTCCCACTGAACACAAATGCAAAGAGAAAAAACTACACCTTCTAATACTAGAATCCGGTTTAAGCCAAAGCCGGCTAGTAAAAACCGTCCGATCACGATCCGTGCAATACCGCACGTATCTGATCGAACCCTGCCATATCTCCATACGGCCTCTACAGCGTTTCGCCCGAAACCTGAGTAACTGTGTGTGTGGTGGACTCTGAAGACTCGTCAATACTATGGCTGTGGATTTAACTACTAGCACGTCAGAGGTATAAGCCAATACGTAACGGGCTACCAGGTATTGACCAAAAGGGACGTCGATGAGCGAACTCATCCTGACACCCTACTGAGCCTGTCAGTGACAATATCTGTACAGTCCGGTCCGTTCGTCTATGAGTATCGCATGGCGGGCCTAGGGGGTTGGTAAAAGTCAGACCCCCAAAAGCGGTACAAGTCGTGTCGGAGTGTAGCCCAGAACACCCTGAGATACTACTGGAATACCTACCAGCAAATCTCCTGCCTTGGCCAAGGACTTTTCATGTTCTGGCTCTCCTAGACACAGCGCGACCTCACCCCCAATACCGGGAGAGACGAACCCCTGCAGATCCGCTCACTGCCTCCATGTGGCTCGGGACTGTACCCAACTAAAACCTGTTTGCACGACTCCTTTGAGCCGTGGTAGGGTAGTAATCAAAGCACAGTGGGAACTCACACGAGATAAATGATGATCTCAGGTCGATGAACTAACCTGTACACATGTCACCAGGGAACTGTTATCTGACGTCTGGTATAATCCCAACCAGCAGGTTCCCGGCGAGTCCTGTCCGGTGTACTCATAACCCAATGAGCACCTGTATACATCTTAGGTGAACCAACTGACACCAGTGGCTTGTGAGACCGGCCACCGCCCCTCGTCGGGGTCTCGTCTGTATACACAAGTCTACTCTGGAGAATCGATGCCCTGTCTCGAAACTCCCACGACTAGGGACCATTTAAGGATGTGCTTATAGACTCCAGCTCTCACTTATATGATCGCCCTCATACTGCTGGTAGTCAAGCAAGAATCCTAGGGGCTCTATCAACGTGTAATAGCGACTCGTAAGGTCACCTAAAGCAGTACACGATGATAAAGATAAACCAGATAGCATACTATCATCTTGAGTAAGACTGTCCTACTGGGACAGGTCCTCCCCTCAATCATTGCAATCACGTGCCTGTGATCCAATAATTGACTCTGAGGGCACTATCTCCAACAATCTCCCACTTGCACTCAAGGCTAATTATTGCGATGTCGCATACTCACAGCCCGTGTGATACCGAACACCCAACTCCTCTACTAGTCAGTCTCACAAAGCTCGTTTGCGAAACTATTGCGTTCGAGGAATAGCCTCAGTGAGTGGATCCGCTATGGTGTTTCTTTCTATGTCTCTCTTTATCTCAAGTTCGCGGAGAAAGCCATCTCCCGAAATGAGCAATACCTGTCTTAGAATGTGTCTGGATGTCTGATGGGACCTAGCTCATAAATGAACTCCAAATCCAAACTTCTTAGACTGTATCGTCAACTGAACTTAATCAGTATCCTGCGCCATGCCTTTCCTCAGTATCCACCTGGACCACCTGTCCAAAATACTGCCCCTCGTCAGAGGGAAAAACTATAACTCTGACAGCCACTCTGTCATCCAGGTCACCTTGGAAGCCTGGAATGATAACTGTCTCCCGAAGGAGAATGCTGTTATCATATCCCTAGAACATCCAATTATGTTCTAAAACTGCTTCCGGTTGTTTCTCCAGGATTGGATTAATATCAACTTATTGCACCTACTACAAGAACAACATCTGGTGTGGTACGTGACATCTCATGATTGACTCAATTGCCTAAGCAAGTGATCTGTCAATCATGCACATCCCTCTCCCCTTTAGTCTGTAAGACACCTTTAGAGAGGGTGACTCCATCACCTGCAGGTATACTACCGTGCTAGGAGTCGTCCATTCTAAATACTCTTAGAATGCTGTCTAAGTACCCTGATTGGGAAACTACCCAAATCTAGATCTAAAACCATAGATCTAGTGACCAGAATGTCTGATATAATATCCAAGTCCTATGTAGAGAAACTACTGTGTGACGACCAAAATATAACCGATCGTAGTATAGGAATATCACTTCCTACTCTGTGTATGTCATCAAATACTAGGACATCACACCCTACTACCTTCTTAACAGATCCATCCCCTATTCTGATGAAGTCAAACCTATGACTGTGACATCAGAAATAGATGATCTATCTCCGCTATATCTGCTTTAGTCTATAAATAGACATAAGCCTGATGTCCACCAATGCTTCCGCTGCTCCCACTGATTACGACAACCCTCTGGCAGAGTCATATACACGTGCACTTCTAAAGCCAGTTTAGAACGACGCTATACTCATCCTCCTGCCGGGTCTCACAGTTTGGAACAACAGCAATGGCAAGTCTGGGTAAACAAGAACCTCCCTGCCACCGTCCTTGAGCATACCGAAGTACCTCTCGGGTGCCTGAGGTTACCCACTATATCTGCGGAGTGGCCAATGGAATGTCAAACCAGATTGAATCTTTAGGCTCATATCAAATCTTCAGTAATCGTTTGCGGTTCTGGAATCACTTCCAGTTCTACCATACTCCCACTACTGTTTTCTGAAAAAATCCATTTTTATTAAAACTGTGGCGAGTCAAGAACAATATCACTATTGATCTTCCAGATGGTAGAAAATCAACCCTCGTCATAGCCCTGGTCAACCCACAAACAGCCATTACAGAAACATGCCTTGAGTTATCCGGATTCTGGTTTTAAGCATAAGCCGGACAACTCCCCGTACCTTAACAATGTCAAGATATGAACTGTTCTATATCCAAGAAACAGAGGCACTGATTTAATTGAACCAGATTCAAATCATGCAGCTGTCACCAGTGCATGTCTACTAAATGGAAGGAGGCCGATCAGCGTTACTCAACTTAGGAATGCTTCCAATTATGAGTAACCTGAAAGAGAAACAAGATCTCTTAAACATTACTATCAACTGAATACCTTATACAAGTATCTACATCTTCGATCACCTTGAAGAATCCCGATACTTGCAATACCTGGTTCTCTACTTTATTCTTATACTTATAACTCCTCAAAACTTAGACCTTGTGTTTCTACGAAACACATGTCTAAGAACTAGAGAAGTTAAAAGTAAACAGAATATAGTATGAGGACCAACCCCTATGTCCTAATGGACACTGGACAATATACAATACTTTGTATAAGTCTCTTGAGTTGAATAACTCATTCACTGTGTGTCGTAGGTTGAAAACTGTACTTATGGTTAAGAAGAATTACACCGCTGTTCAATGCTCCTTACCTAACCATCCACTGATATAGGTAAATGTCATAGACATAATTTCAAAAGGTATATCTCACTCTATAAAAATAGACGTACAGATATATCAATTTGAAATTGGTGCATAACAACGGATATTCAAAACCAAATATTTGCCGACCGGCAAACAACCTAGGTGAGTTCCTCAAATATCACCAATTCCAACGAATCCCGATATAATGAGGATGATCACCTAATTCCCAATAACTTACTCCCACTCATCATCTGTAAAACCATGCAGATGTGAGAATCAAACTTGGTAAATACATACCCTGGAGCAAGTGTCTAATTGGGAAATCAGTTTTCCTTTAACTGTACACAGTGAAACTGAAACATTAAAATGTTTCGATGGGGTATCCTGGTATTCCTAGTAATGCCTCTTCCATCATCCAGATTCACGACTGTAACCGTATAATTCTTTGTCACTTCTCCAAATCCCTTTTTATGTCTTTAGTCATTACCTTCTGCACACCCCTTTAGGCCAAATGGTTTTCTTCCTTCCCTACCGTTCGGCACCAGCCTATGGTTTGGAAGAAGACTATCCAATAAGCATAATGGGTGTATTGTCCTAATCCTAGGAGCACTCGCAATGCGAGAGAAGGTGAAGATAAAAGACAACCGAATGAACCTTATTCTTATTTCTCCTGAACTAGGATCCATCCCCGAACTGGAACAAGTTCCTTTCGAGTTCGTATATAACCATACGATGGATTATCCAATAAACTGGGATCTTCGTAGTGATACGGAGTGTCCTGGAGAAATACAAAGGTGATTTAGGATTGGCGAAGAAATACTTGGTTTGGTCGTGAATATTAGTCGCAATTTACTTTGCCCTCTTACTAATCCCTTGCTTTGTCTTAACTTAATACCTTCTGCACACCACCGTTAGGCTAATTGGTTTTCTTCATTCCCTACCGGTCGGCACCTGCCTATGGTTTGGAAGAAGACTATCCAATTTGCGTAATAGGTGTACTATCTCCTAAACCAAGGAGTACTCGCAACCTGAGAGAAGGTAAAAGGAAAAGACAACTAAATAGTCCTATTCGTTTTCTCCAGAACCAGAAACCATCCTCGAATTCCTTCGAGTTCGTATATAACCATACGACGGTTTTGTTCAATGGAAGTGGACGTTCGTAGTAATACGGGGCGTCCTGGAGAAAAGGGTAAAAGTAGGAGTGGCAAAGAGGTTTGCAACTCTGACAATCCAAAAGCCAGTGTTAAGAAGGTTCGGTCAATTTGGTCACTGAGTCATAGTCTAGGGTCGGGTCAATGGTCGCTGCCAAAGAGAGAGAGAAAAGAAACACTCAGCGTGCACTCTAACCTAGATCAGAATGGTTGTCACTTTATCTAATCTGGAAACCTCCTACTGTAACGTCAAATTCTTCCCCAAACCTGAAACAAGAATTAGCCGGGATCACCCGAGGAGTAAACCAACTCATCAGTGGGAATCGGGATCCAACTATCATCGCATGATAACGTGACGGAATCCGCTCACGCTATCACACTCCAGAAGGTATGCGCATATCTGGCAAGTTTCAGTTCTTTTGAAACTCCCGATGTGGATTTTTGCCCCATGCTGTTATGACCTTGACTAAGGCCAACAAATCATAAATCACATGTCAAGTTCTACCCGTCATTGTCCAGGTTGATTTGAACCCACCCGTACAAGCCCTTGACTAGGGCCAACAAGGCTATACGACTGTCCCAAACCAACGCATCTATCTATGCAGTAGAAAGGTAACAAGCAGCTACCATACACTATGCCTTGATGAAGGCCAACAAACATAGCATGAATACTACGTGCTACCCGTCTGAAACGACGGAGGGCTACGAATGGTTTCTGGCGAAAACCTTTAATGTAATGAACTTGATATCGTTGAAGGAACTGATAGCTTTATAAAAATATAGTGACGAAAATCTTTGCTGAAGAGGTCACTCCCGGTGAAGGGATCTCGGCTCTTTCCCCGTAGAATGAGGTGCAGGATATTCCAACTGAATACCACGATGCAAAGCAAAAAGCAATCGGCTATAGTGAAGTTATTGCCCTGACGCAAACTTCTGTCCAAGGGGTCACTCCCGGTGAAGGGATCTCGGCCCTTGCCTCGTCGACTGAGGAGCAGGATATTCCAACTGAATACCACGATGCAAAACAAAAGAGAATGCCCTTGCAATAACAGCTTTTTGAAAAAGTGTTCCAACAACATCAGAATAGGTTTGTTTATCTTGCATTGATCCGAATCAACGCAGTCCCATCAATTGATCACACCACAAAGAACGAAAATATACTGACGTATGTATATGCCATCCGCATTCGCCACTGGGTCCCGTCATCACCCGTTAGGTTAGCTAACTAACGACAGAGCGGGGACTGGACTAGCGCGGATGCAAAACATATACAACATCTACTAGTATATATATAATATATAATTTTCGCTCAAGGCGTGATAAAAAGCAGCATCACAGAAATGTATAGCAGCACAGAACAATACAGATATCTGGGATCCCCGGGTTTCACAGAGCCGCTACTGAAACCCGACGTTCCCCTGGTCGTGTGGATAGCCTGTGCAATGAAATCCAAGACCCCTACGGGCACGGCAAGTTACCCGCCAAAACCTGAAGCGAGGCAGCCCCCTT
This sequence comes from Agapanthus africanus, assembly GCA_030015575.1. NCBI lineage: Eukaryota > Viridiplantae > Streptophyta > Magnoliopsida > Asparagales > Amaryllidaceae > Agapanthus > Agapanthus africanus. Next base: position 342,321,352 of record CM057337.1, on the reverse strand, counting down.
CAGCAACGTGAATGGACCACCCAGCACTTCACGGAATCCGGTAACTTGGGCACCCCTCATGGGTCAACCCTATACCCCCTACGAGTGCGGCGAATAGCCCGCCAATTCTAGAGTAAAGCTCCCTCCGTCTCAATGCTATGAGATGCGGGCCTGTTGCCCTCTAGAACCCGGCTATCCATGCACCCCTCCGTGGGGTAATCCTAGTACAGAAAGTAAGATATACATATAACGGGTACATCGACCGCAACATGGTCGTGCCCCAAAAGAATAATAAAAACAGGCAGTGACGGCAGTCCACATGTCGGACGCTCGCCCCGCAACATCAAATGTACATATAAAACAGAACTGTACTAACATTGCATCCAGGCTATCCCCCACGACCGATCCGCAACATCACAGCAACACACAGAATATCAACGTGAATGTCACGTTCGCAAATCCGTCTAACCGGGCTATAGCAGTTAGACGGGATCTACCGATCAAGTGACATTCACGGTCGCAGATATAATGTAAATACTGTGAACTGGCATGTTTAAAATATCCGATCGAACAAATTCTATCAAGTGGGCCCCAAGCAGTACTGTAGCACTTACAGAAAATCTGGGCCCAAAAATAATATCCCAAAACCCCTATTTCCTATTCAAAGCCCACTGGAAAAATTTTGTGCAATGAAGACACCTTCCCACCGCGGAACCGCGGCCAAACCAGGGGTTTGGCCGCGTTTCTGCGGCCGTACTAAGCGATTACTGCATAAAATTTTACCAGAAGTCTTAGAATTTCATGCTTGTCTTTCTGCAATGACCTGAAAAATTTTTGAAGCAGAAAAAATTTCGACAGAAAACACAATGCATTGAAAATACGGTTTTTGGGGATTTTTGTTCGATCGAGTTCTAAACATACTAGAGCAAGCTAAGCATGGTTAATGGCGTGGCTCTGATACCAATGTAAGTCCGCGGGGGCGCCCCGGCCGTCGGTCCGACGCCGGAAACGCGGAAACAAAAACATTGCAAACTAGCAAACCGGCACCACCGCGCACTTTTCACCCGGATCGGGCCATTAACCTAGCTACTAGCATACAAGAAAAGAGTAGAGAAGCTATACCAAGCGATCCGTGTCCTTCGGTCTTCGTCTCCACTCCCATCTCCCGCGGAATCTCCGTTCATCTCCTCCTCGTCGGAAAGGGCACCACGTAGCCGGAATCTTTTACGGGCTCCCACCTCTTGACCGAGGCAACTCGGGCGCGAAGTTGGCTAGCCGACGCGTCCAAGGTTTGCTGTAGACTAAATGTAGAAGCTTGTCTTTTAGGGTTATGGAAGTTGCCATGATGGAGGTGGAGTAGAGAAAGAACAATGGAGAGATGTGCATGGAAATTTTGGTAGCAAGCTAAAAAGGGAGATGATAAATTTCCTACACCAAAAACAATTCCCACATTCTCCCCTTCTCACCAAAAAGTGGCCGACCCTTTCTCCACAAGAAGAAGATTGGAGAGAGAAAAAGGGCATCTCAATCTATATTTAAAAAGAATGATAATGTGGAAAAAGAAAACAAGTCACACCAAGGTCAAAACCAATCCAACTCAATCCCATTCTTATTTGATGCAAGACATGAGATTAAAATGGAATCTCATGATGATTATGAAGGAACAAATGCAATAAACCCCTCTGCAAAAGGTAATTTGCACAATTGCAAATTACCCCCTCCATCGAAAGTCCGGTCGTGAAGGAGTAAAAGAAAACCGGCCGGAACGGAATGCAAACTGGCAACTTCAGAAAACTGATCCCGTAATAAATTACAGGAAAACCCCGCTACTGCAAATACATGCCCGCATTTGTATTCCCACTGAATACAAATGCAAAGAGTCAAAACTACACCTTCTAATACTAGAATCCGGCTTAAGCCAAAGCCGGCTAGTAAAAACCGTCCGATCACGATCCGTGCAATACCGCACGTATCTGATCGAACCCTACCATATCTCCATACGGCCTCTACAGCGTTTCGCCCGAAACCTGAGTAACTGTGTGTGTGGTGGACTCAAAAGACTCGTCAATACTATGGCTGTGGATTTAACCACTAGCACGTCAGAGGTATAAACCAATACGTAACGGGCTACCAGGTACTGACCAAAAGGGACGTCGATGAGCAAACTCATCCTGACACCCTACTGAGCCTGTCAGTGACAATATCTGTACAGTCCGGTCCGTTCGTCTATGAGTATCGCATGGCGGGCCTAGGGGGTTGGTAAAAGTCAGACCCCCAAAAGCGGTACAAGTCGTGTCGGAGTGTAGCCCAGAACACCCTGAGATACTACTGGAATACCTACCAGCAAATCTCCTGCCTTGGCCAAGGACTTTTCATGTTCTGGCTCTCCTAGACACAGCGCGACCTCACCCCCAATACCGGGAGAGACAAACCCCTGCAGATCCGCTCACTGCCTCCATGTGGCTCGGGACTGTACCCAACTAAAACCTGTTTACACGACTCCTTTGAGCCGTGGTAGGGTAGTAATCAAAGCACAGTGGGAACTCACACGAGACAAATGACGATCTCAGGTCGATGAACTAACCTGTACACATGTCACCAGGGAACTGTTATCTGACGTCTGGTATAATCCCAACCAGCAGGTTCCTGGCGAGTCCTGTCCGGTGTACTCATAACCCAATGAGCACCTGTATACATCTTAGGTGAACCAACTGACACCAGTGGCTTGTGAGACCGGCCACCGCCCCTCGTCGGGGTCTCGACTGTATACACTAGTCTACTCTGGAGAATCGATGCCCTGTCTCGAAACTCCCACGACTAGGGACCATTTAAGGATGTGCTTATAGACTCCAGCTCTCACTTATATGATCGCCCTCATACTGCTGGTAGTCAAGCAAGAATCCTAGGGGCTCTATCAACGTGTAATAGGGACTCGTAAGGTCACCTAAAGCAGTACACGATGATAAAGATAAACCAGATAGCATACTATCATCTTGAGTAAGACTGTCTTACTGGGACAGGTCCTCCCCTCAATCATTGCAATCACGTGCCTGTGATCCAATAATTGACTCTGAGGGCACTATCTCCAACACGACATACCCGCCTGCGATCCTAGAATTCACACAAGAAAAATCTACATGAGCAAATATCTCGCAAAACACGATATCGAAATCAAACGAGAAACTTGCGTCGCGAACTAAACGCGCGTGTGTCCGATACGCTAGATCGTGTGTATACGCGTCTAAAACTACCCCGACATGCCACGACACGCTGGATCACAGAACCCACTCATGTATCGCGCGTATTGCGCAAACGAAACGTACTAGAAAAATGATATATGGTTCCAGATTTTGATACAGGTGAAAACTTACAAAATTGCATATACCACACTACTAGGATATATAGCAGACTCCTCTAGCCAAAACCTTAACCCCTAAGTCCTCTGTCTGGCCGCAAATTGCGGCCAGAATGAATAAAACGGTGGCCTGGGTTGGGTGTCTGGGGTTCGTGCTCTGGTGGTGTGATCAAGGTCTATCAAGTATGCTCCAGTTAACTCAATTTTTATCTGAAACCCCTGGGTCTAAAGCAGATCACAGAAAAGCTAACTTTGTCTTAAAAATGTTATATTTTGCACAAAATGAAACCCTATGGTATTTTAGTGAAATCTAGGGTTTAACTAGTTTTAAGTGGCCCTCATAACACTTAACTAGGCTAGGCTAACCAGTAAAATCATCACTTGGCCATAACTTCACACAAAACACCATTTCGTGCACTACTTCTCACATTTAGCACTAAACGAATCTACCAAACACATAAGTTTAGCAAACAAAAGAATGAGTTCATAGATTATACCCCCTAGGAATCCTACATGCAAGGAGAAGGAGAAGAAGAGGAGGAAAAGAGTTGTTGTTGCTGCTGCTGCCTGCTATGCTGTTGCTGTCTGGAGCTGCTGCTGCTGTGCTGATGTTGGAGCTGCTGCTGATGGTGCTGTTGGTGCTGCTGCTGCTCCTTCTGCTGCTGCTGTGGTGTTGTTGTTGTGAGTGTGTGAGAGTGAGAGTGAGAAAATGAGTGGCAAAAGCAAAGGAAATGAGAGCTAAGGTTAGTCAACCCCCCCCTCTCTCTTCATTTAATGAAGGCATGGCTCATGCCATGATGCCATTCTCTCTCTCTCTCTCTCACTAAGTCAACTAACACAAATGATTTTCCATTTTAAAAAAAAAAGAAACACACACATAATTAAAAACCCAAATAACTTAATTCAAATCCAAAGTGGCTTAACAAGATGGTTAGTCCACCATGGTTGCTAACCATGATCTAACCCCAATTAAGCCCTAGTTTACATGCACATGTGTATGCAAGCCTAGAAAAATTCTAATAAAATATTCATTAAATTTGATAAATTATTTGAAAATCGTTTTGGTAAACTTTTTATTAAAAACCATATATTAAAGTATAATTAGCCACTAAACACATCCTAAGGTGCTACAGATATGTGCATATTATTGTTTTATGTTGCATGATACACAGATATGCTTACATTTCTATTATATGTCACATACATCATACTTTATGATTTTACGTATTGAGATATGCCGTTTTCAAGAGATTTTCGGGTTTGAATCGTGGCGATTTCAAAAGAAAGCATGTACTGTTTTAAAACCCCGGTTTCTCTTGATTTGATATTTCAGTGCGTCCACCATGTGTTTTCTCGTTTCTGAGAGTGGCATGTGAAACCCGATTCGAGGAGCGGTAGGCACCGTCTGCAGGTACATGGTGGACCCGATGAGGCACCCCGGGGCAAGAAGACTCGTATATGTTAGACGGTGAGCCTGGCAGGGGAGCACTACCTACCGGTGATAGTATTTAGGCTCGGCGGATATCCAGAGGATACTGAACGGAGTCGAGAGATGAGATGGGCCGATCTGGACTGACGGAGCCCGAGGGCCGATCCGGACAGACAGAGCCCGAGATATGAGGATTTACGTGTCTATGCTTGACACGGGTTTCATAATGTTTTCGGGTGTCGATGTTGGACACTCAGGTTCCATGATTTTGATGTGTCGCGAGGGACACCGTTGATTTATATCCTCATACTTACATGCATACATATATTGATTATATGGTTGGAAGAGATCCACATGCATGCATACATTGATTATATGGTTGGACGAGATCCACATGCATACAGTCATTGGTTATATTGTTGGATTATATCCGCATACATATAGGTATTGATTACATTTTTGGCACATATGATGATCCGGTCACCCTAGATATCATTGTATTACCTTTATGATATAGTTGACCTAGGAGTCATTGTTTATTCGATTTCTACTTATAGACGTTTTTCTACTCACGAGTTGGCAACTCACCCTCGTTGTGCCGCAATTCTTGCAGGTTGACCGCATGGATCAGTAGCGGCATCGCTGGCACATAGCTTCATTTGGGTGTTTTGTATTGGTAGGTGGGGCATTTGTATCGTACCCACTCTTGTATTTATATTTCACATTGTATCTAGTCAACTCCATCAATCAAATTTAGTAAATTGTATAAGTAATGAGACTTAGTGAGATTGTGGTTGCGAGACTTAGAGCGAGTGGTTTTCCGCTACTTGTGGTTTTGATGTCTTGCTTATTTATTTATCTTTTTGTGGTGAACATCGCCGTTGGGCGTCGTATACTTAAATATACTGTCCTGCGTGGTTGTAATCCGTCGTTTGGCGAAGAGCTAGCTCCCGCTTGGGGATGCCATTATTCTTGTTATGTATTTGTGGTTTTGGATCAAAATATACAAAGGAGGTGCTGCCCAAATTTTTTAAAAGACGAAACACGTTTTTAAACTAGTAAATTTTGCTTGCATTTTTATGTTCCTTTTCTATGCATTAAGAAAACTTGATTTCATTATTCCTTTATTTCATAACTTCACATCCTTTATTTTCTTAAAAAGGTTTAGATTTCTGGGTTTCAGCTTACTTGAATTACGTTACGCCTCTAAACGTTGCATGATTTAAGTGCTGGTCACGAGCTAATATTTCGGGTCATGACAAAGTTGGTATCAGAGCGCTAGGTTTAACCTTGGTTCGAGTCTATGTTTGACTATGCGGAGTCTAGGGCGGGTATGTATTTCGGAATCTAGGCTTGACCTTACGGAACTTAGACTTGAACACGGGGTATTAGACCCGAACTTTCGTTTCATAGGTTAACCCTGACTGATGGAGTAGGTAGCTTGAGTAGAGTGACGTACCGTACGTATGTTCTGCGGCATATTTACGATACGATACTCCACTTAAGAAACCTTAGGGTATACATATTTTTGAGACTTATGATTCTCTTCATACCCATGATTATATATCCATTTGAGATCCATAATTCTATTCGTTTCCATGATCATACTCTCATTGATGCAGTTCCTTCTTATGATCATGTATCCATTATGGATCTGTCGTTTCTTTTCTTGCCGTTGATCTGCTCTCTTCGATACTCGATTGAGGTTCCTTTCACTATGGTTTGAGCGCAGATGAAGCTGCTGCTAGTGAGGCGGTCATGGCGAGCTCGTCATGGACGAGGGCTGACCATTGTGTTTTCTGGTGACATGGGAACGTCACGAGTTAGCATTTATGTTGTGACCTCTCGGATGAAGCGGGTGTTTGGTTTTGCACCGGATGATCGGGCCATTGTTAGAGCTGCCAGTTGCGAGAGGACTATTGATATACAGCCTACCTCAGAGATTGTAATGTCATCTACCGTGTTGATAGATGACCCAGATGTTGGTGAGATTGAGGGGATTTTGCCTCCAGACTTTACGAGCTGAGATCGCTGGAGTTTCCAGGCAGAGATGCGACAGCTGATAGCTAGTCTATCCCGAGTTGAGAGACGGGGATGATTTGTCAGGTTGATGCGCCGACCCAGGCCCGGTTGAGTTGAAGATTTCCAGTGTGGAGAGTCTTACTCAGATCTGGAGTAGACCGATCTAGAGACGACCGTCGATGTATCGCCTTTCCTGGAGGATTGAGGCATTGTTTAGCATGTGGACGAAGGGTATTCACATGTCGGCTAGGCGAAGCTAAAAAGTTCGAGCGAGTGTCAGAAACCCATTTTCCCCAAGTTTAAAGTGTTCGAAGCAACATGCAAGTGATTCTGTGGACCCTCTAGAAGAATGAAATCCTAAGTCGATATGATGACCATGGAACCGCTTTTGAACCTTAGGGTTTGCTGTAGTTTAGCGGTGCCATCAGTGATGCTTGGGTTTGGCCTCTACGGCTGGTCCAGAGGTACTATGGTATGTACCATATATTTTTAGATTGTGCTCAGGTGTTGAGCCTTCGGGAAATTTTGGGACTTTGATGACTCGATCGAAAAGTTTGACGTCGTCCAGATATCATATGATAGGAGACCAGTAAGATGACCAACTTCGGATAGAGGACCTCACCCAGATGCGTTGGGAGTTGATCGAGGACGGGCGAATATTGAGTATTCCGCCGATGGTTGGGACGAGTTCCCGAGGACGTGTTCGGCCAGATATCTTCTACAGAGTGATGAAGATACCGAGTTCGTAACTTCGAGTCCGTGTGAGAGACTCCAGATTGACCATGGCCGAGAACAGTTGAAGTGCGCAGATAGCATGGCGTGACGTCGTAGTGGACGATGATACGGACGAGTGGAACCAGAGGTTCATGCGAGACGCTGACGAGCTGTTGTTACTCCCCGTCGAGATTAGAGATCTAATATGCATATAGTGGCGTTGGGATACGGCCAGTTTCCGAGGAAATGTTGTGGTGAGAACGCAGATGTCCAGAAAGCGAGAAAAGATTATGTGAGAGTACCAGCCTCCGTACAGTTCGGCATAGACGAGATCGGAAGAGACCTTGAGTAGGATTCCTTCCAGGACACTGCTGCAATAAGATTTGCACCGAGGATCAGTTGTGTTACGAGTATTCAGAGGACCAGAGGCCAACGCCAGTAACGTGGTGCTTTATGAGTGGTCGTGATGATTGGCCGAGAGATGACCAGAGAAGTGCCAGAGCGGAATCATTTCCGTTAGCACACCCGACAGGGCCGACGAGCCGATGGATTGCGAGATTGGTGGTCCACAGAGAAGATAAGGACCCAGAGACAGAAGACACCAGACCGCGAGCAGGAGGCGAGCGGATATTTTTGTTCTGTCTGTTTTAGGCGAACCGATTTATTTTTCAACATTGTAGGAGGTGTACCTCGATGTCATTTATTGCGATTTTTGTTTGTGATCCGAGTATCACGCTTATATCGCTTGGATTTGAATTATGATGATTGAGTTTCGTGATATCATTTTCGTGTAAAATGGATGCACCTACTGGTATTTACATTTTGTGCATAGTATTGCGCTTGAGATATGTTTTATAAGCCGTTGTGTTGGGTTGTGATCTGTGCATATCTATTGCACTTGATATTGATTTTGTACCTTGGCTGCACTTGTTTATGATTTTGTGGATTTCATATAGTTGATTGGAATTTGTGCGTATGGTACGCACCCGATTTGATTTTTTTATACTCGGTATAGCTTATATGTGCTTGTAGTGCATTGATATGTGTTTTGTGCACACGGTTGCACACGTCTGTGATTTTGTACACCTTGGTACACTCGGTGTTGCTATTTACGCATTTGAGTTATTGATTGGTATTTTGTGCATTTGATGCACCAGATTGGTATTTCGTGCACAAGATGCACTGGATTTGTATTTCGTGCACATGATGCACTGTATTTGTATTTCGTGTACTAGATGCACTGGATTTTTGTATTCGTGCATTTGTTGCACTAGATTTGCATTTCATGCGTTTGTTGCACCAGGTGGTTATTTTGTGCGTTGTTAGCACTAGATTTGCACTCTGTACCTTGGTTGCACTCGATTTATATCTTGAGCATTTGTGTTACCAGATTTGTGTTTTCGTGCGCGTTGGCACTTGCCGTTCGTTTTCGTGCATGCTACTGTACTATATACTTTTACGGACCCGACGCGCTTTAGTTGGATTTTTGCGCATATTAGGCGCTTGATTTTGGATTTTTGTGCGAATCGGATGCACTTGAGTGAGATTTTTACTCGTGCATGTCGGATGCCCTTGCTTTAGATTTTATTCGTGCATGTTTGATGCACTTGATTTAGAATTTATTCGTGCATGTTGATGCACTTGATTTCAATTTCATCCGTGCATGACGGATGCACTTGATTTGGATTTTCGTGCGTGTTGGGCGCATGGTATGAGATGTGATTTGTGCACACCGGATGCACTCGATTTGGGATTGTCAGTCATGCATGTTAGTTGCACTGGATTGAGGTTTTTGTGCACTCTAGGTGCACTTGATATTGTCGTCGTGCACACCCGTTGCACTGGACAGATACTTTCGTGCACGCCCGTTGCACTTAGTTTTGCTTTTGTGCATGTTCTGGCACATGTATTTGGATTTGATTTCCATGCGCACCAGACGCACTTGATTATTGGACACGTCTTTTAAGGCTGATTTTGCTTTTGAGCACTTTGTTTTTATGATGGGCACTATGTTATGTAGTAGCCAAACATGACTGATCTGAGGACAGTACCTGAGTACTTTGCATGCATTATAAGATTACCAAGAGGTTTTCAAAAGGAGCTATATAGTCTCGCTATTTCCTACGTGTCCGTGAGCGACACGAACAGTTATAAAGGAAAACCTTTTGGGATATTTTGAAAAACGACGGAACGTATATTTAGTAAAACATATATGCACATATATTATTATTTTACAAATGAGCGTCCGTCACTTAGTGTAGGGTTCCTAGGTACACCCATGATGTTCCACAACAGATCAAACATGCCAAATTCAAATTTTTTCATGTGCCTACAAACCCTAATACGGATCGTTAACTAGAGGATAAGGCGATAAAGATGCGAGTTAACAACTTTAACTAAGAGGAAAGTGATTACAACCTTTGTAGATCCGGTCCTCCACCTCTCTAGCTCCGTGATGACGTCCCTCCGCTATACCTATCGGAATCCGGACTCTGGCGATGGTTTCGTCGGAGAAATGATCGGGCTAGGTCGTCGACTTCGATGCCGAAGATGATCTACGTCGAGGCAACTCAAGATCAAGCTCCACCTTCACCAAGTCATGAAACTTGTGAAGAAAACATCCTATACTATTTGGCAAGTGGTAGAGGATGAAGAAATAGGAAGTGGGTTCACTTTAGAATTGGATTTCTCACTCTTTTTCTCATTTCACCATTGAAGCTAGCAAGCTTTTTGAAGCTTGATGAAGATGATGAAGATGACAGAATAAAAAGGATTAAGTTAAAAAGAAAATCCCATTCATTCTTATCATAATGCAACCTTGGTTAAGTGTAGAGAATGAACTAGGGTTAGTTGAATGGTAAGGTTTAGGAGATGAAGACAAAATGGTCACTTAGTCAAAGATGCATGAAGCATCAAGAAAGTTCTAGTATAAAAGCAACCATTTTGTTTTTCCTTTTTCTTTTAACTAAAATAAATAGATAAATAAATAAAGCAATGGAAACCCTAACCATTAACTAAACATAGTGTATAGCATACACACACCCAATGTTGCATGTATCATCAAACATGATACAAACAAGTGTACAAAAATATATCACATATACAATGTGCACTTCAAGTGAGAAAATCCATTTAAAGTGAACAAATACTAGTTAATGTAAAGTAATATATCTAATATATAATTATACATTAAATCATTAAATCAACACTTGATTTAACGATCTGGTCATATCGCATATGACCGACTAATATCCAATGTATCGACTTATCGAATCAATCCTCAATTCGATAACTAGGTTATATCGCATACAACCAATCGATACATTCATCGCGAGAATAGAATACGGTATCACATACATGCATTATTCTAGGTCCCGCACATATCTCATATGCGCTCCTATTTCGTTTCGCTTGAGCCAGGAAACCTCTGTGTAGGACTCTAAAGACTCGTCAATACGCCGGCAGCAGGTGATGATCATATCAAACACCCACAAGCTGCATGCGGTCTGCTAAACGTAACGGCCACCCGGGTATTGAGCGATCAGAAGATCGATGAGCAAGCCCGCTCACACTCCTGTGAATTCAACCAGTAACACTTACCGTACAGTCCGGTCTGTTCGTCTGATATGTCGCATATCTCGCCTAGGGGTGGTAAACGTCAGACCCCAATAGCTTGATAAGTCATGCCGATGTGAGGTCCATAACAATCGTGAAACTACTGATAACTCTTACCAGTATATCACAGCAACCCTGGCCTGGGATTTCCGGTTATGGCCAGTCGAGCATAGCGCAACATCAACCCCCAATACCGGGAGAGACGAATCCCCTCCTATCGCTCATTGCCTCCATGTGAATCGGGACTGTACCCAAAAAACACCTGTTTGCACGACTCAGTAGAGCCGTGGTAGGGTGGAAATCAAAGCACAGTGGGAGAAACACAAAACTCTATGACGATCTCGGGTCACCAGACTAAGCTGTACTAGTGTCACCAGAGAACTGCCATCTGACGTGAGGTATAATACCATCTGGGAGTTCTCGGCGAGTCCGTTCAGTGTACCCAGTCTCTACTGAGCACCCGCATACCATCTCTGATGTCAAACACCAATGGATATGGGATCATCCATCGCCCATCACATGGGTCGAGAAGATATACGCTAGTCTACTCTGGAATATCGATGCCCCGTCTCGATATTCCCACGACTAGGAACATTGAAGGATGTACTCATGGACTACCCAGGCCCCACTTGTACGATCTGCATCATAGTCCTGGAAGTCGAGTATACATCCTAAGGGCTTTATCAACATGTAACAGAGAGACTGAAAGTATACATGTTAAGATAAAGAGCAACCAGATAGCGTACTATCATGTCGAGCAAGAAAGTCCTACCTATATATGTCCCAGCATCCACTACAATATACATCCAATGTACAGTAATGGCCTCTAGGGCAAACATATAACTAACACTTAGGCCGTGAGTTACACATCACACGGAGATTTAGAAAAGATTTTTGCATGAGTTTTATTCAGTTCTTGAAAGTTTTCCAAAGATGCGTACTATACACGTAGTATAGTATTTGACTAGTGTATATTGGATTTCTGTAGTGGATTTTGAGATCTGTATCTTCATTGTAACTCCGAGGATATGCGTGCAAATCAGATGATTTGCGTGACGCTTGACGGAGTTCAATTTTGAGTTTCATATTCGTTTTCAGGCGCACGCGATACGCTGCGGTATTTCTATATCTTCCGTGATTTCGGAGCCCCGTTGATTTGAGCTGATTATTGAAATGTTTTAGATTTTGGGGGTTTAAATTTAAATTCGGGGACCGAATTTATTTAATGGTGAAGATTGTAACATTTCAGAAAATATAAAATATTATTTTTGGAATTTAATATTGAAATAATATATTTCCCGAAAACTGCCCGATTTGCGAAATTGGGGTTTTCGAAAAGAGGTATAAATATATACCAATATTTTTGAAATAATTCGAAATTAAAATGAATTATTCATTTAAAAATATATTTAAAGGATTTGGCATTTAAAAAATCTATTATATGCAGTTTTGATAAAAACCCGATTAGTGCTCTGCTAATCGCGATTAGGCCGAATCCGTGTTTCTACAGTTTTCATGGTTAGTGCACCATGACATGTTGCATGTTATTTCATTTGTGTTGTATTATGTTATGGTTTTATTGTGGTGAGAAAAGAAAGGAAAGGAAAAAAAGTGTCATGATGACTTGAGAAGAGAGAGAGAGAACATCATGATGAGAGTGAGCATGCTTGGAGAGAGAGAGTGAGAATAATTGAGAGAGAGAGAGAGAGGGAGGGCTGCCTCATTATCCTTTCCCCCACCATTTTCATCTCCTTCTTCATCCTCCTCAAGCTCCCTTCCCTCCACCTACAACCCCAAAAATCACCTCCAAAACCTTGTCAAAACCCTATAGCCCTTTCATAAAAAATGATCACCTCTTCACCCTCATCGCAATGGACCAAGCAAAGTGGAATTTTGACAACATTGGGACTTCTAGGGTTTTCTTAAGTGACATCCATGAGTTATAATCATTTCCATTTAGTTAGTTTAAGTTTTCTTATGTTTTAGATAGTTTAGAAGTTGAATTGGGTTGGTGGTTGTGAAGATAGAAATCTCCAGAGAAGGGTTTAGGTGATTGTGGGAAATTAGTGAACTCCAGTGGCTGTTGAAAGACCTTGAATTTAGTATAGAAACCAAAATATGGATTTAGGATTTTTTTCATGTCTTTTTTATAAGTATATAGGGTGTGCAGGGAAATCTGGAGCAACCCGGGGAGTTTTGGAGAGAAGAAAACAACTCTGGAGACCTAATTAGGACCATAGGAAGCCACCCTGATCATACGAACCCAAACTGAAACCTGTTGGCCGAGGGGGCCGGATTTTGTGGGGTTTTGGCCGGCCCCATGTTGGTATTTGGGGTCTAGGTTGGTCCAGTAGCTCATATACACCATGTACAGCACCCTAGACTTGTTTGTGCAACTCCTTTTGGCCTGAGTCAAAATCTTCGAGCACATTAGTGTGATTTTGGCTATGTTTTCCGTATTTTAAAATGTTTAGTTTTGATATTTGGATTTGTTTTTAGTTGTTGGATGTTTGTACATCAACAACAACGGTTGTTTGGTTGGTTTTGTACGCGTAAGCTGTAGGTTCTAACCTATGAGCAATGCGCGTGCCGTTTGGATTTTATAACTTGATTTTAATAGAGATTGCTATTGTGTTGATATTGTAGGTACCTTCGTGTGGATTCCGAGGAGACAGAGCGGGGCGTCATCGACTTTGGCAAGCGAAGACCACGGTAAGTAGATCTATATCTACGGGGGAAGTCGGGTGGATGGCGTATAGCACCCCCGCAATGTTTTGGTGGAAACCGATTTGTAGCATATGGTTAAGAAAACCAAGATTAGGAAACTAAGGTTAGAGTTAAAAGATTGTTAGTGAAACCATATTATAAACTAAAGGATAGTTAGAAGTGTTTTGATACGACTAATATGTGATGACGGAATTTGAGGATGACGTTTGATGATATTGCCGTTCAGGGTACTAATGGACTAGATAGCCGACGTAGATGTGTCATCCGAACCATACCTATTTTCAAACTGAAGAATCGTATGCATATTTTAAACAGATACCTTGAGGGACGTTACGGATTTTCAAATGATATCTTTTTCTTTAAAAACACCGTAACCCCTACTTTCAAAACTACGATTCGTATCTTTCAAAAATTGTTTGTATAGTTCGGGTGTGTATGTTAAATTAGATACATATGCTTATAGTAAGATAGAATGTTTATGTAGAATTGATTCAATGTGAGAGATAAATGTGATGAAAAGAATGCACAATGCGATATGATGTCTTGGTGATATGTTGGTATACGGATGCGAGTCGATTGCTGTTATTGATACCTTTTCGGTCCCCTGATACGAGATTGTTATGGATGTGACATGGGACATAGGCATATAGATATATATAGAATGTCGTGAATCATGTGTCATAGTCGTACGAGACGTTAGGTCCGTACCCTCCTTGTCTTATAGGTTGATAGGATCCCTGATAGCTTAATGCCGCCGTACGATGATCTTCTGTACGTGATGAGTTTGACTTGAGGTTTGATCCATACCCTTGACTAGAGGCTGTCGTATGATGGATTATACCGTACGTGGTGTTTTGTGGCTAGATGCCGATTTATAGATTCACTGACTCGATCATGATAGATACGTATACCCGTCAGCATTTGCATATGATTTACCTTATGCTGCATTCATGTTATTCACATTGCATTATTTTTACCTATGCTAGTAGACCTGCACCATTATCGATGATGCGTTTGTTACACGTACACAGATTTTCCGGTTCACACACATCATCATCGATAATTTCCATGTCACTACACAGTAGGATTGCTACATCTATATGTAGGGTTGCTAGACACACGCACAAGGGTCTACGAGGCATCAACCATGCCCAATTTAAAATTTAGCCGTGCCGAACAACCCTAACCAAGATCTTTAAACTAGAGATTAGGCGAAAACAAGCATGTTAAACACTTTAACACTAAGTGAGAGGGATTACAACCTTTGTTGATCCGGTCCTTCACTTCTTAAGCTCCGTGTTGAGGTCCCTTCGCTGCGATCATCGTGTTCCGGACTCTCGATAGGCTCCACGAAGAGAAAGATGCAAGCTTGTTTCCAATCTTCGATAACAAACATGATCTACCTTGAAGTTTCATTAACACAAGCTCTCACTCACTAAATGAAGTGAACACTCTCATCTAAAGGGCAAGGGTAGATGAGGATGATGAAGTAGGATTTTTGCTCTCATTTATTTTCTTATTCTCACTCATTTTTCATCACAAAATCAAAGCAAGAAAGCTTTTCATGAAGAACTCAAGCAAGAAGAAGATGAATAATGATTTGTGATGAATAATGAAATGTTGTCATAATCATTTATGCAACCATAGTTCAAGTAACCTTTGTAGAGATTTAACTAGGGCTATGGTTTGGGTTAGGTTAAAGCACGAGTCACTTAAAAATATCAAGCACAAATATCTTTGTTCATGACAAAAAGAAAAGCTTATAGAAGCTACAAGAATGTGCTAACCCAAATCAAACCCTAACCTTGTTTAATCTCCACTAATCATGTTGCATTAATAATTATAACATGTTACAATATTATATATCACATATATAATATTTATTGTAACAAAATAAAATAATACAATTAACATATATCGCATATATATCAATGTATTACCCGAGTGAGAAAAAGAATCTTTTAGTGAGATAATATTAGTTAATGTAATTTAATATATCGTATATATTATTATATATTAAATTATTGAATCAACACTTGATCCGACAATCCGGCTATATCGCATATAACCGACTAATATATTTTTTACCGATTCATCGAATCAACACTTGATCCGATGACCCGGCTGATATTAAATATCGCGAGAATAGAATACGATATCTCATATCGCATTATCCTCAGTCCCGCACATATCACATATGTGCTCCTACTCTGTTTTGCCTGAACCAAGAAACCTCTGTGTAGAACTCTAAAGAATTGTCAATACGCCGGCAGTAGGTGATGATCATATCAAACACCCACAAGCTCCAAGCGGTCAGCTAAACATAATAGCCACCCAAGTATTGAGCGCTCAAAAGATCAACAAGCAAGCCTGTACATTCTCTTGTGAATCCAATCAGTAACACTCCCGTACAGTCCGGTCTCGTCGTCTGATATGTCGCATATCTCGCCTAGGGTTGGTAAACGTCAGATCCCAGTAGCTTGATAAGTCGTGTCGATATGAGGTCTATAACAGTTCGAGATACTACTGATAACACTTACCAGTAAATCTCAGCAACCCTTGCCAGGGATTTCCAGTTATAGCCAATCGAACACAGCGCAACATCAACTCCCTATACCGGGAGAGACGAATCCCCTCCTATCGCTCATTGCCTCCATGTGATTCGGGACTGTACCCAAAAGCCACCTTTTTGCATGCCCTCTTAGACGTGGTATGATGGAAATCAAAGCACAGTGGGAATCTCACAAGACTCTATGACGATCTCGGGTCAACAGACTACTCTGTACCAGTGTCACCGGAGAACTACCATCTGACGTGAGGTATAATACCATCTGGGAGTTCCCGGCAAGTCCGTCTAGTGTACCCAGTCTCTACTGAGCACCCGTACACCATCCTTGATGTCAAACACCGATGGATATGGGATCATCCATCGCCCATCATATGGGTCAAGATGCGTATACGCTAGTCTACTCTTGTGTATCGAT
The DNA here is from genome assembly GCA_030015575.1 of Agapanthus africanus. Lineage (NCBI taxonomy): Eukaryota > Viridiplantae > Streptophyta > Magnoliopsida > Asparagales > Amaryllidaceae > Agapanthus > Agapanthus africanus. Next base: position 342,304,527 of record CM057337.1, on the reverse strand, counting down.
GCCTCGTCTCGATACACCCTCGACTAAGAACAGTTATAGGATGTACTCGTCGACTACCGTGACCCCACTAGTATGATCTCATCATAGTCCCAGTAGTTGAGTATATATCCTATGAGCTTTATCCACATGTAACATAGATACAATCAGAGTACATGTTAAGATAAAGTACAACCAGATAGCATACTATCATGTCGAGCAAGAAAGTCCTCCCTATATATGTCCAAGCATCCATTACAATATACATCATATGTACAGTAATGGCCTCTAGGGCATACATATAACTAACAATCTCCCACTTGCACTAGGGCCATCTGTTGTGGTATCACATACCCAACAATTAGCTGTGGTTGAAGTATCTCATACTCAACCATTCCATAAAAGTCTCTACCGGGAAAAAGGCCTTTGTGAGTGGATCCGCGCTGTTGTCCTCTGTGTCTACTCTCCTAATCTCGATCTCCCTAGAGATCAACCATCTCTATGATCATGTGATACTGTCAAAGAATTATATCTGGATTTCTGATGGGACGGTAGTTTCTTGGCTAAATCCATAACTCCATTGTCATACAATGGTAGGAACGAAGTTCATCTCATGAACTTATATATATCCAGACTGCCTCTTTGGTAGCATCCTTGGTAACGATGTATCTTGCCTTTAATCGTCTACTATGTCACGGTATGTACCTTGAAACTCTTCCAACATACCGTCCCTCCACTGAGGGTAAAGACAATGCCTGCGACTGACATTCAGTCGTCCTTATAACCCTGGAACCTTTCCAGTGATTCTTCCCAGGATCGATTGATACCATCTCACTACAACTAGTGAGTATCCTAACATCCAATTAGATCTATCTCATAGATCCAAAACCCAGGATTTTAGGAGGTATCATTTTGATCCTATATGGAGAATCCTTGTGATAAGCGGAGATCGACGGAGCGTAGCATAGGAAACTTCTTCCCTATCAAGAGTATGTCATCCACGTACTCTACGAGGATCACCACCATAGTCCCTACTACCTTTTTGTATATATAAGATTCATCTACCATTTTGATGAAGTCAAACTCTTTGACTACCACGTCAAAACAGACGTTCCAACTCCGCGATGCCTGCTTTATCGCATAAAACATCTTGCGCACGTTTCCGCTACTCCCACTGTCTACGAAGCCCTCTGGCTGTGTACTTATAGACGCTCTCTTCTAAAACATCATTTAGAAAAGCAGTCATGACACCCAACCACCAGATATCGTAGTCATGGTATGTAGCAGTGGCAAGTAGGATCTGGATGGACTTAAGCATAGCTTTGAAAGTCTCAACTTTTCCATGTACACCAAGTAATCTTCTCAAGATATACTTGCCCCTGATGGGGATTTAACCCTTCAGATAAAGCAACCAAAGTCCATACTTTGTTGGTGTATAAGGATTCCATCTCAGATCACTAAGCATCCAGCCATTCTTACAGAGTCCCACTCTTGATGGCCTGCTCGAAACTAGTTAGGTCATCATCTCATGATGCAATCCTCGCTCCCACTGTCATAGAGAAACCGAAGTATCTCTCAGGTGGGTGAGGAACCCTACTAGATCGGTGGAGAGGCTGAGGTTCATTGGAAACTATTGAATCTTTTGGTTCTACCAAATCATCAGCTGCAGTTTATATAGCTGGAACTTCTTCCAGTTCTACCTCATGACCAATAATTTCTTCACAAGAAATTCCCTTTCACAAAGGTAGCATGCTGAGAAACAAAACATCTTTTGTTCCTCGGTTAGGTAGAAGATATTCTCTTGTGAATGTTTGGGATATCCAACAAACTTCTATAGAACTGACTTTGCCTCGAGCTTGTCCGGATTATGCTTTTAGATATAGGCTGGACAACCCCAAATCTTAACAAACTTAAGATATGGGCTCTTCCCATTCCATATCATATATGAAGTGGTAGGCAACTGATTTGATTGGAACCCTATTCAATAGGTATGCAGCTTCTCAAGTGCATAACTCCCAAAAGGAAATAGGAAACTCAGTAGTACTCATTATAGAGCACACCATATCACATAGGGTGCTATTGCTCCGCACCGATATACCATCGTGCTATGGTGTATACGGAGGAGTAATGCTGAGAGAGAATCTCATTCTCCTTTAGAATAGTCCAGGAATTCCGTGCTCAAGTATTCTCCTCCCTGATCTCATCAAAGGACATAATACTTATACCCGGTTTTGGTTCTCTACTTCTAACTTATATTCTGTGAATATCTCAAAAGCTTCGGACTTGTGTTTCAACAGGAACATATGTCTGAATCTTGAGTGATCATCAGAGAATGTAATGAAGTACAAAGAATCGGTCTTGGCATGTGTAGACAGGGGACCTTCATACATCAGCATGTATCAATCCCAAGAGTTCATCAACTCTTTCTCTGTTTCCAATAAACAGAGCTGTGGTCATCTTATCTTTGTGACATGACCGGCAAGTTTCACAAGATGTAAATTCAAACAGATTTAAATATGCATCTAAATGTAACTTTAGCTAGTCGGGTCGCATTAATATGACCTAATCTATAATGCCTCAAGGAGGATTCGTTCATTTCTGAACTTTTCCTCTTGTGTGTGTTCTGTACGTTAAGAACTGTGGTTTGATTTAGAACGTCTATGCTTTTAGATAACGTGCCTGAACCGATCAACTCTTGATATAGGAAATGTTCAAAATATTATCCAACAATACAAAATTATATCCTTTCTTTACTAATAAAGAGACTGATATGATGTTGTACAACATGTTCGATATCTAATAACATTCGTTCAGAATCAATGTATTCTGATAACACAGGGTGATAGTGACCAACAGACTTGGCTGCAACACTTGCACCGTTTCTATCTCATGAAACTTATCACCCGTTCTCAGTTCTCTACCTATCTGTAGCGCATGTAACAAATTACATATGTGGGATCCTGATCCGGTATCAAATACCCAGGACGTAAAGGATACTGAGAAACAGTTCTCTGTAATGAACACACCCGAAGAAGATGCATCAGCATGCGCTTTCTTCGTTTGGGTGGCACGGGAATTCTAGTAATTCCCTATTTCCTGCTCTGTCTTATAACAATTATAAGTTGGAGCGGGACCAACGTTCCCCAGCTCAGTATAACAAGTGGGTTCGGTCAATACATCCGTTTTATTATTTTGATTAAGGCGTGACATAGTCGTAACCAGGAGAGACAGAGAGAGAGAAGAAAACAGTCGGCGTGCGCTCTTACAAGATTAGATTGGTTATCAATTTATCTAATCAGGATGTCCCCCACTGTTTTAGTCAAATCTTCCTTTAAACCCTAAAAGGAAAGACTAGCCGGGATTAATTACACCCTACAAGTTCGCCAATCTTTCAGCAAGGCCAGTGCCGGTATTTTGAGGGAGGTTCCCCGTGCTTTCGCACGGACCTAATTAAAATAAACCTCGTTTTCCCAGGGGCGTAACCCCGTTGACACCTTTCTAGGCACCTACTTGATCGGCTAATTGTAATGTGTAAAACTCTCCCAGGAGTAACTCTTACTCGCAGCGGGTATCGGGATCCAACTATCTCATAGAAGGTATGCAATCTCATTGCAAATTTCAACACTTGAAATTCCTAATAATATTTTGCCCGAAGCGACCTATAACCTTGACAAAGGCCAACAAACCATAGGCTGCTAGTCAAGTTCAACCCGTCATTTCCTGATTGAATTAAACCCACCCGCACGGCCCTTGACAAAGGCCAACAAGGTCGCACGACTACATTAATCCAATCTGCATCATATGCATAAGCAGACAAATACTATTCAGCTACCGCACACTACGCCTTGACAAAGGCCAACAAATGCAGCACGAATACTAAACAGTCCTTATCTGAAATGACGGAGGGCTACGACAGGTTTTTAAGAAAACCCTTTGCGTAATGAACTTGATATCGTTGTAGAACCGAGTGATTTTAAATGGAGTGTTTTTTAGGCTTTTCTAGTTTTGCTAAAGAGGTCACTCCCGGTGAAGGGATCGTTGGCTCTTTCCTCATCGAATAAGGTGCAGGATATTTCACAAATATCACTGTACAAAGCAAGAACTATAGAAGCAATCAAAAGACAAACCGAGTATGTAGCATCTGCTAGTTTCACTAAGAAGGTCACTCCTGGTGAAGGGATCTCGGCTCTTTCCTTATCGAATAAGGTGCTGGATGTTCTACAAGGAACACCGCTATGCAAAGCAAGAACTAGAGCTACCAGTTTTTAAATAAGTTTCTACAACACCTTTAGGTTTCTTTTAGTTTCATTAATCTCATTAATGAAGTTCCATTTTATTATGCTTCACAAGCATCACATTTGGAACGAAATCTGCAATATAACATATATCTCATATATATAATATAAACATTCATCTCAGGCAGTAATATGATCTCATCACAGAACATTATAGCAGAAGAACATATATGAAATATTGGATATACTAGGAGGTCCGTGTTTTTAATATGAGCCTGTATAAAACACGGATTCCACGGTCGTGATGAATAGCCAAACTCACATCCGTAGACCCCTACGAGAGCGGCAAGCAACACTGCCAATTCTAGGGTTAGGAGACCCAGTCTCGACTCCTCGAGATGGTCTCCGACTGGACCCTAGAACCCGGTTACTTGTGCTCCCCGCCTTAGGTCTACCTAATGCGGAAAAGTAAATAATATACAATAGTGACATCATCCTTAGCCCGGAAGTGCCCCAATAAAAGAATATTACATACAAATGAATTTTACATGAATGAAAAAGAAAAAACTCTCATCTCACATGAAACCTCCGGCTATTCAAATACGACGATCCAATATAACATATCACAGCAATACATAACATCACATGTCATCAACGTAAGTAAGTATGCATACACTGATTGTCGTCGATGTATACCAACGAAAACCGGCGATACAACTACATACTACATTTACGGTCACAGAAAAGAAAGTGTAAAACTACTACAGTTGGAATCCGCAACCTCTTTAGACATCGCATGCCTAACCAAATGAATTCCTTAGACATCGCATGCCTAGCAATTATAAACCCCACATTTTAGTCTCATTATCGAAAACTCTTTTCAATATCAAGTCGGACAATTCAACAAAATTCCCGACATCCTGATCGAATGCTCGTCGCAAACTTTAGTAGACGGCCGCACCCCGATGCCGTCGACGAAGTGCACTAAGGCGGAACACCACTGCCGTGAGCACCCGAACAGATGCTTTTGGCGACGGGGTTCTCCTACAGTCACTTGGTCGGGGCTATGGGGCGTGGCTATCTATTAAGTTTACCCGGCGAGTATCCGCTTACGCTACGTGATTGCGACGGACTTTTGATCACATCAAAATTCCATGGCAACCGATCAAATGAGACTGAACTGCTAGATTTATAACATTCAAATTAGTTATCTCATAACTACTTGTGGATTCCAAATATTGTATCACATTCTAAATAAATAGACAATGTTAAACTTTCCGATCGAATAATCAAAAACCCAAGATTTCCCAAATAGTTCTCAACACCTGAAATTAGTTTAAAAACATCCATCACATTCCACAGTACCAATGGTCCAGCCGTAGAAGGGTCAAGCCAACGCCTCACATGTGGCAACGCCGTACTGCCCCAAACCCTAAGGTTCAGAGGTGGTTCAGACGGTCACATAATCGAGTTAAGGTTTGTTGTCTTCTAGAGGGTCCACCGCGTTACTTGCACGACTTAGAACGTTCTTAAACTATGGAAAAATCCAACACTTGGAAATTTTCCGGTAGGGGAAAAAGTGAGTTATTGTTATCCAATCGAACTTTTTAATACGTTCTAAAAATTACCCGGACAAAATAAACGAAGTTAAACTTTCCGATCGAATCAACGAGCTCCCAATACAACCCAAAAAACTCAACACTTGAGTGGAATTAAAAATTCCCAGAATAATTCAAAAGTACCCAGGAATCATACTGTGAAGCAGTGGGCCCTAAGGACACTGTTCGGACCGCGGAACCGCCACCACGTGCGTGGTTTGGCCGCGGTTCCGCGGTCACTTGATTGACTTAGGGGTCCGTACTTCACAGTAATTCTTAGGTTTTCCTGCTTATTTTTCTGAGTATTTTTAATACGAAAAAATCAACTTTCTAAAAAATTTCCAGAGAAGGGGTTCGTATCGGGGTTTCGGGGTTCGATCGGACTTTAAACTTCGCCTAGACTTCTCCTAAAGCTCTAGCTTGGCTCTGATACCACTGTAGGGTTGCTAGGCACACGCATAAGGGTCTACGACGCATCAACCATGCCCGATTTAAAATTTAGCCGTGCCGAACAACCCTAACCAAGATCTTTAAACTAGAGATTAGGCGAAAACAAGCATGTTAAACACTTTAACACTAAGTGAGAGGGATTACAACCTTTGTAGATCTGGTCCTTCACTTCTTAAGCTCCGTGTTAAGGTCCCTTCGCTGTGATCATCATGTTCCGGACTCTCGAAAGGCTCCACGAAGAGAAAGATGCAAGCTTGCTTCCGATCTTCGATAACAAAAATGATCTACCTTGAAGTTTCATTAACACAAGCTCTCACTCACTAAATGAAGTGAACACTCTCATCTAAAGGGCAAGGGTAGATGAGGATGATGAACTAGGATTTTTGCTCTCATGTGTTTTCTTATTCTCATTCATTTTTCATCACAAAATCAAAGCAAGAAAGCTTTTCATGAAGAACTCAAGCAAGAAGAAGATGAATAATGATTTGTGATGAATAATGAAATGTTGTCATAAACATTTATGCAACCATGGTTCAAGTAACCTTTGTAGAGATTTAACTAGGGCTAGGGTTTAGGTTGGGTTAAAACATGAGTCACTTAAAAATATCAAGCACAAATATCTTTGTTCATGACAAAAAGAGAAGCTTCTAGAAACTACAAGAATGTGCTAACCCAAATCAAACCCTAACCTTGTTTAATCTCCACTAATCATATTGCATTAATAATTATAACATGTTACAATATTATATATCACATATACAATATTTATTGTAACAAAATAAAATAATACAATTAACATATATCGCATATATATCAATGTATTACACGAGTGAGAAAAAGAATCTTTTAGTGAGCTAATATTAGTTAATGTAATTTAATATATCATACATATTATTATACATTAAATTATCGAATCAACACTTGATCCGAAAATATGGCTATATCGCATATAACCGACTAATATATCTTTTACCGATTCATCGAATCAACACTTGATCCGATGACCCGGCTGATATCAAATATCGCGAGAATAGAATACGGTATCTCATATCGTATTATCCTCGGTCCCGCACATATCACATATATGCTCCTACTCCATTTTTCCTGAACTAAGAAACCTCTGGTAGGACTGTAAAGAATCGTCAATACGCCGGCAGTAGGTGATGATCATATCAAACACCCACAAGCTGCAAGCGGTCAGCTAACCATAACAGCCACCCAGGTATTGAGCGCTCAGAAGATCAACAAGCAAGCTTGTATATTCTCCTGTGAATCCAATCAGTAACACTCCCGTACAGTCCGGTCTCGTCGTCTTATATGTCGCATATCTCGCCTAGGGGTGGTAAACGTCAGACCCCAGTAGCTTGATAAGTCATGTCGATATGAGGTCTATAACAGTTCGAGATACTACTGATAACACTTACCAGTAAATCTCAGCAACCCTGGCCAGGGATTTCCAGTTATAGCCAATCGAACACAGCGCAACATCAACTCCCTATACCGGGAGAGACGAATCCCCTCCTATCGCTCATTGCCTCCATGTGATTCGGGACTGTACCCAAAAGCCACCTTTTTGCATGCCCTCTTGGACGTGGTATGATGGAAATCAAAGCACAGTGGGAATCACACAAGACTCTATGACGATCTCGGGTCAACAGACTACTCTGTACCAGTGTCACCGGAGAACTGCCATCTGACGTGAGGTATAACACCATCTGGGAGTTCTCGGCAAGTCCGTTCAGTATACCAAGTCTCTACTGAGCACCCGTACACCATCCTTGATGTCAAACACCGATGGATATGGGATCATCCATCGCCCATCATATGGGTCAAGATGCGTATACGCTAGTCTACTCTGGTGTATCGATGCCCCGTCTCGATACACCCTCGATTAGGAACAGTTATAGGATGTACTCGTCGACTACCGTGGCCCCACTAGTATGATCTCATCATAGTCCCAGTAGTCGAGTACATATCCTAAGGGCTTTATCAACATGTAACATAGAGACAATCAGAGTACATGTTAAGATAAAGTACAATCAGATAGCATACTATCATGTCGAGCAAGAAAGTCTTCCCTATATATGTCCAAGCATCCATTACAATATACATCATATGTACAGTAATGGCCTCTAGGGCATACATATAACTAACACCATATTGGCGCACATACATATTGTACACTCATACTTGCGTATATATCCACTTGTACATCCATATTGGCGTACATACATTTTGTACACCCATACTTGCGTACATACATAATTGCACATATATAGATGATGCTGGCTTGATTTTGAGATTTAGGAACCGCATGATATATTTTAAAATGGGATTCATTTTAAGAGCGGTTTCCCTCGATATGTGCATATTACAATTTTCTATTGCATGATACATGGATATGCTTATTTCTATTATATGTCGCATACATCATGCTTTATGATTTTACGCATTGAGATATGCCGTTTTCATGAGATTTCTGGATTTGAGAACAATGGCAATTTCAAAAGAAAGCATGTACTGTTTTAAAAACCCTGTTTCTCTTGATATGATATTTCAGTGAATCCACCATGTGTTTTCTCGATTCTAAGAGTGGCATGTGAAACCCGATTCGAGGAGCGGTAGGCACCGTCTGCGGGTACATGGTGGACCCGGTGAGGTACCCCGGGGCAAGAAGACTCGTATATGTTAGACGGTGAGCCTGGCAGGGGAGAACTTTCTACCGGTGATAGTGTGTGGGCTCGGAGGATATCCGGAGGATACTGACCGGAGTCAAGAGATAAGATGGGCCGATCCGGACTGACGGAGCCCGAGATATGAGGATTTACGTATCGATGCTGGACACGGGTTTCATGATATTTTCGGGTGTCGATGTTGGACACCCAGGTTCCATGATTTTGATGTGTCACGAGGGACACCGTTTATTTATATCCTCATACTTACATGCATACATACATTGATTATATGGTTGGACGAGATCCACATGCATACATACATTGATTATATGGTTGGACGTGATCCACATGCATACAGACATTGGTTATATTATTGGATTATATCCGCATACATATAGGTATTGATTACATTGTTAGCACATATGATGACCTGGTCACCCTAGATATCATAGTATTACCTTTATGGCATAGTTGACCTAGGAGTCGTTGTTTATTCGATTTCTACTTGTAGACATGTCACGACCTGAAATAGCACGTGACTGGCCCTTGAATCATATGAAGTCTATAGGACCCCATCTAATTCAAGTAAACCAAAAGCCCAGAAATCTAAAACCATTTTAAAGAAAGAAGTGAAGAAAACATGTTTTAAAACAAGTGGGTTTAATAGCATAATCCGAATTATGCGTTTTTAAAATCCTAAGTCTTTTCTGAAAATTTCGGCAGAGTTTCCTTTGTAAATACTGACCCCGAACGGGGGTAAAACATGACTAATATATAAATCACTGATAAAAGGCATCCCCAAGCGGGAGCTAGCTCTTCGTCAATCGACGGTCACAACCACGCAAGCAATATAATATACAACGCTGAAGGGAGAGGATCAAACTCAAAAGGAAACTTAAAATAATCAAGAAAACCATACTAATAATACAAGCGCGACTCTACGGTCCAAAGAATACACAACTGGTTTTCTAAGTCTAAAATAAATGTACAAGTCTGGTTGATGGAATTTTTCTAGATACAACTGAAAATAAATAAGTACAATGGTGGTCACGATGCGAGTGAACCCACCTACCAAAAGCAATCACCCGGAATAAAGGAATGTGCCAACAAAGCCGCCAAGGAAAAACCTGTACGGCAAAACCTGCAAGAAACTGTGGTACAACGGGGGTGAGTTGTCAACTTATGAGTAGAAAACATCACAGAGCAGAAATCGTATGTATGACTCCATCCTAGGTCAATACGATCAGTAATATACATCCTCAATATGATAAAATCTGAAGCATGATAAGGTGGCAAAGGTAAACATCTACACATAAGTGTAATACCAAGTGCTCGTGTCAGTGTCTCAGGTAGCAACATATCATAAATATGAGGTGTGATCAATATAATCATCATGAAATCAGTGTCAACTATGTCATGAAGTCTATAAGTATGTGGATATCATCCAACTATGAAATCAATGCCTACATGTATGTGGATCTCGTCCATGTGTCAACCAATGACACAACAATATCATGCATGTAAAAGTCATAAAAGCATTTGCCTGAAGGTATAAGGATATAAATCAGCGTGTGTCCCTCGCGTCATATCAAAATCATGGAACCTGAGTATCCAGCATCGATACTCGAAACATCATGAAAACCGTGCCTAGCTTCGACACGTAAATCCTCATATATCTCAGGCGCCGCATCCTCAGATCGGCCCTCAGGCGCCGCATAATCTGGTCGGCCCTCATATCCATCTCACTAATCCGGTCGGTATCCTCCGGATAACCGCCAATTCCAAATACTATCACCGGTAGGTAGTGCTCCCCCGCCAGGCTCACCGTCTAACATATACGAGTCTTCTTGCCCCGGGATACCTCACCGGGTCCACCATGTACCCGCAGACGGTGCCTATCGCTCCTTGAATCAGTTTCATATGCCACTCTCAGAACCGAGAAAACACATGGTGGATGCACTGAAATATCATATCAAGGGTAACCATGTTTTTAAAAAAATGCATACTCTCTTTTGAAATAACCACGGTCCCCAAATCCAAAAATCTCATGAAAACAACATATCTCAATGCGTATAATCATAAAGCATGATGTATGCGATATATAACAGAAATGTAAGCATATCTGTATATCATGCAACATGGAACAGTAATATGCACATATCGAGGGAAAACCGCTCTTTTAAAATGAATCCATTTTTAAAATATACCTTGCGGTTCCCAAATCTCTAAAATTAAGCCAGAATCATCTATGTATGTGCAAATCGGTATATATGCAAGTATGAGTGTACAATATGCATGTGCGCAAGTATGTCATGCAAGGGGTCATATCCTGATGCAACAGTCTTACTGTGTAGTGACATGGAAGTTATCGATGATGAAGTGTGTGAGCCGGCAAGCAGGTGTACATGGAACATACACATCATCAATAATGGTGCTGGTGTCCTGACAGCATGGGTTTAATATAACAATAAACACATTTAAACATGCAATACAATGTGAATAGCAAGAATATGCGGAAAATGAATAATAAACACAACAGTGAAGATTCTACATCAATATATATATATATATATATATATATATATATGTCATACAGTTTTTGCCATTTGAAATAATATGAATCGTGGTGTTTAGAAAAATAAGGGCTATGATGTTTTTTGGAAAAGATTCGTCTTTTGAAAATATCCGTAGAATCTCTTGGCCTGTCTTTAAAATACTCACGATTCGCTAGTTTTGCAATAGGTATGACTCGAGTCTTGTTTAACATCTATAAGTAAACTATGGGACTAATCGAAAGGTAAGGAAACCACCTAAATCTGAGTCGATACATATAGATATAATAGTCGATGATCCCGCGCCAATAGTATCACATACGATACAATAAATATCATGACATCCTCGAGTCAAGAGTGCGGATCTATCATCAATAAGGCTCGTACGATAACTCCATCGTACGGCACCCCAATCTAGGTACGGGTCGAATATCATATATATCTCATCAATTATCCGGAATGCTTATCATCATATCTCATGAACTGGGGGTACTAATCTATGTCTAGTATAAACTGATACCAACTGCATATATATATATATATGCGTGTATGAAAACACACGCCTAAAGGCCCGCTAAAATCTCATGTCGTATCTCATAATACGAACCACATCATATCACCGATCTCATAGCACCATGCCCAATCTCATCGACTCATCTCCAAATACCATGTACAATCCTCATCATCCATGTATAAGTATACGTATGTACATATACATCTCCCTATAACCGCACAGGTAAAACAATGAAAACATGTGTATGTGTGTGCGTGTGGGTGTAAACTTTATTCTAAGGTTCGCGACTAAACCAACTAATGACGCTATCATCCAATTACACTAAAGTTATCCATGGCTTCCCAAAGTCTATCTAGATAGTCATAAACTCATAAAAAAACATATAATTATATATCCATCTAATATATATACCATACACTATGCTACGAACTGCAGGGGTGTTATACGCCATCCACCCGACTTCCCCCGTAGTTATAATCTACTCATATGATCTTCGTTTGCCGATGCCGACATCGCCACGCGCTTGCTTGTCGTCTCGAAGTTCATAAGGGGGTACCTACATGTCACAACATATCGTATCGCATTAAAATCCAAATCGAAACCAAAACGACACGCGGAACTCACATATGTCAAAACCTATGGTTTGCCCTCGCAACTTAACCAAATAACACCCGATAGAGACATACGAACGTCAAGTGATCGATGCTAAACATAAATACCAAAACTTGAATTCATAAACAACACTAATACAAGGCAGAAACCAAGAAAACATGCCCCATATTTTAGTTCAGGTGCAAACTAGGTGCATAAATAATACTGGGGTGAAGTATATAGGATATATGACCTACAGAAGCAACCAGGGCACCCAAGTCACCCAAGTGGCCGGCCACACCCTAAGAATTTCCGACCTGCTCAGTTTTGGGTGGAGGTATGGGGTTCGTCTTGTAAGTCCATGCTACCTCTCCAGGTACTTTCGGGAATGCAGAATTTGGTAAAAAACGATTTTTACGGAGGTGGTAACATGGACCTAAAACCCGGATCTTGGTTAAACATCTATCTAGCAACCTAACTACGAGTTTCTAGCTACTCGGTTAGGGGGTTATACCTTGCTTGTCTTGAACTCCTTCGTCTTCAAGCTCTGATGGTGGTCCGGAATGGCTTCTTCTCGTCGTCTCCGTACGCCGAAGATAGATCCACCTGAAAGCTCCAACCTTTAGCTCCTTCTTCGTTCTTTGAAGAAACTAGTTCACTTGATTTGCTAAACCTAGTGAACTAGAATGAGTAGAGAAGAATTAGAATGGGATTTTATCTATGGTTCTTGATTCTCAACTCATGAGACAAGAGAACCATAGATTAAAGAGAGGGAGCAAGAGCAAAAGGGTGAGAGCAAAAGGAGAGCTCAAGTACAAGAGAGAGAATGAGCAAGAAAGAATGAGGCTCTCTTTTGTCTTTCACCCTCTCATCATCCAAAGTCATGATAACTCATCATACTAAAAAAGTCTTATGTGATGGTTTGAAGCAACCATAACCATATCATTTCATGCACTCATTTTACACAAATGAGCAAGCAAGAAAAAGTCTTTTCCATGAAATGATGGCTATGGTTATCATGATGGTCAACTAGTCAAGCCTAGTCAACCGGTCAACAAAGTCAACAAGTTAACAAAAGTCAACAAGTCAACAAAGTCAACAAAAGTCAACAACCATGTCACCATAATACTTAATTAATATAATAGTTAATCACATATCATATTCTCATTAGGGTTGATCAAAAGGTCAATAGTCAACGGTCAACTGTCAACAACCCTAATGAGAATCCACTGCCTCTGTCTTCCTGTCAACTGTGCATACACACCCGCATCCGCGTTCCGAGGAACACGAATGCAAACTGGATAAATCCAATCCCATAAGGTACACTAGGATCTGGCTTAAACCAAAGCCCGCTAGTGTAAACTGTCCGGACACTGTACGCGCACAAGTGCACGGATGTGACCGAACCCTGTCGCAAAACCATGCGACCTATCGCAATACCATACGACCTCTACTCTTTTGCCTAAAGGCGAAAAGCTTTCTGTGTGGGACTCTAAAGACTCGACACTACGCTGGCAGTGGGTTTAACCACAGACCGCAAGCGGCACTAGCTGTGCGTAACGGTCCCCAGGTAATGCCGACAAGAAGACCGACGAGGCGAAACCCATCTGAACTCCTACTGAGCCTGAGTGTGACATTCTCCGTACAGTCCGGTCTGTTCGTCTGATACATCGCATGGCGGGCCTAGGGGCGGTAAACGTCAGTCCCCCAATAGCGGTACAAGTCGTGCCGGAGCGAAGCCCAAAACACCCTGAGATAACACTGGAAACCTACCAGTATATCTCGTTTGCCCTGGCCAGGGACTACTCGTGTAATGGCTCTCCTAGACACAACGCGATGTCAACCCCCAATACCGGGAGAGACGAATCCTGTCTAACCGTCACTGCCTCCAAGTGCTTCGGGACTGCACCCAACCACTACCTGTTTGCACGACTCCTTTGAGCCGTGGTAGGGTAGTGATCAAAGTACAGTGGGAACACACCCGAGGCGAAGTGACAGTGTCAAGTCAGCGGACTAAGCTGTACTCATGTCACCTGGGAACTGATAACTGACGATAGGTATAATACCAACTAGTCAGTTCCCGACGAGTCCTGTCCAGTGTACCCGTAACCTAACGAGCACCCGCATACTATCTTAAGTACGACGTACTGACGGCTGTGGGACAGACCGTCTCCCACACTGGGATGAGAAGCGCATGCGCTGGTCTACTCCGGAGTATCGATGCCCTGTCTCGATAGTCCTGTGACCAGGGACCTGCATAAGGATGTGCTTATAGATTACCCAGCCCCACTAGTGTGACGGCCATCACATCGCTGGTAATCAAGCAAAGATCCTAAGGGCTCCACTAATGTGTATAGGCGATATACAAAAATAAACACATGTACACATTGAAGTAGAAACAAACCAAGTAGCATACTACTATTTTGAGCAAGATTGTATATACAAGGTGAATATCCCAAGCATCCATTAAGTAATATACAAACCAGTATGATACAGTAATGGCCTCTAGGGCATATACACTAACACGTCTTGCTACAGTGGGTTCCTAAGGTCAATTCTAGTCAACTGGGGTTGTTTGCTCATCTCGTAATTAACCCAGGTCATCCCAGATTCCCCTGCACACTTTAAGTTCTCACAAACCGACATGAAAAGTTCTATTTTTCTGTATTTTGGTTTTCAGGTTTGATTAGGTCTGGTTTTCTTGCAATTGGGGGGGGGGTTTAAGATCACCACCAAGGCTTTATTACACTAACACTACTCAAGAAACCCTTAACCCTCACTAGGGATTTCCAAAGTGCACTAAACACCACTTAATCGTATTTAAACATGAAAAGAAGCTTAAGCAAATGAAATACTATACTATTTGTGAAGGGATTACCTCATTTGGCACTCATGAATCCCCTAGAGCACCAAAATGCAAACTTTCTTGGTCCAAAATGTAGCTTGTGAGCTTGTGCACAGTTTTTGTGAAGTGGGGATGGAATTTTGGTGAGTTTTTGATGACGAAGTGAGGGTTGAAGAGGGGGAGGGAGGAGGTGCTGCCATGGGAGTTGAGGGAGGAGAGAAAAGATGAAGAGGATGAAGAATGAAGACTAGGTCAATGAACCCCTCACTTCACTCTCTCTTCTCTCTCATGCCCATACCTTACTATTCTACTTTTTGAATCCAATTTCTTTTCTTTTCATTTTCCTTTCTCTTTTCTTAAAATCAAAAACCATGCATGAATGAAGAAATAACCATGAAGGAAAAAGCAACAAGTGTTAAAATTGACATGTGCATGCCATGTGCACAAAACACGCTTAAAGTCCGATTAGCGATTTTTAATCGCGATTAGCACTAAAATAGTGTCAAATAAATCATAAACTTTAATAATTTGCGTGAATCACATAAAGCACCCTCTTTTCAGTAATTTCCATAATTTTCCAATTTTTTCCCAATTTATCGGTATTTAATTATACCGCAATACTAAAATATTCAATATATTTTTTTATTAAATTATAAAAATTCCCAAGAATAATATTTTATTTTTCTGAAATGTTACAATCTTCCCCCTTAAAGAAATTCGGTCCCCGAATTTAAATTTAAATCCCTCAAATACTAAAACATTTTAGTGAAAAGTCCAAGTCGTCGGGGCTCCGAAATCATTAATACATAAAACGCATCATAGCGCAATGCATGCGCATGAACAATGAGCAGATAACTCCAAATCAAAACTTCGTCAAGTATCTCGCAATCATCGAAGTCATGGTGAAGAAACAAATGTCAAATCCAAAACGAAACCAATATGATATACATCAAAACTATACATGTAAACATCTAAAGGAAATGCATGCCAAACCTTTCATGTTGCTGTGCGATGCGCGTATTACGGCACAGTGGCGGGCGTCTATTGTAAGAAAATAACTATATATACTTATCCTTTGTTTAATATATACGTCCCACCGTTTTTGATAATAATTTAGAAGGGTTTCCTTTTCGTAAAAGTTTCGTGTCATCTCAGACACGTAGGTAAATACTGAGACTATAGCTCTTTCTTAGGAAATCCCTTCGATATCTATTAATGCATGCAAAATATATCCAGGTACTGTTCTCTGACTAGTCCTACTCAGCTACTATATCAAGTAGTAAATATCATAAAAATGTACTGCACCATAAGAAATCAATCCAAAATGTGCATAAGAATGCCGCGTGCGTCTGGTGTGCACGGAAATCAAAATCCATGAATGTACCATACACATGCACAAAACAACATCTAAGTGCAACGGGTGTGCACGAAACACCTGTAAGAGGAAACGGTGTGCCTGACAGTAATATCAGGTGCATCTGATATGCACGAAGAATCTCGATTTAGTGCATCTAGTGTTCACCAAAATCACATCTCATAATATGTGTCCAACATGCGCGAAAATCCAAATCTGGTGCACCTATCATGAATGAATAAAATCTAAATCATGTGCACCCAACATGCACGAAATCACAAAACCCAATATCAAGCGCCAAACATGCGCAAAATCCAATCCAAGCGCGTCAAATATGTTGGAGATAGTGCCCTCAGAGTTAATTATTGGATCACAGGCACGTGATTGCAATGATTGAGAGAGGACCTATACCATTAGAACAGTCTTGCTCAAGATGATAGTATACTATCTGGTTTATCTTTATCATGATGTACTGTTTTAGGTGACCATACAGGTCGCTATTACACGTTGATAGAGCCCCTAGGATTCTTTCTTGACTGCCAGCGGTATAAGGGCGATCATATACGTGGGAGCTGGGGACTATAAGTACATCCTTAAAAGGTCCCTAGTCGTGGGAGTTTTCGAGACAGGGCATCGATACTCCAGAGTAGACTAGTGTATACAGTCGAGACCTCGACGAGGGGCGGTGGCTGGTCTCACAAGCCACTGGTGTCAGTTGGTTCACCTAAGATGTATACAGGTGCTCATTGGGTTATGAGTACATCGGACAGGACTCGCCGGGAACATGCTAGTTGGTCTTATACCAGACGTCAGATAGCAGTTCCATGGTGACATGTGTACGGGTTAGTTCTTCGACCTGAGATCGTCATTTGTCTCGTGTGAGTTCCTACTGTACTTTGATTACTACCCTACCATGCTCAAAGGAGACGTGCAAACAGGTTTTAGTTGGGTATAGTCCCGAGCCACATGGAGATAGTGAGCGGATCTTCAGGGGTTTGTCTCTCCCGGTATTGGGAGTGAGGTCGCGCTGTCTCTAGGAGAGCCATTACACGAAGTCCTTGGCCAAGGCAGGAGATTTACTGGTAGGTATTCCAGTAGTATCTCAGGGTGTTCTGGGCTACACTCCGACACGACTTGTACCGCTTTTAGGGGTCTGACTTTTACCAACCCCCTAGGCCCGCCATGCGATGCTCATAGACGAACGGACCGGACTGTACGGATTTTTTCACGGACAGGCTCAGTAGGGTGTCAGCATGAGTTCGCTCACAGACGTCCCTTTTGGTCAATACCTGGTAGCCCGTTACGTATGGCTAATACCTCTGACGTGCTAGTGGTTAAATCCACAACCAAAGTATTGACGAGTCTTTAGAGTCCCCCACAGACCGTTTTCTCAAGTTTCGGGCAAAACGCTGTAGAGGCCGTATGGAGATATGGCAGGGTTCGATCATATACGTGCGGTATTGCACTGATCATGATCGGACGGATAATACTAGTGGGTTTTGTTTTAAGCCGGATCCTAGTATTGTACGGTGTCGATTTTGTTTCATTGCATTTGTATTCGGTCGGAATAAAAATGCGGGGATGTATATGCACTCGCGGGTTTTTCCTTTAATTTATTACGGGATCAGTTTTTTTGAAGTTGCCAGTTTGCATTCCGTTTCGGCCATATTTCCTTTGTTCCTTCATAGCCGGATTTTTCTGATGGAGGGGATAATTTGCATATTTGTAAATTAGCAATTGTGGAGGGTGTCTTTTGTGATTTGAGGCATTATGAAGGGTATAGCATTATTAGATTCTCTTTGAGTCAATTCTTTTGCAATTAATGAGATGGGATTTGATTAGAAATTGTTGTGACCTTTTCTCCTCTTTATCACCCATCTCTTTTCTTATGGTCACCTCACACTCCTCTTGTCCTCACCCCCTTGGTAATTTTCTCTCCTCCATATATGATAGGGCCGGCCACTTCATGAGAGGGGAGAGGATTCATTTTCTTGTGGTGGGAAAATTTTGATTTATCTCACATTTTTTGGCTTGCAACAAAAACACACCATCATTCTCCAAAGTTCATTCCACATTCATCATATATGGAAACTTCATACCCGCTAGAGACAAAGCTTTCTACACTTCATCTACAGCATCCTTGGGTACGTCGACTCGCCAACTTCGTGCTCGAGTTGCCTCGGTCCAGAGGTAGGAGCCGGTAAAAGAACTTGGCGATGTGGTGCCCGTTCCGATGAGGAGATGAAGACCGGAGATTCCGCGAGGAGATCGGAGTGGAGGCCGAAGACCGAAGGACACGGATCAATCGGTATAGCTTCCTACCCATTCTTTAGTTTGCTAGTTTTAGGTTAATGGCCCGATCCGGGTTTTATAGTGCGCGGTAGTGCCGGTTTTCAAGTTTTTTGTAAAAGTTTGGTTTCCGCATTTTGGCCTCGGATTGACGGCCGGGGCGCTGCCGTGCCTTTACATTGGTATCAGAGCCACGCCATTAACCTATTCTAGCTTGCTCTAACGTGTTTACAAGTTCGATTGATCGGATTTTCCAAAAACCGCGTTTTTCATGCATCAGTTTTCTGTCGAATTTTTTTTTGGCTCGAAATTTTTTTTAGTACATTGCAGAATTACGAGTGGGGTTTTTTAAGCATTCTGTGAAAATTTGGTCGGGTGACGTCACTGTTTCACCACGGAACCGCGGCTAAACCAATGCATTGGCCGCGGTTCCGCCGCCACTTTAACTCTTCACAGCACCAAATTTTTACAGTGAGCTTCTGTGTTGGAAATGGGGTTTTTGGAATGTTCTTTTTGGGCCCAGATTTTCTTTGAGTGGTACAGTAGTGCTTGGGGCCCACTTCGGAAAATTTAGTTGATCGAAAATTTTAAACATGTTAGTTCACAGTATTTACATTATATCTGCGACCGTGAATGTCATTTGATCGGTAAATCCTATCTAACTGCTATAGCCCTTTTAGACGGATTTGCGAACGTGACATTCACGTTGATGTTCTGTGTTGTGCTGTGATGTTGCGGATTTGTCATGGGGATAGCCTGGATGCAATGTTAGTACAGTTTGGTTTTTTTTATGTACATTTGATATTGCGGGGCGAGCGTCCGACATGTGGACTGCCGTTACTGTCTGTTTGTACATTATTCTTTTGGGGCACGACCGGGCTGAGGTCGATGTACCCGTTGTATATATTTTTACTTTCTGTATTAGGATTACACCGCGGAGGGGTGCACGGATAGCCGGGTTCTAGAGGGCAACGGGCCCGCATCTCATGACTTTAAGACGGAGGGGCCTTTACTTTATAATTGGCGGGCTATTCGCCGCACTCGTAGGGGGTATAAGTTGACCCAGGAGGGGTGCCTAAGTTACCGGATTCCGTGAAGTGCTGGGTGGTCCATTCACGTAGTTGAAGGGGGCTTCCTCGCTTCAGGTTTTGGCGGGTAACTTTCCGCTCCTGTAGGGGTCTAGGATTTCATTGCACAAGCTATCCACATGACCAGGGGAACGTCGGGTTTCAGTAGCGGCTCTATGAAACCCGGGGATCCCAGATATCTGTATTGTTCTGTGATGCTTATTACTTTTCTGTGATGTTGCATTTTATCACGCCTTGAGCGAATATTATATATTGATATATATACTAGTAGATGTTGTATATGTTTTGCATCCGCGCTAGTCCAGTCCCCACTCTGTCGTTAGTTAAGTAACCTAACGGGTGATGACGGGACCAAGTGGCGAATGCGGATGGCATATACGTACATCATTATTTTCATTCTTTTGTGGTGTGATCTATTGATGGGACTGCATTGATTCGGATAAATGCAAGCTAAACAAACCTATTCTGATGTTGTTGGAACAATTTTTCAAAAAGCTGTTATTGCCAGGACGTTCTCTTTTGTTTTGCACAGTGGTATTCGGTTATGAATATCCAGCACCTCAGTCGACGAGGCAAGGGCCGAGATCCCTTCACCGGGAGTGACCCCTTGGACAGAAGTTTGCGTCAGGGCAATTACTTCACTATAGTCGAGTACTTTTGCTTTGCATCATGGTATTCAGTTGGAATATCCCGCACCTCATTCTACGGGGAAAGAGCCGAGATCCCTTCACCGGGAGTGACCTCTTTAGCAAAGGTTTTCGTTACTATATTTTTAAAAGCTATCCGGTTCCTTCAACGATATCAAGTACATTACGTTAAAGGTTTTTCGCCAAAAACCATTCGTAGCCCTCCGTCATTTCAGTTAAATATTCGGTAGTATTCAAGCTATGTATTTTGACCTATGCCAAGGCATAGTGATTGGTAGCTGAAGGATATTTATCTGTTGCATAGATAGATGCGTTGGTTTGAGACAGTCGTATAGCCTTGTTGGCCCTAGTCAAGGGTTTGTACGGGTGGGTTCAAATTAACCTGGACAATGACGGGTAGAACTTGACAGTGACTTATGATTTGTTGGCCTTAATCAAGGTCATAAGAGCATGGGGCAAAAATCACATCGGGAATTTCTAAAGAAACTGAAACTTTCCGGATATGTGCATACCTTCTGGAGTGTGATAACGTGAGCGGATTCCATCACGTTATCATGCGATGATAGTTGGATCCCGATTCCCACTGATGAGTTGGTTTACTCCTCGGGTGATCCCGACTAATTCTTCTTTCAGGTTTGGGGAAGAATTTGACGTTACAGTGGGAGGTTTCCTGATTAGATAAATTGATAACCATTCTGATCAAGCTTAGAGTGCACGTTGAGTGTTTCTTTTCTCTCTCTCTTTGGCAGCGACCATGGCCCGACCCATGACTATGACTCAGTGACCAAGTTGACCGAACCTTCTTAAACACTGGCTTTGGATTGTCAGAGTTGCAAACCTCATTGCCACTCCTACTTTTACCCTTTTCTTCAGGACACCCCGTATTACTACGAACGTCCACTTCCATTAGATAAAACCATCGTATGGTTATATACGAACTCGAATTTATTCGAGGATGGTTTCCGGTTCTGGAGAAAACGAATAGGACTATTCAGTTGTCTTTTCCTTTTACCTTCTCTCAGGTTGTGAGTGCTCCTTGGATTAGGGGATAGTACACCCGTTACGCAAATTGGATGGTCTTCTTCCAAACCATAGGCAGGTGCCGAACGGTAGGGAACGAAAAAAGCTGATTAGCCTAAGTGTGGTGTACAGAAGGTTTTAAATTAAGACAAATAAAGGGATTAGTGAGAGGGCAAAGTAAATTGCGACTGCTATTCACGACCAAACCAAGTATTTCATTACCACTCCCACATCACCTTTGTATTTCTCCAGAACACTCCGTATCGCTATGAAGATCCACAGTTTATTGGATATTCCATCGTATGGTTATATACGAACTCGAAAGGAACTTGTTCCAGTTCGGAGATGGATTCTGGTTCAGGAGAAATAGGAATAAGGTTTATTCGGTTGTCTTTTATCTTCACCTTCTCTCGCATTGCGAGTGCTCCTAGGATTAGGACAGTACACCCATTATGTTTATTGGATAGTCTTCTTCCAAACCATAGGCTGGTGCCGAACGGTAGGGAAGGAAGAAAACCATTTAGCCTAAGAGGGTGTACAGAAGGTAATGACTAAAGACATATAAAGGGATTTGGAGAGATGGCAAAGAAATATACGGTTACAGTTGTGAATCTGGATAATGGAAGAGGCATTACTAGGAATACCCGGATACCCCTACGAAACATTTCAATGTTTCAGTTTCACTGTGTATTGTTAAAAGAAAACTGATTTCCCAATTAGCACTTGCTCCAGGGTATGTATTTACCAGGTATGATTCTCACATCTGTATGGTTTTACAGATGATGAGTGGGAGTAAGTTATTGGGAATTAGGTGATCATCTTATTATATCGGAATTCGTTGTAATTGGTGATATTTGAGGAAATCGCCTGGGCTGTTTGCCGGACGACAAATATTTGGTTTTGAATATCCGTTGTTATGCACCAATTTCAAATTGATATATCTGTACGTCTATTTTTATAGAGTGAGATATACCTTTTTGAAATTATATCTATGACATTTACCTTTATCAGTGGATGGTTAGGTAAGGAGCATTAAACAGCGGTGTAATTCTTTATAACCAACGTACTGTTTTCAACCTACGACACACAGGGAATGAGTTATTAGACTCAGGGGACTTATACAGAGTATTGTATGTTGTCCAGTGTCCATGAGGACATAGGGGATGGTACTCGTACTATATTCTGTTTACTTGTGACTTCTCTGGTTCTTAGACATGTGTTTCGTAGAAATACAAGGTCCAAGTTTTGAGAAGTTATAGGTATAAGAGTAAAGTAGAGAACCAGATGTTGCAAGTATCAGGATTCTTCAAGGTGATCGAAGATGTAGATACTTGTGTATGGTATTCAGATGATAGTAATTATTAAGAGAACTTGCTTCTCTTTCAGGTTACTCATAATTGTAAGTATTCCTAAGTTGAGTAATGCTGATCGGCCTCTTTCCATTTAGTTGACATGCACTGGAGACAGCTGCATGATTTGAATTTGGTTTAATTAAATCAGTGCCTCTATTTCTATATTGGATATAGAACAGTTCATATCTTAACGATGTTAAGATACGGGGAGTTGTCCGTCTTATGCATAAAACCAGACTCTGGATAACTCAAGGCACGTTTCTGTAATGGCTGTTTGTGGGTTGACCCGGGCTATGACGAGGGTTGACTTTCTACCATCTGGAAGATCAATAGTGATATTGTTCTTGACTCGCCACAGTTTTAATAAAAATGGATTTTTTCAGAAAACAGTAGTAGGAGTATGGTAGAACTAGAAGTGATTACAGAACCGCAAACGATTACTGAAAATTTGATAAGAACCTAAACATTCAATCTGATTTGACATTCCATTAGCCACTCCGCAGATATGGTGGGTAACCTCAGACACCCGAGAGGCACTCCGGTAGCCTCAAGGACGGTGACAGGGAGGTTCTTGTTTACCCAGACTTTCCATTGCTGTTGTTCCAGACTGTGAGACCCGGCAGGAGGATGAGTATAGCGTCGTTCTAAACTAGCTTTAGAAGTGTATATCTATATGACTCTGCCAGAGGGTTGTCGTAGTCAGTGGGAGCAGCGGAAGCATAGTGGACAAGTGGCTTATGTCTATTTATAGACTAAAGCAGATACAGCGGAGATAGATCATCTATTTCTGATGTGAAAGTCATAGGTTTGACTTCATCAGAATAAGGGGTGGATCTGTTAAGAAGGTAGTAGGGTGTGATGTCCTGGTATTTGGATGACATACACAGAGTAGGAAAAGAAACTCCTATACTACGATCGGTTATACTTTGGTTGTCACACAGTGGTTTCTCTAGATAGGATATTAATCCAGTCCTGGAGAAACATTCGGAAGCAGTTTTAGAACATAAGTGGATATTCTAGGGATATGATAACATCAGCCTCATTCAAGTGACAGTTATCGTTCCAGGCTTCCAAGGTGACCTGGATGACAGAGTGACTGTCAGAGTTATAGTTTTCCCTCTGACGAGGGGCAGTATTTTGGATAGGTGGTCCAAGCGGATACTGAGGGAGGCATGACGCAGGATACTGATTAAGTTCAGTTGACGACACAGTCTGAGAAGTTTGGATTTGGAGTTCATTTATGAACTAGGTCCCATCAGATATCCAGACATACTCTAAGACAGGTATTGCTCATTTCGGGAAATGGCTTTCTCCGCGAACTTGAGATAAAGAGAGACATAGAGAGAAACATTAGAGCGGATCCACTCACTGAGGCTATTCCTCGAATGCATTGGTTTCAAAAACAGGTTTTGTGAGACTGATTAGTAGAGGAGTTGGGTGTTCGGTATCACACGGGCTGTGAGTATGCGACATCGCAATAATTAGCCTTGAGTGCAAGTGGGCGATTATTGGAGATAGTGCCCTCAGAGTCAATTATTGGATCACAGGCACGTGATTGCAATGATTGAGAGAGGACCTATACCGTTAGAACAGTCTTGCTCAAGATGATAGTATGCTATCTGGTTTATCTTTATCATCGTGTACTATTTTAGGTGACCTTACAGGTCGCTATTACACGTTGATAGAGCCCCTAGGATTCTTCTTGACTGCCAGCAGTATGAGGGCGATCATATACGTGGGAGCTGGGGTCTATAAGTGCATCCTTAAAAGGTCCCTAGTCGTGGGAATTTTCGAGACTGGGCATCGATACTCCAGAGTAGACTAGTGTATACAGTCGAGACCCCGACGAGGGGCGGTGGCCAGTCTCACAAGCCACTGGTGTCAGTTGGTTCACCTAAGATGTATACAGGTGCTCATTGGGTTATAAGTACACCAGACAGGACTCGCCGGGAACATACTAGTTGGTCTTATACCAGACGCCAGATAGCAGTTCCCTGGTGACATGTGTACAGGTTAGTTCATCGACCTGAGATCATCATTTGTCTCGTGTAAGTTCCCACTGTACTTTGATTACTACCCTACCACACTCAAAGGAGACGTGCAAACAGGTTTTAGTTGGGTACAGTCCCGAGCCACATGGAGGCAGTGAGCGGATCTTCAGGGGTTCGTCTCTCCCGGTATTGGGGGTGAGGTCGCGCTGTGTCTAAGAGAGCCATTACACGAAGTCCTTGGCCAAGGCAGGAGATTTACTGGTAGGTTTTCCAGTAGTATCTCTGGGTGTTCTGAGATACACTCCGACACGACTTGTACCGCTTTTGGGGGTCTGACTTTTACCAACCCCCTAGGCCCGCCATGCGATGCTCATAGACGAACGGACCGGACTGTACGGATATTGTCACTGACAGGCTCAGTAGGGTGTCAGCATGAGTTCGGTCACAGACGTCCCTTTTGGTCAATACCTGGTAGCCCGTTACGTATGGCTAATACCTCTGACGTGCTAGTGGTTAAATCCACAACCAAAATATTGGCGAGTCTTTAGTGTCCCCCACAGACCGTTTTCTCAATTTTCAGGCAAAACGCTGTAGAGGCCGTATAGAGATATGGCAGGGTTCGATCATATACGTGTGGTATTGCACGGATCATGATCGGACGGATAATACTACTGGGTTTTGGTTTAAGCCGGATCCTAGTATTGTACGGTATAGATTTTGTCTCATTGCATTTGTATTCGGTCGGAATACAAATGCGGGTATGTATATACACTCGCGGTGTTTTCCTGTAATTTTTTACGGGATCAGTTTTTTTGAAGTTGCCAGTTAGCATTCCGTTTCGGCCATATTTCCTTTGTTCCTTCATGGCCGGATTTTTCTGATGGAGGGGCTAATTTGCATATTTGCAAATTAGTAATTGTGGAGGGTGTCTTTTGTGATTTGAGGCATTATGATGGGTATAGCATTATTAGATTCTCTTTGAGTCAATTCCTTTGCAATTAATGAGATGGGATTTGATTAGAAATTGTTGTGACCTTTTCTCCTCTTTATCACCCATCTCTTTTCTTATGGTCACCCCACACTCCTCTTGTGCTCATCCCCCCTTGGTAATTTTCTCTCCTCTACATATGATAGGGCCGGCCACTTCATGAGAGGGGAGAGGATTCATTTTCTTGTGGTGGGAAAATTTTGATTCATCTCACATTTTTTGGCTTGCAACAATAACACACCATCATTCTCCAAAGTTCATTCCACATCCATCATATATGGCAACTTCATACCCGCTAGAGACAAAGCTTTCTACACTTCATCTACAGCATCCTTGGGCACGTCGACTCGCCAATTTCGTGCTCGAGTTGCCTCGGTCCAGAGGTGGGAGCCCGTAAAAGAACCCGGCGATGTGGTGCCCGTTCCGACGAGGAGATGAAGACCGGAGATTCCGCGAGGAGATCGGAGTGGAGGCCGAAGACCGAAGGACACGGATCGCTCGGTATAGCTTCCTACGCATTCTCTAGTTTGCTAGGTTTAGGTTAATGGCCCGATCCGGGTTTTATAGTGCGCGGTAGTGCCGGTTTTCAAGTTTTTGTAAAAGTTTCGTTTCCGCGTTTTGGCCTCGGATTGACAGCCGGGGCGCTGCTGTGCACTTACAAAATATGTGTAAAATCCAAATCAAATGCATAGAGTGTACGAAATCAATATCAATATCAGAATCGAAATCGACGGTATACAATAAACCTCAATCCAAATTAGGTATACTGCGGTATATAATCTCACTAGCATGTGCATCAATGTGCACAAATCAAATCAAATCACTCAAAGTGCATGAAAACTATGTCGAGAGCATAAGTCAAATAACATGCATGCCCAGGTATGAAATCACAATCAATATCTCAAATGACATCAAAACGAAGTCAGGTGTAACTGTGGTGCACAGAATACGTATCAATGCACTGCAAGCATATGCGAACTATACCAAGTGCAAAACCAAATCGAATGCGTACCATATGCACAAAATCAGCCTAACTGTGTGAAATCCATGAAATCATAAACATGTGTAGCTAAGGCACAAAACGACATTAAGTGCGATACTGTACACAAATCATAGATCAACACAACAGTGTATAAAGCATTTCTCAAGTGTAATAACTATGCACAAAATATAAATACCCTGTTGGATATAGTACCCTCAGAGTCAATTATTGGATCATAGGCACGTGATTGCAATGATTGAGGGAGGACCTATACCGGTAGGACAGTCTTACTCAAGATGATAGTATGCTATCTGGTTTATCTTTATCATCGTGTACATGTTTTAGGTGACATTACATGTCACTATTGCACATTGGTAGAGCCCTTAGGATTCTTGTTTGACGGCCAGCAGTATGATGGCGATCAAATACATGGGAGCTGGGGTCTATAAGCATTTCCTTAAAGTGGTCTCTAGTCGTGGGAGTTTCGAGACTGGGCATCGATACTCCATTAGTAGACTAGTGTATACAGTCGAGACCTCGACGAGGGGCGGTGGCCGGTCTCATAAGCCATTGGTGTCAGTTGGATCACCTAAGATGTATACAGGTGCTCATTGGGTTATGAGTACACCGGACAGGACTCGCCAGGAACATGCTAGTTGGTATTATACCTGACGTCAGATAGCAGTTCCCTGGTGACATGTGTACAGGTTAGTTCAATTACCTAAGATCGTCATTTGTCTCGTGTGAGTTCCCACTGTGCTTTGATTACTACCCTACCACGGCTTAAAGGAGTCATGCAAACAGGTTTTAGTTGGGTACAGTCCCGAGCCACATGGAGGCAGTGAGCGGATCGGCAGAGGTTTCAGCTCTCCCGGTATTGGGGGTGAGATCGCGCTGTGTCTAGGAGAGCCATTACACGAAGTCCTTGGCCAAGGCAGGAGATTTACCGGTAGGTATTCCAGTAGTATCTCAAGATGTTCTGGGCTACACTCCGACACGACTTGTACCGTTTTTGGGGGTCTGACTTTTACCAACCCTCTAGGCCCGACATGCGATGCTCATAGACGAACGGACCGGACTATATGGATATTGTCACTGACAGGCTCAGTAGGGTATCAGGATGAGTTCGCTCATCGACCTCCCTTTTGGTCAATACCTGGTAGTCCGTTACGTACGGCTAGTACCTCTGACGTGCTAGTGGTTAAATCCACAGCCAATGTATTGACGAGTATTTAGAGTCCCCTACAGACAGTTTCTCAAGTTTCGGGCGAAATGTTGTAGAGGCCGTATGCTATTATGGCAGGGTTCGATCATATACGTGCAGTAGTGCACGGATCATGATCGGGCGGATCATACTAGTGGGCTATGGTTTAAGCCGGATCCTAGTATTAGATTTGTTGGATTACTTTAGTCTCATCGTATTCGCATTCAGTCGGAATGCGGATGCAGGTATGTATATATAGGTGAGGGGTATCCATGTGATCCGTCACGAGTTTACTTTAGATATTGTCGTATCTTTTTATTGTAGTAAACATTTGGGTTAATGTTTACAAATGGTGGAAATTGTGAGTGGAAACCATCATGAGGTGCAATTAATGTGACACGGAGTTCATTAGTGACTCATGGTCTCTTTTCTTGTGCTAATGTCACATTATGTGATTGATTTGTGGTTTGAAATGAGAGGAAGAGAGAGAAGGGCAGCCATGATAGAGTTTTCTCTTGTATTATTTTGCTTACACTCTCTCATTTTATGATGGATAACAAAAGAAAGAAAATGGCTCCTCTTCTTCTTCTTCCTCTTGCTTCTTGAGCTCACCATTTCCACCAATGGCATCACCTTCAACCTCCATCTATACACTCTCATGTGATGAGAATCAATGGATGCTTGAGACAAAGTTATCACACACATTCTCTACATCGCCTTGGACACGTCGGCTAGTGAACTTCGTGTCCGAGTTGCTTCGGACGAAGTGGGAGCCCGTAAAAGGATTCGAAGATGTGGTGCCCTTTCCGACGAGAAGACCGAAGATCGGAGATGCCACGAGGAGCAAGAGATGGTGGCTAAAGACCGAAGGACACGGATCGATCGGTATAGTCTTTCTAACCCTTCTCTAAGTTGCTAGTTATAGGTTAATGGTTCGATCCAGGATTAAAGTCTGCGATAGCGTCGGTTTCTAGTTTATGAAAAGTTTTCGTTTCCGTATTTTGGCCTCGGACAGACGGCCGGGGCGCTACCGTAGACTTACATACCCAGTAGCTGCAAGCATGGTGCACGAAAACAAATATCATGAAACTCGGTCATCAAAACTAAATCATGCGAATAGATCGCCCAAAACACTGAAATCCAAGGTGACGGATACGTGATAATCGAATCACCATATCACCAATCATAAGTACCGTCGTCGATATTTCCTCCTTCAAAGTCGAAAAGGTGCCGGTGCATCCAAAGCTAGCAGAGCAAGATATCTAGTTGCCTCCTGTTCATGGTCTGGCACCTGATACTTTTAGGCTCTTGCCTTTCATTGTGCACTGCTAGATATATAGCTCATCGGCTCAACGACCCAATATGGAATGACGACGGAAACAGTCCCGCTCTGGCACATCCTCTAAAGATCTCTGGCCAACTATCTCATCGACGATGCCGAATTCTGGCCTATTGGGTGTGCGCAATATGACCACTCCTGGGTCCAAGTATTTTGATATAGTATTCCAGAAAGGTCCTGTCGAGGTCTCTCCTAAATCTCGTTTCTGTTGAACTGCTCGGAAGTTATCCTCTTTTACTAAATTTGTATCTTGTTCCAGAATGGCTGCATACTCATCACGACTCCTTTTGGAAGATATATCCATATACAACACCTCTGCATGCGTATCACATCTCAGATGTCGGGAGAGTAGAACGTCATCTCATCAAGATCTCGTAGGAACCTCTTACTCCACTTTTCTCTAATGTCGACTGCTTCGGACTCGTCTTTTCATGGCTGCATGGACCGCGCTCCAACGGCGATACTCGTATCTGGAGTCTCCCAAGCAATGTATCCCATCACATGATATCCGAATGATGTCGAAGCTTTCGATCGATTCGTCAAAGTTCCATAATCCCCCAAGAGCTCAACATCTTAGGTACAGTTTAATAGTATTCAAGTACATGCCACAGTACCTGTGGACCAACCGTACAAGGGCAAACCCAAGCCTCACAAATGGCACCGCTAAACTGCCGCAAACCCCAAGGTTCAAAGGCGTTCCATGGTCATTACGTCGAGTTAGGGTTTCATTCTTCTAGAGGGTCCATAGCATTACCTGCATTTGTCTCTGAATACTTTAAACTTGGAAAATGGGTTTCTGACATTCGATCGTTTCTATCGACTCCCAATGTACCTGCGTGAAGTCGTTTCTCGCTGGAATCAATCAATCAGATGACCTCGCCTTGGAGTAGGCAACGAATCACATGTTCTAGTCCTTACTCCATGGGTGACTTGCGATCTCCTATCATATCTCTGAGTATAAACTCGTGCGGCAATAGCTCGTAACATCTGGGGCGATATCTCGTCATTCGCAGCAACAACTGGCTCATTTGTCCGCACGCTGAACAGTGCCTCAATCATCAATTAATCGGTGCATCGACGATCATCACATTTTGGCTGGCCTCTATCAGTGGCTCAATCCTCTGGTGTAGATCTGCACGTCCAAGTAATCTTGTAAAAGAGATTCATCAAATGCTCCTAGTGTGAAAACACAATAAAACGACGCCTGTATGCAATCGTAGGTCCCTGGAATTACGCCGTGGTCAGTCCTCGTCCGTGACGAGCTCGTGCTGACACAACTCTAGCCATAGCTCTCTTTGCCCGTGTAATTGTGGCAGCAAAATCATAAACCAAAATCGATGAGGATAGATCATAGGAATGAATATAACACTGTGCAAGGAAATGTACATCCTAAGGTTTGTTAAGCGGAGTAGCGTATCCTAAGTATGCCATGGAACATACACACGGTACGTCACTCTACTTAAGTCACCTACTCCATCAACCAAGGTCAACCTATGCGACGAAAGTTCGGGTCTAATACCCCCTCGACTAAGTCTAAGTTCTGTAAGGTTAAGCCTAAGTTCCGAATATATACAACGCTCTAGACTCCGCATAGTCAAACTTAGACTCGAACCAAGGTTAACCTAGCGCTCTGATACCAACTTTTGTCACGACCCGAAATAGCACGTGACTGGCCCTTGAATCATATGAAGTCTATAGGACCCCATCTAATTCAAGTAAGCCAAAAGCCCAGAAATCTAAAACCATTTTAAAGAAAGAAGTGAAGAAAACATGTTTTAAAACAAGTGGTTTTAATAGCATAAGCCGAATTATGCATTTTTAAAATCCCAAGTCTTTTCTGAAGATTTCTGCAGAGTTTCCTTTGTAAATACTGGCCCCGAACGGGGTACAACATGAATAATATATACATCACTGATAAAAGACATCCCCAAGCTGGAGCTAGCTCTTCGTCAATTGATGGTCACAACCACGCAAGCAATATAATATACAACGCCGAAGGGCGAGGATCAAACTCAAAGGGAAACTCAAAATCATCAAGAAAACCATACTAATAATACAAGCGCAACTCTACGGTAGAAAGAATATACAACTGGTTTTCTAAATCTGAAATAAATATACAAGTCTGGTTTATGGAATTTTTCTAGATACAACTGAAAATAAATAAGTACAATGGTGGTCACGATGCGAGTGAACCCACCTACCAAAATCAATCACCCGGAATGAAGGAATGTGCCAATAAAGCCGCCAAGGAAAAACCTGTACGACAAAACTTGCAAGAAACTGTGGCACAACGGGGGTGAGTCGCCAACTCGTGAGTATAAAACATCACAGAGCAAATATCGTATGTATGACTCCATCCTAGGTCAATACGATCAGTAATATACATCCTCAATATGATAAAATCTGAAGCATGATAAGGTGGCAAGGGTAAACATCTACACATAAGTGTAATACCAAGTGCTCGTGTTAGTGTCTCAGGTAGCAACATATCATAAATATGAGGTGTGATCAATATAATCATCATGAAATCAGTGTCAACTATGTCATGAAGTCTATAAGTATGTGGATATCATTCAACTATGAAATCAATGCCTGTATGTATGTGGATCTCGTCCATGTGTCAACCAATGACACAACAATATCATGCATGTAAAAGTCATAAAAGCATATGCATGAAGGTATGAGGATATAAATCAAGGTTTGTCCCTCGCGACACATCAAAATCATGGTACCTGAGTATCCATCATCGATACTCAAAACATCATGAAAACCGTGCCTAGCATCGACACGTAAATCCTCATATATCTCAGGCGTCGCATCCTCAGATCGGCCCTCAGGCGCCGCATAATCTGGTCGGCCATCATATCCATCTCACTACTGTGGTCAGTATCCTCTGGATAACCGCCGAGCCCAAATACTATCACCGGTAGGTAGTGCTCACCCGCCAGGCTCACCGTCTAACATATACGAGTTTTCTTGCCCCGGGGTACCTCACCGGGTCCACCATGTACCCGCAGACGGTGCCCACCGCTCCTCGAATCGGGTTTCACATGCCACTCTCAAAACCGAGAAAACACATAGTGGACGGACTGAAATATCATATCAAGGGTAACCGGGTTTTTAAAACAATGCATACTCTCTTTTGAAATAACCACGGTTCCCAAATCCAGAAATCTCATAAAAACAACATATCTCAATGCGTATAATCATAAAGCATGATGTATGCGATATAGAACAGAAATGTAAGCATATCCGTATATCATGCAACATGGAACAGTAATATGCATATATCGAGGGAAAACCGCTCTTTTAAAATGAATCCAGTTTTAAAATATATCTTGCGGTTCCCAAATCTCCAAAATTAAGCCAGAATCATCTATATATGTGCAAATAGGTATGTATGCAAGTATGAGTGTACAATATGCATGTGCGCAAGTATGTCATGCAAGGGGTCATATCCTGATGCAACAGTCCTACTGTGTAGTGACATGGCAGTTATCGATGATGAAGTGTGTTAGCCGGCAAGCAGGTGTACGTGGAACATACACATCATTGATAATGGTGCTGGTGTCCTGACAGCATGGGTTTAATATAACAATAAACACATTTAAACATGCAATACGATGCGAATAGCAAGAATATGCGGAAAATGAATAATAAACACAACAGTAAAGAATCTACATCAATATATATATATATATATGTCATACAGTTTTTCCCATTTGAAATAACACGAATCACGGTGTTTAGAAAAATAAGGGCTACGGTGTTTTTTGGAAAAGATGTGTCTTTTGAAAATATCCGTAAAATCCCTTGGCCTATCTTTAAAATGCTCACGATTCGTTAGTTTTGAAATAGGTATGACTCGAGTCTTGTCTAACAACTATAAGTAAACTACGGGACTAATCGAAAGGTAAGGAAACCACCTAAATCTAAGTCGATACATATAAATATAATAGTCGGTGATCCCGCCTCAATAGTATCACATACGATACAATAAATAACATGACATCCTCGAGTCAAGAGTGCGTATCTATCATCAATAAGGCTCGTACGGTAATCCATCGTACGGCATCCCAATCTCGGTACGGGTCGAATATCATATATATCTCATCAATTATCCGGTATCCTTATCATCATATCTCATGAACTGGGGGTACTGATTTATGTCTAGTAAAAACTGATACCATCTGCATATAT
Source organism: Agapanthus africanus (assembly GCA_030015575.1). Classification (NCBI taxonomy): domain Eukaryota; kingdom Viridiplantae; phylum Streptophyta; class Magnoliopsida; order Asparagales; family Amaryllidaceae; genus Agapanthus; species Agapanthus africanus. Next base: position 342,270,637 of record CM057337.1, on the reverse strand, counting down.
ATATGCGTGTATGAAAACACACGCCTAAAGGCCTACTAAAATCTCATGCCGTATCTTATAATACGAACCACATCATATCACCGATCTCATGGCACCATGCCCAATCTCATCGACTCATCTCTAAATACCATGTACAATCCTCATCATCCATGTATAAGTATACGTATGTACATATATATCTCCCCATAACCGCATAAGTAAAACAATGAAAACATGTGTGTGTGCGCGTGTGGGTGTAAACTTTATTCTAAGGTCCGCGACTAAACCAACTAATGACTCTATCATCCAATTACACTAAAGTTATCCATGACTTCCCAAAGTATATCTAGATAGTCATAAACTCACAAAAAAACATATAATTATATATCCATCTAATATATATACCATACACTATGCTACGAACTGCGGGGGTGCTATACGCCATCCACCCGACTTCCCCCGTAGATATAATTTACTCACTTGATCTTCATTTGTTGATGCAGACATCGCCATGCGCTTGCTTGTCGTCTCGAAGTTCACATGGGGGTACCTACATGTCACAACGTATCGTATCGCATTAAAATCCAAATCGAAACCAAAACGACACGCGGAACTCACATAGGTCAAAACCTATGGTTTGCCCTCGCAACTTAACTAAATAACACCCAATAGGGACGTACAAACGTCAAGTGATCTATGCTACACACAAATACCAAAACTTGAATTCATAAACAACACTAATACAAGGCAGAAACCAAGAAAACATGCCCTAGATTTAGTTCAGTCAAAACAAGGTGCACAAACAATACTGGGGTGAAGTATATAGGGTATATGACCTACAGAAGCAACCAGGGCACCCAAGTCACCCAAGTGGTCGGCCACATACCAAGAATTTCCGGCCTGCTCGGTTTTGGAGGGAGGTATGGGGTTCGTCTTGCTACAGTGGGTTCCTAGGGTCAATTCTAGTTTATTGGGGTTGTTTGCTCATCTCGTAATTAACCCAGGTCATCCCAGATTCCCCTGTACACTCTAAGTTCTCACAAACCGACATGAAAAGTTCTGTTTTTCCGTATTTTGGTTTTCAGGTTTGGTTAGGTATGGTTTTCTGGAAATTGGGGGGGGGGGGTTAAGATCACCACCAAGGCTTTATTACACTAACACAATTCAAGAAACCCTTAACCCTCACTAGGGATTTCCAAAGTGCACTAAACACCACTTAATCGTATTTAAACTTGAAAAGAGGCTTAAGAAAATGAAATACTACACTATTTGTGAAGGGATTAGCTCATTTGGCACTCATGAATCTCCTAGAGCACCAAAATGCAAACTTTCTTGGTCCAAAGTGTAGCTTGTGAGCTTGTGCATAATTTTTGTGAAGTGGGGATGGACTTTTGGTGAGTTTTTGATGATGAAGTAAGGGTTGAAGAGGGGGAGGGAGGAGGTGCTGCCATGGGAGTTGAGGGAGGAGAGAAAAGATGAAGATGATGAAGAATGAAGACTAGGTCAATGAACCCCTCACCTCACTCTCTCTTCTCTCTCATGCCCATACCTCACTATTCTATTTTTTAATCCAATTTCTTTTCTTTTCTTTTCATTTTCCTTTCTCTTTTCTTAAAATAAAAAACCATGCATGAATAATGAAATAACCATGAAGGAAAAAGCAACAAGTGTTAAAAATGACATGTGCATGTCATGTGCACAAAACACGCTTAAAGCCCGATTAGCGATTTTTAATCGCGATTAGCACTAAAATAGTGTTAAATAAATCATAAACTTTCATAATTTGCATGAATCACATAAAGCACCCTTTTTTCAGTAATTTCCATAATTTTCCAAATTTTTCCCAATTTATCGATATTTAATTATACCGCAATATTAAAATATTCAATATATTTTTCATTAAATTATAAAAATTCCCAAGAATAATATTTTATTTTTCTGAAATGTTACAAGACATTTTTCTACTCACGAGTTGACAACTCACCCCCGTTGTTCCACAGTTCTTGCAGGTTCACCGGATAGATCAGTAGCGGCATCGCTGGCACATAGCTTCATTTGGGTGTTTTGTATTGGTAGGTGGGGCATTTGTATTGTACCCACTCTTTTATTTATATTTCATATTGTATCTAGTCAACTCCATCAATCAAATTTAGTAAATTGTATAAGTAATAAGACTTAGTGAGATTGTGGTTGCGAAACTTAGAGCGAGGGGTTTTCCGCTACTTGTGGTTTTGATGTCTTGCTTATTTCTTTATCTTTTTGTGGTGAATATTGCCGTTGGGCGTCGTATACTTACATATACTGTCTTGCATGGTTGTAATCTGCCGTTTGGCGAAGAGCTAGCTCCCGCTTGGGGATGCCATTATTCATGTTATGTATTTGTGGTTTTGGATCAAAATATACAAAGGAGGTGCTGCCCAAATTTTTTAAAAGACGAAACACGTTTTCAAACTAGTAAATTTCACTTGCATTTTTATGTTCCTTTTCTATGCATTAAGAAAACTTGATTTCATTATACTTTTATTTCAAAACTTCACCTCCTTTATTTTCTTAAAAAGGTTTAGATTTCTGGGTTTCAGCTTACTTGAATTATGTTACGCCTCTAGACGTTGCGCGATTTAAGTGCTGGTCACGAGCTAATATTTCGGGTCATGACATTTGGTCCCTGGTATTGTTTGGTAAACTCAAAAATTCCCCGGGTTGCTCCAGATTCACTGTAGGCTCACAATTCCTCACAAAACCGATACGGCTAAAATCCTAAATCTGTATTCTGGTTTCTATGCTATGGTCCAGGTCAAGAATCACCTCTAAGTCTTGACAGCCACTAACACCATCAATCTCCTAAACCCTTCTCTAGAATTTCTAAGCTCACAAATCCATCATCAAACCAATTCTAAACTAAAACTAGAATAGAAAGAAGCTTAAAACTAACAAAATGGAAGAAGCTATACCTCATTTAGGCCACTCGAGACAACCCTACCTTCTCAATGTCATCAAAATCCCACTTTGTTTGGTCCAATGTGTAGAGGAAGAGATGGGGATTAATTTTTGTGAAGGGAGTATAAGGTTTTGGGGATTATTTGGAGATGGATCTAGGGTTAGAAGTGGAGGGATGTGAGCTTGAGGAGATGAAGAAAGAGATGAAAATGATGGGGGAAAAGTTATGGCAGCAGCCCCCCTCCCTCTCATTTATTCTCACACACACTCTCTCTCTCCAATCATTCACCTTTTTAACCTTCATTTCCTTTTTCTTTTCTCTTTTAAATTTCAAAACCAAATCACATATTACCTATAAAACAACACAAATGCAATAACATGTAACAAAATGTAACATGACTTGGTGCACAAGCCATGGAAAACTGTAGAAACACGGATTTGTCTTAATTGCGATTAGCAGTGCACTAATCGGGTTTTTATCCAAACTACATATAATAAATTTTAAAAATGCCAAATCTAATAAATATATTTCTAAAAGAATAATTCATTTTAATTCCCAATTACTTCACAATTATTGGTATATATTTATACCCTCTTTCGAAAATCCCAATTTGGCAAATCGGGTAGTTTTCAGAAAATATATTATTTTAATATTAAATTCCAAAAATAATATTTTATATTTTCTGAAATATTACACTAGACTCCTCTAGTTTGCTCGTTTCAATGTTTGGTTAGATTCTAGGATGTGTTTTCTAACGCCAAAGTTTTTCGTTCCTTGCCACGGTCAGCGGCCAGGACGCTAGGAAACCCAACATGGTATCAGAGCCACACAAACATTAGAAACTAGTGGTAGATGATGCTTTAGTTTCAAAATCGAAAAATTTAAATTTTCAAAACCTACTCTCTGTTCAAGAAATTTTTTAGTCTCTGAAATTTTTTTAAACAAGTGGAGAGACTTACTCTTGACATGTTAGTGACACACAATAAAAACGAGGCTTCTTCTGGTCAAGAAGCGATTGTTCTATGGCTCCTCTCGTGCTTTACTCAAATGGTGGAAGTGGTGATATCCCCGCCCTCGGCGGTTTTCTTGTCTCATTTGGTGCTCGTTTTCATGCTGTGTCTTGGGTTTTGAGAATTAGGATTTTTGGTCTTGTTTAATTTCCTCCAGATTTCGCTTAGCGTTATCTTTGCTTTGGGGCAACTTGAAAGTTTAGAACTTGAGACTTTTCGCATTGTTGATCTCTGTGATGTGGATATGTGCTTTCAAACATCGTTGTTCATATCAGATTTTTGCATTTTTATACCACCCAATTTTTATCACATTGCTTATTGGTAGGTACTCTTGAGCCGTGTTTACTAGTCAATTGCAGGATACAGGTTCTAAGCTCTAAACAGTGAAATTCATGGAAAAGCACGACAAATTCCGGATTACTACCAACCACAGAAAAAATACGGGTCTCCGCTCTTTATCTGTATGTTGCCGCACACCAGTTTAAGGGAAAAAATGGCAAATCGATGTCATTTTCATGCACAAAGCTCAATGTCAACACAAGATCCAACATATCTATGCGGAGCTCAAGAAAAATCATGGCAAAAGATCCACATCACATCACCTTTTGTTCTGCTGAAATTCTGGAAAAATTGTGAAGAGATTCTGAGAAAAGTACTATACCACACTGAAGAGGACCACAAACTAGGGAATATCACCAAAACTGAAGGCCCAAATCCTTATTAAGGCCGCGGTTCCGCGGCATAAGCATGCTTAGGCCGCGGAACCGCGGCCATGATGACTTTTCAGTGGGTCGTCTTCTGGGTGTAGTTTGGTAATTTTATTTTATGGCAGATTGTTGCCCCAGGTTTCCAGTTCCCCGTCTATAAATAGTCCAAAACTTGCCAAAGCCAAGGGTGCTTATTCTTGTATTAGGATTTAGATATACTTTGTTCTTCTTCTTCCTCTTTTTCATCTTTTCTCCATTAAAATCTTGTAGTGAGGTTTCATGAGTGAAGTGATGAATAAAAGTGTTCTTTTTGTTATCATGCTTGTCTTGTTCTTGTTATGTTGTTAATTATAAATTGCTTGTAATCTTCAATTGCTAATTTAGTTGTTGTTATTTGTTTTTATGTTTCTTTCTTGTTCTCTTTATCTTTATCCTTAACAACAATGATGCTTAAGCTTGATCCTTGCCAAGGTGAGGTCTCAAATAGCTAGTTGTAATCTCCTAACCTCTTTCTTTCTATCTTCCTCCATTTGTTTTATTTTCAATTTTCTTGTAATGGGTGAGTAGTTTTCTAACTTGTTAGGGTAGGATAAGGGAAGTTTGAGAGAAGGAAATCTCTCTCACTCTTTCCTTGCCCAACATCTTAATTCGGACTCCCGTTAATTGAACCACAATCCGCTCCCTACGGCACCCTATCCTACATGATAGCGGTGATTCCTTAGTGAGACCGGTTGTGGTTGAATTAACCGGAGGTTAAGGCTAAGAGCCAAGAACGGACGGACAAGCACCAAAAGGAAGAACTTAAGCGTTGGAAAGCCTAGCTTATACTCGCAAGTTCCTTCCTAGTCGTGCTAATCCCCGTTGTTGCCGATTACCGTAACACCGATATTAAGAGTGGCAACGGAAGAACCGAGCGACTCCTAACTCAAACTAACCTAATCCTAACCCTAACAAGCTCTCTTTATATAACATTTTAGCACATAGTTAATCTCAAACAAATCTGGACATTTGGACTTAACTCGTTAAAGCACATAGAAAAAGATTCCCATCTCCCTGCGGACGACCCGTACTCAACCGGCTAGCTACAAGCGAAACCGTCTTGATTGCGGTAATAAACTTGAACACGCAAAAATTCTACCAATCAAATGGCGCCGTTGCCGGGGAGACGGTAGTTTATTTCTTTGTGTAATTTCGGGTTAATTTGTGAATATAAATCTAACCGAAAAACAAAAAAAAATATACATTGTAAAAAATTCATCTTGTTCTTTTTGATTAGTTTTTGTGAAAGTGTGCAGGATAAAACGAAGTTCGAGTTCTGTGCCAAAGACGTGGGAAGTTAGACCCATATCTTTGCGGCTACACCGCGGGTGAACAAGACGGAAAAGACGGTCTATTGAAAGATTCTGGAGCAGATCCGGTAAGCAAATCAAGATTCAGGAGCCCCGGAAAAGAAGAGGACAGCCAAGGCAGCATACACCAGAATTCCAGACCCCCAACTCCACTATCTTGCCGCGGAACCGCGGCATAAGCAAACTTAGGCCGCGGAACCGCGGCCGTTTGGTTCCTTCAGGGTGTCAAATTCCTTGTGAGTGTTCCTTATCTCCTCCCCACTCCTCTGAACTCCACTGAACTGTGTTTTCTGCAGCATTCTTTGCGCAAATTCTCTTCCCCCTTACAATAAATTGTTTTTGTGCAGGATTCTTTGCGCCGCGCTAAAAAATGAAAATTGATTGCAGTTGATTGTTACTGCTTTGCATATATTAATACGGAATTTAAGAGGCTTGGAACCAATCCAGATTGGGTGGAGATTTCATCACCCTTCCCAGGACCCCAGAAATCACAAAAAGCATATGCATTGACCATTGTTTAATTAAAAAATACTAGACTCAGCCCTAAGGACTTCGCGCTCAATAGGACAGAGGACTAGTTACAGGCATCGGCCGTTTATCCTATCCTGACTTTGCGGTGTCTAGGCAAGTGTGTCCAAGGCAAGTGGTTACTTAATTAGGACCACTACTTTCGTAGTGGGGAGCCTCCCACTTACCTGGCCGCAATTGGCGGAGAAGAGGCGGTTTGAAGTCCTATTTCTAGCCCTTTGGAACAGTTAGGAGCTGTCTAGCTGACCTAGGTGACCCTAGATCTAAGTGTGATTGTGCATATCTTGTTTGTGATTGCTTGAAGCCGTAAGTCCGTACATATTTCTGTAAAGCTCTTTCTAAAAAGAAAAAAAACACAAAACAAAAACTTTTATAAAACCTTGCCCTTTGTCGCCAAAATCCCATATTTTCACCCACCACCCATCGTATTTCTCCATTGACGTTTTCTTACCCTCACCTTCTCCGCTTTGACTATACTAAACTCGTTTAGTGTATGTCCGCTTGGACTCGGGACACTAGCGCCCGCCTAGTCCGCGTTACGTTAGTCGCTACCGACTACGCGATCGACTCAGACGTCGAAACTCCTTCCACGCCTCTTTCACCCTTACCTTTGCCGGCCAACTCCGACGTTGACCCAAATTCTGTTCATACATCCTCACCTTCACCATCACCAACCTTTTCTTCCGCGATGTCAGGATTCAATCCAAACATCCCTACAACTCCCCCGGGATTGATTCGACCTCCTATGGATGCGAATAACCTACCACCACCGCCTGTTGTAGCGCCACAGCGAATCGTGCTCCAGGATCATTTCTATCCCACCCGTTCTGCACTTCCCACCTGTCTTTCCCTTCCACCGGCCAATGGGGATAATTTTGAAATTAAGCCCCACTTCATTAACATGCTTCCGAAATTTCATGGGCTCGAATCTGAAGATGCCTATATCTTCATCAACAAGTTTCAAAATGTTTGTGCCATGATGAAAATGACCCAGCTGTCGGACGATACTATATGGCTACGGGTCATTCCGTTCACTTTGTGCGATCTTGCTGAAAAGTGGCTGTATAGCACTGCTTCCCACTCCATAACCAGTTGGGACGAGTTTGTGAAAGCGTTTCTCAAGAAATTCTATCCGAATCATAAAACCGTGAGGATCCGTAACGAAATCAACCAATTCTCCCAGCTTCCTACTGAACCCTTCTGGAAGTGCTTTGACCGGTATAAAGACCTTCTTGTTCAGTGCCCTCACCATGGTATTGATAAATTACAACTTTGCCAAACCTTATACGAGGGCCTGAACCCAGCAACCAAGCAGTTGTTGGAAACCATTTGTCAGGGCCACTTCCTATCGAAATCTGACGAGGAAGCGTGGCAATTCTTCGACGACCTTGTGGAACAAACGCTTCAATGGGAGAGCACCAGACCAACTTCTTCCTCCACTTCTACTGGTCAGTCTAGGGTAGGAATTCACCAACTTGATATCTCTATTGCGATGAAAGCTGAAATGACTGCAATAACGAGAAAACTTGAAGCGATAGAGAGCAAATTTTCATCTCCTTCTCCTGCCCCTGTTCTTCCCCTTCGTACCATTTGTGCTTGTTGTTCCGATCCTTCTCACTTAACCGAAGAGTGTCCTTACAATCCACCATCTCAAGGACAGGATCAGGTTAATGCTGCATTTCAGCAAAGACCGAGAAATGATCCATACTCTTCCACCTACAATCCCGGTTGGAGAAACCACCCCAATTTCGCCTGGAATCAGAATCAACATCAATTCCAAGGCAACAATTTCCAGAGGCCTCCTCCTCCGCAACAACAAGCGCAACAACAAACTCAACATCAGTTTCAGCAGCCCTTCCAACCCCAACCTTTTCAAAATCAGACGAACAACTTTGCACCCAACAATTCTTTTCCGCAAAACAACTTTGTTCCGTCAAACAACGATAAGGTTTCCTCGCTAGAACGAAGTCTGGAGGCGTTCGTTAAACAATCGACACAATCCACCGCAAACATCCAGTCGTCTATTCAGTCTTTGGTGCAACACACTGCTGCACACGGGCAAAGCATCAAGACCATCGAGGCCCAGATTGCACAGCTGAATGCGGCGTTAAGCGAGCGAGAGAAGGGGAAGCTTCCATCTCAACCACTCCTAAATCCCGGTCACCCACATAATGTACATGTTACTCTTGAACAACAGAACCATAATGTGAGTACCATGACTACATTGAGATCGGGAAGGATGCTGCACAACAACATCGGCACAACAATTGAGGATAATGACACCCCGACCGCTTCTTCTTCTTCTTCTTCTTCTTCTTCTTCTTCTTCTTCTCCTTCCTCGTCTTCTGAGTCTATTCTTCATTCTTCAAAAGGCTCTTCTTCTTCTTCTTCTTCTGCTCTGAACGGACCCACTTCTCACTCTACGAAAACACCAGCTCTGGGATCCGTTCCAACTCCATAATCTCCTCTACAAGCATTGGACTCAACCAATTTTAAAAATGTTCCATTTCCAAACCGGTTGAGGTCCAATAAACAAAATCCACAAATATAGAAGATTCTGGAGTTGTTTAAGCAGGTTAACATCAACATTCCCCTTTTAGATGCTGTCCAACAAGTCCCATCCTACGCGAAAATCTTAAAGGACTTGTGCACGAAAAAGAGGAAGTCTCAGGTACCCAAGAAAGTTTTCTTGGCTAGTACTGTGAGTGATGCTCTTACCCAATCTTTACCGCAAAAACGGAAGGACCCTGGCTGTCCTACGATTTCTATTACCATTGGGGATAAGAACATCAACCGCGCACTATTAGATCTTGGTGCCAGTGTTAACCAGCTTCCGTACTCAGTATATGAGCAATTAGGTGTAGGAGAGCTGAAACCCTCACACTGTACTCTCCAAATGGCCGATCGATCAATCACCCATCCTAGGGGTGAGCTAGAGGATGTGTTAATCAAGGTTGGGGACTTCATATTCCCCGTTGACTTCATTGTATTAGACACACAGCCTGTAGCTAACCCCCGGAATCAAATTCCGGTGATACTCGGTCGCCCATTCCTTGCAACCTCAAATACTGTGATCAATTGTCGAAATGGTTCGATGAACCTATCTTTTGGAAACATGACAATTGAACTCAACATTTTTAAGTTGGGGAATCAGCCCTCCGAACCTAATGCTCATATACTAGACTTTTGCTCAATCCAGGAGATCACCCTAGAAGAGTGTGAATTCGAGGAGTTTTTGTTCGATCACGATAACCTTAACGCCACTAGTGCGTTCCTCTTCGAACCTGCTGCTGTTTCTATTCCCGACAATGACTACGAGTGTTTCACTTTCTCGAATGATCTTAGCCACTCACTACCCGAGTTTGAATCCTTCAAATTTCCAGATGAGTTACCTGAACCATTCAACTCGGTCGCTTACACTCATTTTGAACCTTTGCTGGAATCTTTTAAGTTCGAGACCTTTTCACCAATCTTGCCTTCAATCGTTTCACCTCCAACTCTTGAACTCAAGCCTTTGCCATCTCGCCTTAAGTACGCTTACTTGGGTGAAAACGAGACCCTCCTTTTTATCATCTCGGCTTCTCTAGCTCCCGAGCAAGAGAGAGCCCTTCATGCGGTCTTGCACAGCAATAGGCAAGCTTTTGGCTGGTCCATGGCGGACATCAAGGGGATTAGTCCCCTGATCGTTGAACATCACATTCATCTGATGGATGATGCCAAACCAGCCAGGGATCCACAAAGGCGACTCAACCCAGTCATGAAGGAGGGTGTGAAAAAGGAAATCGTAAAGTGTCTGGATAGTGGTATCATTTACCCTATCTCTGATAGCCAGTGGGTTAGCCCCATTCACGTTGTCCCAAAGAAATCTGGCATAACGGTCATCACTAACGAGGCGAACGAGTTAATCCTTACTCACACCCAAACTGGGTGGCGAGTATGCATCGATTACAGAAAACTCAACGCCGCAACGCGAAAGGACCACTTTCCGCTACCTTTCATTGACCAAATGCTTGAACGATTGGCCGGACACGAGTACTACCGCTTTCTTGATGGCTACTCCGGCTATAATCAGATTCCCATCGCCGAAAAAGACCAGGACAAGACCACATTCACCTGTCCTTTCGGCATGTTTGCATATCGTCGCATGCCCTTTGGGTTATGCAATGCGCCCGCTACCTTCCAGCGGTGTATGATGGGAATCTTCTCAGACATGGTGGAAAAATTCCTAGAGATCTTCATGGACGATTTCTCCATCTTCGGCGATTCCTTTAACGAGTGTTTGCTGCATATCGACGCTGTCCTTACCCGATGTAAGGATAAGAACCTCACTTTGAATTGGGAGAAGTGCCACTTCATGGTGCGCGAAGGTATTGTCTTAGGACATATCATTTCGCAAAATGGCCTAGAGGTTGACAAAGCAAAGATTGAGGTCATTTCCAATCTCCCTCCTCCCAGATGCGTCAGAGACATCCGAGCCTTCCTTGGCCATGCCAGTTTCTATAGACGGTTCATCAAGGATTTTAGCAAGATTGCTAGGCCCTTGACTCTTCTACTGGCCAAGGAAACGCCATTCGACTTCAACTCGAGCTGTGTGACTGCGTTCGAGTCATTAAAAAGCTCACTCACTTCTGCTCCCATTCTTTCTTCACCTGACTGGACGCACCCATTTGAGATTATGTGCGATGCATCCGACTTTGCCATTGGTGCTGTCCTTGGACAACACATCAACAAGATGCCGCATGTAATCTATTATGCTAGCCGAACCCTGAACGATGCCCAACTTAATTATACAACAACTAAGAAGGAATTCTTAGCTGTTGTATTTGCTTTAGAAAAGTTCAGGCCTTACCTCATCGGCTCTCCAGTCATTGTCTACACAGACCATTCTGCTCTGCGCCATCTTTTTGCGAAGAAAGATGCAAAATCTCGGCTGATACGTTGGATCCTCTTGCTTCAAGAGTTTGACCTTGTCATCAAGGACAAAAGAGGATGTGAAAATGTAGTCGCCGACCATCTCTCACGACTTCCTTCTTCGCTGTCGCTTCAAATTCCGATCAACGACGTTTTCCCGGATGAACAGCTCTTGACCGTATCTTGCGAACCCTGGTTCGCAGATTTTGTGAACTATTTGGCCACAGGATTACTACCGACTGAATGGTCAAGTCAGGACAGATTTCGATTCTTATCCCAAGTAAAACACTTTTACTGGGACGAACCCTATCTGTTCAAGTACTATCCCGACCAGATTATTCGTTGGTGTGTCCCTGACGATGAATTCAAGAGTGTGCAGTCATTTTGCCACGATCAAGCATGTGGCGGGCATTTTGGCCCCAGAAAGACAGCTGAGAAGATCTTGCAGTGTGGTTTCTACTGGCCATAACTCTTCAAAGACGCTCATGACTACTGCAAGACTTGCTCCCGGTGCTAACACTTGGGCCGGATATCCAGAAGGAACGAGATGCCGCTCCAACCAATCTTGGTTGTGGAGATTTTCGACGTTTGGGGGATAGATTTCATGGGGCCGTTTCCCAGCTCTTTTGCGAACTTGTACATCCTTCTCGCTGTTGATTACGTCTCTAAGTGGGTCGAGGCTGTGCCCAGCCGGACTAACGATAACAAGGTTGTCGTTAGGTTTCTTAAAGAAAACATTTTCTCCCGGTTTGGGCACCCCCGAGCGATCATTAGCGACAATGGAACTCATTTCTGCAATAAGACTTTCGAGGCCTTGATGCGGAAATATTCCATTAATCAAAAGCTATCTATGCCCTACCACCCCCAAACCTGTGGGCAGGCCGAAGTTTCAAATCGGCAAATCAAGCATATACTGGAGAAGACGGTTTCCAAGAACCGTAAGGATTGGTCGTTGAAACTCACTAATGCCCTTTAGGCATTTCGAACTGCTTATAAGATCGATCTTGGCATGTCTCCTTATCGGCTTGTATACAGAAAGGCTTGCCACCTCCCGGTCGAAATAGGGCATCGCGCATTTTGGGCGATATAAGAGCTGAATCTGTCTCTCGAAGATGCGGGCAGCCATCGGAAGCTGCAGTTGAACGAATTGAGCGAGCTTAGGGATGAGGCTTACGTCAACGCGGTTGTTGTTAAGAACCGAACGAAGGTGTTTCACGATAAACACCTTTTGCGCAAAACTTTCGTACGTGGTCAACAGGTACTGCTTTACGACATCCGGCTACACTTCCATCCAGGAAAGCTCAGATCTCGCTGGAAAGGGCCGTATTTTGTGCGGAATGTGTATCCGCATGGCACTGTGGATTTGGAGAATCCAAAGGACGGTTCATTTTTCAAAGTAAACGGACACCGACTTAAACCGTACCTTAGTGCCGAACCAACAGAGGAGCTCCTGGTCTTACAGGAGCCGGTTTACCCTGCATAATCTTCCTCTGCCTACCACCAAAACTTCGGTTATCCAGCCAAGAATAGTGGACACTGTTCCAAATAAGTTTGGGGATATGTATATACCATTTTGTATATATTTGTGGATATTCTCTTCCATTTTTGCTAATTTTTTTTTCTTTAAAAAGAAAAACAAAAAAAAATTGTGTATAACCGACAATTTTGACCCTTCAATGATATCTTCATGCAACGACAGTGAGGACACTGTCCAGTTTAAGTTTGGGGGTACGCTCGGTATGCATTTCTAACCTTCGCATTCATATGTATATTTTGCATCTGCATACTAAAATCCATAAAATCCATAAAAATCAGAAAATTTTCTAAAACCATAAAAACTTTTCTGTCAAGTTAGCTAGTGGGAGAACTCTGATTCAACATTTCGACAGTTTTGTTTGATAAGAATAACTAAATCTTATTTTTAGATTTTGAAAACCTGAAAGATAACTCTCCTTTGAAGTTAACTATAGCTGATATACGTCTTTACATCACACTACACGTATCGTGAGTTTTGGAAATTAGATGACAAGTCTATTATGTCTAAAAACTTTTAAATGGATAAATGATTTTCTGAGGATCAAATAGCTTTGTTCTGAAATAAGTAATATCAAGAATAGTTTATGAAGTGAAGCGAATATGAAGGAATGTTATTGATGCCTTAATTGGAACTAATTCTGAAAAATAACCCATCTGAAACTTGATTGGAATGATTACACACCTAACCCACTAAACACGTCTTTTATCCAAAAAAATAATAATAATAATTGAACTGCCGGTTATATCTCCGTTCGTATTGAATCATCATGATTTTCATGCTAAATTGTCTTTTGTTTTTGGACCTAGGTAACTTGAGTAATTAAGTCCGCTGGGGTGTCTCTACACCTAATGCCCTAAAACCAACTGGTTTGGGTGCATTGGCCCAAAGCTCGTTAAGAAGCCTAGAAAGTCCAGATTAAAACAAAGTCAAGTAAGTGTTCTCTCTGAGTTAAAATTCCTAGCGGTTCTTTGTGTGAGAATAATCTTGACAAAAGACAGGTTTTTATAAAAAAAAATTTCAAGCGGAGATATGAAGGTTTTATTCTATGATAAAGACTATTGCACGTTCACAGAGGTGTGTATGAAATGAAAACAAGAAAAAAGTGGAGTGAAAAATAAGACCTAGTTTCCTGCTAAGGAAGATAGAAATTCTGAAATTGAAAGCTTACTGGAAAACGAAACTTGAAAAATGCTTAACTCTTTATAAAACATATGTGATCCTTTTAAAATTTTTATCTGGGCTTTATTGTGTGACATGATGACTTTAATCGATCTTTCTGGAACTTAACGACACTATTTGCACTGCACGTAAAGACATATAAAATCTTAAGTTAAATAAGAAGCGAGGTGTGAAAAATAAAGGTTCGATAGTCTAGACTTAGGATAATAGAATTGTTATTTTCTGAAACAAAACTTTAGGGTTTGAATCATAGTTATTTTGCAAAACTAGCTTGACCGGATTTTGTGGGTAGTACCCGCTGAAAACCCTCAGGAGACAACACTCCTCCTACTAGGGACACCTAGAAGTTTAACGGCTTATTGCACATGCTCAGTGCAATCGCGTTCCCTGCGAAAGTGAAGTTAGGATTTTTTGTGAATAAATTGGCTTTGCTCGGGATGAGCAAATGATAAGTTTGGGGGTATTTGTTCAAATCAGATTTTTACATTTTTATACCGCCCAATTTTTATCACATTGCTTATCGGTTGGTACTCTTGAGTCGTGTTTGCTAGTCAATTGCAGGATACAGGTTCTCAGCTCTAAACAGTGAAATTCATGGAAAAGCACGAAAAATTCCGGATTACTGCCAACCACAAATAAAAGACGGGTCTCCGTTCATTATCCGTATGTTGCCGCACACCAGTTTAAGCGACAAAATGGCAAATCGATGTCATTTTCATGCACAAAACTCAATGTCAACACAAGATCCAACATATCTACGCGGAGCTCAAGAAAAATCATGGCAAAAGATCCACATAACATCACCTTTTGTTCTGCTGAAATTCTGGAAAAATTGTGAAGAGATTCTGAGAAAAGTACTATACTACACTGAAGAGGACCACAAACCAGGGAATATCACCAAAACTGAAAGCCCAAATCCTTATTAAGGCCGCGGTTCCGCGGCATAAGCATGCTTAGGCTGCGGAACCGCGGCCATGATGACTCTTCAGTGGGTCGTCTTCTGGGGGTAGTTTGGTAATTTTATTTTATGGCAGATTGTTGCCCTAGGTTTCCAGTTCCCTGCCTATAAATAGTTCAGAACTTGCCAAAACCAAGGGTGCTTATTCTTGTATTAGGATTTAGATATACTTTGTTCTTCTTCTTCCTCTTTTTCATCTTTTCTCCATTAAAATCTTGTAGTGAGGTTTCATGAGTGAAGTGATGAATAAAAGAGTTCTTTTTGTTATCATGCTTGTCTTGTTCTTGTTATGTTGTTAATTATAAATTGCTTGTAATCTTCAATTGCTAATTTAGTTGTTGTTATTTGTTTTTGTGTTTCTTTCTTGTTCTCTTTTTCTTTATCCTTAACAACAATGATGCTTAAGCTTGATCCTTGCCAAGGTGAGGTCTCAAATAGCCAGTTGTAATCTCCAAACCTCTTTCTTTCTATCTTCCTCCATTTGTTTTATTTTCATTTTTTTGTAATGGGTGAGTAGTTTCTAACTTGTTAGGGTAGGATAAGGGAAGTTTGAGAGAAGGAAATCTCTCTCACTCTTTCCTTGCCCAACATCTTAATTCGGACTCCCGTTAATTGAACCACAATCCGCTCCCTACGGCACCCTATCCTACATGATAGCGGTGATTCCTTAGTGAGACCGGTTGTGGTTGAATTAACCGGAGGTTAAGGCTAAGAGCCAAGAACGGACGGACAAGCACCAAAAGGAAGAACTTAAGCATTGGAAAACCTAGCTTATACTCGCAAGTTCTTTCCTAGTCGTGCAAATCCCCGTTGTTGCCGATTACCGTAACACCGATATTAAGAGTGGTAACGGAAGAAGTGAGCGACTCCTAACTCAAACTAACCTAATCCTAACCCTAACAAGCTCTCTTTATATAACATTTTAGCACATAGTTAATCTCAAACAAATCTGGACATTTGGACTTAACTCGTTAAAGCACATCGAAAAAGATTCCCATCTCCCTACGGACGACCCGTACTCAACCGGCTAGCTACAAGAGAAACCGTCTTGATTGCGGTAATAATCTTGAACACGCAAAAATTCTACCAATCAATCGTCTATCTGCTATATGTCATTTAGACGGGGTTGCACATATTTGTTTATGCTATGATGTTTATATCTGTGATGGTTTGTATGGATTGTTGTGTTTGATAGCCCCTAGTGTAATAGTAGTTGTACAGTTTAGATTCATTTGTATATTCATTATTGCGGGATGAGCGTTCGACATGTGGACTACCGTCTCTTCCAGTTTGTATATTCTTTTATTGGGGCACGGCCGGGTTGAGGTCGATATCATCATTTGTATATATATATATATATATTTTTTCTGTACTACGCATACCCCGCGGAGGAGTGCTCGAATAGCCGGGTTCTAATGGGCAATGAGCCCGCATCTCATTGCGTTGAGACGGATGGGGCCTTACTCTAGAATTGGCGGGCTGTTCGCCGCACTCGTAGGAGGTATAGGATGACCCACGGAGGGGTGCTCAAGTTACCAGATTCCGTGAAGTGCTAGGTGGCCCATTCACTTTGTTGATTGGGGTTGCCTCACTTCCGGGATTGGCGAGCAACTTGCCGTACTCGTAAGGGTCTTCGTTCTTCATTGCATAGGCTATCCACACGACCCGAGAACGTCGAGTTTCATTTGCGGCTCAAATGAAACCCGGGGCTCCTAGATTATCCGCTATCCCATGTTGCTTATCGTTGTTCTGTGATGTTGCTTATATCATGCCTAGGACGAATGGTTATATATAAATATTTATATATACTAGTAGATGTTGTATATGTTTTGCATCCGTGCTAGTCCAACCCCCGCTCTGCCGGTAGTTAAATAACCTAACAGTGCATGACGGGGCCCCGTGGCGAATGTGGATGGCATATACGTTCATTTTATTTTCGTTCTTTTCTGGTGTGATAGGATTTAATTGATGGGACCATGCTAATTTTAATTAATGGAAGAAAAGAAACCTAATAAGATGTTGTCAGAACCACTTTTCGAAAAACTATAGTCGTATTCTTTTGCTTTTCATAGTGGTATCCGGTTAGGAATATCCAGCACTTCATTTAAGGAGGCAAGAGCCTAGACCCTTCATGGGGAGTGACATCTTGAGCAAAAGATTATGTTACTATAGAATACTCGATTTCATCAAAACCACTAGTTTTCAAAAGCGAAGCCTAAACCATCCTTTTCAAAACTACTCAGTTCCTTCAATGATATCAAGTTCATTACGTTAAAGGTTTTTCTCTCCAAAAACCAGCCGTAACCCTCCGTCATTTCCTACGAGTAGTACTCAGTATTTGTGTTGCATTTGTTAACCTTGTCATGACGTAGTGTACGGTAGCTGAGTGGTGGTTGTTTGTAGCATATGATGCGATTAACAAGGACAGTCACATAGCCTTGTTGACCTTGTCAAGGGCTTATGCGGGTGGGTCTAGGATAATCAAGATAATGACGGGTTGAACTTGACTAGCGACTTATGCTTTGTTGGCCTTGTCAAGGTTATAGGTCGTTAGGGGCAAAAATCATATCGGGAGTTTCAAATATACAGGAAACTTGCTAGTGTTGCATACCTTCTGGAGTGTGGTAACTAAACTGGCTTCCATCTAGGTTATCACGTGATGATAGTTGGATCCCGATCCCACTGATGAGTAGGATTACTCTTGGGAGATATTTTTCACTTCACAGTTAGCTAACCTATTAGGTGTCTAGAAAAGTGTTAACGGGGCTACGCCTCTGCAGAAACGAGGTTTATTTTAATTAGATCCGTGCGAGAGCACGGGGAACCTCCCTCGATGTACCAACACTCACCTGGCTGAATGGTTAGCGAACTTGTAAGGTGCAAATGATCCCTAATAGTTTGCCTTTTAAGGTTTGATGGAAAATTCGAGGAGACAATGGGAGCCATCCTGATTAGCTAAACTAATAACCAATCTAATCTTGCAAGAGTGCACGCTGAGTATTTCTTTTCTCTCTCTCTAGGTAGCAACCATGTCAGGTCCTAATCAAGATAATAAAATGTTTGACTTGACCGAAACAGCTTATTACACTACGCTGTGGAACGTCGGTTCGTCTCTAACTTGTGACAACTGTCACGAGTATGGGCAAGAGAAAGAGAACTGTAAGGAATTCCAGATGACCCTATTGAAGGAGAAGCATTCTAATGCATTTTCTTCGGATGTATTTGTTATTGAAAACTGTTTTTTGGACAACCCTACCTCCTGGGTACTAGAACTGGGTCAGGATCTCATATTTGTAATTTATTAAAATGACTGAGAAAAAATAGAATGATTGGACCAAGTGATATGTCCCTCGGAGTAGGGAACGGAGCACAGGTTGATGCTGCTGCCGTCGGTGAATATCACCTAGTATTGCTAAGTAGCAATACTATAATTTTGAAAAATTGTTACCATGTACCTTCCATGCTCTGCAACATCATATGAGTTTTTTTTACTTAATAAAGATGGATACAATTTTGTTCTAGTTAAAAATTTCATGAACATTTACCTTAATCAGGTATTGGTTGCAGAAGATACACTTTGTAATGGTATGTATGTTCTTAATCAAAACACGGTCTTCAATATACAAAACACACGCCAGAGAAAGAGTTCAGATACGAACCAAACCTACTTGTGGCATTGTAAACTTGGTCATATCGGTGAGAAAATACTAAGTAAGTTGTATAATGATGGATATCTAAATCCGTTCGAATTTTCATCCTACGAAACTTGTCAGTCTTATCTCAAAGGAAAGATGATCAAAACTCCGTTCACCGGACACGGAGAAAGAGCTACAGAGCTCTTGGGACTCATACACAGTGATGTATGTGGTCCGATATCTATACATGCAAGGGGTGGGTTCTCGTACTTCATTACATTCACCGACGATCTCTCTAGGTTCGGATATGTGTATCTTTTAAAATACAAATCTGAAGATTTTGAGAAATTCAAATAATATAAGAAAGTAGTAGAGAACCACATTGGCAAAAGTATCAAGATCCTCAGATTTGATAGAGGAGGGGAATACTTAAGCACGGAATTCCTAGAATATCTGAAAGAGAATGGAATTCTCTCTCAGCTTACTCCTCCGTACACACAACAGCACAACGGTGTATCGAAGCGGAGGAACCATACCCTTTTGAACATGGTTCGCTCCATGATGAGTAGTGTCGATATGCCTGTTTCACTCCGGGGATATGCGCTTCAGACAGCAGCATATCTGTTGAATCATGTTCCATCCAAATCAGTGTCTAAAACACCATTCGAAATGTGGAATGGAAAGAGACCATATCATAAAAGATTTAAGATATGGGGTTGTCCGACTTATGTAAAAAAGAATAATCCGGAAAAACTAGAGGCATGATCAGTTCTTTGTAAGTTTGTGGAATATCCAAGGAATGGTTATGTATATCTGTTCTACCACACCGAGGAACAGAAGGTGTTTGTTTCTCAACATGCCATTTTCATAGAAATAGAATTTCTTACAAAAGAATTTAGTGGGAGCACGGTAGAACTGGAAGAAATTCTGGAACCACAAACTGAAACTGAAGATTTTGTGGAACCAGAGGATTCAATAATCCCGGATGAACCTCAGCCGCTCCACAGATCTAGTTGGATTTCTTGTCTGCCCGAGAGATACTACGGTTCTCTCATAGATGGGGATCGAGAGGATTGCATCTTGGAAGAAGATAATCCTACTAGTTTCGAGAAAATCATTAACACTAGGGACTCTAATAAATATCTTGATGCTATGCAATCCGAAATGGAGTCTATGTACACCAACAAAGTTTGGACTTTAGATGTTGCTCCTCCCGTGGTCAAACCCGTTGGATGCAAGTGGATCTTCAAAAAGAAGGTTAGTGCATATGGACAGGTGGAAACCTATAAGGCTAGACTTGCTGCAAAAGGTTTTCGTCAAAGACTAGGAGTGGACTATGACGAAACCTTTTCTCTAGTGGCTATGCTGAAATCCATTCCGATCCTACTTTCCATTGCTGCCTACCATGACTATAATATCTAGCAGATGGACATTAAAACAGCTTTTCTAAATGGATGTTTAGAAGAGTGCATTTATATGGATCAGCCGGAAGGATTCGTAGATAGTGGAAGCAATGGGAATGTGTGCAAGTTACTTAAATCCATTTATGGATTAAAGCAGGTTTTGCGGAGCTGGAAAATTTGTTTTCATGAGACAGTCAAGGAATTTGACTTCATCAAAAACGAAGATGAGCCATGTGTCTACAAGAAGATTGTAGGGAGAACTGTTGTATTCCTCGTCTTTTAAGTGGATGACATTCTCTTGATAGGAAATGGCATTCCTATGCTGCAATCGGTCAAGTTGTTCTTGTCACAAAAGTTCTTAATGAAAGACCTGGGTGATACCTCCTACATTCCGAGGATTAAGATCTACAAAGATTGATCTAAGAGATTGTTGGGATTTTCAAAGTCCAGGTACATAGAGACCATACTAAAGAGATTTAATATAGAATATTCCAAGCATGGTAATATACTCGCATTGCACGGAATTACCCTCTCCAAAGAGATGTCCTCCAAGACTGATGAGGTGAGGGCACGCAAGAGCAATACACCCTACGGTTCGGCGGTAGGATCTATAATGTATGCGATGCTATATACCAGACCAGATGTAGCTTACGCACATAGCATGGTGAGCCGGTATCAGTCGTACCAAGGTGAGAATCATTGGACAGCTATGAAGAACATTTTCAAGTACCTAAGAAGGACTAAGGAGATGTTTTTGGTTTACGGTAAGGGAGACCTTCAGGTCGAGTCCTTTACCGACTCTAGCTTCCAAAGTAACAAAGATGATAGCAAGTTTTTCTAGGGTTTTTGTGTTTACCCTCAATGGAGGGGCGGTCTGTTGGAAGAGCCCCAAACAAAACACCGTTGCAGACTTGACGATGGAGGTTGAATACATTGCTGTCAACGATGCCGCAAGAGAAGCGGTCTGGATGAAGAAGTTCATTACTGAACTTGAGGCGGTTCTGTCCATTGTTGATCCGATACCTTTATAGTGTGATAATAATATGGCTATGGCATAAGCGAAGGAACCACGGTGTAACGTTTTGAAAATCGTTTCGGTGAAATTTCGAAAAAACGATAAAATAAGGAGGTTTTCTGTAAAAAGTCAAAATACAAATATTTTTATTATAAAATTAAATATACATATTCTAGCTATGAATTTGCTAGTATTTGGTGTTTATTGAGTCACTGGTGAAATTTCAAATTTTCTGAAAATTTTTCCGAAATTAATTCTTTTAATATTATTTTAAGCCGTCACTAATACATTTAATTAGGGAAAATTACAAATTAGAATGAGTTGAAACAAATTTTGTGTATCATAACACATTAAACAAAATTTTATCATATGGTTTTTGAAATGAAATGGTTTTCCAAAACGGTTTAGAAAATATCGAAGAAAAAGGCTTTTTTTCGATGAAATTAGTGTTAATGGGAATTGAGGTAATACATTTATCTTTTTCCCTCACCCACACTCACCCACACCCTCTCTCCCCTCTCCAAATCAGCAGCCCCAAGTGCCTTCTCATTTTCCCACTTGAATGGCTAAAAGAAAAGAAATGAAAAGAAATGAGAAGAAAAGGGTTTGTAAATCAAATTAGGGTTTTCTTCATTAGGTATTGATCTTGATGTGGGGATTAACATGTTAATGTGATGCTAAAACTAACCTAGTTGCTAGTTTACTAATTGATGCTTGTAATTGTTAAAATTGGAATTTTATGCAAACTAGGTTTTGGAAATTTATTGCAAATGTTAGACTAAAAATCTAATTAGGTTTTTCATGACTTCATTAACATTATTAAGTGTAGTTTAATGCTTTAGATCATGCAAATCTAAGCTAGATTGTAGTTTGTGCATTTTTGCTACGAAATTGTTAAAATGTAGGTATTTTGTAAACTAGAATTTTAGGGTTTTTGGAATTTAATGAGATTAAATTATGGGAATTATTTTTATGACTTATTTAAGATATTTAGTGAATATTGTGGCCGCTAGATTCGTTTATACATCGAGTTTTGTACTAAAACGGTGATTTGTGCTTGCCAGATTTTCGGGAAAATGACTTTTTAAGTGAAATTGGGGTTTTTGTGAATTTTAAGCTATTTTATATTATAATTAGTGCTTGTAATTGTACAAATGAGTGTGTTGGGAGCTTTCTCGATGGTTTGGCGTTTGTATGCCGACGTCGAGGGTTTTTGGGTCGATTTGTGAAGACAACCATAGGTTTTGACCTATGTGGGATTCGTACGTTGTTTTGGTCATGAGTCGGATTTTAATGCGATACGGTGCGTTATGATATGTAGGTACCCCATGTGGACTTCGAGACGACAAGCAAGCGCATGGCGACGTCGGCACCGGCGAGCGAGGACCAGGTGAGTAGATTTATATCTACGGGGAGAAGTCGGGTGGATGGCGTATAGCACCCCCGCAGTTCGTGGTGATGTATACGAATACGTATACACACATTTATTGATTATATTTTGTTTGAGTTTATTGATGATAAATATGGATGGTTTAGTATCGCGAAACCCTAGAGTAGTGGTCGCACCATACATGCACACACCCACCCATACTTGCATACATTCTTCTTCCATTTGTGTTTACGGGAATATATATATAGTTATGTGTTCACATGGGTATGGGACTATGTGTTCACATACGGATTTGAGGATGATACTTGGGTTTGAGATGAGTCGATAAGATTTGTGTTGAGGTTGTGATATCGGTGATATGGCAGGATTCATATTTGAGATACGTCCTGATATTATAGCGGGTCTTTGAACGACGATACGGGTGAATAGTGCTATAATCAAAATGGTCGACATGTGATCGTGATATGAGATATGATTTGCTAGGATATTGATATTAGGCCGTATCGGGCGATGTATACCCTTGATGATGCTATGTGCTGACGGTATCGGTTTGTACGAGATTGTCGATCTGTAGTCAGATCATGAGTATATTAAGGATATTAGTATTGTACTAGACATAGGTCAGTACCCTAGACTATGATCTTGAATAAAGAGGATACCAGAGGAATGGTGTGAGGAATATGATATTGACCCGTACCTAGATTTGGGGATGCCGTACGACGGATTTACGTACGAGCTATATCTTGATGATTGATCCGCACTCTTGACTTGGGATGTCTAATTGTAGATATGGTATCGGATATGATATTATTGAGGAGGGATCACCGACTAATATATATATACAGGTATGTATATGGATCGACTCAGATGTTAGGCGGTTTCCTTACCTGTAGTCCAGCTTGTTAGCTTAGCCCTTTAGTTTAGTTTAGTTGTTAGATTAGATTCGATTCTTACCTATTTCAAAAGCTAACGAATCGTGGTTATTTTAAAAGATAGCCCAAGGGATCCTACGGATATTTCAAAAGATGTATCTGTTCATAAAAACACCGTAGCCCCTATTTTCAAAACCCCATGGTTCGTGTTATTTCAAAAGGCACCATTTGTAGGACTTATATTAGATTAATGCAGGTTAGTTACAGTTGCGTCTTGTATTCTGCTCCCGCTTATTATTGTGGTTCGCTTCGCATCGCATACTTATGTTATAATTTCTTATTGCAATGTTGATATCATATTGTTAGGACACCAGCACCATTACCGATGATGCGTATGTACCACGTACACTTACTTGCCGGCTCACACACATCTTCATCGGTAATTGCCATGT
Organism: Agapanthus africanus; assembly: GCA_030015575.1. NCBI lineage: Eukaryota > Viridiplantae > Streptophyta > Magnoliopsida > Asparagales > Amaryllidaceae > Agapanthus > Agapanthus africanus. The sequence continues at coordinate 342,246,774 of CM057337.1, read as the reverse complement.
CACGTACACCTTAGAAAATATTATTGCTTGACTTAGCTTGTTAGTTAGTAATTTGACATGATATTAGTGTACCTGCCTTATATGCCAGCTTAACATTGTAGTTATTACTTGCCACTTCATGCATACTGTTATTCATTGTTATGCCTATATTTATGGTTTTACATGCTATTGATGATTTGGATTCGGATTTCCATGAGATTTTCTGGATTTGGGGGGGGGGGGGGAAACCGCAAAACTTATATAAACCGATTTCTCTCTTTTTAAATAAAAAAGTGCGGTTTTTCCCATGATGTATGAGTCGTCCACCATGAGTTTGCTGATGGATTTCGAGACCCGATTCGAGGAGACGGATGAACCGTTTCGGGTACATGGTGGACCCGGTAAGGTACCCCGGGGCAAGAAGCGCGTGATGATGACGATGTGAGCCTGGCAGGGGAGCACTACCTACCAGTGATATTACCCGACGCATCGGATATCCGGAGGATACCGTCGTGGTCTTGAGATGGATGGTAGGGGCCGGTCTGGACTGACGACGCCCTAGATATTGTGTTTGAGACATTGAGATTTCGAGATATTGAGGTACAGAGACCGTGATACAGAGATATCGAGATATTGGGATTACGTTTTGTGCTGATGCTAGGCACTGTTTTATGCTGATTTCATTTATGATATCTCATTTAAAAATACAAAGGAAATCTCACTAAATTATGAAAACAGTTTCTTCATTTACATGTATTCTGTTATCATGCTTTCATACCTCATTCATATGATATATTGGTACCTGAGGCACTGACACGGGCACATGAGATTACACTCGGGTTAGATATTTACCCTAGCCTTGTTATAGGTTGCATGTTATATATATAATTGAGGATATATATTATGATCATTGACCTAGGTTGCGTTATTTATGCGATTTCTTTCTGTAGATGTTTTTCTATTCACGAGTTGGCAACTCACCCCCGTTGTGCCCCAGTTCCTTGCAGGTTTGCCGTACAGGTTTCTTTACGGCTTGCAGGCATAGTTTCCTTCGGGTGATTTGCTAGTAGGTGGGTTTACTTGTATCGTACCCTCCATTATATAACTTGTATATTATTACTCTGTTGTATCTAGAATTTTCATCAACCAAACATGTATTTATTTTGAGATAGAGACCAGTGATGTTATTCCTTCGACCTTAGAGTCGCGCGTTCTATTTCTGTGGTTTTCTTGTGGTTTTGAGTTTCCTTTGAATTTTAATCCTCGCCGTTGGCGTTGTATATTATATTGCTTGTGTGGTTGTGACCGTCGATTGACGAAGAGCTAGCTCCCGCTTGGGGATGCCTTTTTATTGATTTCGTATACTATTCATGTTGTATCCCGTTTGGGAGCCAGTATTTACAAAGGAGACTCTGCCGAAATTTTCAGGAAATACTTGATGTTTTTAAAACCGCATAGCATGGCTTATGCTATTAAAACTACTTGATTTTAAAATGGTTTTCCTTCACTCTACTACTTTTCTTGGTTTGGATTTCTGGGTTTTCGGTTTACTTAGATTACGTATGCCTCGAGACGTTCGTAGTTTAAGTGCCGGTCATGTTCCGTACTTTCGGGTCGTGACACACGGTCCCATCAGAAATCCAGACACTTCTTAAGGAGGTATCACCTGATCAGGGAGATCGTAGATTGCCGGGAGATCGAGGTCCGGAGAGTAGATACAAAAGACATCATGGCGGATCCATTTACCAAGGACCTCCTTCAAGCCAGTTTGAGCGACTTTTTGAGATATTAGGTATGGGGTACGCCAACAACTGGACCTAGAGCAGACATTGGGTATTCGGTATGCCAATTACAGGCCTTAGTGCAAGTGAGAGATTGCTGGATATGTATGCCCTAGAGGCTTGTATTGTATAGGATGCTAGGGATATGAATATACAGGACAATCTTGCTCAGTTATATATAATATACTATTTTGAGTTGTATTTCTCTTAATATGTGTGTTTCATTCTCGTTTTGCACATATTGATAATGAATCGATATAGTAGTATACTATTATAGTTTGATTTTATCTTAACATGTGCATATGTTATACTTGATATCATAAATGGCAGATACATGTTGATAAAACCCATAGGATTTTGCTTGGCTACCAGCATTATGATGATGATCATGCTTGTGGGAGCTGGGTAGTCCATAAGTACAACCTTAAAGGTCCCAAGTCACAGGAGTATCGAGACTGGGCATCGATATTCCAGAGTAGACTTTTGTATACATTTCTAGATCCCGACGAAGCGCGGTGGTTGGTCCCATAGCCATTGGTGTGATCATCTAAGATTGTATACAGGTTCTCACTGGGCATGAGTACACTGGACGGACTCGCCGAGAACCTCTAGATGGTATTATACCTATCGTCAGACAGTGGTTCTCAGGTGACATGAGTATAGATTAGTGTTTAGACCTGAGATCATTATTTGTCTCGTGTGAGTTCCCACTGTACTTTGATCACTACCCTACCATGGCTCACTGAGTCACGCAAATATGTTTTGGTTGGGTACATTCCTGAGCCATATAGAAGCAATGAATGATTGTCATGGATTCAGCTCTCCCAGTATTCGGTGTCGATATTGCACTGTGTCTGGTTGGCTAGAACCATAAGACCTAGGCCAAGGCAGTTGAGATTTACTGATGGTTAGATCAGTAGATTCTCGGATTGGTCCTGATCCAAATCGAAATGACTTATTAGGTTAGTAGGGGTTTGACGTTTACCACCCCCTAGACCCAGTATGCGATACATTTAGACGAAGAGACCGAACTGTACGGAGATTGTCACGGATAGGCTCAGTAGGGTCCGGATGAGCTTGTTCGTCGGCCTTCTTTTCGACAGATACCTGGGTAGACATTACGTACAGCTAGTCCCGCTGACGTGCTTGTGTTTAAACCCGTGTACTGTCGAGTCTTTAGAGTCCCACATAGAGGGTTTCTCTGATTCAGGCGAAACGATGTGGTGGACATATGTTTATACATGCAGGGTTTCGATCGAATGATAATACTAGCCAGCTTAGGATTAAGACGGATTATTAAATCAGGTATTGATTTAATAATTTACATATACATATTTCGAAATATATATTCTAGTGTTATCCAGATTTTTGATCGGACGGTTGATAATACTAGAGGGCTTAGAATTAAGCCGGTTTTTTTAAAATCAGATATTGATTTAATGTTAGTATTAAATTAGTAGTATCATTCAATCTCTTGGGTATTCGTATTTTGATACGAATACGGGTATGTATATACGGTTGAGTGTATTTCGTATTTATACGGAAAACATTCTAGAAGGTGGACACCTCATTTTTGATTTATCCATTTATTTATTAAATGGAAATTAAGTGTAAAGGTAGTAAGGAGAGAATGGTGAGAACCATGCTTGAATAGTCTTGAGAAATGAATTTATAATTCATTTGTGCAAACTATTCAAGTATGGTTGCTAGATTTTTATTGCAAAAATGAGATGCACAAAAAGCTTGCTTTATTATTTTTCAACACAAGAGTTATCTCATTCTCACCATGAGCTTCTCTCACCTCTCTATCCTTTCTTGAGTTCACTCTCTTGTTCAAACCCTTATCATTCTCATGTGTTAAGAACCAAAAGGATTTGATATAGAAAACTACTAGTAAACATCACCACATCATTTAAGTAAACTAGATTAGTAAACTAGTTTGCTTAGTTTTCTTCTTTTTGAGGTAGGAGCTTGAATCAAGAGCCTTCAGGCGGATCATCTAAGACCGAGGAGGCCAGCCATCAAGGTTGATTTAGGAGACCTCAAAGAGCTTAAGAAGTGGAGTGAAGACTCGAAGGACATGTGCCATTTGGTATTACACTCTTTCACAGTACCTAGACTCCTCTAGTTTGCTAGTTTCGATATTTGGTTAGATTCTAGGATGTGTTTTCTAACGCCAAGGTTTTAAAAGTCAAAGTTTTTCGTTCTGCAATGGCCACAGTGAGCGGACAAGACGCTAGGAAACCCAACAATTAGGATCTTTGCAAGATAAACAAATAGCTACACTTACCTAGTTAGACCACTAGAAGACCACAACAGAAATATGAGACCCTAAATCAGAAAATCGACCGCCGGTGGCGATTACTGTAGCACATTATGGCAGACCAATTTTTGAATTGGGTGTCGGGGTTTGTTCAATAGATCATATACTTGGTAAGTAAGCCTCTGTGATACTTTGTTTTTCTCTATATGCTCCAAGGAAAAATCTGGGAGCATTCACTTGGTTTTGGGCGATGTTTTAAGATATTTGTGTTAGATAAGTATCCTGTAGAGGCAATTATTGTAATTGTTGGACATGTATATATCTACAGGATAATCTTTCTCAATATGATAGTATGCTATTTGGTTTGACTTTATCATTCATGTGTATGGTTCTACTTGTTATTACTGTCGCTAATTCATGTTCATAAAGCCACTAGGATCTTTGGTTGACTGCCAGGATTGTGATGTAGATCATACTAGTGGGGCCTAGGTAGTCTATAAGCATATCCTTAAATGTTTCTAATTAAGGGGATATTGAGACATGGCATCAATGTCCCAGAGTATACATTTCTTGAACCTGTATTAGGGCGATGGATGATCCTGCTGGGAACTTAGGCATACTAGAAAGCTAATTTTCAAAGATGGCAACATGGATTTTAAAAATTTCTAGCTTGCTAAAGTTCCAAAACCATGAATTGAACTAAAGAGCTAGAACTTGAATACTGTAGGGTGTTTTTCATCACCCTATTGAGATGGGAAATACGCATCGCTTGTCGGCTGTATACAGATTTCCCCTACCTAGGGTAGGCTGGGGTTTATTGATTATGAGGATCTGAATCTCGGGCAGTCATGGACTAAGTTGCCGTTAATTACCCCTCATATTTGAAGCGAAGGAACCTCCGATTGATAGGTCAAACTTGTCATGCTAACTCAAGTGCAGTCTGCGTATGTGTGTATCTTGAGGGGTTTTGGGTATAAAGGTGGCCTCGCAGAGTTTACCGGGGTCCCGCTATCCGGATAGCGGGCTGGGGCTCAAGGGGGCTAGCAGCCCCTTTATGGGGTGCGGGGCAGCGCCCCGTTAGAAATTATTTCTAGCTGGGGACATGTTTTGGGTGTGGAGTGTATGAAAAAAAGAAAGAAGACAAGGAAAAAAACGGTGAGTAACGTCCTAAGGACGTGTGGGCGCTGGGCTCCAGTGCCTCACATGTCCGGCATGTGGGCACTGGGCATTGGGTGTCAGCGCCTCATATGCCCGGCACGTGTGTAAGTCTACGGTAGCGCCCCGGCCGTCAATCCGAGGCCAAACGCGGAACAAAAACTTTTATAAACTGGCGCTAACGCAGACATTCACACGGATCGTTCCATTAACTCTATACTAGCTAACTACAAAGATGTTAGAATGGCTATACCGATCGATCCGTGTCCTTCGGTCTTTAGCCACCATCCTTAGCTCCTCACGGCATCTCCGATCAAGTTCGATCTCCGGTCTCCACGTTGAACTGGCACCACGTCAAGGAATCTTTTTACGGGCTCCCGCTTCAAACCGAAGCAATTCGGACATGAAGTTTGCTAGCCGACATGTCCAAGGGGAAGTAGAGGATGTGTGTGATTACTTTATTTCACGACATCCATGGATTCTCAAAACATGAGATGGTATGGATGGAGGTTGAAGAAGAAGCCATTAATGGAAATTGTGAGCACAAGAAGAAAACTAGTGAAGAAGAAAAAAAGCTTGATTATTGTGTGAGATGAAAATGTGAGAGCTCTCTCTTTTAATCTCAAGACCAAGCCCCATTATTAGTGGCTGCCCTCTCTCTCTCCACACATCAATTCCAGACAATAATCAATCATGAAAATGGACATGGCATAAAAAATAACACCATGAGTCACAACAAATGCACATGCCACATTTAATGCTCTTGATTAAGACTTGCACTCACAATTTCCACTTAATAAACATTAATCCAAATGTTTAACACAATAAATAGAATGGTATTTTCTAAAGTAAACTCGTGACGGATCACAAGAATACCCCTCATCTGTATATACATACCTGCATCCGCATTCAGATAGAATACGAATACAACGAGACTAAAGTAATCCAACAAAAATAATACTAGGATCCGGCTTAAATCAAAGCCCACTAGTACGATCCGTCCGATCATGATTCGTGCATGGGTGTACGTATATGATCGAACCTTAACATAAAACTATACGGCCTCTACAACATTTCGCCCGAACTAGGGAAACTTTCTGTGGGGGATTCTAAAGACTCGTCAATACGCTGGCAGTGAGTTTAACCACAAGCATGTCAGTGGTACTAGCTGTACGTAACGGCTGCCCATGTATTAAGCGAAAGGGAAGCTGACGAGCGAACTCATCCTGAAACCCTACTGAGCCTATCTGTGACAATCTCCGTACAGTCCGGTCTGTTCGTCTATGAGTATCGCATATCGGGCCTAGGGGGATGGTAAACGTCAGACCCCCATTAGCAGCATAAGTCATGTCGGAGTGTAGCCCAGAACACCTTAAGAAACTAATGGAATACCTACCGGTAAATCTCACTTGCCATGGCCAAGGACTTTGTGTAATGGCCTTCCAGACACAGCACGATATCAACCCCCAATACCGGAAGAGAAGAATCCTATCTAACCACCACTGCCTCCAAGTGCTCCGGGACTGCACCCAACTACTACCTGTTTGCACGACTCCATTGAGCCGTGGTAGGGCAGCAATCAAAAAACAGTGGGAACACACTTGAGGCAATGTAGCAGTGTCAAGTCTACAGACTAAGCTATACTCATGTCACCTGGGAACTGCTCCTGACGATAGGTATAGTACCAATCAGCAGTGCCCCTGCGAGTCCGTCTGGTGTACTCATAACCCAATGAGCACTTGTATATTATCTTAGGTGAACCAACTAACACCAATGGCTTGTGAGCCCAGCCACCGCCCCTCGTCAGGGTCTCAATCCGTATACACTAGTCTACTATTGGAGTATCGATGCCCAGTCTCGAAACTCCCACGACTAGGGACACTTTAAGGATGTGCTTATAGACTACCCAACTCTCACGTATATGATCGCCATCATACTGCTGGTTGTCAAGAAAAAATCCTATGGGCTCTATCAATGCGTAATAGTGATCTGTAATGTCACCTGAAGCATGTACATGATGATAAAAGACAAACCAGATAGCATACTATCGTCTCGAGTAAGACTGTTCTACCGGTATATGTCCTCCCTCAATTATTGCAATCACATGCCTGTGATCCAATAATTGACTTGAGGGCACTATAGCCAACAATCTCCCACTTGCACTTAAGGCTAATTATTACGATGTCGCATACTCACGGCCCGTGTGATACCGAACACCCAACTCCTCTACTAATCAGTTTCACAAAGCTCATTTGTGAAACTATTACGTTCGAGAAATAGCCTCAGTGAGTGGATCCACTTTGATATTTCTTTCTATGTCTCTCTTTATCTCAAGTTCGCGGAGAAAGCCATCTCCCGAAATGAGCAATACCTGTCTTAGAATATATTTGGATATCTGATGGGATCTAGTTCACAAATGAACTCCAAATCCAGCAAACTTCTTAGAATGTATCGTCAACTGAATTTAATCAGTATCCTGCACCATGCCTCCCTCAGTATCCGCTTGGACCATCTGTCTAAACTACTACCCCTCACAGAGGAAAGTCTATAATTCTGACACTCTATCAACCAGGTCATCTTGAAATCCTGGAATGATAACCATCTCTTGAAGGAGGCCGCCGTTATCAAATCCCTAGAACATCCACTTATGTTCTAAAACTGCTTCTGAACGTTTCTCCAGGATTGGATTAATATCTCAATTTATTGTAGCCGGTGCAAAAACAACGTCTGGTGTGGTACTTGACATCTCATGATTGACTCAATTGCCTAAGCAAGTGATATGACAATCATGCACATCCCTCTCCCTTTTAGTCTGTAAGACACCTTTAGTGAGGGTGACTCCATCACCTGCAGGTATACTACAATGCCAGGAGTCTATAAAACACCTTTAGAATACTGTCTAAGTACCCAGATTGGAAAACTACCGAAATCTGGATCTAAAACCATAGATCTAGTAACCAGAATGACATATATAATATTTATATCCTTTGTGGAGAAACCACTGTATGACAACCACACTATAACCGATTGTAGAATAGGAACTTTACTTCCTATAAAGTGTATGCCATCCAAATACCAGGACATCACACCCTACAACCTTCTTAACAAATTCATCTTCTATTCTGATGAAGTCAAAGCCTATGACTGTCACATCAAAAATAGATGATCTATCTCCGCTATATCTGCTTCAGTCTATAAATAAACATAAGCTACTTGTCCATTATGCTTCCGCTGCTTCTACTGACTACAACCACCCTCTGGCAGAGTCATATAAACGTGCCCTTCTAAAGCTGGCTTAGAACGATACTATACTCATTCTCCTGCCGGGTCTCATAGTCTGGAACAACAGTAGTGTCAAGTCTGGGTAAATAAGAACCTCCCTTCCACCGTCTTTGAGAATACTGATGTACCTCTCGGGCGCCTGATCAGTCGAAAATATTGCATTTTTAACACATCAATTTCCCTACTCTTTGCAATCATCTAGGTGGTATAAATATAGCACATATTAGCAATTCGTCTGCCAAAATACCAAATAACTTGTGTTATATATTATAACCAGCATTTTGAGGGAAATTGAGTGTTTATTATTGCACGCATGATCTTTGTATATCGCAACACTTGTCTCGAGAATGTGTGCAGGAAATTCCAGGTAAAAGAGCCGAAACTGCTAAAAGTGCTGATAAAAATACGCCAAGTCCAAGACTTGAAATCTAGCAGTGAACAAGAGAATATAAAAATAATCCAGATATAAAATTAAGCCCTATGGATCAGCACAAACAACACCTGAAAATTCCATGCAATGAAGCCACCAAAGGGCCGCGGATCCACGGCCGAAGAGGCGGATCCGCCGCGGATCCGTAGCCACAGTGACACGTCATCGGCAGATAAATATTTCAGGGCTCTCTTCTCAATTATCAAACTTCTTCAACACACTTCATTTTCCAGGGATCTCCAGAAGCTTCTGTTCTAACAGCCAAGCTTCTTGTACAAGCCAAACACCTCCAAGCTTCTCAAGCAAGCTAGCCAAATCTAGAATGTTCTCCTCAACAACCAAGCTTATCAAAGAATCTAGCTAGCTACCTAAATCTAGAAGCTTCCTTCATAACTACCAAGCTTGAAGGAGAAGCTAAACCAAGCTTAGCTTCTAAAAGAAGCTAAACCTAGCTTAGCTTTTAAAGGAAGCTAAACCTAATCAAGCTTCTAGGGGAAGCTAAAGAGGAAGAAGGCTATAAAATGATACCCAAGGGCTTCATTCTAAGGTTGTTCTCCAGTTTCAAACACAAGTTGTGTGACACAACTTGTGCATTCAAACCCTAGCCCTAATCCAATTCAAAAAGCCAATTCAAGAACTTCGAGCACAAAATCAAGCAAGAAGCCATTAAGCCTTTTTGGAGCGACGCCGATCTTCAACCGAGCAAGTGATCCAAGACGATCCGCGACTCAAGGAGACGATGCGAAGCTAATTCGACGATCGAGTTCTCTTCTCAATTCTTGTAGTCCTGAGTGAATTGTAATGAAATTGTTGAATAATGAAAGGTGAAAACTCTTGATCTTGCTTTTCTTTATATTAGAGCGTTATGATGAGATCTCAATTCTTGATTGTTTTCTTTGTTATGATGCTTGAGTAAAACTCCGCTTGTGGAGGAATCGAGAAAATAGGTAGATGGTGATGATTAAATTCTTAAACGATTCTTAAGTCTTATGAGTTTTGTAAACTCTAGTAAATTGAATCATCGACAAGCTAGTTTCGAGCGAGATACTTTCTTGAATGTTTTTACTCTTAATTAGTGATCAACGATCGATGCTTGAATTTCCTTGAGGCTAGAATTTGAATGAAAATCAACGAAAGGACAAGGGATAGATGATGAAACCCTAGCTTCCGCAAGATATCCCTAATTCTCGTTGATCGTCATCGATCTAGCAACAAATCATCAGTGGATAAGAATACATAATCACAAATCTTCATCCTCACTATTGATTCGATCGATTCCTACGAGCCTCATTACAAATCTTGATAAATAATTCAAATTGGACGATTCTTGATTCTTGATCTTTATTTTCTTTTAATTCTTGAAACTAAATTTCAAAATTCTTGAATCATTTTCTTTTCTACTCTAATTTTCGACTCAACCAAAACAAATACGAGCAAATCTCACTTTCCCTGTGGACGATCCGCACTCGCTAACGAACCTACAATTGACACCATTATTGATTGCGGTTTACAAATTTCTTTGGTTGTGATATTTTACATTTTCCATACACATCGAGGAAAAAGATCAATCAAATGGCGCCGTTGTCGGGGATAGTGTGCTAATTTGTTCGTTTTTGAAATTTAAGTTGAAAAATTTATTCCATCGGAATTTTTAGATCAAAATTTGTACAAACACTAAACGATTCGTTGTGATTTGTTGCAAGGAAATCTGGAATCTGTGGAGCGAAAGAAAAAAATTTCTGAATATTCCAGGGAGTTCAGTAAGTGAACAGGAGTCTCTGGAAAAGTTTTTGTGCAGCGTTCTCATCATCAGACCGCGTTTCCGCTGCCAATAGGAGCATACCGCGGCAGATCCACGGCGTGTCTAGAGCATCACAGTACGAAACTTTGCTGGTATAATTCTAACTTTCTTATCTCCTCCTTGATCTGCTCCATTAACTAATTTTTGCAGGTTTCTTTGCAAAAATTCGCAGCGCCGCAAAAAGCAAAATTGTGCGCGTTTGATCTTGGTTGTTTGCATTTTTAATACGGAAATTAAGGGGCAAAGACCAAATTCAGATTAGGTGGGGTGTTCATTACCCTTATTAAGCCCCCAAAATCACAAAACTGCATCCGCATTACCCTCATTAACTAAAAAATATCTAGATATGATTCTAAGGACCGTCGTGCTCAATTCGGACAGGTGAAGGTCGTGGTAATCTATTGCTTATCCGCGTTTCTTTTGTGGTGTCTAAGGTAAGTGTGTCTAAGGCAAGTGGTTACTTAATTAGGCCCACTACTTATGTAGTGGAGAACCTCCCACTTACCTGACCACAGGAGGGACAAAGAGGCAGTAGAGGATTGATCTTGCGACTTGTCTTCTGGCAGTTAGGAGCGGTCTAGAGACTTGACCTAGGTGACCACTAGATCTAAGGTTGCTTGTGCATTGTTGTGATTTGCATTTTTACAAAATTCCGTATCTTTTTCAAAACAAATACCAACTCATCTTTTCCTTAATTATCTTAACGCTGCCACTTGTGCTAAACCCTTTAGTGCATGCTCGGCTGGACACGGGATTCTAGTGCCCGTATTGTCTGCGTTCCCCTGATCGACTCCGAAGTCGGTAATTCTACGTCTACTTCTTCTTTACCCACCACCACACCCACATCGATGGACGGTTCTCCATCGAACTTCTTTACCACTACTCTGCCGCCATTCGCAGGTGCGCAGAATCCACTCCGCATCTCTCTCCAAGAGAGATGCTATCCTATGCGAGATCCTTTTTTGACCTGTCTCACAATTCCACCAGCCAACGGGGATAACTTTGAAATAAAACCCCAATACATCAATTTTCTACCCAAATATCACGGTCTCGAGTCTGAAGACGCATATGTCTTTATTACCAAATTTGAAAATGTATGCGCTATGATGGGTACTTCACAGCTTTCTGTGGATGCTTTGCGTCTACGTCTTCTCCCATTTACCTTGTGCGATATAGCCGAGAAGTGGCTTTATAACACAACCACACATTCCATTTCGAATTGGGAAGAATTCGTCGCAGCATTCCATAAGAAATTCTACCCCAATCATAAAACAGCTCGAGTCCGTAGCGAAATAAATCAATTTACCCAGCTTCCAAATGAACCATTCTCGAAGTGTTTTGAACGCTTTAAGGATCTGTTAGTTCAATGTCCACATCACGGAATTCCCAGATGGGATTTGTGCAGAATCATATATGAGGGCATTAATCCTACCACTAAACAGAACCTTGAATCCATGTGTCAAGGAACTTTTATGACCAAAGATGATAGCGAAGCTTGGAAATTCTTAGAAGATTTCGCTGAAAAATCTTTACAGTGGGAGAGTGTAAACCAGTCATCGTCTAGGGGTGGCATTCACCAAATTGATGTTTCCATAGGAGTTAGAGCTGAAATGGTAGCAATGCAAAAGAAGCTAGAAGCTACGCAACACAAATTTTTAGCAGCCTCCCTAAATCAGATGTCACTCCTCAAAACTGTATGTGGATACTGTTCTAATCCATCTAATCTTACAAAAGAATGTCCATTGAATTCTCCGTTTCAAGATCAAGAGTATACCAATGCTGCTTTTCAAAGACCTAGAAACGATCCGTATTCTTCCATATATAATCAGGGTTGGAGGAATCACCCTAACTTTGCTTGGAACCAACAGCAAAATCAACACACGGTTCCAAATCAAAATAATTTTCAAAGGGCTCTTCCGCCACAACAGCGGACATTTCAACTGACTCAACACCCCTACCAATCACAAAACTTTCAAGATCCAGTCAACACACCTGGACCGTATAATCCTGCACAGTTGACTGGTACTGATCTCTCTGCTTCACTCGAACGGACTTTTGAAATGTACATGAAACAAATGTCAGCCGAATTTAGGTCTTCCTTCGATAAATTTGAGAAAAACTCTGATCTCCAAGCTGAGAGTTTAAAATCGTTGGAAAACCAAATTGGCCTATTAAAAGCCGAAATGAGTGCGAGAGAAAAAGTGAAACTTCCGTCTCAACCCTTACCGAATTCTTGGCATTCACAACACTACAATGTGAGTGCCATCACAATGTTGAGATCAGGAAGAGTGCTGAACAATCATGTTGGGGAAGAAATTGATGATACTGAAAAATCTATCAATAATACCCCGGCTGAGACCTTTCCTTCCACACACACTTCTACTTCTGATCCTTGTTCTTTTACACCACCACCTTCTTGTGAGCCTATTCTCCGTTTCCCTCAAGGATCGATACCTTAGCAAACCTCTTCTAGTCCACAAAAGACGATCCCTACTCCTATTCTGGGATCATGTCCACACACACCAGCTTCTCCAATAATGGACCCAGCTCTTATTGCTAAAGCTCCTTATCCGAATCGGTTAAGGGGTAACAAATCGAGTCCATGTATGGAGAAGATTATGGAATTGTTTAAACAGGTTAACATCAACAACCCTCTCTTAGATGCTATTTAACAAGTCCCCGCTTATGCGAAAATTCTTAAAGACTTATGCACTAGGAAGAGGAAGACTCAAGTGTCTAAGAAGGTTTTCATGACAAATAATGTTAGCACTGCTTTTACCCTACAGCTACCAAAGAAACGTAAGGACCCAGGACGTCCTACAATCTTGATTTCTATTGGAGGTAAAAATATCAACCGTGCTCTTCTTGACCTTGGCGCAAGTGTTATCCTGCTTCCATACTCTGTTTATGGGCAATTAGGGATTGGAGAGTTAAAACCTGCTCATTGCACTCTCCAAATGGCAGACCGTTCAATCACCAAACCTCGGGGTGAACTGGAGGATGTGTTGATAAAAGTCGGAGAATTTGTATTCCCTGTGGACTTCATTATTCTCGATACACAGCCTGTAGCAAACCCACGGAACCAAATTCCGGTGATTTTGGGTCGACCATTCCTTGCCACTTCGATTGCTGTCATTAACTATCGAAATGGTTCAATGAACCTATCTTTTGGAAAAATGACAATTGAACTGAACATCTATAAAATTGGAAGTCAGCCATCTGAACCCTCTGCTCATATACTTGATGTTTGTTCTGTCCATGAGATTGCTCCCGAAAGTTGCGAAGTTGATGAACTTTGCTTTGAAGATCTCGATGACACTACCACATCAATGTTTGATCTTGCACATCCTAGTGAGGACACTCTTTCCAAGCTTGAGTCTGACATTCTTGACTCATCACCATCCGAGTCTGTATCTTTTATAGGCTACGAGCTTCTTTGTGACTCCGAAAATCATTCGATGATCCCACCTTCTATTATTTCTCCGCCAGCATTAGATCTCAAACTTTTACCTTCTCATCTTAAATATGCATATTTAGGTGAGAATGAGTCTTTACCGGTGGTCATATCCGCTTCTCTAGCATCAGAGCAAGAGAATGCACTTTTGACGGTATTGAGATCTAATAGGTAGGCGTTTGGTTGGACTATGGCGGACATCAAAGGGATTAGTCCCTTGATTGTTGAACATCATATACATCTGATGGATGATGCCAAGCCAACCCGAAAACCACAGAGACGGTTAAACCCCGTCATGAAGAATGCGGTGAAGAAAGAAATCGTCAAATGCCTTGACAATGGTATCATTTACCCAATCTCCGATAGCCAATGGGTAAGTCCAATTCATGTTGTCCCTAAGAAATCTGGCATTACGGTCATCACAAATGAGGCAAATGAGTTAATTCAGACACGCGCTCAAACTGGGTGGCGTGTATGTATTGATTACAGAAAACTCAATGCCGCAACGAGGAAAGACCACTTTCCTCTACCTTTCATTGACCAGATGCTTGAATGCTTAGCTGGACGTAAATATTATTGCTTCATGGACGGATACTCTGGCTATAACCAGGTCCCTATTGCCAAAAAAGATCAAGATAAAACCACATTTACTTGTCCTTTTAGTACTTTTGCTTATAGACACACGCCCTTTGGGTTATGCAATGCTCCCGCTACATTTCAGCGGTGTATGATGGGGATATTCTCGGACATGGTCGAGAATTTTTTGGAGATTTTCATGGACGATTTCTCGATTTTCGGAGATTCTTTTTCTGACTGCCTATCTAATCTTGACGCGGTTCTTACTCGTTATAAAGAGATGAACATAACCTTGAATTGGGAAAAATGCCATTTCATGGTCCAAGAGGGAATTGTGCTTGGACATGTGCTTTCGAGAAATGGCATTGAGGTTGACAAAGCTAAAATTGATGTCATTCAAAATCTTCCTCATCCCAAATGCGTCAAGGATATCCGATCTTTTCTTGGCCATGCAGGCTTTTACAGGGAATTCATTAAAGATTTTAACAAAATTGCTAGACCCTTAACTCTTCTCTTGGCCAAGGACACAACCTTTCACTTTGACTCGGATTGTGAGGCAGCATTCGACTCACTCAAACTGTCACGACCCGCAAGGTACGGAACGCGACCGGCACTTAAGTTACGAAGCGTCTCAAGGCGTCCGTAACATAAGTAAGCCGAAGCCCAGAATACAAAACCCAATTAAGAAATTGGAGTGAAGGAAAAACCATTTTTATTTGAAGTACCTAGTTTCATCAAGTCTCTTTTTATCAAAAAAACAACTTCCTTTTACAAATTTTCCGGCAAAATCTTCTTGTAAAATAGTCCCCCCAACGGGTACAATAGAAACATAAGTGAATAACAGGAATATGGCATCCCCAAGCGGGAGCTAGCTCTTCGCCTCAAGGCGGTCACAAATCCCATGCAATGTAAAATACAATGTGCATAAGTAAGCATGAAAGCACAAGTAAAAATAATATGTCGACTCAGGTGAGCTCGACCCCAAGCATAACATATAATCCACAAGTCTCACAACCTCGTCTCTAGGTCAATATACAGTAATCCAAATAAACTGGTACAGCTGAAATAGTAGAAGTAGATGGAGTACTCTAGGTACAATGAACATATATAAGCGGGGGTACAAAATGATAACAACCCACCTATGAGCAAAAGCCTCGAGTCCAGGCAAAAAGAGCAAAGGAGGCAAAAGTGTCCGCCGCTACAGTGCTAACGGAACGGACCTGCAGAAAAGCTGTGGCACAACGGGGGTGAGTTGCCAGCTCGTGAGTAATAAATAACATTTACTAAGGCTATCGTATGCATGCACACAAGTATCCTAGCATCCTTAAAACAGGTATGGCTACATATACTAGCAGGTATGTATGCATCATCAGTGTACTAACAAGTATGCATGTCACATGGATGTAATAACAGGTATGTATGCCACATGAATATACTATCATGTATGTATGCTATGTGAGTCAACGCAAGATCTCATCATGTAGGTATAAGAATTGTTCCTTTCTTTGTTTTGAAAACTCCTTTTTAAACATCAGCATAATATCCATGAAATCAATAAAATCCGTGTCCAGCAACGACACCTCAAAGCTGTCTAAATCTCATATATCCATGTCAAGTATCTCTGGCCTCAACCATCCAGCTGATCCATGTCAAATATCCATATCTCAATCTAGCGGCCACGGTCGGTATCCTCAGGATATCCGCCGTGCCAAATGAAGTCACCGGTAGGTAATCCGTCCCCTGCCAGGCTCAACGCCATCTTCTGCGATCTTCTTGCCCCGGGGTACCGTACCGGGCCCACTATGTACCCAAGACGGTTCATCCACCTTCTCGAAACGGGTCTCGAAAACCACAGAAAACTCATGGTGGACGACACTTTACATCACTAGAAAACCGCAATTTTTATATTTTAAAAAGATTATAAGTTTGAAATCTTGTGGCTTTCCCCCGAAATCCAAAAATATCATAAATCTCATGAAATCATCATGTATGCATATGCCAATGATAATGAGTGCCTTTGGTATCAATTTGCAATGTATGATTTATACTAGGCATGAACAAATGATATAATAATACATATGCACGAGAATAGCAATTCTTATGATTTTATTTTAAATATTTGTTGCAATAGCACAAGTCTAAGTAGTTAACATGTCTCAGATTTATAGTTATCTAGTGTCGTGACATGGAATTACCAGGTTGTGTGTGTACACATGAATAGTGCTCGTGCTGCATATAAAAACCTGGTAATGGTGCATGTGTCCTACAAATGAGTTTGCGTATATGGAACATCATATAGATCCTAACTGCAGCAAATGTCATACAAGTATTATTATTCTAATGTCATAAGTAAATGTCAAGTCTACTATTTTCAAGTTTACTAAATTTATCGGGCGACTCATGCCATCCATACGATCGTCTCCCGTAGATGTTAAATTTACTCACCCGTGATCCCGCGCTAGGTGTGTCCGACCACCTACTTTCCTTTCTCCGCTGCGCTTGAAGTCCCCGCTGGCGAACCTAGCATTTACAAAAGTCACCATATAAGGAAAAATCCTGCAAAACACGATATATCTATAAAAAGGGATACGCGTGCGTGAAACTAGACGCGCGTGCACACGACACGTCGTGATGCGCACAACCTACCAGAACCTACACCGACGCGTTGTGTCGCGCAGCGCGCCACAGAACCACGCGTATCACGCGCGTGTCGCACGAGACTTAAAACATTGAAAACACGATACAAGCTCCAGATTTTGCCTCTGGACCCAACTTAAAAAGTTGCAGGTACCAACACTCTAGACTACCCAGTAGGACCCCATACCCAAAATCCCCACACCCTATCCCCTACTCTGGCCGCAATTTGCGGCCAGAATGATTAAACCGCCGGCCAAGAGGGGGAGGTGGGTCCCCGTACTCTGTGTGTGTGTCTTTACTAGTCTCACCATGCTACAGTCTTCACAATTTTATTTTTAAGGTCTCAGGTCAGCAGCAGAATCTACAGAGGCTAAAAGTCGCTAAAACTGCCAATTTACGCCAAGTCGGATAAGTCAGGTATCTTTGTGAAATCTGGGACCAAACTTGGGTGTTATAGTCTCCACAGCACCTAATAGGGATACCCTAACCATCACAACCAATCTTTGCCAAAATTCTCTTAATTCATCCAAAATTACCACTAAAGCATGCAATAAACACCAACTAAGCTAGATAGCCATAATTTTAGCAATTTAATGTTATCTATCTAATTTTAACAACACTACTTGGCTAAAACAGACTAACCAACACCTAAAAGAGTTCATTAAGCTACAAGCACTCTAATGTAGCTAGATCTAACATCACGACATAATTCTAGCACTAAAACTCTATTAAGACACTAAACTAGCTAAACAAACACATAATCTAAGCAATAAGGAAAGAGTTTAGGAGTTATACCCCCTAGGAACCTCTCAAACGAGGAGAAGGAGAAAAAGAAGAGAGTGGGTGCTGCAAAACTTGGCTGGAAATGAGCTGAGCTTCACTGTTGCTGAAGCTGATGCTGTTGTTTGGGCTGAAATGTTGCTGTTGCTTTAGCTTGGTGTGGTGTTGTGTTATTTTGTGGTGCTGTTGTAGCAGCAGGTGGAGAAGATGTTGAAGTGTTTGTGGTGGAGTGTGTGGTGTAGTGATGTTGTGTGAGTGTGGCTGAAGTTGGGGGGGCTGTTGTGCAGCAGCTGCTGCTATTTTATGGTGTTTGCTTGGCTGTAGTAGCAGCTACTGTTGCATTGGAGGCTGGCTTTGTGGCTGATGATGTTGTGGTGCTGATATGAGGGGTTAAGTAGCTGTTGTATTGTGGTGGGGGGCTGGTTAGGCTGATGTTTGATGATGCTGGTTTGGAGGCTGATGGTGTGCCGTTGGTGACTATAGTAGCTGCTGAAGCTAGGGGTAGGTAGCTGATACTAATGATGTTGCTAGGAGCTGAAGTGTTGCTGCTGATGCTGATGCATGACTGAAGTTAGGGCTGAAGGAGTTGTTTTGGTCGCTAAAAGATGATGTTTGGTGTGTGAGTGAGGTTTTGGAGTTGGGGCTATTTGCAATGATGTTAGGGGCTGAATGTGCAGCAGTTGGTGTGCTGGTTGTGATGTTTTGGTGCTGAATTTGGTGGCTGAAAAGCTGATTTTTGGGCTGATGTGAGTGTGTGAGAGATGTGAGTGAGAGGGTGATGGATAAGCTAAAAAGTTGTGAAGTGAAAAGAGGTGACACATACTTAACCCATCGTTTCCTTCTCTCAAACCAAAAGCTATGATGATACACATCCCATCTCTCTCTCTCTCTTACAACAAGCAAGTCAACCTACACCCTAAACACCCTTGGACAAAACCAACCACCCCTAATTAACCTAATTAGCTCATAATCAACTCTATTATGTTAACCAAAGGCCTAACCCACCATGGTTAACTTAAACACGATTAACCCACAAGCTCCATTATATGGCAAAACCCTAGTCTTAACCCTAGCTAACGTGCACAAGTGTGTGTGGTCGAGATAAAATTCTACAAAATCACCATAATTCCAGATAAATCACTAAAAACCCGTTTTGGTAAACTTTTTACCAAAAACCCCACATTAACACACAATTACCACTAACCCTAATCTCAGGTGTTACACAAACACTCTTTCACTACAGCCCCCGTTCTATCATCTCCAGATTAAAACCACCCGTTTGAGCTTATGTATGATGCATCAGATTTTGCAGTTGGTGCAGTCTTAGGACAGCACATTGAAAAGATGCCACACGTGATCTATTATGCAAGTAAGACCCTAAACGATGCTCAAATTAACTATACAACTACCGAAAAAGAACTTTTGGCAGTTGTACTCGTATTAGAAAAATTCAGGCCTTACTTGATTGGCTCAGCTATTGTTGTGTACACTGACCACTCCGCCTTGAAACATCTTTTGGGGAAGAAAGATGCTAAAGATAGGCTAATAAGTTGGATCCTTCTATTACAAGAATTTGATCATGTTATTAAAGATAAGAAAGGATGTGAAAACGTTGTAGCCGACCATCTTTCGCGCATCTCTTCTTTACCTGTGACCCTGCTGATCAATGATTCTTTTCCGGTTGAACAGCTCTTGAATGTATCCGATGAACCCTGGTTCAGGGATATTGTGAATTATCTTGCCACAGGACTTATCCCCCGCGAATGGTCAAAACAGGACAAACATCGATTTCTATCCCAAGTAAAACATTTTTACTGGTATGAACCCTATCTGTTTAAGTATTGTCCTAACCAGATCATTTGCAGGTGTGCCCCGAATGATGAATTCAAGAGTGTTCTATCTTTTTGTCATGATCAGGCATGTGGGGGTCATTTCGGTCCTAGAAAGACGGCGGAGAAGGTTTTGCAATGCGGTTTCTATTGGCCGACTTTGTTCAAAGATGCATTTGATCATTGCAAAACCTGTACACAATGTCAACACACGGGTAGGATTTACCGGAGAAATGAGATGCCACAGCAACCCATTTTAGTGGTTGAAATTTTTGACGTTTGGGGCATTGACTTTATAGGCCCCTTTCCCAACTCCTTTGGGAATCTGTACATATTGCTTGCGGTTGATTACGTCTCAAAGTGGGTTGAAGCTATTCCGTGTCGCACTAATGACAAAAAGGTTGTCATTAGGTTCTTAAAAGAAAACATATTTTCGCGATTTGGACACCCACGCGCTATCATTAGCGATAACGGGACACATTTCTGCAATCGGTCTTTCGAGACTTTGATGCGGAAATATGCAATCAACCACAAACTTTCCACACCCTATCATCCCTAAATGAGCGGCCAGGCTGAGATTTCAACCAGACAAATCAAAAAAATTCTGGAGAAAACAGTTTCTAAGAATCGAAAAGATTGGTCAACCAAATTGACGGATTCTCTTTGGGCATTCCGAACTGCATATAAAACCGATCTAGGGATGTCTCCATACAAACTAGTGTTTGGGAAGGTTTGTCACCTTCCGGTCGGGATTGAGCACAAAGCAATATGGGCCATTAGAGAAATCAATTTTGACTTAAATCAAGCCTGCAACTTTCGGAAGCTGCAATTAAATGAGCTAAGCGAACTCCGCGATGAAGCTTATGATAATGCTGTAATTGTAAAGAATCGGACCAAGGTATTTCATGATAAAAACATTTTGAGAACAACTTTTACACCTGTTCAACAAGTCCTTTATGATTCACGACTCCACCTTCACGCGAGTAAGCTACGATATCGGTGGAAGGACCTTTTGTTGTGCGGTCTGTATACCCGCACGGGGCAGTTGAGGTTGAAAATGTTAAAAACGGTACATTTTTCAAAGTAAATGGACATAGATTGAAGCCGTATTTTTCCACTGACCCCACGGAGGAGCTCCTGTTCTTACAGGAGCCATTTTATCTTGATTAAAATTCCTCCGTCTCACCTCCATGTCCTGTAAATTACTGTATCATCTTTCGAATGGAGGTGAGTGAAAAGAATAAGTTTGGGGGAGGATTTTCACGATCATATTTATTGCCCCCATTAATAAATTTCCTCCCAAGCTTACAGGTTGTTTGAGATTTAGCGGATGGCAACAGTGAGGACACTGTTGAAAACAAGTTTGGGGAAGGTTTGTGCTTATTTAGGCATCATTTGCATCATACTTTGCATATGCACAAAACATTTAAAACCTATAAAATTTTAAAAAAATTTCAAAAGATAAAAATATTTAATATTTAATTTTGTTCATAAATAAGATAATAAAAGATCAGATAGTGAAAAATTATATCCAAAATATTGGAAAATTTTAAGAAAACCAAGAAAATTAGAAGTTTTCTTAAACGAACTAGTAATAAGTAGTTATGAGCCGTTGTCCCAAGGGTTAGTAAGATGAAGGAAGTCACTAATCTGAGGATAAAAAGATGTCTGAAAAATAGTTCCAATTATAGAAGCCAAACATTTGAACGTTGATACCCTACTATACGCATTTACACACGTCTTGAAACTCGGGATAGTAGAGGGTACCTTGAAATGCTCTTGTCTAAAAGCCAAAGTATGAAGGAAATTATAAATGAATAAAATATAAAATGGTGTTAAGAAAAAAAAATGAACACTGGTTTTCTTATCACCAAGGCAGCAATAAAAAAATATAGCGATGGTGCTTCATCACCTATTGCCTTAGACCAACTGGTTAGGGAGTCACTGCTAAGCCTTTGGTGGTGCAAGACAAGGAAAATACACCTAATAAGCAAGCACATGAGTAATCGGTCGGTTAGTGCCTCAAGAAGTATTAACGGTTGCATGAAAATGTATGAGCAAATCCATATATTCATCAGATTAAAAAGTACTGAGGCAGATGGACAAGAGTATGATAGCTTAAATTGAATTCTCCGGGTGTAGGGATGTTCTTTTATACACATGTACTGGTATATGATCGATATTTGGAAGAAAGATAGGAATGAAGAATAAAGACAAAGTTTTATTCAAGGATGATGTGATTTCTAACATCTTTTCATGACTATTAAGATAGGGCTCATGACAACTAAAAAGCTAGTATAGTTGGAAACTCTAATTTTCAAAATTTTTCTTTTACAATTCTTATCTTTACATCTAACTTTCACGGTCTTCCTTTTATTATTGGATTTTTTGGGTGCAATTCGCTGAAAACTCTCAGGAGACAACACTCCTCCTTCTAGGGACACCTAGAGGTTTAAAGGCTTGTTGCACGTGCTCAGTGCAATCGTGTTGCTTACGAAAGTGTGCTAGTTAGTTTTTCTTTTTCTTTATTTTCTCCTTCTCTTTTTAATAAAACAAGTTTGCTCTTGACGACCAAGAATAAGTTTGGGGGAATTTGATCAGTCGAAAATATTGCATTTTTAACACATCAATTTCCCTTCTCTTTGCAATCATCTAAAGGTGTTTGGTATAAATATAGCACATATTAGCAATTCCTCTGCCAAAATACCAAATAACTTGTGTTATATATTATAACCGGCATTTTGAGGGAAATTGAGTGTTTATTATTGCACGCATGATTTTTGTATATCGCAACACTTGTCTCGAGAATGTGTGCAGGAAATTCGAGGTAAAAGAGCCGAAACTGCTAAAAGTGCTGATAAAAATACGCCAAGTCCAAGACTTGAAATATGGCAGTGAACAAGAGAGTATAAAAATATTCCAGATATAAAATTAAGCCCTGGATCACCACCAACAACACCTGTAAATTCCATGCAATGAAGCCACCAAAGGGCCACGGATCCGCGGCCGAAGAGGCGGGTCCGCCATGGATCCGCGGCCACAGCGACACGTCATCGGCAGATAAATATTTCAGCGCTCTCTTCTCAATTATCAAACTGCTTCAACACACTTCATTTTCCAGAGATCTCCAGAAGCTTCTGTTCTAACAGCCAAGCTTCTTGTACAAGCCAAACACCTCCAAGCTTCTCTAGTAAGCTGGACAAATCTAGAATGTTCTCCTCAACAACCAAGCTTATTAAAGAAGCTAGCTAACTACCTAAATCTAGAAGCTTCCTTCATAAATACCATGCTTGAAGGAGAAGCTAAACCTAGCTTAGCTTCTAAAGGAAGCTAAACCTAATCAAGCTTCCAGGGGAAGCTAAAGAGGAAGAAAGCTATAAAATGATACCCAAGGGCTTCATTCTAAGGTTGTTCTCCAATTTCAAACACAAGTTGTGTGACACAACTTGTGCATTCAAACCCTAACCCTAATCCAATTCAATAAGCCAATTCAAGATCTCCGAGTACAAAATCAAGCAAGAAGCCATCAAGCCTTTTTGGAGCGACGCCGATCTTCAACCGAGCAAGTGATCCAAGACGATCGGTGACTCAAGAAAACGATGCGAAGCTAATTCAACGATCGAGTTATCTTCTCAATTCTTGTAGTCTTGAGTCAATTATAACGAAATTGTTGAATAATAAAAGGTGAAAACTCTTGATCTTGCTTTTCTTTATATTTGAGCGTTATGACGAGATCTCAATTCTTGATTGTTTTCTTTGTTATGATGCTTGAGTAAAAACTCCGCTTGTGGAGGAATCGAGAAAATAGGTAGATGATGATGATTAAATTCTTGAACGATTCTTAAGTCTTATGAGTTTTGTAAACTCTAGTAAATTGAATCATCAACAACCTAGTTTCGAGCGAGATGCTTTCTTGAATGTTTTCGCTCTTAATTAGTGATTAACGATCGATGCTTGAATTTCCTAGAGGCTAGAATTTGAATGAAAATCAACGAAAGGACAAGGGATAGATGATGAAACCCTAGTTTCCGCAAGAGATCCCTAATTCTCGTTGATCGTCATCGATCTAGCAACAAATCATCAATGGATAAGAATACGTAATCACAAGTCTTCATCCTCACTATTGATTCGATCGATTCCTACGAGCTTCATTACAAATCTTGATAACTAATTCAAATTGGACGATTCTTGATTCTAGATTCTTGATCTTTATTTTCTCTTAATTCTTGAAAATAAATTTCAAAGTTCTTGAATCAACGCCTGAGGTTACCTACCATATCTGCGGAGTGGTTAATGGAATGTCAAACCTGATTGAACCTTTAGGTCCTATTAAATTTTCAGTATTCGTTTGCGTTTCTGGAATCACTTCCAGTTCAACCATACTTCCACTACTGTTTTCTGAAAAAGTCCATTTTCTTAAAACTGTGGCGAGTCAAGAACAATATCACTATTGATCTTCCAGATGGTAGAAAGTTAACCCTCGTCATAACCCGGGTTAACCCTCAAACAGCCATTACAGAAACATGCCTTGAGTTATCCAGAGTCTGGTTTTAAGCATAAGCCGGACAACTCCATATACCTTAACATCGTTAAGATATGATCCATTCTATATACAATATACAAACAGAGGCACTGATTTAATTAGAACCAGATTCAAATCATGCAGCTGTCTCCAGCGCATGTCAACTAAATGGAGAGAGGACGATCATCATTACTCAACTTAGGAGTGCATCCAAACATGAGTAACCTGAATGAGAAACAAGTTTCTCAAAACCATTACTATCAACCGAATACCAAACCCAAGTATCTATATCTTCGATCACCTTGAAGAATCCCGATACTTGCGACACCTGGTTCTCTACTTTATTCCTGTACTTATAACTTCTCAAAACTTAGACTATGTATTTCTACGAAACACATGTCTAAAACTTGAGAAGTCATAAGTAAACATAATATAGTACGAGGACCAACCTCTTTGTCCTAATGGACACTAGACAACATACAATACTTTGTATAAGTCCCCTGAGTTGAATAACTCAAAGCCTGTGCGTCGTAGGTTGAAAACTGTAATTATGGTTAAGAAGAATTACATCGCTGTTTAATGCTCCTTACCTAACCATCAATTGATATAGGTAAATGTCATGGACATAATTTCAAAAAGTTATATCTTACTTTATAAAATAAACGTACAGATATATCAATTTGAAATTGGTGCATAATAACGGATATTCAAAACCAAATATTTGCCGTATGGCAAAAACCCAGGTGATTTCCTCAATTATCACCAATTACAACGAATCCCGATATAATGAGGATGATCACCTAATTCCTAATAACTTACTCCCACTCATCATCTGTAAAACCATACAGATATGAGAATCATACCTGGTAAATACATACCCTGGAGTTTGGATCTAATTGGGAAATCAGTTTTCTATTAACAACGCATAGTGAACTGAAATATGAAAATATTTCAAAGGGGTATCCTGGTATCCCTAGTAATGCCTCTTCCATTATCCAGATTCACGACTGTAACCGTATATTTCCTTTTCCATCTTTCTAAATCCCTTTATTTGACTTTACTCATTACCTTCTGTACACCATTGTTAGGCTAAATGGTTTTCTTCCTTCCCTACTGTTCGACACCAGCCTATGGTTTGGAAGAAGACTATCCGATAAGCATAATAGGTGTACTGTCATAATCCTAGGAGCACTCGCAACGTGAGAGAATGTAATGATAAAAGACAACTGAATAAACCTTATTCCTATTTCTCCTGAACCAGAATCCATCCTCAAACTGGAACAAGTTCCTTCGAGTTCATATATAACCATACGATGGATTTATCCAATGGAAGTGGATGTTCGTAGTGATACGGGGTGTTCTGGAGAAATACAAAGGTGAAGTAGGAGTGGCGATGAAATATGTGGTTTGGTCATGAATGATTGCTGTCGCAATTTACTTTGCCCTCTTTCTAATCCCTTTGTTTGTCTCTACTTATTACCTCCTGCACACCACACTTAGGCTAACTAGTTTTCTTCTTTCCCTACCTTTCGGTACCTGCCTATGGTTTGGAAGAAGACTATCCAATAAGCGTAATAGGTGTACCTTCTCGTAATCCTAGAAGCCCTCATTATTTGAGAGAAGGTAAAAGGAAAAGACAACTGAATAGTCCTATTCAATCTCTCCCGAACAAGAATCCATCCTCGAATCTGGAACAAGTTCCTTCGAGTTCTTATGTAATTATACGATGGATTTATCCATTAGAAGTGGATGTTCTGAGTGATGCGGGGTGTTCTGGAGAAATGAAAAGGGTAAAAGAAAGGGTGGTAATGATGCATGCAACTTAGACAATCCAAAAGCCAGTGTTTTAAGAAAGTTCGGTTAACTTGGTCACTGAGTCATAGTCGAGGGTCGGGACATGGTCGCAGCCAAAGAGATAGAGAAAAGAAACACTCTGCGTGCACTCTAACCTAGATCAGAATGATTAATCACATTATCTAATCAGGATGTCTCCCTCTGTAACCTCAAATTCTCATCCAAATCTGAAAGAAGAATTAGTCAGGATCACCCGAGGAGTAAACCAACTCATCCGTGAGAATCGGGATCCAACTATCATCGCATGATAACGTGAAGGAATCCACTCACGTTATCACTCTCCAGAAGGTATGCGCATGCCTAGCAAGTTTCAGTTTCTTTAGAAACTCCCGATTGGATTTTTACCCCATGCTCTTATGACTTTGACGAAGGCCAATATATCATAAGTCACATGTCAAGTTCTATCCGTTATTATCCAGGTTAATTTGAACCCACCCATACATACTCTTGACAAAGGCCAAAATAGTAGTACGACTGTCCCAAACCAACACATCTATTTATGCATCAGAAAAGTAACAAATAACTACCATACACTGTGCCTTGACGGAGGCCAACATACATAGCATGAATACTAAGTGCTACCAGTCTGAAATGACGGAGGGCTACGAATGGTTTTTGGCGAAAAACCTTTAATGTAATGAACTTGAAATCGTTGAAGGAACCGTATAGCTTTTTATAAATATATAGTGGAGAAAACCGTTGCTAAAAAGGTCACTCCCGGTGAAGGGATCTCCGCTCTTTCCTCGTAGAATGAGGTGCAGGATATTCCAACTGAATACCGCGATGCAAAGAAAAACAATCGAATATAGTGAAGTTATTATCCTAACGCAAACCTCTGTCCAAAGGGTCACTTCCGATGAAGGGATCCCCGTCCTTGCCTCGTGTTCATATCATAATTTTGCATTATTATATTCCTCATTCTTATTCATTTTACAAATAAATAGGTGCTTTTGATCCATGTCTGCAGTAAGTCTATGTAGCCCACCCCGGTACTTACGGGGAGGCGGAAAGAGTAAAAAACGAATTTTTATCATAAGGAAACATAGACTAACCATGAAGGATCTTTGCTAAACAAAAACTAACAAACTACCTACAAGTTCTAGCTACTAGGTAAGATGGTTATACCTAGTTCTTGAACTCCTTCTCTTCTTGTTGTGGTCCTCTTTGTTGCTAGCTCCTTGGAGTGGTGTAGACAGCTCCTCCTCGTCTTCTTCTCTTTGCCGAAGAAAGATCCACCCGAAGGCCTCTACCTT
The DNA here is from genome assembly GCA_030015575.1 of Agapanthus africanus. Lineage (NCBI taxonomy): Eukaryota > Viridiplantae > Streptophyta > Magnoliopsida > Asparagales > Amaryllidaceae > Agapanthus > Agapanthus africanus. The sequence goes on along the minus strand of CM057337.1, from coordinate 342,219,178 downwards.
GAGCTCCTACCTCAACCAAGAAGTAACTAGAGTGCTTGGCTTGCAAGGCTAAGAACCCTCGAATGAGTAGAGAGGTGTTTTAATGGTTTTATCTCACAAAGCTTGGATTTTCAACACATGAAACACTTAAGCTTTTGAGAGAGAGGAAGAGGGAGAGCAATGCAAGAGAGAGAATGAGCAAGAGAAAATGAGAGAGTAAAAATCCCAACCTTGCTCTCATATGAGAGAATATGAGAAAAATGATAATAATTAGAAAATTGTGATGGTTAGTTGATTTGACCATTATCATTTCACATTAAATGCTAATGCAAGCTTCAAGAAGCATCTTTGCAAAAGAAATCATCATGGTCAACAAAAGTCAACAAGTCAAATGGTCAACCCAACCCTAACCATGGCACAATTATCCTTAATTAATATTATTAATCATATTTCTCATTCTCATTAGAGTTTAGAAAAAGTCAACGGTCAAAAACCCTAATGAGATTCCTGTACCTCTGTCAACTGTGCATACACACTCGCATCCGTGTTCCGAGGAACATGAATACATTGAGACAAAACCAATCCCAAAACAAATACTAGGATCCGGCTTAAACCAAAGCCCGCTAGTAAAAACTGCCCGGACACCAAACGTGCACAAGTGCGCTTATATGAACTAACCCTGTCGCAAAACCATGCGACCTCTACTCTGTTTTGCCCAAAGGCGAACAACCTTCTGTGTGGGACTCTATAGACTCGACACTACGCTGGCAGTGGGTTTAACCACAGGCCGCAAGGGGTACTAGCTGTACGTAACGGTCCCCAGGTAGAAGCCGATAAGAAGACCAATGAGGTGAACCCATCCGAACTCCTACTGAGCCTGAATGTGACAATCTCCATACAGTCCGGTCTGTTCGTCTGAGCGTATCGCATGTCGGGCCTAGGGGGCGGTAAACGTCAGTCCCCTAATAGCGGTACAAGTCGTGTCTGAGTGTAGCCCAGAACACCCTGAGAAACTACTGGAAACACTACCAGCAAATCTCGCTTGCCTGGCCAGGGACTTTATGTAATGGCTCTCCTAGACACAGCGCGATATCAACTCCCAATACCTGGAGAGACGAATCCTGTCTAACCGTCACTGCCTCCAAGTGCTTGGAGACTGCACCCAACTACTACCTGTTTGCACGACTCATTTGAGCCGTGGTAGGGTAGTAATCTAAGAACAGTGGGAACACACTCGAGACGAAGTGACAGTGTCAAGTCAAAGGACTAAGTTGTACTCATGTCACCTGGGAACTGATAACTGACGATAGGTATAATACCAACCAACAGTTCCCAGCGAGTCTTGTCCAGTGTACTCGTAACCTAACGAGCACCCACATACTATCTCCAGTACGACGTACTAATGGCTCTGGGACAGTCCATCTCCCCTGCTGGGATGAGAAGCGCATACGCTAGTCTATTCCGAAGTATCGATGCCCTGTCTCGATAATCCTACGACTAGGGACCAGTATAAGGATGTGCTTTTAGATTACCCAGCCCCCACTAGTGTGACAGCCATCACAACACTGGTAATCAAGTAAAGATCCTAAAGGCTCCACTAATATGTATAGGCGATATGCTAAAAGAAACACATGCACATATTAAAGTAGAAACAAACCAAGTAGCATACTACCATTTTGAGCAAGATTGTCTATACAACTGTGAATATTCCAAGCTTCCATTAAGTAATATACAAACTAGTATGATACAGTAATGGCCTCTAGGGCATATACGGTAACAATCTCCCACCTGCACTAGGGCCATGTACTGGCGTATCGAAGACCTATCATCTCGAATAGCCTCTCGAACTTCATCTGAGGAATGGCCTTTGTGAATAGATCTGTAGTGTTATCTTCTGTAGCAACCCTCCGAACCTCGATCTCCCGGCGATCCACGATCTCCCTTCTCAGGTGATACCGCCTCAAGATGTGTATGAACTTCTGATGGGACCTGGGTTCCTTTGCTAAAGCTATAGCCCCGTTGTTGTAACAATACAGAGGTATTGGATCAACAATGGACGGAACCACCTGAAGTTCTGTCAAGAACTTCCTCATCCAGACCGCTAATTTTGCGGCATCAGATGCTGCAATATATTCCGCTTCCATCGTTGAGTCAGCAATGGTTTTCTGTTTGGAACTCTTCCAATATGCCGCCCCTCCATTGAGGGTAAAGACATAGCCCGACATGGATTTGGAGTCATCCTTGTTACTCTGAAAGCTGGAGTCAGCAAAGGCTTCGATCTGGAGGTCTTTTCCGCCGTAAACCAAAAACATATCCTTAGTCCTTCTCAGGTACTTCAGAATGTTCTTTACCGCTATCTAGTGTTTCTTCCCAGGGTTTGACTGATACCGGCTTACCACACTCAGTGCATAAGCTACATCTGGTCTGGTACACAACATCGCATACATTATAGAGCCTACCGCAGAGGCGTAGGGTATAATAGACATGCAATCCCTTTCCAAATCAGTCTTGGGAGACATCTCTTTGGAGAGGGTGATCCCGTGACAAGCCGGTAAATTACTGCGCTTGGAATCTTCCATACTGAATCTTTTCAGTATGGTGTCGATGTACCTGGACTGTGAAAGTCCTAATATCCTCTTGGACCTATCACGATAGATCCAGATCCCCAGAATGTAAGAGGCATCACCCAGGTCTTTCATGGAGAACCTGTGTGACAAGAACCCTTTGACAGATTGCAGCAAAGGAATGTCATTTCCTATCAAGAGAATGTCATCCACGTATAAAATGAGGAATACGACAGTTCGTGCTACAATCTTACTATAAATACATGGTTCATCTGGATTTTTGACAAAGCCAAATTCTTTGACCGTCTCATCAAAACAGATGTTCGAATTCCGCGATGCCTGCTTCTGTCCATAAATGGACTTAAGCAACTTGCACACCTTCCCGCTGCTCCCACTCTGAATGAAACCCTCTGGCTGGTCCATATAGACACACTCCTCTAATTTTCCATTTTGAAAAGCTGTTTTTACGTCCATCTGCCAAATCTCATAATCGTGGAAGGCAGCAATGGCAAGAAGGATCCGAATGGATTTGAGAATAGCCACTGGAGAAAAGGTTTCGTCAAAGTCCAAACTAGGTCTTTTACGAAAACCCTTTGCAACAAGTCTAGCCTTATAGGTCTCAACCTGTCCATCTACACCAATCTTCCTTTTGAAGATTCATTTGCAGCCTACGGGTTTTACCCCTTCTGGAGCAACGTCCAAAGTCCATACTTTGTTGGTGTACATGGACTCCATCTCGGTCCGCATTGCATCCAGCCATTTTACCGAGTCAGTGCTCTGAATGGCCTGCTGGAAGCTAGTCGGCTCATCATTATCAATGAAGCAATCCTCTCTATCCCCGTCTATGAGAAAACCGTAGTATCTCTCGGGCGGATGAGACTGCCTACTACTCCTGCGGAGCGGCGCGGGAATTTCCAGTTCTTTCGAACCTTCTGGTTCTACTAAGCTTTCAGTAATAGCATGTGGTTCTGGAATTTCATCCAGTTCTATTGCACTCCCACTTGTTTCTTTTTCTAAGAACTGATGTTCCAGAAAGTCGGCATGACGAGAGGAAAAAACCTTTTGTTCTTCTGCGTAATAGAAAAGATACCCCATGGAATTCTTTGGGTATCCCACAAACTTGCACTGTACTGAGCGTGCCTGGAGTTTGTCCGCATGCTGCTTTTTGACAAAAGCTGGACATCCCAAAATCTTCAGATATTGAAGATAGGGTTTCTTCCCACTCCACATCTGTTATGGTGTGGTAGGCACTGACTTAGTTGGAACTCGGTTCAAAAGATATGCAACTAATTCTAGTGCATATCCCCAGAAAGATCGCGGCAACTCAGCGTTACTCATCATGGAACGTGCCATATCCAATAGGGTTCGATTCCTTCTTTCTGATACACCATTGTGTTGTGGTGTGTATGGAGGAGTAAGTTAAGAGAGAATTCCATTCTCTTTTAGGTAACCCAGGAACTCGGCATTCAAGTATTCACTACCTCGATCAGATCTCAGTGTCTTGATACTTTTGCCTGTTTGTTTTTCTACTTCATTCTTGTATTCCTGGAATTTTTCAAAAGCTTCAGATTTATGCTTCATTAAGAAGACATGTCCATATCTTGAAAAATCATCCGTAAAAGTAATGAAGTAAGAATAACCACTTCGCGCATGTGTAGACATTGGACCACATACATCGCTGTGTACGAGTCCCAAGAGCTCGCTCGCTCTTACTCCGTGACCAGTGACCGGAGTCTTTGTCATCTTTCCTTTGAGACATGATTGACAAGTTACATATGATTGATATTCGAACGGATCCAAATATCCCTCTTTATGCAACTTAGTTAACCTTGTCTCATTGACGTGACCCAGTCTACAATGCCATAAGAAAGCATGATTTATTTCTGGAGACTTTCTTTTGTGTGTATTCTGGATATTGAAAATCTATGGTTGGTTCAATACGTATATACCGTTGCTTAATGTACCCGACCAAATCAGAACATGATTAAGGTGAATACTTACAACATTGCTTACAAATGCAAAATCATAACCTTCTTTAGACATTAAAGAAACAGATATGATGTTACAAGTCGAACTGGATACAAAATAACAGTCACGCAAAACCAAAACATGTCCATCTGTCAATCCCAAGTGATAGTCCCCCATGAACTCAGCATCTATGCCTGCTTCGTTTGCAACTCTGAGGGTCATATCATCTGCATTCAAAACTCTACGCCTTCTCAGTGCCTTCAAAGAATTACAGATATGAGATCCCGATCCTGTATCCAATACCCAGGAAGTAGAGTTGATTGATAGACAGTTTTCAATAACATACACACCTGAAGCCGAAGCCACAACTTGCTTCGGGTCCTGGTTCTTGGCCTTCCAAGCTTTGCAATCTTTCTTCCAGTGTCCTTTCTTGTGACAATAAAAGCACTCTTCCTTCCCCACAAGCTGTCCCGCAACCTTTGCTACCTTTGCCTTTCCCTTGGCTTCCACCTTACTAACACCGCCCCTTGGTTTGGTTGGGGCCTTCTTCTTCTTCTTTCCTTTGGCTTTCGCCTTGGATCTAGAAGAGGAAGCTCCTCCAACAAATAAAGTGGGTGTTTCCCTGACTTTCTGTAGGGTGCCCTCTGCACTCCTCAACATGTTGATGAGTTCCGGAAGTTCAACTTCTTTTCCTTATATGTTGAAGTTCAGGATAAACTGGGCGTAGGTGGAAGGGATGGACTGGAGAATCAAGTCAGTGTAGAGCTCGTTCTCTAACGTGGTCCTGAGGTCTGCGAGCTCTTCAATGTAGCCAATCATCTTAAGCACTTGTTCCACTACAGAAGATCCGACAGCCAACCTCGCTGAAAACAACTTTTTCGAGGTTTCGTATCTGGCGATACGGGATTGCTCTCCTTATAGTTTCTTAGTATGGAGAAATATGGATTCAAGGTCCATATTCTCGTGCCTCCTCTGATGTTCATTGTCCATAGTGGCAAGCACGAGGCACTTGGCCTTCGCGCAGTCAATCTCCCAGGTCTTACGGATTTCCTTATCCGCGACGCTGGATTGAGGACCTGGGACGGCGGGGGCTTTGGTGGTAAGGAAATACCCCAACTTGTCATAAGTGATTGCCATTTTGACATTCCTGAGCCAATCTTTGTAGTTTGGCCCTGTCAGTATATTTTTATCTAGTAGTAAGTTAAGGCCGGTCATGATATTTGGTCGCTGCAATTAGGAGAGAGAGAAGAAACACTTTAGCATGATGCTCTTGCAAGTTTAGAGTGGTTTTTAGTTTGTCTAAACATGATGGCTCCCACTGTTTCTCGAATCCTTCCTCAAACCGAAAAAAGAAAAATTAGTCGGGATCAATCTCACCGTACAATACTTGCTTAACCGTTCAGCCAGGCCAGTGTCGGTACTTCGAGGGAGGTTTTACGACGCTTTCGCGAAGTTCCTTAATTAAATAACCTCTTTTCCCTATGGGCGTAGCCCCGCTAATACCTTTCTAGACACCTACTTAGTTTATAGTATTGATCGTTAAGTGAGAAAGTTTCCCGAGGAGTAGCATATACTCACAGTAGGATCGGGATCCAAATATCATCGTGTTATAAATCTGAAGGAATCTTACCAGAATCGTCACACTCCAAATGGTATGCAACACTAGCAAGTTTCAGTTTCTTTAGAAACTCCCGATGTGGATTTTTGCCCCATGCACTTATGACCTTGACGAAGGCCAACATATCATAAGTCACATGTCAAGTTCTACCCGTCATTTACCAGGTTAATTTGAACCCACTCGTACATACCCTTGACGAAGGCCAAAATGGCAGTACGACTGTCCCAAACTAACGCATCTATCTATACAACAAATAAATATTCGGTAGCTACCAATCACTATGCCTTGGCGAAGGTCAAAATACATAGCTTGAATACTACTGAATATTTAACTGAAATGACGGAGGGCTACGAATGGTTTTGGCGAAACCGTGAACGTAGTGAACTTGATATAATCGAAGGAACCTGATAGCTTTTAAAAGGAGTGGTTTAAGCTCCGCGTTTTTAAAAGTTTTTTGTTTTGGAAAAAACCCGAGTGGTTTTGAAATTGTCCCAACGATTTAACTTTGGTTTGTTTTCTTTGCATTAATATAATGCGTCCCATCAATTAATCCTACCATTGCAGAAAATAACGAAAATATGATGTACGCTTATACCATCCGCATTCGCCATGGGGCCCCGTCATCACCCGTTAGGTTACTTAACTAACGACAGAGCGGGGGCTGGACTAGCGCGGATGCAAAACATAAGCAACGCCTGCTAGATATCATATATAGATATATACATTCGTCAGATGCAATGATAGCCATTCCATATCACAGATGAACACATTGGATATGATAGGAATCCGCGTTTCGTTCGAGCCTTCAACGAAAGACGGATTACACGGTCGCGATGAATAGCCAAACCCCACCCTAGAGCCCTACGGGTGCGGCAAACTACCCGCCAAGTACCCGAAGTGAACCAACCCCCCTCAACAACGTGAGTAGGCCACTCGGCACTTCAAAGTACCTGATAGTTTGTGCACCCCTCCTCGGGTCTATCCTAGGAACAAAAACAGTAACAGAAATAATATACAATGGCAGCTACAACCTCAATCCGGATATGCGGCCATAAAAATAATATTACATCAATTTACAATTTACATCAAATGAAAGATAAATAAACTCTCATCTCACAAACCCCGGCTACTCATCCGCGACAATCCAACAAGTTCATATACACAATCCAACATCACAGATCACAGATATGTACAAACCCCACTAATCAACGTATAGCGATTAGTCGATGTTCAGTACATATATCACATTACAGATATAATCAATTAGCCAAAGTTTATAGAATTTCGATCAATATTCCAATTTGAAACTACCCCAAACACAACACTGTTCTCTGAAGAATCTGGGCAAAAACAAAGCATCTTAAAAATCACAAAACATCAAGCTGAACACACTGCATGAAAAATGTGTCGCGACTGAGTCGACTCGGCCGTGGATCCGCGGCGAAACGCTTGGTTTCGCCGCGCTTCCACGGTAGTCTGACCGAGTCATGAGTTCGTTTTTCTTGGGTGTTCTTAAAAAACCCTGTATGTATTTTTCTAGTCTGTGGAAATATTTTTGGACCTGTTTTTAAAATCGGCAGAAAACACAAGATTTTGATGTATTTTGCGATTTTTTTTCGGATCGAAGTTCTAAACACTTTGATAACATGTTAGTCGTTGTTTAGCTAGTCTTTGATACCGCTGTAAGTCTATGTAACCCACCCCGGTACTTATGGGGAGGCGGAAAGAGTAAAAAACGGATTTTTATCACAAGGAAATATAGACTAACCATGAAGGATCTTTACTAAACAAAAACTAACAAACTACCTACAAGTTCTAGCTACTAGGTAAGATGGTTACACCTAATTCTTGAACTCCTTCTCTTCTTGTTGTGGTCTTCTTTGTTGCTAGCCCCTTGGAGTGGTGTAGACGGCTCCTCCTCGTCGTCTTCTCTTTGTTGAAGAAAGATCCACCCGAAGGCCTCTACCTTGGACTCCTACCTCAACCAAGAAGTAACTAGAGTGCTTGGCTTGCCAGGCTAAGAACCCTAGAATGAGTTGAGAGGTGTTTTGATGGTTTTATCTCACAAATCTTGGATTTTCAACACATGAAACACTTAAGTTTTTGAGAGAGAGGAAGAGGGAGAGCAATGCAAGAGAGAGAATGAGCAAGAGAGAATGAGAGAGTAAAAATCCCAACCTTGCTCTCATATGAGAGAATATGAGAATAATAATAATAATTAGGAAAATTATGAAGGTTAGTTGATTTGACCATTATCATTTCACATTAAATGCTAATGCAAGCTTCAAGAAGCATCTTTGCAAAAGAAATCATCATGGTCAACAAAAGTCAACAAGTCAAATGGTCAACCCAACCCTATCCATGGAACAATTATCCTTAACTAATATTATTAATCATATTTCTCATTCTCATTAGGGTTTAGAAAAAGTCAACGATCAAAAACCCTAATAAGATTCCTCTTCCTCTGTCCACAGTGCATACACACCCGAATCCGTGTTCCGAGGAACATGAATACAATGAGACAAAACCAATCCTAAAACAAATACTAAGATCTGGCTTAAACCAAAGCCCGCTAGTAAAAACTGCAAGGACACCAAACGTGCACAAGTGCGCGTATGTGAACGAACCCTGTCGCAAAACCATACGACCTCTACTCTGTTTTGCCCAAAGGCGAACAACCCTCTGTGTAGGACTCTAAAGACTCGATACTACGCTGGCAGTGGGTATAACCACAGACCGCAAGCGGTACTAGCTGTACGTAACGGTCCCCAGGTAGATGCCGATAAGAAGACCGATGAGGTGAACCTATCCGAACTCCTACTGAGCCTGAATGTGACAATCTCCGTACAGTCCGGTCTGTTCATCTGAGAGTATCGCATGTCGGGCCTAGGGGCGGTAAACGTTAGTCCCCTAATAGCGGTACAAGTCGTGTCAGGGTGTAGCCCAGAACACCCTGAGAAACTACTAGAAACACTACCGGTAAATCTCTCTTTCCCTGGCCAGGGACTTTGTATAATGGCTCTCTTAGACACAGCGCGATATTAACTCCCAATACTGGGAGAGACGAATCCTGTCTAACCGTCACTGCCTCCAAGTGCTTCGGGACTGCACCCAACTACTACCTGTTTGCACGACTCATTTGAGCCGTGGTAGGGTAGTAATATAAGAGCAGTGGAAACACACTCGAGACGAAGTGACAGTGTCAAGTCCAAGGACTAAGCTGTACTCATGTCACCTGGGAACTGATAACTGACGATAGGTATAATACCAACCAACAGTTCCCAGTGAGTCCTGTCCAGTGTACTCGTAACCTAACGAGCAGCCGCATACTATCTCCAGTACGATGTACTGATGGCTGTGGGACAGACCATCTTCCCTGCTGGGATGAGAAGCACATACACCAGTCTACTCCGGAGTATCGATGCGCCGTCTCGATAATCCTACGACTAGGGACCTGTATAAGGATGTGCTTATAGATTACCCAGCCCCTACTAGTGTGACTGCCATCACAACGCTGGTAATCAAGCAAAGATCCTAAGGGCTCCACTAATATGTATAGGCGATATGCTAAACGAAACACATGCACATATTAAACTAGAAACAAACCAAGTAGTATACTACCATTTTGAGCAAGATTGTCTATACAACTGTGAATATCCCAAGCTTCCATTAAGTAATATACAAACTAGTATGATACAGTAATGGCCTCTAGGGCATATACACTAACATCTGCTATATAGTTGCAGGTTCCAGGTTCTCGGAACAAAACAGTGAAAATGATGAAAAGATTCTACAAAAGTGAGACTACGACCAACAAATAGAAGAATCTTTATCATGCCTACAGTTTGAGGGACAAACGAAGATCAATGAACAATTTCACAAAGTACAAAGGCAGCGCAAGGTTCAAGACTTCGATACGAAGCAAATGGTGAAAGTCCACGACATTATGCACTGTGGAAATCTGGAAGAAACTAGAAGACATTCTGAAGAACCAAGTGAAGAAAAACCAAGTGAAAAGCAACTTGAAGCAACAGAAGAAAACAGAGCCAATGACTCCACCATATGGCCGTGGATCCGCGGCCAAACAGGGCATATGGCTGCAGATCCGCGGCCATGGTGAGCACATGTCGGTGCAAACTTTGAACGTGTGGCGGTGCGTTGACTAGGATTCTTAGGGTAATTTTGTAAATGCAGATAGGGATCAGATATAACCCTTGGGGTTTCTATAATCTATAAATAGAAACCCTACAGCTCTTTTTGGAGCATGCCTTTTCTTGTGCCTCATTTTATTCATCTAAATTCAGAATTTTAATTGCTGTAAATGTTTAAAGAGTGCATCAAATAAAGTAAGTCCTTCTTTTCTATGCCCTAGTTAATTTTCCTTTTTGCCCTAGTTAATTTTATTTATCTGCCCTAGTTTAGCACTTTTAATTATCTGCCGTAGATTAGAAAATTAGGTTATTAAAAAAAACATAAAAGTGAAATCTTTTATCAATTCCCTAATTAGTGAGTAGTTCCTCACTTGTTAGGGTTAGGAATGAGAAAGGTTTGAGAGATGAAAATCACTCACCCTTTTCTTTCTCGTCATAAATTTTAGTAGGACTCCATGCATACATACACACACCGCTCACTACGGTACCCTATCCCACAAGATAGCGGTGATACCGTAGTTGAAAAAGACCGGTTGTGTATATTTTCCATGGAGGTTAGGGTAAAAGTTAAGAACGGACGGACATGGACCTAGAAGAAGAAACCTAGTTTCTTCCCGATGGTACTAATCCACTTTGTTAACCATTACCTTAACACCTAAATAGTTCTTAATTAGGGCATAAAAAGCGGTGAGGAATATTGACTTTCCGAACTTAACCTAAACCTAACCCTAGTAAGATTTTAATCCTAATCAAACTCATTTCAGTTTTTAAGGATAATCAATCCAACCCCAATTGGAATTAACTCGTTAGAACAATTAGAAAATACACAAAATCCCTGTGGACCGACCCGTACTCACCGGCTAACTACCAAGCGACACCGTTCTTGATTGCGGTTAATATTCTTTGATTCATCTTTTAAAAGCAAAAGCACACATAAAATTCTATATCAATCAAATGGCGCCGTTGCCGGGGATGGCGTAGTTATTTTCTTTTTGTAATTTCGGGTTAATATAAAAATTGAAAAATTATAAAAACTGAAAACAAAATATAAAAAATTTATCATCTTGTTATTCTTTGAAAGGTTTTCGTTTGAATTGTGCAGGATCGACGAACAGATTCAGATATGGAAAAATCCAGAAAGCGAAACAGCAAACAGCAGATCTGAACAAACAGAGGAGAACCACAACAGAGAAACAGAAAAAAATTTGAGAACTGAACCGCCAAGTCAACCGTGGAACCGCGGTCAAAGGCACGTTCCCGCGGTGGATTCGCGGCCTGGTGGTGACGTCATCATTTGAAAAAGTCTCTGTAAGCATCTTTTCTTCTTCTGAACCCCCTGATATCCTCTGAAAAATTGTCCTGCAGTGTTCTTTGCGCTAAAAAAAAACTTCTCTCCCTTCTCCAATAACTTGATCTTGTGCAGGATTCTTTGCGCCGCGATAAAAAAAAATTGTTTGCAAGTGTTTTGTGTGTTTTACTTCTTTGCATCTTTAAAACTGACTTTAAGGGGCTTGAACACCAATCCAGATTGGGTGGAGATTTCATTACCCTTCCTAGGACCCCAAAAATCACAAAAAACATATTGCATTGACCATCGAGTTAATTAAAACAAATTAGACTCAGTCTATAAGGACTATCGCGCTCAATAGGACAAAGGAATAGTTTTAGGCATCGGTCGTTTATCTAAACCAGACTTTGTGGTGCCTAGGCTAGACAGGTGGGGAAAGGTAACTTTAAAGGCCCGTCTCATGGTGATTCGTGAGCGGATCCCTCATTTCTCTACTTGTGCTTACCTGACCGCAATTGGCGGTGAAGAGGCGATTTGAGGTCCTCACAACTTGCCCTTTGGAACAGTTAGGAGCAGTCTAGTTGACCTAGGTGACCCTAGATCTAGGCTTGATTGTGCATATTGTGATTGATTGAACGTGTGTCTAAGCTTCTTATTGAAAATCTTTTTGCAAAAAGCTCCTTATAAAAAAAAAACACAAAACGGAAAAATATTTTACAAAAACTTGCCACTTGTCGCTAAGAAATCCATTGCACCCAACTTGCACCCGCATTCTTTTTCTTCTCCTTCTTACATCATGGGTACCCCACCTCCTAAAACTCTTACCGAACTTTGGTACCCTCATCCAAACATTGCTTCCTACGCGAATTGTTTTGGTCGAATTACGGACGACCCCTCCATGCCCAAAATTTCTTTGAAAGATCGAACAGAAGCGTCTAGGAGAAACAGTTCGACACTGCAAACCACTTTGTATCAACCATTTCAACCTTCACCACCTTCTTACATTGATACTCCTTTTTCGAGTTCTGTTGTAACTCCGAAACCCATGTCTATTGCTGAACATATTGAACAATCTCGTAACTGATCTTTCACTCCTATCAACACTTCCAGTTCTTGGGATCAACAAGTTAATTCACCTTTTTATCCAAATGTTGATCCTACTCCTGTCCAACCATTCAATTCCTACCGGTCCTACCCGACTTTCGCGCCTTTTCTAGACATTGCTTTATACACAACCATTTGGGAGTTTCACGTATCCAAACAACTTTGAATCTTTTACCGAAACCCTTTCACAACCCATGTCTAGTCTGGAACAGTCGTTGGAAGCTTATATTGTAGCGACAAACCAACAGATGAGAAATTTGGATGTGTCCATTGCCGCCCTTATGCAACCTAGTCACGCGGTAGCTAGTTTCCAACTAGCACCAAAAATTTCAATGTATGATGAGGCGGTTGGACAGATTGAGAATTTGAGTAGAGAGAATGACCTGTGCACCCTTCCAAATCAAACCTACCCATCACCAATTGAATCCCACAACTCCGGTTTTGAATGTCTATCAAGTGTCCCAAATGATTCACCAGATGAAAATAAAGCGTTTAAAAAGTTGTGTGACTTTGTAGTGCTTGATTTGCCAGATTGTGAAGGGTCCCTTTCGAGTGAAACCATCACCAATCCTTTCGACCTCTACAACTCCAATGTAGAACCTGAATTGATAAATATCCATTCTTTTGATGAGGTGTCCGAAAAAATTGATTTTCACTTGATTGAGGATATTGACGCGGGGAATACTTTGGATGATGAACCCGCAGATTTGACTGAATTTTTCTCTCCAATTGATCATCCCGATTCATTAAATGTTTCCCCCGAACTTCATATGCATCTTGATTTTTATGATAATTGCATGGATGAGATAACTTTTGAGGAGAATTATGAGGAGAGTATTGAGGATAGTATTGAGGATGAACCAGTTTTGTTTGATGAGTCGGATTTTTCAATTCATCCTTCTGAACCTTTAACTGTTATACTTCCTAGATCACCCCCATTCATCCTTTCCATCGTTCTGACCACGCAAGAGATCACGCAGGAGGACTGTGAGCTTGAAAAAATTCTGTTCGATCACAGCAGTTTTGACGCCACTAGTGCGTTCCTCCTTGAATCTGACACAGTTCTCACAACCGATAATGATTACGAGTGTTTCATTTTTTCTGACGATTTTGAAGACTCACCGCCCGAGTTTGAGTCTTTTGAATTTTCAGATGAGTTAGTTGAACCATCAGACTCGGTTGCTTACAGTCATTTCGAACCATTGATGGAAGCCTTCGAGTACAAGACAGTTTCACCAATTTCACCTTCAATTGTTTCACCTCTGAAACTCGAACTCAAGCTGTTGCCGTCTCACCTTACATACGCTTACTTAGGTGAGGTTGAGACCCTTCCTAAATCGCTCCCCTTCGTCCTCTCCATCGTTTCGACTGAGCAAGAATCCGCCACGCTTCCATTTTCAATGGATGGTTTACCAAGTTCAACGTACACATGTTTTCTCGCGAATCTTAAGGGATTTGACCCGATTTCTCGACGGGTTGATAGATTAGCACAATCGCTTTTAACACATCGATCATCACAATTTGTGCTAATTTATTCATTCAATTTACACCCTCAAATTCGTACTACACTTCTTTCTCTCTTCCGCCATTCTTCTCCTAATATATCGAGACCATATTCCACCTTTCTTCCCAACGATAAAATTATTGAATGGTTGGTGCTAACCTTTGGCCTGTGTAAGGCCTTGTATAGCTTGATACTGTGTTTTTCTCCTCCCTAACTCTGAACTTTAATGCTTCAACGGTGGAAACATTGTTTCACTTAAGTTTGGGAGGACCTTTTTGTATATATATTTTGTTTTTCTTTTAACAATAATAAAAATAATATAAATAAATAAATAGGGGAGTGCCATCAATTTTGACTCTTTTGGTGTAGTCTGACAGTGAGGACACTGTCAAGTTTAAATTTGGGGGTGTGCTAGGTAAGCTTTCTTCCTTCGCATTCATATGTATATTTTTGCATTTGCATACTTTAAAAATCAAATAAAGTATGAAATTTTTTTTAAAAATTATAAAAATCGAAAAATTCAATTTTGGCCATAATTGACTTAAGTTTAACAAGACGGTTAACAAGCTAGGAAAAACTAGATCCAAAACTCAGTAAATTAAAAACCCTAAAAATAACCTTTCTTAAAATTTAACGGAAGAAAAGTATATGTCTTTGTAATTTACTTAGAAATAGGCAAATTTTGAGTTCGCTTCTTGGGCTAAGTCAAAATAAGGGAAGAGTATTGATATTTTTATTAAAGTATAAGTCTGAAAAATAATCCCTAAGCTTAAGTCTAAATTCTGAAAATATATACCCTACAACTTGCACAAACAAGAACCTTGAAACTTGGAATAGTAGAAGAGATCTTAAAATGCTCTTGTCTAAAGTCCTTAGTATGAAGGAAAATAAAATAAAAATACAACTGTGAATAAAGAGATAAAAAAATAAACACTGGTTTTTGTAATTACTTAAGGCTGCATAAATAGAAAAAAAAATTTAGCGAGGGTGCTTTATCACCTAGTGCCTTAGACCAACTGGCTTGGGAGTCACTGCTAAAGCCTTAGGTGTTACAAGACTAGGAATTACGCTTTAATATGCAAACACATTTTATAGTTGGTCGTTAGTACCTCAAGAAGTATTAACGGTCGCATGAAGGATGTGTGAGCAAATTCATATAAAAATTCACCAACTAAAAGTACTTTGGATAATGGACAAGAGTATAAGAGCTTGAATTGAATTTCCAAGTGTAAGGGTGATACATACACATACGTAGGGGTATATGATTGGTGTTTGGATGAGGGATAGGAATGAAAAATAGGACTTATACCTTTAGTAGAGATGATAAAAATTCCTAAGTTGAGATAGAACCATAGAAGGAAGATTCAAAAGATGCTAAAAGCTAAATAAATTTACAGAACATATACAATCTTATGTTAAATGATAAGGAAGCGTGAAAAATACGGCTTGATAATTTCTGAGTTGACGATAATCGAATTTCTTGCTGAGAAAACTGAATTGAAAAATGAAAGTCAATAGGCCGAATTGATAGGATTTTGTGGGTAGTATCCGCTGAAAACGCTCAGGAAACAACACTCCTCCTATTAGGGACACCTAGAGGTTTAACGGCTTGTTGCACGAGCTCAGTGCAATCGTGTTCCCCTGCGAAAGTGAGGTTAGGTCTTTTTCGAGAATAAAACTAGTTTTGCTCGAGGACGAGCAAAAGATAAGTTTGGGGGTGTTTGTTCATATCATAATTTTGCATTATTATATTCCCCATTCTTATTCATTTTATAAATAAATAGGTGCTTTTGATCCATGTCTGCTACATAGTTGCAGGTTACAGGTTCTCGGAACAAAACAGTGAAAATGATGAAAATATGCTACAAAAGTGAGATTACGACCAACAAATAGAAGAATCTTTATCATGCCTACAGTTGAGTGAAAAACGAAGATCAATGAACAATTTCACAAAGTACAAAGGCAGCGCAAGGTTCAAGACTTCGACACGAAGCAAACGGTAAAAGTCCACGACATTATGCACTGTGGAAATCTGGAAGAAACTAGAAGTCATTCTGAAGAACCAAGTGAAGAAAAACCAAGTGAAAAGAAACTTGAAGCAACAGAAGAAAACAGAGCCAATGACTCCACCATATGGCCGCGGATCCGCGGCCAAACAGGGCATATGGCTGCGGATCCGCAGCCATGGTGAGCACGCGTCGGTGCAAACTTTGACGGTGTGGCGATGCGTTGACTAGGCTTCTTAGGGTAATTTTGTAAATGCAGATAGGGATCAGATGTAACCCTTGGGTTTCTATAATCTATAAATAGGAACTCTACAGCTCTTTTTGGAGCATGCCTCTTCTTGTGCCTCATTTTATTCATCTAAATTCAGAATTTTAATTACTGTAAATGTTTGAAGAGTGCATCAAATAAAGTAAGTCCTCCTTTTCTATGCCCTAGTTAATTTTCCTTTCTGCCCTAGTTAATTTTATTTATCTGCCCTAGTTTAGCACTTTTAATTATCTGCCGTAGATTAGAAAATTAGGTTATTAAAAGCAAACATAAAAATGAAATATTTTATCAATTCCCTAATGAGTGACACTTGTTAGGGTTAGGAATGGGAAAGGTTTGAGAGATGAAAATCTCTCACCCCTTTTTTTCCCGTCATATATTTTAATAGGACTCCATGCATACATACACACACCGCTCACTATAGCACCCTATCCCATGAGGTAGAGGTGATACCGTAGTTGAAAAAGACCGGTTGTGTATGTTTTCCATGGAGGTTAGGGTAAGAGTTAAGAAAGGACGGACAAGGACCTAGAGGAAGAAACCTAGTTTCTTCCCGATGGTACTAATCCACTTTGTTAACCATTACCTTAACACATAAATAGTTCTTAATTAGGGCATAGAAAGCGGTGAGGAATATTGACTTTCCGAACTTAACCTAAACCTAACCCTAGCAAGATTTTAATCCTAATCAAACTCATTTCAGTTTTTAGTGATAATCAATCCAACCCCAATTAGAATTAACTCGTTAGAACAATTAGAAAATACACAAAATCCCTGTGGACCGACCCATACTCACCGGCTAGCTACCAAGCGACACCGTTCTTGATTGTGGTTAATATTCTTTGATTCAACTTTTAAAAGCGCACGCTAAATAACTTTCAATCACCTTGTCGAATGAACTGCTGGATATTCATAACCGAATACCTCTGTTTAAAACAATTGAGAACGTCCTTGCAATAATAGCTTTTTGAAAATTTTTCCAACAATATCGAATAGGTTTGTTTTCCTTGCATTGATCTGAATCAACGCAGTCCCATCATTTAATCACACCATAAAAGAACAATAATATGATGTACGTATATGCCATCCGCATTAGCCACTAGGTCCCGTCATCACCCGTTAGGTTACTTAACTAACGACAGAGCAGGGACTGGACTAGCGCGTATGTAAAATATATACAACATCTACTAGTATATATATAACAATATATAATAATCGCTCCAGGCATGATAAATGCAACATCACAGAAAAGTCATAAGCATCACAGAACAATACAGATAATCTGGGAGCCCCGGGTTTCCTACGAGCAGCAAGTGAAACCCGACGTTCCCCTGGTCATGTGGATAGCCTGTGCAATGAAAACCTAAACCCCTATGAGTGCGGCAAGTTACCCGCCAAAACCTGAAGTGAGGCAGCCCCCTTCAGCAAAATAAATGGACCACCCAGCACTTCACGGAATCAGGTAACTTGTGCACCCTACCTTGGGTCAACCTGTACCCCCTATGAGTGCGGCGAATAGCCCGCCAATTCTAGAGTGAAGCCCCCTCCGTCTCAAAGCCATGAGATGCGGGCCCGTTGCCCTCTAGAACCCGGCTATTTGTGCACTCCACCGCGGGGTAGTCCTAATACAGAAAAGAAAAAATGTACAACGGGTACATCGACCTCAACCCGGTCGTGCCCCAAAAGAATAATATACAAACAGGCAGTGAGGCAGTCCATATGTCGGATGCTTGCCCCGCGATATCAAATGTACAAATAATACTAAACTGTACTAACATTGCACCCAAGCTATCAACCACGACAATCTGCAACATCACAGCACAACACAGAACATCAACCTGAATGTCACGTTCGCAAACTCGTCTAAAAGGACATATATCGATTAGACGAGTTATACCGCTCTAATGACATTCACGGTCATAGATAGAAATATATGTACTGTAAACTAACGTATTTAAAATTTCGATCGACAAAACATCCCAAAATGGGCCCCAAGTACTAATCCAGTACTCTAAAAATTCTGGGCCCAAACACAAAATATCTCAGAAACCACTATTCCATATAAAAGACACCCAAAAGAAAAATGGTGCACTGTGTCCACCATACCGCCGTACAACCGCGGCAAACACGATGGTTTGGCCACGGTTCCGCGGTGTGATAGTTAGAACGTGCTCTCAAATTTCTTCCAGGGTCTTAAAATAGCCTACACGATTTTCTGATATACCTAAAATAATTTTTAGACTACTTTAAAAATTCGGCAGAAACTTGAAGAATGGAATTGCGGTTTTAGAAAATTCGGTCGATCGATATTTTAAACATGTTAGAATAAGCTAGTATGGGTTAATGAAGTGGCTCTGATACCATGTAAGTCTACGGTAGCGCCCCGACCGTCAATCCGAAGCCAAACGCGGAACAAAAACTTTTATAAACTGGTGCTAACGCAGACTTTCACCCGGATCGTTCCATTAACTCTATACTAGCTAACTACAAAGATGTTAGAATGGCTATACCGATCGATCCGTGTCCTTCGGTCTTTAGCCACCATCCTTAGCTCATCACGGCATCTCCGATCAAGCTCGATCTCTGATCTCCACGTCGAAGTGGTACTACGTCAAGGAATCTTTTTACGGGCTCCCGCTTTAAACCGAAGCAACTCGGACATGATGTTTGCTAGCCGACAAGTCCAAGGGAAGTAGAGGATGTGTGTGATTACTTTATCTCATGACAGCCATGGATTCTCAACACATGAGATGTATGGATGGAGGTTGAAGAAGAAGCCATTAATGAAAGTTGTGAGCACAAGAAGAAAACTTGTGAAGAAGAAGAAGAAGAGCTTGTTTATTGTGTGAGATGAAAATGTGAGAGCTCTCTCTTTTAATCTCAAGACCAAGCCTCACTATTAGTGGCTGCCCTCTCTCTCTCCACACATCGATTCCACACAATAATCAATCATGAAAATGGGCATGGCACAAAAAATAACACCATGAGTCACCATAAATGCACATGCCATATTTAATGCTCTTGATTATGACTTGCACTCACAATTTCCACTTAATAAACATTAATCCAAATGTTTAACATAATAAATATAATGGCATCTTCTAAAGTAAACTCGTGACGGATCACAAGAACACCCCTCATCTGTATATACATACCTGCATCCGCATTCAGACTTAATACGAATACAACGAGACTAAAGTAATCCAATAAATCTAATACTTGTATCCGGCTTAAACCAAAACCCATAAGTATAATCCGTCCGATCATGATCCGTGCACGAGTGCACGTATATAATCGAACCCTGCTATTAAACCATACGGTCTCTATGATGTTTCGCCCGAACTATGGAAACTTTCCGTAGGGGACTCTAAAGAATCGTCAATACGCTGGCACTGGGTTTAACCACAAGCACGTCAGTGGTACTAGCTGTACGTAATGGCTGCCCATGTATTGAGCAAAAGGGAAGCTGACGAGCGAACTCATCCTGAAACCCTACTGAGCCTATCTGTGACAATCTCCATACACTCCGGTCTGTTCGTCTCTGAGTATTGCATATCGGGCATAGGGGGATAGTAAATGTCAGACCCCCAATAGCGGTATAAGTCGTGTCGGAGTGTAGCTCAGAACACTTTGAGAAACTACTGGAATACCTACCAGTAAATCTCATTTGCCTTGGCCAAGGACTTTGTGTAATAGTTCTCCAGACACAGCGCGATATCAACCCCCAATACCGGGAGAGACGAATCCTATCTAACCGCCATTGCCTCTAAGTGCTTCGGGACTGCACCCAACTACTACCTGTTTGCACGACTCCTTTGAGCCGTGGTTGGGTAGCAATCAAAGAACAGTGGGAACACACTTGAGGCAATGTAGCAGTGTCAGGTCAACGGACTAAGCTGTACTCATGTCACCTGGGAACTGCTCCTGATGATAGGTATAGTACCAATCAGCAGTGCCCCTGCGAGTCTGTACGGTGTACTCATAACCCAATGAGCACCTGTATACTATCTTTGGTGAACCAACTAACACCAATGGCTTGTGAGACCAGCCACCGCCCCTTGTCGGGGTCTTGATCCGTATACACTAGTCTACTATCGGAGTATCGATGCACAAGTCTTGAAACTCCCACGACTAGGCACACTTTAAGGATGTGCTTATAGACTACCCAACTCTCACGTATATGATCGCCATCATACTGCTGGTAGTCAAGCAAATATCCTATGGGCTCTATCAACATGTAATAGTGATCTGTAATGTCACCTAAAGCATGCACACGATGATAAAAGACAAACCAGATAGCATACTATCATCTCGAGTAAGACTGTTCTACTGATATAGGCCCTCCCTCAATCATTGTAATCACGTGCCTGTGACCGATAATTGACTTGAGGGCACTATAGCCAACAACGTGGATGTTGGGCGCTAGGCACCAGCGCCTCACATGCACGGTACGTGGGCGCTGGGCATTGGCACATGGGCGCCGGCGCCTCATGCTCCCGGCACGTGGGTGCTAGGCGCTAGCGCTTCACGCGCCCGGCACGTGGGTGCTGGCCGCCTGCAGCAAAAAGGTGCTTAGCTCCGAAATGTGGAGTTGAACTCCCGAAAAGGAATTTTATCTATGGAGTTACTTTAAAAGATTTTGAGTGGAGTTAAAATCCCAAAAAGGATTTTTATTTATGGAGTTAAACTCAGAAAGATTTTGAATGGAATTAAACTCCTAAAAGGGTTTTATTCGTCGAGTTAAACTCCAAAAGATTTTGAATGGAGTTAAACTCCTAGAAAAGGGTTTTATTTATGGAGTTAAACTCTAAAGATCTTGACAAATAGAGTTGAACTCCCAGAAATCTTTGGAGATGATCAAAAGGGACCCTTTCTTTTCCCCTTTGGCCTTGGATCTTCTTTTGAGCCTTGGATCTTCCCGAAGTGGGGCTTTTGGAGTTGGGTCTCCATCTTCATCCTCTCTGTTGGCTGGATCTTGGAGAAAATGGGGGAGACTTAAAAATCTCCCCTTTGGGAGATTTGATGGAAGGTCCAAGCTCCCCTTCAAGGGGTTTATGGTGCAAAACTATTTATTTTTGGAAAAAGAAGAGTTAAACTCTTGATTTAATTAAAAAAAGGAAGAAGATTTGGAATCTTGAGAAAGGAGAAGGAGGCACAGAACCCTAATTTTTGAGAGAGTGAAAAGTTGTTCTTTATTTCATCATCATGTTGGCTTTATAGGCTACACACTTTATATATAGCCCCTTGGGCTTTGCCAAATGGCTTTCTTGCCACCCCATGCCTTATGTGCTTGTTTCTTTTTGTACATAAGCCATGAGGTTTACAAAATTTTGGCTTTCTGCCCAATTTTTATACATTTATTTCAAAAAGGGTATTAGACTAATTTATTGCTTCATTCTTGTCATGGAGCCGGCCCCTTCCATGTTTGGTCCTGACTTGGGCTTGGGCCCACTTGGTTTAGGGGTTAATTGACTTTGACTTGGTCGATCGGGGTGTAACTTTGACCCGAACAAAGTGCACCCATCAATAAATGCATATCACATATATGGGTAGCATGCATGAAATTTATGGATCTTCTTTCGCATCAAGGTTGAATTGATTTGGTTACTATTTTGACGACGTCGAGGTTGATGCCGCCCTTTTTGCGACGTGGATGGTCGATGCTGCCCATTTAGCGACGTGGACGGTCGGTGCTTCCATTTTAGCGACGTGGACGGTCGGTACTGCCCTTTTTGCGACTTGGACGGTCGGTACTGCCCTTTTAGTGACGTGGAGGGTCGGTGCTGGCATTTTAGCGACATGGACGGTCGGTACTGCCCTTTTAACGATGCGGATGGTCGATGTTGCCCTTTTAACGACGTGGACCATCGGTGCTACCCTTTTAGCGACGTGGATGGTCGGTGCTGCCATTTTTGTGACTTGGACGGTCGGTGCTGCCCTTTTAGCGACGTGGACGGTCAGTTATAACATTTCAGAAAATAAAATATTATTTTTTTAATTGAAATAAATAATTAATTAATTTTATAAATATTATAAAATATGGAGATTGGTTTTAAATGAAATGGTATAATTATATACCGATAGATTGGAAATCAAAATGAATTATTGATTTTGAAGGTATTTATTGGATTTGGGTATTTTATACATAATTATATAACTAATTATGTGCAAGTTTATATTAAACCCGATTAGTGCACTAATTGTTGGCTATAGTGCCATCAAGTCAATTATTGGATAGTAGGTACGCGATTGCAATGATTGAGGGAGGACATATACCAGCAGAAAAGTATTACTTGAGATGATAGTATGCTATTTGGTTTGTCTTTATCATCCTGTACATACTTTAGGTGACATTACTGATCAATATTACATGTTGATAGAGCCCATATGATTCTTGCATGACTACCAGAAGTATAATGGCGATCACATACGTGAGAGCTGGTTGGTCTATAAGCACATCCTTAAAATTTCCCTAGTCATGGGAGTTTCGAGACTGGGCATCGATACTCCAAGAGTAGACTAGTGTATACTGATCGAGACCCCGATGAGAGGCGGTGGCCGGTCTCACAAGCTATTGGTGTCAGTTGGTTCACCTAAGATGTATACAGGTGCTCATTGGGTTTTGAGTACACCGGACGGACTCGACGGGAACATGGTAGTTGGTATTATACCTATTGTCAGATAGCATTTCCCTGGTGACATGTGTACAGGTTAGTCTATCGACCTGAGATCGTCATTTATCTCGTGTGATTTCCCACTGTGCTTTGATTACTACCCTACCATGGCTCAAAGGAGTCGTGCAAACAGGTTTTAGTTAAGTTCAGTCCCGAGCCACATGGATGCAGTAGGCGGATCGTCAGGGGATTCGTCTCTCCCAGTATTAAGGGTTGATGTTGCGGTGTGCACGGGTGGCCATCACCAGAAATCCTTGGCCAAGGTAGTCGAGAATTACTGATTCGGATCAGTAGTTTCTCAGGTGATGGGTTTCATACCGACACTGAATGTCAAGTTATTAGGGGTCTGACTTTATCCATCCCTAGACTCGATATGCGATACTCATAGACGAATGGACCGGACTGTATGGATATTGTCACTGTCAGGCTTAGTAGGGGTTTCAGGATGAGTTTACTTGTCGGCCTCCCTTTCACTCAATACCTGGGTAGCTGTTACGTACAGCTAGTGCTGCTGACGTGCATGTGGTTGAACCCACTTCCAGCGTATTGGTGAGTCTTCAGAGTCCCGTACAGAGGGTTTCCCTGCTTCGGGCGAAACGATGTAGTGGCCGTATGGTTTTACGGCAGGGTTCGATCATATACGTGTACTTGTGCGCGTACCATGATTCGGACGGATAATACTAGTGGGGTTTGGTTTAAGCCATATCCTAGTATTATATTGTTGGATTATTTTCATCTCATTGTATTCATATTCTTCGGAATACGGATGCGGGTATGTATATACGGTTCAGGGGTATTCTTGTAATTTATTACAGGATTACTTTTAGAAGATTACACCTCACCATGCTTTAGAACTTTTTGGATTAAAAGGTTATTGAGGTGTAGGATGAGGTGTTTATTGCATTTTTGTAGCATGATTAATTAGTAACCTATGATTACTATTCTACCATGCTTAGGGATTTTGTTTGTTGTGAGATTATGTTGACTTGAGATATTTTTTGTTGACTAAGATATTTTGAAGAAATGGACATTTATGTGATGGCTCCATTATTTCTTATCACACTCACACAACAAACAAAAACACAAGCCATTATTCATTTCTTTTTCTCTCTCTTGAGTTGCTCTCAACACGTCATTCTCATGGCATCTTGTTCTTCCTCTAGCTCACCCAAACCCTCTCATGAGATGAGAATCCTTGGGTGTCTTTAGACAAATTAATTCTTCATCACTCTCTACTTCATCTACGGTATCTAGAGTGGTGATCTACATGCCCTAGTTGCCTCGGATATAAGGTTGGAGCTCGTTGCATAGAGTCTCGGGTGGATCATCTTCGATGGAGGGAGACCGGAGATCAAGCTTGATCAAGGAAGCCCCTAGGAGCTTAGGATGATGGTTGAAGACCGAAAGACACGGATTTATTCAGTATAACCATTCAAACTTCTTTGCATGTTTTGTTATCCTGGGCTTATGGGTAGATCCAGGTAATCAGGTTGTGGTAGCGCCAAGTTTTATAAATTTTTGTTCCGCATTTGGTCACGGATTGATGGCCGGGGCACTTGTTAGTTATATGTATGCCCTAGAGGCCATTGTTGTACATATGATGTATATTATAGTGGATGCTTGGATATATATAGAGAGGACTTTCTTGCTCGATATGATAGTATGATATCTGGTTTCACTTTATCTTAACATGTTAACAAATATTGTTTTTTGATCACATGTTGATGAAGCTCTTAGGATATGTACTTGGCTACTCGGACTATGATACAGATCATACTAGTGGGGCCAGGGTAGTCTACGAGTACATCCTATAACTGTTCCTAGTCGAGGGTGTATCGAGACAAGTCATCGATACTCCAGAGTAGGCTAGCATATACGCATCTTGACCCATATGATGGGCGATGGATGATCCCATATCCATTGGTGTTAGACATCAAAAATGGTGTACGGGTGCTAAGTGGAGACTGGGTATACTGAACAGACTCGCCGAGAACTCCTGGATGGTATTATACCAATCGTCAGATAGCAGTTCTCCGGTGACACTGGTACAGGTTAGTCTGTAGATCCGAGATCGTCATAGAGTCTTGTGTGGTTCCCACTGTGCTTTGATTTCCACCTTACCATGTCCAAGAGGGCGTGCAAAACGGTGGGTTTTAGGTACAGTCCCGAATCACATGGAGGCAATGAGCGATAGGAGGGGTTTCGTCTCTCTCGGTATAGGGAGTTGATGTTGTGCTATGTTCGATTGTCTATAACTGGAAGTCCCTGGCCAGGGGTGATATGGAGATTTACTGGTAAGAGTTATCAGTAGTTTCTCGAGCCGTTATGAGCCTTACATCGACACGACTTATCGGTTACTGCGGTCTGACGTTTAGACGAAGAGACCGGACTGTACGGTAGTATTACTGATTGGATTCACAGGAGAATGTACAGGCTTGCTTGTTGATCTTCTGATCGCTCAATACCTGGGTGGCTGTTACGTTTAGCTGACCGCTTGCAGCTTGTGGATGTTTGATATGATCATCACCTACTACCGGAGTATTGATGATTCTTTAGAGTCCTACACAGAGGTTTCCTGGCTCAGGCAAAACGGATTAGGAGCACATATGTGATATGTGCGGGACCGAGAATATTACGATATGAGATACCGTATTCTATTCTCGCGATATATGATATCGGCCGGGTATATGTGATATAGCCGGGTCATCAGATCACGTGTTGATTCGATGAATCGGTATATGATATATTGGTCGGTTATATGCTTTATAGCTGGATTGTCGGATCAAGTGTTGATTTGATAATTTAATGTATAATTATATATGTGATATATTACATTACGTTAACTAATATAAGCTCGTTTTATTGATTCATTTTCTCACCGGATAATACATTGATATATATGCGATATATGTTAATTGTATTATTTTCTTTTGTTACAAAAATATATTATATATGTGATATATAATATTGTAACAAGTTAGGGTTACAAATGCAACATGTTTTGTGGAGTTTAAACAAGTTAGGGTTTGGATTTGGGTTAGCTTTTAGGTTAGCTTTTTCATGAAGCTTCATGAAGCTTTCTTTTGTCTTTAGCTTGATATTTTGTGTAGATATTTGTTAACCCAACCCAAACCCTTTACCTATGGTTTATTCTTTACATGAGTTAAGCCCTTCATTCTTAACTCATGGTTGCAATTGTAACCACAACAATAATTCATTATTCATCACAAAAGGTTTCTTCTTCTTCTTCTTCCTTGAAAAAGCTTTCTAGCTTTTTGACTTGTGATGATTTAAAGTGAGAAAATGAAAAAAAAGAGAGAAAAATTCCCACTTCATCATCCTCATCTATTCTAGCCACTTATATTAGGGTGTTCACTTTACTAATACTTGATTAGAGAAGTGAAAACTTGATCTTGGGATTTTTCATGGTAGATCATCTTCGAAAAGGAAGACTTCAAGTAAGAATAGATCATTCGACTTGTGGAGCCTCTCTTGAGTCTGGAAGATCATGGATCGCGGCAAAGGGACTACTACTCGGAGCTTATGAAGTGAAGGAAAGGACTACAAAGGTTGTAATCCCTCTCTCTTAGATGTAAAGTTGTTTACATGCATAGTTAACCCTAATTCTCTAGTTAAGATCTTGGTTAGGTTTGTTTAGCACCCCAAAAATTTTAAAGAAGCATGTTTGATGCTTGCCAAAACCTTACTAAGGTGCTAACCTAACCCTACAGTGGTATCAGAGCCAAGCTACAGCATTAGCGTTGTTTAGACGAAGTTAGAAGTCCGATCGAACTCCGAAACCCCGAAATGACCCCTTTTCTGGAAATTTTTCAAAAAGTTGACATTTTTCATATTAAAAATACTAAGAATATCATGCAGGGAATTTTATGGACCTACCTGAAGAAAGAGTCCCTAACTCACTACAGTGACCGCGTAACCGCGGCAAAAACCTGGTTTTGGCGGCGGTTCCGTGGCGCCACTGTGGAGGCATGGGACGGGCACTTCAGCGACGGTTCATAGGTGCTGGGGCATGCTACCGGGAATTTTTATTTTCTGCTCAAGTATTGAGCTCACTAGGGTATTTTGGGAATTCATTGTGTTTGTCGAATTATCTAACTTCGCCTAGTTATCTTTGATGTTTATGTGTTGCTGTGATATGTTATATTGGATCGTTGTGTATATTATGTGAGATGAGAGTTTTCTTTTTCACTCATGTAAAAATTATTTGTATGTAATATTCTTTTATTGGGGAACTTCCGGTTTGAGGTTGATGTCACCATTGTATATTATTTACTTTTTCGCATTAAGATAGACGCAAGGCGGAGAGTACAAGTAACCGGGTTCTAGGGTCCAGTGGGAGGCCATCTTGAGGAGTCGAGACCGGGTCTCTTAACCGTAGAATTGGCAGGGTTACTTGTCGCTCTCGTAGGGGTCTAGGAATGTGGGTTTGGCTATTCATCGTGACTGTGGAATCCGTGTTTTATATAGGGTCAAAATAAAACACGGATGTCCTAGTATATCCAATATTTCTGTCACAACCCAAAGTTCGGCCCGTGACTGGCACTTAATCACGTAACGTCTACAGGCGTAACGCGACTAAGTAAGCCGAACCCAAAAATGAAAACCATTTGAAGTAGCGAGTGTTTAAAACATTTATTAGAATATTTGTTAAAACGTTTAGAAAAAAAACCTTAAGTAATTTAGTAAAATTCTTTAAGTTCAAGTTATTATCTTAAAAAAAATTGGCAGCATTTCCATTGTAAAAACTAGCCCCGAAATCGGGTACAAGACAATATATGAATAAAATGATATACAATAAGAATAAGGCATCCCAAACGGGAGCAATCATGCCCAACGGCGGAAACAATCACCACGATAAAATATACGACGCCGAAGCGAAGAAATGAGCAGTTTAAGTGAAAACAAACATCATGAAAGCTAAACCTCCATAATAAAGTCGGCTCATAACGAGCTCGACACCAGAGTACAAAATAATATATATCGCCCTCACAACCGGTCTCTATGTCAATACATAAGTAGTAGATGGAGAGTACTAGATACAACAATGTATACAACTGGAAAATAAACAGATACCGCACAAAACCCACCTATCAGCAAAAGCTCACACACCAACTATAGTGGTATCTGTATCAAAAGATGCAAGAAAGCAGCCTGCCGCGACTACTCCGAGGGGCGACCTGCAGACACTGTGGCACAACAGGGGTGAGTTGCCAACTCGTGAATAGTAGATAACATATAAAGATAATCGCGAGTATGCACGTACTATGATACTCTAACATATGCCAACAGATAATATCTATATGAATGAACTGAATACGCAATAATCATGCTTAACAGGTGCAATCTAATAACATCAATATGTATATGATGAGCAAGGTATGCAATAACCATGCAAAAGTACTCTATCAGGTACTATAGCTACAGGATGAGATGCAAAATAATGAATGCTGAGTATGGGAATAATATCATCTATACGGAATGTCAACATGGAAGAATAACCGGTGTCTATCAATGCACCCAAATCCTAGTAAAACTCAGGCGTTGTCACTCTGATCGGCTCTTAAATCCTGTACAGCTCATGAAATCGTGAATGCCTAGCATCGGCACTCGAAAATATCACAAAATCATCGTGTCAAGCATCGACACGCAAATCCTCAAGTATCGGGCTCCGTCTGCGGAATCGGCCCTCGGCCCCGGCAGTACGTGTCATCCCGTATCCATCTATCAACTCTGGTCAGTATCCCCCGGATAACTGCCAGATCTAAACAATCACCGGTAGGTAGTAGTCCCTCTGCCAGGCACAACGTCTGTATACACAGCATCCCTTTCTTGCCCCGGGGTACCATACCGGGTCCACCATGTACCCGCAATCGGCCTCGTCCAGCTCCTCGATTCGGGTTCACATGTCACGCGTCTCATAACCGAGAAAACGCATGGTGGACGCACTGAAATATCATATCAAGAGAAACCGGGTTTTTAAAACAGTGCGTATTTTCTTAAAATAGTACCACGGTTCTCAAATCCAGAAATCACATAAATCCAAAATCAATGCGTAAATCCATGCAATGTGTCGTATGACATTTTAAGAGTAAAAAGGGAAAACCGCTCTTTTAAAAAGATCCAGTTTTGAAAATATCTCGTGCGGTCCCTTAGTTTTTAAATCATGTCAATATCACCCATGTATGTAACATATGTATGTATATAGGTATGAATGTGCGAATGGATATGTACGCAATATGAGTGTAGCAAGGTATATGTGCATAAGTAGGGATATGTCAAGCAATGTGTGCACTACTATGAATAGACCGTATGCATGTATCAATATGCGACAAGTCATGTCCAATTATCAATGTATGAGACGTAGCAATTCTATAGTGCAAGTGTCATGGCAATCACTAACGGTGTGAGTGTAACATACAAATAGTGCTCGTGCAGTTTGAACCGTTAGTGATAGTGCAGTGTTCTATATCTACCATTCTATATGAAACAGGAGATGGTATGCTACTATAGTATATATATATATGAACACATACAACTAAAATATCCTATTACGCCCTAACGCTTAACGCCATACGGGCGATTTTCCCGTAGATGTTAAATCTACTCACCTTGTCGCGTGCTAAGTGAAGCCGACCACCTGCTTTCCCTTCTTTGCGGCATCCAACGTACCCGCCTGCGAACCTAGAATTTACACAAAGAATCCATATATAAGCAAATATCTCGTAAAAACGCGATATCGAAATCAAACGAGAAACTCGCGTCGCGAACTAAACGCGCGTGTATACGATACGCTGAAATGTGTGTATATGCGTCTAAAACTATCCCGACACGCCGCGACACGCTGGATCACAGAACACACTCACGTATCACGCGTATCGCGCAAACAAAACGTACTAGAAAAACTACATATCGCCCCAGATTTTGACACAGGTGAAAACTTACAAAATTGCACATACCACCGGCCCTAAAAATACAGCAGACTCCTACCCATGCAAACCCAACCCAAAAACTCCCTCATCTGGCCGCAAATTGTGGCCAGAAAGAATAAATCGGCGGCCTGGGTGTGGGGTTAGGGGTTCGTTCTTGGTGTGTATAGTCTAGACCTAGTATACATGATCCAGTTTTCTCAATTTTTCTCTGAAACCCCCGAGTCTAAAGCAGATCACAGAAAGCCAAGAATTCACTTAAAAACGTTAATTTTAGCACTAATTGAAACCCTATGGTATTTTAGTGAAATCAGGGGTTTAACTAGGTTTACATGGCCCTAATATCACTTAATTAAGCTAGACAAACCATCAATATCACCACATGGCCAAAACATCAAACAAATCACCATTTTAGCTCTAAAACACACAATTAAAACTAACCGAAGCTATTTAACACACAAGCTTAGCAAAAAGGAGTTGGGTTTAAGAAATATACCCCAATAGACCCTAGGAAGCAGGGGAAGGAGGAGAAGAAGATGAGAAGAAGCTGCTGCTGCCTGCTGCTGTTGCTGGTGTTGCTGCTGTTAATGCTGTTAGTGTTGCTGCTGATGATACTGCTGGTGTTGTTGCTGATGCTGCTAGCGCTGCTTGTTCTGCTACTGCTACTGCTTCTGGAGCTGCTGCTGGTGCTGGTAGTGAGTGAGAGGGAGAGTATTGTGAGAAAATGAAAGGCAAAGAAACCAAGGAAAGGGAGTCAAGGCTAGTCAACCCTCCTCTCTCTCTTTCTTCATTTATTGCAAGTATGGCATAAGCCATGAAGCCCATTCCCTCCCTCTCTCTCTCAACTTAATTTAAAACATTTTCCAATAAAAAAACAAACCCAAAACAATTAAATCTATGTTGAATTAGCTTAAAGCAATTGGGTTAATCCACCATGGTTGCTAATCATGGTCTAACCCTATATTTAACCCTAGTTGACATGCTGTAACGTTTCAGAAAATATAAAATATTATTTTTGGAATTTAATATTAAAATAATATTTTTCCCGAAAATTGCCGATTTGCGAAATTGGGGTTTTCGAAAAAGGGTATAAATATATACCAATAATTGTGAAATAAATAGAAATTAAAATGATTTATTCATTTAAAAATATATTTAGGGGATTTGGCAATTTTAAAATTTATTATATGCAGTTTCGATAAAAACCCGATTAGTGCACTGCTAATCGCGATTAAGCCAAATCCGCGTTTTTTACAGTTTCCATGGTTAGTGCACCATGACATGTTTCATTTTATTACATGTTTCATTTTATTTGGGCTTTATATTATGGTTTTTGGTGGAGAGAAAAGAAAAAGGAAAAGGAAAAAGTCAAGGGAGACATAATGATTAGGTTAGGTGGGCTTTTGGAGAGAGAGAGGGAGTGTGAATTGTGAGAGAGAGGGAGGGGGGCTGCTGCCATTTTTAATTCCCATCATATTTTTTCATCTTCCTCTTCATCTCCTCAACTCCACAACCCTCCCCAAAGGATCCCTAGATCCATCTCCAACCATGCCCTAAAACCCTACACACCCTTTCAAAAATATTAATCCCCTCTTCAACCTCTACATATGGGACCAAGAGAAATTCAGTTTTGATGATCTTGGGGGATTCATGGGTGCTTTATGAGGTAATCCCTTCACTAATTGGGTAGTTTTCCATTTACTTAAGTATTTATATGTGTTTAGATGTGATATTGTGGAGGTAGTGAACATTGGGAAACCCTAGTGAGGAATTGAGTGTTGGTTTGAATTGGGTGATTCCTAGTAGCTGTTATCTAAACTTAGATGCTGTTTAGTGACCTAGACCAGACCTTAGAAACCCTAAAACACGGATTTAGAAACCCGACATCGGATAAATGTATGATCTGTGAAGGTATTTTGGAATCTGGAGCAACCCGGGGACACTATAAATGAAATTGAGCTGACAGTGAGTCGTGCAGGCACCTAGGAAGCTACCACCAAGACCCGAGCCCCTGATTCAAACCTACAGCCGCAGATTTAATCATTCTGGCCGCAATTTACGGCCAGAGTAGAAGGGAATGGGTCCATTTTTGTTCCAGGGCTCATTTTGCACTAAATTAGACCCCTCCTATATGCAGTTTTGGCTAATTGTCATCTGGGGAAAATCTGGGAGCATTTTGGTGTGTTTTAGGCGATGTTTTCCGTATTTTTAAATGCACTTTCTTGATATTTGGATTTGTATTTGGTTTTCGGGTGTTCGTACATCGACAACAGGGGTTGTTTGATTGATTTGCACGTTTAGGCCATAGGTTCTAACCTGTGAGCACACTGTGCGCCGTATCGGTTTTCTGTGTCGATTTTAATACGTATTGCAATTGGTTATTATTGTAGGTACCCTCGCATGGATTCCGAGGCAAGGAAGCGTGGCGTCATCGATTTGGGTGAGCGAAGACCAGGTGAGTAGATCTATATCTACCGGGGAAGTCGGGTGGATGGCGTATAGCACCCCCGCAAACTTCTGATGGAAAACCGATTTATAGAGTATTGTTAGGAAACCTAGATTAGGAAACTAGGGTTAGAATATAGATAGCTATGTAGTCGTATTAGAAACTATAGGATAGTAAGTGTGATATGCTACTACTACCCTAGGATGACGTTTCGCGATATTACCGCTCAGGGTTCTGTAGGACTAGATAGTCGATGTAGATGAGTCATCCGAACCATACCTTTTTCTATACCAAAGAATCGTATGTATCTTTTAAATGTATATCTTGAGGGATGTTACGGATTTACAAATGATATCTTTTCTTTAAAAACACCATAACCCCAGTTTTCAAAACTATAATTCACTTCTTTAAAAATCTGATTGTATGGTTCGGGTGTGTTTGTTAGATTAGATGCTTATACTTAGTAGAGATAGCGTGTTTATGTAAACTTGACATGATATGAGACATAAATGCGATGAAAGAATACAAGACGAATTGGATGATATGATTAGATGATGATATGATACGATGGTATACGGATCCGAGTCGATCGAAATGATTTATACCCTGTCGGTCCCCTGATATGAGATTATTGCAGATGCGACCTGGGACATAGGTATATAGGGATATATATATATATATATATATAGAATGTTGTGAATCATGGATGATAGGCCATATGTGATATTAGGCCGTACCCTCATTTGTCTTATAGGATGATAGGATCCCTATTAGCTTAATGCCGCCGCACGATGATATTCCGTGCGTGATGAGTTGACTTGATGATTGATCCTTACCCTTGACTAGAGGTTGCCGTACGATGGATTATAACGTACGCGGTGTTTTTGGGCTGGATGCCGAATGATAGATTCACCGACTCGGACATGTGATAGTTATGTATACCTTATAGCTGTTAGCTGATGATTTACTTACTGCATTCATGATATTATTATTGCATCGCATATACCTGTGATAGTACACATGCACCATTATCGATGATGCGTATGTTACACGTACACATATTTGCCGGCTCACACACTTCATCATCGATAATTGCCATGTCACTACACACTAGAGTTGTTGCATCATGACATATACATAGATACATTCATATTTGTGCACACATACATGGTACATCTATACTTGTACATATTCATATTGTACCTATATAGATAACTGGTTTTATTGGGAAATTGGGAACCGCAAGTCATATTTTAAAAACTGGAATCATTTTAAAAGAGCGGTTTTCCCCTTAATGTGTCATATCACTATTCCATATTGCATGATACACGGATATGCTCGCATTTCTTTTTACATGTCGCATACATCATGCTTTATTATTGTACGCATTGACCTATGCTGTTTTCATGAGATTTCTGGATTTGAGAACCGTGGATATTTCAAAAGAGATTATGTGTTGTTTTTATAAAAAAAACCCGGTTTCTCTTGATATGATATTTCAGTGCGTCCACCATGTGTTTTCTCAGTTCTGAGAGCGACATGTGAAACCCGATTCGAGGAGGCGGATGAGGCCGATTGCGGGTACCTGGTGGGCCCGATATGGTACCCCGGGACGAGAACGGATCGCTGTGTAGTAGACGGTAAGCCTGGCAAAGGGACTACTACCTACCGGTGATAGTATGTAGACTCGGCGGTTATCCGGAGGATACCGACCGGAGTAGCGAGATGGATATGAGGGCCGACCAGGGAGTGAGCGCCTGAGGGCCGATCTGAGGATACGGCGCCTGAGTTATATGAGGATTTACGTGCCGATGCTGGACACGGTTTTCATGATGTTTTCGAGTGTCGATGCTCGGCACTCAGGTTTCATGATTTAGATGTGTCGGGAGGGACACCATTGATATATATATCCTCATACTTTTATGCACACTCTTTTATGATATGTACATGCATGATATTGTTGTGTCAGTGGTTCACGCGTGGAATAGATCCACATACATACATACATACATCGATTCTACTATCGAAGATTTTGCACATGCTTATAGATATTGATTTATGGGTGGACGAGATCCACATACCCGCATGCATTGATGATTTCTGTTGGATGTTATCCACATGCATATAGATATTGACTACCTTGTTGGCATATATACGACCCGGTCACCCTAGATATCATCGTATTACCTTTGATATAGTTGACCTAGGAGTCATTGTTTATTTGATTTCTACTTGTAGATATATTTCTATTCACGAGTTGGCAACTCACCCCCGTTGTGCCACAGTTCTTGCAGGTTGACCGCTTGGATCAGTAGCGGATTCGCTGGCACACAGATTCTTTTGGGTGTTTTGCATTGGTAGGTGGGACAATTGTATCGTACCCACTCTTGTATTATATTTCATATTGTATCTTGTTAACTCCATCAATCAATCAAAAGTTGTATTTGTATAAGTGATGAGACTTAGTGAGACTTGTAGTTGCGTGATTTGAGCTATAGGTTTTATTTTCCCCTTTGGGGTTATATCTTGCTCTTTTCTTTATCTTTTTGTGGTGAACTTCGCCGTTGGGCGTCGTATACTCATTTAAATTGCATTGCATGGTTGTGTTCCGCCGTTTGGTGAAGTGCAAGCTCTCGCTTGGGGATGCCATTATTCTTGTTATGTTTTGCGGTTTTGGATCAAAATATACAAAGGAGGTGCTGCCAATTTTTTTTTCAAAAGACGAAACATGTTTTTCAAACTAGAAAATTTCATTTGCATCATTCATGTTTCTTTCGATGCATTAACCACACTTGATTTTATTATACCTTTATTTCAAAAACTCCACCTCCTTTATTTTCTTAAAAAGGTTTAGATTTCTGGGTTTCAGCTTACTTGAATTCCGTTACGCCTTTAGACGTGGCATGATTCAAGTGCTGGTCATGAGCTAATATTTTAGGTCGTGACAAAGTTGGTATCAGAGCGCTAGGTTTAACCTTTGTTCGAGTCTATGTTTGACTATGCGGAGTCTAGGGCGGGTATGTATTTCGGAACTTAGGCTTGACCTTACGGAACTTAGACTTGAACGGGGGGGGGGGTATTAGACCCGAACTTTCGTTTCATAGGTTGACCCTGATTGATGGAGTAGGTAGCTTGAGTAGAGTGACGTATGGTACGTATGTTCCGCGGCATATTTATGATACGATACTTCACTTAAGAAACCTTAGGATGTACATATTTTTAAGACCAGTGATGCTCTTCGTATCCATGATAATACATCTATTGGAGATCCTCGATTCTATTAGTTCCATGATCATACTTCATTGATGCTGTTCCTTCTTATGATCATGTATCCATTCTGCATTTGTCGTTTCCTCTCATGTCGTTGATCTGCTCTCTTCGATACTCGATTGAGGTACCAATCACCATAGTTTGAGCACAGTTTGAGCTGCTGCTAGTGTTGCGGTCAGGGCGAGCTCGTCTGGTACGAGGGCCAACCATTGTGTTTTCTGGTGACATGGGAATGTCTCGAGTTAGTATTGATGATTGTGACCTCTTGTAGAGGCGAGTGCTTGGTTTTACACCGGATGCTCGGGCCATTGTTAGAGCTGCCAGTTGCGAGAGGACTGTTGATGTACAGTATACATCAGGGATTTTGATGTCGCCTACCGTGCAGACAGATGACCCAGCTGTTGTTGAGATTGATAGGATGTCGCTTTCGGAGCTTACGAGCTGAGATCGCCGGAGCTTCTAGGCAGATATGAGACAGATGATAGCTAGTCTACCCCAATTTGAGAGACGAAGGTGATTCGTCCGATTTATGCGCCGGAGCAGGCCCAGTTAAGTTGAAGATTTCCAGTATGGAGAGTCTTACTCGGATCTAGAGCAGACCGATTTAGGGATGACCGCCAATGTATCGCCTTTCCTGGAGGATTGAGGCACTGTTCAGTGTACAGACGAATGAGCCAGTTGTTGCTGCAAATGACGAGGTATCGCCCAGAGGTTGGAGCTACTGCAGCATAAGTATATACTTAGAGATATGATGGAAGGTTGCTAGCCACCCAAGGGTGATGGACTAAGACATGTGGTTCGTTCGCTACCCGATGCGAGGTCATCAGATAGATTGATTCCAGGTAGAGACGACTTCACGTAGATTCGTTGAGAGTCGATAGAGACGATCGAATATCAGGAAACCATATTCCAAGTTTAAATTATTCGGAAAGACGTGGAAGAAATTCTATGGACCCTCTAGAAGAATGAAACCCTAACTCGATATAATGACCGTGTGAAAGCCTTTGAACCTTAGGGTTTACGGCGGTTCCACGGCGCCATTAGTGAGGCTTGGGTTTGCCCTTCTACGGCTGGATCACTGATGCTGTGGCATGTACTCGATACTATTAAACTATACCCAAGATGTTGATCTCTTGAGGGATTATGAGGTTTTGACCTATCGATCGGATGATTCGACATCATTCGGATATCTTATGATGGGATACATTGCTTGGGAGACTCCAGATACGAGCATAGCTATTGGAGCGCAGTCCTTGCAGCCAGGAGAAGACGAGTCCGAATCAGTCGACATTGGAGCCGAGTGAAGTAAAGAGTTCGCACGAGAATTCGATGAGGTGACGTTCCACTCCACTGATATCAGAGATGTAATACACGTACAGAGGCATAGTATATGGATATACCTTCCAGAAGGAGTCGCGAGGAGTATGCAGCCGTTCCGGAACAAGAAACAGATATAGAAAAGACAATAACTTCCGGGCAATTCGGCAGAAATGAGATTTGAGAGAGACCTCGACAGGACCTTTCTGGAATACTATACGAGAAGACCTGGACCAGGAGTGGTCATTTTGCGCACACCCAGAAGGCCAGCGTTCGGTATCGTCGACGAGACAGTTGACCAGGTTCGGATAGAAGACCTCACCCAGATGCGTTGTGAGTTGATCGAGGACGGACGAACATTGAGTATTTCTCCGATGGTTGGGACGAGTTTCCGAGGACGTGTTCGGCCAGATATCTTCTACCGAGTAATGAAGATACCGAGTTCGTGACTTCGAGTCCGTGTGAGAGACTTCGGATTGACCGTGGCCGAGAATAGTTGCAGTGCGCAGATAGCATGGCGTGACGTCATAGTGGACGATGATATAGGCGAATGGAACCAGAGGTTCGTGCGAGACGCTGATGAGCTATTGTTACTCCCCATTGAGATCAGAGACCTGATATGCTTACAGAGGCGTTTGGATATGGCCAGTTTCCGAGGAAATGTGTGCGGCACATGCAGATGTCCAGAAAAAAAAACGAGAAAAGATTATATAAGAGTACCAGCCTCCGTACAGTTCGGTATAGGCGAGATCGGAAGAGACCTTGAGCAGGATTCCTCCCGGGACACTGCTGCAATGAGATTTGCACCCAGGATCAGGTGTGTCACGTGCATTAAGAGGGCCAGAGGCCGACACCAGTGACGTGCTGCTTTATGAGTGGTCAGGATGATTGACCGAGAGATGACCAGAGAAGTGCCAGGACGGAATCGTCCCCGTTAGCACACCTGACAGGGCCGATGAGCCGATGGATTGCGAGATTGGTAAATCCACAGAGAAGATAAGGACCCAGAGAATGAGGAAACCAGACCGTGAGCAGGAGGCAAGCGGATGTTCTTGTTCTACCAGTTCTAGGCGCACCGATTTATTTCTCGACATTGTAGGAGGTGTACCTCGATGTCCTTTGTTGCGATTTGCGTTTGTGATCTGAGTATCACGCTTATATCACTCGGATTTGAGTTTTGATGACGAGATTCCTGATATTGATTTCGTGTACCATGGTTGCACCTACTGGGTATTTACATTTTGTGCATAGTTATTGCACTTGAGATATGTTTTTATACACCATGGTATTGGTTTTTGATTTGTGCATATTTATCGCACTTGATATCGGTTATGTGCCTTAGTATCACATGTTTATGATTTCATGGATTTCATACGGCTGATTTGATTTTGTGCGTATGGCACGCACTTGATTTGATTTTTGCACTTGGTATAGCGTATATGTGCTTGTAGTGCATTGATATGCGTTTTGTGCACGCAGTTGCACACGTTTACGATTTTATACACCTTGGTGTACTCGGTGTTGCTGTTTATGCGTTTGAGTTTTTGATCGGTATTTTTGTGCACAGGATGCACTGTATTTGTATTTTATGCACTAGATTGCATTCTGCATTTGTTGCACCGGACGGGTATTTATGCGTTGTCGCACTGGATTTATACCCCGTACCTAGGTTGCACCCGATTTATATCCTTGAGCATTCGTTTTACCAGATTTGTATTTTCGTGCGCGTTGGCACTTGCCATTCATTTTCGTGCATGTTACTGCACTATATGCTTTTACAGACCCGACGCGTTTTGGTTGGATTTTGTGCATATTAGGCGCTCGATTTTGGGTTTTGCGTGCATCGGATGCACTTGAGGTAGACTTTACCCGTGCATGTGGGATGCACTTGATTTGGATTTTCTTCCGTGCATATTGGATGCGATTTCATTCGTGCAGGACATGTGCACTTGAGTTGGATTTTCGCGCATGATGGGCGCATGATATGAGATGTGATTCTATGCACACCGGATGCATGGGATTGAGATTTTAGTGCACTTTAGATGCACTTGGTATGGTTGTCGTGCACACCCGTTGCACTGGACAGATGTTTTTGTGCACACCCGTTGCACTTAGTTTTGCTTGTGCGTATTATGGAACCTGTATTTGGATTTGATTTCCATGCGCACCAGACGCATGTGATTTTTGGATACGCCTTTTGAGGCTGATTTTGCTTTTGAGCACTTTGTTTTCATGTTGGGCACTATTTTGTGTAGTAGCCAAACAGGACTGATCTGAGGACAGTACCTGAGTACTTTGCATGCATTAAAGGATTACCAAAAGGTTTTCAAGAGGAGCTATAGTCTCGCTATTTTCTTAAGTGTTCGTGAGCGACACGAACGCTATAAAGGAAAGCCTTTTGGGATGTTTTGAAAACGACGGAACGTATAATTAAGAAAACATATGTGGACATATATATTAGTATTTTAAAATGAGCGTCCCTCGGTTATGCCGTGAGTTACGCATCCACGCGGCGATTTAGAAAAGATTTTGCATGTCTTTCATTCAGATTTTGAGTTTTTCAAAGATGTGTACTATACACGTATTATAGTATTTGACTAGTGTGTATTGGATTTCAGTAGTGGATTTCAAGATCTGCATCTCTATTGTAACTCCGAGGATATGCGTGCAAATCCGATAATTTGTGTGACGCTTGACGCAGTTCGATTTTTAGTTTTTACTCGTTTTCATGCGCATTTGACGCGATGTGTTGTGTTATTTCTGTGTTTTCCATGAGTTCGGAGCCCCGTTGTTTTAAGCTGATTATATAAATGTTTTAGATTTTGGGGGTTTAAATTTAAATTCGGGGACCGAATTTGTTTAAGGGGGGAAGATTGTAACGTTTCAGAAAATATAAAATTTTTGGAATTTAATAGTAAAATAATATTTTTCCCGAAAACTGCCGATTTGCGAAATTGGGGTTTTCGAAAAAGGGTATAAATATATACCAATAATTATGAAATAAATAGAAATTAAAATGATTTATTCATTTAAAAATATATTTAGGGGATTTGGCAATTTTAAAATTTATTATATGCAGTTTCGATAAAAACCCGATTAGTGCACTGCTAATCGCGATTAAGCCAAATCCGCGTTTTTTTACAGTTTCCATGGTTAGTGCACCATGACATGTTTCATTTTATTACATGTTTCATTTCATTTGGGCTTTATATTATGGTTTTTGGTAGAGAGAAAAGAAAAAGAAAAAGGAAAAAGTCAAGGGAGACATAATGATTAGGTTAGGTGGGCTGTTGGAGAGAGAGAGAAGTGTGAATTGTGAGAGAGAGGGGGGGGGGGCTGCTGCCATTTTTAATCCCCATCATATTTTTTCATCTTCCTCTTCATCTCCTCAACTCCACAACCTTCCCCAAAAGATCCCTAGATCCATCTCCAACCATGCTCTAAAACCCTACACACCCTTCACAAATATTAATCCCCTCTTCAACCTATACACATGGGACCAAGAAAAATTCAGTTTTGATGATCTTGGGGGATTCATGGGTGCTTTTTGAGGTAATCCCTTCACTAATTGGGTAGTTTTCCATTTACTTAATTATTTATATGTGTTTAGATGTGATATTGTGGAGGTAGTGAAAATTGGGAAACCCTAGTGAGGAATTGAGTGTTGGTTTGAATTGGGTGATTCCTAGTAGCTGTTAACTAAACTTAGTGACCTAGAACAGACCTTAGAAACCCCAAAACACGGATTTAGAAGCCCGACATCGGATAAATGTGTGATCTGTGAAGGTATTTTGGAATCTGGAGCAACCCGGGGACACTATAAATGAAATTGAGCTGACAGTGAGTCGTGCAGGAACCTAGGAAGCTACCACCAAGACCCGAGCCCCTAATTCAAACCTACGGCCGCATATTTAATCATTCTGACTGCAATTTGCGGCCAGAGTAGAAGGGAATGGGTCCATTTTTGTTCCACGGCTCATTTTGCACTAAATTAGACCCCTCCTATATGCAGTTTTGGCTAATTGTCATCTGGGGAAAATCTGGGAGCATTTTGGTGTGTTTTAGGCGATGTTTTCCGTATTTTTAAATGCACTTTCTTGATATTTGGATTTGTATTTGGTTGTCGGGTGTTCGTACATCGACAACTGGGGTTGTTTGATTGATTTGCACGTTTAGGCTATAGGTTCTAACTTGTGAGCATACTGTGCGCCGTATCGGTTTTCTGCGTCGATTTTAATACGTATTGCGATTGGTTATTATTGTAGGTACCCTCGCATGGATTCTGACACGAAGAAGAATGGCGTCATCGATTTAGGCAAGCGAAGACCAGGTGAGTAGATCTATATCTACCGGGGAAGTCGGGTGGATGGCGTATAGCACCCCTGCAAACTTCTGATGGAAAATCGATTTATAGAGTATGGTTAGGGAACCTAGATTAGGAAACTAGAGCTAGAATATAGATAGCTATGTAGTCGTATTAGAAACTTGAGGATAGTAAGTGGGATATGCTACTACTACCCTAGGATGACATTTCGCGATATTACCGCTTAGGGTTCTGTAGGACTAGATAGTCGATGTAGATGCGTCATCCGAACCATACCTTTTTCTATACCAAAGAATCGTATGTATCTTTTAAATGTATATCTTGAGGGATGTTACGGATTTACAAATGATATCTTTTCTTTAAAAACTCCGTAACCCCAGTTTTCAAACCTACGATTCACTTCTTTAAAAATCTGATTGTATGGTCCGGGTGTGTTTGTTAGATTAGATGCTTATACTTAGTAGAGATAGCGTGTTTATGTAAACTTGAAATGATATGAGACATAAATGCGATGAAAGAATACAAGACGAATTGGATGATATGATGAGATGATGATATGATATGATGGTATACGGATGCGAGTCGATCGAAATGATTTATACCCTGCCGGTCCCCTAATATGAGATTATTGCAGATGCGACCTGGGACATAGGTATATAGGGATATATATATATATATATATATATATATATATATATATAGAATGTTGTGAATCATGGATGATAGGCCATATGTGATATTAGGCCGTACCCTCATTTGTCTTATAGGATGATAGGATCCCTATTAGCTTAATGCCGCCGCACGATGATATTCCGTGCGTGATGAGTTGACTTGATGATTGATCCTTACCCTTGACTAGAGGTTGCCGTACGATGGATTATAACGTACGCGGTGTTTTTGGGCTGGATGCCGATTGATAGATTCACCGACTCGGACATGTGATAGTTATGTATACCTTATAGCTGTTAGCTGATGATTTACTTGCAGCATTCATGATATTATTATTGCATCGCATATACCTGTGATAGTACACCTGCACCATTATCGATGATGCGTATGTTACACGTACACATATTTGCCGGCTCACACACTTCTTCATCGATAATTGCCATGTCACTACACAGTAGAGTTGTTGCATCATGACATATACATAGATACATTCATATTTGTGCACACATACATGGTACATCTATACTTGTGCATATTCATATTGTACCTATATAGATAACTGGTTTTATTGGGAAATTGGGTACAGCAAGTCATATTTTAAAAACTGGAATCATTTTAAAAGAGCGGTTTTCCCCTTAATGTGTCATATCACTATTCCATATTGCATGATACACGGATATGCTCGCATTTCTTTTTACATGTCGCATACATCATGCTTTATTATTGTACGCATTGAGATATGCTGTTTTCATGAGATTTCTGGATTTGAGAACCGTGGATATTTCAAAAGAGATTATGTGTTGTTTTAAAAAAAACCCGGTTTCTCTTGATATGATATTTCAGTGCGTCCACCATGTGTTTTATCGGTTCTGAGAGCGACATGTGAAACCCGATTCGAGGAGGTGGATGAGGCCGATTGCCGGTACATGGTGGGCCCGGTATGGTACCCCGGGGCGAGAAAGGATCGCTGTGTAGTAGACGGTGAGCCTGGCAGAGGGACTACTACCTACCGGTGATAGTATGTAGACTCGGCGGTTATCCGGAGGATACCGACTGGAGTAGCGAGATGGATATGAGGGCTGACCAGGGAGTGTGGCGCCTGAGGGCCGATCTGAGGATACGGCGCCTGAGTTATATGAGGATTTAC
This sequence comes from Agapanthus africanus, assembly GCA_030015575.1. Classification (NCBI taxonomy): domain Eukaryota; kingdom Viridiplantae; phylum Streptophyta; class Magnoliopsida; order Asparagales; family Amaryllidaceae; genus Agapanthus; species Agapanthus africanus. Next base: position 342,175,934 of record CM057337.1, on the reverse strand, counting down.
GAGCCGATGTTGGGCACGGTTTTCATGATGTTTTCGAGTGTCGATGCTAGGCACTCAGGTTCCATGATTTAGATGTGCCGGGAGGGACACCGTTGATATATATATCCTCATACTTTTATGCACACTCTTTTATGATATGTACATGCATGATATTGTTGCGTCAGTGGTTGACGCGTGGACTAGATCCACATACATACATACATACATACATACACCGATTCTACTATAGGAGATTTTGCACACGCTTATAGATATTGATTTATGGGTGGACGAGATCCACATACCCGCATGCATTGATGATTTCTGTTGGATGTTATCCACATGCATATAGATATTGACTATCTTGTTGGCACATATACGACCCGGTCACCCTAGATATCATAGTATTACCTTTGATATAGTTGACCTAGGAGTCATTGTTTATTCGATTTCTACTTGTAGATATATTTCTATTCACGAGTTGGCAACCCACCCCCGTTGTGCTACAGTTCTTGCAGGTTGACCGCTTGGATCAGTAGCGGATTCGCTGGGACACAGATTCTTTTGGGTGTTTTGCATTGGTAGGTGGGACATTTGTATCGTACCCACTCTTGTATTATATTTCATATTGTATCTAGTTAACTCCATCAATCAATCAAAAGTTGTATTTGTATAAGTGATGAGACTTAGTGAGACTTGTAGTTGCGAGATTTGAGCGATGGCTTTTATTTTCCCCTTTGGGATTATATCTTGCTCTTTTCTTTATCTTTTTATGGTGAACTTCGCCGTTGGGCATCGTATACTCATTTATATCGCATTGCATGGTTGTGATCCGCCGTTTGGCGAAGAGATATCTCCCGCTTGGGGATGCCATTATTTTTGTTATGTTTTGCGGTTTTGGATCAAAATATACAAAGGAGGTGCTGCCAATTTTTTTTTCAAAAGACGAAACATGTTTTTCAAACTAGAAAATTTCATTTGCATCATTCATGTTTCTTTCGATGCATTAAGCACACTTGATTTTATTATACCTTTATTTCAAAAACTCCACCTCCTTTATTTTCTTAAAAAGGTTTAGATTTCTGGGTTTCAGCTTACTTGAATTCCGTTACGCCTTTAGATGTGGCGTGATTCAAGTACTGGTCACGAGCTAATATTTTAGGTTGTGACACATGCACAAGTGTGTGCAAGCCTAAGAAAAAATCTAATAAAATATTCATTAAATAGGATAAAATATTTGAAGATCGAATTGGTAAACTTTTTATTAAAAACCATATATTAAAGTATAATTAGCCACTAAACACATCCTAAGGTGTTACAATCTCCCCCTTAAAGAAATTCGTCCCCGAATTTAAAAATATACTGCTGCGCGTACCTTCAAAGAGATGAGGGAACTTCTTCCGCATCTCGCCCTCGGCCTCCCAAGTGATCTCTTCACCATTCGGGTTGCACCAAAGCACCTTCACTGATGGCAAGACCTTCGATTGAAGTTTCTTCACCTGCCTGTCCAATATCACGACTGACTGCTCGGTGAACGAAAGATCGCTCTCGAACTGAACGGTCTGATGCTGAATCATGTGCGAAGGGTCATGTAGGTATCTGTGAAGCATCGACACGTGGAATACGGGGTGAACATCTGGGAAGTCGGGTGGAAGAGCCAAACGATATGCTACTGCGCCCACACGCTCGAGAATCTCGAAGGGACCTATGAATCTTTGGCTAAGCTTCCCCTTCAGTCCAAACCTCATCACTCCCTTCATCAAAAAGACCCTCTAAAAAACGTGATCGCCACCTGCGAACTCTAATCTACGGCGGTGTCTGTCAGCATACGATTTCTGCCTGCTCTGAGCTGTCCTCATCCTATCTCTAATCAGCTGAATCTTCTTGGTCGTCTCCTGCACGATATGCGGCCCCAAAATACTGCGCTCGCTGAGCTCTGTCCAACAGACGGACGATCTACATCTCCTCCCATATAAGGCCTCGAAAGGTGCCATCTGAATAGTATCCTGGAAACTATTGTTGTAGGAGAACTCCACCAAGGGTAAATGATGATCCCAGCTACCTCCGAAGTCTAAAACGCACACTCGGAGCATGTCCTCGAGAGTCTGAATAGTCCGCTCTGACTGGCCGTCGGTCTGTGGATGAAATGCTGTGCTGAAACTCAAGCGGGTGCCCAAAGCCTCCTGATGTCTCTGCCATAGTCGGCTGGTAAACTGGGTTCCTCGGTCGCACACGATACTCGTCGGGACTCCATGAAGTCGTACAATCTCGTCGATGTATATCTGGGCATACTGAGCAAATCCGAAAGTCGTCTTCACCGGCAGGAAGTGAGCCGCCTTCGTCAAATGATCCACGATCACCCAGATGGAGTCATACCCTTGCCTAGTCCTGGGTAGACCCATAATGAAGTCCATAGAAATCTGTTCCCATTTCCACTCCGGAATGGGTAACGGCTGTAGCTCTCACGCTGGCCTCTGGTGCTCGGCCTTGACTTGCTGACAAGTCAGGCATCTCGACACAAAGTCTGCGATGTCCCTCTTCATTCCGTCCCACCAGTAAACATATCTCATATCATGGTACATCTTGGTGGTACCCGGATGAACACTATACACCGATCGATGTGCCTCCTCAAGAATCTCACGCCGCAGTCCCTCTGCATCTGGTACGCACAGTCTAGTCCCAAATCGCAGTATCCCCTGATCATCGATCACGAACTCGGAAAATCTGCCTTGTCCAATCTGTGCCATGATCTTTGAACAACGGTCATCACTGTACTGTGCCTCATGTATACGGTCAAGCAACTGTGGGCGTGCACGAACATGCGCAAGCTGTCCTCCGATCGGCGTGAACTCGAACTGCACTCGGCTGTCGCATAAAGTCTGCCAATCCGCCGCCGACTGCCTCTGGACCGTGCTCAAACAAGATAGACTACCCCCGGGCCTCCTGCTCAGAGCATCCGCTACTACATTCGCCTTTCCCGGGTGATACAAGATCTCGCAATCGTAGTCCTTCACTAGTTCCATCCAATGGCACTGTCTGAGATTCAGGTCTTGCTGCTGAAATATTTATTTTAAGCTCTTGTGATCAGTGAATATCTGGCATGACTCGCTGTATAGGTAATGTCGCCAGATCTTGAGCGCATAGACCACTGCAGCCATCTCCAAATCGTGAGTGGGGTAGTTCTATTCATGTTTCTTCAACTGCCGTGAAGCATACGCGATCACCCTGTCATGCTGCATCAATACGCACCCTAGCCTCACTCGAGAAGCATCACAATAGACCGCAAGTCCGTCCAATCCTGAAGGCAATGATAACACCGGCGCTGTAGTCAATTGTCACGACCCGAAATTGGCCCGTGACGGCCCTAGTACTACGCAACGCCTAAAGACGTAACGCAGTAAAAGAAAGCCAAAACCCAGAAATCTAAACCAAGAAAATACGGAAAAGATAATATAAGTTTTTGAACATTTGAAATCGCAACCCAAATTCTTTAAAAGTCTTACTTTCTTTCTTTAAAATTTTGGCAACACCCACTTTTTGTAAAAACTAACCAAGATGAATACAATACAATTATATGACGCCGTAGCGAAGAGATAAAGACAATAGAGAGAAAGCTGTATATAAAAGACAACAAATCCACAAATAATATACAATATCGTCCTCACCAAGTCTCTAAGTCAACAACATACTAGTAGATAGAGAGTACAAAATACAACGAATGTACAATAAGAAATACAGATAATCATCTAACCCACCTAAGCAAAATGGTATACTGTGAGCTGATGCGATAGCTGTAGCAAAAGATGATAGATGAGAAGCTGAATAGCGGAATATCCTGCCTCGGGGAGATTGTAACACCTTAGAATGTGTTTTGTAGCTAATTATATTTTTATATATAGTTTTCAAAAAAAAGGTTTACCAATTTGGTTTTCAAATATTTTATCCTATTTATTGAGTATTTTATTAGATTTTTCCTAGGCTTGCACACACTTGTGCATGATAACTAGGGTTGTTTTGGGGGTTTAACCATGATTAGCAATATGGTGAACTAACCATTTTTCCCTAATCTAGTTTAATATTGTATTAGGTGCTTTTGGGTTATAAGTATGATGGTTGTTTTAAAAACAAAATGAATTCTTTTGTTATTGGGTTGACTTGGTGAGAGAGGGAGAGAGGGTGCATTATGAGGCATGATGGCTGGCCCATGCCTCCAATTAATGAAGAGAGAGAGAGAGAGGAGGGGGTTGACTTGTTAGTTTTCTCTCCTTCTCACTCATTTCTCTCATCCTCTCACTCTCAAACTCACACATACACACACCCTCACAGCACTCCTAGCAGCAGCAACACCAGAACCATCTTCAGCAGCAGCCATCAGCAGCATCAGCAACAGCAGGCAGCAACAGTAGCAACAGCAGGCAACAACTGCAGTAGCAGGAGCTCCAGCAACCTACAACAGCTCTTCTCCACTTCTTCACCTGCTCTCTAGGATTCTACAGGGTATATTTCTGAACCCAATCCCCTAGTTGCTTAGCTTGTGTGTTAATTGGTGTCGGTTAGTGTTAATTAGCTAGTTTAGTGCTAATTATGGTGTTTATGTGGAATTTTGGTTAGAATGTGTTTGAGTTGGTTAACCAAGCTCATTCTAGTGTTGTTAGGTCACCTCAACTGAGATTCTACCCTGGATTTCACTAAAATACCATATGGTTTGCTTTTGTGCTAAATTAGTGTTTTTAAAGCGATATATTGGCTACTTGTGATCGGCTTTTGACCCGGACCCTACAGAACAAAATTGAGAAAACTGGGGCATGCCCACTAGGTATGGATAACACCACCAGAACACGAGCCCAAAATGTTTCATCTTGGCCGCAGATTTAATGCGTATGGCCGCAAATTGCTACCAGGAAGTTGACATGGGTGTTGGGGTCTTGGCTAGGGTTTTATTCTGTGCAGTCTAGTAACTTGGCATTTATAGTTTTGTAAGGGTATATATAACAACGGCTAAATCCCCTGTTATATATACAAAGGTATTAAAAGAAATATCATGAAAATAATGTGCCAAGCATCGACACAGAAATCCTGATAGGTACGTATCATACGCTGTCCCGAAAGCACGAGTGCCTAGCTCTGACCCTCGCCTTTCGACGTATGCATACGTGCATGACTCGCAACGGTGTCTCCATGACCCCCGCCGAGTCATTGGTACTGTCACCGGATGGTATGGTTCCCCTGCCGGGCTCATCGGCTCATAGCACATCGACATCCCTTTCTTACCCCGGGGTACCTCCAGGCCCCACCATGTACCCTCTACTGCCTCGATGCCTCCTCATAGGGGTATATATAATCAGCACCGATAAAACTCATGGTGGATGAGCAAATATCATATCAAGGAAACCGGGTTTTTCAATGTATGCATAATTTCATGAACTCCCGCGGTTCCCAAATCCAGAAATCATCATGTAAAATCCAAATAATAATGCGCAATCCAGGAATAAACATATACGATATATCTGAAATGCGAGCATATAAATGAGAATATATAGCTGAAACCAGATGTATGCGAAACCAATAAGGTACAGCTAAGTAACATCAGTAAAGGTAAATATATGATTGCAACTGAATATGTGTGTAACATACAGGTGTAGCAATGTATAGGTATCTACCTATAAGAACTGATGCCGTATACCCCCCTGGGTTTAAGTAAAATATGTAGGATATCCCCCCCGGTATAAGTAAAATGTGCAAGGTATACCTGTAGCTGTATCGCAAGGTGTATCTGTACCTATCACTAAAGGTATGATACACTATAGGTATACCGATAAGCTAGATGTCAAGTATGATAAGCAATCTAGTATCTGTAAAGGGTTGTGTGTGACATGGCAATTATTGACGGTGTGTGTGTAGCATACAATCCGTGCTCGTGCAACATGAACCGTCAATAATATGTGCAGTGTCCTACGGCTGCTAGTCACAGTATAACTATATCAAGAAAATAAAGTAAAGGCGCAATTCTAACAAAGACGTAGAATATGCGACAGGTATTTGAATCCTAGTCCAGACGCATAACGCCATGCGGGCGATTCCCCTGTAGATGTTAAATCTACTCACCTGCGCTCCACGCTAGGTGAATCCTAACATCTGCTCCCCCCTGTAGCAGTGTCTGTAGTCCCCGCCTGCAAACGTGCAAATAAGACATGGAAATCATATATAAGCCAAATATTCCGCAAAACGCGATATCGAACCAAAACGAGAAACTCGCGTCACGAACTAAACGCGCGTGTGCACGATACGCTGAATCGTGTGTGTACACATATAAAACCATCGCGACACGCCGCGATACGCTGGATCACAGAACCCCCTCACATATCGTGCGTATCGCGCAAACACAACGGACATGCAAAACGATATATGATCCCAGATTTTCCTACAGGTCAAATCTTACAAAACTATACATGCCAAGTTACTAGACTACACAGAATAAAACCCTAGCCAAGACCCCAACACCCATGTTAACTTCCTGGCCGCAATTTGCGGCCATACGCATTAAATCTGCGGCCAAGATGAAACATTTTGGGCTCGTGTTCTGGTGGTGTTATCCATACCTAGTGGGCATGCCCCAGTTTTCTCAATTTTGTTCTGTAGGGTCCGGGTCAAAAGCAGATCACAAGTAGCCAATATATCTCTTTAAAAACACTAATTTAGCACAAAAGCAAACCCTATGGTATTTTAGTGAAATCCAGGGTAGAATCTCAGTTGAGGTGACCTAACAACACTAGAATGAGCTAGGTTAACCAACTCAAACACATTCTAACCAAAATTCCATATAAACACCATAATTAGCACTAAACTAGCTAATTAACACTAACCCACACCAATTAACACACAAGCTAAGCAACTAGGGGATTGGGTTCAGAAATATACCCTGTAGAACCCTAGAGAGCACGTGAAGAAGTGGAGAAGAGCTGCTGTAGGTTGCTGGAGCTCCTGCTACTGCTGTTGCTGCCTGCTGTTGCTACTGTTGCTGCCTGCTGTTGCTGATGCTGCTGATGGCTGCTGCTGAAGATGGTTCTGGTGTTGCTGCTGCTGTGAGTGCTGTGAGGGTGTGTGTATGTGTGAGTTTGAGAGTGAGAGGATGAGAGAAATGAGTGAGAAGGAGAGAACACTAACAAGTCAACCCCCTCCTCTCTCTCTCTCTCTTCATTAATTGAAGGCATGGGCAAGCCATCATGCCTCATAATGCACCCTTTCTCTCTCTCACCAAGTCAACCCAATAACAAAAGAATTCATTTTGTTTTGAAAACAACCATCATACTTAAAACCCAAAAGCACCTAATACAATATTAAACTAGAATAGGGAAAAATGGTTAGTTCACCATGTTGCTAATCATGGTTAAACCCCCAAAACAACCCTAGTTATCATGCACAAGTGTGTGCAAGCCTAGGAAAAATCTAATAAAATACTCAATAAATAGGATAAAATATTTGAAAACCAAATTGGTAAATCTTTTTATTAAAAACTATATATAAAAATATAATTAGCTACAAAACACATTCTAAGATGTTACAATCTCCCCCCTTAAAAGAAATTCGTCCCCGAATTTAAAAATATACCGATACGCGAACCTTCAAAGAGAAGATTACAACACTCAAATCTCGCTCGCAGCCTCCCAAGTGATTACCTCACTATACGGCTACGTCCACGAAAACCCTTCAAAGATGGCAAGACCCTTGACCGACGTTTCTCCACCTGCCGGGCCATTAACACAACTGGCTGCTGGTGAACGAAAGATCGCGTCCAAGCCAAAAGGTTTGGTGCCAATTTATGTGAGAAAGGTAATGAAGGTAATTGTAAAGTATCATCACAAGGAATATGGGGTGAAAATTCAATAATTTGGGCGGAAGAGCCAAATTAAAGGCGACGAACTAACTCGCTTATAGGATCTTAAAAGGACCTAAATCCTGGGACAAGCTTCCCAAAATCCAACACGTCATTCATCGGAAAGTCCGTAGGAATACATGATCTGTCCCTGCGAACTCGAGTCTATGACCAACACAGTCGGCATAAGACCTCCGTTCGCAATGGACAATTCCTATCCTGACCTAACACTACTGGACCATCTCCGAAGTCTCTAGACTAGCTGGGGTCCAAGGTCCTACTTACGCAGAGTCAGAAAAACAACAGACTGATGATCGACACGACCTAACCCCTAAACCTAAAGGTGGCCAATTGGAGTGTCTCCTGATAATGTCTATCGAAGGAGAACCCTAACGATGGCGAGTGACGATCCCCAACTGCCGACAACAATCAAAACAAACACACAACTTAACAAAGAACAACTGAGTATAACCAGACGACAAGAATCCGAATGGAGTCACACCCTGACTAAACCTGGTTAGACACCATAACGAAATTCATGGAGATCTGCTCCCACTCCTACTTTGGAACGGTAAAAGGTTGCAACTCTCCAGCCGGCCTCAGATGCTCGACCCAAGCACACAACAAGACAGACACCTTGAAACGAAACCTGAAACTTCTCTTTACATCCCTGTCCACCCGTAACTATCTCACAGGTCATGTCAAATGTTGGTGGAACTTGAATGCATATAGAGAGTTGACAGATGTGCATGTTCTAGGATTACACGTCTCCACCCGATGAAACCAGGTACACAAACGCGTCCCTAACTTAGCACACAATTGTCACAAATCAAGGTCTCCGAATCATTACCCAGCCGAGTATGCTGAAGTATCACCGACGAACGAGCATGGGCGGGCAGTGTCTCGCAAAAACGATTAAGGAAAAGTGGTCGGGCGCGGATATGAGCAAGCTGTCCCCTCCGTAGAGACGAACTTAAGCTGTACTCGACGATCACGCAAGAACTGTAAATCTACAGAAGACCATCACAACAATCAAAATCCGCTGCAGGAAGATGTACGTTAAGCTCTGGTGGTCCATGAAAATCTGACACGACTCTCGAACAAGTAGTGTCTCCAAATCTCCAACGCAAAACCACCGCGGCCATCTCCAGATCATGAGTGGAATATCCTTCTCGTACTTCCTCCAAATGTAGGGAAGCAAAAGCGATAACTCTATAGGGTCACCTCAGTACACACTCGAGCCCACTCAAGAAACATTACAGTTAACAACAAAATCGCCCGAAACAAAAACAAAGAAAGAACTGATGCAGTTGTTAACCGGATCTTCAACTGCCGAAAATTCTGCACACATGCCTCAGTCCAAAGAAAAGAAACCTCCTTTCCGGTCAATTCAGTCGACGGTGTAGCACTACTCTAGCAATCCTGCACGAAACGACGGTAGAAACCTGCTAAGCCCAACGATATGCGGATCTCCGTCCTGCACACAAGTCTGGGCCTAGGTTGTACGGCCACGATCTCCCTCGGAACCATACGAAACCGTCTCCCGTGACTATAAGACCTAGGAGTCAACACAAAACAAGCCTGAAGAAACACTCCGTGAATTTAGCAAACTACCGGTGCTCTCCCAGTATATGCATAACAAATCCTCAAGTGCTGCTCCTGTTCCTCAAGACACATTAGATAGACCAGAATGTCGTAAATAACACAACAATAACTGGTCAAGGAACGGCCTAAAGAAATCTGGTTCATCACATTTACAAATGCTGCCAGGGCACTGGTGAGTCCAATGACACACCAAAACACACAAAGCCCGTAGCACGCACAAGGCAGTCTTCAGAGTGTCGTCACTCCGAACCGCAATAATGATGACCTGATCCTAAGCAAACTTAGAAAATGTCTCGCACTCTGGAACTGATCGAAGAAATCATCTATGCGAGGTAAGGGATACCTATCCGCACCGTAAGCCGGTTCAATTAATGATTCGTCGATACACAACCTTAAACTGCCGTCTTTCTCCTTGACGAACAGAAATAGGAGCTTCCAAAAGCGAAACACACAGACGCACAAAACTCCCCAACAAAAACTCTGCAGCTGATCCTTAAGCTCCCTAAGCTTCGCCGGCTTATCCGGAACAACGTCGGAAAACTCTCGCATGAAAGGAACTCGGTCCAACAATCCCAACCGTGGCTCCGGTATCACAAATGAACGCCAAGAATCCACGACATCTCCTCAAAAGCCGACCAGTGAAAAAGGCTGAATTCAAGCTGTGAGAGGCGGCACAACTATCCACCTGCACAACGAGAACTGACTTGCCGGGGAAAACAAACCTGACTGTTTTCTCACGGTAGTCCACAACCGCCTAGCACGTAATTAATCAGTCCGTGCCTAGGAGAACATCAAATCCAACATCTCTAGAAGGATCAAAACGACGGACGAATCTCTATCTCCTATCCGATTGGCACACAACTGAATACGTGTCGCGCAACAAAAGAATCGCAGACAGAAGTTAACACAACTACGACTAATCTATCCAACCACGGTACAAGTATGAAAAACAAACGAATACATCAAAGAACATATAAATTAAGGGTACCTGAAAACTCCACATTGGACGTCTACGCGTCCTGATGAGTAGAAGCAAACTCCTGTGTCTGCCCTCTACTCGCAGCTGGATGAACTCCTCTGGTAGACTGAGCCCTCTGAGCGAATCTCCCATGTCCACGGCCTCTCTGAATACTACTCTGACGAGGTGCTAAGGAATAATCCCTGATGAAGTGCTGAAGGCTCCCGCATCGAAAACATCCACGCGCTGATTGCTGACCATCCTGGGGATGAGAGCTGAACGACTGTCGTCGCCCTAAGCCTCTACTACTCTCGCGACGGCCACGAAATCTGTCTCGATGACCAAACCTCTGTCTCTGGGCTGGTACACTGGTACGAGTCCTCCACTGTCCTGGAGCTGTCTGAACCTCTGGAATATGTGTCTCGTCAACTGGAGCTGCAACCACTGGTGCTATGTAGGTGACGGACTACTGCATGCTGACCGTAAGTGACAACTGAGTAACAGGGGTGACAACCTTCTGTCGTAGCTCCCGAATGATATCAACCAATGAATTCATAGTCTGGCGGAAGTCCTGCATCTCTGCCACAAGCCTATCAATAGTATATATCGCAGGCTGATCCGTCTGCACCTGTGCAACTAGAGTGCCATCCTGGTCAGTACTCGTCTCACCCGAGCAAACTCTGACCTCGGCCCTCGCTGCATCACTCTGAGTCCCTATAGTCATCGGCGGCAAGGCTATAAATAGATATAAGATTCGATGAGAATAAGGAATCGAATCTCAAGGATATGAATCATCAAGGAAGGAATTTCAAGCAAATTGTACTTAGGTCACTTAATGCAAAGTACCGCATCGTGGGTATGCTGCAGACATACACACACTACGTTACTCTGCTTAAGCTATCTACTCCATCATACTAAGGTCATCCTACACTCTGAAAGGTAAAACCAAGCGCTCTGATACCAACTTTGTCATGACCCGAAATTGGCCCGTGACGGCCCTAGTACTACGCAACGCCTAAAGACGTAACGGAGTAAAAGAAAGCCAAAACCCAGAAATCTAAACCAAGAAAATACGGAAAAGATAATATAAGTTTTTGAACATTTGAAATCGCAACCCAAATTCTTTAAAAGTCTTACTTTCTTTCTTTAAAATTTTGGCAACACCCCCTTTTTGTAAAAACTAACCAAGATGAATACAATACAATTATACGACGCCGTAGCGAAGAGATAAAGACAATAGAGAGAAAGCTGTATATAAAAGACAACAAATCCATAAATAATATACAATATCGTCCTCACCAAGTCTCTAAGTCAACAACATACTAGTAGATGGAGTGTACAAAATACAACGAATGTACAATAAGAAATACAGATAATCATCTAACCCACCTAAGCAAAATGGTATACTGTGAGCTGATGCGATATCTGTAGCAAAAGATGATAGATGAGAAGATGAATAGAGGAATAGCCTGCCTCGACTACTCTGGGAACAACCTGAAACACCTGTGGCACAACGGGGGTGAGTTGCCAACTCGTGAATAGTAGATAACATATGCAGGTAATCGCAGGAATGTACGTACAGCATGAATCTAAGATATGCGATTACAATAATAACCTGTCATGTGAATGCAGAATAATGGAAAGTACACTAGCAGGTACAATCAATATATGAAGCAATGATGACATGATAATAGTATGCAATAACTATGCAATAGGGATATGAGAAAGCAAATATGCAACTATCAAAAGGGTACACTAACAGGTACTATCAATATATGAATCTGTGCAAAGAATAGATAAGTGTGAGGTATGGGGTGGAATATGTCATTTCCATGGAAATCTGACATCGTGGCCGGATCACAATCCATCAAGACACTCAAATCCCAAATCCTCAAATCAGCCCCCAAGTTGGGCTCTCATATCATATAAGTCTCACATCTCCTCAATGTACAATATCGAATAGATCTCCGATATCCCGAATGTACAAATCATCAATCTTTTTCATATCCAATATCCAATCTCAATGAATCACCTATATCCCAAGTCAAATCTCAAATAATTTCTAACATCCTATATATATATTTGCAGAAGTAAAATATGATGGGGGCAATACACATATATTAGCGTCCCATTCCACTAATATTGGTGTAAGGGTATATATAACAACGGCTAAATCCCCTGTTATATATACAAAGGTATTAAAAGAAATATCATGAAAACAATGTGCCAAGCATCGACACAGAAATCCTGATAGGTACGTATCATACGCTGTCCCGAAAGCACGAGTGCCTAGCTCTGACTCTCGCCTTTCGACGTATGCATACGTGCATGACTCCCAACGGTGTCTCCATGACCCCCGCCGAGTCATTGGTACTGTCACCGGATGGTATGGTTCCCCTGCCGGGCTCATCGGCTCATAGCACATCGACATCCCTTTCTTGCCCCGAGGTACCTCCAGGCCCCACCATGTACCCTCTACGGCCTCGACGCCTCCTCGTAGGGGTATATATAATCAACACCGATAAAACTCATGGTGGATGCGCAAATATCATATCAAGGAAACCGGGTTTTTCAATATATGCATAATTTCATGAACTCACACGGTTCCCAAATCCAGAAATCATCATGTAAAATCCAAATAATAATGCGCAATCCAGGAATAAACATATATGATATATCTGAAATGCGAGCATATAAATGAGAATATGTAGCTGAAACCAGATGTATGCGAAACCAATAAGGTACAGCTAAGTAACATCAGTAAAGGTAAATATGTGATTGCAACTGAATATGTGTGTAACATACAGGTGTAGCAATGTATAGGTATTTACCTATAAGAACTGATGTCGTATACCCCCCTGGGTATAAGTAAAATATGTAGGATATCCCCCCCGGTATAAGTAAAATGTGCAAGGTATACCCGTAGCTGTATCGCAAGGTATATCTGTACCTATCACTAAAGGTATGATACACTATAGGTATACCGATAAGCTAGATGTCAAGTATGATAAGCAATCTAGTATCTGTAAAGGGTTGTGTGTGACATGGCAATTATTGACGGTGTGTGTGTAGCATACAATCCGTGCTCGTGCAACATGAACCGTCAATAATATGTGCAGTGTCCTACGGCTGCTAGTCACAGTACAACTATATCAAGAAAATAAAGTAAAGGCGCAATTCTAGCAATGACGTAGAATATGCGACAGGTATTTGAATCCTAGCCCAGACGCATAACTCCATGCGGGCGATTCCCCTATAGATGTTAAATCTACTCACCTACGCTCCACGCTAGGTGAATCCTACCATCTGCACCCCCCTGTAGCAGTGTCCGTAGTCCCCGCCTGCAAACGTGCAAATGAGACATGGAAATCATATATAAGCTTAATATTCCGCAAAACGCGATATCGAACCAAAACGAGAAACTCGCGTCGCGAACTAAACGCGCGTGTGCACGATACGCTGAATCGTGTGTGTACGCGTCTAAAACCATCGCGACACGCCGCGATACGCTGGATCACAGAACCCCCTCACGTATCGCGCGTATCGCGCAAATACAACGGACATGCAAAACGATATATGATCCCAGATTATCCTACAGGTCAAATCTTACAAAACTATACATGCCAAGTCACTAGACTACACAGAATAAAACCCTAGCCAAGACCCCAACACCCATGTCAACTTCCTGGCCGCAATTTGCGGCCATACGCATGCAATCTGTGGCCAAGATGAAACATTTTGGGCTCGTGTTCTTGTGGTGTTATCCATACCTAGTGGGCATGCCCCAGTTTTCTCAATTTTGTTCTGTAGGGTCCGGGTCAAAAGCAGATCACAAGTAGCCAATATATCGCTTTAAAAACACTAATTTAGCACAAAAGCAAACCCTATGGTATTTTAGTGAAATCCAGGGTAGAATCTCAGTTGAGGTGACTTAACAACACTAGAATGAGTTAGGTTAACCAACTCAAACACATTCTAACCAAAATTCCACATAAACACCATAATTAGCACTAAACTAGCTAATTAACACTAACCGACACCAATTAACACACAAACTAAGCAATTAGGGGATTGGGTTCAGAAATATACCCTGTAGAACCCTAGAGAGCAGGTGAAGAAGTGGAGAAGAGCTGCTGTAGGTTGCTGGAGCTCCTGCTACTGCTGTTGCTACTGTTGCTGCCTGCTGTTGCTGATGCTGCTGATGGTTGCTGCTGAAGATGGTTCTGGTGTTGCTGCTGCTGTGAGTGCTGTGAGGGTGTGTGTATGTGTGAGTTTGAGAGTGAGAGGATGAAAGAAATGAGTGAGAAGGAGAGAACACTAACAAGTCAACCCCCTCCTCTCTCTCTCTCTCTCTTCATTAATTGAAGGCATGGGCAAGCCATCATGCCTCATAATGCACCCTCTCTCTCTCTCTCACCAAGTCAATAACCCAATAACAAAAGAATTCATTTTGTTTTTAAAACAACCATCATACTTAAAAACTAAAAGCACCTAATACAATATTAAACTAGATTAGGGAAAAATGGTTAGTTCACCATGTTGCTAATCATGGTTAAACCCCCAAAACAACCCTAATTATCATGCATAAGTGTGTGCAAGCCTAGGAAAAATCTAATAAAATACTCAATAAATAGGATAAAATATTTAAAAACCAAATTGGTAAACCTTTTTATTAAAAACTATATATAAAAATATAATTAGCTATAAAACACATTCTAAGGTGTTACATCAATTGAGTCCGTAGATGCTGAAAACTGTGCTCGCACTCCTCCGTCCAATCGAAAGGAATTCCCTTTAGGGTCAACCTAGTCAAAGGTGCAGCAATACGGGAGAAGTCCTGCACAAATCGCCTGTAGTAACCGGCCAGTCCTAGAAAGCTGCGGATCTACGTAACTGATCCGGGTATGGGCCAACTCTGAACGGCCTCGAACTTCCTCGGGTACACACAAATACCATCTCATGTAATCACGTGACCCAAGAAGTCTACACTGTCCAGTCAGAATGCACACTTGGAGAATTTTGCAAAAAGCTGGTGCTCCCTCAAAGTCTGCAGTGTGATCCGCAGGTGCTGCTCGTGCTCCTCTCTGCTCCGGGAATACACCAAGATATCATCAATGAATACGATGATGAACAAATCAAGATACGGCCCAAAAATATGTTTCATCAAGTCCATAAATGCTGCTGGGGTATTGGCGAGTCCGAATGACAACACCAAAAACTCATAATGGCCATAGCGCATGCGGAAAGCTGTCCTCGCTATATCTTCCTGTCGAACCTACAGCTGATGGTATCCTGATCGCAAGTCGATCCTCGAAATATATCCTGCCCCTTGAAGCTGGTCGAACAAGTCGTCGATGCATGGCAAAGGATATCTGTTTCGCACGGTAACCTTGTTCAGCTGGTGGTAGTCGATACACAAACGCAAACTGCCATCCTTTTTCTTGACAAACAGTACCGGAGCACCCCAAGGAGAAACACTGGGTCGAATAAGTCCCTTATCCAGCAAATCTTGCAGCTGACCTTTCAACTCTTTAAGCTCTGCCGGGGCCATCCGATAAGGCGGTATAGAAATAGGCCCCGTGCCGGGAATCAAATCAATATGGAAAACAATATCACGCTCAAGCGGTAGCCCAGGAAGCTCGTCAGGGAAAACATCAGGGAACTCACGAACAATCGGAACCTGGTCCAACGGAACATCCGTAGCTCTAGTATCGCAAACAGAGGCTAGAAATCCCTGACATCCCTTCCTCAACAGCTGTCCAGCGCGAAGAGAAGAAATCACAATGTGAGGGGCGGCACCATGATCCCCCTGCAAAACAAAAGCCGACTCGCCGGGAAAAAAAAATCTAACTATCTTCTCGCGGCAGTCCACAGACGCATAGCACGTGGCTAACAAATCCATGCCCAAAAGAACGTCGAAGTCCAACATCTCAAGAAGGATCAAGTCAACAGGTAACTCTCTCTCGCCAATACGAACAACACAGGATCGGAATACGTGCCTAGCAACAAACGAATCTCCTAAAGGAGTGGTCACAACAAGCTGCTGATCAAGCAAATCGAACTCTCTACCCAAACTCGGCACGAAGTGTGTGGAAATGTACGAGTGCATGGATCCTGCGCGTGTGCATCAACAGAACATATTGATAGGGTACCTGAGACCACCGAATTGGATGCCTGCGCGTCCTGATGTGTCAACGCGAAAACCCGTGCCTGTCCCCTACCTACGGCTGGCGGTCCCCTACTAGCAACTGGCTGTACTCTGCCGACGACTGCCTGTCCTCTGCCTCGGCCACCTCGCCCTCTCTGAGCAAACCCTCTGCGACCATGGCCGCTCTGTGCATGAGTCTGTCGTGGAGCAATAGTAGGTACAATAGGCAACGCTCTCTGGGGTGGAGAAGGTGGAAGTGTGACATGTGGTACGACATTCTCGCCCTCGCGTAGCTCCGGGCAATCTCGAACACGATGATAAGTACTCCCGCATCGGAAACATCTAGATGGTGCCGGCTGACCCTCTTGGGGATAAGTGCTGAATAGCTGACCTCGTCCTGATCCTCCACTAACCCCCGTACTTGAACGGAACCTGTCGCGGCGCCTAAACGGCTGTCTCTGTACTGATGTATCTGTACGAACTCTCTTCGGACCTGGAACTATCAAAGTCTCAGCCAGGCGCTCCTCGACTATTAAGGCTGCGTCTACAGCTGCTGCATAAGTCTCATAATGCTGTGCACTTATCACAAGGAACAGTGGTGTAAGCAAGTCTCGAACAAATCTCTTGACTCGCATCTCCTCAGTAGCCACTAAGTATGAGGCATAAACTGATAGCTCGGTAAACAGTACATCGTACTCTGCCACTGTCATCTCCGGCGTCTGGTGCAAAGACTCGAACCTACGCGCTCGGGCATCTCTGACACTCTGTGGAAGGAAGCGGGCAAGGAACACCGTCATGAACTCTGTCCAGGTCATAGGAGGAAGGCCTGCTGCTTTGCCCTTCTCGACCGATTCACACCATTTCTGCGCAAGATCTTCCAGGCGAAAGCTCGCGAACTCTACCCATCTCCCATCTGAGCATCTGAGTGAACGACATATCCGGGCCATCCTATCAATGAAAGACTGTGGGTCCTCGGCTGCATCGGTGTAACATTTCAAAAAAATAAAATATTATTTTTGGGAATTTTTATAATTTAATATTATTTTAATGAATATTTTAATACTTCGGTATAATTAAATACAGATAACTGGGAAAAATTATGGAAATTCTAAAATAGGGTATTTTATGGAATTATGCCATTTTTAAAGTTTTTAAGATTAATTATATGCTAATTTAGTGCTAATCGCGATTAAAAATCGCTAATCGGATTTTTAGCATTTTTGTGCAAAACATGGACCATATCTTTTTTTTACACTTGTGCATTTTCTACCATGGTTTTTGGGGTTTACTATTGGTGTGAGAAGGATTTGGGTTAACGAAATTGGAAAAGAAAAGTAAAGAAAAGAAAGGGAAAAAGGATATAATATTGAGGTATGGTAAGAGAGAGAAAGGTATGGTTTTCCTTTGACCAACGACTTAGCCATTTCCCTTCATTCCTTCACTCATTTCTCTCCCTCTTCTTTCTTTGCTGCTGCTGCTCCTGCTCTTCACTCCCTCCCTTCTTCAAAACCCTCAAACACCATGAATACAACTCCAAAACCCTATCTTCATTTCACTAAAAGTGTGCACAAGCTCAAGACAAACACATTGGACCAAGAAAGCAAGGATTTTGGCCACTTGGGGCAACTCAAGAATTTTCTTGAGTTGACAAATAAGGTATTTTCTTGAGCATTAGCTTAGTTTATTCATTACTTATACCCTTATGTTATGATTGAACCGATATTGTGTGATTTGGTAGACTTAAGAAAAACCTAGTTAGGGTTTATGGGAAGTTGAGAGTTGTGTTGTGAAATTGAGCTCAGTAGAGGCTACGCAAACACCGTAGTGCTTGAATTAAGACCCAAACCTAAGACTTGAAGCCCGGAATACGGATTTAGAAACCGATATCGGAAGATTTGTGAAATCTGTGAAGGTTATGTGAGATCTGCTATCACCCCGAGACTCTGAAAATTATTTTGGATTGACAGTGAGATGTGCAGGCACCTAGGAAGCTAGACCCAAGACCCCAGCCCCTATCTCCCTTCCTTGGCCGCAAATAAATGCATTCTGGCCGCAAATTGCGGCCAAACCAGTGAGGAATTGTCTCGTTTTGGTATTGTAGCTCCTACATCTATAGATTAGACCCCTGGCATGTACAAAATTGTCCAATTTGACCTAGGGTAGAATCTGGAGCCTTTTTCCTAAGTCGCTGTTTTGATTTGTGTTTTCGTATTCCATATTTTAAATTCTGGAATTGTGTATCTATGTTTTACCTCGAATACTTGGCGTTTGTACGACGATATCGAGGATTGTTCGATGATTTTGAAAGCATAGTCCATAGGTTCTAACCTATAGGCCTTAGCGTATCGTTTAAGTTTTCATGGGTCGTTTTAGTTTTGATTTGGTTTTAATACGCATTTACGATACGTTGATGTGTAGGTACCCCATGAAGACTTCGGAACGACAAGCAAGCGCGTGGCGACGTTGACAAATGAAGATCAGGTGAGTAGATTATATCTACGGGGGAAGTCGGGTGGATGGCATATAGCACCCCCATAGTCCGAAGTTGGTATACTATATATGTATATATATTATATATATATGATAGCTTATAGTGTGTCGTGGATTTCGAGATTAGATGTACTGTGGTTAGATTAGGGCGTAGAAGTAAACTAGTATAGTTCCTAGTTGCGAACTGTAGAATAGGTTTACATCCACACACACACACATGCTTCTTTGCTATACTTATACTGTGATAATGAGGATAGTGGATGACATTGGAGATGAGTTGATGATATTAGGCATAGTGCCATGAGATCGGTGATATGATGTGATTCGCATTTGGGATACGACATGTGATTTTTAGCCGGCCTTTTTACGTGTGTTTCATACACGCATTCATACTTATATAGATGGTATCGATTTGTACCAGACTTAGATCAGTACCCCAGATCATGAGAGATGATGATAAGGATACCAGATAATTAATAAGATGACTGTGATATTGACCCGTACCCAGCTATTGGTGTAAGTCTACGGTAGCGCACCGGCCGTCTAACAGACGCCAAATGCGGAACAAAAACTTTTTAACTGGCGCTATTGTATACTGTAACCCGGATCTGTCATTATTGCTAAACTAACAAACTACAAAGAGGGTAGAAAGGTTATACCGAACGATCCGAGTCCTTCATTCTTTAACCATCATCCCACGCTTCGTTGCGGCTGCTCCGGTCTCGTCGATCTCCAATCTCCTCGTCCAGGTGGCACCACGTCAACAAATCTTTAAACGGGCTCCCGCCTCTGACCCGAGGCAACTCGGTCATCAAGTTTGCTAAAAGAGATGACCAAGATTGATATAGAGAATGAGTAGAACACTTTGTCTCACTTCGTCCAAAGCCATGGATGAACGGTTAATGAAGTTTCCCTTTTTGGAATCGGGTGATAAGAATTTGAGCTATATGAAATTTCCATGAACAATTCTATCATAATCTTTTCAACCAAGTGAGTGAGTGAGGAGAGGAGGGGAGGGCCGGCCAATATATAGAAGGAGGGAGGTGAGTGTAGGAAAAGAGGGGGTGACCATAAGCAATACTTATCATGAAAAAATATCAAAGCAAAAACAAAATGCATTAATGGTAAAGGTGACTCACTAATACACCCAGCAAATCATTAATGCAACCTAATGAGTCACTAACCTAGTCACCATACTAGAACATTCCACACTCATGACTCACCTCATGACTCACCCTCATGAAGAAAAGATAAATCCGTATTTAGCCGAATGTAAAATACGGGTGATAGAAAACTGGAAACTTGAAACTGGCAACTTCCAAATGCGATCCCGAAACGAATTTCAGGATAACCCCGTAACATTATAAACATACCCGCATTTGTATTACGATCGAATAAAAATGCAACAGAGACAAAGATATTATATCTACACAGTATAATACTCGGATCCGGCTTAAACCAAAGCCCACCAGTATTATCTGCCCGAAATATGACACGTGCGTAAACGCATGTGCATTTTCCGAAACCCTGCCATAAAACCATACGGCCTCTACAACGTTTCGCCCCGAACTTTGGAAACTATCTGTGGGGGACTCTAATGACTCGTCAGTACCCTGGCAGTGGGTTTAACCACAAGCCGTTAGAGGCACTAGCTGTGCGTAACGGATGCCCATGCACTGACCTCAAGAGAGGCCGATGAGTGAACTCATCCGGAAACCCTACTGAGCCTAACAGTGACAATGTATATACAGTCCAGTCTGTTCGTCTATGAGTATCGCATATCTTCCTAGGGGGCTGGTAACGTCAGACCCCTAATAGCGGTATAAGTCGTGTCGGAGTGTAGCCCAAAAACACCCTAAGATACTAATGGAGTACCTACCAGTAAATCTCCTGCCTCGGCCGAGGGCTATGTGTAATGGCTCTCCTAGACACAGCGCGATCTCACCCTCAATACCGGGAGAGACGAATTCCCTGCTGATCCGCTCACTTGCCTCCATGTGGCTCGGGATTGTACCCAAAAACTACCTGTTTATACGACTCTTTTGAGCCGTGGTAGGGTAGAAATCAAAGCACAGTGGGAACTCACACGAGACAAATGACGACCTCAGGTCAATGAACTAACCTGTACACATGTCACCAGGGAACTGCTATCTGACATAGGTATAATACCAACCAGCAGGTTCCCGGCTAGTCCTGTCCGGTGTACTCATAACCCAATGAGCACATGTATACATCTTAGGTGATCCAACTGACACCAGTGGCTTGTGAGACCGGTCACCGCCCCTCGTCGGGGTCTCGACTGTATACACTAGTTTACTCTGGAGTATCGATGCCCTGTCTCGAAACTCCCACGACTAGGGACAACTTTTAAGGGTATGCTTATAGACCACCCAACTCTCACGTATATGATCGCCATCATACCGTTGGTACTAAAGCAAGATCCTTAGGGCTCTATCAACGTGTAACAATGATCAGTCACCTGAACCTATACACGACTGATAAAGGTAAACCAGATAGCTTACTGTCATATCGAGTGAGACTGTCCTACCGGTATAGGTCCTTCCCAATCATTGCAATCACGTGCCTGCGATCCAATAATTGACTTTGAGGGCACTATATCCAACAATCCCCCACTTGCACTTAAGGCTAATTATTGCGATGTCGCATACTCACAGCCCGTGTGATACCGAACATCCAACTCCTCTACTAATCAGTTTCACAAAGCCTGTTTGTAAAACTATTATGTTCGAGAAATAGCCTCAGTGAGTGGATCCGCCCTGATGTTTCTTTCTATATCTCTCTTAATCTCAAGTTCGCGGAGAAAGCCATCTCCCGAATTGAGTAATACCTGTCTTAGAATATGTCTGGATATCTGATGGGACCTAGTTCATAAATCAACTCCAAATCCAAACTTCTTAGACTGTATCGATAACTGAACCTAATCAGTATCCTACACCATGCCTCCCACAGTATCCTCTTAGACCACCTGTACATAATACTGTCCCTCATCAAAGGGAAAACTATAACTCTGACAATCACTCTGTCATCCATGTCACCTTTGAAGCCTAGAATGATAACCGTCTCCCGAAGGAGGCTGCCGTCATCAAATCCGTAGAACATGCACTTATGTTCTAAAACTGCTTCCTTATGTTTATCCAGGATTGGATTAATACAAACTTATTGCATCTAGTGCAAAAACAACATCTGGTGTGGTACTTGACATCTCACGATTGACTCAATTTCCTAAGCAAGTGATCTGCCAATCATGCACATCCCTCTCCCCTTTAGTCTGTAAGACACCTTTAGAGAGGGTGACTCCATCACCTGCAGGTACACCACCATGTCAGGAGTCAACTATTCTAAAAACTATCAGAATACTGTCAAAGTACCCACATTGGGAAACTCCCCAAATCTAGACCTAAAACCATAGATCTAGAAACCAGAATTTGTGATATTATATCCATATCCTGTCTGGAGAAACAACTGTGTGACGACCACAGTACAACCGATCGTAGTATAGGAATTTTACTTCCTACTCTGTGTATGTCATCCAAATACCATGACATCACACCCTACTACCTTCTTAACAGATCCATCCCCTATTCTGATGAAGTCAAACCCATGACTGTCACATCAAAAATAGATGATCTATCTCCGCTATATCTGCTCAAGTCTATAAATAGACATAAGCTACTTGCCCACTATGCTTCCGCTGCTCCCACTGACCACAACAACCCTCTGGCAGAATAATATATATGTGCACTTCTAAAGCTAGTTTAGAACAACGCTATACTTAACCTCCTGCCGGGTCTCATAGCCTGAAACAACAGTAGTGTCAAGTCTGGGTAAACAAGAACCTCTCTGTCACCGTCCTTGAGGCTACCGGAGTACCTCTCGGGTGTCTAAAATTACCCACCATATCTGCGGAGTGGCTAATGGAATGTCAAACCTGATTGAATATATAGGTCCTATTAAATTTTCTGTAATCGTTTGCGGTTCTGGAATTACTTCCAATTCTACCATACTCCCACTACTGTTTTCTGAAAATATCCATTTTACTAAAACTGTGGCGAGTCAAGAACAATATCACTATTGATCTTCCAAATGGTAGAAAATCAACCCTCGTCATAGCCAGAGTCAACCCACAAACTGCCATTACCGAAACGTGCCTTGAGTTATCCAGAGTCTGGTTTTAAGCATAAGCCGGACAACTCACCGTACCTTAACATCGTTAAGATATGAACCATTCTATATCCAATATAGAAACTTTGGCACTTATTTAATTGGAACCAGATTCTAATCATGTAGCTGTCTCTAGTGCATATCAACTTAATGGAGAGAGGCAGCATTACTCAACTAAGGAATCCATCCAATTATGAGTAACCTGAAAGAGAAACAAGTATCTCAAAACTATTTCTATCATCTGAATACCAATCACAAGAATCTTTATCTTCGATCTCTTTGAAGAATTCCGATACTTGCGATACCTGGTTCTCTACTTTATTCTTATACCCACAACTTCTCAAAACTTAGACCTTGTATTTCTACGAAACACTTGTCTAAAAACTAGAGAAGTCATAAGTAAATAGAACATAGTATGAGGACCAACCCCTTTGTCCTGATGGACACTCGACAACATACAATACTTTATATAAGTCCGCTGAGTTGAATAACTCAAAAGCTGTGCGTCGTAAGTTGAAAACTGTACCCAGGCGATTTCCTCAAATATCATCAATTACAACGAATTCCGATATAATGAGGATGATCACCTAATTCCCAATAACTTACTCTCACTCATCATCTGTAAAAATATACAGATGTGAGAATCATACCTGGTAAATATATACCCTGGAGTAAGTATCTAATCGGAAAAACAGTTTTCCTTTAACAATGCACTGAAACATGAAAATGTTTCATAGGGGTATCCTGGTATTCATAGTAATGCCTCTTCCATAATCCAATTCATGACTATAACCGTATATTTCTTTGCCATCTCTCCAAATCCCTTTATTTTTCATCAGTCGTTACCTTCTATACACCATCGTTAGGCTAAATGGTTTTCTTCCTTTCCTACCGTTCGGCACCAGCCTATGGTTTGGAAGAAGACTATCCAGTAAGCATAATAGGTGTACTCTCCTAAACCAAGGAGTACTCGTAACCTGAGAGAAGGTGATGATAAAAGACAACTGAATAATACCTTATTCTATTTCTCCCGAACTGGGGAAAAAAGCAAGGTGAAATAGGAGTGGCGATGAAGTACGCGGTTTGGTCGTGAATGATAACAGTCGCAATTTACTTTGCCCTCTTTCTAATCCCTTTATTTTTGTCTTTAGTTATTGCCTTCTGTACACCCTACTTAGGCTAATTTGTTTTCTTCATTCCCTACCTTTCGGCACCTGCCTATGGTTCGGAAGAAGACTATCCAATAAGCGTAATAGGTGTACTCTCCTAAACCAAGGAGCCCTCGCAACCTGAGAGAAGGTGATAATAAAAGACAACTGAATAAACCAATTCTATTTCTCCTGAACCTGGATCCATCCTCGAAGAAGTCCCTTCGAGTTCGTATATAACCATATGATGGATCTATCCAATATAAGTGGATGTCCGTAGTAATACGGGGTGTTCTGAGAAATGCAAAGGGTAAAAGAAGGAGCGGCAATGACTTATGCAACTCGGACAATCCAAAAGCCAGTATTTTAAGAAGGTTCGGTCAACTTGGTCACTGAGTCATAGTCTAGGGTCGGTCAAAAGTCGCTGCCAAAAAGAGAGAGAAAAGAAACACTCTGCGTGCACTCTAACCTAGATCAGAATGGTTATCACTTTATATAATCAGGAAACCTCCCACTGTACTGTCAAATTCTCCTCCAAACCTAAAAGAAGAATCAATCGGGATCACCCGAAGAGTAAACCAACTCATCAGTGGGAATCGGGATGCAACTCTCATCGCATGATAACGTGACGGAATCCACTCACGTTACTCACACTCCAGAAGGTATGCGCATTCCTGGCAAGTTTCAGTTTCTTTAGAAACTCCCGATATCATTTTTGCCCCATGCTCTTATGACCTTGGCTTTGGTCAAAATGTCATAAGTCACATGCCAAGTTCTACCCGTCATTATCTTGTCAATTTGAACCCACCCGCACATGCCCTTGACTTTGGCCAAAATGGCAGAACGACTGTCCCAAACCAACTCATCTATCTATGCAACAAATGAATACCCAGCAGCTACCAAACACTATGCCTTGACATTGGCCAAAATACATAGCTTGAATACTACTGAATACCCAAAAGAAATGACGGCGGGCTACAGCTGGTTTTTGGCGAAAACCTTTAACGTAATGAACTTGATATTGCTGAAGGAACCTGATAGCTTTTTATAAAAATATAGTGGCGAAAACCTTTGGTAATGAGGTCACTCCCGGAGAAGGGATCTCGGCTCTTTCTTCGTGGAATGAGGTGCAGGATATTCCAACTGAATACCACGATGCAAAGAAACTTGTAATCGACTATAGTGAAGTTATTACCCTGACGCAAACTTCTGCCTAAGGGGTCACTACCGGTGAAGGGATATCGGCCCTTGCCTCGTCGAATGAGGTGCAGGATATTCCAACCGAATACCACTATGAAAAACAAAAGGAAACGTCTTTGTAATAACACTTTTTAAAACTGTTCCAACAACTGCCAAATAGGTTTGTTTTCCTTTGCATTGATCAGAATCAATGCAGTCCCATCAATTAATCACACCAGAAAAGAACGAAAATAAAATGTACGTATATGCCATCCGCATTCGTCACTGGGTCCCGTCATCAACCGTTAAGTTACTTAACTAACGACAGAGCGGAGACTGGATTAGCGCGGGTGTAAAACATATATAACATCTACTAGTATATATACTAATATACAATAATCGCTCCAGGCGTGATAATATGCAACATTACAGAAAAGTAATAAGCATCACAGAATAATACAGATAATCTGGGATCCCCGGGTTTCACAGAGCCGCTACTGAAACCCGACGTTCCCCTGGTCGTATGGATAGCCTGTGCAATGAAACCTAGACCCCTACGGGTGCGGCAAGTCACCCGCCAAAACCTGAAGCGAGGCATCCCCCTTACAGCATAGTGAATGGACCACCTTGCACTTCACGGAATCCGGTAACTTGGGCACCCCTCCTTGGGTCAACCTGTACCCCCTACGAGTGCGGCGAATAGTCTGCCAATTCTAGAGTGAGGCCCCTCTGCCTCTCAAAACCATGAGATGCGGACCCGTTGCCCTTCAGAACCAGGCTATCCGTGCACTCCATCGCGGGGTAAACCTAGTACAGAAATAAAAATATATACAACGGGTACATCGACCTCAGCCCGGTCGTGCCCCAAAGAATATTATACAAACAGGCAGTGACGGCAGTCCACATGTTGGACGCTCTCCCCGCAATATCAAATGTACAAATAAATCCAAATTGCACTACGATTGCACACTGCTATCCACCACGACAAATCCGCAACATCACAGCACAACAAAGAACATCAACGCGAATGTCATGTTCGCAAATCCGTCTAAAAGAACTATAGCAATTAGATGCAATTTACCGCTCGAATGACATTCACGGTCGGAGATATAATGTAAGTACTGTAAACTAACAAGTTTAAAATTTCGATCGACAAAACTTCCCGAAGTGGGCTCCTCGTACATCTGATGTACAGTAACAAAATCTGGGCCCAAAAGAAATATACCAAAAACCACAATTTACTGTGTAGAACTTACTGTAGAAAATTGGAGTATCAATCTTACAAAACGGCGGCGGATCCACGGCCAAACCCTTGTTTGGGCCGTGGATCCGTGGCGGTACCGTGGAGTTGTGCCACCAAATTTCTCCGGTTTTCTTATAAAAGCCTGCTCGTTTTTCTGTAGTGCTCAAAATAATTTTTTTAGGCCTGATTTAAAATCGACAGAAACTTTGAACAGAAAATTATAGTTTCGCAAAATTCCGTTCGGTCAATATTTTAAA
The DNA here is from genome assembly GCA_030015575.1 of Agapanthus africanus. Lineage (NCBI taxonomy): Eukaryota > Viridiplantae > Streptophyta > Magnoliopsida > Asparagales > Amaryllidaceae > Agapanthus > Agapanthus africanus. The sequence continues at coordinate 342,148,872 of CM057337.1, read as the reverse complement.
CGCGTTAGCACAAGTTAGTAAAGCTTAATGGCGAGGCTCTGATACCACTGTAAGTCTACGGTAGCGCCCCGGCTGTCTAACAAACGCCAAATGCGGAACAAAAACTTTTTAACTGGCGCTATCGTATACTGTAACCCGGATCTGCCATTATTGCTAAACTAACAAACTACAAAGAGGGTAGAAAGGTTATACCGAACGATCCGAGTCCTTCGTTCTTTAACCATCATCCCACACTTTGTTGCGGCTGCTCCGGTCTCGTCGATCTCCAATCTCCTCGTCCACGTGGCACCACGTCAACGGATCTTTAAACGGGCTCCCGCCTCTGACCCGAGGCAACTCGGTCATCAAGTTTGCTAAAAGAGATGATCAAGATTGATGTAGAGAATGAGTAGAACACTATGTATCACTTCGTCCAAAGGCATGGACGAACGGTTAATGAAGTTGCCCTTTTTGGAATCGGGTGATAAGAATTTGAGCTATATGAAATTTTCATGAACAAATCTATCATAATCTTTTCAACCAAGTGAGTGAGTGAGAAGAGGAGGGGAGGGCCGGCCAATATATAGAAGGAGGGAGGTGAGTGTAGGAAAAGAAGGGGTGACCATAAGCAATACTTATCATGAAGAAATATCAATGCAAAAACAAAATGCATTAATGGTAAAGGTGACTCACTAATACACCTAGCAAATCATTAATGAAACCTAATGAGTCCCTAACCTAGTCACCATACTAGAACATTCCACACTCATGACTCACCTCATGACTCACTCTCATGAAGAAAAGATAAATCCGTATTTAACCGAATGTAAAATACGGGTGATAGAAAACTGGAAACTAGAAACTGGCAAAAGCGATCCCGAAACGAATTTCAGGATAACCCCGTGATAGTATAAACATACCCATTTGTATTACGACCGAATACAAATGCAATAGAGATAAAGATATTATATTTACACGGTATAATACTCGGATCCGGCTCAAACCAAAGCCCACCAGTATTATCTTCCTGAAATATGACACGTGCGTAAACGCACGTGCATTTTCCGAACCCTGCCATAAAACCATACGGCCTCTACAACGTTTCTCCCGAACTTGGAAAACTATCTGTGGGGGACTCTAATGACTCGTCAGTACCCTGGCAGTGGGTTTAACCACAAGCCGTTAGAGGCACTAGCTGTGCGTAACGGATGCCCATGCACTGACCTCAAGGGAGGCCGATGAGTGAACTCATCCGGAAACCCTACTGAGCCTAACAGTGACAATGTATATACAGTCCGGTCCGTTCGTCTATGAGTATCGCATATCGGCCTAGGGTCTGGTAACGTCAGACCCCCAATAGCGGTATAAGTTGTGTCGGAGTGTAGCCCAAAAACACCCTGAGATACTACTGGAGTACCTACCAGTAAATCTCCTGCCTCGGCCGAGGGCTATGTGTAATAGCTCTCCTAGACACAGCGCGATCTCACCCCCAATACCGGGAGAGATGAATCCCTTGCCGATCCGCTCACTTGCCTCCATGTGGCTCGGGACTGTACCCAAAAACTACCTGTTTGCATGACTCCTTTGAGCCGTGGTAGGGTAGAAATCAAAGCACAGTAGGAACTCACACGAGAAAAATGATGACCTCAGGTCGATGAACTAACCTGTACACATGTCACCAGGGAACTGCTATCTGACGATAGGTATAATACCAACTAGCAGGTAAACGGCGAGTCCTGTCCAGTGTATTCATAACCCAATGAGCACCTGTATACATCTTAGGTGATCCAACTGACACCAGTGGCTTGTGAGACCGTCCACCGCCCCTCGTCGGGGTCTCGACTATATACACTAGTCTACTCCGGAGTATCGAAGCCCTGTCTCGAAACTCCCACGACTAGTGACAACTTTTAAGGATATGCTTATAGACCACCCAACTCTCACATATATGATCACCATCATACTGTTGGTAGTAAAGGAAGATCCTAAGGGCTCTATCAACGTGTAACAGTGATCAGTCACCTGAACCTATACACGACTGATAAAGGTAAACCAGATAGCATACTATCATCTCGAGTAAGACTGTCCTACCGGTATAGGTCCTCCGAAATCATTGCAATCATGTGCCTGAGATCCAATAATTGACTTTGAGGGCATCATATCCAACAATTGGGATGCCGTACGAAGACTTACCGTACGAGCTTTATATTGATGATAGATCCGCACTCATGACTCGAGGACGTCAAATGATATACTGTATCGTACGCGATACTATTGAGGCGGGTTTACCGACTATTATATTTATATTTATATATATCGACTCCGATTTAGGTGGTTTCCATATCCCTCCCGATTGACTTGATAGTTAGATGTAGATTACTTATTAGACATTAGACTAGACCCGAGTCATACCTATTTCAAAAGTGTAAGTGCACGGCGGCGCCCCGGCAGTCAATCCGACGGCCAAATGCGGAAACGGTGATAAACTTTAATTTTTGCGGACTTAGCAAACCGGCACCACCGCACACTAAACATCCGGATCGTAACCATTAACAAGTCTAAGCTACTAACAAGAAAGGGAAGAGAAGTATACCGAGAGATCCGAGTCCTCCGGTCTTCTCGTCATCGTCCCGATCTCTCGCGGAAAGTCTTGCCTCCACATCGTCGCCTCCTCGCCGGAAGGGCACCACATCGCCTGCGTCTTTTACGGGCTCCCGCCTCAATACCGAGGCAACTCGGGCATGAAGCCGGCAACTCGACATGCTCAAGATATGCTGTAGAATGTAGTGTAGAAGATGCTTGTCTCTTTGGGGTTATGTTGTTGCCATTAAGGATGATGGAGGAAACAAGGATTAGAAAAATGGTGCTTGCATTTTTCTAGCATGAAAATGAGATCAAGAAAGAAACTCTCAAGAATGATGCTCTCTTCTTCTTCTTTTTTCAACCATGAAAAACTTATCATCTCTAAATAAATGGTGGAGGAAAGAATGTATATCAAACAAGAGGGAGGTGAGTGTAGGAGAGCATGAAGGGTGACCATATCCTAAACCTCATCATCACAACCTCACATCAACTCTAATCCTTTCTCATCAACTTACAACTCACTTCAAATCAAAATAAAGCATGAAAAGAAAAGATGCTATCATGATAAGTACATATGCAAGAAAATCCTCCACAAAGTGTAATTTGCAAAACTGCAAATTACCCCCTCCATCGGAAAAGTCCGGCCGGGAAAGAACAAAGGAAAACCGGCCGGAACGGAATGCAAACTGGCAACTCCAGAAAACTGGTCCCGTAATAAATTACAGGAAAAACCCCGATACTGTGCATACACACTCGCATCTGTATTCCGTCCGGATACAAATGCAATGAGACAAAATCTACACTGTACTAAACTAGGATCCGGCTTAAACTAAAGCCGGCTAGTAAAATCCGTCCGATCCTGATCCGTGCAATACCGCACGTATCTGATCGAACCCTGCCATATATCCATACGGCCTCTAGTACAAACCGTCCGATCCTGATCCGTGCAATACCGCACGTATCTGATCGGACCCTGCCATATCTCCATACAGCCTCTACAGCGTTTCGCCCGAAAGCTTGAGTAACTGAAAGTGTGGTGGACTCTAAAGACTCGTCAATACTATGGCTGTGGATTTAACCACTAGCACGTCAGAGGTATAAGCCAATACATAACGGGCCACCAGCTATTGACCAAAAGGGACGTCGATGAGCGAACTCATCCTGACACCCTACTGAGCCTGTCAGTGACAATATCCGTACAGTCCGGTCCGTTCGTCTATGAGCATCGCATGTCGGGCCTAGGGGGTTGGTAAAAGTCAGACCCCCAAAAGCGGTACAAGTCGTGTCGGAGTGTAGCCCAGAACACCCTGAGATACTACTGGAATACCTACCAGTAAATCTCCTGCCTTGGCCAAGGACTTCGTGTAATGGCTCTCCTAGACACAGCGCGACCTCACCCCCAATACCGGGAGAGACGAACCCCTGAAGATCCGCTCACTGTCTCCATGTGGCTCGGGACTGTACCCAAATAAAACCTGTTTGCACGACTCCTTTGAGCCGTGGTAGGGTAGTAATCAAAGTACAGTGGGAACTCACACGAGACAAATGACGATCCCCAGGTCGATGAACTAACCTGTACACATGTCACCTGGGAACTGCTATCTGACATGAGGTATAAGACCAACTAGCATGTTCCCGGCGAGTCCTGTCCGGTGTACTCATAACCCAATGAGCACCTGTATACATCTTAGGTGAACCTACTGACACCAGTGGCTTGTGAGACCGGCCACCGCCCCTCGTCGGGGTCTCGACTGTATACACTAGTCTACTCTGGAGTATCGATGCCCTGTCTCGAAACTCCCACGACTAGGGACCTTTTAAGGATGTGCTTATAGACTACTAGCTCCCACGTATATGATCGCCCTCATACTGCCGGTAGTCAAGCAAGAATCTTAGGGGCTCTATCAACGTGCAATAGCGACCTGTCAGGTCACCTAAAGCAGTACACGATGATAAAGGTAAACCAGATAGCATACTATCATCTCGAGTAAGACTGTCCTACCGGGATAGGTCCTTCCTCAATCATTGCAATCACGTGCCTGTGATCCAATAATTGACTCTGAGGGCACTATCTCCAACAAAAAGTAACGAATCGGGAGTATTTCAAAGTTAGGAAAAAGGGACTCTACGGACATTTTCAAAGACGCATCCTTTTTTAAAATGCCGTAGCCCTTATTTTACCAAAAACCCCGATTCGTCTTATTTCAAATAGCATAACTGCATGTCATATACATATTGATGTAGATTCTTCTCTGTTGCGTTGATTATTAGATTTCCGCATATTCATGCTATTCGCATCGCTTTGCATGTTTAAATGTATTTATTGCTATATTACAATCATGCTGTTAGGACACCAGCACCATTATCGTTGATGCGTATGTTCCACGTACACTGTTTGCTGGCTCACACACTTCATAATCGATAATTGCCATGTCACTATACTGTAGTACTGTTGCATTCAGGTTATGACCCTTGCATGGCATACTTGTGTACCTATTGTACTCACATACGTATTCGCACATACATAGATAATTTTGTCTTGATTAGAGATTTGGGGACCGCAAGATACTCTTTAAAACTGATTCATTTTAAAAAGAGTGGTTTCCCTCAATATGTGCATATTACTATTCCATGTTGCATGATATACAGATATGCTTGCATTTCTTTTACATGTCGCATACATCATGCTTTTGATTATACGCATTGAGATATGTTGTTTCCATGATATTTCTGGATTTGGGAACCGTGGATATTTCAAAAGAGAGTATGTAATTGTTTTAAAAACCCGGTTACCTTTGATATGATATTTCAGTGCGTCCACTATGTGTTTTCTCGGTGCTGAGAGCGACATGTGAAACCCGATTCGAGGAGGCGGATGAGGCCGATTGCGGGTACATGGTGGGCCCGGTATGGTACCCCGGGGCGAGAACGGATCGCTGTGTTGCAGACGGTGAGCCTGGCAGAGGGACTACTACCTACCGGTGATATTGTTTGGGCTCGGAGGATATCCGGAGGATACCGACCGTAGTCGAGAGATGTTAGGGGCCTATCCGGACTGACGGAGCCCGATATATGAGGATTTACGTGCCGATGCTAGGCACAGGTTTCATGATATTTTCGAGTGTCGATGCTTGACACTCAGATTCCAGGAGTTTGATATGTCACGAGTGACACATGTTGATTTACATCCTCATATTTCCGTGCATATGCTTTATGATATTTTCATGCATGATGGTTATTGTCATTGGGTGACACGTGGACGGGATCCATATACATACAGACTTGATTTCATTGATCATACCTCTTATTTTTGATATGTTATTCCGTGAGGCACTGGCACGAGCACTTGGCACTACTCACATGTATAGATGTTACATTGCCACCTTATCATGCTTCAGACTTATCCTTTTGAGGTTTATATGTACATCTGATCGTTTTGACCTAGGATTATGTCTTGCATTCGATTTCTTCTTGTAGATGTTTTCTACTCACGAGTTGGCAACTCACCCCAGTTGTGCCACAGTTCTTGCAGGTTTTGCCGTACAGGTTCCATGGCGGCATTTCTGGCACACTGCTTCCTTTGCGGGTGATTTGCTTTGGTAGGTGTGTTCTTTTGCATCAGAACCACCATTGTATATGTATTATTCATTGTATCTAGAAATTCCATCAACCAAAACTTGTATATTGTTTCAGACTTAGAAATCAGTTATGTATTATTTCGAACTTAGAGTCGCACGTTGTAGTATTACGGTTTTCATACTGTTTTGAGTTTCTTTTTTGAGTTTTGATCCTCGCCCTTTGGCGTTGTATATTATATTGCTTGCGTGGTTGTGACCGTCAATTGACGAAGAGATAGCTCCCGTTTGGGGATGCCTTTTATCATTGCATATATATTATTCTTGTTGTACCCCGTTCGGGGCCAGTATTTACAAAGGAAACTCTGCCGAAATTTTTAGAAAAGACTAGAGATTTTTAAAACGCACATTCGGCTTACTTATTTAAAAACCTTGACTTCAAAACATGTTTTCTTCACTTCTTTAAACTATTTTTTCTTTATTTACTCCTTAAAATGGTTTTAGATTTTTGGGATTTTAGCTTACTTGGATTAGATGGGGTCCTATAGACTTCATATGATTCAAGTGCCAGTCACGGGCTATTTCGGGTCATGACAATCGGTGCCTGTGAAGACCGGAGGCTTCAGCCTCATGAACTCTGATAGCGATACTGTGATGACCTCTGCAGCTGCAGGGGCAACTGGCTGTACTGTAGGTACCATCGCGGTCCCTGTAACGGGTGGAACTATCTCTGGTCGCTGTGCTCGAAGCGTCTCAACTAGCGATCCTATCATCTGGCGCATCTCCTGCATACCGGATCCCATCATCTGGCGCATCTCCTGCATACGGATCCCATCATCTGGTATGTCGAAGGAGGAACAGTCTGCTCAGGTGCAACGGGTGTACTGCCCGGGTCTGTCCTCATCTCAGACGAATCAACTCTAATCTCGGCTCTCGCGGCCGCTCTCTGCGCCCTCATAGTCTTTGGAGGCATAATGGCTAAAAAGAAAGTAGGATTCGATAAGGATACGGAAATCGAATCGTGAGAATGTATACAATCATGAAGAATTTTCAATCAATAAGTCCTATGGTCGCTTTGGCGGAGTACCGTGTTGTGAGTATGCCGCGGAACATACACACGCTACGCCACTCTGCCTCAGCTACCTACTCCATCATACCAGGGTCATCCTACACTCCGAAGGGTAAAACCTACGCTCTGATACAAACTTTGTCACGACCCAAAATTCGGCCCGTGACCGGCACTTAACCACGTAACGTCTACAGGCGTAACGCGACTAAGTAAGCCGAACCCAGAAATCAAAACCATTTGAAGTAGCGAGTGTTTAAAACATTTATTAGAAAATTTGTTAAAACGTTTAGAAAAAAACCTTAAGTAATTTAGTAAAATTGTTTAAGTTCAAGTTATTATCTAAAAAAAAATTGGCAGCATTTCCTTTATAAAAACTTGCCCTGAAATCGGGTACAAGATAATATATGAATAAAATGATATACAATAAGAATAAGGCATCCCAAACGGGAGCAATCACGCCCAACGGCGGAAACAATCACCACGATAAAATATACGACGCCGAAGCGAAGAAATGAGCAGTATAAGTGAAAACAAACATCATGAAAGATAAAGCTGCATAATAAAGTCGGCTCACAACGAGCTCGACACCAGAGTACAAAATAACATATATCGTCCTCACAACTGGTCTCTAAGTCAATACATAAGTAGTAGATGGAGAGTACTAGATACAATAATGTATACAACTGGAAAATAAACAGATACCGCACAAAACCCACCTATCAGCAAAAGCTCACACACCAACTGTAGTGGTATTTATATCAAAAGATGCAAGAAAGCAGCCTGCTGCCACTACTCCGAGGGGCGACCTGCAGACACTGTGGCACAACGGGGGTGAGTTGCCAACTCGTGAATAGTAGATAACATATAAAGGTAATCGCAAGTATATGCGTACTGCGATACTCTAATATATGCCAAAAGATAATATCTATATGAATGAACTGAATACGCAATAATCATGCCTAACAGGTGCAATCTAATAACATCAATATGTATATGATGAGCAGGGTATGCAATAACCATGCAAAAGTACTCTATCAGGTACTATAGCTACAGGATGAGATGCAAAATAATGAATGCGGAGTATGGGAATAATATCATCTACACGGAATGTCAACGTGGAAGAATAACCGGTGTCTATCAATGCACCCAAATCCCAGTAAAACTCAAGCGCCATCACTCTGATCGGCCCTCAAATCCTATACAGCTCATGAAATCGGGAATGCTTAGCATCGGCACTCGAAAATATCAAAAAATCATCGTGTCAAGCATCGACACGCAAATCCTCAAGTATTGGGCTCCGTCTGCGGAATCGGCCTTCGGCCCCGGCAGTACGTGTCGTCCCGTATCCATCTATCAACTCTGGTCAGTATCCTCCGGATAACCGCCAGATCTAACCAATCACCGGTAGGTAGTAGTCCCTCTACCAGGCTCACCGTCTGTATACACAGCATCCCTTTCTTGCCCCGGGGTACCATATCGGGTCCACCATGTACCCGCAATCGGCCTCGTCCAGCTCCTCGATTCGGGTTCACATGTCACACATCTCAGAACCGAGAAAACGCATGGTGGACGCACTGAAATATCATATCAAGAGAAACCGGGTTTTTAAAACAGTGCTTATTTTCTTAAAATAATACCACGGTTCTCAAATCCAGAAATCACATAAATCCAAAATCAATGCGTAAATCCATGCAATGTGTCGTATGACATTTTAAGAGTAAAAAGGGAAAACCGCTCTTTTAAAAAGATCCAGTTTTGAAAATATCTCGTGCGGTCCCTTAGTTTTTAAATCATGTCAATATCACCCATGTATGTAACTTATGTAAGTATATAGGTATGAATGTGCGAATGGATATGTACGCAATGTGAGTGTAGGAATATATATGCGCACAAGTAGGGATATGTCAAGCAATGTGTGCGCTACTATGAATAGACCGTATGGATATGTCAATATGCGACAAGTCATGTCTAATTATCAATGTATGAGTCGTAGCAATTCTATAGTACAAGTGTCATGGCAATCATTAACAGTGTGAGTGTAACATACAAATAGTGCTCGTGCAGCTTGAACCGTTAGTGACAGTGCAGTGTTCTATATCTACCATTCTATATGAAACAGGAAATGGTATGCTACTATAGTATATATATATGAACACATACAACTAAAATATCCTATTACGCCATACGAGCGATTTCTCCGTAGATGTTAAATCTACTCACCTGGTCGCGTGCTAAGTGAAGCCAACCACCTGCTTTCCCTTCTTTGCGGCGTCCGACGTACCCGCCTGCGAACCTAGAATTTACACAAAGAATCCATATATAAGCAAATATCTCGCAAAAACGCGATATCGAAATGAAACGAGAAACTCGCGTCGCGAACTAAATGCGCGTGTGTACGATATGCTGAAACGTGTGTATACCCGTCTAAAACTATCCCGACACGTCGCGACACGCTGGATCACAGAACCCACTCACGTATCGCGCGTATCGCGCAAACAAAACGTACTAGAAAAACGACATATCGCCCCAGATTTTGACACAGGTGAAAACATACAAAATTGCACATGCCACTGGCCCTAAAAATACAGCAGACTCCTACCCATGCAAACCCAACCCAAAAACTCCCTCATCTGGCCGCAAATTGCGGCCAGAAAGAATAAATCGGCGGCCTGGGTGCGGGGTTAGGGGATCGTGCTTGGTGTGTGCGGTCTAGACCTAGTATACATGCTCCAGTTTTATCAATTTTTCTCTGAAACCCCCGGGTCTAAATCAGATCACAGAAAGCCAAGAATTCACAGAAAAACGTTAATTTTAGCACTCATTGAAACCCAATGGCATTTTAGTGAAGTCTAGGGTTTAACTAGGTTTACATGGCCCTAATATCACTTAATTAAGCTAGACAAATGTAGCGCCTTGAATTGTCATTTTGGTGTTTTCCCGAAAATCGGTGAAAATGTGGTATTTTTCCGTAAATCGTCTTTTTTGTTATTTTGCAGTTTAGGACTAATTATACCTAATTTGAATAGGTAATTGCAAGTTTTTAGTAGCAAATGAGTTTATTATGAAATTCTGGCCGTTTAAAAATTTTCCCTAATTTTTCAATTTTTTTAATATTATTTTAAGCCGGTAAGAAAATACATTAAATTAGCGATAAATACAAATTTAAATGGGCTAAATTAAGCTTTAAAATCATGTTAATTAAAATCTAGTTGTAACATAAATTTTTAGTTTTTTATTTTAAGTTTTAACTAATTTTTTTATGGAAAACGAAATTTATTGAATTTAAGCTTAAACTTGCAATTTTGGACTTGTAGGGGGTCTTTTTGCAAAAAAATTTTTGTGCACTCTCACACACACATCCTCACATCTCCTTGGCTGGCCCAAACTGCAGAAAATTCTCCCCCTCTCTTTTGTTTTAAAACTCTTTTGTTAGGAATGAATTGAGTTGATGTGTAGGTTTTAAAATATAGTATTTTGGAGGTATGGTGTATTTGACTTTGGGGGGGTTTGACTTGGTGAACATTTCCCACACCACACACCATTTCCCTCCTCCCTCCTCTGGCCGAAACCAGCAGCTCCACCCCCTTCATTTTTCCCCTCTCTTTTGTTCACAAATTCATCTCAAAATTCAACAAATCCTTCACTATTTCAACACAAAACCTTAATCCATCTCTTCTCACACCCGCTTTAGTTTAAATCATGTGGAAATGAGGCAATTTTAGAGGCAAATGATCATGCTAGATCCGTAGATATTGAGGTATAATTTCCACCATATTAAATTCTTTTGGTTAAGTTTCTTAAATTAAATTGTTGTAGTGTTAATTTAGTGTTAGTTTCTAATCTAGTTTTTTAAAAGTTTATGGTTAGAGTTTAACAAGGGTTTTAGAAACCCTTATTTAGTTAATTAAATCTATTTTGATATCTAGTTGTTTGCTAATCTAAGTTAATGAGGTTACTTTATTTGGTGTGGGCTTCAATTAGTGTTAATTTGGTATTGTCTTGTTTAGTTTCGGATTGAAATTGCTAATTATAAAAATCAAGAAAGGTTTTGTTTATGGAAATTAGGTTTTTAAGCATTGCTAGTGGTTTAAAATTATTGTAGTGGCTATCTAGTGGTTTAGTTGGAGGTTTGTGTTGGATTGTGAGCACTTTATCGCATAACGGCGATGTTGCGTCGTTTTTTTTTAGAATGTTTGTGCTTACTAGTTTTGTAATAAAAGTATGTGATAAATTATTTTTGATGTCTTGATGACATTTTTAGCGTATCCTATGACATTTAGGATGTGTGAGTGCGGATTTTTGAGTGACCGGGTTTTAGCTTTGTCGGGCGAACAAATCGACGTTTTAGTTAGTTTTTGCGATTTTCGCGTGTGTTCCGCGCACCTTGTGCACGTTGTACCTAGCTTGTGAACGTTAGTATTTTCGTTTGGGTTTTGCGTCGTTCTTGTATGTAACCTTATGTTTGGTATTGATGTAAATTCCAGGTTCGGTCGCAGAGACGTCAGACGCGGCACGAAAGGGGAAAGCGGTGATTTGACGTGACTAGCTAGGGATTCCGGTGAGTAGATGTAACATCTACGGGGGACTATCGTTGGATGGCGCAAGTCGCCCGATAGTTTTAGTGGCTTAAAAGGATTCTTAGTAATGTTAGTAATTAGGAGTGTAATACTTGTATGATTATTTGCTACATTCATGCCTTATATTGACATACATATATGAACCCATTCTATAGGACACCTGCACCATTGTCAGGGTTTTTATATGCAGCACGAGCACTATTCATGCTTACACACATACCCTGGTAATTGCCATGCCACCACACTAGATAACCTTTAAATTGAAACCTTTTACTATAATTGATACTTAAACTTGCGCTATTGCTTTAATTCCTTAAAATGAAATCGTAGGATTGCTATTCATGTGCATGTACTTCACCATATTATTTGTTCATGCCTAATCTATTAATCACACATCGCAACTTGATTATTGATACCATATGCATTCATTATCATTGACATTTGCACTTATGAGGATTTCTTGAGATTTTATGATATTGCTGGATTTCGGGGGAAAGCCGCAAAATTTCTAAACTTATTATATTTTTAAAATATGTAAATTGCGGTTTTCTAGTGATGTAAGTGTCGTCCACCATGAGTTTGCTGTGGTTTTCGAGATCCATGTCGAGGAGTGGAGGAACTGTCACGGGTACATGGTGGGCCCGGTAAGGTACCCCGGGGCAAGAGGAATGTGTTGTTGATGTTGAGCCTGGCAGGGGACGGATTACCTACCGGTGACTGTTTGGGACGGCGGATATCCAGAGGATACCGACCGTGGCCGCGAGATGATGAGATATTGATATTGAGATGGGTCAGCCGGATGGCTGAGGCCAGAGATACTATGACATGGATATATGAGATTTGTGATAGTTTTGAGGTGTCGTTGCTGGACACAGGTTCTTGTTGATTCTATTGGTATTGTTCTGGTATTTCAAAAGAGATTCCTAAGGAAAAAACATGATTCTTATACTTACACATTCAGATCATGAGTTGATTCGCATTGCATCCATACCTGCTAGTATATTCATATTGCATACATACCTGCTATTATGTCCTGCCTTACCTGTATTTTAGATGCTAGGATACTTGTGTGCATGCTTTCGATAGCCTGTGTAGATGTTATTTATTACTCACGAGTTGGCAACTCACCCCCGTTGTGCCACAGCCTTTTTTAGGTCCGCTCCGTCAGTACAGTAGCGGCGGGCGCACTTGCTTCTTTTGCCTCTTTTGCCTGGACTCGAGGCTTTGCTCTTAGGTGGGTTATATTATTATTTTTACACCACCTTGTATATTCTTTGTATCTAGTGTACTCCATCTACTGTTTCTACCAGTATTGTTGTATATTGACCTAGAGATGAGACTGTGAGATTTGTGGACTTTTTATGCTGTATTTGGGGGTCGAGCTCACTTGAGTCGACATGCTGTTTTTCTCATGCTTCTTTATGATTATTTTGCATGTTGTTGTTTTATATTGCGTAGGATTTGTGACCGCCTTGTGGCGAAGTGCTAGCTCCCGCTTGGGGATGCCTTATTTTTTGGATTCATATATATATATTCTTGTTGTACCCATTTTGGGGGCCAGTATTTATAAAGGAGACTCTGTCGAAATTTTCGGAAAAATTGATATTGTTTTTAAGAAGGGTTATATGACTTATTTGATAAACTCGTTTTCAATTGTTTGGGTTCTCTTCACTCATTTGCTTATTTGGTTTTGATTTTCTGGGCTTTGGCTTACTTATTTTACGGACGTCTTGAGACGTTTCGTAAACTTAAGTGCCAGTCACGTTCCGTACCCTGCGGGTCGTGACAAAGTTGGTATCAGAGCGATAGGTTTTACCTTTTTGAGTGTAGGACGACCCTTGGTAGATGGAGTAAGTGACTTATGTAGGGTAACGTAGCGTGTGTATGTCCGCGGCATACTTGCGATACGGTACTCCGCCTAAGTGACTTAGGATATACTTGCTTGAAATTCCTTCTTCAATTCCGAGTATCCTATGATCCTATTGCACTGTTCTTATCATCCTGTTCTTGTAACAGCCACTATGTCACCGAAGACTACGAGAGCGCAGAGGACTGCCACCCGTGATGAGATTCGAGCAGGCTCGTCCGAGACGAGGACTGAGCAGGGGGGTTTACCTACGCCTCAGGGACAGACTGATCCGCATTCCCCAGGTCGCATGGACAGGCTAGAGTCTGGTATGGAGGAGCAACGACAGATGATAGGAGGTATGCAGGAGCTACGACAGATGGTGGGATCCTTAGTAGAGGTCAATCGAGCGCAGAGATCGGATACTACTCCTCCTACGGTCGTTTCGAGACCGAGTCGGATTCGCACTGATATGTTAGCACCTAGGCGTGTTCGCAGAGGCCGTGGCGGATTCTTTAGGGGCCAGTTGTATCGCCATCACCCATATGGTCAGCAGCCATGGTTAGGATGTTTTTGGTGTGGTAGCCTGCATCATCGTATCAGAGACTGTCCGGTGAGACGACAGGGAGCAGCGACAGTTCCATATATGACCCTACCACCATCACCACCCCCTCCTCAGAGAGCCCTACTTCCTACCACCGGCGATGCTCCACGCCAGTTAGGTGCAACCAGAGGCCGTGGGCGCGGCGGTCCTGTTCAGAGAGGATGAGGAGGCAGAGGCTGAGGTCGAGGTCAGCCCGCTATCGGTGGAGGACAGGCCCGAGTATTTGCTTTGACACCGCAGGATGCGCAGGCATCCAACGCCGTTGTGACAGGTACCTTATCAGTTTGTTCTTTCGACGCACGGGTATTATTCGACCCAGGTTCCACACATTCGTACGTCTCTACACACTTTGCACCGATGTTGGGCCGTGAGTCGTCGTCGTTAGATCATCCGCTTGTTGTTGTTACTCCGGTAGGCGAGTCGTTTGTCGCTCGTTTTGTATTTCGTTTGTGTTCCGTTCGTATCGGGGAGAGGGATTCATCGGTTGATTTGATTCTCCTCGATATGTTGGACTTTGTTGTGCTTCTGGGCATGGATTGGCTAGCCACTTGTTATGCTTCGGTGGACTGCCGTGAGAAGGCGGTCATATTTAGCTTTCCGGGAGACCGCAGCGTCACCCTTCCCAGCTTGATTTCGTCTCTTCGCGCTGGTCAGCTCTTGCGGAAGGGATGTCAGGGATTCTTAGCGTTTATTTGTGATACTCGAGCTGCAGAGGTTCCGTTGGACCGGGTCCCGGTTGTTTGTGAGTTCCCTGATGTTTTCCCTGATGAGCTACCTGGGCTACCACCTGAGCGCGACGTTGAGTTCTGCATCTATTTGATTCCCGGCTCGGGGCCTATTTCTATACCGCCTTATCGGATGGCCCCGGCAGAGCTTCGAGAGCAGAAGGATCAGTTGCAGGATTTGTTAGATAAGGGGCTTATTCGACCTAGTGTTTCTCCGTGGGGTGCTCCGGTCCTGTTTGTCAAGAAGAAGGATGGAAGTTTGCGCTTATATATCGACTACCGCCAGCTGAACAAGGTTACCGTGCGGAATAGATATCCGTTGCCACGCATTGATGATTTGTTCGACCAGCTTCAGGGTGCGGGGTATTTTTCGAGGATCGACTTGCAATCAGGATACCATCAGCTACGAGTTCGACAGGAGGATATACCGAGGACAGCTTTCCGCACGCGCTACGGCCACTACGAGTTTTTGGTGATGTCGTTCAGACTCACCAACACCCCAGCAGCATTCATGGATTTGATGAACCGTTCATTCAGGCCGTATCTTAATTTGTTCATCATCGTGTTTATCGACGATATCTTGGTGTACTCCCGGAGCAGAGAGGAGCACTTGCAGATTACGTTACAGACTCTGAGGGTGCACCAGCTGTTCGCAAAGTTCTCCAAGTGTGCATTCTGGCTGGACAGCGTCGGATTCTTGGGTCACGTGGTTACGAGAGACGGCATATGTGTGGACCCAAAGAAGATTGAGGCTGTTCAGAAGTGGCCCCGACCTACATCGGTTACTGAGATCCGTAGTTTTCTAGGCCTGGCAGGCTACTACAGGCGTTTTGTTCAGGATTTCTCCCGTATAGCTGCACCTTTGACCGGTTTGACCCGGAAGGGAGTTCCTTTCGTTTGGACAGAGGAGTGCGAGCGCAGTTTTTAGCAGCTACGGACTTGTTTGACTACGGCGCCGGTATTATCTTTGCCTTCGGGATCAGGCGGATTTGTGGTCTACTGTGATGCTTCGCGAGTGGGATTAGGGTGCGTACTGATGCAGCATGGCCGGGTGATCGCTTATGCTTCTCGGCAGTTGAAGAAGCATGAACAGAACTACCCCACTCACGATTTGGAGATGGCTGCAGTGGTTTTTGCACTGAAGATTTGGCGACATTACCTATATGGCGAGTCGTGCCAAATATTCACAGACCACAAGAGCTTAAAATACATATTTCAGCAGCGAGACCTGAACCTCAGACAGCGTCGTTGGATGGAGTTGGTGAAAAACTACGACTGCGAGATCCTATATCACCCAGGAAAGGCGAATATGGTGGCAGATGCTTTGAGTAGGAGGCCCGGGGGTAGTCTATCCTTTTTGCGCGCAGTGCAGAAGCAGTCGTCAGCAGATTGGCAGATGTTATACGACAGCCGAGTTGAGTTGAGTTCACTCAGACAGGGGGACAGCTCGCGCATGTTCGTGCACGCCCACAGTTGCTTGACCGTATATATGAGGCACAGCGCAGTGACGACCGTTGCTCAGAGATCATGGCGTAGATGAGACAGGGCAGATTTTCCGAGTTCGTGATTGACGATCAGGGGATTTTATGCTATGGATTTAGACTGTGCGTACCAGATGCTGATGGATTGCGGCGCGACATTCTTGAGGAGGCACACCGATCAGTGTATAGTGTCCACCCCGGTTCCACCAAGATGTACCATGATATGAGAGAGACCTACTGGTGGGACGGGATGAAGAGGGACATTGCGGAGTTTGTATCGAGATGCCTGACTTGTCAGCAAGTCAAGGCCGAGCACCAGAGGCCCGCAGGAGAGCTACAGCCGTTACCCATTCCGGAGTGGAAATGGGAGCAGATTTCGATGGATTTCGTTGTGGGTCTACCCAGGACCAGTCGAGGGTATGACTCCATCTGGGTGATCGTAGATCGATTGACGAAAGCGGCTCACTTCCTGCCAGTGAAGACAACTTTCAGCTTCGCTCAGTATGCCCAGCTTTACATCGACGAGATCGTGCGGTTGCATGGCGTACCGACTTGTATCGTGTCAGATCGAGGCACCCAGTTCACCAGCCGACTTTGGAAGAGACTTCAGGAGGCTTTGGGCACTCGTTTGAGCTTCAGCACAGCGTTTCATCCGCAGACCGACGGACAGTCAGAGCGGACCATTCAGACTCTCGAGGACATGCTCAGAGCGTGCGTTTTAGACTTCGGCGGTAGCTGGGATCGTCATTTACCTCTAGTGGAGTTCTCCTACAACAACAGCTTCCAAGATACTATTCAGATGGCACCATTCGAGGCATTGTATGGGAGGAGATGCAGATCGCCCGTCTGTTGGACAGAGCTCAGCGAGAGCAGTATTTTGGGGCCGCAGCTTGTTGAGGAGACGACAGCGAAGATACAGTTGATCCGAGACCGGATGAGAGCGGCTCAGAGCAGGCAGAAATCGTATGCAGACAGGCGCCGTCGCAGGCTAGAGTTCGCAGTTGGCGATCATGTTTTTCTGAGGGTCTCTCCGATGAAGGGCGTGATTCGATTTGGGCGGAAAGGAAAGCTTAGTCCCAGATTTGTGGGTCCCTTCGAGATTCTCGAGCGTGTCGGCGCAGTTTCATATCGTTTGGCTCTGCCACCCAGCTTTCCCGATGTTCACCCCGTCTTCCATGTTTCGATGCTACGCAAGTACCTTCACGACCCTTCGCATGCGATTCAGCACCCGACAGTCCAGCTAGAGCGCGACCTTTCTTTTGCAGAGCAGCCGGTGGCCATCCTGGATCGGCAGGTGAAGAAGTTGAGATCGAAAGTTATACCGACCGTCAAGGTCCTTTGGCGTGGCCCGAGCAGCGAGGAGGTCACCTGGGAGACCGAGGGCGAGATGAGGAAGAAATATCCCCATCTCTTTGAAGGTACACGTAGCTATATTTTTAAATTCGGGGAGCGAATTTCTTTAAGGGGGGAAGATTGTAGCGCCTTGAATTGTCGTTTTGGTGTTTTCCCGAAAATCGGTAAAAATGTGGTATTTTTCCGTAAATCGTCTTTTTTGTTATTTTGCAGTTTAGGACTAATTATACCTAATTTGGATAGGTAATTGCTAGTTTTTAGTAGCAAATGAGTTTATTATGAAATTCTGGTCGTTTAAAAATTTTCCCTAATTTTTCAATTTTTTTAATATTATTTTAAGCCGGTAAGAAAATAAATTAAATTAGCGATAAATACAAATTTAAATGGGCTAAATTAAGCTTTAAAATCATGTTAATTAAAATCTAGTTGTAACATAAATTTTTAGTTTTTTATTTTAAGTTTTAACTAATTTTTTTTATGGAAAACGAAATTTATTGAATTTAAGCTTAAACTTGCAATTTTGGACTTGTAGGGGTCTTTTTGCAAAAAAAATTTTGTGCACTCTTACACACACATCCTCACATCTCCTTGGTTGGCCCAAACTGCAGAAAATTCTCCCCCTCTCTTTTGTTAGGAATGAATTGAGTTGATGTGTAGGTTTTAAAATATAGTATTTTGGAGGTATGGTGTATTTGACTTTGGGGGGGTTTGACTTGGTGACCATTTCCCACACCCCACACCATTCCCCTCCTCCCTCCTCTGGCCGAAACCAGCAGCTCCCCCCCCCTTCATTTTTCCCCTCTCTTTTGTTCACAAATTCATCTCAAAATTCAACAAATCCTTCACTATTTCAACACAAAATCTTAATCCATCTCTTCTCACACCCACTTTAGTTTAAATCATGTGGAAAGGAGGCAATTTTAGAGGCAAATGATCATGCTAGATCCATAGATCTTGAGGTATAATTTCCACCATATTAAATTCTTTTGGTTAAGTTTCTTAAATTAAATTGTTGTAGTGTTAATTTAGTGTTAGTTTCTAATCTAGTTTTTTAAAAGTTTATGGTTAGAGTTTAACTAGGGTTTTAGAAACCCTTATTTAGTTAATTAAATCTATTTTAATATCTAGTTGTTTGCTAATCTAAGTTAATGAGGTTACTTTATTTGGTGTGGGCTTCAAATTAGTGTTAATTTGGTATTGTCATGTTTAGTTTCGGATTGAAATTGCTAATTATAAAAATCAAGAAAGGTTTTGTTTATGGAAATTAGGTTTTTAAGCATTGCTAGTGGTTTAAAATTATTGTAGTGGCTATCTAGTGGTTTAGTTGGAGGTTTGTGTTGGATTGTGAGCACTTTATCGCATAACGGAGATGTTGCGTCGTGTTTTTTAGAATGTTTGTGCTTACTAGTTTTGTGATAAAAGTATGTGATAAATTATTTTTGATGTCTTGATGACATTTTTAGCGTATCCTATGACATTTAGGATGTGTGAGTGCGGATTTTTGAGTGACCGGGTTTTAGCTTTGCCGGGCGACCAAATCGACGTTTTAGTTAGTTTTTGCGATTTTCGCGTGTGTTCCGCGCACCTTGTGCACGTTGTACCTAGCTTGTGAACGTTAGTATTTTCGTTTGGGTTTTGCGTCGTTCTTGTATGTAACCTTATGTTTGGTATTGATGTAAATTCCAGGTTCGGTCGCGGAGACGTCAGACGCGGCACGAAAGGGGAAAGCGGTGATTTGACGTGACTATCTAGGGATTCCGGTGAGTAGATGTAACATCTACGGGGGACTATCATTGGATGGCGCAAGTCGCCCGATAGTTTTAGTGGCTTAAAAGGATTCTTAGTAATGTTAGTAATTAGGGGTGTAATACTTGTATGATTATTTGCTACATTCATACCTTATATTGACATACATATACGAACCCATTCTATAGGACACCTGCACCATTGCCAGGGTTTTTATATGCAGCACGAGCACTATTCATGCTTACACACACACCCTGGTAATTGCCATGCCACCATACTAGATAACCTTTAAATTGAAACCTTTTACTATAATTGATACTTAAACTTGCGCTATTGCTTTAATTCCTTAAAATGAAATCGTAGGATTGCTATTCATGTGCATGTACTTCATCATATTATTTGTTCATGCCTAATCTATTAATCACACATCGCAACTTGATTATTGATACCATATGCATTCATTATCATTGACATATGCACTTATGAGGATTTCTTGAGATTTTATGATATTTCTGGATTTCGGGGGAAAACCGCAAAATTTCTAAACTTATTATATTTTTAAAATATGTAAATTGCGGTTTTCTAGTGATGTAAGTGTCGTCCACCATGAGTTTGCTGTGGTTTTCGAGATCCGTGTCGAGGAGTGGAGGAACCGTCACGGGTACATGGTGGGCCCGGTAAAGTACCCCGGGGCAAGAGGAATGTGTTGTTGACGTTGAGCCTGGCAGGGGACGGATTACCTACCGGTGACTGTTTGGGACGGCGGATATCCAGAGGATACCGACCGTGGCCGCGAGATGATGAGATATTGATATTGAGATGGGTCAGCCGGATGGCTGAGGCCAGAGATACTATGACATGGATATATGAGATTTGTGATAGTTTT
Source organism: Agapanthus africanus (assembly GCA_030015575.1). NCBI lineage: Eukaryota > Viridiplantae > Streptophyta > Magnoliopsida > Asparagales > Amaryllidaceae > Agapanthus > Agapanthus africanus. The sequence continues at coordinate 342,128,448 of CM057337.1, read as the reverse complement.
GAGGTGTCGTTGCTGGATACAGGTTCTTGTTGATTCTATTGGTATTGTGCTGGTATTTCAAAAGAGGTTCCTAAGGGAAAAACATGATTCTTATACTTACACATTCAGATCATGAGTTGATTCGCATTGCATTCATACCTGCTAGTATATTCATATTGCATACATACCTGCTATTATGTCCTGCCTTACCTGTATTTTAGATGCTAGGATACTTGTGTGCATGCTTTCGATAGCCTGTGTAGATGTTATTTATTACTCACGAGTTGGCAACTCACCCCCGTTGTGCCACAGCCTTTTTCAGGTCCGCTCCGTCAGTACAGTAGCGGCGGGCGCACTTGCTTCTTTTGCCTCTTTTGCCTAGACTCGAGGCTTTGCTCTTAGGTGGGTTATATTATTATTTTTACACCACCTTGTATATTCTTTGTATCTAGTGTACTCCATCTACTGTTTCTACCAGTATTGTTGTATATTGACCTAGAGATGAGACTGTGAGATTTGTGGACTTTTTATGCTGTATTTGGGGGTCTAGCTCACTTGAGTCGACATGCTGTTTTTCTCATGCTTCTTTATGATTATTTTGCATGTTGTTGTTTTATATTGCGTGGGATTTGTGACCGCCTTGTGGCGAAGAGCTAGCTCCCGCTTGGGGATGCCTTATTTGTTGGATTCATATATATATTCTTGTTGTATCCATTTTGGGGGCCAGTATTTACAAAGGAGACTCTGCCGAAATTTTCGGAAAAATTGATATTGTTTTTAAAAAGGGTTATATGACTTATTTGATAAACTCGTTTTCAATTGTTTGGGTTCTCTTCACTCATTTGCTTATTTGGTTTTGGTTTTCTGGGCTTTGGCTTACTTATTTTACGGACGTCTTGAGACGTTTCATAAACTTAAGTGCCAGTCACGTTCCGTACCCTGCGGGTCGTGACAACAAACCATCAATATCACCACTCGGCCAAAACTTCAAACAAATCACCATTTTAGTACTAAAACACACAATTAGCACTAACCGAAGCTATTTAACACACAAGCTTAGCAAAAAGGAGTTGGGTTTAAGAAATATACCCCAATAGACCCTAGGAAGCAGGGGTAGGAGGAGAAGAAGAAGAGAAGAAGCTGCTGCTGCCTGCTACTGCTGCTGCTGTTGCTGCTGTTGCTGCTGTTACTGCTGTTAGTGTTGCTGCTGATGATACTGCTGGTGTTGTTGCTGATGCTGCTCGTGCTGCTTGTTCTGCTGCTGTTACTGCTTCAAGAGCTGCTGCTGGTGCTGGTAGTGAGTGAGAGGGAGAGTATTGTGAGAAAATGAAAGGCAAAGCAACCAAGGAAAGGGTGTCAAGGCTAGTCAACCCCCCTCTCTCTCTTTCTTCATTTATTGCAAGTATAGCACAAGCCATGAAGCCCATTCCCTCCCTCCCTCTCTCTCTCAACTTAATTTAAAACATTTTCCAATAAAAAAAACAAACCCAAAACAATTAAATCTATTTTGAATTAGCTTAAGGCAATTGAGTTACTAATCATGGTTTAACCCTATATTTAACCCTAGTTGACATGCACAAGTATATGCAAGCCAAGGAAAAAATCTAATAAAATATTCATTAAATAGGATAAAATAATTGAAGATCAATTTGGTAAACTTTTTATTAAAAACCATATATTAAAGTATAATTAGCCACTAAACACATCCTAAGGTGTTACAATTTCATATGTTGACTTCTGCTGCAATGTTCTGTGATGAGATCATATTACTGCCTGAGACGAATGCTTATACTATATGTTGATATATAAATATTGCTGCTTTCGTTTCTTCTATGATGCTTAGGAAGCTTAAATGATGGGTTTTATTAATGAGATTAATAAAAGAAAAGAAACCTAAAAGATGTTGTAGAATCAAATTTTCAACAAGGGTAGCTATAGTTTTTGCTTTGCATAGCGGTATTCCTTGTAGAATATCCAGCACCTTATTCGATAAGGAAAGAGCCGAGATCCCTTCACCGGGAGTGACCTCTTTAGCAAAACTGGCAGATGCTACAAACTCACGGTTTAGTTTTTGATTGCTTCTATAGTTCTTGCTTTGCACAGCGGTATTTATGAAATATCCTGCACCTTATTCGATGAGGAAAGAGCCGAGATCCCTTCATCGGGAGTGACCTCTTTAGCGAAACTAGAAAAGCCTAAAAAACACTCCTTTTCATAATCACTTGTTTCTACAAACGATATCAAGTTCATTAAGCTCATGGTTTTCAGAAAAACCTGCATAGCCCTCCGTCATTTCAGATAAGTCATACTTAGTATTCGTGCTATGTTTGTTGATCATCGTCAAGGCGTAGTGTGCGGTAGCTGACTAATATTTATCTGCAGCATGTGATGCGATTGTTTTAGGGTAGTCGTACGACCTTGTTGACCTCCGTCAAGGGTCGTGCGGGTGGGTTTAATTCAATCAGGAAATGACAGGTTGAACTTGACTAGTAGCCTATGGTTTGTTGACCTCCGTTAAGGTCATAGGACGCTAGGGGTAAAAGATATTATCGGGAATTTCAAGTGTTGAAATTTGCAATGAGATTGCATACCTTCTATGAGATAGATGGATCCCGATACCCACTGCGAGTAAAAGTTACTCCTGGGAAAATTTTACACAGGACAATTAGTCGATCAAGCAGGTGTATAGAAAGGTGTTAACGGGGTTATGCCTCTGGGAAAATGAGGTTTATTTTAATTAGGTCCGTGCGAAAGCACGGGGAACCTCTCTCAAAGTACCAATACTGATCTGGCTGAAAGATTTGCGAACTTGTAATGTGTAATTAATCCCGGCTAATCTTACCTTTTAGGGTTTGAAGGAAGATTTGATTAAAACAGTGGGAGCTATCCTGATTAGATAAGATAATAACCAATCTAATCTTGCAAGAGAGCACGCTAAAGTGTTTTCTTGTCTCTCCCTCTCCAGGTAGCGACCATGTCAGGCCTTAATCAAGATAATAATATGGATGTATTGACCGAACCCGCTTGTTATACTGAGTAGGGGAACGTTGGTTCCGTTCTTTCTTATAATTGTTATAAGACTGAACAGAAAATAGGGGAATACCAGAATTCACACGTCGCCCAAACGAAGAATAAACATGTTGATGTATCTTCTTCGGATGTGTTAGTTACCGAGAACTGTTTCTTAGTTCACTCAATGTCCTGAGCATTAGATACCGGATCAGGATCTCACATATGCAATATATTGCATGGGCTAAAGAAAGGTAGAGAACTGGGAATGGGTGATCATTCCGTAAGAGTAGGGAATGGTGCAAATGTTGCAGCCAAAGCAGTTGGCGAATATCACCATGTATTACCAAGTGGTAATACAATGATTCTGAATGAATGCTATTATATACCGAACATGATAAGCAACATTATATCAGTTTCTTTATTATGTAAAGAAGGATATAATTTTGTAATACAGGATAATCGTATGAACATCTTCCTAAATCAAAAGTTGATTGGATCAGGCTCGTTAAATAATGGCATATACGTTGTAAATCAAAACACAGTTCTTAATATATAGAACGCACACAAGAGGAAAAGTTCAGAAATGAACGAATCCTTCTTGTGGCATTGTAGACTTGGTCATATCAATGCGGCACGACTTTCTAAGTTACATAAAGATGGTTATTTAAATGCGTTCGTGTCACGACCCGAAGGTACGGGACGTGACCGGCACTTAAATTACGAAGCGTCTAGAGGCGCAACGTAATCTAAGTAAGCCGAAGCCCAGAAATCTAAACCATAAAAAGAAGATGTAAAGGAAAACATATAGGAAAATAAGTTTAAAAAAAACAAGATCAAATTTTCTCAAAATTTTCGGCAGAGTCTCCTTTGTAAAAACTGGCCCCAAACGGGTACAAACAAGTATAATATATAGAAACAATAAAAATGGCATCCCCAAGCGGGAGCTAGCTCTACGGCAACAGGCGGAAACTACCACACCATGGACAATAATATACAACGCAAAAGGGTGAGGCTCAAAACTCAAAAGAAAACAAATCCACCAGATACTATAATAATACAAGCGCGACTCTAAGGTCGAAATAAACAACTGGTCCTTTAAACTATCAAGTAACACATGTTTGGTTGATGGAGCTTACTAGATATCAATGAAATAATAAAAGTACAATGGCGGTCCTGATACAAGTGAACCAACCTTCCAAGCAAATCACCCTAAATGAAATAATGTGCCAGCCAACTGCCAAGGAAACCTGTACATCGAACCTGTAATAAAATTTGGCACAACGGGGGTGAGTTGCCAACTCGTGAGTAGAAGATATCTGCGAAAAGAAATCCAATGCACGACGCTATCCTAGGTCATAATAATATACTAATATATTACTAGTCCTCTAGTAATGGCAGGGTAATAAACTACGTGTAAGTGCAATTGCTCCGTGCTCGTGTCAGTGCCTCAAATAGTAATATGTCCTGTGAATGAGTTGTAAGTGCACGGCGGCGCCCCGGCCGTCAATCCGACGCCAGAATGCGGAAGCGGTGATTTACTTTAACTTTTCAAACCGACACCACCGCGCACTATATACCCGGATCGTGCCATTAAACAAGTCCTAGATATCTACAAGATGGGGAAGTGAGATATACCGAGTGATCCGAGTCCTCCGGTCTTCTCGTCGTCGTCCCGATCTCCGGCGGAATGTCCGGTCTCTACCTCCTCGCCGGAAGCGCACCACGTCACCTGCTTCTTTTACGGGCTCCCACCTTTATACCGAGGCAACTCGGGCACGAAGTTGGCGAGCTGACGTGCCCAAGGTTTGCTGTAGAATGTGTAGTGCTCATGTCTCATTTCGGGGTAGTGGATGTTGCCTTTTGGTGGAAGGATGAACCATGGAGTTTTACTTGGGAATTTTGGTGAAGAAATATGACATGAGATCAACCAAGAACCCCCACTCAAAATGGGACAGCCCCCTTGCTATCAATAGCCGGCCATGCTTATGGTGGTGGGGTGAGAATGGAATGGAGTGAGGAAATAATCCCATGGGACAAGAATAATGCAAGGTAGAGTGTAAAAAGGGAAAAAGGCAAGTCTCACATCAAACATCATAACCCTTCATCATCAACAAGCATGATAACAAACAAAGACCAACACTCCACCACAACCATCATGAAACCACAAGTCAAGCCATCATGGTCAAAAGAAGTCAAATGATGGTGCAAGTATCATGATACAATAATATGCAAAGACCCCCTTCCAAATTGCTTATTTTCACAAATGCAAATAAGCCCTCCTCCACCAATCTTCGGCCAAAGAAAGATACAAAGAAAAATGGCCGAAACGGAAAGCAAACTGGCAACTCCAGAAAACTGGTCCCGTAATAAATTACAGGAAAACCCCGATACTGTGTATACACACCCGCATCTGTATTCCGACCGAATACAAATGCAATGAGACAAAATCTACACTGTACTATACTAGGATCCGGCTTAAACCAAAGCCGGCTAGTATTATCCGTCCGATCTTGATCCGTGCAATTCCGTACGTATCTTATCGAACCCTGCCATATCTCCATACGGCCTCTTCAGCATTTCGCCCGAAACTTGAGCAACTGAATGTGGGGGACTCTAAAGACTCGTCAACACCTTGGTTGTGGATTTAACCACTAGCACGTCATAGGTATAAGCCAATACGTGACGGGTTACCAGGTATTGACCAAAAGGGACATCGATGAGCGAACTCATCCTGACACCCTACTGAGCCTATCAGTGACAATATCCGTACAGTCCGGTCCGTTCGTCTATGAGCATAGCATGGCGGGCCTAGGGGGTTGGTAAAAGTCAGACCCCCAAAAGCGGTACAAGTCGTGTCAGAGATCAGCCCAGAACACCCTGAGATACTACTGGAATACCTACCAGTAAATCTCCTGCCTTGGCCAAGGACTTTTCATGTTCTGGCTCTCCTAGACACAGCGCGACCTCACCCCCAATACCGGGAGAGACGAACTCCCGAAGATCCGCTCACTGCCTCCATATGGCTCGGGACTGTACCCAACTAAAACCTGTTTGCACGTCTTCTTTAATCGTGGTAGGGTAGTAATCAAAGTACAGTGGGAACTCACACGAGACAAATGACGATCCTCAGGTCGATGAACTAACCTGTACACATGTCACTAGGGAACTGTTATCTGACATCAGGTATAAGACCAACTAGCATGTTCCCGGCGAGTCCTGTCCGGTGTACTCATAACCCAATGAGCACCTGTATACATCTTAGGTGAACCAACTGACACCAGTGGCTTGTGAGACCGGCCACCGCCCCTTGTCGGGGTCTCGACTGTATACACTAGTCTACTCTGGAGTATCGATGCCCTGTCTCGAAACTCCCATGACTAGGGACCTTTTAAGGATGTGCTTATAGACCACCAGCTCTCACGTATATGATCGCCCTCATACTGCTGGCAGTCAAGCATAAATTCTAGGGGCTCTATCAACGTGTAATAGCGACCTGTCAGGTCACCTAAAGCAGTACACGATGATAAAGATAAATCAGATAGCATACTATCATCTTGAGTAAGACCGTCCTACCGGGATAGGTCCTCCCTCACCCATTGCAATCACGTGCCTGTGATCCAATAATTGACTCTGAGGGCTCTATCTCCAACAACTTGCACTCAAGGCTAATTATTGCGATGTCGCATACTCACAGCCCGTGTGATACCGAACACCCAACTCCTCTACTTGTCAGTCTCACAAAGCTCGTTTGCGAAACTATTGCGTTCGAGGAATAGCCTCAGTGAGTGGATCCGCTTTGATGTTTCCTTCGATGTCTCTCTATATCTCAAGTTCGCGGAGAAAGCCATCTCCCGAAATGAGCAATACCTGTCTTAGAATGTCTGGATGTCTGATGGGACCTAGCTCATAAATGAACTCCAAATCCAAACTTCTTAGACTGTATCGTCAACTGAACTTAATCAGTATCCTGCGCCATGCCTCCCTCAATATTGCCTTGGACCACCTGTCCAAAATACTGCCCCTCGTCAGAAGGAAAACTATAACTCTGACAACCTCCTTGTCGTCCAGGTCACCTTGGAAGCCTGGAATGATAACTGTCTCCCGAATGAGGCTGTCGTTATCATATCCCTAGAACATCCAATTATGTTCTAAAACTGCTTCCGACTATTTCTCCAGGATTGGATCAATATCAACTTATTGCACCTACCGCAAAAACAACATCTGGTGTGGTACTTGACATCTCATGATTGACTCAATTGCCTAAGCAAGTGATCTGCCAATCATGCACATCCCTCTCCACTTTAGTCTGTAAAACACCTTTAGAGAGGGTGACTCCATCACCTGCAGGTACACTACCGTGCCAGGAGTCGTCCATTCTAAATACTCTTAGAATGCTGTCTAAGTACCCTTAATTGGGAAACCACCCAAATCTAGATCTAAAACCATAGATCTAGTAACCAGTATGTCTGATATAATGTCCAAGTCCCATGTGGAGAAAACACTGTGTGACGACCAAAGTATAACCGATCGTAGTATAGGAATATCACTTCCTACTCTGTGTATGTCATCCAAATACCAGGACATCACACCCTACTACCTTCTCAACAGATGCATCCCCTATTCTAATGAAGTCAAACCTATGACTGTCACATCAGAAAATGACGATCTATCTCCGCTATATCTGCTTTAGTCTACAAATAGACATAAGCCACTTGTCCACCAATGCTTCCGCTGCTCCCACTGACTACGACAACCCTCTGGCAGAGTCATATAGACGTACACTTCTAAAGCTAGTTCAGAACGACGCTATACTCATCCTCCTGCCGGGTCTCACAGCCTGGAACAACAGCAATGGCAAGTCTGGGTAAACAAGAACTTCCCTGTCACCGTCCTTGAGGCTACCGGAGTACCTCTCGGGTGCATGAAGTTACCCACTGATTGATCTTAAAATTCACAGACTGTGTAAGTAAAACAACTCAAATGATCCCTGATAATGGTGCCATTTGATTGTTATAAATTTCCTGTTTGTGTAACTCGAATAAAGCGAATGAGTTTCAATGTGTCGGTAATATTGAATAAAATTCACAATCAAAAAATTATATTTGACCGCAATCAATTACGGTGTCGGTTGTAGATCGTAAGCGAGTGCGGATCGTCCACAGGGATTGTGCGATTCGTTTCTATATTTAATTTGTTTGAATTGAAAAGTTAATCGAAAAGAAAACAAAACATGATTCAATATTTTATCGATTGATTCGGGTGTCACTAATCTAATCAAGAATCAAGAAATGATAAACAATCAAGAATCGGGTTTCGATGATATTTCCAATCAAATGTCAAGAATCTAAATGAGGCTCGTAGGAATCGATCGGATCTATAGACGTGATGTAATCTCAAGATTTCGTGTTCTTGTCCTTCGAAGGATTGATACTAGATCGATGATGATCGATGAGAGTTAGGGCTTTCTTGATGAAACTAGGGTTTCATCGTTTAACCCTTGTTCTTTCGTAGATATTATTCACATTCTAGCCTCTAGCAATTTCAAGAAACGATCGTAACTCCCCAATCTCGAGCGATATCAATCAAGAAAGCATCGCAACGAATTGGGTCGTCGATTCTTGAACTTGCTAGGGTTTACAAAACTCGTAGGACTCAAGAATCGATTTCAGATATATTACATCATCATTCTATTGATCGTCTCGACTCCTCGACGAGCGGAGTATTACTCAAACATCACAACCAGATTTACAACTAGAAATTTAGATTGAATCATGATGCAAGAATTTAAAGAAAACAAGATAAAAGAATATCACCTTTTATTTATATCAACAATTTGATTATATTCGCTCAAGAACTACAAGAGGAAGAACTAAATTGTCGATTTGGCGTCGCTCGGCTCCGTGAGTCGCGGATCAGCTTGGAGCACTTGCTCTGTTGAAGATCGGCTTGGCTCATAAAAGGTTGCAAGGCTTCTTGCTTGATGGGGTACTCGGGATCTTGGTTTTTGATTGGAATTAGGGTTAGGGTTTCACACAAGTCCTCTCACTAGACTTGTGGAAGAAGATGAAGAGAGTGAATGGATCTAGATTGATACTAAAATTGGCTAAAGATGATCCTAGTCAAGGATTTTTCCAAGATAAGAGATATGATCTACAAGTGAGCCTAGGGTCTTATTTATAGATCTCCCAAACCCTAGGTCTAGGTTTGAATTTACAATTCCCTCCAAAAGTTTGTTGAGGCTTCTAGAAGGAGTTTGTTAGGCTTTAGCTTAGGGTTTAAGCTAGGGTTTAGGGAGAAGTTTCTAGAATGATAGGCTAGTTTAGTGTTGATTCCAAAGCTTGCTGATCTGGCAGAAGTCTCTGGAGTCTTCTGGAATTTGACATGTCTTTCTGAAGTCTGGACCCTGAGATAAGAATTTTGCACCAAATTTGGCTAACTAAATCCTTAGACCCACCGTGGATCCGCGGCGCAAGCAGGCTCCTGCCGCGGATCCGCGACACTTTGTGGGGCTTGGGCCTTAGGCTTTCAGGTGTGGTCTTGGGATGCCATTTGGGGATTTATCTGATATGTTGAATTTTATTTGTCCCTTTGGATTGATACCAGAACTGAAATCATTGAGTTGGCGTAATCGGTACCGTATAAATTTTGGCCTTTCTTCTGGATTTTCCTGCACAGATCTCAAAACAAGTGTTGCGCAATATAGGGATGATGCGATGCCATGAAATGCAGTCAATTTCCTTTATAGTGTCGGTTTTATAGTCTTATACATGCAATCTGATATTTTGCGACAGTTTTGCTAATATGTGAAATATGAATACCGTACACTTCTAAATGAATGCAAATGATGAGGAAATTGCCGGCGGAAATATGCAATATTTTCGACTAATCAAATTCCCCAAACTTAATTTCGATCGTCTCGAGCGAACTGTTTTATTAAAAAAAGAAGGAGAAAATAAAGAAAGAGAAAAACTAACTAGCACACTTTCGTAGGCAACTCGATTGCACTGAGCACGTGCAATAAGCCTTTAAACCTCTAGGTGTCCCTAGTAGGAGGAGTGTTGTCTCCTGAGGGTTTTCAGCGGATTGCACCCACAAAATCCAATAATAAAAGAAAGATCATGAATATTACATTTAAAGAAAAGAATTGTAAAAGAAAAGCTTTGAAAATTAGGGTTTCCAACTAAGCTAGTTTTTCGGTTGTCATGATCCCTATCTTAATGGTTATGAAAAGATGTTAGAAATCACGTCCTCCCTCAATAAAACATCGTCTTATTCTTCATTCCTATCTTTCTTCCAAACATCGATCATATAACCCTGCGTATGTGTAAAGACATCCCTACACCCGGAGAATTCAATTCAAGCTATCATACTCTTGCCCATCAGCCTCAGTACTTTTTTAATTAATGAACATTTAGATGAGATTGCTCACACACTTTCATGCGACCGTTAATACTTCTTAAGGTACTAACCGACCGATTACTCCTGTGCTTGCTTACTCGGTGTGTTTTCCTCGTCTTGCACCACCTTAGGCATAGCAGTGACTCCCAGACCAGTTGGCCTTAGGGCACTAGGTGAAGAAGCACCCTCGCTATACATTTTTTATTGCCCTTGGTGATAACAAAACCAGTGTCCATTTTTCTCACCATTTTATATTTTTTATTCACTTTTTTTTCTTTTTATTTCCTTCATACATCGTCTTTAAGACAAGAGCATTTCAAGGTATCCTCTACTATCCCAGGCTTCAAGACGTATGTAAGTGCGAATAGCAGGGTATCAACGTTCAAAATGTTTGGCTTCTAGAATAGAAACTATTTTTCAGACTTATTTTTATCCTCAGATTAGTGACGTCTTTCATCTTACTAACCCTTGGGACAACGGCTCATAACTACTTATTACTAGTTCGTATAAGAAAACTTCTAATTTTCTTAGTTTTCTTAAATTTTTCTAATCTCATGGATGTAATTTTTTCACTATCTAAACTTTTATTATCTTATTTATGTACAAAAAAGGTTTTAAATATTAAAATATTTTTATATTTGAAATTTTTTTAAATTTTTATGGGTTTTGAAATTTTTTCAATTTTTATAGATTTTTAAAGAAATGTTTTGTGCTTATGCAAATGATATGCAAATGATGCAAAAATAAGCACAAACCTCCCCCAAACTTGTTTCCAACAGTGTCCTCACTGTTGCCAAATCGCTATATCTACAAAATATGTAAGCCTGGGGGGAATTATTAGCGGGGGCAAAATATATAAGTGAAGAACTTCCCCCAAACTTACTCTTTTCACTCACCTTCATTCAAAAGATGATGCAGTGATATACAGGATATGAAGGTGAGACGGAGGAATTTTAATCAAAATAAACTGGCTCATGTAAGAACAAGAGCTCCTCCGTGGGGTCAGTGGAAAAATACGGCTTTAGTCTATGTCCATTCACTTTGAAAAAGGTGCCGTTTTTAACATTTTCTACTTCTACTGCCCCGTGCGGGTATACAGACCGCACAACAAAAGGTCCCTTCCATCGAGATCGGAGCTTACCCGTGTGAAGGTGTAATCGTGAATCATAAAGAAGGACTTGTTGACCAGGTGAAAATGTTTTCCTCAAAATGTTTTTATCGTGAAAAACCTTAGTCCTATTCTTAGTGATTACAGCGTTATCATAAGCTTCATCGCGGAGTTCGCTTAGCTCATTAAGTTGCAGCTTCCGAAAGGTGCAAGCAAGGTTTAGATCAAAATTTATTTCTTTTATAGCCCACAATGCTTTATGCTCTATCTCGACGGGTAAATGACATGCTTTTCCAAACACTATCCTATATGGAGACATTCCTAGGTCGGTTTTATATGCAGTTCGGAATGCCCAAAGAGCATCCGTCAGTTTGGTCGACCAGTCTTTTCTATTTTTAGCAACAGTTTTCTCCAGGATAAGTTTGATTTGTCTGTTTGAGATTTCAGCCTGCCAGCTCGTTTGGGGATGATAGGGTGTAGAAAGTCGGTGGTTGATTGAGTATTTTCGCATCAGAGTCTCGAAAGACCTGTTGCAGAAATGTGTCCCATTATCGCTAATGATAGCGCGTGGGTGTCCAAATCGCGAGAAGATATTCTCTTTTAAGAACTTAATGACAACTTTCTTGTCATTAGTGCGACATGGAATGGCTTCTACCCACTTTGAGACATAATCAACCGCCAGCAGTATATACAAATTCCCAAAGGAGTTGGGAAAAGGACCCATAAAATCAATGCCCCAAACATCGAATATTTCAACAACCAAGATTGGTTGCTGAGGCATTTCATTCCTCTGGGATATTCTACCCGTGTACTGACACTGAGTACAGGTTTTGCAATGCTCAAATGCGTCCTTGAATAAGGTTGGCCAATAAAATCCACATTGCAAAACCTTCTCCGCTGTCTTTTTAGGACCGAAATGACCCCTACAGGCCTGATCATGACAAAAAGAAAGAACACTGTTGAACTCTTCTTTCGGGACACATCGGCGAATGATCTGATCAGGACAATACTTAAACAAGTATGGATCATCCCAGTAAAAGTGTTTTACTTGGGATAGAAAATGGTATTTGTCCTGTTTAGACCATTCGCTGGGTATCAGTCCCGTGACAAGATAGTTCACAATATCCCTGAACCATGGTTCATTGGATACGCTCAAGAGTTGTTCATCAGGGAACGAATCATTGATCGGCAGGGTCACAGGGGAAGAAATGATGCGTGAAAGATGGTCGGCTACTACGTTTTCACATCCTTTCTTATCTTTGATAACAAGATCAAATTCTTGTAACAGTAGGATCCAACGTATTAGTCAACCTTTTGCATCTTTCTTTGCCAGAAGATGTTTTAAAGCGGAATGGTCAGTATACACAACTATAGGTGAGCCAATTAAGTAAGGCCTGAATTTTTCTAATGCAAATACAACCGCTAAAAGTTCTTTTTCTGTGGTTGTATAATTGATTTACGCATCATTCAGGGTCTTACTTGCATAGTATATCACATGTGGCATCTTTTCGATGTGCTGTCATAAGACTGCACTTACTGCAAAATCAGATGCGTCATACATCAGCTCACAGGGGTAGTCCCAGTTTGGAGATGATAAAACGGGGGCTGAAGTGAGTGAGTGTTTAAGTGAGTCGAAAGTTGTCTCGCAGTCCGAGTCAAAGTGGAAGGTCGTATCCTTGGCCAGGAGAAGAGTTAAAGGTCTAGAAATTTTGCTAAAGTCCTTAATGAATCTCCTATAAAAGCCCGCATGGCCAAGGAAAGATCGAATATCTTTGACACTTTTGGGATGTGGGAGGTTTTGAATGACATCTATCTTAGCTCTGTCAACCTCAATGTCTTTCTGTGAAATGACATGTCCAAGTACTATTCCTTCTTGGACCATAAAATGGCATTTTTCCCAGTTCAAAGTCAAGTTCTTCTCTTTGCAACGAGTAAGAACAGCGTCAAGATTCGCTAGGCAATTAGAAAAAGAGTCTCCAAAAATCGAGAAATCGTCCATAAAGATCTCCAGAAAATTCTCTACCATATCAGAGAATATCCCCATCATACACCGCTGAAAGGTAGCGGGAGCATTGCATAGCCCAAAGGGTATGCGACTGTAAGCAAAGGTACCAAAAGGACAAGTAAAAGTGGTTTTATCTTGATCCTTTTTGGCGATGGGGACCTGATTATAGCCTGAGTATCCGTCCATAAAACAATAATACTCTCGTCCCGCTAAGCGTTCCAGCATCTGATCAATGAATGGTAGAGGAAAGTGGTCTTTCCTCGTGGCAGCATTGAGTTTTCTATAATCGATACATACACGCCACCCAGTTTGGGCACGTGTCTGAATCAACTCATTTGTCTTATTGGTTATAACAGTGATGCCGGATTTCTTAGGAACAACAAGTGTAGGACTCACCCACTGGCTATCGGAGATGGGGTATATAATACCATTATCTAAGCATTTGACGATCTCTTTCATTACAGCTTCCTTCATGACGGGATTTAACCGTCTCTGTGGTTCTCGGGTTGGTCTGGCATCATCCATCACATGTATATGATGTTCAACTATCATGGGACTAATCCCTTTGATGTCCGCCATACTCCAACCAAACGCCTCTTTGTTAGATCTCAATACCGATAAAAGTGCATTCTCTTGCTCTGATTCAAGAGAAGCGGATATGATAACCGGTAAAGACTCATTCTCACCTAGATATGCATATTTAAGGTGAGAAGGTAAAATTTTGAGATCTAATTCGGGCGGAGAAATGATAGAAGGAGGGATCATTGAGTGATTCTTGGAGTTACAAAGAAGCTCAGAGCCTGTGAAAGATACAGACTCGGGTGGAGAAAAGTCAGAAGTGCAGGACTCAAGTGTAGGTAAAGTGTCCTCACTAAGATCTTGTGTGAAATCAAACAGAGATGTGGTAATGTCGTCGAGATAAGTAAAGAAAAGTTCCTCAGCTCCACAGCTATCGGGAGCGATCTCATGGACAGAGCACACATCTAAAATATGAGCAGAGGGTTCTGATGGCTGACTTCCAACTTTGTAGATATTTAGTTCAATGGTCATATTTCCAAATGATAAGTTCATTGAACCATTTCTACAGTTTATAACAGCGTTGGAAGTGGCAAGGAAAGGACGACCCAGAATCACCGGAATTTGGCCCCGGGGGTTTGCTACAGGCTGTGTGTCGAGCACAATGAAGTCTACAGGGAAAACAAATTCCCCGACCTTTATCAACACATCCTCTAATTCACCCCTTGGTTTGGTGATAGATCGGTCTGCCATCTGGAGAGTACAGTGAGCAGGTTTCAGCTCTCCAATCCCTAATTGCTCATAGACAGAATATGGAAGGAGGTTAACACTTGCGCCAAGGTCTAACAGAGCACGATTTATGTTTTTACCCCCAATCGAAATCGATATTGTAAGACATCCTGGGTCCTTTCGTTTCTTTGGTAGCTGGGGAATAAAAGCAGTGCTGATATTATTAGCCATAAAGACCTTCTTCGGCACTTGAGTCTTCCTCTTCCTAGTGCACAAGTCCTTAAGAATTTTCGCATAAGCGGGGACTTGTTGAATTGCATTTAGGAGAGGGGTGTTGATGTTAACCTGTTTGAACATTTCCATAATTTTCTCCATATGAGGACTCGTTCTATTACCCCTTAACCGGTTCGGGTAAGGAGCTTTCACAATAAGCGCAGGGTCCATCATAGGAGAAGAAAGAGGGGGTAGACGCGGTCCCAAAAGAGGTATGGGGACCGTCTGTGGAGAACTATAAGGGTTGGGTTCAGTGTCGAGCCTAATGGGAAATGGAGAATAGGCTCGCGAGAAGGTGGTGTGGTAGAAGAAGAAGGATCAGAAGGAGAAGTGTGTGTGTGTGGAAAGGTCTCAGCCGTGGTGTTGATATGATTTTTAGTATCATCAATACCTTCCCCGACATGATTGTTCAGCACTCTTCCCGATCTCAACGTTGTGATGGAATTTACATTGTAATGCCCAGGATTCTGTAAGGGTTGAGAGGGAAGTTTCCCTTTTCTCTCGCACACATTTCGGCTTTTAGGCGTGCGATTTCAGCTTCCATCGATCTGATACTCTCAGCTTGGGATGCTGAGTTTTTCTTTATCTTACTGACGGAAGATCTAACCTCAGTCGAAACCTCTATGAAATTTGATAAAAGTGATTTCATGGTTTGAGTGAATTGAGAGAATTCATCATAACAGGTCATAGGATTAGACTGTGCAGGAGTGTTGACCTGATTTTGGAAGTTTTGTGACTGATAGGGGTGCTGAGTGAGTTGAAGGGGTTGCTGTTGTGGTGGAGAAAGAGCCCTTTGAAAATTATTCGTGTTTGGAACCGTGTTTTGAGATTGGTTTTGGTTCCAAGAAAAATTCGGGTGATTCCTCCAACCCTGATTGTATGTGGAAGAATATGTATCGTTTCGAGGTCTTTGAAATGCGGCATTAGAATGCTCGTGACCTTGAAACGCAGAGTTTAATGGGCATTCTTCCGTTAAATGAGACGGATCAGAACAGCACCTACAAACAGTTTTGGGGAGCGATATTGGGTTTAGGGAGGCTGCTGCAAATTTGTGTTCCATAGCGTCGAGCTTCTTTTGCATTGCTGCCATCTCAGCTCGAATACCTATGGACACATCTATTTGGTGTACGCCACCCCTATTCAATGGTTGGGTTGCACTCTCCCACTGTAGTGATTTTTCAGCGAACTCTTCTAAATACTTCCAAGCTTCCCCATCATCTTTGGTCATAAAAGTGCCTTGACACATGTTTTCAAGGCTCTGTTTAGTGTTTGGGTTAATGCCCTCATAAATGATTCGGCACAATTCCCATCTCGGGATGCCATGATGAGGACATTGAACCAATAGATCCTTGAAACGTTCAAAGCATTTTGAAAATGGTTCAGTAGGGAGCTGGGCAAATTGATTCAGTTCGCTACGGATTCGAGCTGTCTTTTGTATTGGGTAAAATTTCTTAAGGAATGCAGCGACGAATTCTTCCCAATTCGTAATAGAGTGTGCGGTAGTGTTATATAGCCACTTCTCGGCTATATTGCACAATGTAAATGGAAGAAGTCGTAGACGCATCGCATCCACTGAAAGTTGTGACATACCCATCATTGCGCATACGTTTTCAAATTTGGTAATGAAAACGTAAGCGTCCTCAGTCTCGAGTCCGTGGAATTTGGGTAAAAGATTGATATACTGGGGCTTAATCTCAAAGTTATCCCCGTTGGCTGGTGGTGTGGATAAGCAGGTCGAAAGAGGACCTCGAATAGGGTAGCACCTCTCCTGGAGAGAAATGCGGGGTGGATTCTGCGCACCAACGAACGGCGGCAGATTAGGGTTAAAGAAGTTTGATGGATTCGGATCCATCGGTGTGGGTGTGGTAGTGGGTAAAGGAAAGGTAAATGGAGAAATATCGACTTCGGAGTCGATAAAGGGTACGCGGACTAAACGGGAACTAGAATCCCGTGTCCAGCCTATCTTGTACTAAAAAGGGTTAGTACAAGTGGCAGCGTTGACTTATAATTAGGGGTAATGAATGAATGCAGTGCTTGCTTTGAAAAAGGGACGGATTTTGAAAAAATGATGCGACACAACAAATGCAACACACAAACCCTAGAATCTAGTGGTCACCTAGGTCCGGCTCTAGACCGCTCCTAACTGCCAAAAGTCAAGTCGCAGGATAGAATCCTCCACTGCCTCTTTGTCCCCCTGTGGCCGGATAAGTGCCAGGTAAGTGGAAAGGTACTCCACTACATAAGTAGTGGGCCTAATTAAAAACCACTAGCCTTATACACACTCGCCTTAGGCACCACAAGAAAACGCGGATAAGCAATGAATTACCCACGGCCTTCTCTTGTCCTAATTGAGCGCGACAGTCCTTAGAGTCATCTCTAGATTTCTTTTAGTTAATGAGGGTCAATACGGATGCAAGTTTTGTGATTTTCGGGGCCTAGGAAGGGTAATGAAATCCCCACCTAATTTGGATTTGGCCGTGCCCCTTAATATCCGTATTAGAATGCAAACAACCAAGAAACAAAATCACGCACAAATTTAATTTTGCTTTTTGCGGCGCTGCGATTATTTGCAAAGAATCCTGCAGAAAATTGTTAGTTGGAGCTAAAAAGAGGAGAGAGGAAAAGGTAAGAAATCACCTGAAGCAAAATTGTACAGAGAACCCTCCAAGAGGCCGCGGTTCCGCCGCGAATCTCTCCTTATGCCGCGCTTCCGCGGTTGAACGATGGGATCACTGCACAAACTTTTCAGGGAATGTTCCTGTTCACTTCCCCTATCCTCTGGTATATTCCAAAAATTTTCTTCAATTTCCAAACAGCTCCAGATTTCCTTGCAATGAACCACAACAAATCGTTTAGGGTTTGCACGAATTTTGATCTCAAAATAACAATGGAATAATTCTTTCAATTCAAACTATAATATGAAACAAATTAGCGCGCGATCCCCGGCAACGGCGCCATTTGATTGATCTTAAAATTCACAGACTGTGTAAGTAAAACAACTCAAATGATCCCTGATAACGGTGCCATTTGATTGTTATAAATTTCCTGTTTGTGTAAATCGAATAAAGCAAATGAGTTTCAATGTGTCGGTAATATTGAATAAAATTCACAATCAAAGAATTATATTTGACCGCAATCAATTACGGTGTCGGTTGTAGATTGTAAGCGAGTGCGGATCGTCCACAGGGATTGTGCGATTCGTTTCTATATTTAATTTATTTGAATTGAAAAGTTAATCGAAAAGAAAAGAAAACATGATTCAAGATTTTATCGATTGATTCAGGTGTCACTAATCTAATCAAGAATCAAGAAATGATAAACAATCAAGAATCGGGTTTCGATGATATTTCCAATCAAATGTCAAGAATCTAAATGAGGCTCGTAGGAATCGATCGGATCTATAGACGTGATATAATCTCAAGATTTCGTGTTCTTGTCCTTCGAAGGATTGATACTAGATCGATGATGATCGATGAGAGTTAGGGCTTTCTTGATGAAACTAGGGTTTCATCGTTTAACCCTTGTTCCTTCGTAGATATCATTCACATTCTAGCCTCTAGCAATTTCAAGAAACGATCGTAACTCCCCAATCTTGAGCGATATCAATCAAGAAAGCATCGCAACGAATTGGGTCGTCGATTCTTGAACTTGCTAGGGTTTACAAAACTCGTAGGACTCAAGAATCGATTTCAGATATATTACATCATCATTCTATTGATCGTCTCGACTCCTCGACGAGCGGAGTATTACTCAAACATCACAACCAGATTTACAACTAGAAATTTAGATTGAATCATGATGCAAGAATTTAAAGAAAACAAGATAAAAGAATATCACCTTTTATTTATATCAACAATTTGATTACAGTCGCTCAAGAACTACAAGAGGAAGAACTAAATTGTCAATTTTGCGTCGCTCGGCTCCGTGAGTCGCGGATCGGCTTGGACCACTTGCTCTGTTGAAGATCGGCTTGGCTCATAAAAGGTTGCAAGGCTTCTTGCTTGATGGGGTACTCGGGATCTTGGCTTTTGATTGGAATTAGGGTTAGGGTTTCACACAAGTCCTCTCACTAGACTTGTGGAAGAAGATGAAGAGAGTGAATGGATCTAGATTGATACTAAAATTGGCTAAAGATGATCCTAGTCAAGGATTTTTCCAAGATAAGAGATATGATCTACAAGTGAGCCTAGGGTCTTATTTATAGATCTCCGAAACCCTAGGTCTAGGATTGAATTTACAATTCCCTCCAAAAGTTTGTTGAGGCTTCTAGAAGGAGTTTGCTAGGCTTTAGCTTAGGGTTTAAGCTAGGGTTTAGGGAGAAGTTTCTAGAATGATAGGCTAGTTTAGTGTTGATTCCAAAGCTTGCTGATCTGGCAGAAGTCTCTGGAGTCTTCTGGAATTTGACATGTCTTTCTGAAGTCTGGACCCTGAGATAAGAATTTTGCACCAAATTTGGGAAGCTAAATCCTTGGACACACCGCGGATCCGCGGCGCTAGCAGGCTCCTGCCGCGGATCCGCGGCTTTGTGGGGCTTGGGCCTTGGGCTTTCAGGTGTGGTCTTGGGATGCCATTTGGGGATTTATCTAATATGTTGAATTTTATTTGTCCCTTTGGATTGATACCAGAACTGAAATCATTGAGTTGGCGTAATCGGTACCGTATAAATTTTGGCCTTTCTTCTGGATTTTCCTGCACAGATCTCAAAACAAGTGTTGCACAATATAGGGATGATGCGATGCCATGAAATGCAGTCAATTTCCTTTATAGTGTCGGTTTTATAGTCTTATACATGCAATCTGATATTTTGCGACAGTTTTACTAATATGTGAAATATGAATACCGTACACTTCTAAATGAATGCAAATGATGAGGAAATTGCCGGCTGAAATATGCAATATTTTCGACTAATCACCCACCTTATCTGCGGAGTGGCCAATGGAATGTCAAACCAGATTGAATCTTTAGTTTCCTATCAAATCTTCAGTAATCGTTTGTGGTTCTGGAATCACTTCCAGTTCTACCATACTCCCACTACTGTTTTCTGAAAAAATCTATTTTTATTAAAACTATGGAGAGTCTAGAACAATATCGCTATTGTTCTTCCAGATGGTAGAAAATCAACCCTCGTCATAGCCTGGGTCAACCCACAAACTGCCATTACAGAAACGTGCCTTGAGTTGTCCAGTGTCTGGTTTTAATCATAATCCAGACAACTCCCCGTACCTTAACATCGTTAAGATATGAACTGTTCTATATCTAATATAGAAACAGAGGCACTGATTTAATTGAACCAGATTCAAATCATGCAGCTGTCTCCAGTGCATGTCAAGTAAATGGAGTGAGGCCGATCAGCATTACTCAACTTAGGATTGCTTCCAATTACGAGTAATCTGAAAGAGAAGCAAGTTCTCTTAATCATTACTATCACTTGAATACCATCCGCAAGTATCTACATCTTCGATCACCTTGAAGAACCCCGATAGGTGCAACATCTGGTTCTCTACTTTACTCTTATACCTATAACTTCTCAAAACGTGGACCCTGTGTTTCTACGAAACAACTGTCTAAGAACTAGAGAAGTCATAAGTAAACCGAATATAGTACGAGGACCAACCCCTCTGTCCTGATGGACCCTGGACAACATACAATACTCTGTATAAGTCCCTTGAGTCTGATAACTCATTCACTGTGTGTCGTAGGTTGAAAACTGTACTTATGGTTAAGAAGAATTACACCGCTGTTTAATGCTCCTTACCTAACCATCCACTGATATAGGTTAATGTCATAGACATAATTTCAAAAAGGTATATCTCACTCTATGAAAATAGACGTACAGATATATCAATTTGAAATTGGTGCATAACAGCGGATATTCAAAACCAAATATTTGCCGACCGGCAAACAGCCCAGGTGATTTCCTCAAATATCACCGATTACAACGAATCCCGATATAATGAGGATGATCACCTAATTCCCAATAACTTACTGCCACTCATCATCTATAAAACCATACAGATATGAGAATCATACCTGGTAAATACATACCCTGGAGTAAGGACTAATTGGGAAATCAGTTTTCTTTTAACAGTACACAGTGAAACTGAAACATTGAAATGTTTTGATGGGGTATTCTGGTATTCCTAGTAATGCCTCTTCCATTATCCAGATTCACAACTGTAACCGTATATCTCTTTCCCACCTCTCCAAATCCCTTTATATGTCTTTAGTCATTATCTTCTGCACACCCCTTTAGACCAAATGGTTTTCTTCCTTCCCTACCGTTCGGCACCAGCCTATGGTTTGGAGGAAGACTATCCAATAAGCATAATAGGTGTACTGTCCTAATCCTAGGAGCACTCGCAAAGCGAGAGAAGGTGAGGATAAAAGACTTCCGAATAAACCTTATTCCTATTTCTCCTGAACCAGAATCCATCCCCGAACTGGAACAAGTTCCTTTCGAGTTCGTATATAACCATACGATGGAATATCCAATAAACTGTGGATCTTCGTAGTGATACGGAGTGTCCTGGAGAAATACAAAGGTGAAGTGGGAGTGGTAAAGAAATACTTGGTTTGGTCGTGAATATCAGTCGCAATTTACTTTGCCCTCCTTCTAATCCCTTTCTTTGTCTTTACATAATACCTTCTGTACACCGATTAGGCTAATTGGTTTTCTTCATTCCCTACCGTTCGGCACCAGCCTAAGTTTTGGAAGAAGACTATCTAATTTGCGTAATAGGTGTACTATCTCCTAAATCAAGGAGTACTCGCAACTTGAGAGAAGGTAAAAGTAAAAGACAACTGAATAGTCCTATTCGTTTTCTCCAGAACCGGAAACCATCCTCGAATAAATTCCTTCGAGTTCGTATATAACCATACGATGGTTTTGTCCAATGGAAGTGGACGTTCGTAGTAATACAGGGTGTCCTGGAGAAAAGGGTAAAAGTAGGAGCGGCGATGAGGTGTGCAACTCTGACAATCCAAGTGTTTAAGAAGGTTCGGTTAATTTTGGTCACTGAGTCATAGTCTTAGGGTCGGGTCAATGGTCGCAGCCAAAGAGAGAGAGAAAAGAAACACTCAGCATGCACTCTAACCTAGATCAGAATGGTTACCAATTTATCTAATCTGGAGACCTCCCACTGTACCGTCAAATTCTCCTCCAAACCTGAAAGAAGAATTAGTCGGGATCACCCGAGGAGTAAACCAACTCATCAGTGGGAATCGGGATCCAACTATCATCGCATGATAACGTGACGGAATCCGCTCACGTCATCACACTCCAGAAGGTATGCACATATCTGGCAAGTTTCAGTTTCTTTAGAAACTCCCGATGTGATTTTTGCCCCATGCTCTTATGACCTTGGCGTGAGGTCAAAATATCATAAGTCACATGTCAAGTTCTACCCATCATTGTCCAAGTTAATTTGAACCCACCTGTACATACCCTTGACGTAGGCCAAAATAGTAGTACGACTGTCCCAAACCAACGCATCTATCTATGCAACAGCTAAATATCCGGCAGCTACCAATCACTATGCCTTAGCGTGAGGTCAAAATACATAGCTTGAATACTACCGAATATTTAACCGAAATGATGGAGGGCTACGAATGGTTTCTGGCGAAAACCTTTAACGTAATGAACTTGATATCATTGAAGGAACGGATAGCTTTTAAAATATAGTGACGAAAACCTTTGCTAAAGAGTCCACTCCCGGTGAAGGGATCTCGGCTCTTTCCCCGTAGAATGAGGTGCAGGATATTCCAACTGAATACCACGATGCAAAGCAAAAGTAAACGGCTATAGAGAAGTTATTGCCTTGACGCAAACTTCTGTCCAAGGGGTCACTCCCGGTGAAGGGATCTCGGCCCTTGCCTCGTCGACTGAGGAGCAGGATATTCCAACTGAATACCACGATGCATAACAAAAGTGAACGTCCTTGCAATAACAGCCTTTTGAAAAGTGTTCCAACAACATCAGATTAGGTTTGTTTATAACCTGCATTGATCCGAATCAACGCAGTCCCATCAATTGATCACACCACAAAGAACGAAAATATACTGATGTACGTATATGCTATCCGCATTCGCCATTGGGTCCCGTCATTACCCGTTAGGTTAGCTAACTGACGACAGAGCGGGGACTGGACTAGCGCGGATGCAAAACATATACAACATCTACTAGTATATATATAATATTTCGCTCAAGGCGTGATAAAATGCAACATCACAGAAATGTACAGCATCACAGAACAATACAGATATCTGGGATCCCCGGGTTTCACAGAGCCACTACTGAAACCCGACGTTCCCCTGGTCGTGTGGATAGCCTGTACAATGAAATCCTAGACCCCTACGGGCGCAGCAAGTTACCCGCCAAAACCTGAAGCGAGGCAGCCCCCTTCAGCAACATGAATGGACCACCCAGCACTTCACGGAATCCGGTAACTTGGGCACCCCTCCTAGGTCAACCAGTACCCCCTACGAGTGCGGCGAATAGCCCGCCAATTTTAGAGTGAAGCCCCCTCCTTCTCTATGCCATGAGATGCGGGCTTGTTGCCGTCTAGAATCCGGCTATCCGTGCACCCCACCTTGGGGTAATCCTAGTACAGAAAGTAAAATATACATACAACGGGTACATCGACCGCAACCTGGTCGTGCCCCAAAATAATAATACAAACAGGCAGTGACGGCAGTCCACATGTCGGACGCTCGTCCCGCAATATCAAATGTACATAATACAACAAAAACTGTACTAACATTGCATTCAGGCTATCCCCCATGACCAATCCGCAAATCACAGCACAATCACAGAACATCAACGTGAATGTCACGTTCGCAAATCCGTCTAACCGAGCTATAGCAGTTAGACAGGATTTACCGATCAAGTGACATTCACGGTCGCAGATATAATGTAAATACTGTGAACTAATGTGTTTAAAATATCCGATCGATCAAATTTTACCAAGTGGTCCCCCAAGCACTACTGTAGCACATGAAGAAATCTGGGCCCAAAAATTAACATTCCAAAAACCCTATTTTTAACCCAGAAAGCAACTGCAGAAATTTGATACATCAAGGAGATCATAGTGCGGCGGAACCGTGGCCCAAAGAGGGGTTTGGCCGCGGTTCCGCGCCCCATTAATCGAATCACTGTATGAAATTTCTCCAGAATGCGTAGAACTTCCAGTACATCACTTTTCAACAACCTGAAAAAAATTTCGAGCCAGAAAAAAATCGACAGAAAACTGATGCATGTGTTATGGGGTTTTCGGAACATTTGTTCGATCGGAAGTGTAAAACACATTAGACAAAGCTAGACTAGGTTAATGGCGAGGCTCTAATACCATTGTAAGTGCACGGCGGCGCCCCGGCCGTCATTCCGACGCCGGAATGCGGAAGCGGTGATTTACTTTAACTTTTCAAACCGGCACCACCGCGCACTATATACCCGGATCGTGCCATTAAACTAGTCCTAGCTATCTACAAGATGGGGAAGAGAGATATACCGAGTGATCCGAGTCCTCCGGTCTTCTCGTCGTCGTCCCAATCTCCCGCGGAATGTCCGGTCTCCACCTCCTCGCCGGAAGGGCACCTCGTCGCCTGCTTCTTTTACGGGCTCCCACCTCTATACCGAGGCAACTCGGGCACGAAGTTGGTGAGCCGACGTGCCCAAGGTTTACTGTAGAATGTGTAGTGCTCATGTCTCATTTCGGGATAGTGGATGTTGCCTTTTGGTGGAGGGATGAACCATGGAGTTTTACTTGGGAATTTTGGTGAAGAAATATGACATGAGATCAACCAAGAACCCCCACTCAAAATGCGACAGCCCCCTTGCTATCAATGGCCGGCCATGCTTATGGTGGTGGGGTGAGAATGGAATTGAGTGAGGAAATAATCCCATAGGACAGGAATAATGCAAGGTAGAGTGTAAAAAGGGAAAAAGGCAAGTCTTGCATCAAACATCATAACCCTTCATCATCAACAAGCATGATAACAAACAAAGACCAACACTCCACCACAACCATCATGAAACCACAAGTCAAGCCATCATGGTCAAAAGAAGTCAAATGATGGTGCAAGTATCATGATACAATAATATGCAAAGTCCCCCTTCCAAATTGCTTATTTGCACAAATGCAAATAAGCCCTCCTCCACCAATCTTCGGCCAATGAAAGATACAAAGAAAAATGGCCGAAACGGAAAGCAAACTGGCAACTCCAGAAAACTGGTCCCGTAATAAATTACAGGAAAACCCCGATACAGTGTATACACACCCGCATCTGTATTCCGACCGAATACAAATGCAATGAGATAAAATCTACACTGTACTATACTAGGATCCGGCTTAAACCAAAGCCGACTAGTATTATCCGTCCGATCCTGATCCGTGCAATGCCGCACATATCTGATCAAATCCTGCCATATCTCCATACGGCCTCTATAGCGTTTCGCCCGAAACTTGAGCAACTGAATGTGGGGGACTCTAAAGACTCGTCAACACCTTGGTTGTGGAATTAACCACTAGCACGTCAGAGGTATAAGCCAATACGTGACGGGCTACCAGGTATTGACCAAAAGGGACGTCGATGAGCGAACTCATCCTGACACCCTACTGAGCCTGTCAGTGACAATATCCGTACAGTCCGGTCCGTTCGTCTATGAGCATCGCATGGCGGGCCTAGGGGGTTGGTAAAAGTCAGACCCCCAAAAGCGGTACAAGTCGTGTCAGAGATCAGCCCAGAACACCCTGAGATACTACTAGAATACCTACCAGTAAATCTCCTGCCTTGGCCAAGGACTTTTCATGTTCTGGCTCTCCTAGACACAGCGCGACCTCACCCCCAATACCGGGATAGACGAACCCCCGAAGATCTGCTCACTGCCTCCATGTGGCTCGGGACTGTACCCAACTAAAACCTGTTTGCACGTCTACTTTGAGCGTGGTAGGGTAGTAATCAAAGTACAGTGGGAACTCACACGAGACAAATGACGATCCTCAGGTCGATTAACTAACCTGTAGACATGTCACCAGGGAACTGCTATCTGACATCAGGTATAAGACCAACTAGCATGTTCCCGGCGAGTCTTGTTCGGTGTACTCATAACCCAATGAGCACCTGTATACATCTTAGGTGAACCAACTGACACCAGTGGCTTGTGAGACCGGCCACCGCCCCTCATCGGGGTCCCGACTGTATACACTAGTCTACTCTGAAGTATCGATGCCCTGTCTCGAAACTCCCACGACTAGGGACCTTTTAAGGATGTGCTTATAGACTACCAGCTCTCACGTATATGATCGCCCTCATACTGCTGGCAGTCAAGCATAAATCCTAGGGGCTCTATCAACGTGTAATAGCGACCTGTCAGGTCACCTAAAGCAGTACACGATGATAAAGATAAACCAGATAGCATACTATCATCTTGAGTAAGATTGTCCTACCGGGATAGGTCCTCCCTCAACCATTGCAATCACGTGCCTGCGATCCAATAATTGACTCTGAGGGCACTATCTCCAACATGAGTATGCAGGCACTATGAATGTAAAACAATAAATCCTGAAATCTGGGTATTTCTGTATAAGAAATCTTTAACTTTTATCCTGGTAAAATTTGTATAGAAATCTGAAATATCATCGATGAAATCCATGGAAATCTGTGTCAAGCATCGACACAAAACACGTAAATCTCAAGTCTCAATATCTCATAGTCACAATATCTTATAGTCTGAATATCTCGGGATCCGTCAGTCCGGATCGGCCCGTATCATCAAATCTGACGACAACGGTCGGTATCCTCCGGATATGCGTCACGCCAGACATCACCGGTAGGTAGTCTTCCCCTGCCAGGCTCATCATCTACAACTCGATCTTCTTGCCCCGGGGTACCATACCGGGCTTACTATGTACCCGAGACGGTTCATCCACTCCTCGAATCGGGTCTCGAAATCCAGCAGAAAACATGAAATCTCATGGTGGACGACACATACATCACGAGAAAATCGCGACTTATATTTTAAAAGAGAAGGGGGGGAGAGAGAAGTTTTTATATATATTCTTGCGGTTTTCCCCAAAATCCAGAAATCTCATAGAAATCCAAAATTCCAAGATCATGAGTAAGTAAATAATAAGTATTGGCATAAGCCCCACCATACTGCATGATATCGTGAAAATGTGAATGCATGAAATGTCTAAGTAATAAATGCAGTGTCTAGACTAACACTTGAGAGTAATCACAATATTATGTTGATATAGCCTTTAGCTGATTCTACCAATAAAAGATAATATGTTCTAAAGTGTACGTGACATAGCAATTACCGATGATGATGTGTGTGAGCCGGCAAATAAGTGTACGTGGAATATGCGCATCATCGGTAATAGTACTGGTGTCCTAACAGGCAGAGTTTCATACGGACTAAAGAAGCATATGTATGAACATGCAACTGGATGATTACGATCTGAGTGTAAAGATGAATGCTTATTAACCACTCATTGGTAATATACATGTCTAACTACAACTAAATGACTCGAGCCTAAACCGGTATCTATCTAACCCCCTAAGAAACTAAACTAAAGGAACTAGTCGATCAGCAATAAGAATCCACCTAGGGTCAGAGTCCATATCTCTAATAGTCGGCGATCCAGCCTCAATAGCGTCACGTACGTAGTACGACTTTCTCGAATCAAGAGTGCAGATCAATCATCACATCTATGCCTCGTACAGTAAAATCCATCGTACGGCATCCCAATATCGGGGTAGGGTCAAGTATCACCTACGTACATCATCATTCGTATAATATCATCATCAAATAATGTCATGATCAAAGGTATTGTACTGTAATCGCATACATCCCAATATCATCAATCATATCTCATTGTCTGCGTACATATACATCGTCAATTGTTGCTCAGAAACATCATGTCATATATATCCTATCATAATCTGGTCACACATATATCATATCGCAATCAAGTCACACATATATCATATCATAACCAAGTCACATATATATCATATCGCAATCAAGTCACAGGTTACAGTCCGGGTTCTATTCTAGAGTCTCGTATATCTCAATGTCATCATCACCTATTATCGTTTATGTATACATATCCATTTTCTCATTTCCAACGATCCGCTAACATCATAACACGACTGTATAGCCAAGAGATCATGGCATCAAGCCTAGTTATATCGTCTCATCCCCATGTATCATATCACAACCTTATATCACGTATACATTTTGTGTTTATATATATATATACCTACACACAGTCCTATATATATACACATACACATATACACCAAGTCAAGTTTCTGTGTGTGCGAGTGTGTGTGTCTACCTGAAACCTACGAATCCCCTCCAAGACATTCATCCTCTGGTAAGGTCTTTCTAAATCAGTCTAGTCCAACCTAGAGTCATTAATAGGGTCCTACTCACCAAGAATCTAAGGTCACGTCTGACTTCCTAGTGACAATAAGTAATATTCCAATTCTACGTTTGCGGGGGTGCTAAACGCCATCCACCCGACTTCCCCCGTAGATATACATCTACTCACCAGGTCCTTATCTGCCGAAGACGATGTCGCCATCCTCTTCTTCATTGTCCGAAGTCCATGTGAGGGGTATGTATACACAAACATATATAATATCGTAAACTAAATCACGGAAAAAATCAAAATGACGTACGAAACGCGCATAGGTTAAAACCTATGACCCGCTCATGCAAAGAGCCAAATATCGCTCGATATCGACGTACAAACGCCGATTGATCGAGATAAAATACCAACAACAACTCGTAGTTTCAAAACTCATTATTTATAATATAAAACACGGTTTAAATCATCGAAACCTTAAAATCGATCAAATTGTCTGATTTCGTCAAAACCTAGAAAATGTCAATTTACCGTTTTACTTCAAAACTTGATGTTTAAATGAAACTAATGTTCATAATATTCATTAAATAACATAACTAGATTATGGAACCATCACCATATTTTTATCGCACTAATATATATTAAATACAAAATTCTAGTTTGCAAATTAGCCAAATTTAACACTTTTCGAGCCAAAAATTCACAATTCCACAATTAAACTTGATTTTGCACGTTTTAAATTGTTAAACCACTCCTTGATACCTTAAGGACGTGCTAAAACCCTAACTTTATATTTAATCCCGCATTTTAAATAAATTTTCAAAACCTAGTTTAATAAAAATAGCAATATTGTGACAATTTTAAAGTGAAAGCTAGAAATTTGTAATAAGATTATGTTTCACACTCAATTTACATATTAATCTACACACTAATACCACAAAACAATTTAAATGCAACAACTAGCAAATTTGCTACTAGATTAGGTTTAACATTTCCTAATATGTTAAACTAAAATTTTAGATCAATACCCAAGAATGAAAACCCTAATTTGATTTACTAACCCATTCTTGAATTTTTCAAGTTTCCAATTTGAACCTAAATTAAACACCAAATTCAATTAAATTGAAGTACTTAACCAACAATTACAACATAGGTAAAGATTTATACCTCACAAATCAAGAGATCAAACTTGAGATCTAGCCTGCCAAAATAGCCTCCATGCTCTAAGATCCAATCTAGAAAGGTCAAGAAATATGGGTTAAGGTTTAATTGGGAGCTTGTGAGGTTTTATTAGGATTTTGATGGATTTTTTTCTTTGGATTTGAGATGGAAATCAAGTGGAACTTGAAGGGGGCTGCCTCCTCATGAGCTCGGCCAGCACATGTAAGGAGAAGGGAAAAAGAATGAGGTGTGAAGATCAGTGTAGAAACTTCCCCCTTATAACATATATTAATTCCCTTCATTAAATTATTAATTTCCTTTCATATATGTTGCATGGAAAACAATGTTAAAGAGAGGGAAAAAGGGGGCTGCACAATTCGGCCAAGGCTAAGGAAAAAGGAGAGGGAGAAATGGGTGGAGTGGTGTAGAAACAACCATAATTAATACATCTCTTAATCTCTTTTCCATAATTATTTTTTTTTCTATTTTAAACTCTTTCCTAATTTTCTAGAACCCTCTTAGCAAACACATTTCATTTCAAACACCACATGTTACACTTTGATTTAATGTATCATGATACAAAAAACTTGTATTAACCCATTCTAAATTGTAATTTATACTAATTAAAAGCTTATGTTAATATATAAAAAAATAATTACTTAAGGAAAATATTTAGGTAAACTAATAATTTATAAGTGACTAAATAAATATCAATTACTACCAATTTTATAGTTAAAATAAGCATATTTAATTCTATATAAAAAAAATATTTATAGTTGAGTTTTATGGAAAATACGGTTTATTTTACCGAAAATCAGAAAATTCATTTAAAGGATTTTATTTATTTAATTATTTATTTATTTATTTTTAAAACGTTACAATCTTCCCCCATTTGAGAAATTCGGTTCCCAAATTTAAATTAAAACTCCCCCCAAT
This sequence comes from Agapanthus africanus, assembly GCA_030015575.1. NCBI lineage: Eukaryota > Viridiplantae > Streptophyta > Magnoliopsida > Asparagales > Amaryllidaceae > Agapanthus > Agapanthus africanus. Next base: position 342,097,958 of record CM057337.1, on the reverse strand, counting down.
TACTAAAAATCCAGCCAAAACACTTAAACCGTCGGGGCTCCGAAATCATCAATACATAACTAAAAATCAACTCCGTCAAGCATAACGCAATCATCGGAGTTATGGTGAAAATAAAATATCAAGCCCAATACGAAAACCAACATGAGGTACCTCAAAATTATAACTTATATATAGTGCGCATCATAGTAAAATCGTCCAACATCTGAATAAAGAAGCATGCAAAACCCCTTTTTAAAATCGCCGTGCGATGCACGTGTCACGGCATATGTAGCGGACGTTTATAAAAAAATTAGCTATATACACATATATCTTTTATTTAACCTATACGTCCCGCCTGGTTACTAAATCAATAGTAATGATTATAAAAACATACTGCTCAAACTGAAATAAATTCCCATCACATCATAAAATATCATGTGCGTCCGGTGCGCACTGAAATCGAAAACAAATACAGATGCCACGAATACGCACAGAAACAAAACTGAGTGCAACAAGTGTGCACCAAAAACATCTGTCAAGTGCAACGGGCGTGCACGACACTAATATCAGGTGCATCTAATCTGCACAAAACTCCGATTTAGTGTATCTGGTGTGCACAAAATCGCATCAAGTGCGCCAAGTGTGCGCAAGAATCTCAATCAAGTGCATATGGCGTAAAAAAAAACATACTCCGAATATCAAAATCGAACTCACGTAACGAAAAATTCATGAAAACTATGTCGAAGCATACGTCAAAATCATGTGCAACCCATATGCACGAGATCAAATCAACATCTCAAAATGTATAAAACCAAATCGAGTGCACTGGGTATGCACAAAACAATATCAATACAACTGATATATGAAACACGAATAAAGTCTAATGAATGTACACATAGGAAATACCAATCGTAGAATAAAATCCTCAAAATACCAAAATCCAAAAAACGGAAATATGAAATTCAAATCACCAAATCACAATTGTAAACACTATCGTCAATGTGTGCCTTTTCTATTGTCGACTGATTCGGACTCGTCTCTTCATCGCTGCTGACTGCGCTACCAACGGCTATGCTCATATCGAGAGTCTTCCATGTAATCTACCCCTTCACCTGATATCCGGACTGAGTTAAACTTTTCGATCGACTCATCAATATCCTATAATTCCCCGAGAGGTCAACACTCAGGTACAGTTTAAAAAATATCCAGTACATGCCCCAGCATCTGCAGACCAGCCGTAGAAGGGTAAACCCAAGCCCCACTAACGGCACTGCGGAACTGCCGTAAACCCTAAGCTTCAAAGGCGTTCTCATGGTCGTTATGTCGAGTTAGGGTTTCATTCTTCTAGAGGGTCCATAGAAATACCTGCATGTTCTTCCGAATACCTTAAACTTGGGAAAATGGGTTTCTGACAATCGTTCGAATCCTTTAACTTCGTATGGACGGCATGTGAATACCTTTTGTCCGCATGCTAAACAATGCTTCAATCCTCAAGAATAAATGATACCCTAAGGGTTATCGCATTCGAGCCGCAGCTCCCTCTGCCCGTGCGACCGTGGTAACAGAAATATCATCCGATATCGACGAAGATAGATCAAAGGAAGTAATAGAATATGGTGAAAAGAAATGTACATCCTAAGTTTCCTTAAGCAGAGTAGCGTATCATAAGTATGCCGCAGATCATACCGACGGTGCGTCACTCTACCTAGGTCACCTACTCCATCAACCAAGGGTCACCCTAGACTTATACAAAGGTTAAACCTAGCGCTCTGATACCAACTTTGTCATGACCCGAAGGTACGGAACGTGATCGGCACTTAAATTACGAAGCGTCTAGAGACGCAACGTAATCTAAGTAAGCCGAAGCCCAGAAATCTAAACCATAAAAAGAAGATGTAAAGGAAAACATATAGGAAAACAAGTTTAAAAAAAACAAGATCAAATTTTCTCAAAATTTTCGGCAGAGTCTCCTTTGTAAAAACTGGCCCCAAACGGATACAAACAAGTATAATATATAAAAACAATAAAAATGGCATCGCCAAGCGGGAGCTAGCTCTACGCCAACAGGCGGAAACAACCACACCATGCACAATAATATACAACGCCAAAGGGCGAGGCTCAAAACTCAAAAGAAAACAAATCCACTAGATACTATAATAATACAAGCGCGACTCTAAGGTCGAAATAAACAACTGGTCCTTTAAACTATCACGTAATACAAGTTAGGTTGATGGAGCTTACTAGATATCAATGAAATAATAAAAGTACAACGGCGGTCCTGGTACAAGTGAACCAACCTACCAAGCAAATCACCCTGAATGAAATGATGTGCCAGCCAACTGCCAAGGAAACCTGTACATCGAACCTGTAATAAAATTTGGCACAACGGGGGTGAGTTGCCAACTCGTGAGTAGAAGATATCTGCGAAAAGAAATCGAATGCACGACGCTATCCTAAGTCATAATAATATACTAATATATTACTAGTCCACTAGTAATGGCAGGGTAATAAACTACGTGTAAGTGCAAATGCTCCGTGCTCGTGTCAGTGCCTCAAATAAAAATATGTCCTGTGAATGATTATGCAGGCACTATGAATGTAAAACAATAAATCCTAAAATCTGGATATTTCTGTATAAGAAATCTTTAACTTTTATCCTGGTAAAATTTGTATAGAAATCTGAAATATCATCGATGAAATCCATGGAAATCCGTGTCAAACATCGACACAAAACACGTAAATCTCGAGTCTCATTACCTCATAGTCTCAATAACGCATAGTCTCAATATCTCGGGCTCCGTCAGTCCGGATCGGCCCGTATCATCAAATCTCACGACAGCGGTCGGTATCCTCCGGATATTGTAGGGTTCCTAGGCACACTAATGAGGTCTCACAAGGCATCAAGCATGCCAATTTCAAAAATTACAAGTGCCGAAAAACCCTAATACGGATCGTTAACTAGAGTTTAGGCGAAAAATGAAACTAGTTAACAACTTAACTAAAAGAAAGAGGCTACAACCTTTGTAGATCCGATTCTCCACCTCCATGGCTCCGTGATGAAGTCCCCTCGCTGTACAAATCGGATCCCAGACTCTAGCTTCGGCTTCATCGGAGAAATGGGCGGGCTAGGTCATCGACTACGATGCCGAAGATAATCTACGTCGAGGCATCACAAGATCAAGCTTCCACTTCACCAAGTCATGAAACTTGTGAAGAAAACATCCTTTACTACTTGGCAAGAGGTAGAGGATGAAGAAATAGGAGGTGGGTTCACTTTAGAATTGGATTTCTCACTCATTTCATCAAATCACCATTGATGGAATCAAGCTTCTTCATCTCGAAGAAGAAGAAGAAGAAGATAATTATCATAAGAATAATGAGAAAAATAGAAAAAAGATTATTCTTATCATAACTATAACCATGGTTAAGTGTAGAGAGGGAACTATGGTTAAGTGAAATGGTTAGAGTTAAGGATGAGACAAAATGGTCACTTTAGTCAAAGCTTCATGAAGCTTCATGAACAAACAAAGAAAGCCACCATTTTTCTCATTATCATTTCCATAATAAATAAATAAATAAATAGATATGAAAATTAAAACCCTAACCATTTAAATAACCATGGTTTAATCTTTACACAAATTCAAGTAAACATGTATCATCAAACATGATACATACAAGTGCACAAAACATGATACATACAAGTGCACAAAACTATATCACATATACAATGTGCACATCAAGTGAGAAAATCCATTTAAAGTGAACAAATATTAGTTAATGCAAAGTAATATATCAAATATATAATTATACATTAAATCATTAAATCAACACTTGATTTAACGATCCGGTCATATCGCATATGACCGACTAATATCCAATGTATCGGCTTATCGAATCAATCCTTGATTCGATAACTAGGTTATATCGCATACAACCAATCGATACATTCATCGCGAGAATAGAATACGGTATCACATACACGCATTATTCTCGGTCCCGCACACATCTCATATGCGCTCCTATTTCGTTTTGCTTGAGCCAAGAAACCTCTGTGTAGGACTCTAAAGACTCGTCAATACGCCGGCAGCAGGTGATGATCATATCAAACACCCACAAGCCGCAAGCGGTCTGCTAAACGTAACGGCCACCCGGGTATTGAGCGATCAGAAGATCGACGAGCAAGCTCGCTCATACTCCTATGAATCCAACCAGTAACACTTACCGTACAGTCCGGTCTGATCGTCTGATATGTCGCATATCTCGCCTAGGGGTGGTAAACGTCAGACCCCAATAGCTCGATAAGTCGTGTCGATATGAGGTCTATAACAGTTCGAGAAACTACAGGTAACACTTACCAGTAAATCTCAGCAACCCTGGCCAGGGATTTCCGGTTATATCCAATCGAACACAGCGCAACATCAACTCCCTATACCGGGAGAGACGAATCCCCTCCTATCGCTCATTGCCTCCATGTGATTCGGGACTGTACCCAAAAACCACCGTTTTGCACGCCCACTTGGACATGGTAAGGTGGAAATCAAAGCACAGTGGGAATCACACAAGACTCTATGACGATCTCGGGTCAACAGACTACTCTGTACCAGTGTCACCAGAGAACTGCCATCTGACGTAAGGTATAATACCATCTGGGAGTTCTCGGCGAGTCCGTCCAGTGTACCCAGTCTCCACTGAGCACCCGTATATCATCTCTGATGTCAAACACCAATGGATATGGGATCATCCATCGTCCATCTGTATGGGTCGAGAAGGTATACGCTAGTCTACTCTGGTATATCGATGCCCTTTCTCGATATACCCATGACTAGGGACCTTGAAGGATGTACTTATGGACTACCATGTCCCCACTAGTATGATCCGCATCATAGTCCAGGTAGTCAAGTACACATCCTAAGGGCTTTACCAACATGTAACAGAGAGACAATCAGTGTACACGTTAAGGTAAAGAGCAACCAGATAGCATACTATCATGTCGAGCAAGAAAGTCCTCCCTATATATGTCCAAGCATCCACTACAATATACATCCTATGTATAGTAATGGCCTCTAGGGCACACATATAACTAACAATCTCCCATTTGCACTAGGGCCATCTGTAGCAGTGGTTGTAGTATCTCATACTCAACCATCCCATAAAAGTCTCTATCTGGGAATAGGCCTTCGTGAGTGGATCCGCCGTGTTATCCTCTGAGTCTGCCCTCCTTACCTCGATCACCCTGGAGATCAACCATCTCCATGATCAGGTGATACTGCCTTAGAATATGTCTGGGACATTGTTGGGACCGGGGTTCCTGGGCCAAAGCCACACTTCCATTGTCACACAATGGGAGGAACTAAGTTCATCTCATGAACAAATATACATCCAGACTGCCTCTTTGGTAGCATCTTAAGTAGCGATGTATCGAGCCTTAATCGTCTAGTATGCCACGGTATCTAGCTTGGAACTCTTTCAACATACCGTCCCTTTACTGAGGGTAAAGACAATGCCTGTGACTGACATTCAGTCGTCCTTATCACTCTGGAACCCTTCCAGTGATTCTCCCCAAGATCGATTGATACCATCTCACTACAACTAGTGAGAATCCTAACATCCAATTAGATCTATCTCATAGATCCAAAATCCTGGATTTAGGAGGTATCACTTTGATCCTATATGGAGAATCATTGTGATAAGCGGAGATTGACCGAGCGTAGCATAGGAAACTCCTTCCCTATCAAGAGTATGTCATCCACGTACTTTACGAAGATCATCACCATACTCCCTACTACCTTTTTGTATATACAAGGTTCATCTACCATTTTGATGATGTCAAACTGTTTGACTAACACATCAAAACAGATGTTCCAACTCCGCGATACCTGCTTTATCCTATAAAGCATCTTGTACACGTTTCCGCTGCTCCCACTGTCTACGAAGCCCTCTGGCTGTGTACTTACAGACTCTCTTTTCTGAAACATCATTTAAGAAAAGCAGTCATGACACCCAACCGCCAGATATCGTAGTCATGGTATGAAGCCGTGGCAAGTAGGATCTAAATGGAAAATGTTTCATCATGATCCATACCTGGTTAATGATGCAAACCTTTAACAAGTCCAGCTTTGAAAGTCTCAACTTTTCCATGTACACCAAGTAATCTTCTCAAGATATACTTGCTCCTGATAGGGATTTAACCCTTCAGATAAAGCAACTAAAGTCCATACTTTGTTGGTGTATAAGGATTCCATCTCAGATCACTAAGCATCCAGCCATTCTTGTAGGGTTCCTAGGCACTCTCAAGAGGTCTCACAAGGCATCAACCATGCTAATTTCAAAATTTACGGTGCCGAGAAACCCTAGACTACGGATCGTTGGCTAGAAGTTTAGGCGAAACAACGAGCTAGTTAACAACTTAACTAAAGTGTAACGGAAATACAACCTTTTTAGATCCGGTGCTCCACCTCCATCGCTCCGTGATGATGTCTCCTCGCTGCGATCATCGGATCCCGGGCTCTAGTGTCGGCTTCATCGGAGAATGGACGGGCTAGGTCATCGACTACGACGCCGAAGATGATCTACGTCGAGGCATCACTAGATCAAGCTCCACCTTCACCAAGCCATGAAAACTTGTGAAGGAAACACCCTATACTACTTGGCAAGAGGTAGAGGATGAAGAAATAGGAAGTGGGTTCACTTTAGAATTGGATTTCTCACTCATTTTCATCAATCACCATTGATGGAATCAAGGTTCTTCATCCTGAAGAAGAAGAAGAAGAAGATGATAATATTATGATAAGTATTATGTAAAATGAATAATAAAATCAATACTTATCATATGCTAACCTTAGTTAGGTGTAGAGAATAGACTAGGGTTAAGTGGAATGGTTAGGGTTAAGCATGAGACAAAATGGTCACTAAGTCAAAGCTTTATGAAGCTTCATAATACAAACAAAGTTAGCAACCATTTTTCTCTTTATGCTTTTCATTTTCCATAAAGAATAAATCAATAAATAAATGCATAATAAGTGAATAAACAAAACCCTAACCACTCTCACAACCATGGTTTAATCTTTACAGAAATCCAAGTTAACATGTATCATCAAACATGACACAATCAAGTGCACAAAAGTATATCACATATACAACTTGTGCAATCCAAGTGAGAAAATCCATATAAAGTGAACCAATACTAGTTAATGCAAAGTAATATATCAAATATATAATTATACATTAAATCATCAAATCAACACTTGATTCAATGATCCGGTCATGTCGCACATAACCGACTAGTATCCAATGTATCGGCTTATCGAATCAATCCTTGATTCGATATCTAGGTTATATCGAATATAACCATTCGATACATTCATCGCGAGAATAGAATACGGTATCACATACACGCATTATTCTCGGTACCGCACATATCTCATATGCGCTCCTATTTCGTTTTGCTTGAGCCAGGAAACCTCTGTGTAGGACTCTAAAGACTCGTCAATACGCCGGCAGCAGGTGATGATCATATCAAACACCCACAAGCCGCAAGCGGTCTGCTAAACGTAACGGCCACTCGGGTATTGAGCGATCAGAAGATCGATGAGCAAGCCCGCTCACACTCCTGTGAATCCAACCAGTAACACTTACCGTACAGTCCGGTCTGATCGTCTGATATGTCGCATATCTCGCCTAGGGGTGGTAAACGTCAGACCCCAATAGCTTGATAAGTCGTGTCGATATGAGGTCTATAACAGTTCGAGAAACTATTGGTAACACTTACCAGTAAATCTCAGCAACCCTGGCCAGGGATTTCCGGTTATAGCCAATCGAACACAGCGCAACATCATCTCCCTATACCGGGAGAGACGAATCCCCTCCTATCGCTCATTGCCTCCATGTGATTCGGGACTGTACCCAAAATCCACCGTTTTGCACGCCCTCTTGGACGTGGTAAGGTGGAAATCAAAGCACAGTAGGAACCACACAAGACTCTATGACGATCTCGGGTCAACAGACTACTCTGTACCAGTGTCACCAGAGAACTGCCATCTGACGTAAGGTATAATACCATCTGGGAGTTCTCGGCGAGTCCGTCCAGGGTACCCAGTCTCCACTGAGCACCCGTATATCATCTCTGATGTCAAACACCAATGGATATGGGATCATCCATCGCCCATCTGTATGGGTCGAGAAGGTATATGCTAGTCTACTCTGGTATATCGATGCCCCGTCTCGATATACCCACGACTAGGGACCTTGAAGGATGTACTTATGGACTACCATGTCCCCACTAGTATGATCCGCATCATAGTCCAGGTAGTCAAGTACACATCCTAAGGGCTTTACCAACATGTAACAGAGAGACAATCAGTGTACACGTTAAGGTAAAGAGCAACCAGATAGCATACAATCATGTCGAGCAAGAAAGTCCTCCCTATATATGTCCCAGCATCCACTACAATATACATCCTATGTATAGCAATGGCCTCTAGGGCATACATATAACTAACAATTCTTACAGAGTCCCACTCCTGATGGCCAGCTCGAAACTAGTTGGGTCATCATCTCATGATGCAATCCTCGCTCCGACTGTCATAGAGAAACCGAAATATCTCTCAGGTGGGTGAGGAACCCTACCAGATCGGCGGAGAGGCTGAGGTTCGTCGGAAACTATTGAATCCTTTGGTTCTGTCAAATCATCAGCTGCAGTTTTGTATAGCTGGAACCTTTCCAGTTCTATATAACAGAACTGGCCTCGAGCTTGTCCGGATTTTTCTTTTAAACATAGGCTGTACAACCCCAAATCTTAACCATCTTAAGATATGGGCCCTTCCCTTTCCATATCACATATGAAGTGGTAGGCAACTGATTTGATTTGAACCCTATTCAATAGGTATGCAGCTTCTCAAGTGCATAACTTCCAAAAAGGAAATAGGTAACTCAGTAGTACTCATCATAGAGCACACCTTATCATATAGGGTGTGATTGCTCCGCCCCGATATACCATCGTGCTATGGTGTATACGGAGGAGTAATGCTGAGAGAGAATCTCATTCTCCTTTAGAATAGTACAGGAATTCCGTGCTTAAGTATTCTTCTCCATGATCACATCAAAGGACATAATACTTATACCCGTATTTTGGTTCTCTACTTCTAACTTATATTCGGTGAATATCTCAAAAGGTTCAGACTTGTGTTTCAACAGGAATATGTGTCTGAATCTTGAGAGATTATCAGAGAACGTAATGAAGTATAAAGAACCAGTCCTGGCATGTGTAGACAGGAGACTTTACATACATCATCATGTATCAGTTCCAAGAGTTTAATAACTCTTTCTCTGTTTCTAATAAACAGAGCTATGGTCATCTTATCTTTGTGACATGACTGGAAAGTTTCACAAGATGTAAATTCAAACTAATTTAAATATGCATCTTTATGTAACTTCACCTAGTCGGGTCGCATTGATATGACCCAGTCTATAATGCCTCAAGAAGGATCCGTTCATTTCTGAACTCTTTCTCTTGTGTGTGTTCCGTATACTAAAGAACTGTAGTTTGATTTAGAACATCAACGCTTTTAGATAACGTGCCTGAACCGATCAACTTTTGATATAGGAAATGTTCAAAACATTATCCAACAATACAAAATTTTATCATTTCTTTGCTGATAAAGAGACTGATATGATTTTGTATATCAGGTTCGTTATCTAATAACATTCGTTCAGAATCAATGTTTTGGTAATACAGGGTGACTGTGACCAACAGACTTGGCTGCAACTCTTGCCCCGTTTTCTGCCTCATGAAACTTATCACCCGTTCTCAGTTCTTTACCTATCTGTAGCCCATGTAACATATTACATATGCGGGATCCTGATCCGGTATCATATACCCAGGACGTAAAGAATAAAGAAACAGTTCTGTCTAAAGAACACACCCGAAGATGATGCATCAGCATGCACTTACTTCGTTTGGGCGGCACGGGAATTCTGGTAATCCCCAATTTCCTGCTCTGTCTTATAACAATTATAAGTTGGAGCGGGACCAACGTTCCCCAGCTCAGTATAACAAGCGGGTTCGGTCAATAATCCGTATTATTATCTTGATTAAGGCGTGATATGGTCGCTACCTGGAGAGAGAGAGAAGAAAACACTCAGCGTATGCTCTTTCAAGATCAGATTGGTTATTATTTTATCTAATCAGGATGGCTCCCACTGTTTTTATCAAATCTTCCTTCAAACCCTAAAAGGAAAGACTAGCCGGGATTAATTACACGCTACAGGTTCGCCAATCTTTCAGCCAGGCCAGTGTCGGTACTTTGAGGGAGGTCCCCCGTGCTTTCGCACGAATCTAATTAATGTAATCCTCGTTTTCCCAGAGGCGTAACCTCGTTAACACTTTTCTAGACACCTACTTGATCGGCTAATTGTAATGTGTAAAACTCTCCCAGGAGTAACAATTACTCGCAGTGGGTATCGGGATCCAACTATCTCATAGAAGGTATGCAATCTCATTGCAAATTTCAACACTTGAAATTCCCGATAATTTTGCCCCTAACCTCCTATGACCTTGACAAAGGCCAACAAACCATAGGATGCTAGTCAAGTTCAACCCGTCATTTCCTGATTGAATTAAACCCACCCGCACGGCCCTTGACAAAGGCCAACAAGGTCGCACGACTACCCTAATCCAATCTGCATCATATGCATAAGCAGATAAGCACCAGTTAGCTACCGCACACTGCGCCTTAACAAAAGCCAACAAACGCAGCACGAATACTAACTACTACTTATCTGAAATGACGGAGGGCTACGACAGGTTTTTCTGAATACCTATTGCGTAATGAACTTGATATCGTTGTAGAGTCAAATGATTTTAAAATGGAGTGTTTTTTAGGCTTTTCTAGTTTTGCTAAAGGGGTCACTCCCGGTGAAGGGATCGTCGGCCCTTTCCTCGTCGAATGAGGTGCTGGATATATCATATATATCACTGTGCAAAGCGGAAACTATAGAAGTGATCAAAAGACAAACCGAGTGTGTAGCATCTGCCAGTTATTGTTAAAGGAGTCACTCCCGGTGAATGGATCTCGGTCCTTTCCTTATCGAATAAGGTGCAGGATATATCATATATACCGCTGTGCAAAGCAAGAACTGTAGCTACCTGTTTTATTTTTGAAATTCGATTCTACAACATCTTTAGGTTTCTTTTATTTCATTAATCACATTAATGAAGTCCCATCATTTAAATACCTAAACATCACAGATAAATACGACGTACACTTATGCCATCCGCATTCGCCTCGATGTCCCCTCGTGCACCGTTAGGTTAGGTAACTAACGGCAGAGCGGGGCAGGGCTAGCGTGGGTGTAAAACATAAGTAACGTCTATATAATATATCATATATACTATATAAAGTATCCATCACAGAACATATCACATGATCACATCACAGATATCGCAGCAGAAGAATCATATGAAATATTGGATATACTAGGACGTCCGTGTTTTCAATACGAGCCAGTATAAAACACGGATTCCACGGTCGTGATGAATAGACAAACCCACACCCCTAGACCCCTACGAGAGCGGCAAGCAACCCCACCAATTCTAGAGTTAGGAGACCCGGACTCGACACCTCGAGTTGGTCTCCCACTGGACTCTAGAACCCGGTTACTTGTGCTCCCCTCCTTGGGTCTATCCTAGTGCAGAAAAGTAAATAATATACAGAGGGTGACATCTTCCGCAACCTGGAAGTGCCCCAATAAAAGAATATTACATACAAGTTTTTACATGAAAGAAAATGAAAAACACTCATCTCACATAAAAACCCCCGGCTATTCAAACACGACGATCCAATATAACATATCCAGCTATACATAACATCACATGTCATCAACGTAAGTAAACATGCGTATCCCAATTGTCGTTGACATATAGCAACGAAACCGGCGAAATCACATATTACACTTACGGTCGCAGAAAAGAAAGTGTAAAACTACAACAGTTGGAATCCGCAACCTACATAGACATCGCATGCCTAATCAAATGAATTCCTTAAACATCGCATGCCTAACAATTATAAACCCCGCATTTTAGCCTCATTATCGAAAACACTTCTCAATATCAAGTCGGGCAATTCAACAAGATTCCCGACATTTTGATCGAATGCTCTTCACAAACTTTAGTAGGCGGCCGCACTCCCGATACCGTCGACGAAGTGCACCAAGGCGGAACACCGCTGCCGCGAGCACCCAAACGGATGCTTTCGGCGACGGGGTTCTCCTACAGTCACTTGGTCGGGGCTATGGAGTGAGGTTGTCTATTAAGTTTACCCGGCGAGTATCCGCGTACGCTACGTGATTGCGAGGGACTTTTGATCACATCAAAATTCCGTGGCAACCGATCAAGTGAGACTAAAGTGCTATGTTTATAACATTCATTCAGTTATCTCATAACTTCATGTGAATTCCAATTATTGTATCACATTCCGAATAAGATAGAAAATGTTAAACTTTTCGATCGAACAATCGAACACCCAAGTTTTCCCGAAACAGCTCAACTCATGAAATAAGTTCAAAGACATTCACTTCGTGCCTCAGTACCAACGGTCCAGCCGTAGAAGGGTCAAGCCAACGCCTCACATGTGGCACGCCGTACTGCCCCAAACCCGAAGGTTCAAAGGGCAGTTCAAGACGGTCACATAATCGAGTTAAGGTTTGTTTTCTTCTAGAGGGACCATCGCGTTACTTGCACTACTTAGAACGTCTTTAAACCTCGGAAAAATCCAACACTTGGAAATTTTCCGGCAGGGGAAAAGTTGGGTATTTATATCCGGTCGAACTTTTTAACATATTCAAAAATTATCCGGAAACCACATAGACAAAATCTGATAATCCGATCGAATCATCGAATCCCCAAAACAACCCCAGAAAATTCAACTCTTGAATAAATATTAAAAATTCCCATAAAACTCAGCACTGCGAAAGAGGAATTACTGTGCAAATATGGAGGGCTGACGTCACCAGAGAGCCGCGGAACCGCCGCAGAAGCTAGGCTTCTGCCGCGGTTCCGCCGCATGTTTGAGGTATCATTGGTCAAATTTTGCACCGTAATTCTTATAATTCCCTGCTGTATTTTTTAAGCATTTTTAATCTGGAAAAAACCCAGTTTTTGAAAAAAGTCCAGAGAGCGTGAAATTTTAGGGTTTCGGGTTCGTTCGGGTCTCAAACTTCGTCTACGCATCGCCTAAGGCTCTAGCTAGGCTCTGATACCACTGTAGGGTTCCTAGGCACACTAATGAGGTCTCACAAGGCATCAAGCATGCCAATTTCAAAAATTACAAGTGCCGAGAAACCCTAATACGGATCGTTAATTAGAGTTTAGGCGAAAAATGAAACTAGTTAACAACTTAACTAAAAGAAAGAGGCTACAACCTTTGTAGATCCGGTTCTTCACCTCCATGGCTCCGTGATGAAGTCCCCTCGCTGTACAAATCGGATCCCAGACTCTAGCTTCGGCTTCATCGGAGAAATGGGCGGGCTAGGTCATCGACTACGATGCCGAAGATGATCTACGTCGAGGCATCACAAGATCAAGCTCCCACTTCACCAAGTCATGAAACTTGTGAAGAAAATACCCTTTACTACTTGGCAAGAGGTAGAGGATGAAGAAATAGGAGGTGGGTTCACTTTAGAATTGGATTTCTCACTCATTTCATCAAATCACCATTGATGGAATCAAGCTTCTTCATCTTGAAGAAGAAGAAGAAGAAGAAGATAATTATCATAAGAATAATGAGAAAAATAGAAAAAAAGATTATTTTTATCATAACTATAACCATGGTTAAGTGTAGAGAGAGAACTATGGTTAAGTGAAATGGTTAGAGTTAAGGATGAGACAAAATGGTCACTTTAGTCAAAACTTCATGAAGCTTCATGAACAAACAAAGAAAGCCACCATTTTTCTCATTATCATTTCTACAATAAATAAATAAATAAATAGATATGAAAATTAAAACCCTAACCATTTAAATAACCATGGTTTAATCTTTACACAAACTCAAGTAAACATGTATCATCAAACATGATACATACAAGTGCACAAAACTATATCACATATACAATGTGCACATCAAGTGAGAAAATCCATTTAAAGTGAACAAATATTAGTTAATGCAAAGTAATATATCAAATATACAATTATACATTAAATCATTAAATCAACACTTGATTTAACGATCCGGTCATATCGCATATGACCGACTAATATCCAATGTATCGTCTTATCGAATCAATCCTTGATTCGATAACTAGGTTATATCGCATACAACCAATCGATACATTCATCGCGAGAATAGAATACGGTATCACATACACGCATTATTCTCGGTCCCGCACATATCTCATATGCGCTCCTATTTCGTTTTGCTTGAGCCAGGAAACCTCTGTATAGGACTCTAAAGACTCGTCAATACGCCGGCAGCAGGTGATGATCATATCAAACACCCACAAGCCGCAAGCGGTCTGCTAAACGTAACGGCCACCCGGGTATTGAGCGATCAGAAGATCGACGAGCAAGCCCGCTCATACTCCTGTGAATCCAACCAGTAACACTTACCGTACAGTCCGGTCTGATCGTCTGATATGTCGCATATCTCGCCTAGGGGTGGTAAACGTCAGACCCCAATAGCTCGATAAGTCGTGTCGATATGATGTCTATAACAGTTCGAGAAACTACAGGTAACACTTACCAGTAAATCTCAGCAACCCTGGCCAGGGATTTCCGGTTATGGCCAATCGAACACAGCGCAACATCAACTCCCTATACCGGGAGAGACGAATCCCCTCCTATCGCTCATTGCCTCCATGTGATTCGGGACTGTACCTAAAAACCACCGTTTTGCACGCCCTCTTGGACGTGGTAAGGTGTAAATCAAAGCACAGTGGGAATCACACAAGACTCTATGACGATCTCGGGTCAACAGACTACTCTGTACCAGTGTCACCAGAGAACTGCCATCTGACGTAAGGTATAATACCATCTGGGAGTTCTCGGCGAGTCCGTCCAGTGTACCCAGTCTCCACTGAGCACCCGTATATCATCTCTGATGTCAAACACCAATGGATATGGGATCATCCATCGCCCATCTGTATGGGTCGAGAAGGTATACGCTAGTCTACTCTGGTATATCGTTGCCCTGTCTCGATATACCCACGACTAGAGACCTTGAAGGATGTACTTATGGACTACCATGTCCCCACTAGTATGATCCGCATCATAGTCCAGGTAGTCAAGTACACATCCTAAGGGCTTTACCAACATGTAACAGAGAGACAATCAGTGTACACGTTAACATAAAGAGCAACCAGATAGCATACTATCATGTCGAGCAAGAAAGTCCTCCCTATATATGTCTAAGCATCCACTACAATATACATCCTATGTATAGTAATGGCCTCTAGGGCACACATATAACTAACAGATATCCGCCGCGCCAGGCATCACCGGTAGGTAGTCTTCCCCTGCTAGGCTCATCGTCTACAACTCGATCTTCTTACCCCGGGGTACCATACCGGGCCCACCATGTACCCGAGACGGTTCATCCACTCCTCGAATCGGGTCTCGAAATCCAGCAGAAAACATGAAATCTCATAGTGGACGACACATACATCACGAGAAAACCGCAACTTAAATTTTAAAAGAGAGGGGGAGAGAGAGAAGTTTTTAAATATATTCTTGCAGTTTTCCCCAAAATCCAGAAATCTCATAGAAATCCAAAATCCCAAGATCATGAGTAAGTAAATAATAAGTATTGGCATAAGCCCCACCATACTGCATGATATCGTGAAAATGTGAATGCATGAAATGTCTAAGTAATAAATGCAATGTCTAGACTAACACCTAAGAGTAATCACAATATTATGTTTATCTAGCCTTTAGCTGATTCTACCAATAAAAGATAATATGTTCTAAAGTGTACGTGACATAGCAATTACCGATGATGATGTGTGTGAGCCGGCAAATAAGTGTACGTGGAATATGCGCATCATCGGTAATGGTGCTGGTGTCCTAACAGGCAGAGTTTCATACCGACTAAAGAAGCATATGTATGAACATGCAACTGGATGATTACGATCTGAGTGTAAAGATGAATGCTTATTAACCACTCATTGGTAATATACATGTTTAACTACAACTAAATGACTCGAGCCTAAACCGGTATCTATCTAACCCGCTAAGAAACTAAACTAAAGGAACTAGTCGATCAGCAATAAGAATCCACCTAGGGTCTGAGTCCATATCTCTAATAGTCGGCGATCCAGCCTCAATAGCGTCACGTACGTAGTACGACTTCCTCGAATCAAGAGTGCGGATCAATCATCACATCTATGCCTCGTACGGTAAAATCCATCGTACGGCATCCCAATATCGGTGTAGGGTCAAGTATCACCTACGTACATCATCATTCGTATAATATCATCATCAAATAATGTCATGATCAAAGGTACTGTACTGAAATCGCATACATCCCAATATCATCAATCATATCTCATTGTCTGCGTACATATACATCGTCAATTGTTCCTCAGAAATATCATGTCATATATATCCTATCGTAATCTGGTCACACATATATCATATCGCAATCAAGTCACACATATAACATATCGTAACCAAGTCACACATATATCATATCGCAATCAAGTCACAGGTTACAGTCCGGGTTCTATTCTAGAGTCTCGTATATCTCAATGTCATCATCACCTATTATCGTTTATGTATACATATCCATTTTCTCATTTCCAACGATCCGCTAACATCATAACATGACTGTATAGCCAAGAGATCACGGCATCAAGCCTAGTTATATCGTCTCATCCCCATGTATCATATCACATCCTTATATCACGTATACATATTGTGTATATATATATACCTACACACGGTCCTGTATATATGCACATACACATATACACCAAGTCAAGTTTCTGTGTGTGCGAGTGTGTGTGTCTACCTGAAACCTACGAATCCCCTCCAAGACATTCATCCTCTGGTAAGGACTTTCTAAATCAGTCTAGTCCAACCTAGAGTCATTAATAGGGTCCTACTCACCAAGAATCTAAGGTCACGTCTGACTTCCTAGTGACAATAAGTAATATTCCTATTCTACGTTTGCAGGGGAGCTAAACGCCATCCACCCGACTTCCTCCGTTGATATACATCTACTCACCTGCTCCTTGTCTGCCGAAGACGATGTCACCATCCATTTCTTCATTGTCCGAAGTCCACATGAGGGGTACCTATACGCAGACATATATAATATCGTAAACTGAATCACGGACAAAATCAAAACGACGCACGAAACGCGCATAGGTTAAAACCTATGACCCGCTCATGCAAAGAGCCAAATATCGCTCGATATCGACGTACAAACGCCGATTGATCGAGATAAAATACCAACAACAACTCGTAGTTTCAAAACTCATTATTTATAATATAAAACATGGTTTAAATCATCGAAACCTTAAAATCGATCAAATCGTTCGATTTCGTCAAAACCTAGAAAATGTTAATTTACCGTTTTACTTCAAAACTTGATGTTTAAATAAAACTAATGGTCTAAATATTCATTAAAAAACATAACTAAATTATAGAAACCATTACTATATTTTTATCGCACTAATATATATTAAATACAAAATTCTAGTTTGCAAATTAGCCAAATTTAACACTTTTCGAGCCAAAAATTCACAATTCCACAATTAAACTTGATTTTGCACATTTTAAATTGTTAAACCACTCCTTGAAACCTTAAGGACGTGCTAAAACCCTAACTTTATTTTTAATCCCGCATTTTAAATAAATTTTCAAAACCTAGTTTAATAAAAATAGCAATATTGTGACAATTTTAAAGTGAAAGCTAGAAATTTGTAATAAGATTATGTTTCACACTCAATTTACATATTACTCTACACACTAATACCACAATCTAATAATAAAAACCCTCTTTATAATTTTATGTAACCTATTTACATGTTTTGTAAAAATCTAGTTTGCAAAAGAACCTAATTAAAACTATTTAAATGCAACAACTAGCAAATTTGCAACTAGATTAGGTTTAACATTTCCTAATATGTTAAACTAAAATTTTAGATCAATACCCAAGAATGAAAACCCTAATTTGATTTACTAACCCATTCTTCAATTTTTCAAGTTTCCAATTTGAACCTAAATTAAACACCAAATTCAATTAAATTGAAGTACTTAACCAACAATTACAACATAGGTAAAGATTTATACCTCACAAATCAAGGGATCAAACTTGAGATCTAGCCTCCCAAAATGGCCTCCATGCTCAAAGATCCAATCTAGAAAGGTCAAGAAATAAGGGTTAAGGTTTAATTGGGAGTTTGTGAGGTTTTATTAGGATTTTGATGGATTTTTTTCTTTGGATTTGAGATGGAAATTAAGTGGAACTTGAAGGGGGCTGCCTCCTCATGAGCTCGGCCAGCACATGTGACGAGAAGGGAAAAAGAATGAGGTGTGAAGATGAGTGTAGAAACTTCCCCCTTATAACATATATTAATTCCCTTCATTAAATTATTAATTTCCTTTCATATATGTTGCATGGAAAACAATGTTAAAGAGAGAGAAAAAGGGGGCTGCACAATTCGGCCAAGGCTAAGGAAAAAGGAGAGAGAGAAATGTGTGGAGTGGTGTAGAAACAACCATAATTAATACATCTCTTAATCTCTTTTCCATAATTATTTATTTTTCTTTTCTATTTTAAACTCTTTCCTTATTTTCTAGAACCCTCTTAGCAAACCCATTCCATTTCAAACACCACATGTTACACTTTGATTTAATGTATCATGATACACAAAACTTGAATTAACCCATTCTAATTTGTAATTTACACAAATTAAATGTATAATTAAAAGCTTATGTTAATATATAAAAAAATAACTACTTAAGGAAAATATTTAGTTAAACTAATAATTTATAAGTGACTAAATAAATATCAAATACTACCAATTTTATAGTTAAAATAAGCATATTTAATTCTATATAAAAAAATATCAATAGTTGTGGTTTATGGAAAATACGGTTTATTTTACCGAAAATCAGAAAATTCACTTAAAGGATTTTATTTATTTATTTATTTATTTTTAAAACGTTACAATCTTCCCCCCTTTGAGAAATTCGGTCTCCGAATTTAAATTAAAACTCCCCCCAATTACTAAAACATCCAGCCAAAACACTCAAACCGTCGGGGCTCCGAAATCATCAATACATAACTAAAAATCAACTCCGTCAAGCATAATGCAATCATCGGAGTTATTGGGAAAATAAAATATCAAGCCCCATACGAAAACCAACATGAGGTACCTCAAAATTATAACTTATATACAGTGCTCATCATAGTAAAATCGTCCAACATCTGAATAAAGAAGTATGCCAAACCCCTTTTTAAAATCGTCGTGCGATGCACGTGTCACGGCATATGTAGCGGACGTTTATAAAAAAAATAGCTATATACACATATATCTTTTCTTTAACCTATACGTCCTGCCTGGTTACTAAATCAATAGTAATGATTATAAAAATATACTGCTCAAACAGAAATAAATTCCAATCACATCATAAAATATCATGTGCGTCCGGTGCGCACTGAAATCGAAACCAAATACAGATGCCACGAATACGCACAGAAATAAAACTGAGTGCAACAGGTGTGCACCAAAAATATCTGTCAAGTGCAACGGGCGTGCACGACACTAATATCAGGTGCATCTAATCTGCACAAAACTCCGATTTAGTGTATCTGGTGTGCACAAAATCGCATCAAGAGCGCCTAGTGTGTGCAAGAATCTCAATCAAGTGCACATGGCGTAAAAAAAACATACTCCGAATATCAAAATCGAACTCACGGAACGAAAAATTCATGAAAACTATGTCGAAGCATACGTCAAAATTATGTGCAACCCATATGCACGAGATCAAATCAACATCTCAAAATGTTAAAACAAAATCGAGTGCACTGGGTATGCACAAAACAATATCAATACAACCGATATATGAAACACGAATAAAGTGTAATGAATGTACACATAGGAAATACCAATCGTAGAACAAAATCCTCAAAATACCAAAATCCAAACAACGGAAATATGAAATTCAAATCACTAAATCACAATTGTAAACACTATCGTCAATGTGCGCCTTTTCTAATGTCGAATGATTCGGACTCGTCTCCTCATCGTCGCTGACTGCACTACCAACGGCTATGCTCATATCAAGAGTCTTCCACGTAATCTACCCCTTCACCTGATATCCGGACTGAGTTAAACTTTTCGATCGACTCATCAAAATCCCATAATTCGCCGAGAGCTCAACACTCAGGTACAGTTTAAAAAATATCCAGTACATGCCTCAGCATCTGCAGGCCAGCCGTAGAAAGGTAAACCCAAGCCTCACTAACGGCACCGCGGAACTGCCGTAAACCCTAAGCTTCAAAGGCGTTCTCGTGGTCGTTATGTCAAGTTAGGGTTTCATTCTTCTAGAGGGTCCATAGAAATACCTGCATGTTCTTCCGAATAACTTAAACTTGGGAAAATGGGTTTCTGACAATCTTTCGAATCCTTTAACTTCGTCTGGACGGCATGTGAATACCTTTTGTCTGCATGCTAAACAATGCTTCAATCCTCAAGAATAAACGATACCCTAAGGGTTATCGCATTCGAGCCGCAGCTCCCTCTTCCCGTGCGACCGTGGTAACAGAAATATCATCCGATATCGACGAAGACAGATCAAAGGAACGAATAGAATATGGTGCAAAGAAATGTACATCCTAAGGTTCCTTAAGCAGAGTGGCGTATCGTAAGTATGCCGCGGATCATACCCACGGTGCGTCACTATACCTAGGTCACCTACTCCATCAACCAAGAGTCATCCTAGACTTATACAAAGGTTAAACCTACCGCTCTGATACCAACTTTGTCACGGCCCGAAGGTACGGAATGTGACCGGCACTTAAATTACGAAGCGTCTAGAGGCGCAACGTAATCTAAGTAAACCGAAGCCAAGAAATCTAAACCATAAAAAGAAGATGTAAAGGAAAACATATAGGAAAACAAGTTTTAAAAAAACAAGATCAAATTTTCTCAAAATTTTCGGCAGAGTCTCCTTTGTAAAAACTGGCCCCAAACGGATACAAACAAATATAATATATGTAAACAATAAAAATGGCATCCCCCAGCGGGAGCTAGCTCTACGCCAACAGGCGGAAACAACCACACCATGCACAATAATATACAATGCCAAAGGGCGAGACTCAAAACTCAAAAGAAAACAAATCCACTAGATACTATAATAATACAAGCGCGACTCTAAGGTCGAAATAAACAACTGGTCCTTTAAACTATCAAGTAATACAAGTTTGGTTGATGGAGCTTACTAGATATCAATGAAATAATAAAAGTACAACGGCGGTCCTGATACAAGTGAACCAACCTACCAAGCAAATCACCCTGAATGAAATGATGTGCCAGCCAACTGCCAAGGAAACCTGTACATCGAACCTGTAATAAAATTTGGCACAACGGGGGTGAGTTGCCAACTCGTGAGTAGAAGCTATCTGCGAAAAGAAATCGAATGCACGACGCTATCCTAGATCATAATAATATACTAATATATTACTAGTCCACTAGTAATGGCAGGGTAATAAACTACGTGTAAGTGCAAAAGCTCCGTGCTCGTGTCAGTGCCTCAAATAGTAATATGTCCCGTGAATGAGTATGCAGGCACTATGAATGTAAAACAATAAATCCTGAAATCTGGATATTTCTGTATAAGAAATCTTTAACTTTTATCCTGGTAAAATTTGTATAGAAATATGAAATATCATCGATAAAATCCATGGAAATCCGTGTCAAGCATCGACACAAAACACGTAAATCTCAAGTCTCATTACCTCATAGTCTCAATATCTCATAGTCTCAATATCTCGGCCTCCGTCAGTCCGGATCGGCCCGTATCATCAAATCTCACGACAACGATCGGTATCCTCCGGATATTCGCCGCGCCAGACATCACCGGTAGGTAGTCTTCCCCTGCCAGGCTCATCGTCTACAACTCGATCTTCTTGCCCCGGGGTACCATACCGGGCCCACCATATACCCGAGACGGTTCATCCACTCCTCGAATCGGGTCTCGAAATCCAGCAGAAAACATGAAATCTCATGGTGGACGACACATACATCACGAGAAAACCGCAACTTATATTTTAAAAGAGAGGGGGGGGAAAGAGAAGTTTTTAAATATGTTCTTGCAGTTTTCCCCAAAATCCAGAAAACTCATAGAAATCCAAAATCCCAAGATCATGAGTAAGTAAATAATAAGTATTGGCATAAGCCCCACCATACTGCATGATATCGTGAAAATGTGAATGCATGAAATGTCTAATTAATAAATGCAATGTCAAGACAAACACCTGATAGTAATCACAATATTATGTTGATCTAGCCTTTAACTGATTCTACCAATAAAAGATAATATGTTCTAAAGTGTACGTGACATAGCAATTACCGATGATGATGTGTGTGAGCCGGCAAATAAGTGTACGTGGAATATGCGCATCATCGGTAATGGTGCTGGTGTCCTAACAGGAAGAGTTTCATACCGACTAAAGAAGCATATGTATGAACATGCAACTGGATGATTACGATCTGAGTGTAAAGATGAATGCTTATTAACCACTCATTGGTAATATACATGTCTAACTACAACTAAATGACTCGAGCCTAAACCGGTATCTATTTAACCCCCTAAGAGACTAAACTAAAGGAACCAGTCGATCAGCAATAAGAATCCACCTAGGGTCTGAGTCCATATCTCTAATAGTCGGCGATCCAGTCTCAATAGCATCACGTACGTAGTACGACTTCCTCGAATCAAGAGTGCGGATCAATCATCACATCTATGCCTCATACGGTAAAATCCATCGTACGACATTCTAATATCGGGGTAGGGTCAAGTATCACCTACGTACATCATCATTCGTATAATATCATCATCAAATAATGTCATGATCAAAGGTACTGTACTGTAATCGCATACATCCTAATATCATCAATCATATCTTATTGTCTGCGTACATATACATCGTCAATTGTTCCTCAGAAATATCATGTCAAATATATCCTATCGTAATCTGGTCACACATATATCATATCGCAATCAAGTCACACATATAACATATCGTAACCAAGTCACACATATATCATATCGCAATCAAGTCACAGGTTACAGTCCGGGTTCTATTCTAGAGTCTCCTATATCTCAATGTCATCATCACCTATTATCGTTTATGTATACATATCCATTTTCTCATTTCCAACGATCCGCTAACATCATAACACGATTGTATACCCAAGAGATCACGGCATCAAGCCTAGTTATATCGTCTCATCCCTATGTATCATATCGCATCCTTATATCACGTATACATGTTGTGTATATATATATACCTACACACGGTCCTGTATATATACACATACACATATACACCAAGTCAAGTTTCTGTGTGTGCGAGTGTGTGTGTCTACCTGAAACCTACGAATCCCCTCCAAGACATTCATCATCTGGTAAGGTCTTTCTAAATCAGTCTAGTCCAACCTAGAGTCATTAATATGGTCCTACTCACCAAGAATCTAAGGTCACGTCTGACTTCCTAGTGACAATAAGTAATATTCCTATTCTACGTTTGCGGGGGTGCTAAACGCCATCCACCCCACTTCCCCCGTAGATATACATCTACTCACCTGCTCCTTGTCTGCCGAAGACGATGTCGCCATCCATTTCTTCATTGTCCGAAGTCCACGTGAGGGGTACCTATACGCAGACATATATAATATCGTAAACTGAATCACGGACAAAATCAAAACGACGCACGAAACGCGCATAGGTTAAAACCTATGACCCGCTCATGCAAAGAGCCAAATATCGCTCGATATCGACGTACAAACGCCGATTGATCGAGATATAATACCAACAACAACTCGTAGTTTCAAAACTCATTATTTATAATATAAAACATGGTTTAAATCATCGAAACCTTAAAATCGATCAAATCGTCCGATTTCGTCAAAACTTAGAAAATGTTAATTTACTGTTTTACTTCAAAACTTGATGTTTAAATAAAACTAATGGTCTAAGTAATCATTAAATAACATAACTAGATTATAGAAACCATTACCATATTTTTATCGCACTAATATATATTAAATACAAAATTCTAGTTTGCAAATTAGCCAAATTTAAGACTTTTCGAGCCAAAAATTCACAATTCCACAATTAAACTTGATTTTGCACATTTTAAATTGTTAAACCACTCCTTGAAACCTTAAGGACGTGCTAAAACCCTAACTTTATTTTTAATCGCGCATTTTAAATAAATTTTCAAAACCTAGTTTAATAAAAATAGCAATATTGTGACAATTTTAAAGTGAAAGCTAGAAATTTGTAATAAGATTATCTTTCACACTCAATTTACATATTACTCTACACACTAATACCACAATCTAATAATAAAAACCCTCATTAAAATTTTATCTAACCTATTTACATGTTTTGTAAAAATCTAGTTTGCAAAAGAACCTAATTAAAACAATTTAAATGCAACAACTAGCAAATTTGCTACTAGATTAGGTTTAACATTTCCTAATATGTTAAACTAAAATTTTAGATCAATACCCAAGAATGAAAACCCTAATTTGATTTACTAACCAATTCTTGAATTTTTCATGTTTCCAATTTGAACCTAAATTAAACACCAAATTCAATTAAATTGGAGTACTTAACCAACAATTACAACATAGGTAAAGATTTATAGCTCACAAATCAAGGGATCAAACTTGAGATCTAGCCTCCAAAAATGGCCTCCATGCTCAAAGATCCAATCTAGAAAGGTCAAGAAATAAGGGTTAAGGTTTAATTGGGAGTTTGTGAGGTTTTATTAGGATTTTGATGGATTTTTTTCTTTGGATTTGAGATGGAAATCAAGTGGAACTTGAAGGGGGCTGCCTCCTCATGAGCTCGGCCAGCACATGTAAGGAGAAGGGAAAAAGAATGAGGTGTGAAGATGAGTGTAGAAACTTCCCCCTTATAACATATATTAATTCCCTTCATTAAATTATTAATTTCCTTTCATATATGTTGCATGGAAAACAATGTTAAAGAGATAGAAAAAGGGGGCTGCACAATTCGGCCAAGGCTAAGGAAAAAGGAGAGAGAGAAATGTGTGGAGTGGTGTAGAAACAACCATAATTAATACATCTCTTAATCTCTTTTCCATAATTATTTATTTTTCTTTTCTATTTTAAACTCTTTCCTAATTTTCTAGAACTCTCTTAGCAAACCCATTTCATTTCAAACACCACATGTTACACTTTGATTTAATGTATCATGATACACAAAACTTGTATTAACCCATTCTAATTTGTAATTTACACTAATTAAATGTATAATTAAAAGCTTATGTTAATATATAAAAAAATAACTACTTAAGGAAAATATTTAGTTCAACTAATAATTTATAAGTGACTAAATAAATATCAAATACTACCAATTTTATAGTTAAAATAAGCATATTTAATTCTATATAAAAAAATATTTATAATTTAGGTTTATGGAAAATACGGTTTATTTTACCGAAAATCAGAAAATTCACTTAAAGGATTTTATTTATTTAATTATTTTTAAAACGTTACAATCTTCCCCCCTTTGAGAAATTCGGTCTCCGAATTTAAATTAAAACTCCTCCCAATTACTAAAACATCCAGCCAAAACACTCAAACCGTCGGGGCTCCGAAATCATCAATACATAACTAAAAATCAACTCCATCAAGCATAACGCAATCATCGGAGTTAGGGTGAAAATAAAATATCAAGCCCAATACGAAAACCAACATGAGGTACCACAAAATTGTAACTTATATATAGTGCTCATCATAGTAAAATCGTTCAACATCTGAATAAAGAAGCATGCAAAACCCCTTTTTAAAATCGTCGTGCGATGCACGTGTCACGGCATATGTAGCGGACGTTTATAAAAAAAATAGCTATATACACATATATCTTTTCTTTAACCTATACGTCCCGCCTGGTTACTAAATCAATAGTAATGATTATAAAAATATAGTGCTCAAACTGAAATAAATTCCAATCACATCATAAAATATCATGTGCGTCCGGTGCGCACTGAAATCGAAACAAAATACAGATGCCACGAATACGCACAGAAATAAAACTGAGTGCAACAGGTGTGCACCAAAAATATCTGTCAAGTGCAACGGGCGTGCACGACACTAATATCAGGTGCATCTAATCTGCACAAAACATCGATTTAGTGTATCTGGTGTGCACAAAATCGCATCAAGTGCGCCAAGTGTGAGCAAGAACCTCAATTAAGTGCACATGGCGTAAAAAAAAACATACTCCGAATATCAAAATCGAACTCACGGAACGAAAAATTCATGAAAACTATGTCGAAGTATACGTCAAAATCATGTGCAACCCATATGCACGAGATCAAATCAACATCTCAAAATGTATAAAACCAAATCGAGTGCACTGGGTATGCACAAACCAATATCAATACAACTGATATATGAAACACGAATAAAGTGTAATGAATGTACACATAGGAAATACCAATCGTAGAAAAAAAATCCTCAAAATACCAAAATCCAAACAACGGAAATATGAAATTCAAATCACCAAATCACAATTGTAAACACTGTCGTCAATGTGCGTCTTTTCTAATGTCGACTGATTCGGACTCGTCTCCTCATCGCTGCTGACTGCGCTACCAAGGGCTATGCTCATATCGAGAGTCTTCCACGTAATCTACCCCTTCACCTGATATCCGGACTGAGTTAAACTTTTCGATCGACTCATCAAAATCCCATAATTCCCCGAGAGCTCAACACTCAGGTACAGTTTAAAAAATATCCAGTACATGCCCCAGCATCTGCGGACCAGCCGTAGAAGGGTAAACCCAAGCCTCACTAATGGCACCGCGGAACTGCCGTAAACCCTAAGCTTCAAAGGCGTTCTCGTGGTCGTTATGTCGAGTTAGGGTTTCATTCTTCTAGAGGGTCCATAGAAATACCTGCATGTTCTTCCGAATACCTTAAACTTGGGGAAATGGGTTTCTGACAATCGTTCGAATCCTTTAACTTCGTCTGGACGGCATGTGAATACCTTTTGTCCGCATGCTAAACAATGCTTCAATCCTCAAGAATAAACGATATCCTAAGGGTTATCGCATTCGAGCCGCAACTCCCTCTGCCCGTGCGACCGTGGTAACAGAAATATCATCTGATATCGACGAAGATAGATCAAAGGAATGAATAGAATATGGTGCAAAGAAATGTACATCCTAAGGTTCCTTAAGCAGAGTAGCGTATCGTAAGTATGCCGCGGATCATACCCACGGTGCGTCACTCTACCTAGGTCACCTACTCCATCAACCAAGGGTCATCCTAGACTTATACAAAGGTTAAACCTGGCGCTCTGATACCAACTTTGTCACGACCCAAAGGTACGGAACGTGACCGGCACTTAAATTACGAAGCGTCTAGAGGCGCAACGTAATCTAAGTAAGCCGAAGCCCAGAAATCTAAACCATAAAAAGAAGATGTAAAGGAAAATATATAGGAAAACAAGTTTAAAAAAACAAGATCAAATTTTCTCAAAATTTTCGGCAGAGTCACCTTTGTAAAAACTGGCCCCAAACGGGTACAAAAAAAATAATATATATAAACAATAAAAATGGCATCCCCAAGCGGGAGCTAGCTCTACGCCAACAGGTGTAAACAACCACACCATGCACAATAATATATAACGCAAACGGGCGAGGCTCAAAACTCAAAAGAAAACAAATCCACCAGATACTATAATAATACAAGCACGACTCTAAGGTCGAAATAAACAACTGGTCCTTTAAACTAACAAGTAATACAAGTTTGGTTGATGGAGCTTACTAGATATTAATAAAATAATAAAAGTACAACGGCGGTCCTGATACAAGTGAACCAACCTACCAAGCAAATCACCCTGAATGAAATGATGTGCCAGCCAACTGCCAGGGAAAGCTGTACATCGAACCTGTAATAAAATTTGGCACAACGGGGGTGATTTGCCAACTCGTGAGTAGAAAATATCTGCGAAAAGAAATCGAATGCACGACGCTATCCTAGGTCATAATAATATACTAATATATTACTAGTCCTCTAGTAATGGCAGGGTATTAAACTACGTGTAAGTGCAAATGCTCCGTGCTCGTGTCAGTGCCTCAAATAGTAATATGTCCTGTAAATGAGTATGCAGGCACTATGAATGTAAAACAATAAATCCTGAAATCTGGATATTTCTGTATAAGAAATCTTTAACTTTTATCATGGTAAAATTTGTATAGAAATCTGAAATATCATCGATGAAATCCATGGAAATCCATGTCAAGCATCGACACAAAACACGTAAATCTCAAGTCTCAATACCTCATAGTCTCAATATCTCGGGCTACGTCAGTCCGGATCGGCCCATATCATCAAATCTCACGATAACGGTCGGTATCCTCCGGATATCCGCCGCGCCAGACATCACCGGTAGGTAGTCTTCCCCTGCCAGGCCCATCGTCTACAACTCGATCTTCTTGCCCCAGGTACCATACCGGGCCCACCATGTACCCGAGACGGTTCATCCACTCCTCGAATCGGGTCTCGAAATCCAGCAGAAAACATGAAATCTCATGGTGGACGACACATACATCACGAGAAAACCGCAACTTATATTTTAAAAGAGAGGGGGGGAGAGAGAAGTTTTTATATATATTCTTGCGGTTTTCCCCAAAATCCAGAAATCTCATAGAAATCCAAAATCCTAAGATCATGAGTAAGTAAATAATAAGTATTGGCATAAGCCCAACCATACTGCATGATATCGTGAAAATGTGAATGCATGAAATGTCTAAGTAATAAATGCAATGTCTAGATTAACACCTGAGAGTAATCACAATATTATGTTGATCTAGCCTTTAGCTGATTCTACCAATAAAAGATAATATGTTCTAAAGTGTACGTGACATAGTAATTACCGATGATGATGTGTGTGAGCCGGCAAATATGTGTACGTGGAATATGCGCATCATCGGTAATGGTGCTGGTGTCCTAACATGCAGAGTTTCTTACGGACTAAAGAAGCATATGTATGAACATGCAACTGGATAATTACGATCTGAGTTTGAAGATGAATGCTTATTAACCACTCATTGGTAATATACATGTCTAACTACAACTAAATGACTCGAGCCTAAACTGGTATCTATCTAACCCCCTAAGAAAATAAACTAAAGGAACTAAGCGATCAGCAATAAGAATCCACCTAGGGTCTGAGTCCATATCTCTTATAGTCGGCGATCCAGCCTCAAAAGCGTCACGTACGTAGTACGACTTCCTCGAATCAAGAGTGCGGATCAATCATCACATCTATGCCTCGTACTGTAAAATCTATCGCACGGCATCTCAATATCGGGGTAGGGTCAAGTATCACCTACGTACATCATCATTCGTATAATATCATCATCAAATAATGTCATGATCAAAGGTACTGTACTGTAATCGCATACATCCCAATATCATCAATCTTATCTCATTGTCTGCGTACATATACATCGTCAATTGTTCCTCAGAAATATCATGTCATATATATCCTATCGTAATCTGGTCACACATGTATCATATCGCAATCAAGTCACACATATATCATATCGCAATCAAGTCACAGGTTACAGTCCGGGTTCTATTCTAGAGTCTCGTATATCTCAATGTCATCATCACCTATTATCGTTTATGTATACATATCCATTTTCTCATTTCCATCGATCCGCTAACATCATAACACGACTGTATAGCCAAGAGATCACGGCATCAAGCCTAGTTATATCGTCTCATCCCCATGTATCATATCACATCCTTATATCACGTATACATGTTGTGTATATATATATATACCTTCACACAGTCCTATATATATACATATACAAATATACACCAAGTCAAGTTTCTGTGTATGTGAGTGTGTGTGTCTACCTGAAACCTACAAATCCCCTCCAAGACATTCATCCTCTGGTAAGGTCTTTCTAAATCAGTCTAGTCCAACCTACAGTCATTAATAGGGTCCTACTCTCCAAGAATCTAAGGTCACGTCTGACTTCCTAGTGACAATAAGTAATATTCCTATTCTACGTTTGCGGGGGTGCTAAACGCCATCCACCCGACTTCCCCCGTAGATATACCTCTACTCACCTGGTCCTTGTCTGCCGAAAACGATGTCGCCATCCTCTTCTTCATTGTCCGAAGTCCACGTGAGGGGTACCTATACGCAAACATATATAACATCGTAAACTGAATCACGGACAAAAACAAAGCGACGCACGAAACGCGCATAGGTTAAAACCTATGACCCGCTCATGCAAAAGAGCCAAATATCGCTCGATATCGACGTACAAACGCCGATTGATCGAGATAAAATACCAACAACAACTCGTAGTTTCAAAACTCATTATTTATAATATAAAACATGGTTTAAATCATCGAAACCTTAAAATCGATCAAATCGTCCGATTTCGTCAAAACATAGAAAATGTCAATTTACCGTTTTACTTCAAAACTTGATGTTTAAATGAAACTAATGGTCATAATATTCATTAAATAACATAACTAGATTATAGAAACCATTACCATATTTTTATCGCACTAATATATATTAAATACAAAATTCTAGTTTGCAAATTAGCCAAATTTAACACTTTTCGAGCCAAAAATTCACAATTCCACAATTAAACTTGATTTTGCACATTTTAAATTGTTAAACCACTCCTTGAAACCTTAAGGACGTGCTAAAACCCTAACTTTATTTTTAATCCCGCATTTAAAATAAATTTTCAAAATCTAGTTTAATAAAAATAGCAATATTGTGGCAATTTTAAAGTGAAAGCTAGAAATTTATAATAAGATTATATTTCACACTCAATTTACATATTAATCTACACACTAATACCACAATCTAATAATAAAAACCCTCATTATAATTTTATCTAACCTATTTACATGTTTTGTAAAAATCTAGTTTGCAAAAGACCTAATTAAAACAATTTAAATGCAACAACTAGCAAATTTGCTACTAGATTAGGTTTAACATTTCCTAATATGTTAAACTAAAATTTTAGATCAATACCCAAGAATGAAAACACTAATTTGATTTACTAACCCATTCTTGAATTTTTCAAGTTTCCAATTTGAACCTAAATTAAACACCAAATTCAATTAAATTGGAGTACTTAACCAACAATTACAACATAGGTAAAGATTTATACCTCACAAATCAAGGGATCAAACTTGAGATCTAGCAACACAAAATGGCCTCCATGCTCAAAGATCCAATCTAGAAAGGTCAAGAAATAAGGGTTAAGGTTTAATTGGGACTTTGTGAGGTTTTATTCGGATTTTGATGGATTTTTTTCTTTGGAATTGAGATGGAAATCAAGTGGAACTTGAAGGGGGCTGCCTCCTCATGAGCTCGGCCAGCACATGTGAGGAGAAGGGAAAAAGAATGAGGTGTGAAGATGAGTGTAGAAACTTCCCCCTTATAACATATATTAATTCCATTCATTAAATTATTAATTTCCTTTAATATATGTTGCATGGAAAACATTGTTAAAGAGAGAGAAAAAGGGGGCTGCACAATTCGGCCAAGACTAAGGAAAAAGGAGAGAGAGAAATGTGTGGAGTGGTGTAGAAACAACCATAATTAATACATCTCTTAATCTCTTTTCCATAATTATTTATTTTTCTTTTCTATTTTAAACTCTTTCCTAATTTTCTAGAACCCTCTTAGCAAACCCATTTCATTTCAAACACAACATGTTACACTTTGATTTAATGTATCATGATACACAAAACTTGTATTAACCCATTCTAATTTGTAATTTACACTAATTAAATGTATAATTAAAAGCTTTTGTTAATATATAAAAAAATAATTACTTAAGGAAAATATTTAGGTAAACTAATAATTTATAAGTGACTAAATAAATATCAAATACTACCAGTTTTATAGTTAAAATAAGCATATTTAATTCTATATAAAAAAATATTTACAGTTGAGTTTTATGGAAAATACGGTTTATTTTACCAAAAATCAGAAAATTCACTTAAAGGATTTTATTTATTTAATGATTTATTTATTTATTTTTAAAACGTTACAGTTCGAATTATCATCTTATGAAATTTGCCATTCATGTCTCAAAGACAAAATGACCAAAATTCCGTTTAGTGGACACGGAGAAAGAGTTACAGAACTCTTGGGACTAAAACACAGTGATGTATGCAGTCCCATGTCTATACATGCCAGGAATGGTTCCTCGTACTTGATTACATTCACTGACGATTTTTCAAGATACGGACATGTGTTCCTGTTGAAACACAAGTCTGAAGCTTTTGAGAAATTCAGAGAATATAAGAACGAAGTAGAGAACCAAACGGGTAAAACTATTAAGATCCTTCGATCTGATCGAGGAGGAGAATACTTGAGCAATGAGTTCCTGGACTATTTAAAAGAGAATGGGATTCTCTCTCAGCTTACTCCTCCCTATACACCACAACACAACAGTGTATCAGAGTGGAGGAATCGCACCCTATTAGATATGGTACGCTCTATGATGAGCACTGCTGAGTTACCTATTTCCTTTTGGGGGTATACGCTTGAGACAGCCATATACCTATTTAATAGAATTCTAACCAAATCAGTGCCTACCACTCCATATGTGATATGGGAGGGGAAGAGACCGTGTCTTAATTTCGTTAAGATATGGGGTTGCCCTGCCTATATTAAAAGGCAAAATCCGGACAAGCTCGAGGCAAGATCGTTTTTGTGCAAGTTTGTAGGATATCCCAAGCATTCGCGAGGACATATCTTTTACCACCCTGAGGAACAAAAGGTATTTATTGCTCATCTTGCCACCTTTTTAGAAAAGGAATTTCTTGCAAAGGAAATTAGTGGCAAGGAAGTAGAACTGGAAGAAGTTCCAGTTACACAAACTGAAACAGAAGATTTGTTAGAACCAGAGGATTCAGTAGTTCCCAACGAACCCCAGCCTCTCCGCCGATCTAGTAGGGTTCCTCATCCACCTAAGAGATACTACGGTTTTCTCATTGATGGTGGGAGCGAGGATTGCATCATGGAAGATGATGACCCAACTAGCTTCGAGCAGGCCATCACGTGTGGTGACTCTGTGAAATGGCTGGATGCAATGCGATCTGAGATGGAATCCATGTACACCAACAAAGTATGGACTTTGGAAGTTGCAACTGAATGGGTAAAACCCATAGGAGGAAATGGATTTTTAAGAAGAAACTTGGTGTAGATGGAAAATTTAAGACTTATAAAGCTAGACTTATTGCAAAGGGTTTTCGTCAACGACGAGGTATGGATTATGACGAAACCTTTTCTCCAGTGGCAATGCTTAAGTCCATCCGGATCTTACTTTCCATTGCTGCATACCATGACTACGAAATCTGGCAAATGGATATTAAGACCACCTTTCTAAATGGTGATTTGGAAGAGTGCGTGTACATGACTCAGCCAGAAGGCTTTATAGACAATGGGAGCAGCGGAAAGGTGTGCATGCTGCTTAAATCCATCTATGGGTTGAAGCAAGTATCGCGGAGTTGGAACATATGTTTTGATGTGGTAGTCAAAGAGTTTGACTTCATCAAAAACATAGATGAACCTTTTATATACAAGAAAGTCGCAGAGAGTAAGGTTGTCTTCCTCGTATTGTACGCAGATGACATACTCTTGATAGAAAACGATGTTCCTATGCTGCACTCGGTCAAGCTCTTCTTATGACATAGATTCTCAATGAAAAATCTAGATGATGCCTCCTGCATTTTGGGAATTAAGATCTATAGAGATAGATCTAGACGGATACTGGGATTGTCCTAATCCAGGTGCATTGAAACCATACTAAAGAGGTTTAGTATGGAAGAATCCAAGCATGGGAACCAACCCATGATCTCTGGACTCACTCTCTCCAAAGAGATGTCTCCCAAGACTGATTTGGAGAGAGCTCGCATGCAAGGGATACCCTATGCTTCGCCAGTAGGCTCTATCATGTACGCGATGCTATGTACCAGACCCGATGTAGCATACTCACTAAGTGTATTGAGTAGGTATCAAGCGGATCCTGGAGAGAATCACTGGATAGCTGTGAAGAACATTCTCAAGTACTTGAGAAGAACTAAGGAGATGTTCTTGGTGTATAGTAACAGAGAACTCCAGGTGGAGTCCTTTACTGATTCGAGCTTCCAAAGTGATAAGGATGACTCTAAGTCGCACTCGGGATTTGTCTTTACCCACAATTGACGGGTGGTTTGTTGGAAGAGTTCCAAACAGGAAACCGAGGCAGACTCGACGAAGGAGGCTGAATAGATCGCTGCCAACGATGCTGCCAAAGAGGCTGTCTGGATAAAGAAGTTCATCATTGAACTTGGTATGGTTCCATCCATTGAGTATCCAATACCTCTGTATTGTGATAACAATGGAGCTGTGGCTTTGGCCAATGAACCCAGGTCCCATCAGAAGTCCAGACATATTCTGAGGCGGTATCACCCGATCCAGGAGATAGTTGATCGCCGGGAGATCAAGGTCAGGAGAGTTGATACGAAGGACAACACTGCGGATCCACTCACAAAGACCATTCCTCAGATACAATTTGAGAGACTCTTCGGCATGTTGGGTATGAGATACTACAACAGCTGGCCTTAGTGCAAGTGGGAGATTGTTAGTTATATGTATGCCCTAGAGGCTATTGTTGTACATATGATGTATCTTATAGTGGATGCTTGGATATATATAGAGAGGACTTTCTTGCTCGATATGATAGTATGCTATCTGGTTTCACTTTATCTTAACATGTTACCAAATATTGTTTTGTGATCACGTGTTGATAAAGCCCTTAGGATATGTACTCGACTACTAGGACTATGATACAGATCATACTAGTAGGGCCAGGGTAGTCTACGAGTACATCCTATAACTGTTCCTAGTCGAAGGTGTATCGAGATAGGGCATCGATACTCCAGAGTAGGCTAGCGTATACGTATCTTGACCCATATGATGGGCGATGAATGATTCCATATCCCTTAGTGTTGGGCATCAAAGATGGTGTACGGGTACTCAGTGGAGACTGGGTACACTAAACGAACTCGCCGAGAACTCCTGGATGGTATTATACCAATCGGCAGATAGCAGTTCTCCGGTGACACTGGTACAGGTTAGTCTGTAGACCCGAGATCGTCATAGAGTCTTGTGTAATTCCTACCGTGCTTTGATTTCCACCTTATCACGTCCAAGAAGGGGTGCAAAATGGTGGCTTTTGGGTACAGTCCCGAATCACATGGAGGAAATGAGCGATAGGAGGGGTTTCGTCTCTCCCGGTATAGGGAATTGATGTTGTGCTGTGTTCGATTGGCTATAACTGGAAGTCCCTGGCCAGGGCTGATATGGAGATTTACTGGTAAGAGTTATCAGTAGTTTCTCAACCCGTTATGAGCCTTACATCGACACGACTTATCGGTTACTGGGGTCTGACATTTACCACCCCTAGATATGCAACATATCAGACGAAGAGACCAGACTGTACGGTAGTGTTACTGATTGGATTCACAGGAGAATGTACAGTCTTGCTTGTTGATCTTCTGATCACTCTTGCAGCTTGTAGGTGTTTGATATGATCATCTCCTACTGCCGGAGTATTGCCGATTCTTTAGAGTCCTACACAGAGGTTTCCTGGCTCAGGCAAAACGGAGTAGGAGCACATATGTGATATGTGCGGGACCGAGAATATTATGATATGAGATACCATATTCTATTCTCGCGATATATGATATCGGCCGGGTATATGTGATATAGCCGGGTCATCGGATTATGTGTTGATTCGATGAATCGGTACATGATATATTGGTCGGTTATATGCTTTATAGCCGGATTGTCGGATCAAGTGTTGATTCGATAATTTAATGTATAATTATATATGTGATATATTACATTACGTTAACTAATATAAGCTCGCTTTATCGATTCATTTTCTCACCGGATAATACATTGATATATATGCGATATATGTTAATTGTATTATTTTCTTTTGTTACAAAAATATATTATATATGTGATATATAATATTGTAACAAGTTAGGATTACAAATGCAACATGTTTTGTAGAGTTTAAACAAGTTAGGGTTTGGATTTGGGTTAGCTTTTTCATGAAGCTTCATGAAGCTTTCTTTTGTATTTTGCTTGATATTTGTTAACCCAACCCAAACCCTTTACCTATGGTTTATTCTCTACATGAGTTAAGCTCTTCATTCTTAACTCTTGGTTGCAATTATAACCACAACAATAATTCATTGTTCATCACAAAAGCTTTTTTCTTCTTCTTCCTCCGTGAAAAAGCTTTCTAGGTTTTTGACTTGTGATGATTTAAAGTGAGAAAATGAAAACAAAAGAGAGTAAAATTCCTACTTCATCATCCTCATCTATTCTAGCCACTTAGATTAGGGTGTTCACTTCACTAATACTTGATTAGAGAAGTGAAAGCTTGATCTTGAGATTCTTCAAGGTAGATCATTTTCGAAAAGAAAGACTTCAAGCAAGAATGGATCATTCGACTTGTGGAGCCTCTCTTGAGTCCGGAAGATCATGGATCGCGGCAAAGAGACCACTACTCGGAGCTTATGAAGCGAAGGAACGGACTACAAAGGTTGTTATCTCTCTCTCTTAGATGTAAAGTTGTTTACATGCAGAGTTAACCGTAATTCTCTAGTTAAGATCTTGGTTAGGGTTTGTTTAGCACCCTAAAATTTTTAAAGAAGCACGTTTGGTACTTGCCAAAACCTTGCTAAGGTGCTAAGCTAACCCTACAGTATTTCCGTAACCCAACATGGTATCAGAACCACTCCATAAGCCTTAGTTAATTCTTTGCGACAATAGAAATCCACCGTTTTTGTCGTGCAAAAATTGCTGACAAAAACAGTTTCGAAAACTGAAAGTTTGAGATATTTGCACACCCCACAGGCTCACGGTTTGAACTGAGAAGCAGCGGGGTGGTGCATGGGGACCCCGGGGAATCTTCGGGGGGACCGAACGGCTGGGCCCACTCCCCAAGACCAGTACAAGGTGGTCTTGGTCGTGGGGACCCGAAACTGCCCTACATTGGGTAGTTTCGGGTAAGCCTCACCCCCTGTCCATCTCGTGGTGGCCTCAAGGGTTGGGTACCACCTCTAGCCCCCCCGACTCAAATTTAATTTCGTGTTTTAACTCCCCGTGAAGGTTCGGGCGTGTTTCGTTTTGATTCAGACTTCCGAATTGGCTTTAAACAGTCGGTTTTTGGAAGTTTAGCTCACTGTTTTTTCATGGTTTTGGAAATTGGTTTAGTTTGCTCATTGCGTGCGGAATTCTAATGTCGTAGTTTTCAGTACATACATTACTATCTGCGATCATGAATGTCATTAGAGCGGTACAACTCGTCTAATTGCTATATGACTTTTAGACGGGTTTGCGAACGTGACATTCATGTTGATGTTCTGTGTTGTGTTGTGGTTGTGGTTGGATCGTCGTGGTGGATAGCTTGGGTGCAATGGTAGTACAGTTTAGTTTCATTTGTACATTTGATATTGCGGGATGAGCGTCCGACATGTGGACTGCCGTCACTGCCTGTTTGTATATTATTTATTTGGGGCACGATCGGGTTGAGGTCGATACCACACTTGTACTTATTTTCTTTTCTGTACTAGGATTACCCCGTGGTGGAGTGCACGAATAGCCGGGTTCTAGAAGGAAACGGGTCCGCATCTCATGGTGTTAAGAACGAAGGGGCCACACTATAGAATTGGCGGGCTATTCTCCGCACTCGTAAGGGGTACAAATTGACCCATGGAGGGGTGCTCAAGTTACCGAATTCTGTGAGGTGCCGGGTGGCCCATTCACTTTGATGAAGGGGGTTGTCTCACTTCTGGTTTTGGCAGATAACTTTCCACACTCGTAGGTATCTAGGTTTTAATTGCATAGGTTATCCACACGACTAGGGGAACGTCGGGTTTCAGTTGCGGCTCAAAGGAAACCCGGGGCTCCCAGATCAGCAGTATGTTCTGTGATGCTTATCGCTTATCTGTGATGTTGCATATAGCATGCCTGGAATGATTATTATATATTGTTATATATATACTAATAGATGTTGTATATGTTTTACACCCGCGCTAGTCCAACACCCGCTCTATCGTTAGTTAAGTAACCTAACTGGTCATGACGTGGCCCAAAGGCGAATGCGGATGGCATATACGCACATCATATTTTCATTCTTATCTGGTGTGATTAATTGATGGGACTGCATTGATTCTGATCAATGCAAGGCAAACAAATCTATTCGATGTTGTTGGAACAATTTTCAAAACCTTTTATTACAAGGACGTTTTCTTTTGTTTTGCATAGAGTTATTCGGTTATGAATATCCAGCACCTCATTCGACGAGGCAAGGGCCAAGATCCCTTCATCGGGAGTGACCCCTTGGGCAGAAGTTTGCGTCAGGGTAATAACTTCAATATAGTCGATTACTTTTTTGCTTTGCATCGTGGTATTCAGTTTGGAATATCCTGCATCTCATTCCACGAGGAAAGAGGTGAGATCCCTTCATCGGGAGTGACCTCTTTAGCAATTGTTTTTTCCACTATACATTTGTTAAAAGCTATCCGGTTCCTTCAACGATATCAAGTTCATTACGTTAAAGGTTTTTTGCCAAAAACCATTCGTAGCCCTCCGTCATTTCAGACGGGTAGCACTTACTATTCATGCTATGTTTGTTGACCGTTGTCAAGGCATAATGTATGGTAGCTATTTGTTACTTTTCTGTTGCATAGATAGATGCGTTGGTTTTGGATAGTTATACAGCCTTGTTGACCTTCGTCAAGGGCGAGTACTGGTGGGTTCAAATTAAATTGGACAATGACGGGTAGAACTTGACATATGACTTATGATTTGTTGACCTTCGTCAAGATCATAAGTGCATGGGGTAAAAATCACATCGGGAGTTATAAACATACAGGAAACTTGCCAGGCATGCACAAACCTTCTGGAGTGTGATAACTTGAGTGGATTCCATTAGGTTATCTATAACATTTCAGAAAATATAAAATATTATTTTTGGAATTTAATATTAAAATAATATATTTCGCGAAAACTACCCGATTTGCGAAATTAGGATTTTCGTAAAATGGTATAAATATATACCAATAATTATGAAATAATTGGAGATTAAAATTATTTATTCATTTAAAAATATATTTATCGGATTTGGCATTTTTATAATAATTATATGCAATTTAAATAAAAACCCGATTAGTGCACTGCTAATCGCGATTAAGCCAAATCTGTGTTTCTACATTTTTCCATGGTTAGTGCACCATGGCATGTTGTATTTGGTTCATGTTTTTCATTTGTGTTTGTTGATATTTTGTTTAGGGAAAAAGAAAGGAAAAAGAGAGGATATAATTCAGAAGTGAGCATAAGAGAGAGAGTGAGGGTAAGAGAGTGAGAATAAGAGAGAGAGAGAGGGGGCAACCCCATTATTCACCCCCATTATTTCCTTCATCTTCTTCCTTAACTCATCTCTCTCCACCACCATCCCCAAATATCATCTCCAAATCCTTATCAAAACCCTAAACCCCTTTCAATAAAAATGATCCCCACTTCATCCTCTATATATTGGACCTTGCAAGTTTCGATTTTAGAGACTTTGAAGAGCTAGGGTTTTTCTTGAGTTGCCCAATTGAGGTAAAATCCCATGCCTTAGTTCAGTTTTAATTTTTCTAGCAATTTAGTGCAGTTTAGAATTTGTTTAAGTGTAGTTTAGTGACCTTTGAAAACTTCAAGTTGAGGTTAGGGTTTGATTTTAATTGAGAGGGTGAAATTGAGGTTTAGTAGTAACTTTAAACCCCTGTAGTGATAGAATCCTTGACCAAACCAGAGACCAAACACCAAAATGCGAACTTTTAAATCTGCCGATATCGGAAATTGTAGAATTTGTGATGACAATTAGTGAACTACTGTGATCCGAGACCACTTAAATTAAGTTCCCTTGACAGTGAGACGTGCAAGCAACCATGAATCACCCCCTGAAACCTGAGCCCCTACCTTCGTTATCCGGCCGCAGATTTATTCATTGTGGCCGCAAATTGCGGCCACATTTTTGTGGAATTTGATGATTTTTGGTTGGTGAGTCCCTTAGGTGATATCTAGAGCAACCCTATATGCAAAATTCCCTACTTTAGCCTAGGGTGAAATCTGGAGGTGTTTTCCTATGTTGATGAATTTGGTTTTAGTATGTTTTCCGATATTAGGATTAATTTTGATGTTTGGATTTGTATTTAGTTGTTGGGCGTTTGTACGTCAACAACAGGGGTTGTTTGATTGTTTTGCATGCGTAGGCTATACGTTCTAACCTATGGACGCACCGTGTGCCGTATTGGTTTTCCGAACTCGATTTTAATAGCATTGCGATATGTGTTGATATTGTAGGTACCTTCGCGTTGATTCCGAGACGATGGAGCATGGCGTCATCGGCTTCGGCGAGCAAGGATAAAGGTGAGTAGATCTATATCTACGGGTGAAGTCGGGTGGATGGCGTATAGCACCCCCGCAAATTATTAAATGGAAATCGATCTATAGGATACAGTCGTAGAAACCTAGATTAGGAAACTAGGGATATGGTTAAAAGGATAGTTAGAGATAATATGAGATGAAAGCTTAGGGTTATGAAAATTTGATGTGATAGGACTACTTGATTGATATGTCGGTATATGGATGCGAGTCGATAAGAGATGATTGATACCTTTGGCGGTCCCCTGATATGAGGTTGTTATGGATGTGACCAGAGGACATGGGCATATAGGGATATAAAGTGTTGTGAATCGTGAGTGATAAACAGTACGAGACGTTAGGTCCGTACCCTCATCGTCATATAGGTCATTATGATCCCAAATTGTTTAATGATGCCGTACGATAATTTATCGTACGTGACGAGTTTAATTGATGATTGATCCATACCCTTGACTAGAGGATGCCGATTGATAGATTCACCGACTCGGTCATGTTAGATACGTGTACCTTATAGAATTTAGCTGCTGATTTACTTTATGCTACATTCATGTCTTTCCCATTGCATTTCATATAACTGTGCTAGTACACCCATACCATTATCAATGATGCGTATGTCATACTTACACAGATTGGCCGGATCACACACTTCATCATCGATAATTTCCATGTCGCTACACAGTAGAATTGCTGCATCAAGATATAACTCTTTGTATAATTTACTTCCTATAGTTACATATACACCTTTATATGATGTTGCATTCGACTTTGGAGAAATGGGGAACCGTAGGATATATTTTAAAACTGGATTCGTTTGAAAGAGCGGTTTTCCCTTGATATGTGCATATTACTGTTCCATGTTGCATTATATACGGATATGCTTACATTTCTGTTATATGTTGCATACATCATGCTTTACGATTATACGCATTGAGATATGCTGTTTTCATGAGATTTCTAGATTTGAGAACCGTCGTTATGTTTCAAAAGAAAGTATGTATTGTTTTAAAAAACCTGGGTTCTCTTGATATGATATTTCAGTGCGTCCACCATGTGTTTTGTCGGTTCTGAGAGTGGCATGCGAAACCCGATTCGAGGAGGAGGAGGAACTATTTGCGGGTGCATGGTGGACCTGGTGTGGTACCCTGGGGCAAGATGGTCGCAGATGATGGTGTTAAGCCCGGTAGGGGAGCTTTACCTACCGGTGATAGTATTTGGACTCGGCGGTTATCCGGAGGATACCGACCGGAGTAGTGAGATGGACTTGAGGGCCGATCTGAGGATGCAGCGCCTGAGATATGAGGATTTACGTGTCGATACTGGACACGGTTTTCATGATGTTTTCGAGTGTCGGTGTTGGACACTCAGGTTCCATGATTTGATGTGTCATTGATGGACACACATTCTTTGATATCCTCATATATTTACATGCATATGTTTTATGATGTTTCGAGTGGACGAGATCCACATGCATACATGCATTTATTATATTGTTGGATGTTATTCACATGCATACAGGAATTTATTATATTGTTGGATGTTATCCACAAGCATAGTTGCTTTGATTATTATATTGCTGGCACATTTACATACGGTCACCCTAGATATCATAGTATTACCTTCATGATATAGTTAACCTAGGAATCGTTGTTTATTCGATTTCTACCTGTTGATGTTTTTTACTCACGAGTTGGCAACTCACCCCTGTTGTACCACAGTTCTTGCAGGCTGACCGCATGGATCGGTAGCGGCATCGTTGGCACACAACTTGCATTCTGGTGACTTGCTTTGGTAGGTGGTACATTTTGGATCGTACCACTTTTGTACTTATTATTCATTTGTATCTATTCAACTCCATCAATCAAAACTATTATTTGTATAAATAGTAAGACTTAGTGAGACTTGTAGTTGTGAGATTTGAGCGATGGGTTTTATGTTCACTTATTGGCTTGATGTCTTGCTTTATTAATTATCTTTTGTTTTAATCTTCGCCGTTGGGCATTGTATACTTATTTTATTACTTGCGTGGTTGTGAATCCTCCGTTTGGCGAAGAGCTATCTCCCGCTTAGAGATGCCTTTATATTATCATGTATTGTGGTTTTGGATCAAAATATACAAAGGAGGTGCTGCCCAAATTTTTAAAAGACAAAATATGTTTTCCAACTAATAAAATCATCTTGCATTTTCATATTCCATTATCTAGGTATTTAAGAAAACTTTGATTTCATTATACCTTTATTTTAAAACTTCAACTCTTTTATTTTCTTAAAAAGGTTTAGATTGCTGGGTTTCGTCTTACTTGAGTTACGTTACGCCTCTAGACGTCGCGTGATTCAAGTGCTGGTCATTATCTAATATTTCGGGTCGTGACAAAGTTGGCATCAGAGCTCTAGGTTTAACCTTTATTCGAGTTTAGGTTTGACTATGTGGAGTCTGGGGCGTAAATATTTCGGAACCTAGGCTTGACCTTACGGAACTTAGACTTGGACAGGGGGGTATTAGACCCGAACTTTTGTTACATAGGCTGACCCTGATTGATGGAGTAGGTAGGTTGAGTAGAGTGACGTACCGTACGTATGTTCCGCGGCATATTTACGATACGATACTCCACTTAAGAAACCTTAGGATGTACATACTTTGAGATCTTTGATTCTATTTGTTTCCATGATGATACTCTCACTGATTCTGTTCCTCCTTATGATCATGTATCCATCTTGGGATCTGTTGATTCCTTCCATTCCTTTGATCTACCTTCATCGATACATACTTGAGGTTCCTGTCACCATAGTTTGAGCGCAGATTGAGCTGCTGTTAGTGTTGCGGTCAGGGCGAGCTCGTCATGGGCGAGGACTGACTATTGTGTTTTATGGTGATACATGAATGTCTCGATTTTGTATTGGTGTTGTGACTTCTCGTTTGAGGCGAGTGTTCGGTTTTGCAAAGGATTATCGGGCAATCATTAGAGGCTAC
This sequence comes from Agapanthus africanus, assembly GCA_030015575.1. Lineage (NCBI taxonomy): Eukaryota > Viridiplantae > Streptophyta > Magnoliopsida > Asparagales > Amaryllidaceae > Agapanthus > Agapanthus africanus. The sequence continues at coordinate 342,054,255 of CM057337.1, read as the reverse complement.
CTTTTGTGAGAGGACTGTTGAGGTACAGCTTACCTTATAGTTATGATGCCGTCTACCTTGCAGACAGATGACCCAGCTGTTGCTGAGATTGATAGGATGCCGCTTTCTTATTTTACGAGCTAAGATCGCTGGAGCTTTCAGGCAGAGCTACGACAGATGATTGCTGGTCTACCTTGAGTTGAGAGGTGAAGGGTATTCACATGTTGTCTAGGCGAAGTTAAAAAGTTCGAACAAATATTAGAAACCTATTTTTCCAAGTTTAAGGTATTCGGAGGAACATGCAAGTATTTTTGTGGACCCTCTAGAAGAATGAAACCCTAACTCGACATGATGACCATGGAACCTCTTTTGAACCTTAGGGTTTGCGGCAGTTCCGCGGTGCCATCAGTGAGGCTTGGGTTTGTCCTTCTACGGCTGGTCCATAGGTACTGTGGCATGTCCTGGATATTATTAAACTGTGCTTAAGTGTTGAGCTCTCGAGGAATTATAGGACTTGATGAATCGATCGAAAAGTTTAACATCGTCCAAATATCATGTGATAGGAGACCAGTAAGTGGACCAGCTTCAGATAGAGGACCTCACCTAGATGCGTTGTGAGTTGATAGAGAACGGACGATTATTGAGTATTCCTTCGATGGTATGGACGAGTTACCGAGGACGTGTTCGGCTAGAGATCTTCTACAGAGTGATGAAGATACTGAGTTCGCGATTTCGAGTCCGTGTGAGAGATTTCGGATTGACTGTAGTCGAGACAATTGTAGTACGCAGATAGCATGACGTGACGCCAAAGCAGACAATAATAAAGACGAGTGGAACAAGAGATTCGTGCGAGATGTCAACGAGCTGTTGTTACTCCCTGTTGATATTAGAGATCTGATATGTATACAGAGGCGTGAGATACAACCAGTTCCCGAGAAAAGCTGTGCTGAGAACGCAGATGTCCAAAAAGCGAGAAAAGATTTTGTAAGAGTAACAGCCCTCGTATAGATCGGCATAGGCAAGATTGGAAGAGACCCTGAGCAGGTTCCTTCCAGGGCACTGCTGCGATAAGATTTGCACCCAGGATCAGATGTGTGACGTGTATTCAGAGGACCCAGAGACAGAGGATGCCAGACTGTGAGCAAGGGGAGAGCGGATGTTCCTGCTCTGCCAGTTTTGGGCGCACCGACATTTTTTTCGACATTGTAGGAGCTGTACCTCGATATCATTTGTTGCGATTTGCGTTTGTGATCCGAGTATCACGCTTATATCGCTAGGATTTGAGTTTTGATGATGAGTTTCATGATATTGATTTTGTGCACCATGGCTGCACCTACTGGGTATTTATATCTTTGTGCATAGTTATCGCACTTGATATACGTTTTACACACTGTTGTGTTGGTTTATGAATTGTGCATATCTATTGCACTTGATATTGATTTTGTGCCTTGTCTGCATATGTTTATCAATTCCTAGATTTCATACAGTGGATTTGATTTTGTGTGTGTGGAACGCACTTGATTTAATTTTGCACTCGGTATAGCTTATATGTGCTTGCAGTGCACTGGTATGTGTTTTGTGCACACAGTTGCACACGTTTATGACTTTATACACCTTGGTACACTCGGTGTTGCTTTTGTTTCGCATTGGAGTTATTGTTTGTATTTCGTGCATTTGTTGCACAAGATTTAGACGTCGTGCATTGGGATCACCGTATTTGAGATTTTCATGCACAATAGATGCACCAGATATTGTTGTCGTGCACACCCGTTGCACTGGATAGATGCTTTCGTGCACACTCGTTGCACTTAGTTTTGGTTTTGTGCATATTTTGGCACCTGTATTTGGATTTGATTTCCGTGTGCACCAGACGCACGTGATTGTTAGATACGCCTTTCAAGGCTGATTTTTCTTTTGAGCACTTTGTTTTCATGTTGGACCCTATATCGTGTAGTAGCCAAACATGACTGATCTAAGGACAGTACCTGAGTACTTTGCATGCAATAAAAGTTTAACCAGAGGTTTTCAAAAAGGAGCTATAGCCTCGCTATTTCTTATGTGTCCGCGAGCGACACGAACATTTACAAAACAAAACCTTTTGGGATGTGTTAAAAACGGCGGAACGTATAATTTGAGCAAAAACATATATAGGTATATTTACTACTTTACAAATGAGCGTCCGCCATTGTTCCGTGAGTTACGCATCACACTGCAATTCAGAAAAGATTTTGCATGTGCTTTATTCAGTATTAAGATCTTTCCAAGGATGCGTACTATATACGTATTATAGTATTTGACTAATGCATATTGGATTTCGGTAGTAGATTTCGAGATCTATATCTCCTTTATAACTCTGATGATATGCGTGCAAATCCGATGATTTGCGTGATGCTTGACGGAGTTCGAATTTGAGTTTCATATTCGTTTTCAAGCGCGCGTGATGCACTGTGCCATTTCTATATCTTCCATGACTTCGAACCCCCGTTGATTTGCGCTGATTATTGAAATGTTTTAGTATTTGGGGGTTTAAATTTAAATTCGGGGACCGAATTTATTTAAGTGGGGAAGGTTGTAACATTTCAGAAAATATAAAATATTATTTTTGGAATTTAATATTAAAATAATATATTTCGTGAAAACTACCCGATTTGCAAAATTGGGGTTTTCGTAAAATGGTATAAATATATACCAATAATTGTGAAATAATTGGAAATTAAATGATTTATTCATTTAAAAATATATTTATCTGATTTGGCATTTTTATAATTAATTATATGCAGTTTAAATAAAAACCCGATTAGTGCACTGCTAATCGCGATTAAGCCAAAACCGTGTTTCTACATTTTTCCATGGTTAGTGCACCATGTCATGTTGCATTTGGTTGCATGTTGTTCATTTGTGTTTATTGATATTTGGTTTAGGGAAAAAGAAAGGAAAAGGAGAAAGGATATAATTGAGAGGTGAGCATAAGAGAGAGAGTGAGGGTAAGAGAGTGAGAATAAAAGAGAGAGAGAGAGAGAGAGATAGGGCAGCCCCATTATTCACCCCCATTATTTCCTTCATCTTCTTCCTTAACTCATCTCCCTCCACCTCCATCCCCAAATAACATCTCCAAATCCTTATCAAAACCCTAAAGCCCTTTCATTAAAAATGATCCCCACTTCATCCTCTACACATTGGACCTTGCAAGTTTTGATTTTGGAGACTTTGAAGAGCTAAGGTTTTTCTTGAGTTACCCAATTGACGTAAAATCCCATGCCTTAGTTCAGTTTTAATTTTTTTAGAAATTTAGTGTAGTTTAGAATTTGTTTAAGTATCGTTTTGTGACCTTTGAAAACTTCAAGTTGAGGTTAGGGTTTGAATTTAATTGAGATGGTGAAATTGAGGTTTTGTAGTGACTTTAAACCCCTGTAGTGATAGTATCCCTGACCAAACCAGAGACCAAACCCCAAAATGCGAACTTTGAAATCTACCGATATCGAAAATTGTAGAATTCGTGATGACAATTAGTGATTTGCTGTGACCCGAGACCACTATAAATTAGGTGCCCTTGACAGTGAGACGTGCAGGCAACCATGAATCACCCCGTGAAATCTGAGCCCCTACCCTCGTTATCCGGCCAAAGATTTATTCAATGTGGCCGCAAATTGCGGCCACATTTTGGTGGAATTTGATGATTTTTGGTTGGTGAGTCCCTTAGGAGATATCTAGAGCAACCCTGTATGCAAAATTCCCTAGTTTGGCCTAGGGTGAAATCTGGAGGTGTTTTCCTATGTTGTTGAATTTGGTTTTAGTTTGTTTTCCGATATTAGGGTTATTGGTTTTGACGTTTGGATTTGTATTTAGTTGTTGGGCGTTTGAACGTCAACAACATGGGTTGTTTGATTGTTTTGCATGTGTAGGCTATAGGTTCTAACCTATCGACGCACCGTGTGCCGTATTGGTTTTCTGAACTCGATTTTAATAGCATTGCGATATATGTTGATATTGTAGGTACTTTCGCGTGGATTCCGAGACGATCGAGCATGGCGTCATTGACTTTGGCGAGCAAGGATCAAGGTGAGTAGATCTATATCTACGGGGGAAGTCGGGTGGATGGCGTATAGCACCCCCACAAATTATTAAATGGAAACCGATCTATAGGATACAGTCGTAGAAACCTAGATTAAGAAACTAGGGATATGGTTAAAAGGATAGTTAGAGATGATATGATATGAAAGCTTAGGGTTATGAAAATTTGATGTGATATGATGACTTGATTGATATGTCGGTATACGGATGCGAGTCGATAAGAGAGGATTGATACCTTTGCCAATCCCATGATATGAGGTTCTTATGGATGTGACCCAGGGACATGGGCATATAGGGATATAAAATGTTTTGAATCATGAGTGATAAGACGTACGAGACGTTAGGTCCGTATCCTCATCGTCATATAGGTCGTTAGGATCCCAAATTGTTTAATGACGCCGTACGATGATTTACCGTATGTGATGAGTTTAATTGATGATTGATCCATACCCTTGACTAGAGGATGCCGATTGATAGATTCACCGACTCGTTCATGTTAGATACGTATACCTTATAGTATTTAGCTTCCAATTTACTTAATGCTACGTTCATGTCTTTCCCATTACGTTTAATATACCTATGCTAGTACACCTACACCATTATCAATGATGCGTATGTCATACTTACACAGATTGGCCGGCTCATACACTTCATCATCGATAATTGCCATGTCACGACACAGTAGAATTGTTGCATCATGATATGACTCTTTGCATAATTTGCTTGCTATAGTTACATATACACCTTTATACGATGTTGCATTCGACTTTAGAGAATTGGGGAACCGCAGGATATATTTTAAAACTGGATTCATTTAAAAGAGCGGTTTTCCCTTGATATGGGCATATTACTGTTCCATGTTGCATTATATACGGATATGCTTACATTTCTGTTATATGTCGCATACATCAGATATGTTGTTTTCATGAGATTTCTGGATTTGAGAACCGTGGTTATGTTTCAAAAGAAAGTATGTATTGTTTTAAAAAACCCGGGTTCTCTTGATATGATATTTCAGTGCGTCTACCATGTGTTTTCTTGGTTCTGAGAGTGGCATGTGATACCCGATTCGAGGAAGAGGAGGAACCGTCTGCGGGTGTATGGTGGACCCGATGCGGTACCCTGGGGCAAGATGGTCGTAGATGATGGCGTTGAGCCTGGCAGGGGAGCACTACCTACCGGTGATAGTATATGGACTCTGTCACGCCCCGCTTCCCGGTGTACGACGAAGGGGACGCGACTGGTCGCTACGTATATACTCAGAAGTCCATACACTAAGCGTATCTAAACAATATAAGTAAAATGCACAAGAGACAAAGACAATAGATATATTTGAACAACAACTTTATTTATTAACATTCTTTGTACAATGCATGGAAAATCAAATACATCTGAATGAAAGCAATGCCTTAACAATGGCATAACAGAAATGAAAAGTACTGAAATAAAATGTGAACAACGAAGCTAGAGCTCTGGGTCGTAAGCATGCTAATCCAAGTCCTCGCTGGTAGGCTCGATCTCCTGAGTGTCCAGATCACCTGACAACATTTCAAAGAAGAAAGAAAAGGAATGTCGTCAGCGAACAATCGCTTGGTAAGTCCCAAAGATAAGGGGGAAATAGAATAGACAGAGAAAGAAAGTAACTTTTAAAGTTGTATTATATGGTATTTTGTGTTAACGCTGTTGTTTGAAGCTTGGTACAGAAGGATACCAGTGTTTATGAGAGGAGTCTTAGTATGCCAGAGACTAAGGCAATGGAAGTACGAGGCTCCGTCGATAATACCATGGAACAACGGCATGGATGTAATTACGTCTTATGGTTGCTATCCCGTGCCACTTCTAACACCTTCCGTACCAATTACCCTTTAAACCCCGCGAAGTATTGTTTGTATTATTTGTGTTCTATTGTCTTGTATAGATGGATGACTTGCCGAAACCATGATATCAGTAGATGGATGTAACTGGAGAATCATGTAAATGGAAGTATATCTATGGTTCGGTTCGGTCAATACAGATTGAATAGATTGAATATATGTATTCATAGATTCATGTTGAATTGTAGTTTGTAGATTGTACTTGAATCATATTCAAGTCAGATTATTATAATGAGACTCGGTCTGAGTCAGAATAATTAGAAAAGAAATTGAAGTCCGATTATTTTTATGTTATCGGTAACCGCTGCACATGGGCGGCAGGATTTGTGTCTTTTTCAAAGACGATTATCGTGTTGATAACACCGTTTGTTAAGTTGTCTACCTTAGATAGGCAAGCACCCATATCTCTGGCTCCCTGAGGCTCAAGAGACCGTTCCCGCTTAAATCTATATTTACTAGGGTCCTTAGGGTAATTTATAGAACTTGAGGGGGTTTTATGTAAAAATAATTTGTATACTTTTCAAAGTACACCCCAAGTATTTATTAATCGTCTTTATAGTTTTTATAGTTGTAGATTTTTATATTTGTGACATTTCTAGTGAATAAATCTTTTTTTCATAATACATGGTATTTAATTGTAATATTGAACTTGTATGGAATTCGTGGTATTTTAATGTAAAGTGATTATTTTGATTTAGAAAAGTTGGAATATTTATATCCTATAAAAAATAGGTATTTTGATAATATATATATATATATATATTTTATATAAATTAATTTTGTATAATTTATTATTTTTTATAAATCTCATTTTTCTTAAGATATTTGTATTTTAAATCTCTCGAGACCGAATGCTCCTTGCGGAGGTCTGCATCTCGCACTACGAAACCCAAGAATATGCGATAATCTGCACCATCCCAGTCGGGTTCCCCAAAATGGGTTGTAGTGGCGCTTTGCAAAGATTTGTATTAAATACGTATCTTATAGAAAACGGTTTTAATAGTGAAAGGTTTTAATATGTAAAGTTTTGTTTTCCCGTATTCTATGTTCCTGAAAGGTATTGTGCTATGTTGCATATGAGTGTTGTGAGGAGATAGGTCATTACCTCATGATCTACTTAAATGTATAGCAAGATTGCAATGTTTTAAAGTAGAAAGTAAAGTACATGGTATTTTATTGAAAAAGTACGATAAAAATTGAATAGAAATCCTTTTGATATGGAACTTGTTCAATATGACTTGTTAATATTTAATAGTCAATATGTCAGGGTTTAGTATGATTGTATTTAAGAAAAAAGCGAGATTTTTTGGAAGAACCGAATCGTACATCGGATTAACTCCGATTCTGTCGGGTTTTAGAAATACATGTTTTTAGAAAAGAATAGAGAAGAGGGAGGTGGGACTTACTGGTTTAGAGATTAGAAAAGAGGGAGAGGAAGCGATAGGAGGCGCCGGTGCGTCGTTTCGTCGCCGGGAGCTCCTAGGGCTGTCTTCGAAATTTCGCCGGAGCTTTCGCCTTTTGCTAACTTCAATTGCACAATAAAATTCTATAGAGTTTTCTTGAGAGTTTGGATAAAATTGTGGGTGAGGGGGGTGTGTTTAGAGGTGGTATTTATAGGGTAAAACTTGGGTTAGGGTTAGGTGAAAGGGTGAATTGAAAATGTATTAAAAATGGAGTAAATAGGATTTTAAGGGGGCTCTGTTACTGATCTAAAGAAATTAAGTGTGCAGGAGTGATGGGGAGGTGAAGAGATGCAACTTTGGTGTTGGGGGATCGGCGGTCCGGCCGAGTCCGGCTGGCGGCGGCGGCCGTGGTCGGCCGAGTTGCCGGCCGATTCGGCCGAGTCCGGCTAATTCCGGTGTGCCTTGGGTTCTTCGTCGTATCATATACACCCTGGGACCGTTTGTTTTACATGTGTAGTGGGGTTTTTACGAGTTATGCACATGTAGACCCTTGGACTTCTAAAAATTCAAACTAAAACAATATTAAAAATAATGTGGGGGATGGGATTTGAACTCTGGTGGCTTGGTTCAGCAGTGCAAGGTCTTACCAATGAGCTACAAGCTCCTTCTTGCTAATAAAAAGCAAAACAAGTATTTATGGTACTCACAGGAAATGCAAATACCCCAAGTATACATTAATTTTTAAATAAATTTTTTACACTAAAATTGGAGTTGTTACAGACTCGGCAGTTATCCGGAGGATAACGACCGGAGTAGTGAGATGGACTTGAGGGCCGATCTGAGAATGCGGCGCCTAAGATATGAGGATTTACATGTCGATGTTGGCTACGGGTTTCATGATGTTTTCGAGTGTCGGTATTGGAAACTCAGGTTCCATGATTTGATGTGTCATTGATGGACACACATTCTTTGATATCCTTATATATTTACATCCATATGTTTTTATGATGTTTCGAGTGGACGAGATCCACATGCATACATGCATTTATTATATTGTTGGATGTTATCCACATGCATACATGAATTTATTATATTGTTGGATGTTATCCACATGCATAGTTGCTTTGATTATTATATTGTTGGCACATTTACATACGGTCACCCTAGATATCATAGTATTACCTTCATGATATAGTTAACCTAGGAATCGTTGTTTATTCGATTTCTACCTGTTGATGTTTTTTACTCACGAGTTGGCAACTCTCCCCCGTTGTGCCACAGTTCTTGCAGGTTGACCGCATGGATCGGTAGCGGCATCTTTGGCACACATCTTGCATTCGGGTGACTTGCTTTGGTAGGTGGTACATGTTGGATCGTACTACTTTTGTACTTATTATTCATTTTTATCTAGTCAACTCCATCAATCAAAACTATTATTTGTATAAATAGTAAGACTTAGTGAGACTTGTAGTTGCGCGATTTGAGCGATGGGTTTTATGTTCGCTTATTGGGTTGACGTCTTGCTTTATTCATTATCTTTTGTGTTGATCTTCGCCGTTGAGCGTCGTATACTTGTTTTATTACTTACGTTGTTGTGAATCCGCCGTTTGGCGAAGAGCTAGCTCCCGCTTGGGGATGCCTTTATATTATTATGTATTGTGGTTTTGGATCAAAATATACAAAGGAGGTGCTGCCCAAATTTTTAAAAGACGAAACATGTTTTCCAACTAATAAAATCCACTTGCATTTTCATATTCCATTATCTAGGTATTTAAGAAAACTTTTATTTCATTATACCTTTATTTTAAAACTGCACCTCTTTTATTTTCTTAAAATTGTTCAGATTGCTGGGTTTCGGCTTATTTGAGTTACGTTACGCCTCTATACGTCGCGTGATTCAAGTGTCGGTCATGAGCTAATATTTCGTGTCGTGACATTATCATGCGATGATAGTTGGATCCCGATTCCTACTGATGAGTTGGTTTACTCCTCGGGTGATTTTAGATGATCTCGACAAATTCTTCTTTTGGGTTTGGAGGAGAATTTGAGGATACAGTGGGAGACATTTGTTGGCTTTAGTGCTCTCAAGTCAATCAATGGATCTCAGGAAAGTGATTGCAATGCTTAAGGGATGACCTATACCGTTAGGACAGTCTTACTCAAGATGATAGTATGCTATCTGGTTTGTTTTTATCATCGTGTACATGCTTCAGGTGACATTACAGATCACTATTACATGTTGATAGAGCCCATAGGATTCTTGCTTGACTACCAGCTGTATGACGGCGATCATATACGTGAGAGTTGGGTGGTCTATAAGCACATCCTTAAAGTGTCCCTAGTCGTGGCAGTTTCGAGACTGGGCATCGATACTTCATGAGTAGACTAGTGTATACGGATCGAGACCCCGATGAGGGGCGGTGGCCGGTCTCACAAGCCATTGGTGTCATGCCGATGTGAGGCTCATAATGGTTTGAGAAACTACTGATAACACTTACCAGTAAATCTCAGCAACCCTGGCCAGGGATTTCCTGTTATGGCCAATCAAGCATAGCGCAACATCAACCCCCAATACCGGGAGAGACGAAAACCCTCCTATCGCTCATTGCCTCCATGTGACTCGGGACTGTACCCAAAAACCACCGTTTTGCACGATCTCTTGAATTTGGTAAGGTGGAAATCAAAGCACTGCGGGAATCATACAAGACTCTATGACGATCTCGGGTCGACAGACTAACCTGTACCAGTGTCACCGGAGAACTGCTATCTGACGATAGGTATAATACCATCTAGGAGTTCTCGGTGAGTCTATTCAATGTACCCAGTCTCCACTGAGCACCCGTATTCCTTTTCTGATGTCAAACACCAATGGATGTGGGATCATCCATCGCCCTTCATATGGGTCAAGAAGCGTATACGCTAGTCTACTCTGGAATATCGATGCCCCATCTCGATACTCCCATGACTAGGAACATTTGAAGGATGTACTTACCAACTATCTCTGCCCCACTAGTATGATCTGCATTATAATCCTGGTAGTCAAGTACTCATCCTAAGAGCTTTATCAACATGTAATAGAGAGACAATATGTGTAAATGTTAAGATAAAGAGCAACCAGATTGCATACTATCATGTCGAGCAAGAAAGTCCTCCCTATATATGTCTAAGCGTCCACTATAATATACATCACACGTATAATAATGGCCTCAAGGGCTTACATATAACTAACAATCTCCCACTTGCACTAAGTCCAGTTGTTGTAGTATCTCATATTCAACGCCCCATAAAAGTCTCTCTAGGGAAAGGCCTCTGTGAGTGGATCCGCCGTATTATTATTCGCGTCAACTCTCCTTACCTCGATCCCTTAGAGATCAACCATCCCTAATCAGGTGATACTGTCCTCTGAATATGTCTCGATCGCTGATGGGACCGGCGTTCCTAGGTCAAAGACACAACTCCATTGTTGTCACATTAATAGTTATTGGACGCTCAATGGTAGGAACCATGTTCATATCATGAACAAGAATTATCCAGACATCCACTTTGGTAGCATCGTTGGTAGCGATGTATTCAGCTTTTATCGTCTAGTTTGCCACGGTATATAGCTTGGAACACTTTCAACATACCGTCTCTCCATTGAGGGTAAAGACAAAGCCCGTGACTGAATTTCAGTCGTCCTTATCACTCTGGGAGCTGGAATTGGTAAAGGACTCCACTGGAGTTCACCGTTACCAAACACCAAGAACATTTCTTTAGTGCTTCTCAAGTACTTAAGAATGTCCTACACAGCTATCCAGTGATTTTCCCAAGATCCGATTGATTCTTTATCACTACACCTAGTGGGTTAGCTACATCTTGTCTGGTACATAATACCGCATACATGATTGAGCCTACTGCCGAAGCATAGGGTATCCCTTGCACGCGAGCTCTCTCCAAATCAGTCTTGAAAGACATCTTTTTAGAGAGAGCGATTCCTGAGTAAGTGGGCTTACCACCACACTTAGAATCATCCATAGTAAACCCCTTTAGTACGGTGTTAATGTACCTGGATTTGGGATACTCCCAACATCCACATAGATCTATCACCATAGATCATAATCCATAAGATGTAGTAGGTATCATCCTTCCTTGGAGAATCCTCATGATAAGAGGAGCTTGACCGAGTGTAGCATAGAAAACCATTTTCTATCAAGAGTATGTCATCTACGTACAATACGTGGAGGACAACCTTACTCTCTACAACTTTCTTGTATATACAAGGTTCATCTACCTTTTTGATGAAGTCAAACTCATTGACTGTCACATCAAAACAGATGTTCCAACTCTGCGATGCGTGCTTTAATCCTAATGGACTTAAGCATAGCCACTGGAGAAAAGGTTTCATCATAAACCACACCTGCTTATTTACGATAGCCTTTTACTACAAGTCTAGCTTCGAAAGTCTCAACTTTTCCATCTATACCAAGAATCTTCTCAAGATCCACTTGCTCCCGATGGTTTTTACCCCTTCAGGTGCAACATTCAGAGTCATACTTTGTTGGTGTACATGGATTCCATCTCTGATTGGATTGCATCCAACCATTTCACAGAGTCCCTACTTGTGATGGCCTTCCTGAACCTTAGTTGGGTCATCATCTACCATGATGCAATCCTCACTCCCACCGTCACCAAGGAAACCGTAGTATCTCTCAGGTGGATGAGGAACCCTACCAGATTCGCGGAGAGTCTGAGGTTTGTTGGAGACTATTGAATCCTTTGGTTCCATTAAATCATCTGCTATTAGTTTGTCTAGCCGAAACTCCTTCCAGTTCTACCTCATGACCACAAATTTCTTCACAAGAAATTCCTTTTCTAAAAAGGTAGCATGCTGAGAAACAAAACACCTTTTTCTCCTCAGTGTGGTAGAAGATATTCCCTCGTAAATGTTTGGGATATCCTATAAACTTATACAGAACTGACCTTGCCTCGAGCTTGTCTGGATTTTGCTTTTCAACATAGGCCGGACAACCTATATCTTAACTCGTTTAAGAGATGGTCTCTTCCTATTTCATATCTCATATGGAGTGGTAGGCACTGATTTGGATAGAACCCCATTCAATAGGCATGCAGCTTCTCAAGTGCATAACTTCAAAAGGAAATAGGCAACTCAGTAGTACTCATCATAGAGTGCACCATATCTAATAGGGCGCATTACCTCCGCCCCGATACACCGTTGTGCTGTGGTGTATACGAAGGAGTAAGCTGAGAGAGAATCCCATTCTCTATTTAGAAAATCCAGGAACTCCATGCCCAAGCATTCGCCTCTCCGATCACATCGAAGGACTTCAATACTTATACCCTTCTAGTTCTTAACTTCAAGATTATATTCTTTGAATTTCTCAAAAGTTTCAGACTCGTGTTTCAACAGGAACACATGTCTGAATCTTGAGAGATCGTCGATGAATGTAATGAAGTACAAAGAACCAACCCTGGCATTTGTAGACATAGGACCGTATACATCGCCATGTATCAGTCCCTAAAGTTCAGTAACTCTATCTCTGTTTCCAGTAAACGGAGTATTGGTCTTTTCACCATTGAGACAAGACTGACAAGTATCATAAGATGAGAATTTGAACAGATTCAAATATTCATTCTTATATAACTTAGCTAGTCGTGTTGCATTGATATGACCTAGTCTATAATGCCACAAGTAGGATTTGTTCATTTCTGAACTACTCCTCTTGTGTGTGTTCTGCATACTTTAAACTGTGGTTTGATTTAGAATGTATATGCCATTACATAACGTGCCTGATCCAATCAACTCTTGATCAAGGAAAATGTTCAAAACATTATCCTGCAATACAAAATTATATCCTTCTTTAAATTAATAAAGAAATTGATATAATGTTGTATATCAGCCTCGGTATGTAATAACATTCGTTCAGAATCAATGTATTTACCATTTGGTAATAAAGGGTGATATTGGCCAACTGATTTGGCCGCAACAATTGCACCATTCTCTAACACTTAGAGAATGATCACCTTTACTCAGTTATCTACCTCTCTTTAGCCCATGTAATATCTTACATATGTGGAATCCTGTTCCGGTATCTCATACCCAGGATGTAGAGTGTACTGAAAAACGGTTCTCGGTAACGAACATACCCGAAGAATAAGCATCAACATGCTAATTCCTCGATTTGGGTTTCGTGGAAATCTGGATATTCCCCTATTTCCTGCTTGGACTTATAACAATTATAAGATAGAGCGGAAGTAACGTTCCCCAGCTCAGTATAATAAGCAGGTTTGGTCACCACATCCATATTATTATCTTGATTAAGGAGTGATATGGTCGCTACCACAAGAGAGAGAAGAAAACACTCTGCGTATGCTCTTGCAAAATCAGATTGATTATTATTTTATCTAATCAGGATGGTTCCCACTGTTTTTATCAAATCTTCCTTCAAACCCTAAAAGGTAAGACTATCCGGAATTAATTACACCCTATAAGTTCGTCAATCTTTCGGCCGAGCCAGTGATGGTACTTTGAGGGAGGTTCCCCGTGCTTTCACACGGACCAAATTAAAATAAACCTTGTTTTCCCAGGGGCGTAACCCCGTTAACACCTTTCTAAATGAAGGGTTACCCTAGCGCCCCGGCCAACTTCTGTAGCCAATTGGGGAACAAAAATTTTATAGCGAACAAAAACTTGGCGCTAGACTAAACCCTAACCGGATCTTTAACCATAAACCTAGTTAGCAAATCTAGAGTTGTATCTACTATGATGATGAATTCTTACCAAACGAACCAAGTCTTTTGGTTTTTGTTCTTCATCCTTAGCTCCTCGTAGCCTCCTTGAACTCGCTTGATCTTCCTTTTCCGCTCCATCGGCTCTCCGGGATCGAGCTTGTTCTCCGGTCTTCCTTGGTCCTTGATGATCCACCCGAGGGGTATGATCTATGGCTCTAGCTCTTTGCTAAATGTCAAAAGAGCAACTAGAGAACTTGGGATGGTAGTCCAAGTAATCTAGGATGTAGTTTTGGTGTTCTAAGTGTGAAGCTATCTCTTTCTTGCCTCTTCACTTGATTCTCAACACATGAGAAGGTAATGAAGAGGAAGAAGATGAAGCTGGAGGAAGCTAGAGAGGAAGGAAGTGATGAAGAGCAAAAGAGAGCTCAAGAAAATAATGAATCAAGCATGAGAGAGAAAATAACACACAAAGGTTTTGTATGCTATTTTCTTTCATTAAATAATAGCAACCATGCTTCAATAGTAAACCCAAAATGAATTATAAATTCATTTGCTCACTATTGAAGCATGGTCACCTCCATTCCTCCCTCACCTCTCACTTTACACCTCATTTCCATTTATCAAATAAATGGAAAATCCAAAATGAGGTGGCCACCTTCTAGAAGGAAAACAGTAATAAATACGAATTTCCGTCTACGGTACATATATACCGGCAATCAGATAAAAATCCGAACGCCTAAAGAGATAGAATAACATGAAGAACGTAATACTAGAATATATATATCGAAATACATATACGTAAATTATTAAATCAATACCTTATTTAATAATCCGGCTCAAACCCGAGCAGGCTAGTATTACCAACTGTCCGGTCGAAAATCCGAGTACAAAGTACATCAATCGATCGAACCCTACACGTATCCAATACGGCTACTACATCATTTCGCCTGAATCAGGAAAACCCTCCGTGTGGGACTCGAAAGACTCGACAGTACTCTGGCAGTGGGTTAAACCACAAGCACGTCAGCGGCACTAGCCGTACGTAACGGCTACCCAAGTACCTATCGAAATGAAGGCCGATGAGAAAACTCATCCGGATCTCCTACTGAGCCTATCCGTGACAATATCCGTACAATCCGGTCTCTTCGTCAAAGAGTATCGCATACCGGGTCTAGGGGATGGTGAACGTCAGACTCTAATAACCTGATATGTCATGCCGATGTGGCTCATGACCAATCCGGGAAACTACTGGTCAACCTATCAGTAAATCCCAAGTGCCTTGGCCAAGGTCTTATGGTCCTGACCAATCGAATCACAGTGCGATATCGATTCCCTATTACAGGAGATACGAATCCCCGACAATCGCTCACTGCCTCCATGTGGCTCGGGACTGAACCCAACCAAAAGCTGTTTACACGACTCAGTAGAGCCGTGATAGGGTAGTGATCAAAGTTCAGTGGGAACTCACACGAGACAAATGCCGATCTCGGGTCCAATGACTAACCTATACACATGTCACCTGAGAACTTCCATCTGACGATAGGTATATTACCACATGGAAGTTCTCGGCGAGTCTGTCCAGTGTACTCACACCCAGTGAGCACCTGTATACGATCTTAGGTGCATCATACCAATGGCTGCGGGACCAACCACCCACCGACGGGGCTAGAAACATACACACCGGTCTACTCTGGAGTATCAGTGCCCAGTCTCGATACTCACGCGACTAGGGACTATTTAAGGATGTGCTTATGGACTGCCCTTCTCCTACAAGTATGATCACCATCACAACGCAGGTAGTCAAGCAAGATCCTAGGGGCTTTATCAACATGTAACCGCAATATGTAATAACGAGTATGACATATGCCATCTTAAGATAAAGACAAACCACAATAGTATACTACCGTATCGAGTCTTTATCAATATATGCAAACTAGATATAACAACAATAAATACACATATCCTGATAAAGACAAGTCAAATAATATACTATAAAACTTAGCAAGATTGTTCTGTACGTACATATCACTAGTATCGATATGTATACATATACAATACTGGCCTCTAGAGCATATACATCCAACAATCTCCCACTTGCAGTAAAGGCCAGTGATTAGCGTACCGAATACCCAATGTCTTCTCTAAGGCTAGCTGCTGGCGTACAGCATACCTAACATCCCAAAAAGTCGCTCGAACTGTGCTTGAGGGGGGCCTTTGTTAATGGATCCGCCGTGTTGTCTTTCGTATCCACTCTCCGGACCTCGATCTCCTGGCGATCTACGATCTCCCTGATCAGGTGATACCGTCTTAAGATGTGTCTGGATTTCTGATGGGACCGTGGCTTCTTTGCTAAAGCTATAGCCCTATTGTTATCACAATACACTGGTATTGGATCAACAATGGACGGAACTACCTGAAGTTCGGCTACGAACTTCTTCATCCAGACCGCTTCTTTTGCGGCATCGCTTGCAGTAATGTATTCAGCCTCCATCGTCGAGTTTGCGACGGTATCCTTTTTGGAACTCTTCCAACATACCGCCCCTCCGTTGAGGGTAAACATAAAACCCAAGACAGACTTGCTGTCATCCTTGTCACTCTGGAAGCTAGAGTCGGTAAAGGACTCGACCCTGAGGTCTCCATTACCGTAAACAACGAACATCTCCTTAGTCCTTCTCAGGTACTTGAGAATGTTCTTTACTGCTGTCTAGTGGTTCTCATCTGGGTTTGACTGATACCGGCTCACCACGCTCAGCGCGTAAGCTACATCTGGTCTCGTACATAGCATCGCATACATTATAGATCCTACTGCCGAAGCGTAGGGTATAGTGCTCATGTGAACCCTCTCCTCGTCAGTCTTGGGTGACATCTCCTTGGAGAGAGTGATTCCCTGCAATGCGGGTATGTTACCGCGTTTGGAATCTTCCATACTAAATCTCTTTAGTACGGTCTCTATGTACCTGGACTGTGAAAGTGTAGGGTTCCTAGGCACACTAATGAGGTCTCACAAGGCATCAACCAAGCCAATTTCAAATTTTTCCGGTGCCGAGAAACCCTAATATCGATCGTTGACTAGAGATTAGGCGAAACATGCGAATAAACAACTTTACTCTAAAGTGAACGGAAATACAACCCTTGTAGATCCGGTCCTCCACCTCCATAGCTCCGTGATGACGTCCCTCCGCTGTACCTATCGGAATCCGGACTCTGGCGATGGTTTCGTCGGAGAAATGATCGGGCTAGGTCGTCGACTTCGATGCCGAAGATGATCTACGTCGAGGCAACTCAAGATCAAGCTCCAACTTCACCAAGTCAAGAAACTTGTGAAGAAAACACCCTATACTTCTTGGCAAGTGGTAGAGGATGAAGAAATAGGAAGTGGGTTCACTTTAGATTTGGATTTCTCACTATTTTTCTCATGTTGCCATTAATGGTAGCAAGCTTTCTTCTTGTTGAAGAAGAAGAAGAAGAAGAAAAAGAATATGATAAGAATGATAAAATCAAGTGAAGTTATCATAATGCAACCATGGTTGAGTGTAGAGAATAAACTATGGTTAAAGTGAATGGTTAGGGTTAAGGAAAGAGACAAAATGGTCAAAGCTTTTCAAAGCTTCAAGAAGCTTCAAGATAAATCCAAAGAAAGCCACCATTTCATTTCTTGCCAAAATGAATAAATAAATAAATAAATCAAACCCTAACTATTAACCTAATCATAGTTTAAAGCATACACACACCCAAGTTTGCATGTATCATCAAACATGATACAATCTAGTGCACAAAACTATATCATATACACAATGTGCACATCAAGTGAGAAAATCCATCTTAAGTGAACCAATACTAGTTGATGCAAAGTAATATATCAAATATATAATTATGCATTAAATCATTAAATCAACGCTTGATTTAATGATCCGGTCATGCTGCATATAACCGACTAATATATAGTGTATCAATGTATCGAATCAACACTTGATTCGGTAACCCGGCTATATCTCATATAACCGTCCAATGATACAAATCGCAAGAATAGAATACAGTATCACATACTGGTATTATTCTCGGTCCCGTACATATCTCATATGCGCTCCTATTTCGTTTCGCTTGAGCCAGGAAACCTCTGTGTAGGACTCTAAAGACTCGTCAATACGCCGGCAGCAGGTGATGATCATATCAAACACCCACAAGCCGCAAGCGGTCTGCTAAACGTAACGGCCACCCGGGTATTGAGCGATCATAAGATCGACGAGCAAGCCCTCTCACACTCCTGTGAATCCAACCAGTAACACTTACCATACAGTCCGGTCTCGTCGTCTGATATGTCGCATATCTCGCCTAGGGGTGGTAAACGTCAGACCCCAATAGCTCGATAAGTCGTGTCGATATGAGGTCTATAACAGTTCGAGAAACTACTGGTAACACTTACCAGTAAATCTCAGCAACCCTGGCCAGGGATTTCTGGTTATAGCCAATCGAACACAGCGCAACATCAACTCCCTATACCGGGAGAGACGAATCCCCTCCTATCGCTCATTGCCTCCATGTGATTCGGGAATGTACCCAAAAACCACCGTTTTGCACGCCCTCTTGGACGTGGTAAGGTGGAAATTAAAGCACAGTGGGAATCACACAAGAATCTATGACGATCTCGGGTCAACAGACTACACTGTACCAGTGTCACCAGAGAACTGCCATCTGACGTAAGGTATAATACCATCTGGGAGTTCTCGGCGAGTCCGTCCAGTATACCCAGTCTCCACTGAGCACCCGTATATCATCTTTGATGTCAAACACCAATGGATATGGGATCATCCATCGCCCATCTGTATGGGTCTAGAAGTTATACGCTAGTCTACTCTGGTATATCGATGCCCCGTCTCGATACACCCACGACTAGGGACCTTGAAGGATGTACTTATAGACTACCATGTCCCCACTAGTATGATCTGCATCATAGTCCAGGTAGTCAAGTACACATCCTAAGGGCTTTACTAACATGTAACAGAGAGACAATCAGTGTACACGTTAAGATAAAGAGCAACCAGATAGCATACTATCCTGTCGAGCAAGAAAGTCCTCCTTATATATGTCCCAGCATCCATTACAATATACATCCTATGTACAGTAATGGCCTCTAGGGCATACATATAACTAACAATCTCCCACTTGCACTAGGGCCATCTGATAGCAGTGGTTGCAGTATCTCATACTCAACCATCCCATAATAGTCTCTCTCTGGGAAAAGGCCTTTGTGAGTGGATCCGCCGTGTTGTCCTCTGAGTCTACTCTCCCAACCTTGATCCCTTGGAGATCAACCATCTCCATGATCAGGTGATACTGCCTTAGAATATGTCTGGATCACTGATGGGATGGACGTTCCTTGGCATAAGCCGCAACTCCATTGTCACACAATGGGAGGAACTGAGTTCATCTCATGAACTAATATACACCCAGACAGCCTCTTTGGTAGCATCTTAAGTAGCGATGTATCCAGCCTTAATCGTCTAGTATGCCACGGTATCTAGCTTGGATCTCTTCTAACATACTGTCCCTTTACTGAGGGTAAAGACAATGCCTGTGACTGACATTCAGTCGTCTTTATTACCCTGGAACCCTTCTATTGATTCTCCCCAGGATCGTTTGATACCATCTCACTACAACTAGTGAGAATCCTAACATCCAATTACTTCTATCTCATAGATCAAAACTCAGGATTTAGGAGGTATCACATTGATCCTATATGGAGAATCCTTGTGATAAGCAGAGATTGACCGAGCATAGCATAGGAAACTCCTTCCCCATCAAGAGTATGTCATCCATGTACTCTACGAGGATCACCACCATACTCCCTACTACCTTTTTGTATATACAAGGTTCATCTACCATTTTGATGATGTCAAACTGTCTGACTAACTCATCAAAACAGATGTTCCAACTCCGCGATGCCTGCTTCATCACATAAAACATCTTGCACACGTTTCCGCTGCTCCCATTGTCTACGAAGCCTTCTGACAGTGTACTTATAGACTTTCTCTTCTAGAACATCATTTAGAAAAGCAGTCATGACACCCAACCGCCAGATATTGTAGTCATGGTAAGTAGCCGTGGCAAGTAGGATCTGGATGGACTTAAGCATAGCTCCTTAGAAAAAGTTTCATCATGATCCATAGCTGGTCAATGATGTAAACCTTTAACAAGTCTAGCTTTGAAAGTCTCAACTTTTCCATCTACACCAAGTAATCTTCTCAAGATATACTTGCTCCTGATGGAGATTTAACCCTTCAGATAAAGCAACCAAAGTCCATACTTTGTTGGTGTATAAGGATTCCATCTCAGATCACTAAGCATCCAGCCATTCTTACAGAGTCCCTACTCTTGATGGGCTACTCGAAACTAGTTGGGTCATCATCTCATGATGCAATCCTCGCTCCCACTGTCATAGAGAAACCGAAGTATCTCTCAGGCGGATGAGGAACCCTACTAGATCGGCGGAGAGGCTGAGGTTCGTTGGTTACTATTGAATCCTTTGGTTCTATCAAATCATCTGTTGTAGTTTGTATAGCTGGAACCTTTCCAATTCTACATTACAGACCTTGCCTCGAGCTTGTCCGGATTTTGCCTTTTAGACATAGGCCGGTCAACCCCAAATCTTAACAAACTTAAGATATGGACTCTTCCCTTTCCATATCACATATGAAGTGGTAGGCAATTGATTTGATTGGAATCCTATTCAATAGGTGTGCAGTTTTTCAAGCGCATAACTCCCAAAAAGGAAATAGGTAACTCAGTAGTACTCATCATAGAGCACACCTTATCATATAGGGTATGATTGCTCCGCCCCGATAAACCGACGTGCTGTGGTGTATACAGAGGAGTAATGCTGAGAGAGAATCTCATTCTCCTTTAGAATAGTCCAAGAATTCTATGCACAAGTATTCTCTTCCCTGATCACATCAAAGGACATAATACTTATACCCGTATTGGTTCTCTACTTCTAGCTTATATTCTGTGAATATCTCAAAAGGTTCGGACTTGTGTTTCAACAGGAACATATGTCCAAATCTTGAGAGATTATCAGAGAATGTAACGAAGTACGAAGAACCGGTCCTGGCATATGTAGACAGGGGACCTTACATACATCATCATGTATCAGTCCCAAGAGTTTACTAACTCTTTCTCTGTTTCCAGTAAACAGAGCTATGGTCATCTTATCTCTGTGACATGACTGGCAAGTTTCACAAGATGTAAATTCAAACAGATTTAAATATGCATCTTTGTGCAACTTAGCTAGTCGGGTCGCATTGATATAACCTAGTCTACAATGCCTCAAGAAGGATTCGTTCATTTCTGAACTCTTCCTCTTGTGTGTGTTCCGTATACTAAGAACTATAGTATGATTTAGAACATCAATGCTTTTAGATAACGTGCCTGAACTGATCAACTTTTTATATAGGAAATGTTCAAAACATTATCCAACAATACAAAATTATATCCTTCTTTACTAAAAGAGACTGATATGATTTTGTATATCAGGTTCGGTATCTAATAACATTCGTTCAAAATCAATGTATTCTAGTATTACAGGGTGACAGTGACCAACAGACTTGGCTGCAACACTTGCACCGTTTTCTGCCTCATGAAACTTATCACCCGATCTTAGTTCTTTACCTTTCTGTAGCCCTATGTAACAGATTACATATCTGGGATCCTGATCCGGTATCAAATACCCAGGATGTAGAGGATACAGAGAAACAGTTCTTTGTAATGAACGCACCCGAAGATGATGCATCATATGCACTTTCTTCGTTTGGGCGGCATAGGAATTCTGGCATTCCCCTATTTCCTGCTCTGTCTTATAACAATTATAAGTTGGAGCGGGACCAACGTTCCCCAGCTCAGTATAACAAGCGTGTTCGGTTAAATATCCGTATTATTATCTTGATTAAGGCGTGATATGGTCGCTACCAGGAAAGAGAGAGAAGAAAACACTCTGCATATGCTCTTGCAAGATCAGATTGGTTATTATTTTATCTAATCAGGATGGCTCCCACTGTTTTTATCAAATCTTCCTTCAAACCCTAAAAGGAAAGACTAGCCGGGATTAATTACACACTACAAGTTCGCCAATCTTTCAGCCAGGCTAGTGTCGGTACTTTGAGGGAGGTCCCCCGTGCTTTCGCACGAACCTAATTAATATAAACCTCGTTTTCCCATAGGCGTAACCTCGTTAACACCTTTCTAGACACCTACTTGATCGGCTAATTGTAATGTGTAAAACTCTCCCAGGAGTAACAATTACTCGCAGTGGGTATCGGGATCCAACTATCTCATTGCAAATTTCAACACTTGAAATTCCCGATAATTTTGCCCCTAGCGTCCTATGACCTTGATGCAGGCCAACAAACCATAGTGCGCTAGTCAAGTTCAACCCGTCATTTCCTGATTGAATTAAACCCACCTGCACGACCCTTGACGCAGGCCAACAAAGTCGCATGACTACCCTAATCCAATCTGCATCATATGCATAAGCAGATAAATACTAGTTAGCTACCGCACACTACGCCTTGACGCAGGCCAACAAACGTAGCATGAATACTAACTACCACTTATCTAAAATGACGGAGGGCTACGACAGGTTTTTCTGAAAACCTATTGCGTAATGAACTTGATATCGTTGTAGAATCAAATGATTTTAAAATGGAGTGTTTTTAGGCTTTTCTAGTTTTGCTAAAGGGGTCACTACTGGTGAAGGGATCGTCGGCCCTTTCCTCGTCGAATGAGGTGCGGGATATATCATAAATATCACTGTGCAAAGCAGAAACTATAGAAGCTATCAAAAGACAAACCGAGGGGTGTAGTATCTGCTAGTTATTGCTAAAGGGGTCACTCCCGGTGAAGGGATCGTCGACCCTTTCCTCATCGAATAAGGTGCAGGATATATCATATATACCGCTGTGCAAAGCAAGAACTGTAGCTACCTGTTTTATTTTTGAAATTCGATTCCACAACATCTTAGGTTTCTTTTTCTTTCATTAATCATATTAATGAAGTCCCATCAATTAAGTCACCTAAACATCACAGATAAATACGACGTACACTTATGTCATCCGTGTTCGCCTTGATGTCCCTTCGTGCACCGTTAGGTTAGGTGACTAACGGCAGAGCGGGGCAGGGCTAGCGCGGGTGTAAAACATAAGTAATGTCTATATAATATATCATATATACTATATACTGTATCTATCACAGAACATCACATGATCACATCACAGATATCGCAGCAGAAGAAACATATGAAACATTGGATATACTAGGACGTCCGTGTTTTCAATACGAGCCAATATAAAACACGGATTCCACGGTCGCGATGAATAGCCAAACCCACACCCCTAGACCCCTACGAGAGCGGCAAGCAACCCTACCAATTCTAGAGTTAGGAGACCCGGACTCGACTCCTCGAGTTGGTCTCCCACTGGACTCCAGAACCCGGTTACTTGTGCTACCCTCCTTGGGTCTATCCTAGTGCGGAAAAGTAAATAATATACAAAAGGTGACATCTTCCGCAACCTGGAAGTGCCCCAAAAAAAAAGAATATTACATACAAGATTTTTACATGAATGAAAATGAAAAACACTCATCTCACATAAAAACCCCCTGGCTATTCAAACACGACGATCCAATATAACATATCCAGCAACACATAACATCACATGTCATCAACGTAAGTAAACATGCGTATCCCAATTGTCGTTGATATACAGCAACGAAACCGGCGATATCACATATTACACTTACGGTCACAGAAAAGAAAGTGTAAAACTATAACTGTTGGAATCCGCAACCTCTTTAGACATCGCATGCCTAATCAAATGAATTCCTTAGACATCGCATGCCTAACAATTATAAACCCCGCATTTTAGTCTCATTATCGAAAACTCTTTTCAATGTTAAGTCGGGCAATTCAACAAGATTCCCGACATTTTGATCGAATGCTCGTCCCAAACTTTATTAGGCGGCCGCACCCCCGATGCCGTCGACGAAGTGCACCAAGGCGGAACACCGCTGCCGCGAGCACCCGAACGGATGCTTTTGGCAACGGGGTTCTCCTACAGTCACTTGGTCGGGGCTATGGGGTGTAGCTGTCTATTAAGTTTACCCGACGAGTATCCGCGTACGCTACGTGATTGCGACGGACTTTTGATCGCATCAAAATTCCGTGGCAACCGATCAAGTGAGACTAAACCGCTAGATTTATAACATTCATTCAGTTAACTCATAACAACTTGTGAATTCTAATTATTGTATCATATTCCAGATAAATAGAAATTGTTAAACTTTCCAATCGAACATTCAAACACCCAAGTTTTCCCAAAACAGCTCAACACATGAAATAAGTTTAAAAACATCCAGTTCATGCCTCAGTACCAACGGTCCAGCCGTAGAAGGGTCAAGCCAACGCCTCACATGTGGCACGCCGTACTGCCCCAAACCCAAAGGTTCAAAGGGCAGTTCAAGACGGTCACATAACCGAGTTAAGGTTTGTTGTCTTCTAGAGGATCTATCGCGTTACTTGCACTACTTAGAACGTTATTAAACCACGGAAAGATCCAACACTTGGAAATTTCCCGACAGGGGAAAAGGTGGGTATTTATATCCGGTCGAACCTTTTAACATATTCAATAATTATCCGGAAAACACATAGACACGATTAGACAATCCGATCGAATCCACGAGTTCCCAAAACAACCCCAGAAAACTCAACTGTTGAGTAAAATATAAAAATTCTCAGAAGACTCAGCACTTCCAGACAAGAATTACTGTGCAAGCCACGTGGCCTAACTCACCAATATGGCCGCGGAACCGCCGCGGAACCCAGGGTGGGGCCGCGGTTCCGCGGCGCTTTGGTCGAGTTAGCATCACGTGCTTCACAGTAACTCCTACAATTCCCTGCTGAATTTTTTGGCAATTTTTAATTCACAAAAATCCAAAATTCCAGAAAATTTCTAGAGAGTGGTTTTGTTAGGGTTTCGGGGTTCGTTCGGATTTCTAACATCGTCTACACTTCGCCTAAGGCTCTAGCTAGGCACTGATACCACTGTAGGGTTCCTAGGCACACTAATGAGGTCTCACAAGGCATCAACCATGCAAATTTCAAATTTTTCCGGTGCCGAGAAACCCTAATATAGATCGTTGACTAGAGATTAGGCGAAACATGCGAATAAACAACTTTACTCTAAAGTGAACGGAAATACAACCTTTGTAGATCCGGTTCTCCACCTCTATAGCTCTGATTAGTCGAAAATAATGCATATTTTAGCCGGCAATTTCCTCATCATTTGCATTCATATAGAAGTGTTCGGCATTCATATTTCACATATTAGCAAAACTGTCGCAAAATATCAGATTGCATGTGTTAGACTCTAAAACCGGCACTATAAAGGAAATTGACTGCATTTAATAGCATCGCATTATCTCTATATTGCGCAACACTTGTTTTGAGATCTATGCAGGAAAATCCAGAAGAAAGGCCAAAATTTATACGGTACCGATCAAACATTACGCCAACTCAATGATTTCAAATCTGGTACCAATCCAAAGGGACAAATACAAATCAACATATCAGATAAAGGCCCAAGTATCAACCCAAGACCACACCAGAAGTTTGAAGCCATTAAGCCACCACTTGGCCGCGGAACCGCGGCCGGAGCCGGCTTGCGCCGCGGTTCCGCGGCAGCCCTGCCACGTCATCAATCCAATTTTGCTGCACAACTCTTACCTCACATCCAGAAGCTCAGAAAGACATGACAAATTCCAGAAGACTCCAGAGATTTCTGCCAGATCAGCAAACTAGGGTTTCTAATGCTTAATTAATCCTAGCTTAAACCCTAAGCTAGCTCCTAACAAACCCTTTCTAGAAACTCCTCAACAAACTTTTGGAGGGAATTGTAATTTCAAACCTAGACCTAGGGTTTGGGAAGTCTATAAATAGAAGCCTAAACCTAGGATTAAAATATATACTTGATACTTGGATCCATTATCCAAACTTAGATACTTCTTCATTTTACCCCCTTCATCATCTTCTTCCACAAATCTAGTGAGAGAATTTGTGTGAAACCCTAACCCTAATTCCAATCAAAAGCCAAGATCCCGAGTACCCATTCAAGCAAGAAGCCTCGCAACCTTTTAGGAGCCGAGCCGGTCTTCAACAGAGCAAGTGGTCCAAGCCGATTCGCGACTCACGGAACCAAGCAAAGCCAAGTCGACAATTTAATTCTTCCTCTTGTAGTTCTTGAGCGACTGTAATCAAATTGTTGATATAAATAAAAGGTGATATTCTTTTATCTTGTTCTCTTTAAATTCTTGCATCATGAGTCAATCTAAATTTCTAGTTATAATTCTTGTTGTGATGTCTGAGTAAAACTCCGCTCGTCGAGGAGTTTTGACGACCAATAGAATGATGATGTAATATACTGTAAATCGATTCTTGAATCCCACGAGTTTTGTAAACCCTAGCAAGATCAAGAATCGACAACCCAATTCATTGCGATGCTTTCTTGATTGATATCGCTCGAGATTGGGGAGTTACGATTGTTTCTTGAAATTGCTAGAGGCTAGAATGTGAATGATAATCTATGAAAGAACAAGGGTTAAACGATGAAACCCTAGTTTCATCAAGAAAGCCCTAACTCTCATTGACCATCATCGATCTAGTATCAATCCTTCGAAGGAAAAGAACACGAAATCTTGATATTACATCACGTCTATAGATCCGATCGATTCCTACGAGCCTCATTTAGATTCTTGGCATTTTGGTTGGAAATATTATCGAAACCCAATTCTTGATTGTTTATCAGTTTCTTGATTCTTGATTAAACATCGTGACACCTGAATCAATTGATAAATTCTTGAATCATGTTTTCTTTTCTTTTCAATTAACTTTTCGATTCAAACAAATTAAACATTGAAACGAATCGCACAATCCCTGTGGACGATCCGCACTCGCTTACGATCTACAACTGACACCGTAGTTGATTGCGGTCAAATATAATTCTTTGATAGTGAGTTCTTTATACAATTTCCTAAATACCGATAAAAGATACTATTATCGATCAAATGAAACCGTTATCGGGAAACAATTGATTCGAAACTTGCTTTTTACAAACACATCCGAGAATCGCATTAAATCAAATAGCGCCGTTGCCGGGGATCGCGCGCTAATTCGTTTCATATTATAGTTTGAATTGAAAGAATTATTCCATTGTTGTTTTTGAGATCAAAATTCATGCAAACCCTAAACGATTTGCTGTTGTTCATTGCAAGGAAATCTGGAGCTGTTTGGAAATTGAAGAAATTTTTTGGAAAATACCAGAGAGCTGAGGGAGTCCACAGAAGCTCCCTGAAGAAGTTTGGTTCAGTGATCCCACACGTCGACCGCGGAAGGGCGGCCTGAGCAAGCATCTGCGGCGGAACTGCGGCAGATCTGGGGGGTCTCTGTGCAAAAATTCCTCAGGTGGTTCCTTACCTTCTCCTTTCTCCTTTTTTAGCTCCAACTAACACCTTGCTGCAGGATTCTTTGCAAATAATCACAGCGCCGCAAAAGCAAAATTAAATTTGTGCGTGATTTTGATTTCTTGGTTGTTTGCATTCTAAATACGGAATTAAGGGGCACGGCCAAATCCAAATTGGGTGGGGATTTCATTACCCTTCCTAGGCCCCGAAAACCACAAAACTTGCATCCGCATTGACCCACATTAACTAAAAGAAATCTAGAGAAGACTCTAAGGACTGTCGCGCTCAATTAGGACAAGAGAAGGCCGTGGGTAATTCATTGCTTATCCGCGTTTTCTTGTGGTGCCTAAGACGAGTGTGTCTAAGGCTAGTGGTTTTTAATTAGGCCCACTACTTACGTAGTGGAGTACCTTCCCACTTACCTGGCACTTATCCGGCCACAGGGGGACAAAGAGGCAGTGGAGGATTCTATCCTGCGACTTGTCTTTTGGCAGTTAGGAGCGGTCTAGAGCCGGACCTAGGTGACCAATAGATTCTAGGGTTGTGTGCTGCATTTGTTTTGTCGCATCATTTTTTCAAAAATCCGTCCCTTTTTCAAAAGCAAGCACCGCATTCATTCATTACCCCTAATTATAAGTCAACGCTGCCACTTGTACTAACCCATTTTAGTACAAGATAGGCTGGACACGGGATTCTAGTGCCCGTTTAGTCGGCGTACCCTTTATCGACTCCGAAGTCGATATTTCTCCATTTACCTTTCCTTTACCCACTACCACACCAACACCGATGGATCCGAATCCATCAAACTTCTTTAACCCTAATCTGCCACCGTCCGTTGGTGCGCAGAATCCACCCCGCATCTCTCTCCAGGAGAGGTGCTACCCTATTCGAGGTCCTCTTTCGACCTGCTTATCCACACCACCAGCCAATGGGGATAACTTTGAGATTAAGCCCCAGTATATCAATCTTTTACCCAAATTCCACGGACTCGAGACTGAGGACGCTTACGTTTTCATTACCAAATTTGAAAACGTATGCGCAATGATGGGTACGTCATAACTTTCAGTGGATGCTATGCGTCTACGACTTCTTCCATTTACATTGTGCGATATAGCCGAGAAGTGGCTATATAACACTACCGCACACTCTATTACGAATTGGGAAGAATTCGTCGCTGCATTCCTTAAGAAATTTTACCCAATACAAAAGACAGCTCGAATCCGTAGCGAACTGAATCAATTTGCCCAGCTCCCTCCTGAACCATTTTCAAAATGCTTTGAACGTTTCAAGGATCTATTGGTTAAGTGTCCTCATTACGGCATCCCGAGATGGGAGCTTTGCCGAATCATTTATGAGGGCATTAACCCAAACACTAAACAGAGCCTTGAAAACATGTGTCAAGGTACTTTTATGACCAAAGATGATGGGGAAGCTTGGAAGTATTTAGAAGAGTTCGCTGAAAAATCACTACAGTGGGAGAGTGGAACCCAACCATTGAATAGGGATGGCGTACACCAAATAGATGTGTCCATAGGTGTTCGAGCTGAAATGGCAGCAATGCAAAAGAAGCTCGACGCTATGGAAAACAAATTTGCAGCAGCCTCCCTAAACCCAGTGCCACTCCCCAAAACTGTTTATGGGTGCTGTTCTGATCCGTCTCATTTAACGGAAGAATGTCCATTAAACTCTGCGTTTCAAGGTCACGAGCATTCTAATGCCGCATTTCAAAGACCTCGAAACGATCCATATTCTTCCACGTACAGTCAGGGTTGGAGGAATCACCCGAATTTTGCTTGGAACCAAAACCAATCTCAAAACACGGTTCCAAACACGAATCAATTTCAAAGGGTTCTTCCTCCACCACAACAGCAACCCCTTCAACTCACTCAGCACCCCTATCAGTTACAGAATTTCCAAAACCAGGGCAACACTCCTGCACAGTCTAATCCTATGCAGTCCTGTTCTGACGAGTTCTCTCAATTCATTCAAACCATGAAATCACTTTTGTCAAATTTCATAGAGGTTTCGACTGAGGTTAGATCTTCCGTCAGTGAGATAAAGAAAAACTCAGCGTCCCAAGCTGAGAGTATCAAATCGATGGAAGCTGAAATCGCACGCCTAAAAGCCGAAATGAGTGCGAGAGAAAAAGGGAAACTTCCCTCTCAACCCCTACAGAATCCTGGGCATTACAATGTAAATGCCGTCACAATGTTGAGATCGGGAAGAGTGTTGAACAATCATGTCGGGGAAGGTATTGATGATACTGAAAATCATATCAACACCCCGGCTGAGACCTTTCCACACACACACACTTCTCCTTCTGATCCTACTTCTTCTACCACATCACTTCCTCGCGAGCCTATTCTCCATTTCCCACTGGGCTCGACACCTTCTCCCAACCCTTATAGTTCTCCACAGACGGTCCCCACACCTCTTTTGGGACCACGTTTACCCCCTCTTCCTTCTCCTGTGATGGACCCTGCGCTTATTGCGAAAGCTCCTTACCCGAACCGGTTAAGGGCTAATAGAACGAGTCCTCATATGGAGAAAATAATGGAAATGTTCAAACAGGTTAACATCAATATCCCTCTCCTAGATGCAATTCAGCAAGTCCCCGCTTATGCGAAAATTCTTAAGGACTTGTGCACTAGGAAGAGGAAGACCCAAGTGCCAAAGAAGGTCTTTATGTCTAATAATATCAGCACTGCTTTTATACCCCAGCTACCAAAGAAAAGAAAGGACCCAGGATGTCCTACAATATCGATTTCGATTGGGGGGAAAATATAAATCGTGCTCTTTTAGACCTTGGCGCAAGTGTTAACCTGCTCCCTTATTCTGTCTATGAGCAATTAGGTATTGGAGAGCTGAAACCTGCTCATTGCACTCTCCAGATGGCAGACCGATCTATCACCAAACCAAGGGGTGAATTAGAGGATGTGTTGATAAAGGTCGGGGAATTTGTTTTCCCTGTAGGCTTCATTGTGCTCGACACACATCCTGTAGCAAACCCCCGGGGCCAAATTCCGGTGAATCTGGGTCGTCCTTTCCTTGCCACTTCCAACGCTGTTATAAACTGTAGAAATGGTTCAATGAATTTATCATTTGGAAATATGACCATTGAACTAAATATCTATAAAGTTGGAAGTCAGCCATCAGAACCCTCTGCTCATATTTTAGATGTGTGCTCTGTCCATGAGATCGCTCCCGATAGTTGTGGAGCCGAGGAACTTTGCTTTACTGATCTCAATGACATTACCACATCTCTGTTTGATTTCACACATGATCTTAGTGAGGACACTTTCTCTACACTTGAGTCCTGCACTTCTGACTTTTCTCCACCCGAGTCTGTATCTTTCACAGGCTCTGAGCTTCTTTGTAAATCCAAAAATCACTCAATGATCCCTCCTTCTATCATTTCTCCACCCGAATTAGATCTCAAAATTTTACCTTCTCACCTTAAATATGCATATCTAGGTGAGAATGAGTCTTTACCGGTTATCATATCCGCTTCTCTTGCATCAGAGCAAGAAAATGCACTTTTATCGGTATTGAGATCTAACAAAGAGGCGTTTGGTTGGAGTATGGCGGACATCAAAGGGATTAGTCCCTTGATAGTTGAACATCATATACATGTGATGGATGATGCCAGACCAACCTGAGAACCACAGAGACGGTTGAATCCCGTCATGAAGGAAGCGGTCATGAAAGAGATCGTCAAATGCTTAGATAATGGTATTATATACCCCATCTCCGATAGCCAGTGGGTGAGTCCTATACCTGTCGTTCCTAAGAAATCCGGCATCACTGTTATAACCAATGAGGTGAATGAGTTGATTCAGACACGCGCCCAAACTGGGTGGCGTGTATGTATTGATTATAGAAAACTCAATGCTGCCACGAGGAAAGACCAATTTCCTCTACAATTCATTGATCAGATGCTGGAACGCTTAGCGGGACGAGAGTATTATTGTTTTATGGACGGATACTCAGGCTATAATCAGGTCCCCATCGCCAAAAAGGATCAGGATAAAACCACATTTACTTGTCCTTTTGGTACCTTTGCTTACAGTCGCATGCCCTTTGGGCTATACAATGCTCCCGCTACCTTTCAGCGGTGTATGATGGGGATATTCTCTGATATGGTAGAGAATTTTCTGGAGATCTTTATGGACGATTTCTCGATTTTTGGAGACTCTTTTTCTGATTGCCTAGCGAATCTTGACGCTGTTCTTACTCGTTGCAAAGAGAAGAACTTGACTTTGAACTGGGAAAAATGCCATTTCATGGTCCAAGAAGGAATAGTCCTTGGACATGTCATTTCACAGAAAGGCATTGAGGTTGACAGAGCTAAGATAGATGTCATTCAAAACCTCCCTCATCCCAAAAGCGTCAAAGATATTCGATCTTTCCTTGGCCATGCGGGCTTTTATAGGAGATTCATTAAGGACTTTAGCAAAATTGCTAGACCTTTAACTCTTCTCCTGGCCAAGGATACAACCTTCCATTTTGACTCGGACTGCGAGACAGCTTTCGACTCACTTAAACACTCACTCACTTCAGCCCCCGTGCTATCATCACCAAACTGGGACTACCCCTTTGAGCTGATGTGTGACGCATCTGATTTTGCAGTAGGTGCAGTCTTAGGACAGCACATTGAAAAGATGCCACACGTAATATGCAATGCAAGTAAGACCCTGAATGATGCGCAAATCAATTATACAACCACCGAGAAAGAACTTTTAGCGGTTGTATTTGCATTAGAAAAATTCAGGCCTTACTTAATTGGCTCTCCTATAGTTGTGTATACTGACCATTCCGCTTTAAAACATCTTCTGGCGAAGAAAGATGCAAAAGGTCGACTAATACGTTGGATCCTTCTGTTACAAGAATTCGATCTTTTTATCAAAGATAAGAAAGGATGTGAAAACGTAGTAGCTGACCATCTTTCACGCATCATTTCTTCCCCTGTGACCCTGTCGATTAATGACTCGATCCCTGATGAACAACTCTTGAGCATATCCGCTGAACCATGGTTCAGGGATATTGTGAACTATCATGCCACGGGACTAATACCGAGCGATTGGTCAAAACAGGACAAATATCGTTTTCTTTCCCAAGTAAAACACTTTTACTGGGACGAGCCCTATTTGTTTAAATATTGTCCTGATCAGATCATTCGCCGGTGTGTCCCGAATGAAGAGTTCAAGAGTGTTCTTTCATTTTGTCATGATCAGGCCTGTGGGGGTCACTTTGGTCCTAGAAAGACAGCGGAAAAGGTTTTGCAATGTGGATTTTATTGGCCGACCTTATTCAAGGACGCATTTGAGTATTGCAAAACCTGTACACAATGTCAGTATACGGGTAGAATATCCCAGAGGAATGAAATGCCTCAGCAACCCATCTTGGTTGTTGAAATATTCGATGTCTGGGCATTGATTTTATGGGTCCTTTTCCCAACTCCTTTGGGAATTTGTACATATTGCTGGCGGTTGATTATGTCTCAAAGTGGGTAGAAGCCATTCCATGTCGTACTAATGAGAAGAAAGTTGTCATTAAGTTCTTGAAAGAGAATATCTTTTCGCGATTTGGACACCCACGCGCTATCATTAGCGATAATGGGACACATTTCTGCAACAGATCTTTTGAGACTCTGATGCGAAAATACTCAATCAACCACCGACTTTCTACACCCTATCATCCCCAAACAAGCGGGCAGGCTGAAATCTCAAACAGACAAATCAAACTTATCCTGGAGAAAACTGTTGCTAAAAATAGAAAAGACCGGTCGAACAAAATTGACGGATGCTCTTTGGGCATTCAGAACTGCATATAAAACCGACCTAGGAATGTCTCCATATAGGATAGTGTTTGGGAAAGCATGTCATTTACCCGTCGAGATAGAGCATAAAGCATTGTGGGCTATAAAAGAAATAAATTTTGATCTAAACCTTGCTTGCAACTTTCGGAAGCTGCAACTTAATGAGCTAAGCGAACTCCGCGATGAAGCTTATGATAACGCTTTAATCACAAAGAATAGGACTAAGGTTTTTCACGATAAAAACATTTTGAGGAAAACATTTTCACCTGGTCAACAAGTCCTTTATGATTCACGATTACACCTTCACGCGGGTAAGCTCCGATCTCGATTGAAGGGACCTTTTGTTGTGCGGTCTGTATACCCGCACGGGGCAGTAGAAGTAGAAAATGTTAAAAACGGCACCTTTTTCAAAGTAAATGGACATAGACTAAAGCCGTATTTTTCCACTGACCCCACGGAGGAGCTCTTGTTCTTACAAGAGCCAGTTTATTTGGATTAAAATTCCTCCGTCTCACCTTCATGTCCAGTATATCATTGCATCATTTTTTGAATGAAGGTGAGTGAAAAGAGTAAGTTTGGGGGAAGTTTTTCACTTATATATTTTGCCCCCACTAATAATTCCCCCCAGGCTTACAGTTTTGTAGGTATAGCGTTTGGCAACAGTGAGGACACTGTTGAAAACAAGTTTGGGGGATGTTTGTGCTTATTTTCGCATCATTTGCATATCATCTGCATAAGCACAAAACATTTCTTTAAAAATCTATAAAAATTGAAAAATTTTCAAAACCCATAAAAATTTAAAAATTTTCAAGTATAAAAATAATTTTAATATTTACACCTTTTGTACATAAATAAGATAATAAAAGTTTAGATAGTGAAAAATTACATCCATAAGATTAGAAAAATTTGAGAAAACTAAGAAAATTAGAAGTTTTCTTATACGAACTAGTAATAAGTAGTTATGAGCTGTTGTCCCAAGGGTTAGTAAGATGAAGGACGTCACTAATCTGAGGATAAAATTAAGTCTGAAAAATAGTTTCTATTCTGGAAGCCAAACATTTTGAACGTTGCTACCCTGCTATTCGCACTTACACACGTCTTGAAGCCTGGGATAGTAGAGGATACCTTGAAATGCTCTTGTCTTAAAACCGATGTATGAAGGAAATAAAAAAAAATGATGAGTAAAGAAAATATAAGTGGTGAGAAAAATGAACACTGGTTTTGTTATCACCAAGGGAAATAAAAAATATATAGCGAAGGTGCTTCTTCACCTAGTGCCCTAAGGCCAACTGGTCTGGGAGTCACTGCTATGCCTGAGGTGGTGCAGGACGAGGAAAATACACCAAGTAAGCAAGCACAGGAGTAATCGATCGGTTAGTACCTCAAGAAGTATTAACGGTCGCATGAAAGTGTGTGAGCAATCTCATCTAAATATTCATTAATTAAAAAGTACTGAGGCTGATGGGCAAGAGTATGATAGCTTGAATTGAATTCTCCGGGTGTAGGGATGTTTTTACACACACGCAGGGTGATATGATCGATGCTTTGGAAGAAAGATAGGAATGAAGAATAAGACGATGTTTTATTGAGGGAGGACGTGATTTCTAACATTTTTTCATGACC
The DNA here is from genome assembly GCA_030015575.1 of Agapanthus africanus. Classification (NCBI taxonomy): domain Eukaryota; kingdom Viridiplantae; phylum Streptophyta; class Magnoliopsida; order Asparagales; family Amaryllidaceae; genus Agapanthus; species Agapanthus africanus. Next base: position 342,019,255 of record CM057337.1, on the reverse strand, counting down.
ATTAAGATTGGGCTCATGACAACCGAAAAGCTAGCTTAGTTGGAAACCCTAATTTTCAAGGGTTTTCTTTTACAATTCTTTTCTTTAAATGTAATATTCATGATCTTTCTTTTATTATTGGATTTTGTGGGAGCAATCCGCTGAAAACCCTCAGGAGACAACACTCCTCCTACTAGGGACAACTAGAGGTTTAAAGGCTTGTTGCACATGCTCAGTGCAATCGTATTGCCTACGAAAGTGGCTAGTTAGTTTTTCTCTTTCATTATTTTCTCCTTCTCTTTTTAATAAAACAGTTCGCTCGAGACGATCGAAATTAAGTTTGGGGGAATTTGATTAGTCGAAAATAATGCATATTTTAGCCGGCAATTTCCTCATCATTTGCATTCATATAGAAGTGTTCGGCATTCATATTTCACATATTAGCAAAACTGTCGCAAAATATCAGATTGCATGTGTTAGACTCTAAAACCGGCACTATAAAGGAAATTGACTGCATTTCATGGCATCGCATTATCTCTATATTGCGCAACACTTGTTTTGAGATCTATGCAGGAAAATGCAGAAGAAAGGCCAAAATTTATACGGTACCGATCAAACATTACGCCAACTCAATGATTTCAAATCTGGTACCAATCCAAAGGGACAAATACAAATCAACATATCAGATAAAGGCCCAAGTATCAACCCAAGACCACACCAGAAGTTTGAAGCCATCAAGCCACCACTTGGCCGCGGAACCGCGGCCGGAGCCAGCTTGCGCCGCGGTTCCGCGGCAGCCCTGCCACGTCATCAATCCAATTTTGCTGCATAACTCTTACCTCACTTCCAGAAGCTCAGAAAGACATGACAAATTCCATAAGACTCCAGAGATTTCTGCCAGATCATCAAACTAGGGTTTCTAATGCTTAATTAATCCTAGCTTAAACCCTAAGCTAGCTCCTAACAAACCCTTTCTAGAAACTCCTCAACAAACTTTTGGAGGGAATTGTAATTTCAAACCTAGACCTAGGGTTTGGGAAGTCTATAAATAGAAGCCTAAACCTAGGGTTAAAATATATACTTGATACTTGGATCCATTATCCAAACTTAGATACTTCTTCATTTTACCCCCTTCATCATCTTCTTCCACAAATCTAGTGAGAGGATTTGTGTGAAACCCTAACCCTAATTCCAATCAAAAGCCAAGATCCCGAGTACCCATTCAAGCAAGAAGCCTCGCAACCTTTTAGGAGCCGAGCCGGTCTTCAACAGAGCAAGTGGTCCAAGCCGATTCGCGACTCACGGAGCCGAGCAAAGCCAAGTCGACAATTTAATTCTTCCTCTTGTAGTTCTTGAGCGACTGTAATCAAATTGTTGATATAAATAAAAGGTGATATTCTTTTATCTTGTTCTCTTTAAATTCTTGCATCATGAGTCAATCTAAATTTCTAGTTATAATTCTTGTTGTGATGTCTGAGTAAAACTCCGCTCGTCGACGAGTTGTGACGATCAATAGAATGATGATGTAATATACTGTAAATCGATTCTTGAATCCCACAAGTTTTGTAAACCCTAGCAAGATCAAGAATCGACAACCCAATTCACTGCGATGCTTTCTTGATTGATATCGCTCGAGATTGGGGAGTTACTATTGTTTCTTGAAATTGCTAGAGGCTAGAATGTGAATGATAATCGATGAAAGAACAAGGGTTAAACGATGAAATCCTAGTTTCATCAAGAAAGCCCTAACTCTCATTGACCATCATCGATCTAGTATCAATCCTTCGAAGGACAAGAACACGAAATCTTGATATTACATCACGTCTATAGATCCGATCGATTCCTACGAGCCTCATTTAGATTCTTGGAATTTTGGTTGGAAATATTATCGAAACCCAATTCTTGATTGTTTATCAGTTTCTTGATTCTTGATTAAACATCGTGACACCTGAATCAATTGATAAATTCTTGAATCATGTTTTCTTTTCTTTTCAATTAACTTTTCGATTCAAACAAATTAAACATTGAAACGAATCGCACAATCCCTGTGGACGATCCGCACTCGCTTACGATCTACAACTGACACCGTAGTTGATTGCGGTCAAATATAATTCTTTGATAGTGAGTTCTTTATACAATTTCCTAAATACCGATAAAAGATATTATTATCGATCAAATGAAACCGTTATCGGGAAACAATTGATTCGATACTTGCTTTTTACAAACACATCCGAGAATCGCATTAAATCAAGCTCCGTGATGACGTCCCTCCGCTGTACCTATCGGAATCCGGACTCTGGCGATGGTTTTGTCGGAGAAATGATCGGGCTAGGTCGTCGACTTTGATGACGAAGATGATCTACGTCGAGGCAACTCAAGATCAAGCTCCAACTTCACCAAGTCAAGAAACTTGTGAAGAAAACACCCTATACTACTTGGCAAGTGGTAGAGGATGAAGAAATAGGAAGTGGGTTCACTTTAGATTTGGATTTCTCACTCTTTTTCTCATGTTGCCATTAATGGTAGCAAGCTTTCTTCTTGTTGAAGAAGAAGAAGAAGAAGAAAAAGAATATGATAAGAATGATAAAATCAATTGATAAATCAAGTGAAGTTATCATAATGCAACCATGGTTGAGTATAGAGAATAAACTATGGTTGAAGTGAATGGTTAGGGTTAAGGAAAGAGACAAAATGGTCAAAACTTTTCAAAGCTTCAAGATAAATCCAAAGAAAGCCACCATTTCATTTCTTGCCAAAATGAATAAATAAATAAATAAATCAAACCCTAACCATTAAGCTAATCATAGTTTAAAGCATACACACACCCAAGTTTGCATGTATCATCAAACATGATACAATCTAATGCACAAAACTATATCATATACACAATGTGCACATCAAGTGAGAAAATCCATCTTAAGTGAACCAATACTAGTTGATGCAAAGTAATATATCAAATATATAATTATGCATTAAATCATTAAATCAACGCTTGATTTAATGATCCGGTCATACTGCATATAACCGACTAATATATAGTGTATCAATGTATCGAATCAACACTTGATTCGGTAACCCGGCTATATCTCATATAACCGTCCAATGATACAAATCGCGAGAATAGAATACAGTATCATATACTGGTATTATTCTCGGTCCCGCACATATCTCATATGCGCTCCTATTTCGTTTCGCTTGAGCCAGGAAACCTCTGTGTAGGACTTTAAAGACTCGTCAATACGCCGGCAGCAGGTGATGATCATATCAAACACCCACAAGCCGCAAGCGGTCTGCTAAACGTAACGGCCACACGGGTATTGAGCGATCAGAAGATCGACGAGCAAGCCCGCTCACACTCCTGTGAATCCAACCAGTAACACTTACCGTACAGTCCGGTCTCGTCGTCTGATATGTCGCATTTCTCGCCTAGGGGTGGTAAATGTCAGACCCCAATAGCTCGATAAATCGTGTTGATATGAGGTCTATAATAGTTCGAGAAACTACTGGTAACACTTACCAGTAAATCTCAGCAACCCTGTCCAGGGATTTCCGGTTATAGCCAATCAAACACAGCGCAACATCAACTCCCTATACCGGGAGAGACGAATCCCCTCCTATCGCTCATTGCCTCCATGTGATTCGGGACTGTACCCAAAAACCACCGTTTTGCACGCCCTCTTGGACGTGGTAAGGTGGAAATCAAAGCACAGTGAGAATCATACAAGACTCTATGACGATCTCGGGTCAACAGACTACTCTGTACCAGTGTCACTAGAGAACTGCCATCTGACGTAAGGTATAATACCATCTGGGAGTTCTCGGGGAGTCCGTCCAGTGTACCCAGTCTCCACTGAGCACCCGTATATCATCTCTGATGTCAAACACCAATGGATATGGGATCATCCATCGCCCATCTGTATGGGTAGAGAAGGTATACGCTAGTCTACTCTGGTATATCGATGCCCCGTCTCGATACACCCATGACTAGGGACCTTGAAGGATGTACTTATGGACTACCATGTCCCCACTAGTATTATCTGCATCATAGTCCAGGTAGTCAAGTACACATCCTAAGGGCTTTACCAACATGTAACAGAGAGACAATCAGTGTACACGTTAAGATAAAGAGCAACCAGTAGCATACTATCATGTCGAGCAAGAAAGTCCTCCTTATATATGTCCCAGAATCCACTACAACATACATCCTATGTACAGTAATGGCCTCTAGGGCATACATATAACTAACAGAAAGTCCCAATAGTCTCTTGGATCTATCTATGTAGATCTTGATCCCCAGAATGTACGAGGCATCACCTAGGTCTTTCATAGAGAACCTTTGTGATAATAATAGCTTGACCGACTGTAGGAATGTCATTTCCTATCAAAAGAATGTTGTCCACGTACAAGACTAGGAAAACGACAGTTCGTCCTACAAGCTTCTTATAAATACATGGCTCATCTTCGTTCTTGATGAAGTCAAAGTCCATGACTGTCTCATCAAAACAGATGTTCCAGCTCTACGGTACTTGCTTCAATCCATAAATGGATTTGAGTAGCTTGCACACCTTCCCACTGCTCCCACTGTCTATAAAACCTTCTGGCTAATCCATGTAAACGCACTCTTCTAAACTTCCGTTTAGAAAAGCCGTTTTTACCTCCATCTGCCAGATCTCATAGTCATGGAAGGTAGCAATGGCAAGCAGGATCCTAATGGATTTGATCATAGCCACTGGAGAAAAGGTTTCATCATAGTCCACTCCTGGTCTTTGATGAAAACCTTTTGCAACGAGTCTAGCCTTATAGGTTTCCACCTGTCCATCTACATCAAGTTTCTTCTTGTAGATCCATTTGCATCCAACTGGTTTTACCCCAAGTGGAGCAACTTCCAGGGTCCACACTTTATTGGTGTACATGGACTCCATTTCAGATTGCATAGCATCCAGCCACTTATCGGAGTCCCTACCGATAATGGCTTGTCTGAAACTAGTAGGATTATCTTCTTCCAAGATGCAATCCTCTCGATCCCCATCTATGAGAAAACCATAGTATCTCTCGGGCAGATGAGAAATCCTACTAGATCTGCGGAGTGGCTGAGGTTCGTCCGGGACGATTGAATTTTCTGGTTCTACTAAATCCTCATTTTGAGTTTGTGGATCTGATGTTTCATCCAGTTCTACCATGCTCCCACTTATTTCTTTTGCAAGAAATTGCCACTCTAAAATAGTGGCGCGACGAGCAACGAACACCTTCTGATCCTCAGTGTGGTAGAACAGATATCCCAGAGAATTTCTAGGATATCCCACAAATTTGAACAAAACTGATCGTGCCTTAAGCTTGTCCGGATTTTGTACCTTTACATAGGCCGGACAACCCCATATCATAATACGTTCAAGATATTGTCTTTTACCACTCCATATTTCATATGGAGTCTTAGGCATAAATTTAGAAGGAACCTGATTCAGCAAGTACGCTGCTGTTTGTAGCGCAAGTCCCCAGAATGAAAGAGATAACTCGGCATTATTCATCATGGAGCGAACCATGTCCAATAGGGTACGGTTCCTCCGCTCCGATGCACCGTTGTGCTGTGGTGTATACGGAGGAGTAAGCTGAGAGAGAATTCCATTCTCTTTTAAGTAATCTAAGAAATCCGTGCTTAAGTACTCCCCTCCTCTATCAGACTGGAGGATCTTGATACTTTTGCATGTCTGGTTCTCTACTTCACTTCTGAATTCTTTGAATTTCTCAAAAGCTTCAGATTTGTGTTTCATAAAATACACATATCCGAACCTAGAAAGATCATCAGTGAATGTGATGAAGTATGAGAACCCACCCCGTGCGTGTATAGACATTGGACAACACAAATCACTGTGTATGAGTCCCAAGAGCTCCGATGCTCTTTCTCCATGTCCGGTTAACGAAGATTTGGTCATCTTTCGTTTGAGACAAGACTGACAAGTTTCATAAGATGAAAATTCGAACGTATCCAAGAGTCCATCTTTATGCAACTTGCTCAGTCTTTTCTCTCCGATATGACCAAGTCTACAATGCAACAAGTAGGATTCGTTCATATCTAAACTCTTCTTCTTTCGTGTGTTTTGTACATTGAGAACTGTATTCTGATTTAGAACATAGATACCATTACACAGTGTACCTTCTGCAACCAATACCTTATGAAGGTAGATGTTCATGATATTTCTATCAAGAACAAAGTTATATCCATCTTTATCGAGTAAAGAAACTGATATTATGCTGCATAACATGGAAGGCATAACATGGAAGGTACATAGTAGCAATTGTTGAAAATCATAGTATTGCCATTTGGCAACACTAGGTGATATTCACCGACGGCCGCAACATTAACTTGTGCTCCGTTCCCAACTCTGAGGGACATATCACCAGGTCCAACTATCCTACTTTTTCTCAGTCCCTGCAATAAATTACAGATATGAGATCCTGATCCGGTATCGAGTACCCAGGAGGTAGGACTGACCGAAAAATAGTTCTCAATAACGAGAACACCTGAAGAAGACGCAACAGTATGTTTCTTCTTCGATGGGTTTATCAAGGAATTCAAACTTTCCTCTTTCCTATGCTCACACTCACGACTGTTGTCATAAGTTAGAGCCGAACAGACGTTCCCCAGCCCCGAATAAGAATTCGGATCGGTCAAGCGATACATTTTATTATCTTGATTAGGGCGTGAAATGGTTGCTACCTGGAGAGAGAGAGAGGGAAAACACTTAGCGTGCGCTCTTGCAAGATTAGATTGGTTATTAATTTATCTAACCAGGATGGCTCCCACTGTTTCCTCAAATTCTTCTTCAAACCCTAAAAGAAGAACTAGTCAGGATTAATCGCACGTCACAATACTTGCTTAACTTTCAGCCAGGCTGGTGTTGGTACTTCGAGGGAGGTTTTCCAACGCTTTCGCGAAGTTCCTTAATTACATAACCTCTTTTCCCTGGAGGCGTAGCCCCGCTAACATCTTTCTAGACACCTACTTGGTTTATAGGACTAGATGGAATCCACTCTAGTCACCACACTCCAGAAGGTATGCTAAATCTGCAAGTTTCCTGTATGTTTGAAACTCCCGATATGCTTTTTGCCCCTAACAGTTTTATGACCTTGACAATGCCAACATATCATAAGCCGCTAGTCAAGTTCGGCCCGTCATTATCTTGATTAACTTAGACCCACCCGCATATCTCTTGACAATGCCAACATAGCTATGTGACTGTCCTAAATAATCTGAAATGATGCTACAAACAAGCAATACTCAGCTACCGATCACTACGCCTTGACAATGCCAAAATACGCAGCTCGAATTCTAAGTAGTACTTGTAGGAAATGACGGAGGGCTATGGATGGGTTTTGGGCGAAAAACTCGTTAACGTAATGAACTTGATATTGTTGAAGGAACTTGAGTGGTTTTTATAAATATATAATGGCGAAAACCTTGGCTAAAGAGGTCACTCCCTGTGAGGGATCTCGGCTCTTTCCTCGTCGAATGAGGTGCAGGATATTCCAAAATGAATATCACGATGCAAAGCAAAAATAATTTACTATAGTGAAGTTATTACCCTGACGCAAACTCTTACTCAAGGGGTCACTGTTAGTTATATGTATGCCCTAGAGGCTATTACTATACATAGGATGTATATTGTAGTGGATGCTTGGACATATATAGGGATGACTTTCTTGCTCGATATGATAGTATGCTATCTGGTTACTCTTTACCTTAACGTGTACACTGATTGTCTCTCTGTTACATGTTAGTAAAGCCCTTAGGATGTGTACTTGACTACCTTGACTATGATGCGGATCATACTAGTGGGGACATGATAGTCTATAAGTACATCCTTCAAAGTTCCTAGTCGTGGGTGTATCGAGACGGGGCATCGATATACCAGAGTAGACTAGCATATACCTTCTCGACCCATATAGATGGGCAATGGATGATCCCATATCCATTGGTGTTTGACATCAGAGAAGATATACGGGTGCTCAGTAGAGACTGGGTACAATGGACGGACTCGCCGAGAACTCCCAGATGGTATTATACCTTACGTCAGATGGCAGTTCTCTGGTGACACTGGTGCAGGTTAGTCTGTAGACCCGAGATCGTCATAGAGTCTTGTGTGATTCCCACTGTGCTTTGATTTCCACCTTACCACGTCCAAGAGGGCGTGCAAAACGGTGGTTTTTGGGTACAGTCCCGAGTCACATGGATGCAATGAGCGATAGGAGGGGTTTCGTCTCTCCCGGTATAGAGAGTTGATGTTGCGCTGTGCTCGATTGGCTATAACAGGAAGTCCTTGGCCAAGAATGTTTTAGAGATTTACTGGTAAGTGTTACCAGTAGTTTCTCGACCCGTTATGAGCCTCATATCGACACGACTTATCGAGTTATTGGGGTCTGACGTTTACCACCCCTAGACAAGATATGCGACATATCAGACGAACAGACCGAACTGTACGGTAGTGCTACTGGTTGGATTCATAGGAGTGTGAGCGGGCTTGCTCGTTGATCTTCTGATCGCTCAATACTCGGGTGGCCGTTACGTTTGGCAGACCGCTTGCGGCTTGTGGGTGTTTTATATGATCATCACCTACTGCCGGTGTATTGACGAGTCTTTAGAGTCCTACACAAGGGTTTCCTGGCTCAAGCGAAACGAAATAGGAGCGCATATGAGATATGTGGGGGACCAAGAATAATACCAGTATGTGATACTGCATTCTATTCTCGTGATTTGTGACATTGATCGGTTGTATGCTATATAGCCGGGTTATCGGATTAAGTGTCGATTCGATAAGTTGTTACTATTGATATTAGTCGGTTATATGCGAGATGACCGGATCGTTAAATCAAGTGTTGATTTAATGATTTAATGTATAATTATATATTCGATATATTAATTTACATTAACTAGTATTGGTTCACTTAAGATTGAATTTCTCACTTGATTCTACACATTGTTTATATGTGATATATGCAAGTGTACATGTTTGTATCATCCTTGATGATACAAACAAGTTGGGTGTATGAGACTTGAACCAAATCAAGGTTGAATTAGGGTTTACAATTATCCTAACAAATAACAAAAGAGTAAGACTTTGGTCAAAGTTATCAAGCTCCATGAAGCTTGATAAACATTGACAAAGTCAACTCTTTTGTCATTTGTTCAAGATATTAGTTAACCCAACCCTTAACCTATTGCTTTGGTTAATTCTCTACATGAGTTAAGCATGAGAGCTTAACTCAACCATGGTGCCATTATTTATTGGATAAGTTTCATTTGGACATTTTGATATGATTCTTTTTCTTCTTCTTCATCTTCATCAAGCTCACAAAAGCTTGCTAGCTCCAATGGTGCCATGAGAAAAAGAGTGAGAAATCCAATTCTAAAGTGAACCCACTTCCTATTTCTTCAACCTCTACTACTTGCCATGTAGTATAGGGTGTTCTCTTCACAAAGTTTTTGACCAAGTGAAGGAATAACTTGAGTTTGAGTCTCCCCGACGTAGATTATCTTCGGCCTCGAAGTCAATGACCTAGCCCGATCATTTCTCCGACGAAACCATCGCTAGAGTCCGGGATCCGATGATCGCAGCGGAGGGACATCAACACGGAGCTTTAGAAGTGGAGGACCGGATCTACAAAGGTTGTATTTCCATTCACTTAGTAGCAAAGTAGTTTGCTTGCTTGTTGTTTCGCCTAATCTTTAGTTAACGATCTTGTTTTGGGTTTCTTGGTACTGGAAAATTTGAATTTGGCATGGTTGATGCCATATGGAACCTCATGTGTATGCCTAGTAACCCTACAGTGGTATCAGAGTCTAGCTAAAGCATTAGGCGATGTGTTTACGATGTTAAAACTCCGATCGAACCCCGACGTGTCAAAGTTAACCCCGTCTCTGTAAATTTTTTCAAAATTAGGATTTTTCTGAATTAAAAATACCTAAAAAATTCAGCAGGGTTTTCTAAGAATTTCAGTGAAAAACGAGACTATGAACAGTACAAACCGCCGCGGAACCGCTGCCGTACCGCGCTTGGGCCGCGGATCCGCGGCAGTAAAATGGATTCATGTGTTCTGTTTTGCACAGTAATTCTAGTAGCTGCTTATATATTTTATGGGTATTATTTTATTCTGACTCAAGTGTTGAGTGTTCAGGGGATTATTTTGTAGTCGTTGTTTCGATCGGAATATTTAATTTCGTAATGTTTTTCCCGAAAATTTTAGAACATGTTAAAAAGATCGACCGGATGTAAATACCCACTTTTTCCCCTGCCGTGAAATTTCCAAGTGTTGGATTTTTCCGTGGTTTAAGAACGTTCTAAGTAGTGCAAGTAACGCGATGGACCCTCTAGAAGACAACAAACCTTAACTCGATTATGTGACCGTCTTGAACTGCCCTTTGAACCTTAGGGTTTGGGGTAGTACGGCGTGCCACATGTGAGGCGTTGGCTTGACCCTTCTACGGCTGGACCGTTGGTACTGTGGCATGAAGTGGATGTTTATAAACTTATTTCATGTGTTGAGCTGTTTCGGGAAAACTTGGGTATTTGATTGTTCGATCGGAAAGTTTAACATTTTCTATTTATCTGGAATGTGATACAATATTTGGAATCCACAAGTAGTTATGAGATAACTGATTTGAATGTTATAAACATAGCAGTTTAGTCTCACTTGATCGGTTGCTACGAAATTTTGATGCGATCAAAAGTCCGTCGCAATCACGTAGCGTATGCGGATACTCGCCGGGTAAACTTAATAGACAACCATGCCCCATAGCCCCGACCAAGTGACTGTAGGAGAACCCCGTAGCCAAAAGCATCCGTTTGGGTGCTTGTGGCAGCGGTGTTCCGCCTTGGTGCACTTCGTCGACGCCATCGGGGGTGCGGCCGTCCACTAAATTTTGCGATGAGCATTCGTTCTAGATGTCGGGAATCTTGTTGAATTTCCCGACTTGATATTGAAAAGTGTTTTCGATAATGAGACTAAAATGCGGGGTTTATAATAGTTAGGCATGTGATGTCTAAGGAATTCAGATGGTTAGGCATGCGATGTCTAAAGAGTTTGCGGATTCCAACTGTTGTATTTTTATACTTTCTTTTCTGCGACTGTAAGTGTAATATGTGATATCGCCGGTTTCGTTGCTATATGTCAACGGCAATTGGGATTGGCATATTTACTTTCGTTGATGACATGTGATGTTATGTGTTGCTGGATATGTTATATTGGATCGTCGCGTTTTGAATAGCCGGGGGTTTTATGTGAGATGAGAGTTTTTATTTTCATTCATGTAAAATTTGTTGTATGTAATATTCTTTTATTGGGGCACTTCCAGATTGCGGAAGATGTCACCATTGTATTTTATTTACTTTTCCGCACTAGGATAGACCCAAGGAGGGGAGCACAAGTAACCGGGTTCTACGGTCCAGTGGGAGACCAACTCGAGGAGTCGAGTCCGGGTCTACTAACTCTAGAATTGGTAGGGTAGCTTGCCGCTCTCGTAGGGGTCTAAGGGTGTGGGTTTGGCTATTCATTGCAACCGTGGAATCCGTGTTTTATACAGGCTCGTATTGAAAACACGGACGTCCTAGTATATCCAATGTTTCATATGTTTCTTCTGCTGCGATATCTGTGATGTGATCATTTGATATGTGATGATAGATACTGTATATAGTATATATGATATATTATATAGCCGTTGCTTATGTTTTACACCCGCACTAGCCCTGCCTGGCTCTGTCGTTAGTTACCTAACCTAATGGTGCACGAGGGGACATCGAGGCGAATGCGGATGGCATAAGTGTACGTCGTATTTATCTGTGATGTTTAGGTGATTTAAATGATGGGACTTCATTAATATGATTAATGAAAGAAAAAGAAACCTAAAAGATGTTGTAGAATCGAATTTTCAAAAACAGGTAGCTACAGTTCTTGCTTTGCATCGCGGTGTTCCTTGTAGAACATCCTGCACCTTATTCGATAAGGAAAGGGCCGAGATCCCTTCACCGGGAGTGACCCCTTTAGCAATGACTGGCAGATGCTGCACCCCTCGATTTGTCTTTTGATTGCTCCTATAGTTCTTGCTTTGCACAGCGGTATATATGATATATCCTGCACCTTATTCGATGAGGAAAGGGCCGACGATCCCTTCACCTGGAGTGACCCCTTTAGCAAAACTAGAAAAGCCTCAAAAACACTCCATTTAAAAAAATCACTCGATTCTACAACGATATCAAGTTCATTACGCAAAGGGTTTTCTTAAAAACCCGTCGTAGCCCTCCGTCATTTCAGATAAATAGTATTTAGTATTCGTGCTGCGTTTGTTGACCTCTGTCAAGGCGTAGTGTGCGGTAGCTGATTAGTGCTTATCTGTATAAACATATGATGTGATTGATTTAGGCTAGTCGTGCGACCTTGTTGACCTCTGTCAAGGGTCGTGCGGGTGGGTTTACTTTAATCAGGAAATGACGGGTTGAACTTGACTAGCAGCCTATGGTTTGTTGACCTCTGTCAAGGTCATAGGACGCTAGGGGTAAAATATTATTGGGAATTTCAAGTGTTGAAATTTGCAATGAGATTGCATACCTTCTATGAGATAGTTGGATCCCGATACCCACTGCGAGTAATTATTACTCCTGGGAGAGTTTTACACATTACAATTAGCCGATCAAGTAGGTGTCTAGAAAAGTGTTAACGAGGTTACGCCTCTGGGAAAATGAGGTTTACATTAATTAGGTTCGTGCGAAAGCACGGGGCACCTCCCTCAAAGTACCGACACTGGCCTGGCTGAAAGATTGGCGAACTTGTAGCGTGTAATTAATCCCGGCTAGTCTTTCCTTTTAGGGTTTGAAGGAAGATTTGATAAAAACAGTGGGAGCCATCCTGATTAGATAAAATAATAACCAATCTGATCTTGCAAGAGCGCACGCAGAGTGTTTTCTTCTCTTTCTCTCCAGGTAGCGACCATGTCACGCCTTAATCAAGATAATGAAGGATATATTGACCGAACCCGCTTGTTATACTGTGCTGGGGAACGTTGGTCCCGCTCCAACTTATAATTGTTATAAGACAGAGCAGGAAATAGGGGATTACCAGAATTCCCGTGCCGCCCAAACGAAGAAAGTGCATGCTGATGCATCTTCTTCGGGTGTGTTCATTACAAAGAACTGTTTCTCAATGTCCTTTACGTCCTGGGTATTAGATACCGGATCAGGATCCCACATATGTAATATATTACATGGGCTACAGAAAGGTAGAGAACTGAGAACGGGTGATAAGTTTCATGAGGCAGAAAACGGTGCAAGTGTTGCAGCCAAGTCTGTTGGTTACTGTCACCCTGTATTACCAGAATACATTGATTCTGAACAAATGTTATTAGATACCGAACCTGATATACGAAATCATATCAGTCTCCTTATTAGTAAAGAAGGATATAATTTTGTATTATTGAATAATGTTTTGAACATTTCCTAAATCAAGAGTTGATCGGTTCAGGCACGTTATCTAAAAGCATTGACATTCTAAATCAAACTACAGTTCTTAGTATACAGAATACACACAAGAGGAAGTGTTCAGAAATGAACGAATCCTTCTTGAGGTATCGTAGACTAGGTCATATCAATGTGACCCGACTAGCTGAAGTTACATAAAGATGCATATTTAAATTAGTTTGAATTTACATCTTGTGAAACTTGCCAGTCATGTCACAGAGATAAGATGACCATAGCTCTGTTTATTGGAAACAGAGAAAGAGTTAGTGAACTCTTGGGATAATACATGATGATGTATGAAGTTCCCCTGTCTACACATGCCAAGACCGGTTCTTTGTACTTCATTACATTCTCTGATGATCTCTCAAGATTCAGACATATGTTCCTGTTGAAATACAATTCCGAACCCTTTGAGATATTCACAGAATATAAGTTGGAAGTAGAGAACCAAAACGGGTATAAATATTATGTCCTTTGATGTGATCAGGGAGGAGAATACTTGAGCACGGGATTCCTGGACTATTCTAAGAATAAGATTCTCTCTCAGCATTACTCCTCCGTATACACCATAGCACGATAGTATATCGGGGCGGAGCATAGCACCCTATGTGATATGGTGTGCTCTATGATGAGTACTACTGAATTTCCTATTTCCTTTTAGGGAGTTATGCACTTATGAAGTTGCATACCTATTGAATAGGGTTCCGATCAAATCAGATGCCTACCATTTCATATAAGATATGGAAAGGGAAGAGCCCATCTCTTAAGTCAGTTAAGATTTGGGGTTGTCTGGCCTATGTCTAAAAGGCAAAATCTGGACAAGCTCGAGGCAAAGTCAGTATTGTAGAAGTTTGTTGGATATCCCAAGCATACGCAAGGGAATATCTTCTACCTAACCGAGGAACAAAAGATGTTTTGTTACTCAGCATACCACCTTTGTGAAAGGGAATTTCTTATGAAGAAATTTGTGGACATGAGGTATAACTGGAAAGAGTTCCAGCTATATAAACTGCAGCTGATGATTTGGTAGAACCAAAAGATTCAATAGCAACCAACGAACCTCAGCCTCTCCGCCGATCTAGTAGGGTTCCTCACCCACCTGACAGATACTTCGGTTTCTCTATGACAGTGGGAGCAAGGATTGCATCATGAGATGATAACCCAACTAGTTTCGGGCTGGCCATCAGGAGTAGGACTCTGTAAGAATGGCTGGATGCTTATCGATCTGAGATGGAATCCTTATACACCAACAAAGTATGGACTTTGGTTGCTTTATCTGAAGGGTTAAATCCCCATCAGGAGCAAGTATATCTTGAGAAGATTATTTGGTGTACATGGAAAGGTTGAGACTTTCAAAGCTAGACTTGTTAAAGGTTTGCATCATAGACCAGTTGTGGCTAATGATTAAACCTTTTCTGGGGCCTATGCTTAAGTCCATCCAGATCCTACTTGCAACGGCTACATACCATGACTACGATATCTGGCGGTTGGGTGTCTTGACTGCTTTTCTAAATGATGATTTGGAAGAAAGCGTCTATAAGTACACAGCCAGAGGGCTTCCAAGACAGTGGGAGCAGCGGAAACATATGCAAGATGTTTTATGTGATAAAGCAGGCATCGCGGAGATGGAACATCTTTTTTGATGAGTTAGTCGAAGAGTTTGACATCATCAAAATGGTAGATGAACCTTGTATATACAAAAAGGTAGTAGGGAGTATGGTGGTGATCCTCGTAGAGTACCTGGATGACATACTCTTGATAGGGAAGGAGTTTCCTATGCTACGCTCGGTCAATCTCCGCTTATCACAAGGATTCTCCATATAGGATCAAAGTGATACCTACTAAATCCTGGGTTTTGGATCTATGAGATAGATCTAATTGGATGTTAGGACACTCACTAGTTGTAGTGAGATGGTATCAATTGATCCTGGGGAGAATCACTGGAAAGGTTCCAGGATGATAAGGACGACTGAATGTCAGTCGCAGGCATTGTCTTTACCCTCGGTAAAGGGACGGTATGTTGGAAGAGTTCCAAGCTAGATACCGTGGCATACTAGACGATTAAAGGCAAGATACATCGTTACCAAAGATACTACCAAAGAGGAAGTCTTTGTGTATATTAGTTCATGAGATGAACTTCGTTCCTCCCATTGTGTGACAATGGAGTTGTGGCTTATGCCTAGGAACGCCCATCCCATCAGTGATCCAGACATATTCTTAGGCAGTATCACCTGATCGTGGAGATGGTTGATATCCAGGGGATCGAGGTTAGGAGAGTAAACTCAGAGGACAACACGGCGGATCCACTCACAAAGGCCTTTTCCCAGAGAGAGACTTTTATCGGATGGTTGAGTATGAGATACTACAACCACTGCTATCAGATGGCCCTAGTGCAAGTGGGAGATTGTTAGTTATATGTATGCCCTAGAGGCCATTACTATACATAGGATGTATATTGTAGTGGATACTTGGACATATATAGGGATGACTTTCTTGCTCGATATGATAGTATGCTATCTGGTTACTCTTTACCGTAACGTGTACACTGATTGTCTCTCTTTACATGTTGGTAAAGCCCTTAGGATGTGTACTTGACTACCTTGACTATGATGCGGATTATACTAGTGGGGACATGATAGTCTATAAGTACATCCTTCAAAGTCCCTAGTCGTGGGTGTATTGAGACGGGGCATCGATATACCAGAGTAAACTAGCGTATACCTTCTCGACCCATATAGATGGGCGATGGATGATCCCATATCCATTGGTGTTTGACATCAGAGATGATATACGGGTGCTCAGTGGAGACTGGGTACACTGGACGGACTCGCCGAGAACTCCCAGATGGTATTATACCTTACGTCATATGGCAGTTCTCTGGTGACATTGGTGCAGGTTAGTCTGTAGACCCGAGATCGTCATAGAGTCTTGTGTGATTCCCACTGTGCTTTGATTTCCACCTTACCACGTCTAAGAGGGCGTGCAAAACGGTGTTTTTTAGGTACAGTCCCGAGTCACATGGAGGCAATGAGCGATAGGAGGGGTTTCGTCTCTCCCGGTATAGGGAGTTGATGTTGCGCTGTGCTCGATTGGCTATAACAGAAAGTCCTTGGCCAAGGCTGTTTTAGGGATTTACTGGTAAGTGTTACCAGTAGTTTCTCGACCCGTTATGAGCCTCATATCGACACGACTTATCGAGTTATTGGGGTTTGAAGTATACCACCCCTAGACAAGATATGCGACATATCAAACGAACAGACCGGACTGTACGGTAGTGTTACTGGTTGGATTCACAGGAGTGTGAGCGGGCTTGCTCGTTGATCTTCTGATCGCTCAATACCCGGGTGGCCGTTACGTTTGGCAGACCTCTTGCGGCTTGTGGGTGTTTGATATGATCATCACCTACTGCCGGCGTATAGACGAGTCTTTAGAGTCCTACATAGGGGTTTCCTGGCTCAAGTGAAACGAAATAGGAGCGCATATGAGATATGTGAGGACCCAGAATAATACCAGTATGTGATACTGTATTCTATTCTCACGATTTGTGACATTGATCGGTTGTATGCTATATAGCCGGGTTATCGGATCAAGTGTTGATTCGATAAGTTGTTACTATTGATATTAGTCGATTATATGCGATATGATCGGATCGTTAAATCAAGTGTTGATTTAATGATTTAATGTATAATTATATATTTGATATATTACTTTACATTAACTAGTATTGGTTCACTTAAGATTGATTTTCTCACTTGATTGTGCACATTGTTTATATGTGATATATGCAAGTGTACATGTTTGTATCATGCTTGATGATACAAACAAGTTGGGTGTATGAGACTTGAACCAAATCAAGGTTGAATTAGGGTTTACAATTATCCTAACAAATAACAAAAGAGTAAGACTTTAGTCAAAGTTATCAAACTTCGGTCAAAGTTATCAAACTTCATGAAGCTTGATAAACATTGACAAAGTCAACTCTTTTGCCATTTGTTCAAAATATTAGTTAACCCAACCCTTAACCTATTGCTTTGGTTAATTCTCTACATGAGTTAAGCATGAGAGCTTAACTCAACCATGGTGCCATTATTTATTGGATAAGTTTCATTTGGACATTTTGATATGATTCTTTTTCTTCTTCTTCATCTTCATCAAGCTCACAAAAGCTTGCTAGCTCCAATGGTGCCATGAGAAAAAGAGTGAGAAATCCAATTCTAAAGTGAACCTACTTCCTATTTCTTCATCCTCAACTACTTTCCATGTAGTATAGGGTGTTCTCTTCACAAAGTTTTTGACCAAGTGAATGAATAGCTTGAGTTTGAGTCTCCCCGACGTAGATCATCTTCGGCCTCGAAGTCAATGACCTAGCCCGATCATTTCTCCGACGAAACCATCGCTAGAGTCCAGGATCCGATGATCGTAGCAGAGGGACGTCAACACGGTGCTTTAGAAGTGGAGGACCGGATCTACAAAGGTTGTATTTCCATTCACTTAATAGCAAAGTAGTTTGCTTGCTTGTTGTTTCGCCTAATCTTTACTTAACGATCTAGTTTAGGGTTTCTCAGCACCGGAAAATTTGAATTTGGCATGGTTGATGCCTTGTGGAACCTCATGTGTGTGCCTAGTAACCCTACAGTCACTCCCGGTGAAGGGATCTCAGCCCTTGCCTCATCGAATGAGGTGCAGGATATTCTAAACTGAATACCACTATGCAAAGCAAAAGAGAACGTCTGTAATGTCAGTTTTTAAAGCTTTGTTCCAACAACATCTTATAGGTTTATTATCTTTCATTAATCAAAATTAATGCAGTCCCATCAATTTGTAACCTATCACACCAGAAAAGAACAAAAATAAAATGTACGTATATGCCATCCACATTCGCCACGGGGCCTCGTCATCACCTGTTAGGTTACTTAACTAATGACAGAGCGGGGGCTAGACTAGCGCGGGTGCAAAACATATACAACATCTACAAGTATATATATAAGTATATATAACATTCGTCCCAGGCATGATAATAAACAACATCACAGACAACAATACAGAATGGTGGATAATCTTGGAGCCCTGGGTTTCATTTGAGCCGCAAATAAAACCCGACGTTCCGGTCGTGTGGATAGCCTGTGCAATGAAAACCTGTACCCCCTACGAGTGCGGCGAATAGCACGCCGGTTCTAGAATGAAGCCCCTTCAGTCTCAGCGCCATGAGATGTGGGCTTGTTGCCTTCTAGAACCCGGCTATTCGTACACCCCACCGCGGGGTAATCCTAATGCAGAAAATGAGAAAAAATATATACAAGCGGTGACATCGACCTCAACCCGGTCGTGCCCCAAAATAATATACAACCCGGCAAAGATGGCAGTCCACATGTCAGACGCTCGCCCCGCAATAACAAATGTACAAATGAAATATAAACTGTATTCTAACATTGCACCACATGCTATCCACCACGACAATCCAACCACAAGCACACAACATCGACGCGAATGTCGCATTCGTAAAACCTGTCTAAAGGAACATATAGCGATTAGACGAGTTTTACCGATCGAGTGACATTCTCGGTCGCAGATATAAGTGAATGAACTGTAAACTGTTAAACAGTGTTAAATATAAAGAATTCGAAACACCACAAGTTTCCTCAAACTTGAATCTATAGAGAATCAAATTTGGGCCAAAAATAAACAACAGCAAAAGACCAAACCCTTTGAGATGAGTGCCCAGAACAAAAAAAAATTCATTTGGCAAAGACAAAACCGAGGTGGACGGTTTTTGAGGGTGTGTGGCCGGTTTTTTCATGGAAAAATTTTCTCGTTTTTGTTCTAGGTATATCTCATAGTGTAAAGTGCATTCTGCACATGTTTAAAAAAATTTTAGAGACCCTTTTAAAATCAACAAAAACTGCACTTTTGGTTTTGGTTTTTCGGAGTAGTTTCGGTTTCGTTGTTTTAACGTTGTTTAAACCTGCTATACTAGGGTTTATAGGCTGGCTCTGATACCATGAAGGGTTACCCTAGCACCCCGGCCAACTTCCCTGGCCAATTGCGGAACAAAAATTTTATAGCGAACAAAAACATGGTGCTAGACTAAACCCTAACCGGATCTTTAACCATAAACCTAGTTAGCAAATCTAGAGTTGTATCTACTATGATGAGGAATTCTTACCAAACGAACTAAGTCCTTCGGTCTTCGTTCTTCATCCTTAGCTCCTCGTAGCCTCCTTGAACTCGCTTGATCTTCCTTTTCCGCTCCATCGGCTCTCTGGGATCGAGCTTGTTCTCCGGTCTTCCTTAGTCCTTGATGATCCACCTGAGGGGTATGATCCATGGCTCTAGCTCTTTACTAAATGTCAAAAGAGCAACTAGAGAACTTGGGATGCTAGTCCAAGTAATTTAGGATGTAGTTTTGGAGTTCTAAGTGTGAAGCTATCTCTTTCTTGCCTCTTCACTTGATTCTCAACAAATGAGAAGATAGTGAAGAGGAAGAAGATGAAGGTGGAGGAAGCTAGAGAGGAAGGAAGAGATGAAGAGCAAAAGAGAGCTCAAGAAAATAATGAATCAAGCATGAGAGAGAAAATAACACACAAAAGTTTTGTATGCTATTTTCTTTCATTAAACAATAGCAACCATGCTTCAATAGTAAACCCAAAATGAATTATAAATTCATTTGCTCACTATTGAAGCATGGTCACCTCCATTCCCCCCTCACCTCTCACTTTACAACTCATTTCCATTTATCAAATAAATGAAAAATCCAAAATGAGGTGGTCAATTACTAGAAGGAAAACTGTAATAAATACGGATTTCCATCTACAGTACATATATACCGGCAATCAGATAAAAATCCGGATTTAATAATACCGCCTACAGTACATATATACCGCCTAAAGAGATAGAATAACACGAAAAACGTAATACTAGAATATATATATCGAAATACATATACGAAAATAATTAAATAAATACCTGATTTAATAATCCGGCTCAAACCCGAGCCGGCTAGTATTACCAACTGTCCGATCGAAAATCCGAGCACAAAATACATCAATCGATCGAACCCTGCACGTATCCAATATGGCTAATACATCATTTCGCCTGAATCAGGGAAACCCTCCGTGTGGGACTCTAAGGACTCGACAGTACTCTGGCAGTGGGTTTAACCACAAGCACGTCAGCGGCACTAGCTGTACGTAACGGCTACCCAGGTACCTGTCGAAAAGAAGGCCGCTGAGCAAACTCATCCGGATCTCCTATTGACCCTATCCGTGACAATATCCATACAGTCCGGTCTCTTCGTCAAAGAGTATCGCATACCAGGTCTAGGGTATGGTTAACGTAAGACCCTAATAACTTGATAAGTCGTGCCAATGTGGCTCAGGACCAATCCGGGAAATTACTGATCAACCTATCAATAAATCCCAAGTGCCATGGCCAAGGTCTTATGGTCCTGACCAATCGAATCACAGTGCGATATCGACTCCCTATACCGGGAGAGACGAATCCCCGACAATCGCTCATTGCCTCTATGTGGCTCGGGACTGAACCCAACCAAAACCTGTTTACACAACTCCGTAAAGCCGTGATAGGGTAATGATCAAAGTTCAGTAGGAACTCACACGAAACAAATGCCAATCTCGGGTCCAATGACTAACCTGTACACATGTCACCTGAGAACTTCCATCTGACGATAGGTATAGTACCACATGGAAGTTCTCGGTGAGTCCGTCCAGTGTACTCGTACCCAGTGAGCACCTCTATACAATCTTAGGTGCATCATACCAATAGCTGCGGGACAAACCACCCCCTAACGGGGCTAGAAACATACACACCAGTCTACTCTGGAGTATCAGTGCCCAGTCTCGATACTCACGCGACTAGGGACCATTTAAGGATGTGCTTATGGACTGCCCTGCTCCCACAAGTGTGATCACCATCACAATGCAGGTAGTCAAGCAAGATCCTAGGGGCTTTATCAACATGTAACCGCAATATGTAATAACGAGTATGACATATGCCATGTTAAGATAAAGACAAACCACAATAGTATACTACCGTATCGGGTCTTTCTCAATATGTGCAAACCAGATATAACAACAATAAATACACATATCCCGATAAAGACAAGTCAAATAATATACTATAAAACTGAGCAAGATTGTTCTGTACGTACATAACCCTAGTATCCATATGTATACATATACAATACTAGCCTCTAGGGCATATACATTCAACACTAGACACCTACTTGATCGGCTAATTGTAATGTGTAAAACTCTCCCAGGTAACTCTTACTTGAAGTGGGTATCGGGATGCAACTATCTCATAGAAGGTATGCAATCTCATTGCAAATTTCAACACTTGAAATTCCAGATAATATTTTGCCCCTAGCTTTCTATGACCTTGACGAAGGCCAACAAACCATAGGCCGCTATTCAAGTTCAACCTGTACATTTCATGATTGAATTAAATCCACCCGCACGACCCTTGACGAAGGCCAACATAGTCGCACGACTCCCATAATCCAATCGAATCACATTCTTTAGTAGATAAGCACTAATTAGCTACCGCACACTACGCCTTGACGAAGGCCAACAAATGTAGCATAAATACTAAATAGTCCTTATCTGAAATGACGGAGGGCTACGACAGGTTTTTAAGAAAACCTTTTGCATAATGAACTTGATATCGTTGTAGAATCGAGTGATTTTGAAAATTAGTGTTTTTTAGGCTTTTACTAGTTTTGCTAAAGAGGTCACTCCCGGTGAAGAGATCTCGGCTCTTTCCTCATCGAATGAGGTGCTGGATATTTCACAAATACCACTATGTAAAGCATGAACTAAAAAAGCAATAAAAAGACAAAACCGAGTTGGTTGTAGTATCTTCCACTTTCGCTAAAGAGGTCACTCCCGGTGAAGAATTCTCGGCTCTTTCCTTATCGAATAAGGTGCTGGATATTTTACAAGGAATTATTGGATATATATGCCCTAGAGGCCATTATTGTATAGTACTAGTTTGTATAATACATTTTGGAAGATTAGGATATATATACGGGTTTATGACAGTCTAGTTCAATATAGTAGTATGCAACTTGGTTTGTTTCTATCTTAATATGTGTATATGTTTCTTTTAACATATCGCTAATACATATTGATGGAGCCCTTAAGACCTTCGCTTGACTACTGGCGTTGTGATGGCGATCACACTAGTGGGGGCTGGGTAGTCTATAAGCACATCCTTATACAGGTCCCAAGTCGTAGGATTACCGAGACAGGGCATCGATACTCCAGAGTAGACTGGTGCATTCGCTTCTCGTCCCAGCAGGGGAGATGGTCTGTTTCACAGCTATCAGTACGTCATACAGGAGATAGTATGCAGGTGCTCGTTAGGTTACGAGTACACTGGACAGGACTCGTCGGGAACTGTTGGTTGGTATTATACCTATCGTCAGTTAACAGTTCCCGGGTGACATGAGAACAGCTTAGTCCGTTGACTTGACACTGTTACTTCGCCTCGAGTGTGTTCCCACTGTTCTTAGATTACTACCCTACCACAGCTCTATTGAGTCATGCAAATAGGTAGTAGTTGGGTGCAGTTCCGAAGCACTTGGAGGAAGTGACGGTTAGACAGGATTCGTCTCTCCCGGTATTGGGAGTTGATATCGCGCTATGTCTAGGAGAGCCATTACACAAAGTCCCTGGCCAGGGCAAGCGATATTTACTGGTAGTGTTTCCAGTATTTTCTCAGGGTGTTCTGGGCTACACTCCGACACGACTTGTACCGCTATTAGGGGTCTGACGTTTACCGCCCCTCTAGGCCCGACTTGCATTACTCTTAGACGAACAGACCGGACTGTACGGAGATTGTCACATTCAGGCTCAGTAGGAGTTCAGATGTGTTCACCTCATCAGTCTTCTTATCGGCATCTACTTGGGGACCGTTACGTACAGCTAGTACCGCTTGCGGCCTGTGGTTAAACCCACTGCCAGCGCGGTGTCTAGTCTTTAGAGTCCCACATAGAGGGTTGATCACTTTTGGACGAAACAAGTAGAGGTCGTTGTTGGAGATAGTGCCCTCAGAGTCAATTATTAGGTCACAGGTACGTGATTGTAATGATTGAGGGAGGACCTATCCCGGTAGGACAGTCTTACTCGAGATGATAGTATACTATCTGGTTTACCTTTATCATCGTGTACTGCTTTAGGTGACATGACACGTCGCTATTACACGTTGATAGAGCCCCTAGGATTCTTGCTTGACCACCAGCAGTATGAGGGCGATCATATAAGTGGGAGCTGGGGGTCTATAAGCTTATCCTTAAAAGGTCCCTAGTCGTGGGAGTTTCGAGACCGGGCATCGATACTCCATTAGTAGACTAGTGTATACAGTCGAGACCCCGACGAGGGGCGGTGGCCGGTCTCACAAGCCACTGGTGTCAGTTGGATCACCTAAGATGTATACAGGTGCTCATTGGGTTATGAGTACACCGGACAGGACTCGCCGGGAACATGCTAGTTGGTCATATACCAGACGTCAGATGGCAGTTCCCTGGTGACATGTGTGCAGGTTAGTTCATCGACCTGGGGATCGTCATTTGTCTCGTGTGAGTTCCCACTGTACTTTGATTACTACCCTACCACGGCTCAAAGGAGTCGTGCAAACAGGTTTTAGTTGGGTACAGTCCCGAGCCACATGGAGGCAGTGAGCGTATCTTCAGGGGTTCGTCTCTCCCGGTATTGGGGGTGAGGTCGTGCTGTGTCTAGGAGAGCCATTACACAAAGTCCTTGGCCAAGGCAAGGAGATTTACTGGTAGGTATTCCAGTAGTATCTCAGGGTGTTCTGGGCTACACTCCGACACGACTTGTACCGCTTTTGGGGGTCTGACTTTTACCAACCCCCTAGGCCCGCCATGCGATGCTCATAGACGAACGGACCGGACTGCACGGATATTGTCACTGACAGGCTCAGTTGGGTGTCGGGGTGAGCTTCCTCATCGACGTCCCATTTGGTCAGTACCTGGTAGCCCGTCACGTATTGGCTTATACCTCTGACGTGCTAGTGGTTAAATCCACAACCAAGGTGTTGACGAGTCTTTAGAGTCCCCCACATTCTGTTACTCAGCTTTCGGGCGAAAGGTTGTAGAGGCCGTATGGAGATATGGCAAGGTCCGATCAGATACGTGCGGTATTGCACGGATCAGGATCGGACAGTTTGTACTATAGGCCGTATGGTTATATGGCAGGGTTCGATCAGATACGTGCGGTATTGCACGGATCAGGATCGAACAGATATTACTAGCCGGTTTTGGTATAAGCCGGATCCTAGTATAGTACAGTGGAGATTTTGTCTCATTGCATTTGTATTTCAGTCGAAATACAGATGCGGGTGTGTATGCACAATATCGGGGTTTTCCCGTAATTTATTACGGGACCAGTTTTCTGGAGTTGCCAGTTTGCTTTCCGTTTCGGCCAATTTCCTTTGTTCCGTTCATTGGCCGAAGATTGGTTGAGGAGGGTTTATTTGCATTGTTGCAAATAGACATTTGTGAAGGGGGTATTTGCTTATTGTTGTATCATGATAGTCTCTCCCTTGACCTTGATTTTCTTTGTGTCATGATGGCATGACTTTGTGAGCCATCATGGTAGTTGTTGATGAGTTTTTGGAGTGGAGTTTTGGTTAAAATGATTCTTGATCATCATACCCTTTTTGCTCTCTCTTTTGCATTATGTTCCACCCACCCCCTTGACTTCACTCTCTCTCTCTCCAATCACATATGAAGGAAGGGGGCCGGCCATTCCTATTAGGGGAGGGGATTCATTTCATTATTGAGGTGGGCAATTTTTGGTTCACATGGTGCTATGAAAATTGCTCTCTTGTTCATCCAAAAACCTCCTTGATTTCCTCCACCAAAATGGCAATTCCACAACCCCAAATTGAGACACAAGTTCTTCACATATTCTACAACGAATCTTGGGCACGTCGAGTAGCCGGCTTCGTGCCCGAGTTGCCTCGGCATTGAGGTGGGAGCCCGTAAACGATGTAGGCGACGTGGTGCACTTCCGGCGACGAGTAGGAGACGGACGGAGATCCCGCGAGGAGATCGGAGTGGAGATGAAGACCGGAGGACTTGGATCGTCGGTATATCTCTTTCCCTTCTTCTAGTTAGCTTAGACTAGTTAATGGTAACGATCCCGGGTTATAGTGCGCGGTGGTGCCGGTTTGCAAAGTCCGCAAAATTTTAGTTTTTCACCGCTTCCGCTTTCCGGCGTCGGATTGACGGCCGGGGCGCCGCCGTGCACTTACAGTGGTATCAGAGCCTCCCCATTAACTTAGTCTAGCTTTGTGTAATGTGTTTTTCAGTTCCGATCGATCGAAATGTCCGAAAACCCAAATACACCCACGACAGTTTCTGTTGATTTTTTTCAGTCTCCAAAAATTTTTCAGGTTGCCTAAAAGTACTGTTCTAGATGAACTAAGAGCACTGTTCAAATTCGACGCAATGATATTCCAACCAGAGCGCGGAAGCGCGGCCAAAACCCCCTTCTGGCCGCGCTTCCGCCGCAGTATGGAATAATCATTGGGCCGGATTTTTTCAGTGGGCTTTTGGGGATAAATTTGGGTTTCTGGAACATTTAAATTGGGCCCATATTTTCTGTAACTGCTGCAGTTTTGTTTTGGGGCCCACTTGTTATATTTTAATCGATCGGATATTTTAAACACATTTTTCACAGTATTTACATTATATCTGCGACCGTGAATGTCACTCGATCGGTAAATCCGGTCTAACTGCTATAGCCCGGTTAGACGGATTTGCGAACGTGACTTTCACGTTGATGTTCTATGTATTTGCTGTGATGTTGCGGATCGGTCGTGGGGGATAGCCTGGATGCAATGCTAGTACTGTGCTGTTGTATTATGTACATTTGATATTGCGGGGCGAGCGTCCGACATGTGGACTGCCGTCACTGCCTGATTGTATTATTCTTTTGGGGCACGACCTGGTTGCGGTCGATGTACCCGGTGTATGTATATTTTACTTTTTGTACTAGGATTACCCCGCGGAGGGGTGCACGGATAGCCGGGTTCTAGAGGGCAGCAAGCCCGCATCTCATGGCATTGGGACGGAGGGGGCTTCACTCTAGGATTGGCAGGCTATTCGCCGCACTCGTAGGGGGTACAGGTTTGACCCAGGAGGGGTGCCCAAGTTGCCGGATTCCGTGAAGTGCTGGGTGGTCCATTCACGGCGCTGAAGGGGGCTGCCTCGCTTCAGGTTTTGGCGGGTGACTTGCCGCGCCCGTAGGGGTCTAGGATTTCATTGCACAGGCTATCCACACGACCAGGGGAACGTCGGGTTTCAGCAGTGGCTCTGTGAAACCCGGGGATCCCAGATATCTGTATTGTTTCTGTGATGCTGTTCATTATCTGTGATGTTGCATTTCATTCACGCCTTGAGCGAATATAATATATTGGTATATATATTAGTAGATGTTGTATATGTTTTGCATGCGCGCTAGTCCAGTCCCCGCTCTGTCGTTAGTTAGCTAACCTAACGGGTAATGACGGGACCCAGTGGCGAATGCGGATGGCATATACGTACATCAGTATATTTTCGTTCTTTTTGGTGTGATCAATTGATGGGACTGCGTTGATTCGGATCAATGCAAGTTAAAAACAAACCTAATCTGATGTTGTTGGAACATTTTTCAAAAAGCTGTTATTGCAAGGACGTTCACTTTTGTTTTGCATTGTGGTATTCATTTGGAATATCCTGCTCCTCAGTCGACGAGGCAAGGGCCGAGATCCCTTCACCGGGAGTGACCCCTTGGACAGAAGTTTGCGTCAGGGCATTAACTTCACTATAGCCGATTACTTTTGCTTTGCACCGTGGTATTCATTTGGAATATCCTGCACCTCATTCTACGGGGAAAGAGCCGAGATCCCTTCACAGGGAGTGACCTCTTTAGCAACGGTTTTCGTCACTATATTTTTTAAAAGCTATCCGTTCTTTCGACGATATCAAGTTCATTACGTTAAAGGTTTTCGCCAGAAACCATTCGTAGCCCTCCGTCGTTTCATATGGGTAGTCAATAGTATTCAAGCTGTGTTTGTTGGCCAAAGTCAAGGCACAGTGTTTGGTAGCTGTTGGTTATTCATATGCAGCATAGATAGATGCGTTGGTTTGGGACAGTCGTATAGCCTTGTTGGCCAAAGTCAAGGGCTTGTGCGGGTGGATTCGAATCAACCTGGAGAATGACGGGTAGAACTTGACATGTGACTTATGATTTGTTGGCCAAAGTCAAGGTCATAAGAGCATGGGGCAGAAATCACATCGGGAGTTTCAAAAGAACTGAAACTTGCCAGATATGCGCATACCTTCTGGAGTGTGATGACGTGAGCGGATTCCGTCACGTTATCATGCGATGATAGTTGGATCCCGATTCCCACTGATGAGTTAGTTTACTCCTCGGGTAACCCCGACTAATTCTTCTTTCAGGTTTGGAGGAGAATTTGAGGTACAGTGGGAGGATTCCAGATTAGATAAATTGGTGACCATTCTGATCTAGGTTAGAGTGCACGCTGAGTGTTTCTTTTCTCTCTCTCTTTGGCAGCGACCATTGACCCGACCCTAAGACTTTGACTCAGTGACCAAGTTGACCGAACCTTCTTAAACACCGGCTTTTGGATTGTCAGAGTTGCAGACCTCATTGCCACTCCTACTTTTACCCTTTTTCTCCAGGACACCCCGTATTACTACGAACGTCCACTTCCATTGGACAAAACCATCGTATGGTTAGATACGAACTCGAAAGAATTTATTCGAGGATGGTTTCCGGTTCTGGAGAAAACGGATAGGATTATTCAGTTGTCTTTTCCTTTTACCCTCTCTCAGGTTACGAGTACTCCTTGGTTTAGGGGTAGTACACCTATTACGCAAATTGGATTGTCTTCTTCCAAACCTTAGGCTGGTGCCGACCGGTAGGGAATGAAGAAAACCAATTAGCATAACGATGGTGTGCAGAAGGTATTAAGTTCAGACAAAGCAAGGGATTAGTAAGAGGGCAAAGTAAATTGCAACAGATATTCACGACCAAACCAAATATTTCATTACCACTCCCACATCACCTTTGTATTTCTCCAGGACACTCCGTATCACTACGAAGATCCACAGTTTATTTGGATACTCCATCGTATGGTTATATACGAACTCGAATGGAACTTGTTCCAGTTCGGGGATGGATTCTGGTTCAGGAGAAATAGGAATAAGGTTTATTCGGTTGTCTTTTATCTTCACCCTCTCTCATTGCGAGTGTTCCTAGGATGCGGACAGTACACCCATTATGCTTATTGGATAGTCTTCTTCCAAACCATAGGCTGGTGCCGAACGGTAGGGAAGGAAGAAAACCATTTGGCCTAAAAGGGTGTGCAGAAGGTAAAGACTAAAGACATATGAAGGGATTTGGAGAGGTGGCAAAGAACTATACGGTTACAGTCGTGAATCTGGAAGAGGCATTACTAGGAATACCAGAATACCCCATCGGAACATTTCAATGTTTCAGTTTCACTGTGTAATGTTAAAGGAAAACTGATTTCCCGATTAGATACTTACTCCAGGGTATGTATTTACCAGGTACGATTCTCACATCTGTATGGTTTTACAGATGATGAGTGGGAGTAAGTTGTTGGGAATTGGGTGATTATCTTCATTATATCGGGATTCGTTGTAATCGGTGATATTTGAGGAAATCACCTGGGCTGTTTGCCGGTCGGCAAATATTTGGTTTTGAATATCCACTGTTATGCACCAATTTCAAATTGATATATCTGTACGTCTATTTTCATAGAGTGAGATATACCTTTCTGAAATTATGTCTACGACATTTACCTATATCAGTGGATGGTTAGGTAAGGAGCATTAAACAGCGGTGTAATTCTTCTTAACCATAAGTACAGTTTTCAACCTACGACACACAGTGAATGAGTTATCAGACTCAAGGGACTTATACAGAGTATTGTATGTTGTCCAGTGTCCATTAGGACAGAGGGGTTGGTCCTCGTACTATATTCGGTTTACTTATGACTTCTCTAGTTTTTAGACAAGTGTTTCGTGGAAACACAGGGTCCGAATTTTGAGAAGTTATAGGTATTTGAATAGAGTAGAGAACCAGGTGTAGCAAGTATCGGGATTCTTCAAAGAGATCGAAGATGTAGATACTTGTGTATGGTATTCAGTTGATAGTAATGATAAAGAGATCTTGCTTCTCTTTCAGGTTACTCATAATTGGAAGTATTCCTAAGATTGAGTAACGCTGATCGGCCTCCTTCCATTTAGTTGACATGCGCTGGGGACAGCTGCATGATTTGAATCTGGTTCAATTAAATCAGTGCCTCTGTTTCTATATTGGATATAGAACAGTTCATATCTTAACGATGTTAAGGTACGGGGAGTTGTCCGGTTTATGATTAAAACCAGACACTGGACAACTCAAGGCACGTTTCTGTAATGGCTGTTTGTGGGTTGACCCAGGCTATGACGCGGGTTGACTTTCTACCATCTGGAAGATCAATAGCAATATTGTTCTTGACTCGCCACAGTTCTAAATTAAAAATGGATTTTTTCAGGAAAACAGTAGTGGGAGTATGGTAGAACTGGAAGTGATTCCAGAACCACAAACGATTACTGAAGATTTGATAAGGAACCTTAAGATTCAATCTGAATTGACATTCCATTGGCCACTCCGCAGATAAGGTGGGTAACTTCAGGCACCCGAGAGGTACTACGGTAGCCTCAAGGACGGTGACAGGGAAGTTCTTGTTTACCCACAATTACCATTGCTGTTGTTCCAGGCTGCGAGACCCGGCGGGAGGATGAGTATAGCGTCATTCTAAACTAGTTTTAGAAGTGCACGTCTATATGACTCTGCCAGAGGGTTGTCGTAGTCAGTGGGAGCAGCGGAAGCATTGGTGGACAGGTAGCTTATGTCTATTTACAGACTGAAGCACCAGTAGCGGAGATAGATCATCTATTTCTGACGTGACAGTCATGGGTTTGACTTCATCAGAATAGGGGATGGATCTGTTGAGAAGGTAGTAGGGTGTGATATCCTGGTATTTGGATGACATACACAAAGTAGGAAAGGAAACTCCTACACTACGATCGGTTATACTTTGGTCGTCACACAGTAGTTTCTCCACAAAAGACATGGATTTTATATCAGACATACTGGTTACTAGATCTATGCTTTTAGATCTAGATTTGGGTGGTTTCCCAATCAGGGTACTTGACAACATTCTAAGAGTATTTAGGATGGACGACTCCTGGCACGGTAGTGTACCTGCAGGTAATGGAGTCACCCTCTCCAAAGGTGTCTTACAGACTAAAGGGGAGAGGGACGGGCATGATTGGCAGATCACTTGCTCAGGCAATTGAGTCAATCGTGAGATGTCAAGTACCACACCAGATGTTGTTCTTGCACTAGATGCAATAAGTTGACATTAATCCAATCCTGGAGAAACCGTCGGAAGCAGTTTTAGAACATAAGTGGATGTTCTAGGGAGATGATAACGACAGCCTCATTCAGGAGACAGTTATCATTCCAGGCTTCCAGGGTGACATGGACGACAAGGAGGTTGTCAGAGTTATAGTTTTCCTTCTGATGAGGGGCAGTATTTTGGACAGGTGGTCCAAGGCAATACTGAGGGTGGCATGGCGCAGGATACTGATTAAGTTCAGTTGACGATACAGTCTAAGAAGTTTGGATTTGGAGTTCATTTATGAGCTATGTCCCATCAGACATCCAGACACATTCTAAGACAGGTATTGCTCATTTCGGGAGATGGGTTTCTCCGCGAACTTGAGATATAGAGAGACATAGAAAGAAACAACTAAGCGGATCCACTCACTGAGGCTATTCCTCGAACGCAATAGTTTCGCAAACGAGCTTTGTGAGACTGACTAGTAGAGGAGTTGGGTGTTCGGTATCACACGGGCTGTGAGTATGCGACATCGCAATAATTAGCCTTGAGTGCAAGTGGGAGATTGTTGGAGATAGTGCCCTCAGAGTCAATTATTTGGTCACAGGTACGTGATTGTAATGATTGAGGGAGGACCTATCCCGGTAGGACAGTCTTACTCGAGATGATAGTATACTATCTGGTTTACCTTTATCATCGTGTACTGCTTTAGGTGACATGACACGTCGCTATTACACGTTGATAGAGCCCCTAGGATTCTTGCTTGACCACCAGCAGTATGAGGGCGATCATATAAGTGGGAGCTGGGGGTCTATAAGCTTATCCTTAAAAGGTCCCTAGTCGTGGGAGTTTCGAGACTGGGCATCGATACTCCATTAGTAGACTAGTGTATACAGTCGAGACCCCGACGAGGGGCGGTGGCCGGTCTCACAAGCCACTGGTGTCAGTTGGATCACCTAAGATGTATACAGGTGCTCATTGGGTTATGAGTACACCGGACAGGACTCGCCGGGAACATGCTAGTTGGTCATATACCAGACGTCAGATGGCAGTTCCCTGGTGACATGTGTGCAGGTTAGTTCATCGACCTGGGGATCGTCATTTGTCTCGTGTGAGTTCCCACTGTACTTTGATTACTACCCTACCACGGCTCAAAGGAGTCGTGCAAACAGGTTTTAGTTGGGTACAGTCCCGAGCCACATGGAGGCAGTGAGCGTATCTTCAGGGGTTCGTCTCTCCCGGTATTGGGGGTGAGGTCGTGCTGTGTCTAGGAGAGCCATTACACAAAGTCCTTGGCCAAGGCAAGGAGATTTACTGGTAGGTATTCCAGTAGTATCTCAGGGTGTTCTGGGCTACACTCCGACACGACTTGTACCGCTTTTGGGGGTCTGACTTTTACCAACCCCCTAGGCCCGCCATGCGATGCTCATAGACGAACGGACCGGACTGCACGGATATTGTCACTGACAGGCTCAGTTGGGTGTCGGGGTGAGCTTCCTCATCGACGTCCCATTTGGTCAGTACCTGGTAGCCCGTCACGTATTGGCTTATACCTCTGACGTGCTAGTGGTTAAATCCACAACCAAGGTGTTGACGAGTCTTTAGAGTCCCCCACATTCTGTTACTCAGCTTTCGGGCGAAAGGTTGTAGAGGCCGTATGGAGATATGGCAAGGTCCGATCAGATACGTGCGGTATTGCACGGATCAGGATCGGACAGTTTGTACTATAGGCCGTATGGTTATATGGCAGGGTTCGATCAGATACGTGCGGTATTGCACGGATCAGGATCGAACAGATATTACTAGCCGGTTTTGGTATAAGCCGGATCCTAGTATAGTACAGTGGAGATTTTGTCTCATTGCATTTGTATTTCAGTCGAAATACAGATGCGGGTGTGTATGCACAATATCGGGGTTTTCCCGTAATTTATTACGGGACCAGTTTTCTGGAGTTGCCAGTTTGCTTTCCGTTTCGGCCAATTTCCTTTGTTC
This sequence comes from Agapanthus africanus, assembly GCA_030015575.1. Lineage (NCBI taxonomy): Eukaryota > Viridiplantae > Streptophyta > Magnoliopsida > Asparagales > Amaryllidaceae > Agapanthus > Agapanthus africanus. The sequence continues at coordinate 341,986,316 of CM057337.1, read as the reverse complement.
CGTTCATTGGCCGAAGATTGGTTGAGGAGGGTTTATTTGCATTGTTGCAAATAGACATTTGTGAAGGGGGTATTTGCTTATTGTTGTATCATGATAGTCTCTCCCTTGACCTTGATTTTCTTTGTGTCATGATGGCATGACTTTGTGAGCCATCATGGTAGTTGTTGATGAGTTTTTGGAGTGGAGTTTTGGTTAAAATGATTCTTGATCATCATACCCTTTTTGCTCTCTCTTTTGCATTATGTTCCACCCACCCCCTTGACTTCACTCTCTCTCTCTCCAATCACATATGAAGGAAGGGGGCCGGCCATTCCTATTAGGGGAGGGGATTCATTTCATTATTGAGGTGGGCAATTTTTGGTTCACATGGTGCTATGAAAATTGCTCTCTTGTTCATCCAAAAACCTCCTTGATTTCCTCCACCAAAATGGCAATTCCACAACCCCAAATTGAGACACAAGTTCTTCACATATTCTACAACGAATCTTGGGCACGTCGAGTAGCCGGCTTCGTGCCCGAGTTGCCTCGGCATTGAGGTGGGAGCCCGTAAACGATGTAGGCGACGTGGTGCACTTCCGGCGACGAGTAGGAGACGGACGGAGATCCCGCGAGGAGATCGGAGTGGAGATGAAGACCGGAGGACTTGGATCGTCGGTATATCTCTTTCCCTTCTTCTAGTTAGCTTAGACTAGTTAATGGTAACGATCCCGGGTTATAGTGCGCGGTGGTGCCGGTTTGCAAAGTCCGCAAAATTTTAGTTTTTCACCGCTTCCGCTTTCCGGCGTCGGATTGACGGCCGGGGCGCCGCCGTGCACTTACAGTCGTATGGTTTTACGACAGGGTTCGTTCATATATGCGTACTTGTGCGTGTTCGGTGTTCGGGCAGTTGATACTAGTGGACTTTGGTTTAAGCCAGATTGCAGTATTTGGTTTCGGGTTGGTTCGGTCTCATTGTATTCGTGTTTATCGGAACACGGATGCGGGTGTGTATACACAGTTGACAGAGGCAGAGGAACCTCATTAGGGTTTTGACTATTGACTTGATTAAAACTGTCACGTCCCGAAAGTACGGAACATGACCGGCACTTAAACTACGAAACGTCTCGAGGCGTGTACGTAATCTAAGTAAACCGAAAACCCAGAAATCCAAACCAAGAATAGTAGTAGAGAGAAGGAAAACCAATTTAAATCAAGTAGTTTTAATAGCATAGCCGAATTATGCTTTTTTAAATAAATCAAATATTTCCTGAAAATTTCGACAGAGTCTCCTTTGTAAATATTGGCCCCCAAACGGGATACAACATGAATAGTATACGAAATCAATAAAATGGCATCCCTAAGCGGGAGCTAGCTCTTCGTCAATCGACGGTCACAACCACACAAGCAATATAATATACAACGCCCAGGGCGAGGATCAAAACTCAAAAGGAAACTCAAACAACAAGAATTCCACAGAAATAGAACGCGCGACTCTAAGGTCGAAAGAATAACATCTCTGGTCTCTATCTCAAAAAATACATTCTTGGTTGATGGAATTTACTAGATACAACTGAATAATATTATACAAGGTAATATGATGGGTACGATACTAATAAACCCACCTACTAGCAAGTTACCCGAACGAAACTGTGCCCGCGAAGCCGTAATGAAACCTGTACGGCAAACCTGCAAGAAACTGGGGCACAACGGGGGTGAGTTGCCAACTCGTGAATAGAAAAACATCTATGAATAGAAATCGCATGTATGACGCAATCCTAGGTCATAAGATCATAATATATAATCCTCAAATATAAGCAGCAGTCTATAACAATGACTAGAGTAAATATCTAACCCAAGTGTAATCCCATATGCCTGTGTCAGTGCCTCAGGTAGCAATATATCATATGGATGATGTATGAATGCATGAAATAGAATGCATGTACTGAAGAAAACTGCTTTCATAAATTAGTGAGATTTCTGTATTTTTAAAATGAGGTATCATAATGAAATCAGCATAAAACAGTGCCTAGCATCGGCACAAAACGTAATCCCAATATCTCGATATCTCTGTATCACAGTCTCTGTACCTCAATATCTCGAAATCTCAATGTCTCAATCACAACGACCAGGGCGCCGTCAGTCCAGGCCGGCCCCTACCATCCATCTCATGACCACGACGGTATCCTCCGGATATCCGACGCGTCGGGTAATATCACCGATCGGTCGTGCTCCCCTGCACAGGCTCAACGTCAACAACACGATCTTCTTGCCCCGGGGTACCGCACCGGGCCCACTATGTACCCGAAACGGTTCATCCATCTCCTCGAATCGGGTCTCGAAATCCATCAGCAAACTCATGGTGGACGACTCATACATCATGGGAAAACCGCACTTTTTATTTAAAAGAGAGGAAAGAAGCTTATACAAGTTTTGCGGTTTTCCCCCAAATCCAGAAAATCTCATGGAAATTTGAATCCAAATCGTCAATAGCATGTAAAACCATGAATATAGGCATGAGAATCCATGAATACGGCATAACAATGAATAACAGTATGCATGAAGTGACAAGTAATAACTACAATATCTAAGCTGGCATATAAGGTAAGTACACTAATATCATGTCAAACGACTAGCTATCAAGCTAAGTTAAGCAATAATATTTTCTAAGGTATACGTGACATGGTAATTATCGATGAAGATGTGTGTGAGCCGGCAAGTAAGTGTACGTGGTACATACGCATCATCGGTAATGGTGCTGGTGTCCTAACAGCATAATATCAACAATGCAATATGACATAACAATGTAAGTATGCGATGCGGAGCGAGCAACCATAATGAGCGGGAGCTAAATATTAAACAATGGTGCCATTTGAAATAACGCAAATCGTAGGGTTTTGAAAATAAGGGCTACGGTGGTTTTAAGAAAGGATACGTCTTTTGAAATATCCGTAGATCCCTTGACCTGTCTTTTAAAATAACCACGATCCGCTAGTTTTGAAATAGGTAGGAGTCAAATTTAATCTAACAACTACACTAAACTATGCGGCTGAACTAACAAGCTGAACTACAGGTAAGGAAACCGCCTATCATCTGAGGAGATACATATACATACCTGTATATGTATAGTCGGTGATCCCGCCTCAATAATATCATATCCGATACCATATCTATAATCAGACATCCCAAGTCAAGAGTGCGGATCAATCATCAATATATAGCTCGTACGTAAATCCGTCGTACGGCATCCCCAAATCTGGGTACGGGTCAATATCATACTCATCACAGTGTTCATCTGGTATCCTCTTTATCAAGATCATCATCTGGGGTACTAACCTACGTTTAGTACACTACTAATATCACTATTCACATGGCATTGTCATCTAAAGATCCGCTATAACCTCAGGACGTATCTCAAGTATGAATCCTGCCATATCACCGATCTCACGGCCTCAACTCAAATCTCATCGACTCATCTCAAATCCAGTATATGAACACATAGTCCCATACCCATGTGAACACATAACTATATAGAATCCTATATAAGCGCATATGAAAGAAGAATGAATGCAAGTATGGGTGTGTGTGTGCATGTGTGGTGTGACCACTACTCAAGGGTTTCGCGACACTAAATCATCCAAGCACACCAAATATCCATATTTAGCATCAATAACCTCAAACAATATATAATCAATATATGTGTGTATACGCATTCGTATACATCACCACGAACTGCGCGGGTGCTATACGCCATCCACCCGACTTCTCCCCGTAGATATAAATCTACTCACCTGGTCCTCGCTCACCGGTGCCGACGTCGCCACGCGCTTGCTTGTCGTCTCGAAGTCCACATGGGGTACCTACATATCATAACGCACCGTATCGCATTAAAATCCGACTCATGACCAAAACGACACACGAATCCTACATTGGTCAAAACTTATGGTTGCTTTCACAAATCAACCCAAAAACCCTCGACGTCGGCGTACAAACGCCAAACCATCGAGAAAAACCCAAACACACACATTTGCATATTCACAAGCACTAATTATAATATAAAATAAGTTAAAATTCACAAAAACCTCAAACTCACTTTAAAAGCTATTTTTTCGAAAAGCTAGCAAGCAAAATTAACCGTTTTTGTACAAAAGTCGACGTTTAAACAAATCTAGCGGCCGCAATATCCACTCAATATCATAACCCAGTCATATAAACCATTCCAATAATTTATTCTCATCAAAATATATATATTTACAAAACCTAGTTAACAAAATTAGCACAATTTTCCATTTTAGTTCAAAACTTGGTGTTTTAATCAACTTTAAATATTTTAACAATTCTAGTGGCCATAATTCTCATTAAAACATATTAACTAAGCCACGCAACCATTAACTAGAATTTTCACTCAATTATATTCAAAATTCATAAAAACCTAGTTTGCACAATTATGCAATTTTAACAATTTTACATTAACAATTTGCAAACTAGCAACTAGATTAGGTTTTACATGCTCTAAGGTGTTAAGCTACAATTTATAATGTTGAAGATATGATGAAAGCTCTATCTAGATTTTCATCTCAATTATTTTCATAGATTATAAAAATCTAGTTTGCTAATAAAACTTAATTTAGACATTTTTCATGCAATAATTTGTAATCTAACTACTAGTTTATATTCTTCAAATCCTAAAATGGTAAGATACCCATTACAACCATAATCTATAGAACAAAATGCTAACATTAATTCAAAACCTTTCTTGAATTCCAAGCTTGCAATCAAAACTTAACTAAACACTTAATTAAAATCTTAGATTAGAACAAGTATCATTTGGAAAAGGGTTATACCTCAAACTAGTTTGAAATGAGATCCACACTTGCCAAAACATAGCCCCCAACATGCCATCTTGCTCCAAGGATTCAAGCAAGATTGATCAAAGAATAATGGGTAAGGCTTGGAATTGGAATTAGATTTGAATTTGTATGGTTTTTGAGTGATTTTGTGGATTTTTTGATGCAAAAATTGAGTGGGATTTGGGGGAGGGCTGTTGCTGTTGGGGAAGGGGGGAGGCTCGGCACAATGAGGGAGGGGAGAGAGAGAGAGGGAGAGTTGAAAGTCAAAGCAAGAAAGTCTCACATAACCAAACCTTACCTTATAAATTACTATATTTCCTATCTTTTGTTTTCTCTGACTTCTTTTTTTTTGTGGGGAAATGGGGCAGCAAGGGTTCGGCCACATGATAGGGAAATGGTGGTTTGGGTGTGTGTTGGTGAGGAAAAAAGATAAATCCAATACCCCAATTTCCAATTAATTTATTTTCACAATTTAAGCCTTTTTTTTTCTTCGATATTTTCTAAAACCGTTTTGATAATTCTTTTCATTTCAAAAACAACATGTTAAAATTTTGTTTAATGTGTTATGATGCACAAAATTTGTTTCAACTCATTCCAGTTTGTAATTTTCCCTAATTAAATGTATTAGGGACGGCTTAAAATAATATTAAAATAGTTAATTTCGGAAAAAATTTCAGAAAATTTGAAATTTCACCAGTGGCTCAATAAACACTAAATACTAGAAATTACATAGCTAGAATATGCATATTTAATTTTATAATAAAGATATGTGTATTTTGACTTTTTACAGAAAACCCGCTAATTTTACCGATTTTCCGAAATTTTACCGAAACGATTTTCAAAACGCTACAATCTTCCCCCTTAAAGAAATTCGGTCCCCGAATTTAAATTAAAACTCCCCCCCAAATACTAAAACATATAAGCAAAACCATCAAGTCGTCGGGGCTCCGAAATCCTAAATACATAAAACAAATCGTAGCTCAGCGCATGCGCATGAAAAATGAGCATATAAATCAAAATCAAAACTCCGTCAAGCATCCCGCAATCATCGGAGTCATGGTGAAGACACAATGTCTAAATCCAAAATGAAAATCAATATGATATACGTCATCAAAACATCTGGAAGCAATGCATGCCAAATCTTCTTCAAATCGCTGTGCGATGCTCGCAGCACTGCACAGTGGCGGACGTCTATTGTAAGAAAATAATTACATATATATATATATATATCCTTTGTTTAATATGTACGTTCAGCCGTTTTGGAAACAATTTAGAAGGGTTTCCTTGTTTTAAACGTTTCGTTTCATATCAGACACGTAGATAAATACTAAGACTATAGCTCGCTTTTAGAATTCCCTTCGATAGCTATCAATGCATGCAAAATACATTCAGGTACTGTCCTCTGACTAGTCCTGCTCAGTACGAAAACACATAGCAAATATCATAAAACGTACTGCACTATAAGAAATCAATCCCAGAATATGCATACGAATACTACATGTGTCTGGTGCGCACGGAAATCAAAATCCATATATGTGCCAACATGTGCACAGAAACAAGATCTAAGTGCATCGGGTGTGCACGAAACATCTGTCATAGGCAACGTGGGTTCCTGACAGCAAAATCAGGTGCATCTGACATGCACGAAGAATCTCGATTTAGTGCATCTGGTGTGCACCAAAATTGCACCTCAAAACATGCGTCCAACATGCGCGAAAATCCAAATCAGGTGCATCCATCGTGCACGAAATCATGAAATCCAATATCAAGCGCCGAATATGCGCAAAATCCAATCAGGTGCACAAAACAAATATCGAACATCACAATCGAAATAGAAGTCCGGTGCATCTAAATGCACAACATACGTAACACTGCACTGCAAGCATATATGAACTATACCGAATGCAAAAACCAAATCGTATGCGTATATACGCACAAATCAACTCAATTGTATGAAATCCATATAATCACAAACATGAGAAACCAAGGCACGAAAATGATATCAAGTGCAACAACCGTGCAAAAATCGTAAATACTCAGCAGGTGCAACCATGGTCCATGAAGACAAATATCATGAAACTCAATCATCAAAATCAATCATGCGAATAGATCGCCCAAAATACACAAAATCAAGTATGGCGGAATAGTCCCGCTCAAGCACATCCTCCAAGAATCTCTGGCCAACTGCCGTGGTCACTCATAGCATGTCTCGTCAATGATCCTGAACTCTGGCCTGCCGGTGTGCATAACATGACCACTCCTGGGTCCAAGTCTTCTCGTAATTTATTCCAGAAAGGTCATGTCGAAATCTCTCCCAAATCTCGTCTCTGCCGAACTGTCCGGAAGTCATTGTCCCTTACTAGATCTGTTCTCGTTCCGGAACGGCTGCATACTCATCACGACTCCTTCTGGAAGGTATATCCAAGTACAATGCCTTGGCATGCGTATCGCATCTCTGATGTCGGCGGAGTGGAACGTCGTCTCATCAAGATCTCGTACGAACCTCTTACTCCACTTTCTCTAATGTCAACTGCTTCGGACTCGTCTCGTCGTGGCTGCATGGACTGAGCTCCTATGGCTATCCTCGTATCTGGAGTCTCCCAAGAAATGCATCTCACCACCTAGCATCCGAATGAAGTCGAACCATCAGATCGATTCGTCAAAACCTCATAATCCCCCAAGAGCTCAACATCTTGGTACAGTTTAATAGTATCGAGTACGTACCACAGCATCGATGGTCCAGCCGTAGAAGGGCAAACCCAAGCCTTACTAATGGCGCCGCGGAACTGCCGCAAACCCTAAGGTTCAAAAGCTTTCATACGGTCATTAAGTCGAGTTAGGGTTTCATTCTTCTAGAAGGTCCATAGAATTTCCTGCATGCCTTTCCTAATACTTTAACTTAGAATAATAGGTTGCTGACATTCGATCGTCTCTGTCGACTCTCAACGTCTCCGCGTGAAGTCGTCTCTAGCTGGAATCAATCTAGCTGATGACCTCGCATCGGGATAGGCGAACGAACCACATGTCCTAGTCATTCATCCTCGGATGACTAGCGACCTTCTATCATCTCTTAGTACAACCCGTACTGCAATAGCTCTAACATCTGGGACGATATCTCGTCGTTCGCAGCAACAACTGGCTCCTTCGTCTGCACGCTAAACAGTGCCTCAATCATCATGAATAAGCAATACGCTAACGGTCATCAAAATCTGGCTGGCCTCTTATCATTGGCTCAATCCTCTGGCGCTGATCTGCACGTCCGAGTAATCTCATACAGCGATCCATCCAAACGCTCGTGGCGCAAAAACACAATCAGACGACGCCTCTCAATGCAATCGTATGTCGCCGGAATCACGCCCTGGTCAGTCCTCGTTCGTAACGAGCTCGTGCTGACCGCAACTCTAGCCGTAGCTCTCCCTGCCCATAATCGTGGCAGCAAAACCATAACTGATACCGATGAGGCTAAATCAGGAATGAATATAATACCGCACAAAGAAATATACATTCTAAGGTTTCTTAAGTGGAGTAGCGTATTGTAAGTATGCCGCGGAACATACCCACGGTACGTCACTCTACTTTAGTCACCTATTCCATCAACCAAGGGTCATCCTATGCTCCGAAGGTAAAACCTAACGCTCTGATACCAACTTTGTCACGTCCCGAAAGTACGGATCATGACCGGCACTTAAACTACGAAACGTCTCGAGGCGTGTACGTAATCTAAGTAAACCGAAAACCCAGAAATCCAAACCAAAAAAGTAGTAGAGAGAAGGAAAACCAATTTAAATCAAGTAGTTTTAATAGCATAGCCGAATTATACGTTTTTAAAAAAATCAAATATTTCCTGAAAATTTCGACAGAGTCTCCTTTGTAAATACTGGCCCCAAACAGGGTACAACATGAATAGTATACGAAATCAATAAAAAGGCATCCCCAAGCGGGAGGTAGCTCTTCGTCAATCGACGGTCACAACCACACAAGTAATATAATATACAACGCCCAGGGCGAGGATCAAAACTCAAAAGGAAACTCAAACAACAAGAATTCCACAGAAATATAACGCGCGACTCTAAGGTCGAAAGAATAACATCTCTGGTCTCTATCTCAAAAAATACATGCTTGGTTGATGGAATTTACTAGATACAACTGAATAATATTATACAAGGTAATATGATGGGTACGATACTAATAAACCCACCTACTAGCAAATTACCCGAACGAAACTGTGCCCGCGAAGCCGTAATGAAACCTGTACGGCAAACCTGTAAGAAACTGGGGCACAACGGGGGTGAGTTGCCAACTCGTGAATAGAAAAACATCTACGAATAGAAATCGCATGTATGACGCAATCCTAGGTCATAAGATCATAATATATAATCCTCAAATATAACCAGCAGCCTATAACAATGACTAGGGTAAATATCTAACCCAAGTGTAATCCCATATGCCTGTGTCAGTGCCTCAGGTAGCAATATATCATATGGATGATGTATGAATGCATGTACTGAAGAAAACTACTTTCATAAATTAGTGAGATTTCTGTATTTTTAAAATGAGGTATCATAATGAAATCAGCATAAAACAGTGCCTAGCATCGGCACAAAACGTAATCCCAATATCTCGATATCTCTGTATCACAGTCTCTATACCTCAATATCTCGAAATCTCAATGTCTCAATCACAACGACCAGGGCGCCGTCAGTCCAGGTCGGCCCCTACCATCCATCTCATGACCACGACGGTATCCTCCGGATATCCGACGCGTCGGGTAATATCACCGATCGGTCGTGCTCCCCTGCACAGGCTCAACGTCAACAACACGATCTTCTTGCCCCGAGGTACCGCACCGGGCCCACCATGTACCCGAAACGGTTCATCCATCTCCTCGAATCGGGTCTCAAAATCCATCAGCAAACTCATGGTGGATGACTCATGCATCATGGGAAAACCGCACTTTTTATTTAAAAGAGAGGAAAGAAGCTTATACAAGTTTTGCGGTTTTCCTCCAAATCCAGAAAATCTCATGGAAATCTGAATCCAAATCATCAATAGCATGTAAAACCATGAATATAGGCATGAGAATCCATGAATACGGCATAACAATGAATAACAGTATACATGAAGTGACAAGTAATAACTACAATATCTAAGCTGGCTTATAAGGTAAGTACACTAATATCATGTGAAACGACTAGCTATCAAGCTAAGTTAAGCAATATTATTTTCTAAGGTGTACGTGACATGGTAATTATCGATGAAGATGTGTGTGAGCCGGCAAGTAAGTGTACGTGGTACATACGCATCATCGGTAATGGTGCTGGTGTCCTAACAGCATAATATCAACAATGCAATATGACATAACAATGTAAGTATGCGATGCGGAGCGAGCAACCATAATGAGCGGGAGCTAAATATTAAACAATGGTGCCATTTGAAATAACGCGAATCGTGGGGTTTTGAAAATAAGGGCTACGGTGGTTTTAAGAAAGGATACGTCTTTTGAAATATCCGTAGATCCCTTGACCTGTCTTTTAAAATACCCACAATTCGCTAGTTTTGAAATAGATAGGAGTCTAATCTAATCTAACAACTACACTAAACTATGTGGCCGAACTAACAAGCTGAACTACAGGTAAGGAAACCGCCTATCATTCGAGGCGATACATATACATACCTGTATATGTATAGTCGGTGATCCCGCCTCAATAATATCATATCCGATACCATATCTATAATCAGACATCCCAAGTCAAGAGTGCGGATCAATCATCAATATATAGCTCGTACGTAAATCCGTCGTACGGCATCCCCAAATCTGGGTACGGGTCAATATCATACTCATCACAGTGTTCATCTGGTATCCTCTTTATCAAGATCATCATCTGGGGTACTGACCTACGTCTAGTACACTACTAATATCACTATTCACATGGCATTGTCATCTAAAGATCCGCTATAATCTCAGGGCGTATCTCAAGTACGAATCCTGCCATATCACCGTTCGCACGGCCTCAACTCAAATCTCATCGACTCATCTCAAATCCAGTATATGAACACATAGTCCCATACCCATGTGAACACATAACTATATAGAATCCTATATAAGCACATATGAAAGAAGAATGAATGCAAGTATGGGTCTGTGTGTGCATGTGTGGTGTGACCACTACTCAAGGGTTTCGCGACACTAAATCATCCAAGCACACCAAATATCCATATTTAGCATCAATAACCTCAAACAATATATAATCAATATATGTGTGTATACGCATTCGTATACATCACCACGAACTGCGGGGGTGCTATACGCCATCCACCCGACTTCTCCCCGTAGATATAAATCTACTCACCAGGTCCTCGCTCGCCGGTGCCGACGTCGCCACACGCTTGCTTATCGTCTCGAAGTCCACATGGGGTACCTACATATCATAACGCACCGTATCGCATTAAAATCCGACTCATGACCAAAACGATACACGAATCCCACATAGGTCAAAACATATGGTTACTTTCACAAATCAACCCAAACACCCTCGACGTCGGTGTACAAACGCCAAACCATCGAGAAAAACCCAAACACACTCATTTGCATATTCACAAGCACTAATTATAATATAAAATAAGTTAAAATTCACAAAACCTCAAACTCACTTTAAAAGCTATTTTTCCGAAAAGCTAGCAAGCAAAATTAACCGTTTTTATACAAAACTCGACGTTTAAACAAATCTAGCGGCCGCAATATCCACTCAATATCATAACCCAGTCATATAAACCGTTCCAATAATTTATTCTCATCAAAATATATATATTTACAAAACCTAGTTAACAAAATTAGCACAAGTTTCCATTTTAGCTCAAAACTTGGTGTTTTAATCAACTTTAAATATTTTAACAATTCTAGTGGCCATAATTCTCATTAAAACATATTAACTAAGCCACGCAACCATTAACTAGAATTTTCACTCAATTATATTCAAAATTCCTAAAAACCTAGTTTGCACAATTATGCAATTTTAATAATTTTACATTAACAATTTGCAAACTAGCAACTAGATTATGTTTTACATGCTCTAAGGTGTTAAGCTACAATTTATAATGTTGAAGATATGATGAAAGCTCTATCTAGATTTTCATCTCAATTATTTTCATAGATTATAAAAATCTAGTTTGCTAATAAAACTTAATTTAGACATTTTTCGTGCAATAATTTGTAATCTAACTACTAGTTTACATTCTTCAAATCCTAAGATGGTAAGATACCCATTACAACCATAATCTATAGAACAAAATGCTAACATTAATTTAAAACCTTTCTTGAATTCCGAGCTTGCAATCAAAACTTAACTAAACACTTAATTAAAATCTTAGATTAGAACAAGTATCATTTGGAAAAGGATTATACCTCAAACTAGTTTGAAATGAGATCCACACTTGCCAAAACATAGCCCCCAACATGCCATCTTGCTCCAAGGATTCAAGCAAGATTGATCAAAGAATAATGGGTAAGGCTTGGAATTGGAATTAGATTTGAATTTGTATGGTTTTTGAGTGATTTTGTGGATTTTTTGATGCAAAAATTGAGTAGGATTTAGGGGAGGGCTGTTGCTGTTGGGGAAGGGGGGAGGCTCGGCACAATGAGGGAGGGGAGAGAGAGGGAGAGTTGAAAGTCAAAGCAAGAAAGTCTCACATAACCAAATCATACCTTATAAATTACTATATTTCCTATCTTTTGTTTTCTCTGACTTCTTTTTTTTTTGTGGGGAAATGGGGCAGCAAGGGTTCGGCCACATGATAGGGAAATGGGGGTTTGGGTGTGTGTTGGTGAGGAAAAAAGATAAATACAATACCCCAATTTCCAATTAATTTATTTTCACAATTTAAGGCTTTTTTTCTTCGATATTTTCTAAAACCGTTTTGATAATTCTTTTCATTTCAAAAACAACATGTTAAAATTTTGTTTAATGTGTTATGATGCACAAAATTTCTTTCAACTCATTCCAGTTTGTAATTTTCCCTAATTAAATGTATTAGGGACGGCTTAAAATAATATTAAAATAGTTAATTTCGGAAAAAATTTCAGAAAATTTGAAATTTCACCAGTGGCACAATAAACACTAAACACTAGCAATTACATAGCTAGAATATGTATATTTAATTTTATAATAAAGATATGTGTATTTTGACATTTACAGAAAACCCCCTAATTTTACCGATTTCCCGAAATTTCACCGAAACGATTTTCAAAACGCTACAAAAACAATAATGAGATGGAGAAAATTGATTAATGAGTTTTAATTAGAGATAATTGTATCAAGCTTAATTGGTTTGACCGTTTGACTTTGTTGACCCATGTTGACTTAGATATTTTTGTGAGCATGCTTAGCATTAATTGTGACATGATAATGGTCAAATCAATATCAACCATGACAATTTATCCTAATTAAAATTATCATAATTCTTTTTCATCATATGAGAGCTATCTCCTCATTTCAACATGATACATTCTCTCTCTTACTAGCTCTCTCCTCTTCCTCTCTCAAAGCTCTCTTGTTTCATGAGTTGAAAATCAAGAGCTTTGTGAGATCTAACCACTAAAACAACTCTCTACTCGGTCTAGGGTTCTTAGTCTAGCACACCAAGCACCTTAGTTACTTCAAGATAGAGGTTGGAGCTCAAGGTAGAGGCCTTCAGGTGGATCTTTCTTTGGCAAAGAGAAGACGCTGAGGAGGAGCCATCTACACCACACCAAGGAGCTCACAATAAGGAGAAGCAACACAAGAAGAGAAGGAGTTCAAGACTTAGGTATAACTTTCAATCATAGTAGATAGAACTCTTCTTTAGTGCTAACTAGGTTTATGGTAAAGATCCGGTTAAGATTTATTCTAGCGCCAAGTTCGTTATCGCTACGAAATTTTTGTTCCACATTTGGCCACGGAAGTTGGCCGGGGCGCTAGTGTAACCCTTCATGGTATCAGAGCCTATCCATAAACCGTACTAGCTAGTTTGCACACGGTTAATATCTCGATTGACAAATTTTTTGGAATCACGAATCTATGTTCATGAGCTTGCTATCGATTTTCGAATTTGTCCTAAAATTTTTCTGAGTATCTTAGAATTACATGCAGGCGAAACTATAGCTACAGAAAAAATTTGGGGGCCTAATTCCAAAATTCCGCCACGAAAAGTAAGCAAAATGGCGCATTTTGCGGCCCTTCCGCGGCGCTTTTTGGGCTACAGTACCCAAAAAGTTATCTGGGCTCTAGTTTATGAAAATATGATATTTGTGATATATAGTTTTTGCCCAGGTTTAGTTGAGTGCTGGATTTGTATTTGGGGCCTATTTGGAAAAGTTTAGTCGATCAAAATTTTAAATGTGTATTTACAGTACATTCACTTTTTTCTGCGATCGGGATTGTCACACGATCGGTAAAACTCCTCTGATTTCTATATGTTCTTTTAGACGGGTTTTGCGAACGTGACATTCGCGTTGATGTTTTGTGCTTGTGATGTGATTATGGTTGGATAGTTGTGATGGATAGCATGTGGTGCAATGTTAGTAGTACATTTTATATTCATTTGTATATTTGTTATTGCGGGGCGAGCGTCCGACATGTGGACTGCCGTCTTTGCCGGGTTGTATTTTATTTTGGAGCACGACCGGGTTGAGGTCGCTGTCACCGTTTGTACATATTATTTTCTTTTTCTGTACTAGGATTACCCCACGGTGCAGTGCATGAATAGCCGGGTTCTAGAAGGCAACAAGCCCGCATCTCATGGCGTTGAGACGGAGGGGGCTTCATTCTAGAATTGACGGGCTTTTCGCCGCACTCATAGGGGGTGTAGGATGACACACGGAGGGGTGCCCAAGTTACCGGATTCCGTGAAGTGCTGGGTAGCCCATTCACTTTGTTGAAGGGGGCTGCCTCGCTTCTGGGATTTACGGGTAACTTGCCGTGCTCGTAGGGGTCTAGGTTTTCATTGCACAGTCTATCCACACGACCGGGAACGTCGGGTTTTATTTACGGCTCAAATGAAACCCGAGGCTCCAAGATTATCCACCATTCTGTATTGTTGGCTGAGATTCTGTGATGTTGATTATTATTAGGGACGAATGTTGTATATACTTCTAAAACTCAACATGGAATTTTCAAAGCTCGCAAAACCTCACTAAATCGATTGTAAACTTAAATAAAGGCTAAAGGAAATGGATTACTACTCTAATGGTGAATGAATTATCTCATTTTACAACTCAAGAATTTTCTTGTGTTGCCCTTAGTGCTCAAAATCCAAACTTTCTTGGTATCGCATGCTTGTAGTGAGCTTGTGTACATTTTTAATGAAGGGAATGAGGTGTTTAGATGTGGGATTGAGTTTGTGGTCAGGAGGTAGAGGAGGTGGAGGGAAGAGGGCAGCCATAGAGAGAAAAGGAAAAGGAAATGATGAAGGTGATGAAGTGAACACAAAATGAGCCTTGGTCAATTGACCCCTCACCCTCTCTCTCTCTCTCATGCCCATACCTCCATGACATGCCCCATTCTTTATTCTTCTCCCTTTTCTTTTCCTTTCTATTCTTTATCTTTTTACAAAAACATAAAAAAAAAACCACATATTTGTTAAAATTGTGGAGTTTAAGCCATGGTTCATTTCAACAAAAGTAACAAGTGTATGAAACATGCTATGTTGCGTGACATGCACATAAACACGATTAGTACATGATTAGCAAATATTTATCATGTTTAGCATAATTTGCAAATAATTAATTTATATAATAATTCATAAAATGTCTAAATCTCATAATTTCATTAAAAATCAACATTTAAGGTAATTTTCCAATATTTTCCAATTTATCGGTATTTAATTATACCATCACATTAAAATATTCATAATATTTATTATTTTAATTATTTAAATTTCCAAAAATAATATTTTAATTTTCTGAAATGTTACAGTCTCCCCCCCTTAAATAAATTCGGTCCCCGAATTTAAATTTAAACCCCTCAAATACTAAAATATTTCAGTAAAATGATTAAGTCGCCGGGGCTCCGAAATCATAAATACATAAAACACATTGTAGCGCAATGCATGCGCAAGAAAACCGAGTATATATCTTAGAATCAAAACTCCGTCAAGCATCCCGCAATCATCGGAGTTATGGGGAAGATACCAATATCAAAGTCCAATACGAAAACCAATCATGATATACATCAAAACTATAACCTGTATAGTACGCATCGTTGTAAACTCGTTACAACATCTGAAAGAAATGGATGCCAAACCTTTTTAAAATCACTGTGCGGTGCGCGTATCACGGCACAAGAAGCAGACATTTAGTGTAAGAAAATAACTCTATATATATATATATATCCTTTGTTTAACAAGTACATCCCGCCGTTTTGAAAATAATTTAGAAGGGTTTCCTTTGTAAATGTTTCGTGTCATCTTGGACACGTAGGTAAATACTGAGGATATAACACCTTTTTAGAAATCCCTTCGATAACAATCAATGCATACAAAAAATATATATTCAGGTACTGTTCTCGGACTAGTCCTGCTCAGTTACTATACCAAATAGTAAATATCATAAAAACGTACTGCTCAAGGGAAATCGTACTCAATAGTACAAGTAACAAGCCCACGTGCGTCTGGTGCGCACAGAAATTGAATTCAATGAATGTGCCATACAAGTGCACAGAAAAATAATCTAAGTGCAATGGGTGTGCACGAAAACACCTGTCAAGGGCAACGAGTATGCCTGGCAGCGATATCAGGTGCATCTGATATGCACGAAGAATCTTGATTTAGTGCATCTGGTGTGCACCAAAATCGCATCAAGCACGTCAAGTAGGTGCAAGAATCCAAATCAAGTGCACAAGGTGCACGAAAACAAATATCGAGTATCACAATTGAAATCGACGGTATACAATACCTCTCAATCCAAATCAGGTATACCGTGGTATATAATCTCACAACCACGTGCATCAGCGTGCACAGAATCAAATCAAAATACTGAAGTGAAAGAAAACTACACTGATGGCATAAGTGAAATCACATGCATACCGTAGGCATGAAATCAAAACCAACCATCTTGAATGATATCAAATCGAAACCGAGTGCAACTGTGGTGCACGAAAACTCAATCATGCAAATAAATAGCCAAAATACCGAAATCCAAAATGACGGATACTTGATATTCGAATCACCAAATCCCAAATCGTAAACACGGTCATCGATATGTCCTTCCTTTAAAGTCGAGAAGGTGTCGGTGCATCCAAAGCTAGCAGAGCAAGATATCCACTTACCTCCTGTTCATGGCCTGACGTCTTGTGCCCTTAGGCTCTCGTTTCTCACTGCATATTGCTAGTTACATAGCTTCTCGGCTCAACGGCCCAATATGGAATGATGACGGAAACAGTTCCGCTCTGGCACATCCTCTAAAGATCTCTGGCCAACTATCATGGTCATTCATAACCTGTCTCGTCGACGATGCTGAACTCTGGCCTACTAGGTATGCATAATACGACCGATCCTGGGCCCAATCTTCTCGGGTAGTATTTCCAGAAAGATCTTGTCGGGGTCTCTCCCAATCTCGTTTCTGCTGAACTGCCCGGAAGTTATCACCCTTTACTAAATCTGTTTATTGTTCTGAAATGGATGCATACTCATCACGACTCCTTCTGGAAGATATATCCATATTCAACGCCTCTACATGCGTATCATATCTCTGATGTCAATGGAGTGGAACGTCATCTCGTCAAAATCTCGTACGAATCTCTCAGTCCACTTTTCTCTAATGTCGACTTATTCAGACTCGTCTCTTCGTAGCTGTATGGACTGTGCTAAAACGGCTATACTCATATCTGGAGTCTCCCAAGTAATGTATCCTATCACATGATATCTGGACGACGTCGAACTTGTCGATCGATTCGTCAAAGTCCCATAATTCCCTGAGAGCTCAACACTCATGCATAGTTTAATAATATCCAGTACATGCCACAGTACCTATGGACCAACCGTACAAGGGCAAACTCAAACCTCACTAATGGCACTGCGGAACTGCCGCAAACCCTAAGGTTCAAAAGCGTTCCCTTGGTCATTATGTCAGATTAGGGTTTCATTCTTCTAGAGGTTCCACAGAATTACTTGCATGTTTTTCCGAATACCTTAAACTTGGAAAAATGGGTTTCTGACATTCGATCGTTTTCCATCAACTCTCAACGTACCTGCGTGAAGTCTCCTCAAGCTGAAATCAATCAATCTGATGACCTCGCATCGGGGTATGCAAACGAACCACATGTCCTAGTCATTCATCTAAGGGTGACTAGCGATCTTCTATCATATCTCTAAGTATAAACTCGTGCTGCAATAGCTGTAAACATCTGGGCGGTATCTTGTTAGTCACAGCAACAGCTGGCTCATTGTAACGTTTTAAAAATAAATAAATAATTAATTAAATAAATAAAAAAATTTAAGAGAATTTTATGATTTTCGGTAGAGTAAAACGTATTTTTCGTAAAACTAAACTGTAATTATTTTTCATTAAAAATTTTATAAAGACCTATTTTAATTATGTAATTACTAGTAAATGGTGTTTATTTAGTCACTTATAAATTTTTAGTTTAATTAAATATTTTTCCTTAATTAATTATTTTAAAAATTTACATAAGCTTTATTTTTACATTAAATTAGTGTAAATTCAAATTTGAAATGGGTTAATTTTATAAAATGAGCCATGCCATATTAGAATCAAGTGTTTTTATGAAAAATTCTTTCTCAAATATTTTCATGGTTTTAGATTTTTCTAGGATCAATTTTTATAAGAAGAAAATTATTAAATAAAGAATTTAATGAAAAGACATAAAGGATGTGTTGTTTTGGAGAAGTTTCTACATCATTCTTCACTCTTTTCTTTCTCTCCCTCTCCTCCATGAAGTGGTGGGCCCTCACCTCTTGGCTGCCCCCAAAATTACCACACTTCACTTTGCATTAAAAATCATCAAAATTTCATCAAAAAATCCAAAATAAACCTCAAAATTCATATTCAATCTTTACCCAATATTCTTTGACCTATTTAGCTTGGATCTTGGAGATGGAAACCATTATTTTGGAGGCATATTTTCATGTTTGGATTTCATGTTGTGGAGGTATAAATTTTATTCTTATGATTTATTGTTATTAAATGTTTCAATCTAGCATATTTAGATTTAATTAATTAATTCTATTTACAAATTTCAAAATTCAAGTTAGGGTTTATAAAATCAAGTTATGAATTTTATTAATTAAGTAGGCTTATAATAACTAGTTTAACATTTTTAGAAATGGAAAATCATGCATGGTTGATGTATTGTAATTTGTTCATTCAAATTGTTTAAATTAAGCAATTTTGCAAACTAGAATTTTGTATACTGTATATATTGGTGAGATAAAATTCCAATTAATATTTATAACACTAGATTGTGGTTTTAATGAGGATATTAACTTGTTAGTGGAATGAAAAACTTAATTTGGTTACTAGTTTTTATTTATAATTGAGAAATTGTGAGAAAAATGCTATTTTGCTAACTAGATTTTAGAAATTCTTAAATAAATGAGATTTAAAATCTAATTTATGGTTTCATTATATTATTATCATCATGAATTGTAGTTTAATACGTTAATTCATGCAAATCAAGTTTAGTTGTGATATTGTAAAATTTTGCTTGCAAAGTGTTAAAATTGATTAAATTGCAAACTAGATTTTCAATTTAATACAAATTAGTGTAATAAAACTATGGTAATGGTTTCTATAATCTAGTTATGTTATTTAATGAGCATTATGACCATTAGTTTCATTTAAACATCAAGTTTTGAAGTAAAACGGTAAATTGGCGTTTTCGGGTTTTACGAAATCGGACGATTTGATCGATTTTTAGGATTTCGATAAATTAAATCATGTTTTATAATATAAGTAATGAGTTTTAAAACTACGAGTTGTTTGTTGGTGTTTTATCTCGATCAATCGGTGTTTGTACGCCGATATCGAGCGATATTTGGTTCTTTTGCATGAGCGGGTCATAGGTTTTAACCTATGCGCGTTTCGTGCGTCGTTTTGGTTTTGTCCGTGATTCAGTTTACGATATTATATGTGTTTGCATATAGGTACCCCTCACGTGGACTTCGGACGAGGAAGAAGAGGAGGGCGACATCGTTTTCGGTAGACAAAGACCAGGTGAGTAGATGTATATCTACGGGGGGAAGTCGGGTGGATGGAGTTTAGCACCCCCGCAACGTAGAATAAGAATATTACTTTTTGTCATTAGGAAGCCAGACGTGACCTTAGAATCTTGGTGAGTAGGACCCTAGTAATGACCTTAGGTTGGACTAGACTGAATTAGAAGGACCTTACCAGAGGATGAATATCTTGAAGGAGATTCGTAGGTTTCAGGTAGACACACACGCACACACAGAAACTTGACTTGGTGTATATGTGTATGTGTATATATATAGGACTATGTGTAGGTATATATATACACAACATGTATATGTGATACAAGGATGTGATATGATACATGGGGATGAAACAATATAACTGGGCTTGATGCCGTGAATTCTTGGCTATACAGTCGTGTTATGATGTTAGCGGATCATTAGCAAATGAGATAAAGGATATGTATAAATAAACAATAATAGGTGGTGGTGATAATGAGGTACATGAGACACTAAAATAGAACCCGGACTATAACCTGTGACTGAAATTATGATATGATATATGTGTGACTTGATTACGATATCATATAGGTGTGACTTGATTACGATATGATATAAGTGTGACTTAATCACGATATAATATGTGTGACATGATATTTCTGAGGATAAATTGATGATGTATATTTATGCTGGCAATGATATATGATTAATGATATTGGGATGTATGTGATTAAAGTACAGTACCTTTGACCATGACATTATTTGACGATGATATTAAATGAATGATGAGATACGTAGGTGATACTTGACCCGTGCCCCGATATTGGGATGCCGTACGATAGATTTTACCGTACGAGGCATAGCTGTGATGATTGATCCGCACTCTTGATTCGAGGAAGTCATATCACGTACGTGACGCTATTAAGGCTTGATTGCCGACTATTAGAGATATGGATTCAGACCTTAGGTGGATTCTTATTTCATATCGGCTAGTTTCTTAGGTTTAGTTCCTTAGGGGGGTTAGATAGATACTAGTTTAGGCTCGAGTTATATAGTTGTACTTAGACATGTATCTTACAAATGAGTTGTTAATACACATTCATCTTTATATTCAGATTGTAATCATCATGTTGCATGTTCATACATATGTTTCTTTAATCGGTATGAAACTCTGCCTGTTAGGACACCAGCACCATTACCGATGATGCGCATATTCTACGCACACTTATTGCCGGCTCACACACATCATCATCGGTAATTGCTATGTCACGTACACTTTAAAACATATTATCTTTTATTGATAGAATCAGCTAGATGCTAGATCAATGTAATATTGTGATTACTCTCAGGTGTTAGTCTAGATATTGCATTTATTACTTTGACATTTCATGCATTCACATTTTCATGTTATCATGCAGTATTATGGGGATTATGCCGACACTTATCATTTGCTTACTCATGATATTGGGATTTTGGATTTCTATGAGATTTCTGGATTTTTGGGGAAAACCGCAAGAATATATATAAAAACTTCTCTCTCTCCTCCTCTCTTTTTAAAATATAAGTTACGGTTTTCTCGTGATGTATGTGTCGTCCACCATGAGATTTCATGTTTTCTATTAGATTTTGAGACCCGATTCGAGAAGTGGATGAACCGTCTCGGGTAGATGGTGGGCCCGGTATGGTACCCCGGGGTAAGAAGATCGAGTTGTAGACGATGAGCTTGGCAGGGGAGGACTACCTACCGGTGATGTCTGGCGCGGTGGATATCCGGAGGATACCGACCGTTGTCGTGAGATTTGATGATATGGGCCGATCCGGACTGACGGAGCCCGAGATATTGAGACTATGAGGTATTGAGACTTGAGATTTACATGTTTTGTGTCGATGCTTGATACGGATTTCCATGGATTTCATCGATGATATTTCAGATTTCTATACAAATTTTACCAGGATAAATATTAATGATTTCTTATACAGAAATATCCAAATTTCAGGATTGATTGTTTTACATTCATGGTGCATGCATACTCATTCACAGGACATATTACTATTTGAGGCACTGACACGAGCACAAGCATTTGCACTTACACGTAGTTTAATACCCTGCCCTTACTAGATGACTAGTTGTTAGTGTATATGCCCTAGGGGCCATTATTGTAACATACTAGATTGTATATTACTTAATGGAAGCTTAGGATATTCATAGTTGTATATACAGTCTTGCTAAAAATGGTAGTATGCTACTTGGTTTGTGTCTACTTTAAATATGTGCATATGTTTCTTGTAACGTATCACTTATACATATTAGTAGAGCCCATAGATTCTTTGCTTGATTACCAGCGTTGTGATGGCAGTCACACTAGTGGGGGCTGGGTAGTCTATAAGCAACATCCTATACAGGTCCCTAGTCATAGGATTATCGAGATAGGGCATCGATATTCCAGTGTAGACTGGTGTGTACGCTTCTCATCCCAATTGGGAGATGGTCTGTCCTATAGCCATCAGTACGTCGTACTGGAGATAGTATGCAGGTGCTCGTTAGGTTACGGGTACACCGGACAGGACTCGCAGGGGAACTGATTGGTTGGTATTATACCCGTCGTCAGTTAACAGTTCCCAGATGACATGAGTACAGCATAGTCCACAGACTTGACACTGCTACTTCGCCTCGAGTGTGTCCTACTGTTCTTAGATTGCTACCCTACCACGGCTCAAAGGAGTCGTGCAAACAGGTTGCAGTTGGGTGCAGTCCCGAGCACTTAGAGGCAGTAGTGGTTAGATAGGATTCGTCTCTCCCAGTATTGGGAGATGATATCGCGCTGTGTCAGAGAGCCATTACGCAAAGTCCCTGGCCAGGGCAAGCGAAATATACTGGTAGGTTCCAGTAGCTTCTCAGGGTGTAATGGGCTTCGCTCCGACACGACTTATACAGCTATTAGGGGACTGACGCTTGCCGCCCCCTAGGCTTGATAGGCGATAGTCTTAGACGAACAGACCGGACTGTACGGAGATTGTCACATCAGGCTCAGTGGGAGTTCGGATGATTTTCTTCATCGGCCTTCTTATCGACATCTACCTGGGGACCGTTACGTACAGCTAGTGCCGCTTGCGGTCTGTGGTTAAATCCACTGCCAGCGTAGTGTCGAGTCTTTAGAGTCCCACACAGAGAGTTTCTCTGCTCCAGGCAAAACGATATAGAGGTCTTATAGTATTACGACAAGGGTTTGGACGCGTACGTGTGTTTACGCACGTACGACTTTTCGGACAGTTTTTACTAGCCGGCTTTGGTTTAAGCCAGATTCTAGTATCGGGTTATTGGATTTATACAGTCTAAAGTTTTTCCGTGTTTTCACGGATTGGAGGGGCATTCTCGTAATTTGTCGGGAAGCTTCTAGAAGAGTGGTGACTAAGGGGTTAAGGTGGCATTGCATTAAATGAGATTAGTGACTCATTTGTGTGATTCATCCATGTCATTAATGCATCATAAATGCTTAATGACTCATGGTGATGAATCACTCATAGATATTTATGAAACATGGTTGTTAATTCAATTATTTCATTTTTGGATAAATAATAATGCTTCATATATATTATGATAACATCATTATCTCATTTATATTCTCATCTTCACCTTTTCTCTCCTCAAGCTCACTCTCTCTTCAAACCCTAACCCTAGCCTCTCATATGTTAAGATCAAGGGTTAGCTAGACTAATACATCCATAATCTCACTCTATATCCCCTAGGTAGCTTAGATTAGCACTTTAAGCAACCTAGTTATCTCAAGTTTGAGATTAAGCTTGGCGTAGGAGCTTTCGGGTGGATCGTCTTTGATTCGAGGAGGCCGTTGAGGTGCCGATATTCCAAGGAGCCTACGAGGAGTAGTGGACCGCGATGAAGACCCGAAGGACTAGTATCGTGAGGTATAACTTCGTATCCGAGTACTTAAACCTCTAGTGTTTAGTTAGCAATGGTTTAGAAACGATTCATGCGCTCAAGTCCGTGTTACGAAGCTTTGATAATCGTTTTTCATATATTCCGTCTCCCCGCAAGTTCGTGGAGTGCGTGACATGGACTTACAGTGGTATCTGAGCCAACTAAACCATTACTAGCTTGTTAGCAAATGATTAGAAGTTCGATCGACAGATAAACACGAAAACAGAATTTCGAAACCCTAAGTTTCTGTTAATTTTAAAAGTGTCTGAAAAATTATTTGACATGCTTTAAAATTCACAGCAGGGTATTTTAAGAATACTGGAAAAAAACGAGTCAGTGAATCGGCAAAACGGCCGCGGATCCGCGGCAATAGAGAGCTTGTGCCGCGGATCCGCCACCGAGTCAACGTCGAGTTGACTCGGATTTGCTCAGTAATTCCTATTTTGTTGTTTTCTGTTTTCTTGTATGTTCTGTTTCTACCCAGGTTGCCTCTGTACTGACTTGCTTTTGGGGTAGACACGGATAAAGGTGATCGATCGATGTTCGAAGTTAATTGCTAATCAGGTTATTATCTGTAATGTTTTATGTGTTCGTAAACCTCCCCTAACTGCTAGTATGTCGGTTGGCAGGGGGTTGCACATATCTGTAATGTTTATTGCTTGTGTATATGAACTGTGTTGGACTGTTGTGATGATTAGCCGGGGTTTGAGATGTATTTAATATTCATTCATTCAATGTGATTGTAATAAGTTGTAATATTATTTCGCGGGGAACATCCAGGTTGCGGTTGTAGCCACCGTTGTATTATTTCTTTTTACTGTTTTTACTCGTAGGATTGACCCAAGGTGGGGTGCACAAACTACCGGGTATTTTGAAGTGTTGAGGTAGACCGCTTCACTTCTGGTACTTGGCGGGTAGTTTGCCGTACCCGTAGGGGTCTGGGGTAGGGTAAATGGCTATTCATCACAACTGTGTAATCCGTCTTTTATTGCAGGCTCAAGGAAAATGCGGATTGCTAATAAATCCAATAAAGTTCATCTGTGATCTGGAATGTTTATTATTGCGTCTGACGAATGTACAATATCTATATATGATAGCTATTAGACGTCACTTATGTTTTACACCCGCGCTAGCCCAGCCTCCGCTCTGTCGTTAGTTAAGTAACCTAACGGGTGATGACGGGACCCAGTAGCGAATGCGAATGGCATAAGAGGACGTGGTATTTTCGTTGTTTTCTGCAATGATAGGATAAATGATGGGACGCATTATTATAATGCAAAGAAAATAAACCAAAGTTTAATTGTTGGAACAAATTTAAAAGAAACCACTCGGTTATTTTAAAAGATCAGTTTTTTTTAAATTGCGGAGCTTTAACCACTTCTTTTAAAATGTATCAGATTCTTTCGATTATATCAAGTTCACTACGTTCACGGTTTTGCCAAAACCATTCGTAGCCCTCCGTCATTTCATTTGGATATTCAGTAGTATTCAAGCTATGCATTTGACCAACGCCAGGGCATAGTGTTTGGTAGCTGCTGGGGTATTTCATTTGTTTGCATAGATAGATGTATTAGTTTGGGACAGACGTATTATCATTTGGCCAACGTCAGGGATATGTACGGATGGGTTCAAATTAACTAGGACAATGATGGGTAAAACTTGACATTTGACTTATGACATTTTGACCAATGCCAAGGTCATAAGAGCATGGGGCAAAAATCTATATCGGGAATTTCTAAAGAAACTGAAATTTGCAGAAAGAGCATACCATTTTGGAGTTTGATGAATGTTGGTAGGATTCCTTCAACATTATCATACGATGATATTTTGGATCCCGATCCTACTGTGAGTATATACTACTTATCAGGAGATTTGTCACTTAACGATCAATGCTATAAACCAAGTATGTGCCTAGAAAGATGTCAGCGGGGTTATGCTCCCAGAGAAAAGAGGTTATTTAATTAAGAAACTTCGTGAAAGCGTTGGAAAACCTCCCTCGAAGTATCGACACTGGCCTGGCCGAACGGTTAAGTAAGTATTGTACGGTGAGAATAGTCCTGGCTAATTCTTCTTTTATGGTTTGAGGAAGGAATCGAGAAACAGTGGGAGCCATCCTGTTTAGATAAATTGAAAACCACTCTAAACTTACAAGAGCATCATGCTAATAGAATTTTCTTCTCTCTCTTAAATTGCAGCGACCTTGTGAGCACACATAGCTTACATCTAGATAATAATTTGACTGAATCTTACTTATATGAATGGCAAAAGTCTGTCCAGATGTCCATTTCCTATGACAAGCTGGACCACCCTATTACTACTCAAGATCCTGCAGTACCAGGTCCAGTTTCCACTCTCGCGGATATGGATATCCGTCAGACAAGGGAAAAACATAAAGCGAAAGTTGAGTGCCTCGTGTTAGCTTCAGTTGATGGTGTATACCAGAAGCAGCACGAGAAGATGGAATTAGTTTCCATCTTTCTCCATAACAAAGATTTATATGGAGAGCAATCTCATATCGCAAGATATGAGACCTCGAACGAATTAATTCAACCGAGGTTAGCTGACGGGTCATCTGTAGGGGACAACATCCCTACAATGACTAGCTATATTGATAAGCTCCATGACCTGGAGACCGCGTTGGGAAACGAGTAAGATACTGACTTGATTCTACTGTCTCTGCCTCCTATCCTGAAGGAAACCAGGGAAGCAGAAGGAAAGAGAACGACAAAAGTTTCGGGACTGGATATAGTAAAAGAGGGACGTTCCTATTGTTACAGGAATGAACATTGGCAGAATGATTGCAGGGCTAGCAAAGCCAGTAGACAGGATTTGAAGCATGCTGTGGCTTCGGCCTCAAGTGTGATTGTTATTGAGAACCGTTTGTCAATTAACTCTACTTCCTGGGTATTAGATACCGGAGCAGGATCTCATATCTGTAATTCAATACATGCTTTGAGAAACCGTAGAGTTATAAAGGTAGGTGATTGGTCTCTCAGAGTTGCAAACGGAATGAGCGTGGACGCTGAATCCGTGGGAGAATATCGCCTAGGTTTGACAAGTGGGCATATATTGATTCTACGTAACTGTTTGTATGTACCTAGTATGACATGTAATATCATATCAGTGTCCTCACTTTCGGGAGAGGGATATGATTTTACATTCGTAAGCGATGTAGTTAACATCCACCTAAATCAAGTTATGATTGGGTCCGGTACATAGGATAACGGTATATACGTATTAAGTCAAGCTCATGTTTTCAATATCCAGAACACATTTAAAAGAAAGTCTCCAGAAATAAATCATGCTTTCTTATGGCATTGTAGACTAGGTCACATCAATGAGAGAAGGTTAACTAAGTTACAAAGAGAAGGATATTTGAATCCGTTCGAATATCAATCTTATGCTACTTGTGAATCTTGTCTCAAAGGAAAGATGACAAAGACTCCGTTCACTGGACATGGAGTAAGAGCAAGCGAGCTCTTAGGACTCGTACACAGTGACGTGTGCGGTCCAATGTCTACACATGCGCGAGGTGGTTATTCCTACTTCATTACTTTTACGGATGATTTCTCTAGGTATGGATATGTCTTCTTAATGAAGTATAAATCCGAGGCTTTTGAGAAATTCCAAGAATACAAGATTGAAGTGGAAAAACAAACAGGCAAGAGTATAAAGACACTGAGATCTGATCGAGGTGGTGAATACTTAAGTGCCGAGTTCCTGGGTTACTTAAAAGAGAATGGAATTCTCTCTCATCTTACTCCTCCATACACGCCACAACATAACGGTGTATCGGAAAGGAGGAATCGAACCCTATTGGATATGGTTCGTTCCATGATGAGTAACGCTGAGTTACCGCGATCATTCTGGGGATATGCGCTAGAATCAGCAGCATATCTTCTGAACAGGGTTCCTACCAAGACAGTGCCTACCACCCCATATCAGATGTGGGGTGGGAAAAAACCCTATCTTCAGTATCTGAAGATTTTGGGATGTCCGGTTTTTGTTAAAAAACAGCATGCGGACAAGCTTGAGGCACGATCAGTATAGTGTAAGTTTGTGGGATATCCAAAGAACTCCAAGGGATATCTATTCTATTACGCAGAGGAACAAAAGGTTTTTGTTTCTCGTAATGCCCAATTTTTAGAACAGCAAGTTTTAGAAAAGGATACAAGTGGGAGCGAAATAGAACTGGAAGAAATTCCAGAACCACAAGCTATTACTGAAAGCTTGGAAGAACCAGAAGGTTCAGGAGAATAGGATATCCCGACGCCACTCCGCAGGAGTTGTAGGCAATCTCATCCGCCCGAGAGATACTACGGTTTTCTCATAGATGGGGATAGAGAGGATTGCACTATTGACTATGATGAGTCTACTAGCTTCCAGCAAGCCATTCAGAGTGGTGACTCAGTAAAATGGCTTGATAAAATAGGGACCGAAATGGAGTCCATGTACACTAACAAAGTATGGACTTTGGACATTGCTCCAGATGGGGTAAAACCCGTAGGATACAAATGGATCTTCAAAAAGAAGATTGGTGTAGATAGACAGGTTGAAACCTATAAAGCTAGACTTGTTGCAAAGGGTTTCCGTCAAAGACCTGGTTTGGACTATGATGAAACCTTTTCTCCAGTGGCTATACTTAAATCCATCCAGGTCCTTCTTGCTATTGCTGCCTTCCACGATTATGAAATCTGGCAGATGGACGTAAAGATGGCCTTTCTAAATGGAAATTTGGAAGAAAGCGTCTATATGGATCAGCCAGAGGGATTCATTCAGAGTGGGAGCAGCGGTAAAGTATGCAAGTTGCTTAAGACCATTTATGGACTAAAGCAGGCATCGCGGAGTTGGAACATCTGTTTTGATGATGCTGTCAAAGAATTTGACTTTATCAAAAATCCAGATGAACCATGCATATACAGTATGATTATAGGGAGAGCTGTAGTATTCCTCGTCTTGTATGTGGATGACATTCTCCTAATAGGAAATGATATTCATATGTTACAGTCAGTCAAAAGATTCTTGTCACATAAATTCTCCATGAAAGACCTGGGTGATGCCACCTACATTCTGGGAATCCGGATCTATCGTGATAGATCAAAGAGGATGTTGGGACTTTCGCAGTCCAGATACATAGACACCATAGTAAAGAGATTCAGTATGGATGATTCTAAGCGCGGTAACCTACCGGCTTGTCACGGAATCACCCTCTCCAAAGAGATGTCTCCCAAGACTGATTTGGAAAGGGATCGCATGTCGATTATACCCTACGCTTCTGCGGTAGGCTCTATAATCTATGCGATGTTATGTACCAGACCAGATGTGGTATACGCATTGAGCGTAGTAAGCCGGTATCAAGCAAACCCAGGGGAGAAGCACTGGATAGCAGTGAAGAACATTTTCAAGTACCCGAGGAGGACTAAGGAGATGTTCTTGGTGTATGGCGGAAAAGAGCTCCAGATGGTGGCCTTTGCCGACTCAGGTTTCCAGAGTGACAAAGATGACTCTAAGTCCATGTTGGGTTATGTCATTACCCTCAATGGAGGGGCGGTCTGTTGGAAGAGTTCCAAGCAGGAGACCGTTCCTGACTCAACAATGGAAGCGGAGCACATAGCTGCTTGCGATGCCGCAAAAGAAGCTATCTGGATGAAGAAGTTCCTTACAGAACTTCAGGTGGTTCCTTCCAGTGTTGGTCCAATACCTCTGTATTGTGATAATAACAGCGCTATAGCTTTAGCGAAGGAACCCAGGTCCCATCAGAAGTCCAGACACATCTTAAGGCGGTATCACCTGATCAGGGAGATCGTAGATCGCCGGGAGATCGAGGTGAAAAGAGTAGAGACGGAGAATAACATAGCTGATCCATTCACAAAGGCCCTTCCTCAGACGCAGTTCTAGAGGCTATTCGAGATGATAGGTCTCCGATATGCCAGCTCATGGCCCTAGTGCAAGTGGGAGATTGTTAGTGTATATGCCCTATGGGCCATTATTGTATCATACTAGATTGTATATTACTTAATGGAAGCTTGGGATATTCACAGTTGTATATACAGTCTTGCTAAAAATGGTAGTATGATACTTGGTTTGTGTCTACTTTAAATATGTGCATATGTTTCTTGTAATGTATCACTTATACATATTAGTAGAGCCCATAGGTTCTTTGCTTGATTACCAGCGTTGTGATGGCAGTCACACTAGTGGGGGCTGGGTAGTCTATAAGCAACATCCTATACAGGTCCCTAGTCGTAGGATTATCGAGAAAGGGCATTGATATTCCAGAGTAGACTGGTGTGTACGCTTCTCATCCCAGTTGGGAGATGGTCTGTCCCACAGCCATCAGTACGTCGTACTGGAGATAGTATGCAGGTGCTCGTTAGGTTACGGGTACACCGGACAGGACTCGCAGGGGAACTGATTGGTTGGTATTATACCCGTCGTCAGTTAACAGTTCCCAGATGACATGAGTACAGCATAGTCCGCAGACTTGACACTGCTACTTCGCCTCGAGTGTGTCCCACCGTTCTTAGATTTCTACCCTACCACGGCTCAAAGGAGTCGTGCAAACAGGTTGCAGTTGGGTGCAGTCCCGAGCACTTGGAGGCAGTAGTGGTTAGATAGGATTCGTCTCTCCCGGTATTTGGAGATGATATCGCGCTGTGTCAGAGAGCCATTACGCAAAGTCCCTGGCCAGGGCAAGCGAAATATACTGGTAGGTTCCAGTAGCTTCTCAGGGTGTAATGGGCTTCGCTCCGACACGACTTATACAGCTATTAGGGGACTGACGCTTGCCGCCCCCTAGGCTTGATATGCGATAGTCTTAGACGAACAGACCGGACTGTACGGAGATTGTCACATCAGGCTCGGTGGGAGTTCGGATGATTTTCCTCATTGGCCTTCTTATCGACATCTACCTGGGGACCGTTACGTACAGTTAGTGCCGCTTGCGGTCTGTGGTTAAACCCACTGCCAGCGTAGTGTCGAGTCTTTAGAGTCCCACACAGAGAGTTTACCGGCTCCAGGCGAAATGATATAGAGGTTGTATGGTATTATGACAAGGGTTTTGTAATTCCACGGGAGCGCCCCGGCTGTCGGTCCGACGCCGGAAACGCGGAAACAAAAACTTTGCAAACTAGCAAACCGGCACCACCGCGCACTTTTCACCCGGATCGGGCCATTAACCTAGCTACTAGCATACAAAAAAAGAGTAGAGAAGCTATACCAAGCGATCTGTGTCTTTCGGTCTTTGTCTCCACTCCGATCTCCCGCGGAATCTCCGTTCATCTCCTCCTCGTCGGAAAGGGCACCACGTAGCCGGACTCTTTTACGGGCTCCCACCTCTTGACCGAGGCAACTCGGGCGCGAAGTTGGCTAGCCGACGCATCTAAGGTTTGCTGTAGACTAAGTGTAAAAGCTTGTCTTTTAGGGTTATGGAAGTTGCCATGATGGAGGTGGAGTAGAGAAAGAACAATGGAGAGATGTGCATGGGAATTTTGGTAGCAAGCTAAAAAGGGAGATGATAAATTTCCTACACCAAAAACAATTCCCTCATTCACCCCTTCTCACCAAAGTGGCCAGCCCCTTTTAATCAAGAAGAAAAAAATGGGAGAGAGAAAAAGGCATAACAATATGTGAAGATAAGATCAAATTATCTCACATCCAAATCCTATCAAAATCTAATCAATCCCTTTTCTCATTAATGCAAAAGAAGAGAAAGAAAAAGAATCTCATGATGCTAGTCCCATCAAAAAGCCACAAATGCAAGAAAGCCCCTCACAATCAGTTATTTGCAAAATGCAAATAACCCCCCTCCATCGGAAAAGTCCGGCCGTGAAGGATCAAAGGAAAACCGGCCGGAACGGAATGCAAACTGGCAACCTCAGAAAACTGATCCCGTAATAAATTACAGGAAAACCCCGCTACTGCAAATACATGCCCGCATTTGTATTCCCACTGAACACAAATGCAAAGAGACAAAACTACACTATCTAATACTAGGATCCGGCTTAAGCCAAAACCGGCTAGTAAAATCCGTCCGATCACGATCCGTGCAATACCGCACGTATCTGATCGAACCCTGCCATATCTCCATACGGCATCTACAGCGTTTCGCCCGAAACCTGAGTAACTGAGTGTGGTGGACTCTAAAGACTCGTCAATACTATGGCTGTGGATTTAACCACTAACACGTCAGAGGTATAAGCCAATACGTGACGGGCTACCAGGTATTGACCAAAAGGGACGTCGATGAGAGCACTCATCCTGACACCCTACTGAGCCTGTCAGTGACAATATCCGTACAGTCTGGTCCGTTCGTCTATGAGCATCGCATGGCGGGCCTAGGGGGTTGGTAAAAGTCAGACCCCCAATAGCGGTACAAGTCGTGTCGGAGTGTAGCCCAGAACACCCTGAGATACTACTGGAATACCTACCAGCAAATCTCCTGCGTTGGCCAAGGACTTTTCATGTTCTGGCTCTCCTAGACACAGCGCGACCTCACCCCCAATACCGGGAGAGACGAACCCCTGCAGATCCGCTCACCGCCTCCATGTGGCTCGGGACTGTACCCAACTAAAACCTGTTTGCACGACTCCTTTGAGCCGTGGTAGGGTAGTAATCAAAGCACAGTAGGAACTCACACGAGACAAATGACGATCTCAGGTCGATGAACTAACCTGTATACATGTCACCAGAGAACTGCTATCTGACGTCTGGTATAATCCCAACTAGCAGGTTCCCGGCGAGTCCTGTCCGGTGTACTCATAACCCAATGAGCACCTGTATATATCTTAGGTGAACCAACTGACACCAGTGGCTTGTGAGACCGGCCACCGCCCCTCGTCGGGGTCTCGACTGTATACACTAGTCTACTCTGGAGAATCGATGCCCTGTCTCGAAACTCCCACGACTAGGGACCTTTTAAGGATGT
The DNA here is from genome assembly GCA_030015575.1 of Agapanthus africanus. NCBI lineage: Eukaryota > Viridiplantae > Streptophyta > Magnoliopsida > Asparagales > Amaryllidaceae > Agapanthus > Agapanthus africanus. Next base: position 341,953,444 of record CM057337.1, on the reverse strand, counting down.
GCTTATAGACTCCAGCTCTCACTTATATGATCGCCCTCATACTGCTGGTAGTCAAGCAAGAATCCTAGGGGCTCTATCAACGTGCAATAGCGACTCGTAAGGTCACCTAAAGCCGTACACGATGATAAAGGTAAACCAGATAGCATACTATCATCTTGAGTAAGACTGTCCTACCGGGATAGGTCCTCCCTCAATCATCGCAATCACGTGCCTGTGATCCAATAATTGACTCTGAGGGCACTATCTCCAACAATCTCCCACTTGCACTCAAGGCTAATTATTGCGATGTCGCATACTCACAGCCCGTGTGATACCAAACACCCATCTCCTCTACTAGTCAGTCTCACAAAGCTCGTTTGCGAAACTATTGCGTTCGAGGAATAGCCTCACTGAGTTGTTCCGCTATGGTGTTTCTTTCTATGTCTCTCCTTATCTCAAGTTCGCGGAGAAAGCCATCTCCCGAAATGAGCAATACCTGTCCTAGAATGTCTGGATGTCTGATGGGACCTAGCTCATAAGTGAACTCCAAATCCAAACTTCTTAGACTGTATCGTCAACTGAACTTAATCAGTATCCTGCACCATGCCTTCCCTCAGTATCCTCCTGGACCAGCTGTCCAAAATACTGCCCCTCGTCAGAGGGAAAAACTATAACTCTGACAGCCACTCTGCCATCCAGGTCACCTTAGAAGCATGGAATGATAACCGTCTCCAAAAGGAGGCTGCCGTTATCAAATCCCTAGAACATCAACTTATGTTCTAAAACTGCTTCCGATTGTTTCTCCAGGATTGGATCAATATCAACTTATTGCACCCACTGCAAGAACAACATCTGGTGTGGTACTTGACATCTCATGATTGACTCAATTGCCTAAGCAAGTGATCTGTCAATCATGCGTATCCCTCTCCCCTTTAGTCTGTAAGACACCTTTAGAAAGGGCGACTCCATCACATGCAGGTACACCACCATGCCAGGAGTCGTCCATTCTAAATACTCATAGAATGCTGTCTAAGTACCCAGATTGGGAAACCACCCAAATCTAGATCTAAAACCATAGATCTAGTAACCAGAATGTCTGATATAATATCCAAGTCCTATGTGGAGAAACCACTGTGTGACGACCAATGTATAACCGATCGTAGTATAGGAATATCACTTCCTACTCTGTGTATGTCATCCAAAAACCAGGACATCATACCCTACTACCTTCTTAACAGATACATCCCCTATTCTGATGAAGTCAAACCTATGACTGTCACATCAGAAATAGATGATCTATCTCCGCTATATCTGCTCTAGTCTATAAATAGACATAAGCCTGATGTCCACCAATGCTTCCGCTGCTCCCACTGACTACGACAACCCTCTGGCAGAGTTATATAGACATGCACTTCTAAAGCTAGTTTAGAACGACACTATACTCATCCTCCTGCCGGGTCTCACAGTCTGGAACAACAGCAATGGTAAGTCTGGGTAAACAAGAACCTCTCTGCCACCGTCCTTGAGCATACCGAAGTACCTCTCGGGTGCCTGAGGTTACCCACCAAATCTGCGGAGTGGCCAATGGAATGTCAAACCAGATTAAATCTTTAGGTTCTTATCAAATCTTCAGTAATTGTTTGCGGTTCTGGAATCACTTCCAGTTCTACCATACTCCCACTACTGTTTTCTGAAAAAATCCATTTTTATTAAAACTGTGGCGAGTCAAGAACAATATCACTATTGATCTTCCAGATGGTAGAAAGTCAACCCTCGTCATAGCCCGGGTCAACCCACAAACAGCCATTACAGAAACGTGCCTTGAGTTATCCGGAGTCTGGTTTTAAGCATAAGCCAGAAAACTCCCCGTACCTTAACAAAGTCAAGATATGAACTATTCTATATCCAATACAGAAACAGAGGCACTGATTTAATTGAACCAGATTCAAATCATGCAGCTGTCTCCAGTGCATGTCAACTGAATGGAAGGAGGCCGATCAGCGTTACTCAACTTAGGAGTGCTTCCATTTATGAGTAACCTGAAAGAAAAACAAGATCTCTTAAACATTACTATCAACTGAATACCTTATACAAGTATCTACATCTTCGATCACCTTGAAGAATCCGGATACTTGCAATACCTGGTTCTCTACTTTATTCTTATACTTATAACTCCTCAAAACTTAGACCCTGTGTTTCTACGAAACACATGTCTAAGAACTAGAGAAGTTAAAAGTAAACAGAATATAGTATGAGGGCCAACCCCTATGTCCTAATGGACACTGGATAATATACAATACTCTGTATAAGTCCCCTGAGTCTAGTGACTCATTCACTGTGTGTCGTAGGTTGAAAACTGTACTATGGTTATGAAGAATTACACCGCTGTTGAATGCTCCTTACCTAACCATCCACTGGTATAGGTAAATGTCATAGACATAATTTCAAAAAGGTATATCTCACTCTATAAAGATAGACGTACAGATATATCAATTTGAAATTGGTGCATAACAACGGATATTCAAAACCAAATATTTGTCGACCGGCAAACAACCCAGGTGGCTTCCTCAAATATCACCAATTACAACGAATCCCGATATAATGAGGATGGCCACCTAATTCCCAATAACTTACTCCCACTCATCATCTGTAAAACCATGCAGATGTGAGAATCAAAGTTGGTAAATACATACCCTGGAACAAGTGTCTAATTGGGAAATCAGTTTTCTTTTAACAGTACACAGTGAAACTGAAACATTGAAATGTTTCGATGGGGTATCCTGGTATTCATAGTAATGCCTATTCCATCATCCAGATTCACAACTATAACCGTATAATTCTTTGCCACTTCTCCAAATCCCTTTATATGTCTTTAGTCATTACCTTATGTACACCCCTTTAGGCCAATTGGTTTTCTTCCTTCCCTACCGTTCGGCACCAGCCTATGGTTTGGAAGAAGACTATCCAATAAGCATAATGGGTGTACTGTCCTAATCCTTGGAGCACTCGCAATGCGAGAGAAGGTGAAGATAAAAGACACCGGAATGAACTTTATTCCTATATCTCCTGAACCAGGATCCATCCCCGAACTGGAACAAGTTCCTTTCGAGTTCGTATATAACCATACGATGGATTATCCAATAAACTGGGATCTTCGTAGTGATACAGAGTGTCCTGGAGAAATACAAAGGTGATTTAGGATTGGCGAAGAAATACTTGGTTTGGTCGTGAATATCAGTCGCAATTTACTTTGCCCTCCTACTAATCCCTTGCTTTGTCTGAACTTAATACCTTCTGTACACCATTTAGGCTAATTGGTTTTCTTCCTTCCCTACCGGTCGGGACCTGCCTATGGTTTGGAAGAAGACTATCCAATTTGCGCAATAGGTGTACTATCTCCTAAACCAAGGAGTACTCGCAATGAGAGAAGGTGAAAGGAAAAGACAACTGAATAGTCCTATTCGTTTTCTCCAGAACCAGAAACCATCCTCGAATTCCTTCGAGTTCGTATATAACCATACGATGGTTTTGTCCAATGGAAGTGGACGTTCGTAGTAATACGGGGTGTCCCGGAGAAAAGGGTAAAAGTAGGAGTGGCAATGAGGTCTGCAATTCTGACAATCCAAAAGCCAGTGTAAAGAAGGTTCGGTCAACTTGGTCATTGAGTCATAGTCTAGGGTCGGGTCAATGGTCGCTGCCAAAGAGAGAGAGAAAAGAAACACTCAGCGTGCACTCTAACCTAGATCAGAATGGTTATCACTTTATCTAATCTGGAAACCTCCCACTGTAACGTCAAATTCTTCCCCAAACCTGAAAGAAGAATTAGCCGGGATCACCCGAGGAGTAAACCAACTCATCAGTGGGAATCGGGATCCAACTATCATCACATGATAACGTGACTCCAGAAGGTATGCGCATATCTGGCAAGTTTCAGTTCTTTTGAAACTCCCGATGTGGATTTTTTCCCATGCTCTTATGACCTTGGCGTGAGGTCAAAATATCATAAGTCACATGTCAAGTTCTACCCGTCATTGTCCAGGTTAATTTGAACCCACCCGTACATACCCTTGACGTAGGCCAAAATAGTAGTACGACTGTCCCAAACCAACGCATCTATCTATGCAACAGATAAATACCCGGCAGCTACCAAACACTATGCCTTGGCGTGAGGTCAAAATACATAGCTTGAATACTATCGAATATTTAACTGAAATGACAGAGGGCTACGAATGGTTTCTGGCGAAAACCTTTAACGTAATGAACTTGATATCGTCGAAGGAACGGATAGCTTTGTAAAAATTTAGTGACGAAAACCTTTGCTAAAGAGGTCACTCCCGGTGAAGGGATCTTGGCTCTTTCCCCGTAGAATGAGGTGCAGGATATTCCAACTGAATACCACGATGCAAAGCAAAAGTAATCGTCTATAGTGAAGTTATTGCCCTGACGCAAACTTCTGTCCAAGGGGTCACTCCCGGTGAAGGGATCTCGGCCCTTGCCTCGTCGACTGAGGAGCAGGATATTCCAACTGAATACCACGATGCAAAACAAAAGAGAACGCCCTTGCAATAACAGCTTTTTGAAAAGTGTTCCAACAACATCAGAATAGGTTTGTTTATCTTGCATTGATCCGAATCAACGCAGTCCCATCAATTGATCACACCACAAAGAATGAAAATATACTGACGTACGTATATGCCATCCGCATTGGCCACTGGGTCCCGTCATCACCCGTTAGGTTAGTTAACTAACGACAGAGCGGGGACTGGACTAGCGCGGATGCAAAACATATACAACATCTACTAGTATATATACAATATATAATTTTCGCTCAAGGCGTGATAAAATGCAACGGCACAGAAATGTACAGCAACACCAAACAATACAGATATCTGGGATCCCCGGGTTTCACAGAGCCGCTACTGAAACCCGACGTTCCCTTGGTCGTGTGGATAGCCTGTGCAATGAAATCCTAGACCCCTACGGGCGCGGCAAGTTACCCGCCAAAACCTGAAGCGAGGCAGCCCCCTTCATCAACGTGAATGGACCACCCAGCACTTCACGGAATCCGGTAACTTCGGCATCCCTCCTGGGTCAACCTGTACCCCCTACGAGTGCGGCGAATAGCCCGCCAATTCTAGAGTGAAGCCCCTTCCGTCTCAAAACCATGAGATGCGGGCTCGTTGCCCTCTAGAACCCGGCTATCCGTGCACCCCTCCTTAGGGTAATCCTAGTACAGAAAGTAAAATATACATACAACGGGTACATCGACCGCAACCAGGTCGTGCCCCAAAAGAATAATACAAACAGGCAGTGACGGCAGTCCACATGTCGGACGCTCGCCCCGCAATATCAAATGTACATATAAAACAGAACTGTACTAACATTGCATCCAGACTATCCCCCACGACCGATCCGCAATAACACAGCACAATCACAGAACATCAACGTGAATGTCACGTTCGCAAATCCGTCTAACCGGGCTATAGCAGTTAGACTGGATTTACCTATCGAGTGACATATACGGTCGCAGATATAATGTAAATACTGTGAACTAGCATGTTTAAAATATCCGATCGAACAAATTTATCAAAGTGGGCCCCAAGCAGTACTGTAGCACTTACAGAAAATATGGGCCCAAAAATAATATCCCAAAACCCCTAATTCCAAGTCTAAGACAATCTGTAAAAATTTGGTAAGCTGATCAGTCAAACTCACGGCGGAACCGCGGCCCAAGCATGGGTTTGGCCGCGGTTCCGCGGCGGTATGGAGTGATCACGAGTCCAAATTTTCACACAATTCTTAGATTTTCATGCACAGTATTCTGAAACAACCTGAAAAATTTTTGGAGCTAAAAAAAATTCGACAGAAACACGATGCATAGGAAAATACGGTTTTTGGGGATTTTTGTTCGATCGAGTTCTAAACATACTAGAGCAAGCTAGGCATGGTTAATGGCGTGGCTCTGAAACCAATGTAAGTCCGCGGGGGTGCCCCGACCGTCGGTCCGACGCCGGAAACGCGGAAACAAAAACTTTGCAAACTAGCAAACCGGCACCACCGCGCACTTTTCACCCGGATCGGGCCATTAACCTAGCTACTAGCATACAAGAAAAGAGTAGAGAAGCTATACCAAGCGATCCGTGTCCTTCGGCCTTCGTCTCCACTCTGATCTCCCGCGGAATCTCCGTTCATCTCCTCCTCGTCGGAAAGGGCACCACGTAGCCGGAATCTTTTACGGGCTCCCACCTCTTGACCGAGGCAACTCGGGCGCGAAGTTAGCTAGCCGACGCGTCCAAGGTTTGCTGTAGACTAAGTGTAGAAGCTTGTCTTTTAGGGTTATGGAAGTTGCCATGATGGAGGTGGAGTAGAGAAAGAACAATGGAGAGATGTGCATGGGAATTTTGGTAGCAAGCTAAAAAGGGAGATGATAAATTTCCTACACCAAAAACAATTCCCGCATTCACCCCTTCTCACCAAAGTGGCCGGCCCCTTTTAATCAAGAAGAAAAAATGGGAGAGAGAAAAAGGCATAACAATATGTGAAGATAAGATCAAATTATCTCACATCCAAATCCTATCAAAACCTAATCAATCCCTTTTCTCATTAATGCAAAAGAAGAGAAAGAAAAAGAATCTCATGATGCTAGTCCCATCAAAAAGCCACAAATGCAAGAAAGCCCCTCACAATCAGTTATTTGCAAAATGCAAATAACCCCCCTCCATCGGAAAAGTCCGGCCGTGAAGGATCAAAGGAAAACCGGCCGGAACGGAATGCAAACTGGCAACCTCAGAAAACTGATCCCGTAATAAATTACAGGAAAACCCCGCTACTGCAAATACATGCTCGCATTTGTATTCCCACTGAACACAAATGCAAAGAGACAAAACTACACTATCTAACACTAGGATCCGGCTTAAGCCAAAACCGGCTTGTAAAATCCGTCCGATCACGATCCGTGCAATACCGCACATATCTGATCGAACCCTGCCATATCTCCATACGGCATCTACAGCGTTTCGCCCGAAACCTGAGTAACTGAGTGTGGTGGACTCTAAAGACTCGTCAATACTATGGCTGTGGATTTAACCACTAGCACGTCAGAGGTATAAGCCAATACGTGACGGGCTACCAGGTATTGACCAAAAGGGACGTCGATGAGCGCACTCATCCTGACACCCTACTGAGCCTGTCAGTGACAATATCCGTACAGTCCGGTCCGTTCGTCTATGAGCATCGCATGGCGGGCCTAGGGAGTTGGTAAAAGTCAGACCCCCAATAGCGGTACAAGTCGTGTCGGAGTGTAGCCCAGAACACCCTGAGATACTACTGGAATACCTACCAGCAAATCTCCTGTCTTGGCCAAGGACTTTTCATGTTCTGGCTCTCCTAGACACAGCGCGACCTCACCCCCAATACCGGGAGAGACGAACCCCTGCAGATCCGCTCACCGCCTCCATGTGGCTCGGGACCGTACCCAACTAAAACCTGTTTGCACGACTCCTTTGAGCCGTGGTAGGGTAGTAATCAAAGCACAGTAGGAACTCACACGAGGCAAATGGCGATCTCAGGTCGATGAACTAACCTGTACACATGTCACCAGAGAACTGCTATCTGACGTCTGGTATAATCCCAACTAGCAGGTTCCCGGCGAGTCCTGTCCGGTGTACTCATAACCCAATGAGCACCTGTATACATCTTAGGTGAACCTACTGACACCAGTGGCTTGTGAGACCGGCCACCGCCCCTCGTCGGGGTCTCGACTGTATACACTAGTCTACTCTGGAGAATCGATGCCCTGTCTCGATACTCCCACGACTAGGGACCTTTTAAGGATGTGCTTATAGACTCCAGCTCTCACTTATATGATCGCCCTCATACTGCTGGTAGTCAACCAAGAATCCTAGGGGCTCTATCAACGTGCAATAGCGACTCGTAAGGTCACCTAAAGCCGTACACGATGATAAAGGTAAACCAGATAGCATACTATCATCTTGAGTAAGACTGTCCTACCGGGATAGGTCCTCCCTCAATCATCACAATCACGTGCCTGTGATCCAATAATTGACTCTGAGGGCACTATCTCCAACAGGTTTGGACGCGTACGTGTGTTTACGCACGTACGATTTTTCGAACAGTTTTTACTAGCCGGCTTTGGTTTAAGCCAGATTCTAGTATCGGGTTATTGGATTTATACAGTCTAAAGTTTTTCCGTGTTTTCACGGATTGGAGGGGCATTCTCGTAATTTTTCGGGAAGCTTCTAGAAGAATGGTGACTAAGGGGTTAAGGTGGCATTGCATTAAATGAGATTAGTGACTCATTTGTGTGATTCATCCATGTCATTAATGCATCATAAATGCTTAATGACTCATGGTGATGAATCACTCTTAGATATTTATGAAGCATGGTTGTTAATTCAATTCTTTCATTTTTGGATAAATAATAATGCTTCATATATATTATGATAACATCATTATCTCATTTATATTCTCATCTTCACCTTTTCTCTCCTCAAGCTCACTCTCTGTTCAAACCTTAACCCTAGCCTCTCATGTGTTGAGATCAAGGGTTAGCTAGACTAATACATCCATAACCTCACTCTATATCCCCTAGGTTGCTTAGATTAGCACTTTAAGCAACCTAGTTATCTCAAGTTTGAGATTAAGCTTGGCGTAGGAGCTTTCGGGTGGGTCGTCTTTGATTCGAGGAGGCCGTTGAGGTGCCGATGTTCCAAGGAGCCTACGAGGAGTGGAGGACCGCGATGAAGACCCGAAGGACTAGTATCGTGAGGTATAACTTCATATCCGAGTAGTTAAACCTCTAGTGTTTAGTTAGCAATGGTTTAGAAACGATTCATGCGCTCAAGTCTGTGTTACGAAGCTTTGATAATCGTTTTTCATATATTCCGCCTCCCCGCAAGTTCGTGGGGTGCGTGACATGGACTTACACTAGTAATATATTAGTATATTATTATTGACCTAGGGCAGTGTCGTGCATTCGATTTCTTTTCGCAGATGTCTTCTACTCACGAGTTGGCAACTCACCCCCGTTGTGCCAAATTTTATTACAGGTTCGATGTACAGGTTTTCTTGGCAGCTTGCTGACACATCATTTCATTCAGGGTGATTTGCACGGTAGGTTGGTTCACTTGTATCTGGACCGCCGCTGTACTTTTAATTATTTCATTTGTATCTAGTAAGCTCCATCAACCAAACTTGTATTACTTGATAAGTTTAAAGGACCAGTTATTTATTTAGACCTTAGAGTCGCGCATGTATTATTATGATATCTGGTGGATTTGTTTTCTTTTGAGTTTTGAGCCTCGCCCTTTGGCGTTGTATACTATTGTGCATTGGTGTGGTTGTTTCCGCCTGTTGGCGTAGAGCTAGCCCCCGTTGGGGATGCTTTTTATTGTTTGTATATATATTATTCTTGTTTGTACCCGTTTGGGGCCAGTTTTTACAAAGGAGACTCTGCCGAAATTTTTGAGAAAATTGGATGTTGCTTTTAAACTTGTTTTTCTTATATGTTTTCCTTTATATCTTTTTTTATATGGTTTAGATTTCTGGGCTTCGTCTTAGTTAGATTACGTTGCGCCTCTAGACGCTCCGTAATTCAAATGCCGGTCACATTCCGTACTTTCGGGACACGACAAAGTTGGTATCAGAGCGCTAGGTTTAACCTTTGTATAAGTCTAGGGTGACCCTTGGTTGATGGACTAGGTGACTTAGGTAGAGTGGCGTACCGTGGGTATGATCCGCGGTATACTTACAATACGGTACTCTGCTTAAGGAGCCTTAGGATGTACATTTCTTTGCACCGCATTTCATTCGTTCCTTTGATCTATCTTCGTCGATATCGGATGGTGGTTTCTGTTACCACGGTCGCACGGGCAGAGGGAGCTGCGGCTCGAATGCGATAACCATTAGGGTATCGTTTATTCTTGAGGATTGAAGCATTGTTTAGCGTGCGGGCGAAGGGTATTCACATGCTGTCCAGACGAAGTTAAAGGATTCGAACGAATATCAGAAACTCATTTTCCCAAGTTTAGGGTATTCGAAAGAATATGCAGGTATTTCTATGGACCCTCTAGAAGAATAAAACCCTAACTCGACATAATGACCACGAGAACGCCCTTGAACCTTAGGGTTTACGGCAGTTCCGCGGTGCCATTAGTGAGGCTTGGGTTTTCCCTTCTACGGCTGGTCCGCAGATGCTGGGGTATATACTGGATATTTTTAAACTGTACTTGAGTGTTGAGCTCTCGGGGAATTATGGGATTTTGATGAATCGATCGAAAAGTTTAATGCAGTCCGGATATCAGGTGAAGGGATAGATTACGTGGGAGACTCTAGATATGAGTATTGCCGTTGGTAGCGCAGTCAGCACAGCTACGAAGAGACGAGTTCGAAGCAGTCGACATCAGAGGAAAGAGGCGCACATTGACGATAGTTTTTACGGTTGTGAGATGGTGATTTGAATTTCATATTTCCGTTGATTGGATTTTGGTATTTTGAGGATTTTGTTCTACGATTGGTATTTCTTATATGTACATTCATTATATTCTATGCGTGTTTCGTATATCGGTTGTATTGATGTTGTTTTGTACATACCCAGTGCACTCGATTTGGATTTGATTTCGTTGCGTATGGGTTACACATGATTTTGACATATGCTTCGACCTAGTTTTCTTGAATTTTCATACTGTGATTTCGATTTTGATATTCGGTGCATGTTTCCATGCACCATGTGCACCTGATTGAGATTCTTGCGCACACTTGGCGCACTTGATGCGATTTTGTGCACACCAGATGCACTAAATCGGTATTTTGTGCAGATTAGATGCACCTGATATTAGAGTCGTGCACGCCCGTTGCACTTGACAGATGTTTTTGGTGCACACCTATTGCACTTAGTTTTGTTTATGTGTGTATTCGTGGCATCTGTATTTGGTTTCGATTTCAGTGCGCAGCGGACGCACATGATATTTTTATGATGTGATTGGAAATGATTTTAGTTTGAGCTGTATGTTTTTATAATCATTACTATTTGATTTAGTAACCAGACGGGACGTGTATGTTGAAAAAAAGATATATATGTATAGCTATTTTTAAAAAAAAATAAACGTCCGCTACTTATGCCGTGACACGTGCATCACACGGCGATTTTCAAAAGGGGTTCTTGCATGCTTCTTTATCTAGATGTTTGGACGATTTTACTACGATGCGCGCTATATATAAGTTATAGTTTTGATGTATATTATGTTGGTTTTCGTATTGGGTTTTGATATTTTATTTTCGCCATAACTCCGATGATTGCGTTATGCTTGACGGAGTTGATTTTAGTTATGTATTGATGATTTCAGAGCCCCGACGATTTGAGTGTTTTGGATGAATGTATATGTACGCAGACAATGAGATATGATTGATGATATCGGGATGTATGCGATTACAGTACAGTACCTTTGATCATGACATTATTTGACGGTGGTATTAAATGAATGATGAGATACGTAGGTGATTCTTGACCCGTACCCCGATATTGGGATGCCGTACGATGGATTTTACCGTACGAGGCATAGCTGTGATGATTGATCCGCACTCTTGATTCGAGGAAGTCGTACCACGTACGTGACACTATTAAGGCTGGATCGCCGACTATTAGTGATATGGACTCAGACCTTAGGTGGATTCTTATTTCTTATCGGCTAGTTTCTTTGGTTTAGTTCCTTAGAGGGGTTAGATAGATACTAGTTTAGGCTCGAGTTATATAGTTGTAGTTAGACATGTATATTACAAATGAGTGGTTAATACACATTCATCTTTACATTCAGATTGTAATCATCATGTTGCATGTTCATACATATGTTTCTTTAATCAGTATGAAACTCTGCCTGTTAGAACACCAGCACCATTACCGATGATGCGCATATTCAACGCACACTTATTGCCGGCTCACACACATCATCATCGGTAATTTCTATGTCACGTACACTTTAGAACATATTATCTTTTATTGATAGAATCAGCTAGAGGCTAGATCAATATAATATTGTGATTACTCTCAGGTGTTAGTCTAGATATTGCATTTATTGCTTAGACATTTCATGCATTCACATTTTCATGTTATCATGCAGTATTATGGGGATTATGCCGACACTTATCATTTGCTTACTCAAGATATTGGGATTTTGGATTTCTATGAGATTTCTGGATTTTTGAGGAAAACAGCAAGAATATATATAAAAACTCCTCTTTCTCCTCCTCTCTTTTTAAAATATCAGTTGCTGTTTTCTCGTGATGTATGTGTTGTCCACCATGAGATTTCATGTTTTCTGTTGGATTTCAAGACCCGATTCGAGGAATGGATGAACCGTCTCGGGTATATGGTGGGCCCGGTATGGTACCCTGGGGCAAGAAGATCGAGTTGTAGACGATGAGCCTGGCAGGGGAGGACTACCTACCGGTGATGTCTGGCGCGGCGGATATCCGGAGGATACCGACCGTTGTCGTGAGATTTGATGATATGGGCCGATCCGAACTGACGGAGCCCGAGATATTGAGACTATGAGATATTGAGACTATGAGGTATTGAGACTTGAGATTTACATGTTTTGTGTCGATGCTTGACACGGATTTCCATGGATTTCATCGATGATATTTCAGATTTCTATACAAAGTTTACCAGGATAAATGTTAATGATTTCTTATACAGAAATATCCAGATTTCAGGATAGATTGTTTTACATTCATGGTGTATGCATACTCATTCACAGGACATATTACTATTTGAGGCACTGACACGAGCACAAAGCTTTTGCACTTACACGTAGTTTATTACCCTGCCATTACTAGATGACTAGTAATATATTATTATATTATTATTGACCTAGGGCAGCGTCGTGCATTCGATTTCTTTTCGCAGATGTCTTCTACTCACGAGTTGGCAACTCACCCCCGTTGTGCCAAATTTTATTACAGGTTCGATGTACAGGTTTTCTTGGCAGCTTGCTGGCACATCATTTCATTCAGGGTGATTTGCACGGTAGGTTGGTTCACTTGTATCTGGACCGCCATTGTACTTTTAATTATTTCATTTGTATCTAGTAAGCTCCATCAACCAAACTTGTATTACTTGATAAGTTTAAAGGACCAGTTATTTATTTAGACCTTAGAGTCGCGCATGTATTATTATGATATCTGGTGGATTTGTTTCTTTTGAGTTTTGAGCCTCGCCCTTTGGCGTTGTATACTATTGTGCATTGGTGTGGTTTTTTCCGCCTGTTGGCGTAAAGTTAGCTCCGTTGGGGATGCTTTTTATTGTTTGTATATATATTATTCTTGTTTGTACCCGTTTGGGGCCTGTTTTTACAAAGGAGACTCTGCCGAAATTTTTGAGAAAATTGGATGTTGCTTTTAAACTTGTTTTTCTTATATGTTTTCCTTTACATCTTCTTTTATATGGTTTAGATTTCTAGGCTTCGGCTTACTTAGATTACGTTGCGCCTCTAGACGCTCCGTAATTTAAGTGCCGGTCACGTTCCGTACTTTCGGGACGTGACACTCATTCATCAGCACGCTGAACGGTGCCTCAATCCCCAAGAATAGACAATACATTAACAGTCATCACATTCTAGCCGTCCTCTATCAGTGGCGTAATCCTTTGGTGCTGATCTGCACATTTGAGAAATTTCAGTAAAAGCAATCTATCAAACGCTCATGGCACGAAAAACACAATAAAACGACACATCTATGGAATCGTGTGTCACCGGAATTACTTCCTGGTCAGTCCTCGTCTAAGACGAGCTCATGCCGACCGCAACTCTAGCTGCAGCTCTCTCTGCCTATGCAATCATGGCAACAAAACCACCAACCGATATCGATGAGGATAGATCATATGAATGAATATAATACTGTGCAAAGAAATTTACATCCTAAGGCTTCTTAAGCGGAGTAGTGTATCGTAAGTATGCTGCGGAATATACACACGGTACGTCACTCTACTTAACTCACCTACTCCATCAACCAAGGTCAACTTATGCAACGAAAGTTCGGATCTAATACCCCCTCGACCAAGTCTAAGTTCCGTAAGGTCAAGCCTAGGTTCCGAATATATATACGCCCTAGACTCTGCATAGTCAAACAAAGACTCGAACTAAGGTTAAACCTAACGCTTTGATACCAACTTTGTCACGACCCAAAATAGCACGTGACTGGCCCTTGAGTCAAGTGAAGTCTATAGGGCCACACCTAATTCAAGTAAGCCAAAAGCCCAGAAATCTAAACAAATTTAAATAAGAAGTGAAGGAAAACATGTTTAAAGGAAGTGGTTTAAATAAAATAAATGGCCTTAAACATTTAAAAGCAACATCATATTTTCCCAAAAATTTCGACAGAGTCTCCTTTGTAAAAACTTTCCCCAAACGGGTACAAACATGAATAATATACATAGTGAATTAAGGCATCCCCAAGCGGGAGCTAGCTCTTCTCCAATTGGCGGACACAACCACGCAAGCAATATAATATATAACGCCGAAGGGCGAGGATCAAAACTCAGAATGAAATCCAATATCCTCAAGAAAACCAGAAAAGAACCATAAATACAAGCGCGCGACTCTAAGGTTGAAAGAATATACATACTAGTCTTCTAAGTCTAACGATATACATGTCTGGTTGATGGAGTTAGTAGATACAATTGAAAAATATATACAGACACTACGGTGGTCACGATACAAGTGAACCCACCTACCAAAGCAATCACCTGAAAAGAAGCAGTGTGCCAGCAAAGCCACCAAGGAAACCTGTACGGCAAAACCTGCAAGAAACTGTGGCACAACGGGGATGAGTTGCCAACTCGTGAGTAGAAAACATCACCGAGCAGAAATTGCATGTATGACTCAATCCTAGGTCATACGATAATATATCCTCAATATATAATCTTGAAACCATCAACACATAAGTGTAATATCAAGTGCCCGTGTAAGTGCCTTAGGTAGCAACATGTCAGATCTATGATGTATGAATGCATGAAAACAGAATGCATAAAAAAGAGAAAACTGTTTTCATATCTCAGTGAGATTTCTGTATAAAAATTGAAGTATCATCAAAGAAATCAACAGGGAATCCGTGTCAAGTATCGACACAAAATATATATATCCCAATATCTCAATATCTCGGGCTTCGACAATCAGGACTGGCCTATATTATAAAATATCAATATCTTTGTGTCTCAATATCTCGGGCTCCGGCAATCCGGACTGGCCCAAAATCATAAATCCCACGACTACGTCGGTATCCTCCGGATATCCGCGGCGTCAGAAATAATCGGTCGGTAGTGCTCCCCTGCCGGGCTCAACGCAATCATCTGCGACCTCTTGCCTCGTGATACTGCACTGGGTCCACCATGCACCCGCAGACGGTTCCTCCTCCTCCTCGAATCGGTTGTATGATACCGCTCAAGAGCCGAGAACACTCATGGTGGACACCTCTCACATCATATCACGAGAAAACAGCAAATTTCTATCTTTTAAAATAATAATGAGTTTATAAAATCCTTGCGGTTTCTCCAAATCCAGAAATCTCATGGAATAATCGAAATCCCGAAATGTCGCGTATCAATAAACATAATATCACAGGACAAATGAATACATATACGTGCTTGGTATTTAAGCAGGAATGCAATATTTAAACTATGTCGGATCTATTACATCCATGAAGTAATATTCTCTAAATGTCCGTGACATGGAAATCACCGATGATGATGTGTGTGTGCCGGCAAGCAAGTGTACGTGGATCATACGCATCATCGGTAATGGTATTGGTGTCCTGACAACATGGTTTTATAATGACTAATGAAAAGCACATTTAAGCATGCAATGCGATGCAAACAGCGAGAATATATGGAAAATGCATAATAAATGCAACATTAACGAGTATACATTTATAAGTACGAGTCATACATTTTTGGTATTTGAAATAGCACGAATCGTGGTTTTTAGAAAATAAGGGCTACGATGCTTTTTAAGAAAAGGTATGTCCTTTGGAAATTCCGTAGTATCCCTCAGCCTGTATTTAAAATACTCACGATTCGTTAGTTTGAAAATAGGTATGACTCATGCCCAGTCTAACATCTACCCAATAAACTACAGGACTAAACTAACAGACAAATCGAAAGGGTAAGGTAGTCTACCTAAAATCCGAGTCGATATATCTAGTAGTCGGTGATCCTGCCTCAATAGCGTTACGTACGATAAAATATATAATACGACATCCTCAATCAAGAGTGCAGATCAATCATCATATTTAAATTTCGTACGGTAAAATCCATCGTACGGCATCCCAAATCGAGGTACGGGTCAAATATCACATTTGTCTCATTGTTCATGAGGTATCATTATCATAATATCATAAACTTGGGGTACTGATCCAAGTCTAGTACACACCGATACCATCAACATAAATCCGCGTGTGTATGAAAACACATCGCCCAACGATCCACTATAATAACATGTCGTATCTCATAACACGACCCTAAATCACATCACCGATCTCATGGCATCCTGCCCAGTCATATCGACTCATTTCCAAGTATCAATATACTATCCTCATCATACATGTATACGTACACACACACACACACATATATATATACATACTCACATACATATATGTATGTATGTATGTATATATATATATACATATCCCCATATATGCACAAGAACATCGAATGGATGCGTGTGCGTGTGAGTGTGTGCAAATCATTACTCCAAGGTTTCGTGACTAAGAAACTAAACTAAGAAACTAACTTTAAATTATGCTACACTAAACAATGATTTCCTAAAGCCTATCTTGTTAATATTTCATGTCTCGCAATACACATATAATATATATATAAACGTATCTCATGCTATACTACAAAACTGCGGGGTTGCTATACGCCATCCACCCGTCTTCCCCCGTAGATATATATCTACTCACCTCGATCCTCACATTGCCTAAGTTGATGACACCTTGTTCTCCCTTGTCTTCCCGAAAATCCATGTGAAGGTACCTACAATTCAACGCATATCGTAACGTCATCAAAATCAATTCCGGAAACCGATATGGAAAACGAACCATACATAGGTTAGAACTTATGGTCCACACATGCAAGAACAATCAAACAACTCCCGACGTTGACGTACAAACGTCAAACGACCGAGTAAAAACTAAAATACCCAAAAATCAAGTTTCAAAAGTCGCAAAACATCGCCAGAAATCAAGTAAAATTACTATAGATTTTTATTAATGTAAAATTAGACTTTTTGCATACTAGGTAGGTCTAGTTATCTAAAAAGTGAGCTACAGACCAAGTTTCGGACCCTAACTCAAAAATTGGGCCGCAAATTGCGGCCAAAATATAAAGCCTTGGGGTTGGGTTTCTAGAGTTTCTTCCTAGTGATCTGCACATCTCACTATATCTGCAAAATATTTTTCATAGTCTGTGGGTCATAGCAGATCTCTAGAAGTCATCACAATTCCCACAAAAACCCGATATCGATAATTCTAAAGTTCAAGTCTTAGGGTTTAGTCTTTGGTTTAGCCCATAATATTAACTCTACAGGGTTTGTGGACACTAATACATCTCAATTTCACCTTATCAACACATAAAATCACCTAAACCTCAACTTGGAATTTTCAAAACTCGCAAAACCTCACTAAATCGATTCTAAACTTAAATAGAGTCTAAAGGAAATGGATTACTACTCTAATGGTGAAAGAATTACCACATTTGGCAACTCAAGAATTTTCTTGAGTTGCTCCTAGTGCTCAAAATTCAAACTTTCTTGATCTCCCATACTTGTAGTGAGCTTGTGTACATTTTTAATGAAGGGAATGAGGTGTTTTGATGTGGGATTGAGGTTGTGGTGAGGAGGTAGAGGAGGTGGAGGTAAGAGGGCAGCCATGGAGAGAAAAGGAGAAGGAAATGATGAAGGTGATGAAGTGAACACAAAATGAGCCTTGGTCAATTGACCCCTCATCCCCCTCTCTCTCTCTCATGCCCATACCTCCATGCCATACCCCATTCTTTATTCTTCTCCCTTTTCTTTTCTTTTCTATTCTTTATCTTTTTACAAAAACATAAAACAAAACCACATATTTGTTAAAATTGTGGAGTTTAAGCCATAGTTCATTTCAACAAAAGTAACAAGTGTATGAAACATGCTATGTTACATAACATGCACATAAACACGATTAGTACATGATTAGCAAATATTTATCAAGTTTAGCATAATTTGCAAATAATTAATTTATATAATAATTCATAAAATGTCTAAATCTCATAATTCTATTAAAAATCAACATTCAAGGTAATTTTCCAATATTTTCCAATTTATCGGTATTTAATTATACCATCACATTAAAATATTCATAATATTTATTATTTTAATTATATAAATTCCCCAAAATAATATTTTATTTTTTTGAAATGTTACAGCCCCTCAGTCTCAACTCGATGAGATGCGGGCCCGTTGCCCACTAGAACCTGGCTATTTGAGCACTCCTCCGTCGGGTAATCCTAGTCTAGAAAAGAAAATATATATAGAATGGCGACATCGACCTCAATCCGGTCATGCTCCAATAAAAGAATATACAAACTGGCAGTGAAGGCAGTCCACATGTCGGATGCTTGCCACGTAATAATGAATATACAACTGAATCTGAACTGTACATTTAATATTGCACACAAGGCTATCCATCACGACAATCCGCACAAACCGTAACCAGATATATATATAACCGCAGAAGTAAGCAACAGCGGAATGTGTGCAACCCCGTCTAAATGAACATATAGCAATTAGACGATGTTCAGCAACACATATACAACATCACGAAAACCGACGATGCAAAAGTTTTGAATTTTTAAAACTCCCGAGTTGTCCCAAAGCAAAGATGACACAAAGTGAAATCTGGGACAAATCAAACAACACTAAAAATACCAATTTACAAAACCCAAGACACATCATGAAAACGAGCTTCATTGGTGAATAGTGAACCGGTGAGGCTGGCCAAAATGCAATTCTCGCCGGTCTAATTTTGGTATAATGTGCTCATTTTCATTGCGTTTCTCTATCTAGTCTAGATTAAGCATCTGCACTTGTTTAAAATTTTTTTAGAGACCAAAAATATTTCAACAGAAAGTGGGTTTCCGAAATCGGAGTTTTCGGTTTTGAAACTTGAAGCATCGTCAAACACTTGTTTAAGGTGTTTGGGTTTCTCTGATACCATGTTGGGATCTGGTGCCCACACCGCGGAGGCCGCGGACGAGGCAGAAACGAAAACAAAAACTTTTTGCGAGCATCGGACGCCCGAACCCAAGGTTCGATCCAAACACCCTAAACTAGAAAACTAAAACATGCAAGGTTTGAGAAATACAACATTTATCATGTGTCCAACCAATTGTGGAAGACCCCTCCAAGCTCGTAGCCCCGGGATCGTGCTTGAGCATCGACCACCCTTTGCCGAAGACGATCCACCTGAGGGAACACGGAGGAGGCTCTAACCGACGGTCCAAAGTTGCTAGGTTTGGATGGCCGGTGATGTAGGAATACTCCACTATATTTTTCTTTCTAGAATCTTGCTTAAAAATGAGAGCAAGAAATAGAATGAGGAGCTTGGAGAAGATGAAGTATAAGCTAAAGAAAAATCATCAAGTTGACCTATATAGAAAAGAATGGCTACTAATATCAACCATGATGCAATAGTGCATCCAAATGAAATAATCATTTAAAACACATAGCCATGCCTCTCTACATTGTTTGCAACCATGCTGCACTTTCTCCACTTGCCACCGCATTTCTCATTTAATTTTCTAAACAGAAAATTAAATATGAGGTGTCCATCTTCTAGAAGCATTCCCTTGTAAACATGGAATACTTCACCTGGTAATGTATCGCTACACATACGCGTATTTGTATAAAAATATGGATAACACCAAAGAGAGAAAATGAATAGTGAACAATAATACTGAAATACATGTATCGAAATACATATATAAATTATGAAATCAAAACCTGATTTAATAATCTGGCTTAATCCTAAGCCGGTTAGTATTATCAACCGTCCGATCAAAGTCCGTGTATCGCGCACACGTATTTAATCGGACCCCTGCACGTACCACCGTACAGCTCCTACATCTATCTCCTAAACAGGGAAAACCCTCTATATGGGATTCTAGAGACTCGACAATATGCTGGCAGTGGGTTTAACCACAAGCACGTCAGTGGCACTAGCTGTATGTAACGGATACCCAGGTACTTGTTGAAAGGGGGGTCGACAATCAAGTGCGTCCTTACCCTACTGAGCCTGAATGTGACAATCTCCGTACAGTCTGGCCTTTTCATCAAAGAGTATCACATATCGGGTCTAGGGGGTGGATAACGCACACCCCTACTAACTCAATAAGTCGTGTCTAAGTCTAGCTCATCACAAACTGAGATACTCCTGATCAACTATTATTAAATCTCTCCTACCGTGGCTATAGATTTCTGGTGATAGCCAACTGAACACAGTGCGACATCGACTCCTAATACCAGGAGATACGAATCCTAGACAATCGACCACTACCTCCATATGGCTCGAGACTGTACCTAACTAAAACCTATTTGCACGGCTCCTTTGAGCCGTGGTAGGGTAGTAATCAAAGTACAGTAGGAACTTATACGAGACAAATGATGACTTTAGGTCAAAGGACTAACCTGTACTCATGCCACCTGAGAACTTTCAGGTATAATACCATCTAGAAGTTCTCGGCGAGTCCGTCCAGTGTACTCATCTCCAGTGAGCACATGTATACTATCTTAGGTGACACAACACTAATGGCTTATGAGACCAGCCATCGCCCCTCATCGGGGTCTCAAAGCGTATACATTAGTCTACTCCGGAATATCGATGCCCAGTCTCGATACTTCCACGACTAGAGACATGTAAGGATGTGCTTATAGGCGACCCAGCTCTCACGTATATAATCGCTATCATAATGCTGGTAGTCAAGCAAGAATCCTACGGGCTTCATCATTATATATTAGCAACATGTAATAACAAGTAAAACATGTACACATCAATGATAAAAACAAATCAGATAGCATACTATCATTTCGAGTAAGATTTTTCTGCGTGTATATGTCCTCCCTCAATTAGTATAATCGTGTGCCTGCAATTACAATAATTTCCTTGACGGAACTATATGCAACACTTTTGCGATCTATGATCACGTTCAAGAAAAATTACTTAATCAATTAAACCAATTAAGTATATTAACCAGCTATAATATATTATACTCAGGGTGCTTGGGATAGTTTCTTTTGTGAATCCAACGGAGCTTCAGGAGTCCCGTATTAAGCTCTTTTTTATTTTACTCGAATATCTGTCTTGTTGACTCATCCATAGCCTAGAGCCCCGATGCTAACACATGAAACGAGCCTGTGTTTCCTTGCTTCTGTGGTCCCACTCTTGAGCTTATGAATACTTCTACGGCTGCGTTGACATTCACACTTGGAATTTAACGTTAACATAGTAACCATATAGAGATCTATAGTATTTACATACCCATGAACATATACTCTTACTCGTTATATATATTCTATACTTGTCATTTTCTTTACTCTTACCCATCTCTGGGATATACCGAGCGCTAGTTCGCTGACGGGCATTCCACCCACTTTTCTTCTCTTGGAATATTCATCAGATACGGTCGAGACGGAGGAGGTTGAAGCCATAGAGGAGGAATACAACCATATCGCTACTCAGGGCTAGCTCAACTTTACCTTTTCTTCAGTTTATGTATGCCACCAGTTTAGGCATTTTTCTTATTATATTTACTTTCCAGCATAAACCCTTGTACTTGTAAATATTGGAAGTTGAATGTAGATAAAAATATTTGTTGAAAATTTTTACAGTCTCAATTTATTCTTGCATTGTGTATTATTATTTCAATACGCTTGGTATATTTATTTAGGGAATAACCTTCTATGGATAAATATGCCGTGGGCTTGCCAGGTTACCGTTTCCATCTATCAGGAAGCGGAACGTGACATGTTTTGTTGGTGGCCCATCAAGGTCAGTTTTGCATGAAGTCGTTAACAATATACCATAAGAATTAATGAATTCAACAAACATTTGCATTCCTTGCATTTCAATTTCTTGAATCTATCCTAACCTATCTTTTATATCAAGGTGATGGACTCTCCGAACAACACCAGCACTGTCACGACTCGAAAAGTACGGAACTTGACCGGCACATAAACTACGAAACGTCTCGAGGCGTACGTAATCTAAGTAAGCTAAAACCCAGAAAACCAAACCAGGTAAAGCAGTAGAGTGAAGGAAAAACCAATTTTAAAGCAAGAAGTTTAACAACATAAGCCGAAGTATGCATTTTTAAAATCTCAAGTCTTTTCTGAAAATTTCGGCAGAGTTTCCTTTGTAAAGACTGACCCCAAACGGGTATAAACCTGATAAAGCATATATAACGAATAAAGGCATCCCCAAGCGGGAGCTAGCTCTTCGTCAATTGACGATCACAACCACACAAGCAATATAATATACAACGCCGAAGGGCGAGGATAAAAACACAGGATAAAATCCAACATCATCAAAGAAACCAGAGGACAACCATAATAATACAGTGCGCGACTCTAAGGTCCAAAGAATATACACTGGTCATCTATCTCTAACAATATACAAGTCTGGTTGATGGAGTTTTACTAGATACAACTGAAATAACAATTATACAATGGTGATCCTAATGCAAAAGAACCCACCTACCAAAGCAATCACCCGAAATGAAAGCAGTGTGCTAGCAAACCGTCAAGATACCGGTACGGCAAAACCTGCAAGAAACTGTGGCACAACGGGGGTGAGTTTCCAACTCGTGATTAGAAAATATCACAGAGCAGAAATCGAATGTATGAAGCTATCCTAGGTCATATCAAGTAATATCCTCAAATAATATCCTGATCCATCTACATATAAGTGCAATACTACGTGCTCGTGTCATTGCCTCAGATAGAAACATAACAGATATATGATATATGAATGCATTACGAATGGAAACAGAATACATCATGAGTGACACAACTGTTTTCTTTATTTAATGACATTCCTTTATGTATATAAATCGAATATCATCAATGAAATCAACAGAGAAATCAGTGTCAAGTATAGACACAAAACATGAATCTCAATATCTCAGGATCCGGCTATCCGGACTGACCTGTATCATCAAATCTCAATATCTCAGTGTCTCAAATCTCAATATACCAATATACCTCGGGCTCCGTCAGTCCGGATCGGCCCATATCATCAATCACACGACCACAAACGGTATCCTCCGGATATCCGCCGTGCCAAACAATCACCGGTAGGCAGTCTGCCCTTGCCGGGCTCATCGTCTACAACTCGAGCTTCTTGCCCCGGGGTACTATAACGGGTCCACCATGTATCCGCAGACGGTTTATCCAACTCCTCGAATCGGGTCACGAAAACCATCTCAGAACCGAGAAAACATCATGGTGGACAATACTTATCATATCAAGAAAAACCGTATCTTTCCCTTTAAAATAAAACAATTAGTTTATAAAAGTTTCACATGCGTTTTCCAAATCCAGAAGATCTCAAGAAGAATCCGAAATCATCAAAATCATAATATCAATAAATAGTGAATACCGTCATAAATCTCCGTAATACTGCATAACCAATGAATATATGAATACATCTGATATCATGCAATGAATGCAATAGTTAAACTAGCATACAAAAGCTATAATATATTGCAACTACCAGCTAACAAGCTTTCTCAATGAATAGTATTCTCTAAAGTGTACGTGACATTGCAATTACCGATGATGATGTGTGTGAGCCGGCAAGCAGGTGTACGTGGAATATACGCATCATCGGTAATGGTGCTGGTGTCATGACAGCATGATTTCAATAATAACAGATGAAAACCCAATATAAGCGTGCAATGCGATGCGAATAGCAATAATGCATGGGAGCTGAATAATAATCACAACAATAAAAAAATATTCAATAAAATAAACGAGTCTATAAGTAAACTACAGGTCTAGCCAACAGGATGATCGAAAAGATAAGGAAACCGCCTAAATCTGAGTCGATATATAATATGTAATAGTCGGTGATCCCGCCTCAATAATATCTCATACGATACCCTATATAATATGACATCCTCTAGTCAAGAGTGCGGATCTAACATCAATATATAGCTTGTACAGTAAATCCGTCGTACGGCCTCCCAAATCTGGGTACAGGTCAAATATCACATTTATCTCATTATTCGTCCGGTATCTTTTTCATCATATATCATGATCAGGGGGTACTAATCTAAGTCTAGTGCAATACTGATACCATCTATGTATATGCATGCGTGTGTATGATAACACCACGCCTAAAGGACCCGCTAAAACATCGTGTCGTATCCAAAAATACGAATCACGTAACATCACCAATCTCATGGCATCCAAGCCAAACTCATCGACTCATCTCCAAATACCATCTAATATCCTCATCATCCATGCATGTGAATACGAATATATATGACATCCTCGATACGCCCAAGTAAGTAAAAGTATGCGAGTGTGCGTATGTGCGTGTATGCAAAACTTTACTCTAGGGTTTCGTGACCAAGAAATCAACTAAAGTCCTTTCTTCAGTTCTCGCTAACACAAACTCATAATCTCCTAACCTTTTTCTGGCTAAGTGTTCAAAATCTCACAATAACATATTAATGTATATCTATATCATATCACATCATTTCTTACGACTTTGCGGGGGTGCTATATGCCATCCACCCAACTTCCCCCGTAAATATATATCTACTCACCTTGACCTTCGCTTGCCGATGCCGACGTCGCCACGCGGTTGCTTGTCGTCTCGAAGTCCTCGTTGGGTACCTACACATCATAACATATCGTATCGCATTAAATTCCAAATCAAAGCAAAAACGACACGCTAAAAGCCTATAGGTTCGAACCTACGGACTACGCCTTCAAAACCACCAAACAACTCTCGATATCGTCGTACAAACGTCAAACCATCGAGTTAAAACCAAATTCCTAAAATCCAGAATTTAAATTACGTAAAACAAAACCCCGAAATAAAATAGCAACTCATGAAACTAGTCCCAGATTTTGATTAGGGTGAAAACAATGCGCACAAATAATACTGGGATGATGTATATAGGGTATATGACCTACAGAAGAAACTTGGGAGCCTAACCTGACCAAGTGGCGGGCCACTCTCCTAGTAAATCCGGCCTGCTCTGTTTATGGGGTTCAGTTGGGGTTCGTTTTGGTAGGGTGGTCTCGTGGTGTCTCAATTTGGTCTCTGGACTTGTTTGCTTCTCTCGTAAAAATTCCAGTTCACTCTAGATTTCCTTACACCCTCAAATACTCACAAAACCGACATAAAATGTTTCTGTTTTTCTATATTTTGGGTTTCAGGTTTGGCATTAGTGTTTGGTCTGGGTTTATAACACCATGGGGTGTTTTCTAGTCACTAATTACACTCAAGTTCACCAACACAACTCAAGGAAACCCTAACCCTCTCTAGAATTTTCTAAACACATTAAAACCTCTCTAAATCACATCCAAATTTAAATAGAGGCTATAGAAACTTAACTAATACACAAATGGTGGAAAGATTATCTCATTTAGCACTCAAGAATCCCCCTACAGCGTCAAAATCCCATTTTGCTTGGTCCAAAGTGCTTGTAATGGCCTTGTGCATGATTTTTGTGAAATGAATGAAGTGTTTTGGTGTATATTTGTTGGTGTTTTGTGGGTTGAAGAGGAGGGGAAGATGAAGTGCTGCCATGGGAGTGAGGGAGGAGAGGAAAAGATGAAGGGGATGAAGGATGAATGAAAACAAAATGAGAGCCATGCTAGGTTGACCCCTCACCCCCCCTCTCTCTCTCTCTCTCTCATGCCCATACCTCTTTACTTTATTCTTTTCTTTTTCTTTTCTTTTTTTTTCTCTCTCACTTTAAAAAACCACAACCATGAAATGAAAATGAAGAGAAAGCCATTATAAAATGTAACAAGAGCCAAAATGTGACATGGTGAATGTCGTGTGCACAAAACTCGCTTAATGTACAATTAGCAATATTTAATCGCGATTAGCCATAAAATGGAATATAATTAATCTTAAAAACTTTTAATTTGCTTAAATCACATAAACACCCTCATTTTAATAATTTCTACAATTTTTCCAAATTTTTCCACTTTATCGGTATTTAATTATACCGCATTATTAAAATATTCATAATAATTATTATTTAATTAAAAAAATTCCCGAAAATAATATTTTATTTTCCTGAAATGTTACAATTTGCCCCCCTGAATGAAATTCAGTCCCGGAATTTAAATTTAAACACCTCAATACTAAAACATTTCAGTGAAAAGTCCAAGTCGTCGGGGCTCCGAATCATCAATACATAAAACGCATTCTAGCGCAATGCATGCGTATGAAAAACGAGTGTATCAATCAAAAGTAAAACTCCGTCAAGCATCCCGCAATCATCGGAGTCATGGGGAAGACATCAATGTCTAAGTCCAAAATGAAACCAATACGATATACTCAAAACTATATATGTAAATATCATTGAAACATCTGAAGAAATGGATGCCAAACCTTTCAAATCTCTTTGCAATGTGCATATCACTGCACAGTGGCGGACGTCTATTGTAAGAAAATAATTATATATACATATATCCTTTGTTTAACATACACGTCCCGCCTTTTTGAAAACAATGTTAGAAGGGTTTCCTTTATAAAATATTTCGTGTCATCTCGGACACGTAGGTAAATACTGAGACAATAACTCTCTTTTTGGAAATCCCTTCGATAACTATCGATGCATGCAAAAATATACTCAGGTACTGTCCTCTGACTAGTCCTGCCCAGCTACTATATCAAATAGTAAATATCATAAAAACGTACTGCTCCAAAAATCAATCCCAAAATGTGCATAAGAATGTCGCGTGCGTCTGGTGCGCACGGAAATCGAAATCTATAAATATGCCATGCATATGCACAGAAACAACATCTAAGTGCAATGGGTGTACACGAACACCTGTCATAGGCAACGGGTGTGCCTGACAGCAATATCAGGTGCATCTGATGCGCACGAAAAGTCTCGATTTAGTGCATCAGGTGTGCACCAAAATCGCATCAAGCGCGCCAAATATGCGCAAGAATTCCAATCAAGTGCACAAAGTGCACGGAAAAAATATCAAATATCATAATCGAAATTGATGGTATATAATAAACCTCAATCCAATCAGCTATACCATGGTATAAAATCTCACAACCATGTGCATCAGCGTGCACAAAATCGAATCAAAATACTAAAAGTGTCTGAAATCTATAACGAAAGCATAAGTCAAATCACATGCATACCATAGGCATGAAATCAAAATCAACATCTCGAATGATATCAAATCAAAGTCAAGTGCTACTATGGTGCATAAAATCTCAATCCAGTGCAACTAACTTGCACGAATGGAAATACCAATCGAGTGCATCCGGTGTGCACAAAACCAATATTAAGCGCCTAATAAACGCAAAAATCCAACCCAAGTGTGTCAGTCCATTAAAAGTATCTAGTGCAGTAACATGCATGAAAACGAACATCAAGTGCAGACGCGCACAAAATACAAATCTGGTAACACAAATGATCAAAGACATAAATCGGGTGCAACCAAATTACGGAGTATAATTCCGGTACAACCAATGCACAAAATACCTAGCTGGTGCAACAAATGCTCGAAATATAAATCCGGTGCATCTAGTGCAAGAAATACAATACAGTGCAAAAATCGCACAAAAATACAAATATGGTGCATCAAGTGCACAAAATACCAACTCCAATGCATCTAGTGCACGAAATATCAAATACAGTGCATCCAGTGCACGAAATGCCGAATACAGTGCACCCAGTGCACGAAATACCAAATACAGTGCACCCAGTGCACGAAATACCAAATACAGTGCATCCAGTGCACGAAATACCAAATACAGTGCATCCAGTGCACGAAATACCAAATACAGTGCATCCAGTGTACGAAATACTAAATACAGTGCATCCAGTGCACGAAATACCAAATACAGTGCATCCAGTGCACGAAATACAATATGGTGCAACAATGCACAGCGTAAAAACCTAGTGCAACAACTGCACAAAAATACAAATCGGGTGCAACAAGTGCATGGAAATGCATCAATAACTCAAATGTGTATAAAATGCAACACCAAGTGTGCCAAGGTGTATAAAATCATAAACATGTGCAGCCATGGCAAAAAACTGAATCAAGTGCAATAAACCTGCATAAATCATAAATCAACACAATGGTGTATAAAGCATATCTCAAGTCTAATAACTATGCACAAAACGTAAATACTCAGTAGGTGCAGCCATGGTGCACGAAAACAATACCATAAAGCCCAATCATCAAAACTGAAATACAAGCGATAAAAGCGTGATACTCGGATTACAACGCAAATCGCAACGAAAAACATTGAGGTACGCCTCCTACAATGTCGAAAAGTGTCGGTGCGCCCAAAACTGAAAGAGCAAGAGCATCCGCTGCCTCCTGCTCACGGTCTGGCGCCTTTTGTCTCTGGGTCCTCATTTCTCTGTGGATTACCAATCTCGCAATCCATTGGCTCGTCAGCCTGGTTCGGTGTACTAACGGAAATGATCCTCTCTAGCATATCCTCTAAATGTCTCTGGCCGATTATCATGTCGCTCATAACATATCCCATCAGTGATGCCGAAC
Source organism: Agapanthus africanus (assembly GCA_030015575.1). Taxonomy (NCBI): domain Eukaryota; kingdom Viridiplantae; phylum Streptophyta; class Magnoliopsida; order Asparagales; family Amaryllidaceae; genus Agapanthus; species Agapanthus africanus. The sequence goes on along the minus strand of CM057337.1, from coordinate 341,924,633 downwards.
TCTGGTCTCCTGGGTGTGCATAATACAACTGATCCTAAGTCCATGTCTTCTCGTATAGTACTCCAGAAAGGTTCTGTCGAAGAATCTCCCAAATATCGTTTCCGCCGAACTTCCCGGAAGTCATCATCTTTCACTAAATCTATTTCTCGTTCCGGAACAGCTGCATACTCATCACGACAGATAGCATACTATCATGTCGAGCTGCTTGCCATTTATCTTAACATGTACACTAGTCTCTTTATACTGTCTTATAGTTACATGTTGGTAAAGCCCTTAGGATTTGTACTTGACTACCTGGACTATGATGCAGATCATACTAGTGGGGACATGGTAGTCCATAAGTACATCCTTCAAGGTCCCTAGTCGTGGGTGTATCGAGATGGGGCATCGATATACCAGAGTAGACTAGCGTATACGCTTCTCGACCCATGTGATGGGCGATGGATGATCCCATATCCATTGATGTTTGACATCAGAGATGGTATACGGGTGCTCAGTGGAGACTGGGTACACTGGACGGACTCGCCGAGAACTCCCAGATGGTATTATACCTCACGTCAGATGGCAGTTCTCAGGTGACACTTGTACAGGTTAGTCTGTAGACCCGAGATCGTCATAGAGTCTTGTGTGATTCCCACTGTGCTTTGATCTCCACCTTACCACGTCCATGAGGGCGTGCAAAACGGTGGTCTTTGGGTACAGTCCCGAGTCACATGGAGGCAATGAGCGATAGGAGGGGTTTCGTCTCTCCCGGTATTGGGAGTTGATGTTGTGCTGTGCTCGATTGGCCGTAGCAGGGAAGTCCCTGGCCAGGGCTGATCAGAGATTTACTGGTAAGTGTTACCAGTAGTTTCTCGACCCGTTACGAGCCTCACATCGGCACGACTTATCGGGTTATTGGGGTCTGACGTATACCACCCCTAGACTTGATATGCGACGTATCAGACGAAGAGACTTGACTGTATGGTAAGTGTTACTGGTCGGATTCGCAGGAGTGTGAGCGGGCTAGCTCGTCGATCTTCTGATCGCTCAATACCCGGGTGGCCGTTACGTTTAGCAGACCGCTTGCAGCTTGTGGGTGCTTGATATGATTATCATCTGCTACCGGCGTATTGACGAGTCTTTAGAGTCCTACACAGAGGTTTCCTGGTTCAAGCGAAACGAAATAGGAGTGCATATGAGATATGTGCGGGACCGAGAATAATGCGTGTATGTGATACCGTATTTGATTCTCGCGATTAATGTTTCGATTGGTTGTATGTGATATAACCTTGTTATCGAATCGAAGATCGATTCGATAAGTCGATACATTGAATACTAGTCGGTTATGTGCGACATGACCGGATCATTGAATCAAGTGTTGATTTAATGATTTAATGTATAATTATATATTTGATATATTACTTTGCATTAACTAGTATTGGTTCACTTTAAACGGACTTTTCTCACTTGATGTGCACATTGTATATGTGATATACTTCTGTGCAATTACATGTATCATGTTTGATGATGCATGTTGTTTTGGCTTTGTGTAAAGAATGCAACCATGGTTATGAGAGTGGTTAGGGTTTAAGATTTATTCTCTTATTATTAAATCCTTTTATTATTTATTAAATAGATTTATGGAAACAAAAGGGTTTCATTTTATCATGAAGTGTGGTGAAGCTTCATGAAGCTTTTTGTAATGATGCCATTTTGTCTCCTTGCTTAAACCTAACCACTCCCACTAACCATGGTCAATTCTCTACACTTGACCATGGTTAGAAGATGATAAGAATTCCATTATTATTCATTTTAGAAATAACTTATCATAAGTTTTTCTATCATCTTCTTCTTCTTCTCAAAGTGAGAAAGCTTGCTACTTTAATGGCAAGTTGTGATCTAGTGAGCAAAATCCAAATCTAAAGTGAACCCATCTCCTATTTCTTCACCCTCTACCTCTAGCCAAGTTGTAGAGTGTGTTTTCTTCACAAATTTCATCACTTTGTGAAGTCGGAGCTTGAACTTGCGATGCCTCGACGTAGATCGTCTTTGACACGAAGCCGGCGATCTAGCTCACCCGTTTCTCCGACGAAGCCGACGTTTGAGCCCGGAGCTCGACTAGGACAGCGAGGAGACGTCGTTGCGGAGCCGTGGAGGTGGACATCCGGATCTACAAAGGTTGTATTTCCGTTTAAACTATAGTTAAGTGTTAACTAGCTTTCTATTTCGCCTAGACATCTAGTCTAAGATCCGTAGTCTAGGGTTTCTCGGCACTAAAAATTTTAATTTAGCATGTTCGATGCCTTGTGTGACCTCTTTAGGGTGCCTAGGAACCTTTCACTGGTATCAGAGCCTAGCTAGAGCCTTAGGCGAAGTCCCGACGACGTTTGAAACCCGATCGAACCGAAATCCAAAACCTAAAAATGCTCTCTGGACTTTTTCTAAAAATTCGGATTTTTGTCAATTAAAAATATGTAGAAAATCAAGCAGGGTGTTATTAGAATTACTGTGAAATACGAGGGGGTAATTCCACTTTTCCACCGCGGAAGGGCGGCACATGCTAGGCATGTGCGGCGCTTCCGCGGCGTTACTGTTCCCTTAAATAATTATTTCTTCACAGTAACTGATATAATTCAATGCTGTGTATTCTGGGATATTTTTATTGTGACTTTACAGAAGAGTATTTTGGGGTACTATTGGGAATCAGTATTTCGATCGGATTATCAAATTTCGTTTTTAGTGTTTTTCCAGATAATTGTAGAATATGTTAAAGAGTTCGACCGGATATAAAAATACCCAGGTTTTCCCCTGCCGGAATATCCAAGTGTTGGATTATTGTGTGGTTAAAAGACGTTCTGAGTAGTGCAAGTAACGCGATGGTCCCTCTAGAAGACACAAACCTTAACTCGATTATGTGACCGTCTTGAACTGCCCTTTGAACCTTCGGGTTTGGGGCAGTACGGCGTGCCACATGTGAGGCGTTGGCTTGACCCTTCTACGGCTGGACCGTTGGTACTGAGGTATGAAGTGAATGTCTTTGAACCTATTTCATGTGTTGATCGGTGTCGGGAAAACTTGGGTGTTCGAAAGTTCGATCGGAAAGTTTGATATATTCTATTTATCCGGAATTGGATACAATAATTGGAATTCACAAAAGGTTATGAGATAACTGGATGAATGTTATAGATCTAGCAGTTTAGTTTCACAAGATATCGAAAAGAGTTTTCGATGATGGGACTAAAATGCGGGATTTATAACTGTTAGGCATGTGATGTCTAAAGAGATTGCGGATTCCAATTGTTGTAGTTTTACACTTTCTTTTCTGTGACCGTAAGTGTAGTATGTTCATATCGCCGGTTTCGTTGCTATACGTCAACGACAATTGGGGTATGCATACTTACTTACGTTGATGACATGTGATGTTATGTGTTGCTGGATATGTTATATTGGATCGTCGTAATCGAATAGCCGGGGGTTTTTATGTGAGATGAGTGTTTTTCATTTTCATTCATGTAAAAACTTGTATGTAATATTCTTTTATTTGGGGCACTTCCAGGTAGCGGAAGCCGTCACCCTTTGTATATTATTTACTTTTCCGCATTAGGATAGACCCAAGGAGGGGAGCACAAGTAACCGGGTTCTGGGGTCCAGTGGGAGACCAACTCGAGGAGTCGAGTCCGGGTCTCCTAACCCTAGAATTGGCAGGGTTGCTTGCCGCTCTCGTAGGGGTCTAGGGGTGTGGGATTGGCTATTCATCACGACCGTGGAATCCGTGTTTTATACTGGCTCGTATTGAAAACACGGACGTCCTAGTATATCCAATATTTCATATGTTTATTCTGCTGCGATATCTGTGATGTGATCATGAGATGATTCTGTGATGGATATAATATATAGTATATATGATATATTATATAGACGTTACTTATGTTTTACACCCGCGCTAGCCCTGCCCTGCTCTGTCGTTAGTTACCTAACCTAACGGTGCACGAGGGGACATCGAGGCGAATGCGGATGGCATAAGTGTACGTCATATCTATCTGTGATGTTTAGGTATTTAAATGATGGGACTTCATTAATGTGATTAATGAAAGATAAGAAACCTAAGATGTTGTAGAATCAGATTTTAAATAAAACAGGTAGCTACAGTTCGTGCTTTGCATAGCGGTATATATGATATACCCCGCACCTTATTCGATGAGGAAAGGACCGAGATCCCTTCACCGGGAGTGACTCCTTTAGCAATAACTGGCAGATGCTACACACTCGGTTTGTTTTTTGACTGCTTTTGCGTTTTTGCTTTGCACAGCGATATATATGATATATCCCGCACCTCATTCGACGAGGAAAGGACCGAGATCCCTTCACCGGGAGTGACTCCTTTAGCAAAACTAGAAAAGCCTCAAAATCACTCCATTTCAAAACATCATTTGATTCTACAACGATATCAAGTTCATTACGCTCATGGTTTTCAGAAAAACCTGGCGTAGCCCTCCGTCATTTCAGATGAGTAGTAGTTAGTATTCGTGCTACGTTTGTTGGCCTGCGTCAAGGCGTAGTGTGCGGTAGCTAACTAGTATTTATCTGCTTATGCATATGATGCAGATTGGATTAGGGTAGTCGTGCGACTTTGTTGGCCTGCGTCAAGGGTCGTACGGGTGGGTTTAATTCAATCAGGAAATGACGGGTTGAACTTGACTAGCGCACTATGGTTTGTTGGCCTGCGTCAAGGTCATAGCACGCTAGGGGCAAAATATTATCGGGAATTTCAAGTGTTGAAATTTGCAATGAGATTGCATACCTTCTATGAGATAGTTGGATCCCGATACCCGCTGCGAGTAAGAGTTACTCCTGGGAGAGTTTTATACATTACAATTAGCCGATCAAGTAGGTGTCTAGAAAGGTGTTAACGAGGTTACGCCTCTGGGAAAACGAGGTTTACAGTAATTAGGTTCGTGCGAAAGCACGGGGGACCTCCCTCAAAGTACCGACACTGGCCTGGCTGAAAGATTGGCGAACTTGTAGTGTGTAATTAATCCCGGCTAGTCTTTCCTTTTAGGGTTTGGAGGAAGATTTGATAAAAAGCAGTGGGAGCCATCCTGATTAGATAAGATAATAACCAATCTGATCTTGCACGAGCTTACGCTAAAGTGTTTTCTTCTCTCTCTCTCCAGGTAGCGACCATTTCATGCCTTAATAAAGATAATAATATGGATGTATTGACCGAACCCGCATGTTATACTGTGCTGGGGAACGTTGGTTCCGTTCCTTCTTATAAGAGTTATAGGAATGAACAGGAAATAGGGGAATACCAGGATTCCCATGCCACCCGAATCAAGAAAGTACATGTTGATGCATTTTCTTCGGCTGTGTTCGTTACTGAGAACTGTTTCTCCATTTGCTCTACGTCCTGGGTATTGGATACCGGGTCAGGATCCCATATATGTAATCAGTTACATGGGCTTAGGAAAGGTAGAGAACTTGGAGAAGGTGATAAAGACATTAGAGTCGGAAATGGTGCAATTGTTGCAGCTAAGACTGTCGGGGAATATCACCTTGTATTACCAACTGGTAATACATTGGTCCTGAACGAATGCTATTACAGGCCGAACCTGATATGCAACATTATATCAGTCTCTTTATTAAGTAAAGAGGGATATAATTTTGTATTACAGGACAATGTTATGAACATTTTCCACAACCAAAAGTTGGTTGGATCAGACACGTTGTGCAATGGCATTTATGTTCTAAACCAATCAATAGTCCTCAGTATAACAAACACACACAAGAGGAAGAGTTCTGAACTCAATGAATCCTTCTTGTGGCATTGTAGACTGGGTCACATCAATGCGACACGACTAGCTAAGTTGCATAAAGATGGATATTTAAATTCGTTTGAATTTTCATCTTATGACACTTGCCAGTCATGTCTCAAAGGCAAGATGACCAAGACTCCGTTTACGGGACACGGAGAAAGAGTTACCGAACTCTTAGGACTGATACATAGTGATGTATGCGGTCCCATGTCTACACATGCCAGGGATGGTTCTTCATACTTCATTACATTCACTGACGATCTCTCTAGGTTCGGGTATGTGTTCCTGATGAAACACAAATCAGAAGCTTTTGAGAAATTTAGGGAATATAAACAAGAAGTCGAGAACCAAACCGGAAAAAGTATTAAAATCCTACGATCTGATCGAGGAGGAGAATACTTAAGCAATGAATTCCTGGACTTCCTAAAAGAGAATGGGATTCTCTCTCAGCTGACTCCTCCATATACACCACAGCACAACGGTGTATCAGAACGAAGGAACCGCACCCTATTAGATATGGTGCGCTCTATGATGAGCACAGCTGAGTTACCTATTTCCTTCTGGGGATATGCACTGGAAACAGCTGCAGACCTATTGAATATGGTTCCCACCAAAACCGTGCCGACCACTCCATATGAGATATGGAAAGGAAAGAGACCATATCTTAATTATGTTAAGATATGGGGTTGTCCGGCCTATGTAAAAACGCAAAATCCGGACAAACTCGCGGCAAGGTCCATTCTGTGTAAGTTTATTGGATATCCCAAACATTCGCGAGGGTATATCTTCTACCACCCTGAGGAACAAAGAGTGTTTGTTTCTCGGCATGCCACCTTTTTAGAAAAGGAATTTCTTGAAAAAGAGATTAGTGGTCATGAGGTAGAACTGGAAGAGGTTCCAGCTGCTCAAGCTACAACAGAAGATCTGGTGGAACCAGAGGATTCCATAGTTCCCGATGAACCCCAGCCACTCCGCCGATCTAGTAGGGTTCCTCGCCAACCTGAGAGATACTACGGTTTTCTCATGGACGGTGGGAGCGAGGATTGCATCATGGAGGATGATGACCCAACTAGCTTCGAGCAGGCCATCACGAGTGGGGACTCAGTGAAATGGCTGGATGCTATGCGGTCCGAGATGGATTCCATGTACACCAACAAAGTATGGACTTTGGAAGTTGCTCCTGAAGGGGTAAAACCCATTGGGAGCAAGTGGATCTTCAAGAAGAAACTTGGTGTAGATGGGAAAGTGGAGACTTTCAAAGCTAGACTTGTAGCAAAGGGTTTTCGTCAAAGACCAGGTGTGGACTATGACGAAACCTTTTCTCCAGTGGCTATGCTTAAATCCATCCGAATCATGCTTGCCATTGCTGCCTTTCATGACTACGAAATCTGGCAAATGGATGTTAAGACCGCCTTTCTAAATGGTGATTTAGAAGAGTGCGTGTACATGACTCAGCCAGAGGGCTTCGTAGACAGTGGGAGCAGCGGGAAGGTGTGCAAGTTGCTTAAATCCATTTATGGATTAAAGCAAGCATCGCGGAGTTGGAACATCTGCTTTGACGTCGTTATCAAAGAGTTTGATTTCGTCAAAAATCCAGATGAACCTTGTATTTACAAGAAGGTGGCAGAGAGTAAGGTTGTCTTCCTCGTATTGTACGTGGACGACATACTCTTGATAGGAAATGATATTCCTATGCTGCAATCGGTCAAGCTCTTCTTATCACAAAGATTCTCAATGAAAGATCTTGGTGATGCCTCCTGCATATTGGGAATCAGGATCTATAGAGATAGATCCAAACGGATTTTGGGATTGTCCCAATCCAGGTACATTGACACCATACTAAAGAGGTTTAGTATGGAAGAGTCCAAGCGTGGGAACTTACCCACGATCTCTGGAGTCACTCTCTCCAAAGAGATGTCTCCCAAGACTGATTTGGAGAGAGCTCGCATGCAAGGGATACCCTATGCTTCGGCAGTAGGCTCTATCATGTATGCGATGCTATGTACCAGACCCGATGTAGCATACTCACTAAGTGTAGTGAGCAGGTATCAAGCTGATCCTGGAGAGAGTCACTGGACAGCTGTGAAGAGCATTCTCAAGTACTTGCGAAGGACTAGAGATATGTTCTTGGTGTATGGTAACGGAGAGCTCCAAGTGGAGTCCTTTACCGATTCGAGCTTCCAGAGTGATAAGGACGACTCTAAGTCGCAGTCGGGCTTTGTCTTTACCCTTTACGGAGGGGCGGTTAGCTGGAAGAGTTCCAAGCAGGAAACTGTGGCAGACTCGACGATGGAGGCTGAATACATCGCTGCCAACGATGCTGCTAAAGAAGCTGTCTGGATCAAGAAGTTCATTACTGAACTTGGTGTGGTTCCATCCATTGAGCATCCAATACCTTTGTATTGCGATAACAATGGAGCAGTGGCTTTGGCCAAGGAACCCAGGTCCCATCAGCGGTCCAGGCATATTCTGAGGCGGTATCACCTGATCCGGGAGATAGTTGATCGCCGGGAGATCGAGGTCAGGAGAGTTGACACGAAGAACAACACGGCGGATCCACTCACGAAGGCCATTCCCCAGATACAGTTTGAGAGACTCTTCGGGATGCTCGGTATGAGATACTACAGCAGCTGGCCCTAGTGCAAGTGGGAGATTGTTAGTTGTATGTATGCCCTAGAGGCCAGTATTGTACAGATTATGTATATTATATTGGATGCTTGGACATATATAGAGATGACTTTCTTGCTCGACATGATAGTATGCTATCTGGTTGCCATTTATCTTAACATGTACACTAGTCTCTTTATACTGTCTTATAGTTACATGTTGGTAAAGCCCTTAGGATTTGTACTTGACTACCTGGACTATGATGCAGATCATACTAGTGGGGACATGGTAGTCCATAAGTACATCCTTCAAGGTCCCTAGTCGTGGGTGTATCGAGATGGGGCATCGATATACCAGAGTAGACTAGCGTATACGCTTCTCGACCCATGTGATGGGCGATGGATGATCCCATATCCATTGATGTTTGACATCAGAGATGGTATACGGGTGCTCAGTGGAGACTGGGTACACTGGACGGACTCGCCGAGAACTCCCAGATGGTATTATACCTCACGTCAGATGGCAGTTCTCAGGTGACACTTGTACAGGTTAGTCTGTAGACCCGAGATCGTCATAGAGTCTTGTGTGATTCCCACTGTGCTTTGATCTCCACCTTACCACGTCCATGAGGGCGTGCAAAACGGTGGTCTTTGGGTACAGTCCCGAGTCACATGGAGGCAATGAGCGATAGGAGGGGTTTCGTCTCTCCCGGTATTGGGAGTTGATGTTGTGCTGTGCTCGATTGGCCGTAGCAGGGAAGTCCCTGGCCAGGGCTGATCAGAGATTTACTGGTAAGTGTTACCAGTAGTTTCTCGACCCGTTACGAGCCTCACATCGGCACGACTTATCGGGTTATTGGGGTCTGACGTATACCACCCCTAGACTTGATATGCGACGTATCAGACGAAGAGACTTGACTGTATGGTAAGTGTTACTGGTCGGATTCGCAGGAGTGTGAGCGGGCTAGCTCGTCGATCTTCTGATCGCTCAATACCCGGGTGGCCGTTACGTTTAGCAGACCGCTTGCGGCTTGTGGGTGCTTGATATGATCATCATCTGCTACCGGCGTATTGACGAGTCTTTAGAGTCCTACACAGAGGTTTCCTGGTTCAAGCGAAACGAAATAGGAGTGCATATGAGATATGTGCGGGACCGAGAATAATGCGTGTATGTGATACCGTATTTGATTCTCGCGATTAATGTTTCGATTGGTTGTATGTGATATAACCTTGTTATCGAATCGAAGATCGATTCGATAAGTCGATACATTGAATACTAGTCGGTTATGTGCGACATGACCGGATCATTGAATCAAGTGTTGATTTAATGATTTAATGTATAATTATATATTTGATATATTACTTTGCATTAACTAGTATTGGTTCACTTTAAACGGACTTTTCTCACTTGATGTGCACATTGTATATGTGATATACTTCTGTGCAATTACATGTATCATGTTTGATGATGCATGTTGTTTTGGCTTTGTGTAAAGAATGCAACCATGGTTATGAGAGTGGTTAGGGTTTAAGATTTATTCTCTTATTATTAAATCCTTTTATTATTTATTAAATAGATTTATGGAAACAAAAGGGTTTCATTTTATCATGAAGTGTGGTGAAGCTTCATGAAGCTTTTTGTAATGATGCCATTTTGTCTCCTTGCTTAAACCTAACCACTCCCACTAACCATGGTCAATTCTCTACACTTGACCATGGTTAGAAGATGATAAGAATTCCATTATTATTCATTTTAGAAATAACTTATCATAAGTTTTTCTATCATCTTCTTCTTCTTCTCAAAGTGAGAAAGCTTGCTACTTTAATGGCAAGTTGTGATCTAGTGAGCAAAATCCAAATCTAAAGTGAACCCATCTCCTATTTCTTCACCCTCTACCTCTAGCCAAGTTGTAGAGTGTGTTTTCTTCACAAATTTCATCACTTTGTGAAGTCGGAGCTTGAACTTGCGATGCCTCGACGTAGATCGTCTTTGACACGAAGCCGGCGATCTAGCTCACCCGTTTCTCCGACGAAGCCGACGTTTGAGCCCGGAGCTCGACTAGGACAGCGAGGAGACGTCGTTGCGGAGCCGTGGAGGTGGACATCCGGATCTACAAAGGTTGTATTTCCGTTTAAACTATAGTTAAGTGTTAACTAGCTTTCTATTTCGCCTAGACATCTAGTCTAAGATCCATAGTCTAGGGTTTCTCGGCACTAAAAATTTTAATTTGGCATGTTCGATGCCTTGTGTGACCTCTTTAGGGTGCCTAGGAACCTTTCAACGACTCCTTCTAGAAGATACATCCATGTACAACACCTCTACATGCGAATCACATCTCTGATGTCAATGGAATGGAACGTCCTCTCCTCACGATCTTGTACGAACCACTTACTCCACTTTTCTCCAATATCGACTAATTCGGACTCGTCTCCTCTTGGCTGCATGGACTGCGCTCCAATGGCTATACTCGTATCTGGATTCTCCCAAGCAATGTATCCCCTCACATGATATCTGAATTATGTCGAACTTTTCGATCGATTTGTCAAGATTCCATGATCCCCCAAGAGCTCAACATCTTGGGTACAGTTTAATAGTATCGAATATATGCCACAGCACGTATGGACTAACCGTAGAAGGGCAAACCCAAGCCTCACTAATGGCACCGCTGAACTGCCGCAAACCCTAAGGTTCACCGGCGTTCCATGGTCATTATGTCGAATTAGGGTTTCATTCTTCTAGAGGGTCCGTAGAATTACTTGCATTGTTTTCCGAATACTTTAAACTTAGAAAATGGGTTCCTGACATTCGATCGCCTATATCGACTCTCAACGTATCATCGTGAAGTCATCTCTAGCTGGAATAAATCAATCTGATGACCTCGCATCGGGGTAGGCAATGAATCATATGTCCTAGTCTTTCATCTCTGGTGATTAGCGATCTTCTATCATATCTCGAAGTATAACTCATGCGGCATTAGCTCCAAACATCTGGGGCAATATCTCCTCATTCGCAGCAACAACTGAATCTGTCGTCCGCACGCTGAACAGTGCCATCAATCATCATGAATAGTCGGTGTATCGACGGTCATCATATTCTGGCTGGCCTCTATCAGTGGCCCAATTCTCTGGTGCTGATCTGCAAATCCTAGTAATCTTGTAAAAGCGATCCATCAAACGCTCATGGCGCGAAAACACAACAAAACGACGCATCTATGCAAATCGTATGTCCCTGGAATCACGCCGTGGACAGTCCTCGTCCGTGACGAGCTCGTGCTGACCGCAACTCTAGCGGTAGCTCTCCATGCCCGTCCAACCGTGATAACAAAGCCATAAACTAGTACCGATGAGGATAGATCATAGGAATGAATGTAATACGGTGCAAGGAAATGTACATCCTAAGGCTCCTTAAGCGTAGTATCATATCGTAAGTATGCCGCGGAACATACACACGGTACGTCACTCTACTTGAGTCACCTGCTCCATCAACCAAGGGTCATCCTACACTCCGAAGTTAAAACCTAACACTCTGATACTAATTTTGTCACGACCCGAAAAGTACGAAACATGACCGGCACTTAAACTACGAAACGTCTCGAGGCGTACGTAATCTAAGTAAGCCAAAACCCAGAAATCCAAACCAAGTAAAGCAGTAGAGTGAAGGAAAAACCAATTTTAAAGCAAGAAGTTTAACAACATAAGCCAAAGTATGTATTTTTAAAATTTCAAGTCTTTTCTGAAAATTTCGGCAGAGTTTCCTTTGTAAAAACTGACCCCAAATGGGTACAAACCTGATAAAGCATATATAATGAATAATGGCATCCCAAAGCGGGAACTAGCTCTTCATCAAATGATGGTCACAACCACGCAAGCAATATAATATACAACGCCGAAGGGCGAGGATCAAAACACAGGATAAAATCCAATATCATCAAGAAAACCAGAGGAAAACCATAATAATACAGTGCGTGACTCTAAGGTCGAAAGAATATACACCGGACATCTAACTCTAATAATATACAAGTCTGGTTGATGGAGTTTTACTGGATACAACTGAAATAACAATTATATAATGGTGGTCCTGATGCAAAAGAACCCACCTACCAAAGCAATCACCCGAAATGAAAGCAGTGTGCCAGCAAGCCGTCAAGACACCTGTACGGCAAAACCTGCAAGAAACTGTGGCACAAAGGGGGTGAGTTGCCAATTCGTGAGTAGAAAATATCACAGAGCAGAAATCACATGTATGACGCTATCTTAGGTCATATCAAGTAATATCCTCAAATAATATCCTGATCCATCTACATATAAGTACAATACTACGTGCTCGTGTCAGTGCCTCAGATAGCAACCTATCAGATATATGATGTATGAATGCATTACGAATGGGAACAGAATACATCATGAGTGAGACAACTATTTTCTTTATTTAATGAGATTCCTGTATGTATATAAATCGAATATCATCAAGGAAATCAACAGAGAAATCAGTGTTAAGCATCGACACAAAACATGAATCTCAATATCTCAATATCTCATGCTCCGGCAATCCGGACTGGCCTGTATCATCAAATCTCAATATCTCAATGTCTCAAAGTTCAATATCTCAATATCCCAATATACTTCGGGCTCCGTCAGTCCGGATCGGCCCATATCATCAATCACACGACCACGAACGGTATCCTCCGGATATCTACCGCGCCAAACAATCACCTGTAGGCAGTCTTCCCTGCCGGGCTCATCGTCTACAACTCGAGCTTCTTACCTCGGAATACCATACTGGGTCCACCATGTACCCACAGACGGTTCATCCAACTCCTCAAATCGGGTCTCGAAAACCATCTCAGAACCGAGAAAACATCATGGTAGACAATACTTATCATATCAAGGAAAACCGCATCTTTCCCTTTAAAAAAAAACAATTAGTTTATAAAACATTCACATACGGTTTCCAAATCCAGAAGATCTCAGGAAGAATCCGAAATCATCAAAATCATTATATCAATAAACAGTGAATACCGGCATAAATCTCCGTAATACTGCATGACCAATGAATATATGAATGCATCTGATATCATGCAATGAATGCAATAGTTAAACTAGCATACGAAAGCTATAATATATTGCAACTACCAGCTAACAAGCTATGTCAATGAATAGTATTCTCTAAAGTGTACGTGACATGGCAATTACCGATGATGATGTGTGTGAGCCGGCAAGCAGGTGTACGTGGAACATACGCATCATCGGTAATGGTGCTGGTGTCCTGATAGCATGATTTCAATAATAACATATGAAAACCCAATATAAGCGTGCAATGCGATGCGAACAGCAATAATGTACGGGAGCTGAATAATAATCACAACAATAAAAAAAATATGCAATAAAATAAACGATTCTACAAGTAAACTACGGGTCTAGCCAACAGGCTCATCGAAAAGGTAAGGAAACCACCTAAATCTGAGTCGATATATAGTATGTAATAGTCGGTGATCCCGCCTCAATAGTATCCCACACGATACCCTATATAATATGACATCCTCTTGTCAAGAGTGCGGATTTAACTTCAATATATAGCTCATACGGTAAATCCGTCATACAGCCTCCCAAATCTGGATACAGGTCAAATATCTCATTTTTCGTCTAGTATCCTTTTCATTATATATCATGATTAGGGGGTACTGATCTAAGTCTAGTACAATATAGATACCATCTATGTATATGCATGCGTGTGTATGATAACACCACGCCTAAAGGACCCGCTAAAACATCGTGTCGTATCTTAAAATACGAATCACGTCACATCACCGATCTCATGGCATCCAGCCCAAACTCAACGACTCATCTCCAAATACCATCTAATATCCTCATCATCCATGCATGTGAATACGAATATATATGACATCCTCGATACGCACAAGGAAGTAAAAGTATGCGAGTGTGCGTATGTGCGTGTATGCAAAACTTTACCCTAGGGTTTCGTGACTAAGAAATCAAGTAAAGTCCTTTCTTCAGTTCTCGCTAACCTTAACTCATAATCTTCTAACCTTTTTCTTGCTAAGTGTTCAAAATTTCATAATAACATATAAATGTATATCTATATCATATCACATCATTTCTTACGACTTTGCAGGGGTGCTATACGCCATCCACCCGACTTCCCCCATAGATATATATCTACTCACCTTGACCTTCGCTTGTCGATGCCGACGTCGCCACGCGCTTGCTTGTCGTCTCAAAGTCCTCGTGGGGTACCTACACATCATAACGTATTGTATCACATTAAATTCCAAATCAAAGCGAAAACGACACGCTAAAAGCCTATAGGTTCGAACCGACGGACTACGCCTTCAAAACCACTAAACAACTCTCGATATCGTCATACAAACGTCAAACCATCGATTTAAAACAAAATTCCTAAAATCCAGAATTCAAAATACGCAAAACAAAACCCCGAAATAAAACAGCAACTCATGAAACTAGTCCCAGATTTTGATTAGGGTGAAAATAATGTGCACAAACAATACTGGATAATGTATATAGGGTATATGACCTTCAGAAGCAATTGGGGAGCCTAACCTGACCAAGTGGCCGGCCACTCCCCTAGTAAATCCGGCATGCTCGGTTTGGGGGTTTAGTTGGGGTTCGTTTTGGTAAGGTGGTCTCGTGGTGTCTCAATTTGGTCTCTGGACTTGTTTGCTTCTCTCGTAAAAATCCCAGTTCACTCCAGATTTCCCTGCACCCTCAAATACTCACAAAACTGACATAACAAGTTTCTGTTTTACCGTATTTTGGGTTTCAGGTTTGGCATTAGTGTTTGTTCTGGGTTTATAACACCATGGGGTGTTTCCTAATCACTAATTACACTCAAGTTCACCAATACAACTTAAGGAAACCCTAACCCTCTCTATAATTTTCCAAACACATCAAAACCTCTCTAAATCACATCCAAATTTTAATAGGGGCTATAGAAACTTAACTAATACACAAACGGTTGAAAGATTACTTCATTTGGCACTCAAGAATCCCCTACAGCGTCAAAATCCCATTTTGCTTGGTCCAAAGTGCTTGTAATGGCCTTGTGCATGATTTTTGTGAAGTGAATGAAGTGTTTTGGTGTATATTTGATGGTGTTTTGTGGGTTGAAGAGGAAGGGAAGATGAAGTGTTTCCATAGGAGTGAGGGAGGAGAGGAAAAGATGAAGGGGATGAAGGATGAATGAAAACAAAATGAGAGCCATGCTTGGTTGAACCCTCACCCTCACCCTCTCTCTTATGCCCATAGCTCTTTACTTTAATATTTTCTTTTCTTTTTCTTTTCTTTTGTTTTCTCTCTCAGTTTGAAAAACCACATCCATGAAATGAAAATGAAGAGAAAGGCATTATAAAATGTAACAAAAGCCATAATGTGACATGGTGAATGTCATGTGCACAAAACTCGCTTAATGTACAATTAGCGATATTTAATCGCGATTTGCCATAAAATGGAATATAATTAATCATAAAAACTTATAATTTGCTTAAATCACATAAACTCCCTCATTTCAGTAATTTCTATAATTTTTCTAAATTTTTCCACTTTATCGGTATATAATTGTACCGCATTATTAAAATATTCATAATAATTATTATTTAATTATAAAAATTCCAAAAAATAATATTTCATTTTCCTGAAATGTTACAAGCACCAACGTCAACGGCAATACTCCACCGCCTACTCTACCACCACCACAAACCGTTGCACCTCCTATCAATGAGCAAACGGTACCGCTCGAGGCTATCAAGAGCGTATTAGAAGGTCAGCAGCAGCAGACTGCTATCCTGATGAACCGCCCCATAGCCAAGGTACTTGGAGTTAAGCAATTTCGGGCACTGCACCCAAAGAACTTCTCGGGTAAGGAAAGCTCTCTTGAGGCAGATGAATTGGCTCAAGCGATCGAGGATGACCTAGCAGCAGCTCAAGTGCCATAGATAGTCCGAGTGAGAGTTGCTAAGTTGCAACTGACCGATAACGCCAGGGTATGGTGGAAGGCTGAAGTGAGCCGTCTCGCACAACCGATAGAATGGAGAACATTCTGAGACCTCTTCGATACCAAGTACATTCTTGAGACTACCCGTTTCGATATGGAACAACAGTTCATCCACTTACAGTAGAGCTCGATGTGGGTCAAGTCAGTGGATTAATATGATGCTGAGTTTACCATTCTCAGCAGGTAAGAGATAATCTCGAATTCAATTTCCTTATCTCACTCACAACACTGCTAACACAAGGTCATAAGAGGTTCGCTGCACATCCTATTTCTACTGATGAAATCCGAGCACGATGATTTAGCAAGGGTTGGACCCCGAAATCCAAGCTGCACTCGCTACAGGGAATTTCCCAACCCATGATCTTGCTTTGAAGGATGCCTGACACTATGAGGTAGTTATGAAGAAGAAGGGGAGGCCGCAGACTTCCGGTGTGAAATGCCCTGTGCAGCAGATCACATGAGGGGCCTCTTCCATGCCAGCTTTTAACAGGCCATCATGGAGGCCAATAGGTTCGTTCGCTAACAGCAGGCCAGACTTTTGCATCTACTGCAAAAGAACAGGGCATCTCGTGAAGAACTTTCATAAGGTGAACAACTTATGCCTGATTTGTGGGTCTTCGACTCACGCTATTGGAGCATGCCCCCAGAACCGAGTACCCAACAACCCTCCAGCTAGACCGGCGATCCATGCTCCTCCTGCCCGGTTAGCCCTACCAGCTCCAGCTCCCCGCACCTAGACTACTCAACCCCAACACCGAGTGTTTAACCAGGCACAGAGGAAAGTGCCGTGGCGCCAGGCATTCACTATGTCGGTCGAAAAGGCCGAAGCTATGGGTCAGGTTATCACCGGTAAATCTCTTCCTTATTCTCTTTCAAGTCCTTTCAATTCATAGTCATCTTATATCTGTTATACCTAAACCTATCCTACACGACTTAGGTACAATCTCAGTATCCTCCCTACTTGCACTCGCGCATTTTAACACTGGGGCATTGTTAGTGTTATATGCCCTAGAGGCCATTATTGTATCATACCGGTTTCTATATTACATATTGGAAGCTTGGGATATAGACGGATATAGTAACGGTCTTGCTCAAAATGGTAGTATGCTACCTGGTTTGTTGTTTCTTTTATCATATCGCTTATACATATTGGTAGAGCCCTTAGGATCTTTGCTTGATTACCAGCGTTGTGATGGCAGTCACTCTAGTTGGGGCTGGGTAGTCTATAAACACATCCTATATAGATCCCTAATCGTAGGATTATCGAGACGGGGCATTGATACTCCAGAGTAGACTAGTGTATACGCTTCTCATCCCAGTAGGGGAGATGGTCTGTCCTACATCCATTAGTACGTCGTACTAGAGATAGTATGCAGGTGCTCATTGGGTTATGAGTACACTAGACATGACTCGTAGGGAACTGCTGGTGGGTATTATACCTATCGTCGGGTAACAGTTCCCAGGTGACATGAGTACAGCTTAGTCCGTCAAGTGTGTTCCCACTGTTCATAGATTACTATCCTACCACGGCTCAAAGGAGTCGTGCAAACAGGTAGTAGTTGGGTGCAGTCCTGAAGCACTTGGAGGCAGTGGTGGTTAGATAGGATTCGTCTCTCCCTGTATTAGGGGTTGATATCACGCTGTGTTTGGAAAGCCATTACACAAAGTCCTTGGCCAAGGCAAGCGAGATTTACTGGTAGGTACTCCAGTAGTTTCTCAGGGGGTTGGGGGCTACACTCCGACACGACTTATTACGCTATTAGGGGTCTGACGATTACCGCCCCCTAGGCCCGATATGTGATACTCTTAGACAAACAGACCAGACTGTATGGAAATTGTCACAGATAGGTTCAGTAGGAGTTCGGATGAGTTTACTCATCGGCCTTCTTATCGACAGATACGTGGGTAGCCGTTACGTGCAGCTAGTACTGCTGACGTATTTGTGGTTAAACCCACTGCCAGCGTAGTATCGAGTCTTTAGAGTCCCACACAGAGAGTTTCCCTACATCGGGCAAAAGATGTAGAAGCCATATGGTTTTACAGCATGGTTTCGATCACATACGTGTACTTGTGCACATATGATGTTCGGGCGGATAATACTATTGGGCTTTGGTTTAAGCCAAATCCTAGTATTATATTGATGGGTTATTTCGTCTCTTTATATTCGTATTTTTTGGAATAAGGATACGGGTATATATAAGCGGATGAGGGGCATTCTTGTAATTTACTCAAGATTGTTTCTAGAAGAAGACACCTCATATTTGTATTAACCATTTAGATTAAATTGCTTATGAGGTGGAGGAAATGAGGTAGAGGTTTGCATTAAGTGAAGCATGGCTACTTGGGGACTCATGGTGGTGACTCACTTAATCACTATTGAAGTATGCTTGATATTTTACAAGCATGCTAAATATTTTGGTGAGATATTTTCTTGCTTGAATTATTGGTATGCTTCATATAGTGATAACTCTTAGCCATCTTCATTATTATCTTTTACTACACTCTCTTTTCCTCAACCTCCCCTTCTTCTTTCTCTAACCCTAAATCTATCATGTGTTAAGAATCCTGGGGTACATAGAGATATACTAATCCATCTACACTCTCTACATCATCTAGGACATCTAGTTTAGCGAACTAGATGCCGTATTTACCTCGAAATTGGGGTTGGAGCTCGGACTATAGACTCTCGGGTGGATCGTCTTTGACTCGAGGAGGCCGACGAGGAGGCATTGATCCAAACAATCCTTGGAGCTTATGACTGTAAGGTTATGCTAGCGCCCCGGCCAGTAATCCGTGGCTAAACGCGGAACAAAAACTTTTAAAATCCGGCGCTAACGGAACCCGATTTCCGGATCGAACCATTAACCCTATACTAATTAACTATAAAGTGTTTATAGAGGTTATACCGATCGATCCGTGTCCTTCGGTCTTCAACCTCTGTCCAAGCTCCTCGCGGCTGCCCCGAACAAGTTCACTCTCCGGTCTCCATCATCGAAGACGATCCGCGTCGAGGATTCTTAATACGGTCTCCTGCTTCAATACCGAAGAAACTCGGGCATCCAGTTTGCTAGCCTAGATGCACAAGATGAAGTAGAGAGAGTGTGTGATCATTTTGTTTCAATACATCCATGGATTCTCAACTCATGAGAGGGTATGGATGGAGGTGAAGAAGAACCATTGGAGTGTGAAGTGTGAGCTCAAGACTTAGCACCAAAAGAAAAAGGTAACTCAAGAAAAAGATGATGCGGCTGCCCTCTTTTTCTTGTGTTGATATTGTGAGATATTTGTGTGTAGCAAGGCAAGAAAATTCCTAGCTCAAAATATCTTCCATGCCTCCACAAATATCTCACAACAACAATAAAATATCAAGCAAGGTCTATGCCACAATAAATGCACCATGCCAAGACTTAACCTCAGACTTTACACCTCAATAATATAAAACATTTAAACAAAACCCTAAATGTTTAACACTAGAAAAAGAAATGGCATCTTCAAAAGTAATCTTGTAACGGATTACAAGAATACCCCTCATCTGTATATACATACCTGCATCCGTATTCCGACTGAATACAAATACAACGAGACGAAAATAATCCAACAATATAATACTAGGATCCGGCTTAGACCAAAGCCCACTAGTATTATCTGTCCGATCATGATCCGTGCACATGTGCACGACTATGATCGAACCCTGCAATAAAACCATACGGCCTCTACAATGTTTCGCCTGAACCAGGGAAACCCTCTGTGTGGGACTCTAAAGACTCGTCAATACGCTGGCAGTGGGTTTAACCACTAGCACGTCAGTGGCACTAGCTGTACGTAACGGCTGCCCAGGTATTGAGCGAAAGGGAGGCCGACGAGCAAACTAATCCTGAAACCCTACTGAGCCTGACAGTGACAATATCCGTACAGTCCGGTCCGTTCGTCTATGAGTATCACATATCGAGTCTAGGGGGTGGATAAAGTCAGAACCTTAATAACGCGACATTTAGTGTCGGTATGAAGCATATCACCAACTGAGAAACTACTGATCCGAAACAGTAATTGTCGTCTACCGCGGCCGAGGATTTCTGGTGATGGCCACCCATGCACTCCGCGACATCAAACACCAATACCGGGAAAGACGAATCCTCTGACGATCCGCTTACTGCCTCCATATGGCTCGGGACTGTACCCAACTAAAACCTGTTTGCATGCTCCTTTGAGCCATGGTAGGGTAGTAATCAAAGCACAGTGGGAACTCACACGAGAAAAATGACGATCTCAGGTCAATAGACTAACCTGTACACATGTCACCTGGGAACTGCTATCTGACATAGGTATAATAACAACAAGCATGTTCCCGGCGAGTCCGTCCGGTGTACTCATAACCCAATGAGCACCTTTATACATCTTAGGTGAACCAACTAACACCAATGGCTTGTGAGACCGGCCACCACCCCTCATCGGGGTCTCGATCCGTATACACTAGTCTACTCTTAGAGTATCGATGCCCAGTCTCGAAACTCCCACGACTAGGTACACTTTAAGGATGTGCTTATAGACCACCCAACACTCATGTATATGATCGCCATCATACTGCTGGTAGTCAAGAAAAAATCCTATAGGTTCTATCAACATGTAATAGTGATCGGTAATGTCACCTGAAGCATGTACACGATGATAAAGTCAAACCAGATAGCATACTATCATCTCGAGTAAGACTGTTCTACCAGTATAGATCCTCCCTCAATCATTGCAATCACATGCCTGTGATCCGATAATTAACTTGAGGGCACTATAGCCAACAATCTCCCACTTGCACTTAAGGCTAATTATTGCGGTGTCGCATACTCACAGTCCGTGTGATACCGAACACCCAACTTCTCTACTAATCAGTTTCATAAAGCTCGTTTGTAAAACTCTTGCGTTCGAGAAATAGCCTCAGTGAGTGAATCCGCTCCATTGTTTCTTTCTATGTCTCTCTTTATCTCAAGTTCGCGGAGAAAGCCATCCTCGAAATGAGCAATATCTGTCTTAGAATATGTCTGGATATCTGATGTGACCTAGTTCACAAATGAATTCCAAATCCAGTAAACTTCTTAGACTGTATCGTCAACTGAATTTAATCAGTATCCTGTGCCATGCCTCTCTCAGTATCCGCTTAGACCACATGTCCAAACTACTGCCCCTCAAAAGAGGGAAAACTATAACTCTGACAGTCACTCTGTCATCCAGGTCACCTTGGAAGCCCGGAATGATAACCGTCTCCCGAAGGAGGCTGCCCTTACCAAATCCCTAGAACATCTACTTATGTTCATAAACTGCTTCCGAACGTTTCTCCAGGATTGGATTAATATATCAATTTATTGCATCTAGAGCAAAAACAACATCTGGTGTGCTACTTGACATCTCATGATTGACTCAATTGCCGAAGCAAATGATATGCCAATCATGCATATCCCTCTCCCCTTTAGTCTGTAAGACACCTTTAGAGAGGGTGACTCCATCACCTACAGGTACACCACCATGCCAATAGTCGTCCATTCTAAAACACCTTTAGAATACGGTCTTAGTATCCAGATTGGGAAACTACCCAAATCTAGGTCTAAAGCCATAGATCTAGTAACCAAAATGCTTGATATAATATCCAAATCCTATATTGAGAAACCACTATGTGATAACCACAGTATAGCCGATTGTAGTATAGGAATTTCACTTCCTAAAAGTGCATGTCATCCAAATACCAGGACATACCACCCTACTACCTTCTTAACAGATCCATCTCCTATTATGATGAAGTCAAAGCCTATGATTGTCACATAAAAAATAGATGATCTATCTCCGCTATACCTGTTTTAGTCTATAAATAGACATAAGCTACTAGTCCACTATACTTCCGCTGCTCCCACTGACTACAACAACCTTCTGGCGAAGTCATATACACGCGCACTTCTAAAGCTAGTTTAGAATGGCGCTATACTCATCCCCATGCCGGTTATCATAGTCTAGAACAGCAGTAATGGAAGGTCTGGATAAACAAGAACTTCCCTGTCACCGTCTTTGAGGATATCGAAGTACCTCTCAGGCGCCTGAGGTTACCCACCATTTCTGCGGAGTGGCTAATGGAATGTTAATCCTGATTGAATCTTTAGATCCTATTAAATTTTCAGTAATCGTTTGCGGTTCCGGAATCACTTCCAGTTCTACCATACTCCTACTACTGTTTTCTGAAAAAGTCCATTTTACTAAAACTGTGGCGAGTCAAGAATAATATCACTATTGATCTTCCAGATGTTAGAAAGTTAACCCTCGTCATAGCCCGAGTTAACCCATAAACTGCCATTACAGAAACGTGCCTTGAGTTATTCAGAGTATGGTTTTAAGCATAAGCCGAACAACTCAATATACCTTAACATCGTTAAGATATGAACCATTCTATATACAATATAGAAACATAGGCACTGATTTAATTGGAACCAGATTCAAATCATACTGCTGTCTCCAGTGCATGTCATCTAAATGGAAAGAGGTCAATCATCATTACTCAACTCAGGAGTGCATCCGGATATGAGTAACCTGAAAGAGAAACAAGTTCTCAATACCATTACTATCAACCGAATACAAAACACAAGTATCTACATCTTTGATCACCTTGAAGAATCCTGATACTTATAGCACATGGTTCTCTACTTTATTCTTGTACCTATTCAAAACTTGGACCTTGTATTTCTACAAAACACTTGTCTAAAACTGGAGAAGTTACAAGTAAACAGAATATAGTACGAGTACTAACCCCTCTGTCCAAATGGACACTGGACAATATACAATACTTTGTATCAGTCCCCTGATTTTAATAACTCATACCCTGTGCATCGTAGATTGAAAACTGTACTATGGTTAAGAAGAAATACACCACTGTTTAATGCTCTTTACCTAACCATCAACTGATATAGGTAAATGTCATGGACATAATTTCAAAATGTTATATCTCACTTTATAAAATAAATGTACAGATATATCAGTTTGAAATTGGTGCATAACAATGGATATTCAAAACCAAATATTTGCCGTCAGGAAAAACCTCAGGTGATTTCCTCAAATATCACCAATTACAACGAATTCCGATATAAAAAGGATGTAATCACCTAATTCCCAATAACTTACTTCCACTCATCATCTGTAAAACCATATAGATGTGAGAATCAAGTCTGGTAAATACAAACCCTGGAGCAAGAATCTAATTTGGAATCAATTTTCATTTAACAACGGACAGTGAAACTGAAATATGAAAATGTTTCGAAGGGGTAGTCGGGTATTCCTAGTAATGCCTCTTTCTTTATCCAGATTCATGACTGTAACCGTATATTTCTTTCCCATCTCTCCAAATCCCTTTATTTGTCTTTACTCATTACCTTCTATACACCATCCTCAGGCTAAATGGTTTTCTTCCTTCCCTACCGTTCGACACAAGCCTATGGTTTGGAAGAAGATTATCCAATATGCATAATAGGTGTACTCTTCTTATCCTAGGAGTACTCGTAACTTGGGAGAAGGTAAAGATAAAAGACAACTGAATAAACCTTATTCTATTTCTCTTGAGCAAGAATCCATCCTCGAATTGGAACAAGTTCCTTCGAATTCGTATGTAACTATACGACGGATTATCCAATAACTGTGGATCTTCATAGTGATACGAGGTGTTATGGAGAAATTCAAAGGTGAAGTAGGAGTGGCGATGAAATACGTGGTTTGGTCGTGAATGATAGCAGTTGCAATTTACTTTGCTCTCTTTCTAATCCTTTTATTTGTCTTTACTTATTACCTTCTGTACTCCACATTTAGGCTAATTGGTTTTCTTCCTTCCCCACCTTTCGGCACCTGCCTACGGTTTAGAAGAAGACTATCCAATAAGCGTAATATGTGTACCCTTTTCTAATTCTAGGAGCCCTCACAATCTGAGAGAAGGTAAAAGGAAAAGACAACTGAATAGTCCTATTCATTTTCTCCAGAACCGGAAACCATCCTCGAATCTGAAACAAGTTTCTTCGAGTTCGTATGTAACTATACGATGGTCATATCCAATAAATGTGGATCTTCGTAGTGATACGGAATGTTTCGGAGAAAAGCAAAGGGTAAAAGTAGGTGTGGCAAAGATATATGCAACACTGACAATTCAGAAACCAATGTGTTTTAAGAAGGTTCGGTTAACTGGGTTACTGAGTTATAGTGTAGGGTCGGGCCATGGTCGCTGCTAAAGAGAGAGAGAAATGAAACACTCAGCGTGCATTCTAACCTAGATCAGAATGGTCAATCACTTTATCTAATCAGGATGTCTCCTACTGTATCCTCAAATTCATCTCCAAACCTAAAAGAAGAATTAGTCGAGATCATCTAAAATCACCCAAGGAGTAAACCAACTCATTAGTGGGTATCGGGATCCAACTATCATCGCATGATAACCTGATGGAATCCACTCAAGTTATCATACTCCAGAAGGTATGTGCATGCCTGGTAAGCTTCAATTTCTTTAGAAACTTCCGATGTGATTTTACCACCATGCTCTTTTGACCTTGACGAAGGCCAACATATCCTAAGTCACATGTCAAGTTCTACCCGTCATTGTCCAGGTTAATTTGAACCTACCAGTACATACCCTTAACAAAGGCCAAAATAGTAGTACGACTGTCACGATCCAAAATGGCACGTGACTGGCACTTGAATCATATGAAGTCTATAGGACCCCATCTAATTCAAGTAGGCCAAAAATCCCAAAATTCTAAACCATTTTAAAGAAAAAGTGAAGAAAAATTATCTTTAAAGCAAGTGGTTTTAATAACATAAGCCAAATATGCATTTTTAAAATCCCAAGTCTTTTCTGAAAATTTCGGCAGAGTTTCCTTTGTAAATACTGGCCCCAAAAGGGTACAACATGCATAATATGAATAAAGACATCCGCAAGAGGGGGCTAGCTCTTCGTCAATTGATGGTCACAACCATGCAAGCAATATACTATACAACGCCAAGGGCGAGGATCAAAACTCAAAAGGAAACTCAAAATCAACATGAAAACCATAATAATACAAGCGCGGCTCTAAGGTCGAAATAATAAACAACTTTTCTTCTAAGGTTATAAAATATACAAGTCTGGTTGATGGAGTTTACAAGATACAACTGAAATAAAATAGAGTACAATGGCGGCCACGATGCGAGTGGACCCACTTACTAAAGCAATCACCCGGAATGAAGCAGTGTGCCAGCAAAGCCGTAACGAAACCTGTACAGCAAAACCTGCAAGAAACTGTGGCACAACGGGGGTGAGTTGCCAACTCTTGAGTAGAAAACATCACCGAGCAGAAATCATATGTATGATTCAATCCTAGGTCAATACGATCATAATATAAATCCTCAATGATAATATAGCCTGAAGTATAAAATAAAGGCAAGGGTAAACATCTATGCATAAGTGTAATCCCATGTACACGTGTCAGTGCCTTAGGTAGCAATATATCGTAAATATGAGGTATGAATGCGATATAATGAAAACAGAATACGTCATGAATGAGAAAGCTGTTTTCTTAGTATAGTGAGATTTATGTATAAACATTAAAGTATCATCAGAAAATCAGTGTCAAACATCGACACAAAATATATGTCTCAATATCCAAAGATCTTAATATCTCAGGCTCCGGCTATCCGGACTGGCCTGTATCATCAAATCTGAATATCTCAGGCTCCGGCTATCCAGACCGTCCTTTATCATAAATCTTAAAAAAATCACCGGTCAGCAATGTTCCCCTATCACAGGCTCAAACGCCATCCTCTGCGATCTTCTCGCCCGGGGGTACCGCACCGGGTCTACCATGCACCCACAGACGGTTCATCTCCTCCTCGAATCGGGTGTATGATATCGCTTAAGAGCCGAGAAAACTCATGGTGGACATATCACAATCATAACATGAGAAAACCACACTTTTATCCTTTAAAATGATAAATGAGTTTATTAAATCTTGCGGTTTCTCCAAATCCAGAAATCTTATGGAAAATCCGAAATCCAAAATAAAAAGTCAATAAATAAACAATGAATTCTAAAATATTGGGCTCCGGCAATCCGGACTGGCCCTGAAAATAATGCATGAAAATGAACGTATAATTATGCATGACAATCACAGATATAAATGCAATGTGTAGGTTATCACAATAATAATATATCGGAACTATCAGCTAACAAGCGATATAAATGAATTGATATTCACAACAGTGTACGTGGCACGGCAATTACCGATGATGATGTGTGTGAGCCGACAAGTAGGTGTACGTGAAACATACGTATCATCGGTAATGGTGTTGGTGTCCTGACAGCATAATTTCAATAATAGTATATGAAACCACAATATAAGCATGCAATACGATGCGAACATCAAGAATATGCGAGAGCTGAATAATAAACACAACAATAAATAATCTACATTAATTTATATGGGTCATACAGTTTGCCGTTTGAAATAACATGAATCGTGGTGTTTAGAAAATAGGGCTACGGTGTCTTTAAGAAAAGGTACTACCTCTGAAATATCCGTAGAATCCCTGGCCTGTCTTTAAAATACTCACGATTCGTTAAAATTGAAATAGGTATGACCCGAGTCTAGTCTAATATCTACAGGTAAATTACTGTACTAAACTAACAGACCGATCGAAAGGGTAAGGAAAACCACCTAAATCTGAGTCGATCTATATATATATATATAATAGTCGGTGATCTCGCCTCAATAGTATCGCGTACGATACAATATATATATATATATATATATATATCATTTGACATCCTCGAGTCAAGTGTGCGGATCTATCATCAATATAGCTCGTACGGTAAATCCATCGTACGGCATCCCAAATCTAGGTATGGGTCAATATCACATTTATCTCATTATTCATCTGGTATGCTTATCGTCACATATCGTGAACTGGGAGTACCGATCTAAGTTTAGTACAATACTGATACCATATATATATATATATATATATATATATGCGTGTGTATGAACACATTGCCTAAGGATCCGCTATAATAACATGTCGTATCCCAATATGCGAACCAAATCACATCACCGATCTCATGGCATCATGCCCAATCCCATCGACTCATCTCCAAATACCATATACTATCCTCATCATTCATGTAAATGTATACGTGTATATATATATATATACATAGTCCCATACTTATGTGTATTTATATATACATATTTATCCCCATACACGCACAAGTAATAAAATGTATGCAAGTGTGTATGTATGCGTGTATGCAAATCATTAATCTAGGGTTCGCGTCTAAAACTAACTATCGACACTATCATCGAATTACACTAAAATTTATCCACGTACTCCTAAAGTCTAATTAGATAATCATCAAGTCTCATAATAAACATAATATATATATATATATGTATACGTATTCGTATACTACACTATGAACTGCGGGGGTGCTATACGCCATCCACCCAACTTCCCCCGTAGATATATCTACTCACTTCGATCATTGCTTGTCGATGCCGATGTCGCCCCGTGCTTGCTTGACATTTCGAAGTCCACATGGGGGTACCTACAACCAATACACAATCGCAAATGCGTATTAAAATCAAGTCGGAAAACCAAAACGGCACATGTTTCGCTCATAGGTTAAAACCTATAGCCCCGCATGCAAAACACGACCAATAACCCTAGTCGTTGACGTTCAAACGCCACATGACGGAATACAATATCAAATACCAAATCCTAAATTAAAACGAAGTCGCCAAAAAATGCAGCAACTCAAGAAAATGGTCCCAGATTTTACCCTAGATCAAATTAGCCAATTTTACATATATGGAGGATCTAGTTTACTGGAGATAAGTCCCTGGAACAGACACGAACAAAATCCCCACTACCCCGGCTGCAATTTGTGGCCAGAGTGAATAAATCTTCGGCCTGTATGTGGTGGTTGGGTCTCAGGTCTCTGTGGTAGCTTCTTAGGTGCCTGCATGTATCACTGTGTTTGCAAAATAAATCCTAGGGTCCCCGGGTGATAGCAGATCTCCAATAACATCACAAATTTACACAATTTCCCGATATCGGGGTTTCAATGTTTTGGGGTTTGGCGTTAGTCTCCGGTTTCATTCAATATACTATCATTAAAGGGGGTTTGAGGTTACTACTAACACAATTACACTAACTCAATTCAAGAATTCCTTAAAACCCTAACTTGAAATCTTCAAACCCCACTAAACATCACTTAATCACTTCCAAACTTACATAGGTGCTCAAGTGAGTGAAATACAATGCTAATGGTAATGGAATTACCTCATTTGGCAACTCAAGAAATTTCTTGAGTTGCCCCAAGTGTCCAAAATCCATCCTTTCTTGGTCCGAAGTGCTTGTGAAGAGCTTGTGCATTTTTTTTATTGAAGTAGGGATGATGTTTTGGGTTGTTTTTGGTGGTGTTGTGAGAAGGTAGAGGGGAGAGGGAGAGAGTGCAGCAGCCATAGGAGAGGGAGAATAGGAAAAGATGAAATATAATTAAGGGGGAAACAATGGGAGCTTGGTCAAAGACCCCTCACCTCTCTCTCTCATAACCTTACCCAATATTTTATCATTTTCCTTTTCTTTTCTTTTCTTTTCTTTCCATTCTCATTTAAACACAAACAATGCATGAAAGATGAGAAAAACCATGATAAAAATGTAACAAGTGTTAAAATGTGACATGGTGCATGTCATGTGCACAAAACCGGATTAATGCAACATTAGCGATATTTAATCGCGATTAGTATTAAAATAGTGTATAATTAATTATCAAAATTGTAATTTGTATAAATCATAAAAAACACCCTCATTTACGTAATTTCTACAATTTTCCAAATATTTTCCATTTTATCAGTATTTAATTATACCGCATCATTAAAATATTCATGATATTTATTATTTAATTATACAAATTCCCAAAAATAATATTTTATATTTCTGAAATGTTACAGTCTCCCCCCTTAAAGAAATTCGGTCCCCGAGTTTAAATTTAAACCCCCCAAATACTAAAACATTTCAGTAAAAAGATCAAGTCGTCGGGGTTCCGAAATCATAAATACATAAAACGCATCGTAGCGCAATGCATGGGCATGAAAACGAATATATAAATCAGAATCAAAACTCCGTCAACCATCCCGCAATCATCGACGTGATGGTGAAGACACCAATATCAAAATCCAATACGAAAACTAACATGATATACCTCGAACTATACATGTAAACATCATTAAAACATCTGGAAGCAATGCATGCCAAACTGTTTCATGTCGCTGTGCGATGTGCGTATCACTGCACAGTGGCGGACGTCTATTATAAGAAAATAACTATATGTATATATATCATTTATTTAGCATACACATCCCGCCGTTTTGAAAATAATTTAGAACGGTTTTCTTTGTTAAATGTCTCGTGTCATCTCGGACACGTAGGTAAATACTGAGACTATAGCTCCTTTTTCGAAATCCCTTCAATAACTATCAATGCATGCAAAAATATATTCAGGTACTGTCCTCGGACTAGTCCTGCTCAGCTACTATATCAAATAGTAAATATCATAAAACATGCTGCTCAAGGGAAAATCAATCCCAAAATATATATAAAATGTCGCGTGCGTCTGGTGGGCATGGAAATCGAAATCCATGAATGTGCCATACATGTGCACAGAACAAAATCTAAGTGCAACGAATGTTCACGAAACACCTGTCAAAGGCAACGGATGTGCCTGACAGCAATATTAGCTGCATCTGATATGCACGAAGAATCTCGATTTAGTGCATCTGGCGTGCACCAAAATCGCATCATGCGCCCAAGTATGCACAAGAATCCAAGTCAAGTGCACAAGGTTCATGAAAACAAATATCGAATATCACAATCGAAATCGACAATATACAATATATTTCAATCCAAATCCAAATCAGATATACCATAGTATATAATCTCACAATCATGTGCATCAGTGTGCACAAATCGAAAATACTAAAAGTGCATGAAAACTATGCCGAAAGCACAAGTCAAATCACATGCATACCATAGGTATGAAATCAAAATCAGCATCTCGAATAACATCAAATCGAAGTCAAGTGCAACTGTGGTGCACAAAATCTTAATCATGCAAATAAATTGTCCAAAATACCGAAATCAATGGTGGCAGAAACAGTCCCGCTCTAGCACATCCTGTAAGAATTTCTGGCCAACTGTCGTGGTCACTCATAACATGTCTCGTCGACGGTGTCGAACTCTGGCCTACTGGGTGTGCGTAATATGACCGATCCTGGGTCCAAGTCTTCTCGTATGGTATTCCAGACAGATGTTGTCGAAGTCTCCTCCAATATCGTTTATACCGAACTGCCCGGAAGTTATCATCTTTTACTAAATCTATTTCTTGTTCTGGAATGGCTGCATACTCATCGCGACTCCTTCTGGAAGATATATCCATGTGGAACGCCTCTGCATGCGTATCACAACTCTAGTGTCAGTGGAGTGGAACGTCATCTCATCAAGATCTCGTACGAACCACATACTCCACTTTTCTCTAATGTCGACTGATTCGTACTCGTCTCTTCGTGGCTGCATGGACTGCGCTCCAACGGCTATACTCGTATCTGGAGTCTCCCAAGCAATGTATCCCATCATATGATATCCGAATGATGTCGAACTTTTCGATCGATTCGTCAAAGTCTCATAATCTCCCAAAAGCTCAACATCTTGAGTACAGTTTAATAGTATTCCAGTACATGCCACAGTACCTATGGACCAACCGTAGAAGGGCAAACCCAAGCCTAATCAATGGCACCGCTGAACTGCTGCAAACCCTAAGGTTTCCAAGCGTTCTCATGGTCATTATATCGAGTTAGGGTTTCATTCTTCAAGAGTGTCCACGGAATTACTTGCATGTTTCTCCGAATACTTTAAACTTGGAAAAATGGGTTTCTAACATTCGATCGTCTTCTATCGACTCTTAACGTACCTGCGTGAAGTCGTCTCTAACTGGAACCAATCAATCTGATAACCTCGCATCGGGGTAGTGTCACGACCCGAAATATTAGCTCGTGACCAGCACTTAAATCACGCAACGTCTAAAGGCGTAACGTAATTCAAGTAAGCTGAAACCCAGAAATCTAAACCTTTTAAAGAAATATAAGAAGTGCAGTTTTGAAACAAGGTATAATGAAGAAAAATGTTTTCTTACATGCATAGAAAAAGGGAACATGAAAATGCTAGTTTATCTAACTATTGTAAAACATGTTCGTCTTTTAAAAAAATTGGGCAGCACCACCATTGTATATTTTGATCCAAAACTATAAATACAAGATAATATAAAAGGCATCCCCAAGCGGGATCTAGCTCTTCGACAAACGGCGGATTCGCAACAACGCAAGTAATAAAACAAGTATACGATGCCCAACGGCGAAGATCCACATGAAAGTTAATGAATAAAGCAAGACATCAACCCAAAAAGTGAATATAAAACCCATCGCACTACAAGTCCCACTGAGTCTTACTTTATATACAAATACTGGTTTTGATTGATGGAGTTGACTAGATACAAATGAATAATAAATACAATAGTGGCATGATCCGATATGTACCATCTACCAAAGGAAATGACCTAAAAGCAAGCTATGCGCCAACGATGCCGCTATCGATCCATCCGGTCAACCTGCAATAACTGTGGTACAACGGGGGTGCGTTGCCAACTCGTGAGTAGAAAACATTAACGGGTAGAAATCGAATAAAATAACGATTTCCTAGGTCAACTATATCATGAAGGTAATACTATGATAATTAGGGTGACCGTATGTAAATGTGTACCAACAATATAAATAAATGCCAGTATGCAAGTGGATATTATCCAATAATGTAATCAATGCCAGTATGCATGTGGATATCAACCAGTAATGTAATCAATGCCAGTATGCATGTTGATCTCGTCCACTCGAAACATCGTAATAGCATATGCATGTAAAGATATGAGGATATCAAGAATCTGTGTGTCCATCAATAACACACCAAAACATGTAACCTGAGTGTCCGACACCGACACTCGAAATATAATGAAACCTGTGTCCATCATCGACAAGTAAATCCTCATATCTCAGGCTCCGGATATCCGGACTGGCCTGCATCCATCTCATGACTCCGGTCGGTATCCTCCGGATAACTGCCAGGTCTAAATACTATCACCGATAGGCTGTGGTCCCACTGCTGGGCTCAACACCATCATCTACAACCTTCTCGCCTCGGGGTACCATACCGGGTCCACCATACACCCGCAGATGGTTCCTCTTCCTCCTCGAATCGGGTGAAACATGTCAATCTCAAAACCGAGAAAACATATGGTGGACGCACTGAAATATCATATCAAGAGAAAACGGGTTTTTAAAACAATACATACTTTCCTTTGAAATAACCACGGTTCTCAAATCCAGAAATCACATGAAAACAGCACATCTCAATACTTAAAATCGTAAAGCATGATGTATGTGACATATAACAGAATGTAAGCATATTAGTAATTCATGCAACATGGAACAGTAATATGCATATATTAAGGGAAAACCGCTCTTTAAAATGAATCCTGTTTTAAAATAAATCCTGTGGTTCCCAATTTCTCCAAGGTCATATCCAACAATGTAAAAAGGTGTATTTGTAACTATAGCAAGTAATTATGCAAGGAGTCATATTATGATGCAGTAATTCTACTGTGTAATGACATGGCAATTATCGATGAAGAAGTGTGTGAGCCAGCAAATCTGTGTAAGTGTGACATACACATCATCGATAATGGTGCAGGTGTACTAGCATATGTATATGCAATGCAATGAGAATAACATGAATATAGCATAAGGTAAATAATCAGCTAAATGCGATAAGGTATACGTATCTAACATGATGGAGTCGGTGAATCTATCAATCGGCATCCTCTAGTCAAGAGTATGGATCAATCATCTATTAAACTCGTCACGTACGGTAAATTATTGTACGACGTCATTAATCAATTTGGGATCCTAATAACCTATAAGACAAAGAGGGTACATACCTAACGTCTCGTCCTGCATAACTCTCAAGATTCACAACATTATACACACACACACACACACACACATACACACACATACCTATCTCTCAGGTCCCATCCGTATCAATCTCAGATCATGGGACCGGGAAAGGTATCAATTATCACATAACGACTTGTATCTGTATACCAAAATATCATCAAGTTATCATATCACATCGTGTTTTCCTTTCATCACATCGAGTCAAATTTTATATATACATTCCACTTTATTAAACTAGTTTCATGTTACGCTAAACTCAAAGTTTATACTAGAGTAATACCTATCAATAAGTCATAATTCGCTTCCTCATATCTCAATATATATATATATATATATATATATTCAATTACTAATATTATCACTAACTATCTTTTAAACTATATCCTAAGTTTCCTAATCTAGGTTTCTACGACTGTATCCTATATATCGGTTTCCATTTAATATTTACGGCGGTGCTATACGCCATCCACATGACTTCCCCAGTAGAGATAGATCTACTCACCGTGATTCTTACTTGCCGAAGTCCATGACTCTATGCTCCATCATATCGTAATCCACATGAAGGTGCCTACAATATCCACACATATCGCAACAGCATTAAAATCGAGTTTGGAAAACCAATACGACACATGGTGCGCTCATAGGTTCGAACCTATAGCCTACGCGTACAAAACAATCAAACAACCCTTGTTTTTGACGTACAAACGCCCAACAACCAAAAATAAATCCAAACAACAAAACCCAAGTTTACAAAATATGGGAAACATAACCAAAAGCACCCTAATGTTCTCTCAGATTTCACCCTAGGCCAAATTAGGGAATTTTGCATATAGGGTTGCTCTAGATATTACCTAAGGGACTCACCAACCAAATTTCATCAAATTTCACCAAAATGTGGCCGGAATTTGCGGACACAATGAATAAATCTACGGCCAGAATATGAAGGTAAGGGCTCAGGTTTCAGGGGATGATTCATGGTTGCCTGTACGTCTCATGGTCAAGGAAACTTTATTTACAAAGGCCCCGGGTCATCCCAGATCTCTAAATACCATCACTAAATCCATAAAAACCCGATATAGACAAATCTAAAGTTCATATTTTGTGGTTTGGTCACTGGTCCAGATCAAGAATCGATCTCTAGGGTCTTGTAAACAGTCACTAGGCATCACCCAACACAACTCAAACCCTAACCCTTCTCTTGGAATTTTGAAGTTCACAAATCCACACCTTAACCTAATTCTAACTAATTAGAATGCTAGGAAAACATAAACTAAATCAAGTGAAGGGAATTTTACCTCAATTGGGCAACTTAAGAAAAACACTAGCTGCCCCAAGTCATCAAAATCCGTCTTTTCTTGGTCCAAAGTCTAGAGGATGAAGAGGGGATCAATTTTAATCAAAGGGGTTTAGGGTTTGGATGATGGATTTGAGATGAATTCATAGGGTGAAGGTGGAGGGAAGCTTGAGGAAGAAGGTGATGAGAAAAAAGTGAAACAAATGGGGGGATGAGGATATAATGTATCCATCTCTCTCCCACTCTCTTATTCTCACCCTCTCTCTCTCTCTTATACCCTTTCTCATTTTCTTTTCTTTCTATTATTAAAACCAAAACACATAATACCCTAAAACAACACAAGGAAACAACATGTAACCCAAACGTAACATGACATGGTGCACTAGACATGGAAAACTGTAGAAACACGGATTTGGCCTAATCGCGATTAGCAGTGCACTAATCGGGTTTTATCCAAATTGCATTTGATAAACTTTTAAAAATGCCAAATCCGATAAATATATTTTTAAATAAATAAATCGTTTTAATCTTCAATTATTGGCATATATTTATACCATTTTACGAAAACCCTAATTTCGCAAGTCGAGTAGTTTTCGTGAAATATATTATTTTAATATTAAATTCCAAAAATATTATTTTATATTTTCTGAAATGTTACAATCTTCCCCCTTAAAGGAATTCGTTTCCCGAATTTAAATTTAAACCCCCTAATACTAAAACATTTCAATAATCAACTCAAATCGACGGGGCTCCGAAATCATGGAAGATATAGAAAAGTCCTAGCGAATCGCGTGCGCCTGAAAACGAATATAAAACTCAAAAATCGAACTCCGTCAAGCGTCACGCAAATCATCAGATTTGCACGTATATCATCGGAGTTACGGTGGAGGTATATATCTCGAAATCCATATCTGAAATCCAATATACATTAGTCAAATAATATAATACATATATAGTACGCATCTTTGGGAAAATCTCAAAACTGAATAAAACACATGAAAAGTCTGTCCTAAATTGCCGTGTGATGCGTAACTCCCGGCACAAGGGGCGGACGCTCATTTGTCAAGTAGTAAATATACTTATATATGTTTTTGCTCAAATTATACGTTCCGCCGTCTTGAAAAATCCCAAGAGGTTTTTCTTTATAAACGTTCGTGCCGCTCGCAGACACATAGGAAATAGTGAGACTATAGCTCCTTTTTGAAAACCTCTTGTTAACTTTTTAGTGCATGCAAAATACTTAGGTACTGTTCTCAGATCAGTCATGTTTGGCTACTACAAAATATAGTGCCCATCATGAAAACAAAGTGCTCAAAAGCAAAGCCAGCCTCAAAATGCGTATCCAACAATCACGTGCATCTGGTGCGCACGGAAATCAAATCCAACACTAGTGCCACAATATGCATAAGGAAAAACTAAGTGCAATGCGTGTGCACAAAAGCATCTGTCTAATGCAATGGGTGTGCACGACATTGATATCTGGGGCATCTATTGTGCACGAAAATCTGAATCGTATGCATCCGGTATGTACAAAATCACATCTCATATCATGCACGAATGAAATCTAAATCAAGTACATTCTGTATGCATGAAACCTAAAACCAAGCGCCTAATATGCGCAAAATCCAAATCAAACATGTCAGGTCCGTAAAAAGCATCTAGTGCAATAGCATGTACAAAAAATATAAGTCTGGTGTAACAAATGTACAAAAATACAAATCTGGTGTATCAAATGCACGAAATACAAACAATACTCCAATGCGTAAAAAGTAACACCGAGTATGCCAAGGTGTATAAAGTCATAAACGTGTGCAACTGCGTGCACAAAACACATATCAATGCACTGCAAGCACAAATAAGCTATACCGAGTGCAAAATCAAATCAAGTGCGTACCACACGCACAAATTCAAATCAACCGTATGAAATCCAGGAAATCATAAACATGTGCAGCCAAGGCACAAAATCAATATCGAGTACAATATATATCCACAAATCATAAACCAACACAACGGTGTATAAAAACATATATCAAGTGCAATAACTATGCACGAAAAAGTAATGACCCAGTAGGTGCAGCAGTGGTGCACGAAATCGACATCATAAAACTCATCATCAAAACTCAAATCCAAGCGATATAAGCGTGATACTCGGGTCAAAATGCAAATCGCAGCAAATGACATTGAGGTATACCTCCTACAATATCGAAAAATATTGGTACGCCCAAAACTGGCAGCGCAAGAATATCCGCTTGCCTCCTGCTCATGGTCTGGCGTCCTCTGTCTCTGGGTCCTCATTTCTCTGTGGATTACCAATCTCACAATCCATCGGCTCATCGGTTAAGTCAGGTGTGCTAACAGAAACGATTCCGCTCTGGCACTTTTATGGTCGTCTCTTGGCCAATTAGTATGACCACTCGTAAAGCAGCACGTCACTGGCGTCATCCTCTGGTCCTCTGAATATACGCCGCACATCTGATCCTGTGTGCAAATATTATTGCAGCAATGTCCTGGAAGGAACCTGCTCAAGGTCTCTTCCGATCTTGCCTCTGCCAAACTATACGGAGGCTGGTACTCTTGCCTAATCTTCTTCTCGCTTTCTGGACATCTGCGTTCTCAGCCTCAGAACTGGTCGTATCTCACGCGTTTTTATACATATCAGATCTCTAATCTCAATGGGGACTAGCAACAGCTCGTTGACATCTCGCACGAACCTCTTGTTCCACTCGTCTTTATTATCGTCTGCTTCGATGTCACGTCATGCTATCTGCGTACTGCAATTGTCTCGGCTACCGTCAATCTGGAGGCTCTCAGACGTACTCGAAATCATGAACTCGGTATCTTCATCACTCTGTAGAAGATCTCTAGCCGAACACGTCCTTAGAAACTCGTCCATACCATCGGAGGAATACTCAATACTCTTCCGTTCTCGATCAACTCACAACACATCTGGGTGAGATCCTCTATCTGAAGCTGGTCAGCTTACTGGTCTCCTATCACATGATATCTGGATGACGTTAAACTTTTCGTTCGATTTTTCAAAGTCCCATAATTCCCCGAAAGCTCAACTCTGAGCACAGTTTAATAATATCTAGTATACGCCACAGTACCTATGGACCAACCATAGGAGGGCAAACGCAAGCCTCACTGATTGCACCGCTAAACTGCCGCAAACCCTAAGGTTCAAAAGCGGTTCCATGGTCATCATATCGAGTTAGGGTTTCATTCTTCTGGAGGGTCCATAGAATTACTTGCATGTTCCTCCGAATACCTTAAACTTAGAAAAATGCGTTTCTGACATTCATTTCGAACTTTTTAACTTTGCCTTGAGAACATGTGAATACCCTTCGTATCTTAACTCAAGATAGACTAGCTATCACCTGTCGTATCTCTGCCTGAAAGCTCCAGCGATCTCAGCTCGTAAGCTCTGGAAGTGACATCTCATCAATCTCAGCAACAGCTGGGTCATCTGTCCACATGGTAGACGACATCAAAATCTCTGAGGTATGCTGTACATCAACAGTCCTCGTACAACTGTAAGCCTCTATCAACTGCCCGATCATACGGTGCAAAACCGGACACTCGCCTCAACAAGAAGTCACAACACCAATACAAAATCAAGACGTTCTCGTGTCACCAGAAAACACGATGGTCAGTCCTCATCAATAACGAGCTCGCCCTGACTGCATCACTAGCAGCAGCTCAATCTGCGCTCAAACCATGGTGACAGAAACCTCAAGCATGTATCGATGAAACCAAATCAATGGAATGAAAGGAATCAACAGATCCCAAAATGGATGCATGATCATAAGGAGGAACGGAATCAATAAGAGTATGATCATGGAAACAAATAGAATCAAAGATGTCAATATATGTACATCTTAAGGTTTCTTAAGTGGAGTATCGTATCATAAATATGCCGCGGAACATACGTACGGTACGTCACTCTACTCAAGCTACCTACTCCATCAATCAGGGTCAGCCTATGTAACGAAAGTTCGGGTCTGATACCCTCCTGCCCAATTCTAAGTTCCGTAAGGTCAAGCCTAGGTTCCGAATATATATAAACGCCCTAGACTCCACATAGTCAAATCTAAACTTGAACAAATGTTAAACCTAGAGCTCTAATACCAACATTGTGACGACCCGAAATATTAGCTCGTGACCAGCACTTAAATCACGCAACGTCTAAAGGCGTAACGTAATCAAAGTAAGCTGAAACCTAGAAATCTAAACCTTTTAAAGAAATAAAAGAGGTGCAGTTTTGAAACAAGGTATAATGAAGAAAAATATTTTCTTACATGCATAGAAAAAGGGAACATGAAAATGCAAGTTTATCTTACTATTACAAAACATGTTCCTCTTTTAAAATCTTTGGGCAACACCCCCTTCTATATTTTGATCCAAAACCACAAATACAAGATAATATAAAAGGCAACCCCAAGCGGGAGCTAGCTCTTCGCCAAACGGCCAATTCACAACCACACAAGTAATAAAACAAGTATACGACGCCCAACGGCGAAGATCCACACGAACGATAATGAATAAAGCAAGAAATCAACCCAAAAAGCGAATATAAAACCCATCGCTCAAATCTCGCACTACAAGTCCCACTAAGTCTTACTTTATATACAAATACTAGTTTTGATTGATGGAGTTTACTAGATACAAATGAATAATAAATGCAATAGTGGCACGATCCGATATGTACCACCTACTAAAGCAAATCACCCAAAAGTAAGCTGTGTACTAACGATGCCGCTACCAATCCATGTGGACAACCTGTAATAACTGTGGCACAACGGGGGTGAGTTGCCAACTCGTGAGTAGAAAACATCAACAGGTAGAAATCGAATAAAATAACGATTTCCTAGGTCAACTATATCATGAAGGTAATACTATGATATCTAGGGTGACCGTATGTAAATGTGTGGCAAAAATATAAATAAATGCCAGTATACAAGTAGATATCATCCAATAATGTAATCAATGCCAGTATGCATGTGGATATCATCCAATAATGTAATCAATGCCAGTATGTATATTGATCTAGTCCACTCGAAACATTGTAATAGCATATGCATGTAAAAATATGAGGATATCAAGAATTTGTGTGTCCATCAATGACACACCAAAACATATAACCTGATTGTCCGACACCGACACTCGAAATATCATGAAACCCGTGTCCAACTTCGACACGTAAATCTCCTCGAATCGGGTGAAACATGTTATCTCAGAACCGAGAAAATACATGGTGGACACACTGAAATATCATATCAAGAGAAACCAGGTTTTTAAAACAATACATAATTTCCTTTGAAATAACCATGGTTCTCAAATCCAGAAATCTCATGAAAACAGCACATCTCAATGCGTAAAATCGTAAAGCATGATGTATGCGACATAACAGAATGTAAGCATATCAGTAATTCATGCAACATGGAACGGTAATATGCATATATTAATAGAAAACCGCTTTTTAAAAAGAATCCTGTTTTAAAATATATCCTGCGGTTCCCAATTTCTCTAAGGTCAAATGTAACAACGTATAAAGGTGTATATGTAACTATAGCAAGTAATTATGCAAGGAGTCATATTATGACGCGGTAATTCTACTGTGTAGTGACATGGCAATTATCGATGAAGAAGTGTGTGAGCCAGCAAATCTGTGTAAGTGTGACATACGTATCATCGATAATGGTGCCGGTGTATTAGCACACAGGTATATGCAATGCAATGAGAATAACATGAATGTAGCATAAGGTAAATAATCAGCTAAATGCGATAAGGTATACGTATCTAACATGACGGAGTTGGTGAATCCATCAATCGGCATCCTTTAGTCAAGGGTATGGATCAATCATCTATTAAACTCATCACGTACGGTAAATCGTCGTACGGCATCATTAATCAATTTGCGATCCTAATAACCTATAAGACAAAGAGGGTACGTACCTAACGCCTTGTATGACATAACTCTCAAAGTTCACAACATTATTCATATATATATATATATAACTATCTCTCAGGTCCTATCCGTATCAATCTCAGATCATGGGACCGGCAAAGGTATCAATTATCACATAACGACTCGTATCCGTATACCAAAATATCATCAAGTTATCATATCACATCGTGTTTTCCTTTAATCACATCGAGTCAAATTTTATATATACATTCCACTTTATTAAACTAGTTTCATGTTCCGGTAAACTCAAAGTTTAATCTATTGTAATACCTATCTATAAGTCGTAATTCACTTCCTCATATCTCAATATATATATTCAATTACTAATATTATCACTAACTATCTTTTAAACTATATCCCTAGCTTCCTAATCTAGGTTTCTACGACTGTATCCTATAGATCAGTTTCCATTTAATATTTGCGGGGGTGCTATACGCTATCCACCCGACTTCCTCCACAGATATAGATCTACTCACCTTGATTCTTACTCACCGTAGTTGATGACACCATGCTCCATCATCTCGGAATCCACACGAAGGTGCCTACAATATCCACACATATCGCAACAGCATTAAAATCGAGTTCGGAAAACCAATACGACACACGGTGCGCTCATAGGCTAGAAACTATAACCTACGCGCGCAAAACAATCAAACAACCCTTGTTGTTGACGTTCAAATTGTAGGGTTCCTAGGCACTCTAGTGAAGTCTCACAAGTGATCAAACATTCACAAATCAAATTTTACGGGTGCCTACAAACCCGACTACGGATCGTTCACTAGATATTTAGGCGAAAACATAAACTAGTTAACAATTTTAACTAAGGGAACGGATATACAACCTTTGTAGATCCGGTCCACCACCTCCACGGCTCCGCAATGAAGTTCCCTCGCTGTCCAA
Source organism: Agapanthus africanus (assembly GCA_030015575.1). Lineage (NCBI taxonomy): Eukaryota > Viridiplantae > Streptophyta > Magnoliopsida > Asparagales > Amaryllidaceae > Agapanthus > Agapanthus africanus. The sequence goes on along the minus strand of CM057337.1, from coordinate 341,882,942 downwards.
ATCATGTCTTGGGCTCTAGCGTCGGCATCATCGAAGAATGGGCGGGCTTGATCGTCGGTTCGATGCCGAAGATGATCTACGTCGAGGCATCGCTAGAACAAGCTCCAACTTCACCAAGTCAGAAAAACTTGTGAAGGAAACACCCTATACTACTAGGCAAGAGGTAGAGGATGAAGAAATAGGAAGTGGGTAAACTTTAGTTTTGGATTTCTCACTAGACTTCATGACTTGCCATTGAAGTAGCAAGCTTTCTTCAATGTTGAAGAAGATGAAGAAAAAGAAGAAGATATGATAACTTGATATTAAAATAGAAAAGAAAATACAATACTTATCATATCTTTGACCATGGTTTAGTGTAGAGACTTAACTTAGGTTAGATGAGTGGTTAGGGTTAGGCATGAGACAAGAATGGTGACTAAAACAATGCTACATGAATCTTCAACTAAAAAAAAAAATAGCCACCATTCATTTCTCATTTTCTTTTTCTTTTGAAATAAATAAAATAAAAAGATAAATGAATTAGATGAAACCCTAATCACTAACTAACCATGGTTTAATACTTTACACAAAACCAAACAAGAATGTATCATCAAACATGATACAATCATGTGCACAAAGAAATATATCACATATACAACTTGCACAATTCAAGTGAGAAAATCCTTTTAAAGTGAACCAATACTAGTTAATGAAAAGTAATATATCAAATATATAATTATACATTAAATCATTAAATCAACACTTGATTCAATGATCCGGTCATGTCGCATATAACCGGCCAGTATCCTATGTATCGGCTTATCGAATCAATCCTTGATTCGATAACTAGGTTATATCGCATATAACCAATCGATACATAGATCGCGAGAATGGAATACGGTATCACATACACGCATTATTCTCGGTCCCGCACATATCTCATATGCGCTCCTATTTCGTTTCGCTTGAGCCAGGAAACCTCTGTGTAGGACTCTAAAGACTCGTCAATACGCCGGCAGCAGATGATGATCATATCAAACACCCACAAGCCGCAAGCGGTCTGCCAAACGTAACGGCCACCCGGGTATTGAGCGATCAGAAGATCGACGAGCAAGCCCGCTCACACTCCTGCGAATCCGACCAGTAACACTACCGTATAGTCCGGTCTGTTCGTCTGATATGTCACATATCTTGCCTAAGGGTGGTAAACGTCAGACCCCAATAGCTCGATAAGTCATGCCGACGTAGGGTCCATAACATTAGTGAAACTACTGATAACTCTTACCAGTATATCACAGCAACCCTGGCCAGGGATTTCCTGTTATGGCCAGTCGAGCATAGCACAACATCAACCCCCAATACCGGGAGAGACGAATCCCCTCCTATCGCTCATTGCCTCCATGTGAATCGAGACTGTACCCAAAAACCACCTGTTTGCACGACTCAGTAGAGCCGTGGTAGGGTGGAAATCAAAGCACAGTGGGAGACACACAAGACTCTATGACGATCTCGGGTCAACAGACTAAGCTGTACCAGTGTCACCAGAGAACTGCCATCTGACGTGAGGTATAATACCATCTGGGAGTTCTCGGCGAGTCCGTTCAGTGTACCCAGTCTCCACTGAGCACCCGCATACCATCTTCGATGTCAAACACTAATGGATATGGGATCATCCATCGCCCATCGCATGGGTCGAGAAGATATGTGCTAGTCTACTCTGGAATATCGATGCCCCGTCTCGATATTCCCACGACTAGGAACAATTCAAGGATGTACTCATGGACTACCCAGGCCCCACTAGTATGATCTACATCATAGTCCTGGAAGTCGAGCACACATCCTATGGGCTTTATCAACATGTAATCAGAGAGACAGAAAGTATACATGTTAAGGTAAAGATCAACCAGATAGCATACTATCATGTCGAGCAAGAAAGTCCTCCCTATATATGTCCTATCATCCACTACAATATAAATCCTATGTATAGTAATGGCCTCTAGGGCATACATATAACTAACAATCTCCCACTTGCACTAGGGCCATCTGTAGCAGTGGTTGTAGTATCTCATACTCAACCATCCCATAAAAGTGTCTCTCTCTGGGAACAGGCCTTTGTGAGTGGATCCGCTGTGTTGTCCTCTGAGTCTACTCTCCAAACCTCGATCCCTTGGAGATCAAGCATCTCCATGATCAGGTGACACTGCCTTAGAATATGTCTGGATCAACTGATGGGACAGACGTTCCTTGGCATAAGCCACAACTCCATTGTCACACAATGGGAGGAACATGGTTCATCTTATGAACCAATATATATCCAAACAGCCTCTTTGGTAGCATCTTAAATAGCGATGTATCAAGCCTTTATCGTCTAGTATGTCACGGTATCTAGCTTGGAACTCTTCCAACATACCGTCCCTTTACTGAGGGTAAAGACAATGCCTGCGACTGACACTCAGTCGTCATTATCACCCTGGAATCCTTCCAGTGATTCTCCCCAGGATCGGTTGATACCGTCTCACTACAACTATTGAGAGTCCTAACATCCAATTAGATCTATCTCATAGATCCAAAATTCAGGATTTAGGAGGTATCACTTTGATCCTATATGGAGAATTATGGTGATAAGCGGAGATTGATCGAGCGTAGCATAGGAAACTCCTTCCCTATCAAGAGTATGTCATCCACGTACTCTACGAGGATCATCACCATACTCCCTACTACCTTTTGTATATACAAGGTTCATCTACCATTTTGATGATGTCAAACTCTTTGACTAATTCATCAAAACAGACGTTCCAACTCCGCGATGCCTGCTTTATCCTATAAAGCATCTTGTACACGTTTCTGCTGCTCCCACTGTTTACGAAGTCCTCTGGCTGTGTACTTACAGACGCTCTCTTCTAAAACATCATTTAGAAATGCTGTCATGACACCCAACCGCCAGATATCGTAGTCATGGTATGTAGCCGTGGCAAGTAGGATCTGGATGGACTTAAGCATAGGTACTTGAAAAGGTTTCATCATTATCCACAGCTGGTCAATGATGCAAACTTTTAACAAGTCTAGCTTTGAAAGTCTCAACTTTTCGATCTACACCAAGTAATCTTCTCAAGATATACTTGCTCCTGATGGGGATTTAACCCTTCAGATATAGCAACCAAAGTCCATACTTTGTTGGTGTAGATGGATTCCATCTCAGATCACTAAGCATCCAGCCATTCTTACAGAGTCCCTACTCTCGATGGCCTGCTCGAAACTAGTTGGGTCATCATCTCGTGATGCAATCCTTGCTCCCACTGTCATCGAGAAAACGAGGTATCTCTCAGGCGGATGAGGAACCCTACTAGATTGGCGGAGAGGCTGAGGTTCGTCGGGAACTATAGAATCTTATGGTTCAGTCAAATCATCAATTGCAGTTTTGTATAGCTGGAACCTTTCCAGTTCTACAGAACTGATCCTGCCTCGATCTTGTCCGGATTTTGCTTTAAACATAGGCCGGACAACCCCAAATCTTAACTCACTTAAGAGATAGGCTCTTCCCATACCATATCTCATATGGAATGGTAGGCAGTGATTTGATTCGAACCTAATTCAATAGGTATGCAGCTTCTCAAGCGCATAACACCCAAAAGGAAATAGGTAACTCAGTAATACTCATCATAGAGCACACGATATCTAATATTGTGTGATTGCTCCGCCCCGATACACCGTTGTGCTGTGGTGTATGCAGAGGAGTAATACTGAGAGAGAATCTCATTTTCCTTTAGAATAGTCCAAGGATTCCATACTCAAGTATTCTCCTCCCTGATCTCATCATAGGACATAATACTTATACCCGGTTATTGGTTCTCTACTTCTAACTTATATTCTGTGAATACCTCAAAAGGTTCGGACTTATGTTTCAACAGGAACATATGACTGAATCTTGAGAGATTATCAGAGAATATAATGAAGTAAAAAGAACCAGTCCTGGCATGTGTAGACAGGAGACCTTACATACATCATCATGTATCAGTCCCAAGAGTTTACTAACTCTTTCTCTGTTTCCAGTAAACAGAGCTGGTGTCGTTATATCTTTGTGACATGACTGGCAAGTTTCACAAGATGTAAATTCAAACTGATTTAAATATGCATCTAAATGTAACTTCAGCTAGTCGGGTCGCATTGATATGACCTAGTCTACAATACCTTAAGAAGAATTCGTTCATTTCTGAACTTTTCCTCTTGTGTGTGTTCTGTATACGAGGAACTGTAGTTTGATTTAGAACGTCAATGCTTTTAGATAACGTGCCTGAACCGATCAACTTTTGATATAGGAAATGTTCAAAACATTATCCATCAATACAAAATTATATCCTTTCTTTACTAATAAAGAGACTGATATGATTTTGTATATCAGGTTCGGTATCTAATAGCATTTGTTCAGAATCAATGTATTCGTAATACAGGGTGACAGTGACCAATAGACTTGGCTGCAACACTTGCCCCGCTTTCTGTCTCATGAAACTTATCACCCGTTCTCAGTCTTTCTACCTTTTTGTAGCCCTATGTAACAGATTACATATCTGGGATCCTGATCCGGTATCATATACCCAGGATGCAGAGGATACTGAGAAACAGTTCTTTGTAATGAACACACCCGAAGGAGATGCATCATATGCACTTTCTTCGTTTGGGCGGCATAGGAAATCTGGTATTCCCCTATTTCCTGCTCGGTCTTATAACAATTATAAGTTGGAGCGGGACCAACGTTCCCCAGCTCAGTATAACAAGCGGGTTCGGTCAATACATCCATTTTATTATCTTGATTAAGGCGTGATATGGTCGCTACCAGGAGAGAGAGAAGAAAAACACTCTGCGTGCGCTCTTGCAAGATTAGATTGGTTATATATTTTATCTAATCAGGATGGCTCCCACTGTTTTTATCAAATCTTCCTTCAAACCCTAAAAGGAAAGACTAGCCGGGATTAGTTACACTCTACAAGTTCGCCAATCTTTCAGCCAGGCCAGTGTCGGTACTTTGAGGGAGGTTCCCCGTGCTTTCGCACGGACCTAATTACAGTAAACCTTGTTTTCCCAGAGGCGTAACCCCGTTGACACCTTTCTAGACACCTACTTGATCGGCTAATTGTAAAGTGCAAAACTCTCCCAGGAGTAACAATTACTCGCAGTGGGTATCGGGATCCAACTATCATATAGAAGGTATGCAATCTCATTGCAAATTTCAACACTTGAAACTCCCGATAAAGGTTTTTACCCCTAGCACCTATGACCTTAACTATGGTCAACAAATCATAAGTACTAGTCAAGTTCTACCCGTCATTTCATGATTAATTAGACCCACCCACATGACCCTTAACTAAGGTCAACAAAGTCACGCGACTGTCCTAACTAATCGCATCATATGCGGTGTAGGAAGACATCACTTAGCTACCGTACACTGTGCCTTGACTATGGTCAACAAACACAGCACGAATACTAAGTACTCTACTTCCTAAAATGACGGAGGGTTGCGGCTGGTTTTTGTGAAAACCTTTAACGCTTTGAACTTGATCTCGTTGCGGAATCAAATGGTTTTTAAATGGAATGTTTTTGAGGCTTTTATAGTTTTGCTAAAGGGGTCACTCCCGGTGAAGGGATCGTCGGCCCTTTCCTCGTCGAATGTGGTGCGGGATATATCATATATATCGCTGTGCAAAGCAGAAACTATAGAAGCGATCAAAAGACAAACCGAGGGTTGTAGCATCTGCCAGTTATTGCTAAAGGAGTCACTCCCGGTGAAGGGATCTCGGTCCTTTCCTTATCGAATAAGGTGCAGGATGTTCTATAATGAACACCGCGATGCAAAGCAAGAACTGTAGCTACCTGTTTTATTTTGAAATTCGATTCCACAACATCAATTAGGTTTATTTTCTTTCATTAATCTCATTAATGAATATCCCATCATTTAAATTACCTAAACATCACAGATAGATATGACGTACACTTATGCCATCCGCATTCGCCTCGATGTCCCATCGTGCACCGTTAGGTTAGGTAACTAACGGCAGAGAGGGGCAGGGCTAGCGCGGGTGTAAAACATAAGTAACGTCTATATAATATATCATATATACTATAATATCTGTCACAGAGCACAGAACATCGCATGATCACAGATAAAACACAGCAGAAGAAACATATGAAATATTGGATATACTAGGACGTCCGTGTTTTCAATACGAGCCAGTATAAAACACGGATTCCACGGTCGTGATGAATAGCCAATCCCACACCCCTAGACCCCTACGAGAGCGGCAAGCAACCCTACCAATTCTAGGGTTAGGAGACCCGGAGTCGACTCCTCGAGTTGGTCTCCCACTGGACCCCAGAACCCGGTTACTTGTGCTCCCCTCCTTGGGTCTATCCTAGTGCAGAAAAGTAAATAATATACAACGGGTGATGACTTCCGCAACCTGGAAGTGCCCCAATAAAAGAATATTACATACAAGTTTTTACATGAATGAAAATGAAAAACACTCATCTCACATAAAACCCCCCGGCTATTCAAACACGACGATCCAATATAACATATCCAGCAATACATAACAACACATGTCATCAACGTAAGTAAATATGCGCATCCCAATTGTCGTTGACATATAGCAACGAAACCGGCGATATCACATATTACACTTACGGTCACAGAAAAGAAAATGTAAAACTACAACAGTTGGAATCCGCAACCTCCTCAGACATCGCATGCCTGACCAAATGAATTACTTAGACATCGCATGCCTAACAATTATAAACCCTGCATTTTAGTCTCATTATCGAAAACTCTTTTCAATATCAAGTCGGGCAATTCAACAGGATTCCCGACATTTTGATCGAATACTCGTCGCAAACTTCAGTAGGCGGCCGCACCCCCGATACCGTCGACGAAGTGCACCAAGGCGGAACACCGCTGCCGCGAGCACCCGAACGGATGCTTTCGGCGACGGGGTTCTCCTACAGTCACTTGGTCGGGGCTTTGGAGTGAGGCTGTCTATTAAGTTTACCCGGCGAATATCCGCGTATGCTACGTGATTGCGACGGACTTTTGATCACATCAAAATTCCGTGGCAACCGATCAAGTGAGACTAAACTGCTAGATTTACAACATTCATTCAGTTATCTCATAACTATTGTGAATTCCAATTATTGTATCACATTCCAAATAAATAGAAAATGCTAAACTTTTCGATCGAACAATCGAACACCCAAGTTTTCCCAATATAGATCAACACATGAAACAAGTCTAACAACATTCAGTTCGTACCTCAGTACCAACGGTCCAGCCGTAGAAGGGTCAAGCCAGCGCCTCACATGTGGCACGCCATACTGCCCCAAACCCGAAGGTTCAAAGGGCAGTTCAAGACGGTCACATAATCGAGTTAAGGTTTGTTGTCTTCTAGAAGGACCATCGAGTTACTTGCACTACTTAGAACGTCGTTAAACTACGGAAAAATCCAACACTTGGAAATTTCCCGACAGGGGAAAAATTGGGTATTTATATCCGGTCGAACTTTTTAACATATTCTAAAATTTATCCGGAAAGCCACACAGACAAAATTTGATACCCCGATCGAAACACCGAATCCCCAAAACAACTGCAGAAAATTCAACTCTTGAATAAATTTTAAAAATTCCCAGAAAACTCAGCAGAATTTATCAGGAGTTACTGTGCAAACAAAGTGGGCTGACGTCACTAATGGGCCGCGGAATCGCCGCAGAAGGCATGCTTCTGCCGCGGTTCCGCCGCTGAATTTACTGTTCATCCAAAAATTTTTGCATCGTAATTCTTATTTTTTCCTGCTGAATTTTTTAGCAATTTTTAATTTGGAAAAATCCACTGTTTTCAAAAATGTACAGAGAGTAATATTGGTTCGGGGTTTCGGGTTCGTTCGGACTTCAAATTCCGTCGGGACTTCGCCTAAGGCTCTAGCTAGGCTCTGATACCACTGTAGGGTTCCTAGGCACTCTAGTGAAGTCTCACAAGTGATCAAACATTCACAAATCAAATTTTACGGGTGCCTACAAACCCGACTACGGATCGTTCACTAGATATTTAGGCGAAAACATAAACTAGTTAACAATTTTAACTAAGGGAACGGATATACAACCTTTGTAGATCCGGTCCACCACCTCCACGGCTCCGCAATGAAGTTCCCTCGCTGTCCAAATCATGTCTTGGGCTTTAGCGTCGGCATCATCGAAGAATGGGCGGGCTTGATCGTCGGTTCGATGCCGAAGATGATCTACGTCGAGGCATCGCTAGAACAAGCTCCAACTTCACCAAGTCGGAAAAACTTGTGAAGGAAACACCCTATACTACTAGGCAAGAGGTAGAGGATGAAGAAATAGGAAGTGGGTAAACTTTAGTTTTGGATTTCTCACTAGACTTCATGACTTGCCATTGAAGTAGCAAGCTTTCTTCAATGTTGAAGAAGATGAAGAAAAAGAAGAAGATATGATAACTTGATATTAAAATAGAAAAGAAAATACAATACTTATCATATCTTTGACCATGGTTTAGTGTAGAGACTTAACTTAGGTTAGATGAGTGGTTAGGGTTAGGCATGAGACAAGAATGGTGACTAAAACAATGCTACATGAATCTTCAACTAAAAAAAAAAATAGCCACCATTCATTTCTCATTTTCTTTTTCTTTTGAAATAAATAAAATAAAAAGATAAATGAATTAGATGAAACCCTAATCACTAACTAACCATGGTTTAATACTTTACACAAAACCAAACAAGAATGTATCATCAAACATGATACAATCATGTGCACAAAGAAATATATCACATATACAACTTGCACAATTCAAGTGAGAAAATCCTTTTAAAGTGAACCAATACTAGTTAATGAAAAGTAATATATCAAATATATAATTATACATTAAATCATTAAATCAACACTTGATTCAATGATCCGGTCATGTCGCATATAACCGGCCAGTATCCTATGTATCGGCTTATCGAATCAATCCTTGATTCGATAACTAGGTTATATCGCATATAACCAATCGATACATAGATCGCGAGAATGGAATACGGTATCACATACACGCATTATTCTCGGTCCCGCACATATCTCATATGCGCTCCTATTTCGTTTCGCTTGAGCCAGGAAACCTCTGTGTAGGACTCTAAAGACTCGTCAATACGCCGGCAGCAGATGATGATCATATCAAACACCCACAAGCCGCAAGCGGTCTGCCAAACGTAACGGCCACCCGGGTATTGAGCGATCAGAAGATCGACGAGCAAGCCCACTCACACTCCTGCGAATCCGACCAGTAACACTATCGTATAGTCCGGTCTGTTCGTCTGATATGTCGCATATCTTGCCTAGGGGTGGTAAACGTCAGACCCCAATAGCTCGATAAGTCATGCCGACGTAGGGTCCATAACATTCGTGAAACTACTGATAACTCTTACCAGTATATCACAGCAACCCTGGCCAGGGATTTCCTGTTATGGCCAGTCGAGCATAGCACAACATCAACCCCCAATTCCGGGAGAGACGAATCCCCTCCTATCGCTCATTGCCTCCATGTGAATCGGGACTGTACCCAAAAACCACCTGTTTGCACGACTCAGTAGAGCCGTGGTAGGGTGGAAATCAAAGCACAGTGGGAGACACACAAGACTCTATGACGATCTCGGGTCAACAGACTAAGCTGTACCAGTGTCACCAGAGAACTGCCATCTGACGTGAGGTATAATACCATCTGGGAGTTCTCGGCGAGTCCGTTCAGTGTACCCAGTCTCCACTGAGCACCCGCATACCATCTTCGATGTCAAACACTAATGGATATGGGATCATCCATCGCCCATCGCATGGGTCGAGAAGATATGCGCTAGTCTACTCTGGAATATCGATGCCCCGTCTCGATATTCCTACGACTAGGAACAATTCAAGGATGTACTCATGGACTACCCAGGCCCCACTAGTATGATCTACATCATAGTCCTGGAATTCGAGCACACATCCTATGGGCTTTATCAACATGTAATCAGAGAGACAGAAAGTATACATGTTAAGGTAAAGATCAACCAGATAGCATACTATCATGTCGAGCAAGAAAGTCCTCCCTATATATGTCCCAGCATCCACTACAATATAAATCCTATGTATAGTAATGGCCTCTAGGGCATACATATAACTAACACAAATTCCCAACAACCAAAAACAAATCCAAACAACAAAACCCAAGTTTACAAAATACGGGAAACATAACCAAAAGCACCGTAATGTGCTCCCAGATTTCACCCAAGGCCAAACTAGGGAATTTTGCATATATGGTTGCTCTAGATATTACCTAAGGGACTCACCAACCAAATTTCATCAAATTTCACCAAAATATGGCCGGAATTTGCGGCCACAATGAATAAATCAACGGCCAGAATATGAAGGTAGGGGCTCAGGTTTCAGGGGATGATTCATGGTTACCTGCACGTCTCATGGTCAAGGGAAATTTATTTACAAAGGCCCCGGGTCATCCCAGATCTTTAAATACAATCACTAAATCCACAAAAACCCGATATCGACAAATCTAAAGTTCGTATTTTGGGGTTTGGTCACTGGTCCAGGTCAAGATTCGATCTCTAGGGTCTTGTAAACAGCCACTAGGCATCACCCAACACAACTAAAACCCTAATCCTTCTCTTGGAATTTCCAAGTTCACAAATCCACACTTTAACCCAATTCTAACTAACTAGAATGCTAGGAAAACATAAACTAAATCAAATGAAGGGAATTTTACCCCAATTGGGCAACTCAAGAAAAAACCCTAGCTGCCCCAAGTTATCAAAATCCGTCTTTTCTTGCTCCAAAGTGTAGAGGATGAAGAGGGGATCGACTTTAATGAAAGGGGTTTAGGGTTTGGATGAAGGATTTGAGATGAATTCATGGGGTGAAGGTGGAGGGAAGCTTTAGGAAGAAGGAGATGAGAAAAAAAAAGAAACAAATGGGGGGGGAGAGGATATATGGCAGGCCTCCCTCTCTCACTCTCTTATTCTCACCCTCTCTCTCTTTCTCTTATACCTTTTCTCATTTTCTTTTCTTTCTATTATTAAAAGAAAAACACATAATACCTTAAAACAACACAAGAAAACAACATGTAACCCAAACGTAACATGACATGGCGCACTAGCCGTGGAAAACTGTAGAAATACGGATTTGTTCTAATCGCGGTTAGTAGTGCACTAATCTGGTTTTATCCAAACAGCATATGATAAACTTATAAAAATGCCAAATCTAATAAATATATTTGTAAATGAATAAATCTTTTTAATCTTCAATTATTCGCATATATTTATACCATTTTACGAAAATCCCAATTTCGGAAATCGGGTAGTTTTCGTGAAATATATTATGTTAATATTAAATTCCAAAAATAATTTTTTATATTTTCTGAAATGTTACAGGTAGGCAATGAATCACATGTCCAAATCATTCCTCCTTGGGTGACTTGCGATCTTTTATCATATCTCTAAGTACAACTCGTGCGACAATAGCTCCAAACATATGGGGCGATATCTCGTCATTCGCAGCAACAACTGGCTCATTTGTCTTCACGGTGAACAGTGCCTTAATAATCAAAATAATCGGTGCATTGACGGTCATCACATTCTGGCTGGCTTCTATCAGTGGCCCAATCCTCTAGTGCTGATATGTACGTCCGAGAAATCTCGTAAAAACGATCCATCAAACGCTCATGGCGCGAAAACACAATAAAATGACACCTCTATGCAATCATGTGTCCCTGGAATCATGCCCTGGTCAGTCCTTATCCTTGACGAGCTCGTACTGACGCAACTCTAGCCATAGCTTTCTCTCTGCCCGTGTAATCGTGGCAGCAAAAACCATAAACCAATATCGATGAGGGTAGATCAAAAGAATGAATATAATGTTGTGCATGGAATGTACATCCTAAGGCTTCTTAAGCTGAGTAGCGTATCGTAAGTATGCCGCGGAACATACACAAGGTACGTCACTCTCCTTAAGTCACCTACTCCATTAACCAAGGTCAATCTACGCGACAAAAGTTCGGGTCTAATACCCCCTCGACCAAGTCAAAGTTCCGTAAGGTCAAGCCTAGGTTTCAAATATATACAAACGCCCTAGGCTCCGCATAGTCAAACATAGACTCGAACCAAGGTTAACCTTATGCTCTAATACCAATTTTGTCACGACCTGAAATGGCACGTGACTGGCACTTGGATCATATGAAGTCTATAAGACCCCATCTAATTCAAGTAAGCCAAGAATACCAGAAATCTAAACCATTTTAAAGAAGAAGTGAAGAAAACTTATCTTTAAAGCAAGTGGTTTTAATAACATAAGCCGAATATGCATTTTTAAAATCCCAAGTCTTTTCTGAAAATTTCGGCAGAGTGTCTTTTGTAAATACTGGCCCCAAAAGGGTACAACATGCATAATATGAATAAAAGCATCCCCAAGCGGGAGCTAGCTCTTCGTCAATTGATGGTCACAACCACGCAAGCAATATACTATACAACGCCAAGGGCGAGGATCAAAACTCAAAAGGAAAGTCAAAATAAACATGAAAACCATACGCGACTCTAAGGTCGAAATAATAAGCAACTGGTCTTCTAAGGTTATCAAATATACAAGTCTGGTTGATAGAGTTTACTAGATACAACTGAAATAAAATAGAGTACAATGGTGGCCACGATGTGAGTGGACCCACCTACCAAAGCAATCACCCGGAATGAAGCAGTATGCCAGCAAAGCCGTAACGAAACCTGTACGGCAAAATCTGCAAGAAACTGTGGCACAATGGGGGTGGGTTGCAAACTCGTGAGTAGAAAGCATCACCAAGCAAAAATCGTATGTATGACTCAATCCTAGATCAATACGATCATAATATAAATCATCAATGATAATATGGCCTGAATCATAAAATAAAGGCAAGGGTAAACATCTATGCATAAGTGTAATCCCATGTGCTCGTGTTAGTGCCTCAGGTAGCAATATATCGTAAATATGAGGTATGAATGCGATATAATGAAAGCAGAATACGTCATGGATGAGAAAGCAGTTTTCTTAGTATAGTGAGATTTCTGTATAAACATTTAAGTATCATCAGAAAATCATCGATACAAAATATATTTTTCAATATCCCAATATCTCAATATCTCAGACTCCGGTTATCCAGACTGGCCTGTATCATCAAACCTTAATATCTTAGGCTCCGGCTATGTCACGACCCGAAATAGTACGTGACTGGACCTTGAATCATATGAAGTCTATAGGATCCCATCTAATTCAAGTAAGTCAAAAGCCCAGAAATCTAAACCATTTTCAAAGAAGAAGTGTAGAAAACATGTTATAAAACAAGTGGTTTTTAAATAACATAAGCCGAAGTATTGCATTTTAAAATATCAAGTCTTTTTAGAAAATTTCGGCAGAGTTTCCTTGTAAATACTAGCCCCAAAAGGGGTACAACATGCATAATATAAATAAAGGCATCCCCAAGCGGGAGCTAACTCTTCGCCAATTGGCGGTCACAACCACGCAAGCAATATAATATACAACGCCAAAGGGCGAGGATAAAAACTCAAAAGGAAACTCAAAACATCAAGAAAACCCATAATAATACAAGCGCGACTCTACGGTCGAAATAATAAACAACTGGTCTTCTAAGTCTAATAAATAATACAGTCCGGTTGATGGAGTTTTACTCGATACAACTGAGTATAAATAAATGGTATAATGGTGGTCACGATGCAAGTGAATCCACCTAACAAAGCAATCACCCGGAAAGGAAGCAGTGTGCAAAAAGCCGCAATGAAACCTGGACGGCAAGACCAGCAAGAACTGTGGCACAATGGGGGTGAGTTGCCAACTCGTGAGTAGAAAACATCACAGAGCAGAAATCGAATGTATAACTCAATCCTAGGTCAAATGATCAGTAATATATATATCCTCATTATGATAAAGTCTGAAGCATAAAAAGAAGGCAAGGGTAAACATCTAAACATATGTGTAATCCCATGTGCTCGTGTCAGTGCCTCAGGTAGAAATATGTCATATCTATGAGGTACGAATGCGGTAAAATAGAAACAAAATACATCATAAATGAGAAAACAGTTTTCTTAATATAGTAAAATTTCTGTATAACATTTAAGTATCATCAATGAAATCATCAGAAAATCAGTGTCAAGCATCGACACAAAAATACTGATCTATCAGGTGATGCCACCACGACTGGCTCTGATAAGTATGTATCAAACGCTATCTCGAAAAACCTAGTGCCCAGCTTCGACCATCACAATTCGACGTATCCATACGTACATGACTCTGGTCGGTATCCCCACGATAACCGCCGAGTCATAGATACTGTCACCGGTAGGTATGGTTCCCTTGTCATGCTCATCGGCGTGCTCCATCGATCTTCTTGCCTCGGGCTACCTCCGGGCCCCACCATGTACCCGCACACGGCCCACGACGCCTCCTTGGATGGATTATATATATCAGAACCAATAAATCTCATGGTGGCTTGATTAGTCAAAAATATTGCATTTTTAACACGACAATTTCCCTACTATATGTAATCATCTAAAGGTGTTTGGTATAAATATAGCACATATTATCAATTTGTCTGCAAGAATACCAAATAACATGTGTTATACATTATAACCAGCATTATGAGGGAAATTTTGTGTTTATTATTGCATACGTGATCTTTTGTGTATCAAACACTTGTCTCAAGATTATGTGAAGGAAATTCTCCAGGTAAAAGAGCCAGAATTGATAAAAGTGCTGATAAAACGTATCAAATCAAAGACTTAAAATCTGGCAGTAAACAAGAAGGTATAAAAATATTCCAGACATCAGAAAAGTGCCACCAAGCCAACATTAAAAAACACTGGAAAAATCATGCACTGACTCAACAAAACGGCCGCGGATCCGCGGCCGAGTCAGGCCGATCCGCTGCGGATCCGCGGTCGATCTGACTCATCGTTGGTTGGTCATGTTTGCAGAGGCCTCCTTTCAAATAGAAAAACTTCTTCAAGACACTTCAGTCCCTCGAATTCTCCAGAAGCTTCCCTTCTAACAGCCAAGTTTCTTGTGCAAGCTTAATACCTACCAAGCTTCTTGTGCAAGCTATCTACTACCTTAATCTAGAAACTTCCCTACAACTACCTAGCTTCCTATGCAAGCTTTATAACAACCAAGCTTCCAAAGGAAGCTAGACCTAGCTTCTAGGGGAAGCTCAAAGGAAAGCTATAAAAAGGGAACCGGGGCATCAATACAAAGGTTGTTGAATATTGAGCCAAAATTCCGCAAGTTGAGTGACACAACTTGCAACTCAAAACCCTAACCCAAATCCAATTCCAAAGCCAAATCAAAATTCATCGAGTACCGAATCAAGAAAGCGTTCAACAAGCCTTTGAAGCAACACCGATCTTCATCTGAGTAAGAGATCCTCGACGATCCGCGACTCACGACGATCGAACCACGCAAAGATCGACGCCAAATTCCTTCTCAATTAAGTGAGCTAGAGCTAGTCTTGTAAACTTGACACTAGTAAAATAGGGGGTTGCCCCTACGGATGAAAATATCCGTTGGGGCAGATTTTACTTGGCCCTACGGATTAATCCGTAGGGCTAAAAGGTTGCCCCTATGGGCACAGACGTCCAAGAATAAAAATATTAATTCTTAATTTGGTGTTTGCCCCTACGGAGCCGCAAACAAAGGACCTACGGTTATATCCGTAGGGGCAAGTAAATATCTATTTAACAAAACCCCAGATCGATCGCCTACGCTCACTTTCTCTCTCTCTCTCTCAATCGCGCGCGAGAAAAAACCCCAAATCGCCTCCGTCGTCGCCACCGCCGGTTTCGTCGCCACCGTCGTCGCCAGCGCCTGTTTCGTCGCCACCGTCGTCGCCACCGCCGGTTTCGTTGCCAAATCGCCACCGTCGTCGCTCCAGCCCACCAGCAGCCGTTCAGGTATAAATCTCGAGGTAAATTAAAGCATTTTTGGATTATTTTGGGCTTACGGTTCATGGCTGGGTCTGGGTTGCGCGCGCGAGAGTTGGGGTTGGGCAGGGGTCGCGGTGGCGGTCGGGGTCGAGGTCGGGGTAGGGTTAGGGTTGGGGTTCGGCTGCTGCTGGGGTGGGGCTGGGGTTAGGGTTATGGTGGGGCTGGGGTTAGGGTTACGGTGGGGCTGGTTGAATGGCTATTCTGATTAGTTGACAAATACAATGTTAATCATAATTTACTCGACACAGATGGTAGAAAATCAGAAAAAGATCAAGAAAAAAATAATCGATTTTGATTTTAACATGCAGGGTGTTGATGCAAGATGTAATATCTAGTAGCAGATGCTAGGTATATAGACTAAAGAATAGTTGTAAATGAACCGCTAGCAAGAAAATCCTATAATTATACGTACACATCGCTTGACTCATGAAGCCTGAAGCTCTTTCTTTTGGGGGATAAAACTAGTTATATTCCTGCATTGCCTAGAAATAGCAGTGAGTTGGTTAAAACTTTTCAAACACAACCCCCCACCCCCCAAAAAAAAGAAAGAAAGAAAGGACAAGGAAAAAAAAAGAATAGCAACAAGCAATACAAGCTAGCAACCGTAAATAACTGCTGAGATTATGTCTACCTTGGCAATTTGAACAATGATGGTCTTGTCTGGATTGTTAAGATCCACTTTATGGGGGTGAGGAACACATTTTGCAACTGTATTTATGATTTTCATTCTGTCAAGTGTTGAAATAAAAATCAACACTTGACAATCAATCCAAGATGCTCAATAACTTGCTTCAAAACCATAATCTAATCTTGATGATGCTCAATATTAGCGATTTCCATGATCACGACACGTGGCAGATGACGTGTCTCATAACGCTTTATGATATCAGTATCCTATATTTATAGTTTTAATTGTTGATTGTTATAGATGTATACCATTGCAATAATAGTTTTTGGTTGATGAATGCTATTGCAATGTAGGATGATCAGTTCTATCAATCTTGATCTCAATGGTTTAAAATCATGTTACACATACAACATGAATGCACAACAAACGCATAATTAGAGAGCGACTCGAGATATTCAGGTTAAAACCAATATATGATACTCGATGATAATATGAAACCTTCATATTCCCATCGATACCCATATATGAAACTAAAAGCGCCACTTACTCCCCGTCTATCGGTTAACATACGTGCGATGCTCGTCGTGACCTAGAACTATACGAAGGTTGTTAAATATCGGACAGTATAGCTCGATACTAACAACCGTCGTATAGTCTACGCGACGAGAAAATTCAATCGTATGGTAACCCATAGATTTGTCCCGTGTGGACAAGTTAAGAATGTATAAAGCAAACGCCTTCATTCACTTGTGTTTTCATCCGTTTCGAGATATTTCGTCGGTATCTTTCCGCTGGTTCTCCGTGTAGAAAGATAGATTAGATGTTCATTTCAACGTTGTTTCACAGCTTTGAAATGATTATCTATTCTATTACAGTGTACTCGGAGAACAGCGGGGAGGTGCTGCCGAAATTTACTCGAAACGGTTGAAAGCACAAGTGATGGGCGTTCGCTCTATACATTCTTAATAGGATAGAAGCCTACCCCCGACAGCCGGAACACATACATACAAACGCATAATTAGAGAGGGATTCGAGATGTTCGGGTTAAAACCAATATATGATACTCGATGATAATATGAAACCTTCATATTCCCATCGATACCCATATATGAAACTAAAAGCGCCACTTAGTCCCCGTCTATCGGTTAACATACGTGCGATGCTCGTCGTGACCTAGAACTATACGAAGGTTGTTAAATATCGGACAGTATAGCTCGATACTAACAACCGTCGTATAGTCTACGCGACGAGAAAATTCAATCGTATGGTAACCCATAGATTTGTCCCGTGTGGACAAGTTAAGAATGTATAAAGCAAACGCCTTCATTCACTTGTGTTTTCATCCGTTTCGAGATATTTCGTCGATATCTTTCCGCTGGTTCTCCGTGTACAAAGATAGATTAGATGTTCATTTTAACGTTGTTTCACAGCTTTGAAATGATTATCTATTCTATTACAGTGTACTCGAAGAACAGCGGGAAGGTGCTGCCGAAATTTACTCGAAACGGTTGAAAGCACAAGTGATGGGCGTTCGCTCTATACATTCTTAATGGGATAGAAGCCTACCCCCGACAGTCGGAACACATACATACAAACGCATAATCAGAGAGCGATTCGAGATGTTCGGGTTAAAACCAATATATGATAATATGAAACCTTCATAATTCCATCGATACCCATATATGAAACTAAAAGCGCCACTTAGTTCCCGTCTATCGGTCAACATAACGTGCGATAATTTATTCTTTTCAACGACAAACGCACACACAAAGCATATACACGGATTTTCTCCTTTGTCAGTAACTATCCCGTTCTTATATTTCTCAATATAGTCAGCATAACCTACAATTTATATGTTATTCAGTCTAACATGGCCCATGAGTACGTCAGAGTGAAGGACTGGATGTATGTGGATTGGAAACAACGTATGCAACCTAAGTTTGTCGCAGGGGTTGCTGCTTTCCTTGAATTTGCACGAGCACATAATAAGATCATAATAGAGAAGATTCTCTGTCCGTGCGATAGATGTGGCAATAAGTACTGGCAGAAGAATGAATTGGCAGAGCTTCATATTGTAAAACATGGGTTTACTAGACTTTATTCAACTTGGAAATATCACGGGGAAGGAGAAGAATGCAGTACTGCGGTAGAAGAAGAAGGAGAACACGATAATGCGGCAGGAGAAGAAGAAGAATTCGGTAATACGGCAGGATACGGAAATTTATTTCCATCAGAAGAAATGGAGGATATGGTAGAGGCTGCCCTAGGTGAATCTATTCGTACCGAAGATGACATTCCTTCCGGTCAAGGACAGCGTGCGGATAAATATGAAAATATCATGAATGATGCTAGGAAACCAATTTATGAGAATGCGAAGTATTCCACCCTCTCATGGTTCGTCCAACTTTTCCAAATTAAGTGCCTAAATGGATGGAGCAACAAGTCATTCATAATGCTTCTTTCGTTCTTGAAAGATTCTATGCCTCCGGGAAATAATGTGCCCGAAAGCTGGTACGAAGCCCAGAAAATGATGTCTGATTTGGGTCTAAAGTGCGAGAAGATTCAAGCATGTCCTAAAAATTGCGTGTTGTACCGGAAAGAGAATTCAGATTTGAAAGAGTGTCCAACATGCGGAGAGGCCAGGTATAAGCCGAAATATTCTGATAAGAAGCCTGATATATCTGTGAAGATAGCACGATATTTTCCCATAACACAGAGGCTACAGAGGCTATTCAGGTGCAAGAAAATAGCCGAGGCAATGATTTGGCATCACCGTGCTCCTCCAAGCGAAAATGGAAAAATGAGCCATCCAAGAGATTCACCGGCATGGAAGGATTTCGATAGGAGGCACGCATTATTCAGTAGCGATCCTCGCAATGTCCGGCTCGGACTAGCTGCCGATGGCTTCTGCCCATTCAACTATATGGCTGGAAGTCACAGTACATGGCCCGTTGTAATGATAATTTATAATCTGTCGCCTTGGTTGGCTATGGACCAATCATACTTTATGATGCCTCTTCTTATTGACGGACTAAACTCACCGGGGAACAATATCGACGTCTATCTCCGAGCTCTGATCGAGGAGCTGAAAACTTTGTTCATTGATGGTGTAGAGACATATGATTCAAACACAAATACAACCTTCATACTGCGTGCGGCTTTAATGTGGACAATTAATGACTTTCCTGCGTATGGAATGCTATCAGGTTGGTCCGTACATGGTCACAAAGCATGTCCTCATTGCCATGAACACACAACATCAAAAATTTTGAATTTTAGCAGGAAGGTTTGTTATTGCGGCCATCGACGTTTTCTGCCTCCAGACCACCCCTATAGGTTAGACACGGTTCACTTTGATGGTCATCAGGAGCTTCTTGGGCCTCCATCCCCATTGTCCGGAGAGGACGTGACTGCTAAATGGGATGGTTACAATAACGTGACCTTCGGGATGGATCCGACGAGACAGGTCAAACCACAATATTGGAACAAGTTAAGCATTTTCTTCGAGCTTCCGTAATGGTCTACAAATTCAGTGCGTCATTGTCTGGACGTCATGCATATAGAGAAGGGAGTATCAGAGCACATACTTAACTTGCTTCTGTGTAAAGACGGGAAATCGAAAGACAACATGAATGCCCGGATGGATCTACAAGAGTGGGGAATAAGAAGTGAACTGCACCCTAAACCGGTAGCGGGTAAACCGGGCAAGTTTGTACTTCCCAATGCCGCTTATCATATGTCACAACCGGAGAAGAAAAGATTCCTGCAGGTGTTGCATGATTTGAAAGTCCCCACAGGTTTCTCAGGATCATTCAGCAAGAAAATAAAAATTATGAAGGGCAAGATCGATGGGCTGAAAAGTCATGATCACTATGTTATCGTGGAGCACCTTCTTCCATTAGCCCTCAGGACTTCTCTCCCCGACTCGGTTGGTCTAGTAATCAACGACCTATGTTGTTTTTTCAGGAAGTTGTGTGCTAAAACACTGGAGGTTGCGATGCTGGATAAACTAGAAAATTCTATTGCGTTGATACTTTGCAAGTTTGAGCGTATTTTCCCACCGTCATTCTTCGATATCATAATACACTTGACGGTTCATCTTGCAACTGAGGCGAAGTTAGCCGGACCGGTACAATATCAATGGATGTATCCCGTCGAGAGGTACATGTAATTTTTCGTTTCGCGCAATTTATAAATTTATTTTTGTCCTGTATGCCCGTGTTTATTTATTCAACATATTCTCATTAGGTACCTTTACACTCTTAAGAAGTATATACGCAATAAAAATCGACCAGAGGTTTCTATCATGCAAGGCTATCTTCTTGATGAAGCAACCATATTTTGTTCCCGCTATCTGGACGAGAACATTGAGACAAGGCTTAACCGACCACGAAGAATTCAAGACGAGCCATATGGTAAAGCCGAGTATAAGAGGGTAGACACTATGTTTATCAACAAGATATACCGGTTTATCTTGCTTAATTGCGCATGTCTTGAACAAATTAGAGAGTAAGTTCTTTTGGATTAATTGTTATATCTGTGTTTGTGTGTGTATGAAATGACATAATATTAATGTCACAATTATTTGTCGAAAACAGAACTCATTTTAACGAGGTACGTGAGGGGCATCCTGATTGGAACGAAGAGCGTTTGGAAAAATACCATCAGGATAATTTTTGTGATTGGGTCACAGAGCATGTAAGTTATTCGAATTACATTTTATTGCTATCAGTTTTAATCTAAACTTGTATCGTTATGTATTTATTGTAAAATTTGTTTTGTTAGATCCACGATCCGAACTTGTCTGCATCATTTGAGAGTGATTCAAGATGTTTAGCTCAATTTCCTAGTATGGAGGTTGCATATTACAAAGGATTTGGTGTCCTTGGATACAAATTCGAAATTAAGGACATAGAAACATCTAGAACCACTCAGAATAGTGAGCTTGCGACGGTAGGATCGGACGGTGTGATTTACTATGGGTACTTAAATTGTATACTCGGCATCTACTATCCCGGACTATCAGAACCCTTTTATATATTCCACTGTACTTGGTACGATCAGCGAACCGATACAGACAGGTGGAGAAGCAGTCTTGGGACTTGGAAAGATGAATATGGATTGACCAGTGTGAACACACTTCGATTTTACGGTCAGGACGATCCGTTTATCTTTCCGAACCAAGCGTTCCAAGTATACTACTCACAGTGTTTGAAGCATCCGGGGTGGAGTGTTGTATGCCGATGGAAACTTAGAGATGTCTACGATGTCCCAGAATACAAGGACAGCGATGAGGACGAAGAAGAGAGAAGGCTTAAAGTGCTCCGACCGTCTGTTTCGAAGGACGGGTTGTCTTCGACCGATCATGAAGTTACGTAGGTTAGAAATGACATCGACGATGAAATCCAAGTAGATATGTATGATGCGCCCACGAAACGAAAAAGGTTATCAGTAATGTTATATTATTACTTCACATTTTACGCTCTAGATCATATATAGTCAATACTTTTAATGATTGTCTAATGCGTCCACGAACCGTTTATCTAGATTTGATGACGATGTCGGGAGCAGCGAGGGGCGGCAGGAGCTCCAGCCGCGGCAGAGGCAGAGGCAGAGGCAGAGCGGTTCTGCCGTCCGGAGAGCTCCGTAGGGAGCTTCAGAGGGCCGGTCTTGCACCCAGATCGGAGACCCCTTCGGATGCCTCCTTCCGTGTGGATTTTGCCACACCTCCAGGTATACTGCACGCATATCCATTTTCAATGTAATATTACAGATATTCATGCATGTTTATGTCAAAATTACTTATATTGTCAATGTTTGATTGTCTAGTTGTTGGTCCTGCGTCCACATCTGGGACAGAGGCCACCCCCGCTCCTCCAGGTATGTTTATATATCATATAGTGTATGTATATTGATTTAGAATGCTATATCATAAATATACACATTCCTTTTGCTCTTACTTAGCAATTTTTATTATTGTCTAGCTGAAGGTGGTGACACCACCGCACCTGCGGGTATGTTTATATGTCCTATAGTGCATGCATATTGATTTAGAACGTTATATTATTGATCTACACATTCTTTTTGCAATTACTTATAAAATCTATTTTTAATTGTCTAGTTGTTGGTCCTGCGTCCACATCTGGGACAGAGGCCACCCCCGCTCCTCCAGGTATGTTTATATATCATATAGTGTATGTATATTGATTTAGAATGCTATATCATAAATATACACATTCCTTTTGCTCTTACTTAGCAATTTTTATTATTGTCTAGCTGTAGGTGGTGACACCACCGCACCTGCGGGTATGTTTATATGTCCTATAGTGCATGCATATTGATTTAGAACGTTATATTATTGATCTACACATTCTTTTTGCAATTACTTATAAAATCTATTTTTAATTGTCTAATTATAGGTGGTGCGTCCACACCTTCCACAGGGGCCACTCCTGCCGCTTCCATACCCTCCGCATCGTCTGCAGGTTAGTATGAATAAATTTAAAATATTTATTTATTTTACATATGCTCTATAGAATAAATATGAACTTCATGGAGATTTAGCGTCGATGTTTATTTTATAGTTGGAGGGGATGCGTCCGGGTCCGGGACCCCGGTTGTTCCTCACCGGAGGAACTATCGTCCCGCTCGTGCTGCTGCTCGGGCCCAGGCTCGTGCGCTATTCACCAGAGGTATATATCACACTTGAATTTTTGTTTAACCTTGATTTCTTAATACAACTTTATCTTATTATTGATTGTTTTGATATTTCGTGCAGACGCAGGGCCTCTCCATCCCCAGAGGGGGACTCGAGGCCCGAATCAGTCCCATAGGCTGAGGCCTGATAGAGCTAGGGGGGAGGCAGCATTCCCCTTATTTTTTACCCTTGACTATCGCTATACCGGTCCTCATGCCGAGAGGTTCGGCCGGTATTTGGGGGACGAGAGCCGGATCGTGAAGAACTATCCACTTCACGTTGAGTGGGGCGAGCAGCACCAGCGCTCATTCGCCCTCTTCTTTGATCAGGCTCGGGTATGTATTAATATATATTTTCATTTGATCTATCCAATATATTTATTATTAACACTTGCAATCTAATAACAATGTTTTTTTTTGTATTTTCAGTTGGATTACGATTTTCAGCCTATAGCCGACCCTGATCACCCGGGGAGGGTGCTCGACCTTCATGCTCTGTACAATGGCCTGATGAAGAACATGCAGGCCAAGGTCCGATACAACCGGAATGAGCTGAAGGCCGACTGCTACTCCCTGTGGATAGCGACCCCCGAGGCAGAGAGAGCGGCCCTCCTATCTACTCCGGCGTTTGCGAGAGTCGACGTAGAGACATGGCCTCTATTGTGCGCTTATTTCGACTCCGAACGCAAACAAGTATGTATTTGAAATTTAATTCATTATTTATGATATAATTTATTTCTTTGTGTTTCTTAATTAGAAAACTAAATGTTAATGCGTTGTGCAGAAACAGGCCGCTCAGAATACGGAGAACAGGAAGTCGGCGAAGAGGGGTCGCCCCACTTACACAGGTGGCTCGAGGAACATTACTCGAGCCATGGAGTTATCGGTAAATTAAGAGTTATTCTCTAATATTCTGCAATATTAAGAGTTATTCTCTAATATTTCTAATATTAAGAGTTACTTTCTAATATTGCAGACATCTCGGACCGTGGCGTCAGGTGGTACACCGAGCGTGCTGTCCGCATATCTTGCCGTCCACGGTACCTCGACAGATCCCGCCACGGGCGAGCTTCGATGTCCCGACGTCGCTACCCAGGAGTACTGCGTAAGTGTTAATATTTTTTCTACCCAAATTTGAAATTTTAGTTTTGGAAGGTTCAAGTTTAAATTTTATACTTATACTTTACTGCTTAATGTGGGTGTAGGAGCGGGTGGTTGAGCAGGCCCAGGCCTCGGGCATCGATTTTACCGGACAGAACGATCCGAGGCTGTTGACCCCAGTTCTGGACGCCGCACACGGAGGGCACCACGGAGGTTGGGAGAGAGGCCGGGGATTGGGCCCTAGCAGGGCCCATATGAGGTTGGACTCCACCCCGGCGGTTACTTCCTCCGTCTCCAGTGACCGCCATGTCCATCAGGAACTGGATAGCTTGAGGGCCACCGTTCAGGAGTTGAAGGAGATGCTGGTATGTATACTACTTTATAGTAAAATATCATTTCATATTATATACATATCAACATATCCATAATTAGTACGTAGCTTGAGCTTATTTGGTTTTAGACTTAAGTTTGATTAATCATACATACATATGTAATTAAAATAAACAACGCTTTTCCAAACTAGATATCCAAACAGGGTTTCGAAATAACTTAATAATGAAACGAATTCGAATAATACACAGTTCTTACACGCTTCTTACACACGTTATGTCCAGACGCGACAGGGTAGATCGGCCGAGCCTCCACATACATCTCCTTCGGCTGCGGCTCCGCAAGCCACTACATCTGCTGCGGTTCCGCAGACAGCTCCTGTAGCTCCACCGCCCACTCAGACTCCCGCAGCCGCGGCTCCGCAAGCGACTACCTCGACGGCGGCTGCGCAGACCACATCGCCAGCTCCACATGCCGCTCAGACTCCCTTATATGTAGCATTGCAGAGTGTATTGACCGAGGAGCAGGCGCGCGTTATTCTAACGTTATTCGGAGGTGGAGCTGGACCGAACTAGGGTAGCTTTTTGGTTCTTATTTTTTGAAACATGTATTTATATCACATTATACTACATTTTGAAACGATATTGATATTGGTTTGTATTTATATCATATTCAGTTTTTGGGTTTCTTTTGTATATTATATATATGCGTGAGATGTGATTATGAATACTGCAATATATGATTTGATTGATGTATATAGTATTGTGCACAGGGCGGGAAAAAATCTAGCAGCCTATTTTTAAAAAAAAATAAAGACAATATGTACCTACGGATTAAGCCGTAGTTATATATTTTGCCCCTACGGGCATATCCGTAGGGGCAAACTATCAGGAAACCTGATATTTTCCCACCTGATATCAGTGCAGGGTGTTGGGAGTGCCCCTACGGATATGTCTGTAGGGGCCATTGTTTATCCCCTACGAATTTATCCGTAGGGGCAAAATATCAGGTTTCCTGATATTTTCCCACCTGATCTCAGTGCAGGGTGTTGGGAGTGCCCCTACGGACTTATCCGTAGGGGCCACTTTCTATCCCCTACGGAGGTATCCGTAGGGGTAGAACAAGGACCTACGGATTTATCCGTAGGTATATACAATATATTCAAAAAAAAAATACATATATGATTTGATTACCCCTACGGAGTACTCCGTAGGGGCTATAACACCTACAGAGATATCCGTAGGGGCTCGAATTTGCCCGTAGGGGCAATTTCAGGGCCTCAACTTGCACCTGCGGCCTTTGCACCTACGGGGTCTTTTTTCGCCCCTACGTACATATCCGTAGGGGCAGTGGGTTGCCCCTACCGATAAATCCGTAGGGGCAACCCTTATTTGTAGTAGTGTGAGTGAGAGTTGTAATTTGAAGAAGATCTAAATAAAGGTGAAAATCTTTATTCTTGCTTTCTATTCATTCGCGCATTATGATATTTTTAGTTCTTGATTGTTTTATAATGATGCGTGAGTAAATTCTCCGCTTGTAGCGGAATCGAGAAAATTGGTAGATGATGATGATTAAATTCTTGAACGATTCTTAAATCTTATGTGTTTTGTAAATTTTAGGAAATTGAATCATCGAAAACCTAATTTGAGCGGGATCGCTTTCTTGAATGTTTTCGCTCCAAATTAGAGATCAACGATCGGTGATTTAATTTGCTAGAGGTTATAATTTGAATGATAATCATTGAAAGGACAAGGGATGATGATGAAGAAACTCTAGTTTCTTCAATAGTTCCCTAATTCTCATTGATCGTCATCGATCTAGCCACAAATCTTCAATAGATATGAATTTGTAATAATTAGTATTCATCATCACTATCAATTGGATCGTTTCCGGCAAGTCTCTTTACAAGTCATGATAATTCAAACAATTTGGACATTTTCTTGATTTCTTGATTCTTGATTCTAGATCTCTATTTTCTTTATGTTTCTTGAAATGAAAACTCACTAATCTTGAATCAATTTTCATGCAATTTTCTTTTATCTTTTAATTTTCAACTCAACTAAAATGATAACGAACAAATCACACTTTCTCAGTGGACGATCCGCATTCACCGACGAAACTACAATAGACACCGTCAATTGATTGCGGTATAAATTTCTTTGGTTGTGAAACATTTCCAAATATACACGAAGATGATCAATCAAATGGCGCCGTCGCCGGGGATCGTGTGCTAATTTGTTCGTTTTTGTCATTTGAATTGGAAAATTTATTATTCCAACAGAATTTTTGGATCAAAATTCGTACAAGCACTTAACGATTTGTTGTGATTTGTAGCAAGGAGATCTGGAATCTGTGGAGCGAGAGAAAAAAATTTCAGAGCATCGGAGGAATCTCAGTGGGGCAACAGAAGCATCTGTACCAATTTTCGTGCAGGGATCTTGTCATCTTGCGGCAGAACCACGACAACTTGCAGCAGTTGGCGGCGGATCCGCGGTGATATTAGGGTTTCAGTGCTTCAAAAATTTCTAGGTGAATTTTTGTCTTTCTTATCTCCTCTCTGCTCTATCAATTAACCAATTTCTGCAGGATTCATTGCAAAAATTCGCAGCGCCGCAAAAAAAAGAAAAATTATGCGTGTTTGATCTTAGTTGTTTGCATATTTTAATACGAAAATTATGGGGCAAAGACCAAATTCAGATTAGGTAGGGAATTCATTACCCTTCCTAAGTCCTAAAAATCACAAACTTGCATCCGCATCACCCTCATTAACTAAAAAATATCTAGACAAGACTCTCAGGACCGTCGCGCTCAATTAGGATAGATGGAGGTCGTGGGTAATCTATTGCTTATCCGCGTTTCTTTTGTGGTGTCTAAGGCAAGTGGTTACTTAATTAGGCCTACTACTTACGTAGTGGAGAACCTCAGACTTACCTGGCACTTACCTGGCCACAGAAGGGGCAAACAGGCAGTAGAGGATCTATCTTGCGACTTGTCTTCTGGAAGTCTAGGAGCGGTCTAGAGACTTGATCTTGGTGACCACTAGATTTAGGGTTGCTTGTGCATTGTTTGTGCGAATTTTTCAAAAATCCGTCTTTTTCAAAACAAACACCAAACTCATCTTTTCCTTAATTATCACAATGCTGCCATTTATGCTAAACCATTTAGTGCATGCTTGGCTGGACACGGGATTCTAGTGCCCGTCTTGTCCGCATTCCTCCTATCGACTCCGAAGTCGGTATTTCTACGTCTACTTGTTCTTTACCCTCTACCACACCCACTTCGATGGACAGTTCTCCATCGAACTTCTTTAACACTATTCTGCCACCGCCCGCAGTGCGCATAATCCACCCCGCATCTCTCTCCAAGAGAGATGTTACCCTATGCGAGGTCCTCTTTCGACCTGTCTCACCATTCCACCAGCCAATGGGGACAACTTTGAAATCAAACCACAATACATCAATCTTCTACCCAAATATCACGGTCTCAAATCTGAAGACGCATACGTCTTTATTACTAAATTTGAAAATGTATGCGCTATGATGGGTACTTCACAGCTTTCTGTGGATGCTATGAGATTACGTCTTCTCCCATTCACTTTGTACGATATAGCCGAGAAGTGGCTTTATAACACAGCCGCATATTCTATTTAGAACTGGGGAGAATTTGTAACAGCTTTTCTAAAGAAATTCTACCCCAATCATAAAACAGCTCGAGTCCGTAGCGAAATAAATCAATTTACACAGCTTCCAAATAAACCATTCTCGAAGTGTTTTGAACGCTTCAAGGATATGTTAGTTCAATGTCCTCATCACGGAATTCCTAGATGGGATCTATGCAGATTCATATATGAGGGTATTAATCCTACAACAAAACAGAACCTTGAATCCATGTGTCAAGGAACCTTCATGAATAAAGATGATGGTGAAGCCTGCAGATTTTTAGAAGATTTCGCTGAAAAATCTTTACAGTGGGAGAGTGTAAACCTGTTATCGTTTAGGGGTGGCATTCATCAACTTGATGTTTCCATAGGAGTTAGAGCTGAAATGGCAGCCATGCAAAAGAAACTCGAAGCTATGGAACATAAATTTTTAGCAGCCTCCCTAAATCAGATGTCACTCTCCAAAACTGTCTGTGGATGTTGTTCTGATCCATCTCATTGTACGGAAGAATGTCCTTTGAATTCTCCGTTTCAAGGTCAAGAGCATACCAATGCTGCTTTCTAACAAAGACCTAGAAACAATCCGTATTCTTCCACTTATAATCAGGGTTGGAGGAATCACCCTAACTTTGCTTGGAACCAACAACAAAATCAAAACACGGTTCCAAATCAAAACAATTTCCAAAGGGCTCCTCCACCACAACAGCAACCACTTAGACTGACTCAACACCCCTATCAATCACAAAACTTTCAAAATTTGGTTAACACACCTGCACCGTATAATCCTTTTTAATTGACCGGTACTGATGAATCCTCTTCACTCGCACAAACCATGAATTTGATTCTGAAAAATTTAATGCAAGTTTCGGCTGAAATAAAGACTTCTGTCGATAAAATCCAGAAAAACTCTGATTCGCATGATGAGAGTATTAAATCGATGGAAGAACAAATTGCATAATTAAAAGCCGAGATGAGTGCTAGAGAGAAAGGGAAACTTCTGTCTCAACCCCTACCGAATCCTGGGCATTCACAACACTACAATATGAATGCCATTACAACGTTGAGATCTGGAAGAGTTCTGAATAATCAAGTTGGGGAAGAGATTGATAATCATGAAGAATTAATCAATAAAACCCTGGTGGAGACTTCTCCTTCCACATCTACTTCTACTTCTGACCCTAGTTCGTCTGTCCAACCACCTTCTTGCGAGCATATTCTTCGTTTTCCTCAAGGCACGAACCCTCGGCATACATCTTCTAGTCCACCAAAGACGATCCCCACTTCTATTCTGGGATCAGTTCCACACACATCACCTTCTCCAATGTTGGAACCATCTCTTATTGCTAAACCTCCTTATCCGAATCGGTTAAGTGGAAACAAATCGAGTCCACATACAGAGAAGATAATGGAAATGTTCAAACAGGTTAACATCAATATCCCTCGCCTAGATGCTATTCAACAAGTCCCCGCATATGCGAAAATTTTCAAAGACTTGTGCACTACGAAGAGGAAGACTCAAGTGCCCAAAAAAGTTTTCAAGACTAATAATGTTAGCACTGCTTTTACCCCACAGTTACTAAAGAAACGTAAGGACCTAGGATGTCTTACGATATCGATTTCTATTAGGGGTAAAAACATTAACCGTGCTTTACTTGACCTTGGTGCAAGTGTTAACCTGCTTCCATATTCTGTTTATGAGCAGTTAGGGATTAGAGAGTTAAAACCTGCTCATTGCACTCTCCAAATGGTAGACTGTTCAATCACCAAACCTAGGGGTGAATTGGAAGATGTGTTGATAAAAGTCGGGGAATTTATATTCCCTTTGGACTTTATTGTTCTTGATACACAACCTGTGGCAAACCCACAGAACCAAATTCCGGTGATTCTGGGCCGACCATTCCTTGCCACTTCAAATGCTGTCATTAACTGTCGAAACGGTTCAATGAACCTATCTTTTGGAAAAATGACAATTGAACTGAACATTTATAAAATTGGAAGTCAGCCGTCTGAACCCTCTGCTCACATACTTGATGTCTGTTCTATCCACGAGACTGCTTCCGAAAGTTGCGAAGTTGATGAACTTTGCTTTGATGATCTCGATGACACTAGTACATCAATGTTTGATCTTGGACATCTTAGTGAGGACACTCTTTCCAATTCTAAGTCTGACACTCTTGACTCATCACTTTCCGAGTATGTATCCTATGCAGGCTACGAGCTTCTTCGTGACTCTGAATATCATTCGATGACCCCACCTGTAAGTCCATGCTACCTCTCCCGGTACTTTCGGGAAAGCGGAATATGGTAAAAAACAATTTTTACGGAGGTGGTAACATGGACCTATAACCCGGATCTTGGTTAAACTTCTATCTAACATCCTAACTATGAGTTTTAGCTACTCGGTTAGGGGGTTATACCTTACTTGTCTTGAACTCCTTCGTCTTCAAAGCTCCGATGGTGGTCCGATGGCTTCTTCTCGTCGTCTCCGTACGCCGAAGATAGATCCACCTGAAAGCTCCAACCTTTAGCTCCTTCTTCGTTCTTTGAAGAAACTAGTTCACTTGGTTTGCTAAACCTAGTGAACTAGAATGAGTAGAGAGGAAATAGAATGGGATTTTATCTTTGGTTCTTGATTCTCAACTCATGAGACAAGAGAACCATAGATCAAGAGAGGGAGCAAGAGGTTGAGGGTGAGAGCAAGAGGAGAGCTCAAGAACAAGAGAGAGAATGAGCAAGAAAAATGAGCAAGTATTTTGTCTCTCACCCTCTCATAAGCCAAAGCAATGATAACTCATCATATTAACAAAAGTCTTATGTGTTGGTTTGAAGCAACCACAACCATATCATTTCATGCACTCATTTTACACAAATGAGCAAGTAAACAAAAGTCTTTGCCATGAAATGATGGCTATGGTTATCATGATGGTCAACTAGTCAAGCCTAGTCAACCGGTCAACAAGTCAACAAAAGTCAACAAGTCAACAAAGTCAACAAGTCAACAAAAGTCAACAAGTCAACAACCATATCACCATAATACTTAATTAATATAATAGTTAATCACATATCATATTCTCATTAGGGTTGAGCATAAAGTCAAATAGTCAACGGTCAACTGTCAACAACCCTAATGAGAATCCGCTGCCTCTGCCTCCCTGTCAACTGTGCATACACACCCGCATCCGCGTTCCGAGGAACACGAATGCAAACTGGATAAATCCAATCCCATAAGATACACTAGGATCTGGCATAAACCAAAGCCCGCTAGTGTAAACTGTCCGGACACTGTACGTGCACAAGTGCACGGATGTGACCGAACCCTGTCGCAAAACCATGCGACCTGTCGCAATACCATGCGACCTCTACTCTTTTGCCTAAAGGCGAAAAGCTCTCTGTGTGGGACTCTAAAGACTCGACACTACGCTGGCAGTGGGTTTAACCACAGACCGCAAGCGGCACTAGCTGTGCGTAACGGTCCCCAGGTAATGCCGACAAGAAGACCGACGAGGCGAAACCCATCTGAACTCCTACTGAGCCTGAGTGTGACATTCTCCGTACAGTCCGGTCTGTTCGTCTGATACATCGCATGGCGGGCCTAGGGGATGGTATACGTCAGTCCCCCAATAGCGGTACAAGTCGTGCCGGAGCGAAGCCCAAAACACCCTGAGATAACACTGGAAACCTACCAGTATATCTCGTTTGCCCTGGCCAGGGACTACTCGTGTAATGGCTCTCCTAGACACAGCGCGATGTCAACCCCCAATACCGGGAGAGACGAATCCTGTCTAACCGTCACTGCCTCCAAGTGCTTCGGGACTGCACCCAACCACTACCTGTTTGCACGACTCCTTTGAGCCGTGGTAGGGTAGTGATCAAAGTACAGTGGGAACACACTTGAGGCGAAGTGACAGTGTCAAGTCAGCGGACTAAGCTGTACTCATGTCACCTGGGAACTGATAACTGACGATAGGTATAATACCAACTAGTCAGTTCCCGACGAGTCTTGTCCAGTGTACCCGTAACCAAACGAGCACCCGCATACTATCTCAAGTACGACGTACTGACGGCTGTGGGACAGACCGTCTCCCACACTGGGATGAGAAGCGCATGCGCTGGTCTACTCCGGAATATCGATGCCCTGTCTCGATAGTCCTGCGACCAGGGACCTGCATAAGGATGTGCTTATAGATTACCCAGCCCCACTAGTGTGACGGCCATCACATCGCTGGTAATCAAGCAAAGATCCTAAGGGCTCTACTAATGTGTATAGGCGATATACAAAAATAAACACATGTACACATTGAAGTAGAAACAAACCAAGTAGCATACTACTATTTTGAGCAAGATTGTATATACAAGGTGAATATCCCAAGCATCCATTAAGTAATATACAAACTAGTATGATACAGTAATGGCCTCTAGGGCATATACACTAACAATCTCCCACTTGCACTAAGGCCATGTACTGGCGTATCGAAAACCTATCATCTCGATCAGCCGCTCGAACTGAGTCTGCGGCAGGGCCTTGGTGAATGGATCTGCAGTGTTATCTTCTGAAGCGACTCTCCTAACCTCGATCTCCTGGCGATCTACGATCTCCCTGATCAGGTGATACCGCCTTAAGATGTGCCTGGATTTCTGATGGGACCTGGGTTCCTTCGCTAAAGCTATAGCCCCGTTGTTGTCGCAATACAGAGGTATTGGATCAACAATGGACGGAACCACCTGAAGTTCTTTCAAGAACTTCCTCATCCAGACAGCTTCTTTTGCGGCATCAGATGCAGCGATGTATTCCGCTTCCATCGTCGAGTCTGCAACGGTTTCTTGTTTGGAACTCTTCCAACACACCGCCCCTCCATTGAGGGTAAAGACAAAACCCGACATGGACTTGGAATCATCCTTGTCACTCTGGAAGCTGGAGTCAGCAAAGGCCTCGATCTGGAGGTCTTTTCCGCCATACACCAAGAACATCTCCTTAGTCCTTCTCAGGTACTTGAGAATGTTCTTTACCGCTATCCAGTGTTTCTCCACAGGGTTTGACTGATACCGGCTTACTACACTCAGTGCATAAGCTACATCCGGTCTGGTACACAACATCGCATACATTATAGAGCCTACCGCAGAAGCGTAGGGTATAATAGACATGCGATCCCTCTCCAAATCAGTCTTGGGAGACATCTCTTTAGAGAGGGTGATCCCGTGACAAGCCGGTAGGTTACCGCGCTTGGAATCTTCCATACCGAATCTCTTCAGTATGGTGTCGATGTACCTGGACTGTGAAAGTCCTAATATCCTCTTGGATCTGTCACGGTAGATCCGGATACCCAGAATGTACGAGGCATCACCCAGGTCTTTCATGGAGAACCTGTGTGACAAGAACCCTTTGACAGATTGTAGCATAGGAATGTCATTTCCTATTAAGAGAATGTCATACACGTATAAAACGAGGAATACTACAGTTCTCGCTACAAATCTACTATAGATGCATGGTTCATCTGGATTTTTGATAAAGCCAAATTCTTTGACCGTCTCATCAAAGCAGATGTTCCAACTCCGCGATGCCTGCTTTAGTCCATAGATGGACTTAAGCAACTTGCACACCTTTCCGCTGCTCCCACTCTGAATGAAACCCTCTGGTTGGTCCATATAGACACACTCCTCTAAATTTCCATTTAGAAAAGCTGTCTTTACGTCCATTTGCCAGATCTCATAATCGTAGAAGGCAGCAATGGCAAGAACGATCCGAATGGATTTCAGCATGGCTACTGGAGAAAAGGTTTCGTCATAGTCCAAGCCAGGTCTTTGACGAAAACCCTTTGCTACCAGCCTAGCTTTATAGGTCTCAACCTGTCCATCTACACCAATCTTCCTTTTGAAGATCCACTTGCATCCTACGGGTTTTACCCCGTCTGGAGCAATGTCCAACGTCCATACCTTGTTGGTGTACATGGACTCCATTTCGGTCCGCATTGCATCCAGCCATTTCACTGAGTCAATGCTCTGAACGGCCTGCTGGAAGCTAGTAGGCTCATCATATTCTATGATGCAATCCTCTCTATCCCCGTCTATGAGAAAACCGTAGTATCTCTTGGACGGATGAGACTGCCTACTACTCCTGCGGAGCGGCGTAGGAATGTCCTGTTCTGTTGAACCCTCTGGTTCCACTAAGCTTTCAGTAACAGTCTGTGGTTCTGGAACTTCTTCCAGTTCTATCGTGCTCCCACTTATCTGGTTTTCCAAAAACTCAGTTTCCAAGAAGTAGGCATGACGAGAAACAAGGACTTTTTATTCCTCTTCACAGTAGAAGAAATATCCCTTGGAATTCTTTGGATATCCCACAAACTTGCACTGTACCGAGCGTGCCTCGAGCTTGTCCGCATGCTGCTTTTTGACAAAAGCTGGACATCCCCATGTCTTAATGTGCTTAAGATAGGGTCTCTTCCCACACCACATCTCATATGGTGTAGTAGGCACGGTCTTAGTAGGAACTCGGTTCAAAAGGTATGCTGCTGATTCTAGTGCATATCCCCAGAATGATCGCGGCAACTCAGCGTTACTCATCATGGACCGCACCATATCCAATAGGGTGCGGTTCCGTCTTTCCGATACACCGTTATGTTGCGGGGTGTACGGAGGAGTAAGCTGAGAGAGAATTCCGTTCTCTTTTAAGCAGTCCAGGAACTCGGCACTTAAGTATTCTCCACCTCGATCCGATCTTAGAATCTTAATACTTTTGCCTGTCTGTTTCTCTACTTCATTCTTATACTCCTGGAATTTTCCAAAGGCTTCGGACTTATGTTTCATTAAGAAGACATAACCGTACCTTGAGAAGTCATCCGTAAAAGTAATGAAGTAAGAATGTCCGCTTCGGGCATGTGTAGACATTGGACCGCACACGTCACTGTGTACGAGTCCCAAGAGCTCGCTCGCTCTTACTCCTTGTCCAGTAAACGGAGTCTTTGTCATCTTTCCTTTGAGACAAGATTGACAAGTGGCATACGATTGATATTCGAACGCATTCAAATATCCTTCTGTATGTAACTTAGTCAACCTTCTCTCATTGATGTGACCCAATCTACAATGCCATAGGAAAGTCTGATTTATTTCTGGAGACTTTCTCTTGTGTGTATTCTGGACATTAAAAATCTGTGGTTGGTTTAACACGTATATACCATCACTCAATGTACCTGACCCAATCAAAACTTGATTAAGGTGAATGTTTACAACATTACTTACAAACGCAAATTCATAACCTTCTTTAGAAACTAAAGATACAGAAATGATATTACAAGTTGCGTTGGGTACAAAAAAGCAATTACGCAAAACCAAAACATGTCCATCTGACATTCCCAGGTGATAGTCCCCCACGGCTTTAGCATCCATGCTAGCTCCGTTCGCAACTCTGAGGGTCATGTCACCTGCCTTCAAAACACTACGGTTTCTCAACGCCTGCAAAGAATTACAGATATGAGATCCTGATCCGGTATCCAATACCCAGGAAGTAGAGTTTATTGAAAGACAGTTTTCAATAACATACACACCTGAAGCTGAAGCTGCAACCTGCTTCAATTCCTGTGTTCTGGCCTTCCAGGCCCTGCAATCATTCTTCCAGTATCCTTTCTTATGACAATAGAAGCATTCTTCCTTATCCACAAGCTTCCCCGCTATCTTTGTTGCTTTACCTTTTCCCTTCGTATCCACTTTACTAACACCGCCCCTTGGTTTGGCGGGGGCCTTCTTCTTCTTTCCCTTGGCTTTCGCCTTGGACCTAGAAGAAGATGATCCTCCTACAAACAAAGTGGATGTATCCCTACCTTTCTGTAGGGTGCCCTCTGCGCTCCTCAGCATGTTGAGGAGCTCTGAAAGTTCAACCTCTTTTTCTTGTAAGTTGAAGTTCAGTATAAACTGGGTGTAAGTGGAAGGAAGGGACTGGAGAACTATATCCGTATATAGCTCACTCTCCAATGTGATCCCTAGGTCAGCGAGCTCCTCAATGAAGCCGATCATCTTTAGCACGTGCTCGGCTACTGATGATCCGACGGCCATTCTTGTCGAAAATAACTTTTTCGACGCTTCGTATCTTTCGATACGAGATTGCTCTCCATACAGTTCTTTTGTATGAAGCAATATGGATTCCATGTCCATATTCTCATGCCTCCTCTGATGTTCGTTGTCCATCGAGGCAAGCAGGAGGCATTTGGCCTTCGCGCTATCAATCTCCCAAGTCTTGCGGATTTCCTTATCCGCGACGCTGGAAGTTGGACCAGGGACAGGGGGAGCTTTGGTGGTAAGAAGATACCCCAGCTTGTCGTAAGTGATTGCTATCTTGACATTCCTGAGCCAATCTTTGTAGTTTGGCCCTGTCAGTTTGTTTTTATCTAGGAGTAACTTAAGTCCAGTCATGTTGATTTGGTCGCTGCAATTAGGAGAGAGAAGAAGAAACACTCAGCATGATGCTCTTGCAAGTTTAGAGTGGTTTTTAGTTTGTCTAAACAGGATGGCTCCCACTGTTTCTCGAATCCCTCCTCAAACCATAAAGGAAGAATTAGCCGGGATCAATCCTACCACACAATACTTGCTTAACTGTTCAGCCAGGCCGGTGTCGGTACTTCGAGGGAGGTTTTCCAACGCTTTCGCGAAGTTCCTTAATTAGAGAACCTCTTTTCCCTGGGGGCGTAGCCCCGCTAACACCTTTCTAGGCACCTACTAGGTTTATAGCATTGATCGATTAGTGAGAAATTTCCCGAGGAGTAGCATATACTCACAGTAGGATCGGGATCCAGATATCATCGTGTGACGAAACTGAAGGAATCCTACCAGAATCATCACACTCCAAATGGTATGCAAATCTAGCAAGTTTCAGTACTTATGAAACTCCCGATGTGGATTTTTGCCCCATGCTCTTATGACCTTGACTTTGGCCAACAAATCATAAGTCACATGTCAAGTTCTGCCCGTCGTTCTCCAGGTTAATTTGAATCCACCCGCACCTACCCTTGACTTTGGCCAACAAGGCAGTACGACTGTTCCAAACCAATGCATCTATCTATGCTGCACATGAATACCCAATAGCTACCAATCACTGTGCCTTGACTTTGGCCAACAAACACAGCTTGAATACTATTGACTATTCATGTGAAACGACGGAGGGCTACGGATGGTTTTGGCAAAACCGTGAACGTAGTGAACTTGATTTGGTCGATGGAACGAGATAGCTTTTAAAAGGAGTGGCTCAAGCTCCGCATTTAAAAGTTGTTTTGAAAAGAACCGAGTGGTTTTTCGAAAGTGTTCCAATGACTTTAACTTGGTTTATTATCTTGCATTAGTTCTTTTAATGCGTGATATTCTTGCATTAGTTCTTTTAATGCGTCCCATCATTTATTCCTACCATTGCAGAAAACAACCAAAATATGATGTACGCTTATGCCATTCGCATTCGCCACTGGGCCCCGTCATTACCCGTTAGGTTACTTAACTAACGACAGAGCGGGGGCTGGGCTAGCGCGTCTGTAAAACATAAGCAACGCCTAAATAATATCATATATAGATATACTGCAATGATAAACATTTCAGATCACAGATAAATACATTCGATATACTAACAATCTGTAATTTGTACGAGCCTGTAACAAAAACAGATAACACGGTCGCGGTGAATAGCGAATACCCCACCCAAGACCCCTACGGGTGCGGCAAACTACCCGCCAAGTACCCGAAGCGTAGTAACCTCCCTCATCTCCATGAGTAGGCCACTCGACACTTCGGCATACCCGGTAGTTTGTGCACCCCCTCCATGGGTCTATCCTAGGAGCAAAAACAGTAAAAAGAAATTATACAATGACGGCTACAACCCCGACCCGGTTGTGCGGCCATACAAATAATTATTACATCAATTTACAAATTTACAAGAATTGAAAGAAAAGAAAACTCTCGTCTCACAACCCCCGGCTATTCACCCGCGACAATCCAACATATTTATATACACATTCCAGCACATTACAGATCACAGATTTGTATAACCCCCACTAATCGACATATAGCGATTAGTAGACGTTCAATACAAATATCACATTACAGAAAACCCGTTAGCTCAAGTCTTTTAGAAGTTCGATCAAAAATACGGATTTTCGGGACCCCAAAATAAAATTTTCGTTCTGGAAAATCTGGGTTGAAAATACATGTACCAAAATTCCCAAAATACCCCCAGATGCACACTGTAGCAAAAACATATCAGAGAGGCGCCAAGGATGCCGCGGAAGCGCGGCAATAGCAAGCTATTGCCGCGTTTCCGCGGTCGTTTAAGGGAATCAATTGGAGATTTTTCTACAGTTGCAATAAAAAACCCTGAGCCGATTTTAGGTGCTAAAATAATCAACTTTTGAACAGTAAAAAAATCGACAGAAAGTTTAAAATTCCGGGGTTCGTTTCGGGACTTTTTCGTTGATCGATCTTCTAGTTACTTGCTAACATGTTAGATAGAGTTTAACTAGGCTCTGATACCACTGTAAGTCCATGCTACCTCTCCCGGTACTTTCGGGAAAGCGGAATATGGTAAAAAACAATTTTTACGGAGGTGGTAACATAGACCTATAACCCGGATCTTGGTTAAACTTCTATCTAACATCCTAACTATGAGTTTTAGCTACTCGGTTAGGGGGTTATACCTTACTTGTCTTGAACTCCTTCGTCTTCAAAGCTCCGATGGTGGTCCGATGGCTTCTTCTCGTCGTCTCCGTACGCCGAAGATAGATCCACCTGAAAGCTCCAACCTTTAGCTCCTTCTTCGTTCTTTGAAGAAACTAGTTCACTTGGTTTGCTAAACCTAGTGAATTAGAATGAGTAGAGAGGAAATAGAATGGGATTTTATCTATGGTTCTTGATTCTCAACTCATGAGACAAGAGAACCATAGATCAAGAGAGGGAGCAAGAGGTTGAGGGTGAGAGCAAGAGGAGAGCTCAAGAACAAGAGAGAGAATGAGCAAGAAAGAATGAGCAAGTATTTTGTCTCTCACCCTCTCATAATCCAAAGCAATGATAACTCATCATATTAACAAAATTCTTATGTGATGGTTTGAAGCAACCACAACCATATAATTTCATGCACTCATTTTACACAAACGAGCAAGTAAACAAAAGTCTTTGCCATGAAATGATGGCTATGGTTATCATGATGGTCAACTAGTCAAGCCTAGTCAACCGGTCAACAAGTCAACAAAAGTCAACAAGTCAACAACCATATCACCATAATACTTAATTAATATAATAGTTAATCACATATCATATTCTCATTAGGGTTGAGCATAAAGTCAAATAGTCAACGGTCAACTGTCAACAACCCTAATGAGAATCCGCTGCCTCTGCCTCCCTGTCAACTGTGCATACACACCCGCATCCGCGTTCCGAGGAACACGAATGCAAACTGGATAAATCCAATCCCATAAGGTACACTAGGATCTAGCTTAAACCAAAGCCCGCTAGTGTAAACTGTCCGGACACTGTACGTGCACAAGTGCACGGATGTGACCGAACCCTGTCGCAAAACCATGCGACCTGTCGCAATACCATGCGACCTCTACTCTTTTGCCTAAAGGCGAAAAGCTTTCTGTGTGGGACTCTAAAGACTCGACACTACGCTGGCAGTGGGTTTAACCACAGACCGCAAGCGGCACTAGCTGTGCGTAACGGTCCCCAGGTAATGCCGACAAGAAGACCGACGAGGCGAAACCCATCTGAACTCCTACTGAGCCTGAGTGTGACATTCTCCGTACAGTCCGGTCTGTTCGTCTGATACATCGCATGGCGGGCCTAGGGGGTGGTATACGTCAGTCCCCCAATAGCGGTACAAGTCGTGCCGGAGCGAAGCCCAAAACACCCTGAGATAACACTGGAAACCTACCAGTATATCTCGTTTGCCCTGGCCAGGGACTACTCGTGTAATGGCTCTCCTAGACACAGCGCGATGTCAACCCCCAATACCGGGAGAGACGAATCCTGTCTAACCGTCACTGCCTCCAAGTGCTTCGGGACTGCACCCAACCACTACCTGTTTGCACGACTCCTTTGAGCCGTGGTAGGGTAGTGATCAAAGTACAGTGGGAACACACTTGAGGCGAAGTGACAGTGTCAAGTCAGCGGACTAAGCTGTACTCATGTCACCTGGGAACTGATAACTGACGATAGGTATAATACCAACTAGTCAGTTCCCGACGAGTCCTGTCCAGTGTACCCGTAACCAAACGAGCACCCGCATACTATCTCAAGTACGACGTACTGACGGCTGTGGGACAGACCGTCTCCCACACTGGGATGAGAAGCGCATGCGCTGGTCTACTCCGGAATATCGATGCCCTGTCTCGATAGTCCTGCGACCAGGGACTTGCATAAGGATGTGCTTATAGATTACCCAGCCCCACTAGTGTGACGGCCATCACATCGCTGGTAATCAAGCAAAGATCCTAAGGGCTCTACTAATGTGTATAGGCGATATACAAAAATAAACACATGTACACATTGAAGTAGAAACAAACCAAGTAGCATACTACTATTTTGAGCAATATTGTATATACAAGGTGAATATCCCAAGCATCCATTAAGTAATATACAAACTAGTATGATACAGTAATGGCCTCTAGGGCATATACACTAACACCACTTTCTATAGTTTCTCCGCCAGCATTAGATCTCAAACTTTTACCTTCTCATCTTAAATATGTATATTCATGTGAGAATGAGTCTTTTACCTGTGATCATATCCGCTTCTCTACCCTCAGAGCAAGAGAATGCGCTTTTGACGGTATTGAGATCTAATAGGTAGGCGTTTGGTTAGACTATGGCTGACATCAAAGGGATTAGTCCCTTAATTGTTGAACATCATATATATCTGATAGATGAAGCCAAGCCAACTCGAGAACCTTAGAGACGGTTAAACCCCGTCATGAAGGATGCGGTGAAGAAAGAAATCGTCAAATGCCTTGACAGTGGTATCATTTACCCAATCTTCGATAGCCAATAGGTAAGTCCAATTCATGTAGTCTCTAAGAAATCTGGCATTACAGTCATAAAAAATAAGGAAAA
Organism: Agapanthus africanus; assembly: GCA_030015575.1. Classification (NCBI taxonomy): domain Eukaryota; kingdom Viridiplantae; phylum Streptophyta; class Magnoliopsida; order Asparagales; family Amaryllidaceae; genus Agapanthus; species Agapanthus africanus. The sequence continues at coordinate 341,841,436 of CM057337.1, read as the reverse complement.
TGAGTTAATTCAGACACGCGCTCAAACTGGCTGGCGTGTATGTATTGATTATAGAAAACTCAATGCCGCAACGAGGAAAGACCACTTTCCGCTTCCTTCTATTGACCAAATGCTAGAACGCTTAGCTCGACATGAATATTACTGCTTCATGGACGGATACTCTGGCTATAACCAGGTCCCTATTGCCAAAAAGAATCAAGACAATATTACATTTACTTGTCCTTTGGTACTTTTGCTTATAGACGCATAACCTTTGGGTTATGCAATGCTCCCGCTACATTTCAGCGGTGTATGATGGGGATATTCTCGGACATTGTCGAGAATTTTCTGGAGATTTTCATGGACGATTTCTCGATATTCGGAGATTCTTTTGCTGACTGCCTATAACATCTTGACGCAGTTCTTACTCGTTGTAAAGAGAAGAACTTAACCTTGAATTGGGAAAAATGCCACTTCATAGTCCAAGAGGGAATTGTGCTTGGACATGTTATTTCACGGAAAGGCATTGAGGTTGACAAAGCTAAAATAGATGTCATTCAAAACCTTCCTCATCCCAAATGCGTCAAGGATATACAATCCTTTCTTGGCCATGCAGGCTTTTATCGGAGATTTATTAAGGATTTTAGCAAAATTGCTAAACCCTTAACTCATCTCTTGGCCAAGGACACAACCTTTCACTTTGACTCGGATTATGAGGCAACATTTGACTCACTTAAAAACTCTCTCACTACAGCCCTCGTTCTATCATCTCCAGATTGGAACCACACTTTTGAGCTTATGTGTGGTGCATCAGATTTTGCAGTTGGTGCAGTCTTAGGACAACACATTGAAAAGATGCCACAAGTGATCTATTATGCAAATAAGACTCTGAATGATGCTCAAATTAATTATACGACTACCGAAAAAGAACTTTTGGCAGTTGTATTTGCATTAGAAAAATTCAGGCCTTACTTGATTGGCTTACCAATTGTTGTGTACACTGACCACTCCGCCTTGAAACATCTTTTGGCGAAGAAGGATGCTAAAAGTAGGCTAATACGTTGGATCCTTCTATTACAAGAATTTGATCTTATTATTCGAGATAAGAAAGGATGTGAAAACGTAGTAGCTGACCATCTTTCGCGCATCTCTTATTCACCTGTGACCCTGCTAATCAATGATTCTTTTCCAGATGAACAACTCTGAATGTATCCACTGAACCTTGGTTCAGGGATATTGTGAATTATCATGCTACGAGACTTATTCCCGGTGAATGGTTAAAACAGGACAAGTATCGATTTCTATCCCAAGTAAAACATTTTTTCTGGGATGAACCCTATCTGATTAATTATTGTCCTGGCCAGATCATTCGCAGATGTGTCCATAATGATGAATTCAAGAGTGTTCTACCTTTTTGTCATGATCAGGCATGTGGGGGTCATTTTGGTCCTCGAAAGATGGCGTAGAAGGTTTTGCAATGCGGTTTTTATTGGCCAACTTTATTCAAAGATGCATTTGATCATTGCAAAACCTGTGCACAGTGTCAACATACGGGTAGGATTTCCCGGAGAAATGAGATGCCACTTCAACCCATCTTGGTGGTCGAAATTTTTGACGTTTGGGGTATTGACTTTATGGGTCCTTTTCCCAACTCCTTTGGGAATCTGTACGTATTGCTTGCGGTTGATTATGTCTCGAAATGGGTTGAAGCTATTCCTTGTCGTACTAAGGACAAAAAGGTTGCCATTAGGTTCCTTAAAGAAAATATCTTTTCGCGATTTGGACACCCACGTGCTATCATTAGCGATAACGGGGCACATTTCTATAATCGGTCTTTCGAGACTTTGATGCAGAAATATGCAATCAACCACAAACTTTCCATACCCTGTCATCCCCAAACGAGCGGGCAAGCTGAGGTTTCAAACAGACAAATCAAACAAATTTTGGAGAAAACAGTATCTAAAAATTGAAAAGATTGGTCAACCAAATTGACGGATGCTCTTTGGGCATTCCGAACAGCATATAAAACCGATCTAGGTATGTCTCCTTACAGACCAGTGTTTGGAAATGCTTGTCACCTTCCGGTCGAGATTGAGCACAAAGAAATGTGGACCATTAGAGAACATAACTTTGACTTAAATCAAGCCTGCAACATTCGGAAGCTGCAATTAAACGAGCTATGAGAACTCCGCGATGAAGCTTACGATAATGCTGTGATTGTAAAGAATCGGACTAAGGTATTTCACGATAAAAACATTTTGAGAAAAACTTTTACACCTGGTCAACAAGTCCTTCTTTATGATTCACGACTACATCTTCATGCGGGTAAGCTATGATCTCGGTGGAAAGGACCTTTTATTGTGCAGTATGTATACCCGCACGGGGCAGTTGAGGTTGAAGATGTTGAAAACGGTACATTTTTCAAAGTAAATGGACATAGATTAAAACCGTATTTTTCCACTGACCCCACGGAGGAGCTCCTGTTTTTACAAGAGCCTCTTTATCTTGATTAAAATTCCTCCGTCTAACCTCCTTGTCTTGTAAAATACTGTATCATCTTTTGAATGGAGGTGAGTGAAAATAATAAGTTTGGGGGAGAGTTTCACGATCATATTTAGTGCCTCCGTTAATAAATTTCCTCCCAAGCTTACAGGTTTTTGAGTTTTAGCAGAAGACAACAATGAGGACACTGTTGAAAACAAGTTTGGGAGAGGTTTGTGCTTACTTACGCATCACTTTGTATCATACTTTGCATAAGCACAATACTTTTAAAAATATATAAAAATTTATTAAAAAAATTTCAAAAGATAAAAATATTTAATATTTAATTTTATAATAAAAGATTAGATAGTGAAAAATTATATCTAAAATATTGGAAAAATTTAAGAAAACCAAGAAAATAAGAAGTTTTCTTAAACGAAACTAGTAATAAGTAGTTATGAGCCGTTGTCCCAAGGGTTAGTAAGATGAAAGAAGTCACTAATCTGAGGATAAAAATAAGTCTGAAAAATAGTTCCTATTCTGGAAGCCAAATATTTGAATGTTGATACCCTATTATACGCACTTACATACGTCTTGAAACTTGGGATAGTAAAGGATACCTTGAAATGCTCTTGTCTAAAAGCCAAAGTATGAAGGAAATAATAAATGAATAAAAGATAAAATGGTGAAGAAAAATGAACACTGGTTTTGTTATCACCAAGGAAGCAATAAAAAATATAGCGAGGGTGCTTCATCACCTAGTGTCTTAGACCAACTGGTTTGGGAGTCATTGCTAAGCCTTAGGTGTTGCAAGACGAGGAAAATACTAATACACCTAATCAGCAAGCACATGAGTAATCAGTCGGTTAGTACCTCAAGAAGTATTAACGGTCGCATGAAAAATGTGTGAGAAATTCCATCTAAATATTCATCAATTAAAAAAGTACTGAGGTGATGGACAAGAGTATGATAGCTTGAATTGAATTCTCTGAGTGTAGGGATGTTCTTTACACACACGTAGGGGTATATGATCAATGTTTGGAAGAAAGGTAGGAATGAAGAGTAAAGATGATGTTTTATTGAGAGATGATGTGATTTCTAATATCTTTTCATGACTATTAAGATAGGGTTCATGACAACCGAAAAGCTAGTATTAGTTGGAAACTCTAGATTTTCAAAGTCTTTCTTTTACAATTCTTTTCTTTACATGTAACTTTCACGGTCTTCCTTTTATTATTGGATTTTGTGGGTGCAATCCGCTGAAAACCCTCAGGAGACAACACTCCTCCTACTAGGGACACCTAGAGGTTTAAAGGCTTGTTGCACGTGCTAAGTGCAATCGTGTTGCCTACGAAAGTGTGCTAGTTAGTTTTTCTTTTTCTTATATTTTCTCCTTCACCTAAATAAAACAAGTTTGCTCGAGACGACCAAAATTAAGTTTGGGGGAATTTGATCAGTCGAAAATATTGCATTTTTAACACGGCAATTTCCCTACCATTTGTAATCATCTAAATGTGTTTGGTATAAATATAGCACATATTAGCAATTTGTCTACAAGAACACCAAATAACATGTGTTATACATTATAACCAACATTATGAGGGAAATTGTGTGTTTATTATTGCATACGTGATATTTTGTGTATCAAACACTTGTCTCAAGATTGTGTGCGGGAAATTCTCCAGGTAAAAGAGCCAGAATTGATAAAAGTGCTGATAAAATGCATCAAGTCAAAGACTTGAAATCTGGCAGTATACAAGAAGGTATAAAAATATTCCAGACATCAGAAAAGTGCCACTAAGCCAACAAGAAACAACACTGGAAAAATCATGCATTGACTCCACAAAACGGCCGCGGATCCGCGGCCCAGTCAGGCGGATCCGCCGCGGATCCACGGCCGATCTGACTCATCGGTGGTTGGTCATGTTTGCAGTGACCTCCTTTCAAATAGAAAAACTTCTTCAAGACATTTCAGTCCCTCGAATTCTCCAGAAGCTTCCCTTCTAACAGCCAAACCTCTTGTGCAAGCTTAATACCTACCAAGCTTCTTGTGAAAGCTAGCTAACTACCTTAATCTAGAAACTTCCCTATAGCTACCTAGCTTCCTATGCAAGCTTCATAACAACCAAGCTTCCAAAGGAAGGTAGACCTAGCTTCTAGGGGAAGCTCAAGGGAAAGCTATAAAAAGGGACCCGGGCATCAATACAAAGGTTGCTGAATATTGAGCCAAAATTCCGCAAGTTGAGTGACACAACTTGCAACTCAAAACCCTAGCCCAATTCCAATTCCAAAGCCAAATCAAGATTCATAGAGTACTAAATCAAGAAAGCATTTAACAAGCCTTTGAAGCAACGTCGATCTTCATCCGAGCAAGAGATCCTCGACGATACGCGACTCACAACGATCGAGCCACGCAAAGATCGACGCCAAATTCCTCCTCAATTAAGTGAGCTAAAGCTAGTCTTGTAAACTTGAGTGAGAGTTGTAATTTGAAGAAAATCTAAATAAAGGTGAAAATCTTTATTCTTGCTTTCTATTCATTTGCGCATTATGATATTTTTAGTTCTTGATTGCTTTATAATGATGCGTGAGTAAATTCTCCGCTTGTAGCGGAATCGAGAAAATAGGTAGATGTTGATGATTAAATTCTTGAACGATTCTTAAATCTTATGAGTTTTGTAAACTTTAGGAGATTGAATCATCGAAAACCTAATTTGAGCGAGATCGCTTTCTTGAATGTTTTCGCTCCAAACTAGAGATCCACGATCGGTGATTTAATTTGGTAGAGATTAGAATTTGAATGATAATCAACGAAAGGACAAGGGATGATGATGAAGAAACCCTAGTTTCTTCAATAGTTCCCTAATTCTCATTGATCGTCATCGATCTAGCAACAAATCTTCAATAGATAAGAATTTGTAATAATTAGTATTCATCATCATTATCAATTGGATCGATTCTGACAAGTCTCTTTACGAATCTTGATAATTCAAACAATTTGGGCATTTTCTTGATTTCTTGATTCTTGATTCTAGATCTCTATTTTCTTTATGTTTCTTGAAATGAAAACTCACAAATCATGAATCAATTTTCGTGCAATTTTCTTTTATCTTTTAATTTTCAACTCAACTAAAATGATAACGAACAAATCACACTTTCTCAGTGGACGATCCACATTCACCGACGAAACTACAACAGACACCGTCAGTTGATTGCGGTATAAATTTATTTGGTTGTGAAACATTTCTAAACACGACACGGAAACGATCAATCTTGGCTGCTGAAATAGCATATCAAGAGAAACCGGGTTTTTAACACAATACATACTTTCTATTAAAATAACCACAATTCTCAAATCCAGAAATCTTATGAAAACGACATATCTCAATGCGTATAATCATAAACCATAATGTATGCGATATATAACATAAATGTATGCATATCCGTAAATCATGCAATATGGAATAGAAATATGCACATAACAAGGGTAAACCGCTCTTTTAAATGAATCCAGTTTTTAAAATGTCTCTTGCGGTTCACGATTTCTCCAAAGTCAAATGCAGCATCGTATAACAGTGCATAAGTAACTATAGCAAGTAAATTGTGCATGGAGTCATATCATGATGCAGCAATCCTACTGTGTAGTGACATGGCAATTACCGATGATGATGTGTATGAGCCAGCAAATAAGTGTGCGTGGAGCATACGCTTCATCGGTAATGGTGCTGGTGTCCTGATAACATGGGTTTAATATAACAATAAACACATTTAAACATGCAATGCGATGCGAATAGAAAGAATATGAAGAAAAATGAATAATAAACGCAACAATGAAGAATCTACATCAGTATATATATGTCATACAGTTTTGCCATTTGAAACATGGCGAATCGTGGTGTTTAGAAAAAATAAGGGCTACGGTGTGTTTAAGAAAAGATGCATCGTTTAAAAATATCTGTAGAATCTTTTGGCCTGTCTTTAAATTACTCACGATTCATTACTTTTGAAATAGGTATGACTCGAGTCTAGTATAACATCTATAAGTAAACTACATGACTAATTGAAAGGTAAGGAAACCACCTAAATTTGAGTCGATACATATAAATATAATAGTCGGTGATCCCGCCTCAATAATATCACATACGATACAATATATATTATGATATTCTCAAGTCAGGAGTGCGGATCTATCATCAATATATAGCACGTACTTAAATCTGTCGTACGGCATCCCAAATCTTGGTACGGGTCAAATATCACATTCATATCAGTATTCATCTGGTATCCATTATCATTATATCTCATGAACTGGGGGTACTGATCTATGTCTAGAACAAACTGATACCATCTGCATATATATGTGTGTATGAAAAAAACGCCTAAAGGCCCGCTAAAATCTCATGTCGTATCTCAAAATACGAACCAAAACATATCACCGATCTCATAGCATCATGCCCAATCTCATCGACTTATCTCCAAATATCATCCACTATCCTCATTATCCATATATATATATATATATATATATGCCCGAGTCCAATACCTATGTGTGTGTGTGTCTATATATATATATCCCTATATACGCATAAGTAATAAAAGTATGCTAGTGTGTGTGCGTGTGGTTGTAAACCTTATTCTAGAGTTCGCGACTAAGAAACTAAACTAAGTTACTTCTAACTACCCTAAACTAAACCATGAACAAAAAATCATATCTTGATAATTATCCACGTAACATAAAACACATATCTAACCATATATATATATGCTATACTACGAACTGCGGGGGTGCTATACACCATCCACCTGACTTCCCCCGTAGATATATATTTACTCACCTCTATCCTCGCTTGCTGGAGTCGATGACGCCATGCTCATCCTCGTCATCTTGAAATCTACGTGGGGGTACCTACAACTAAAATCGAAAATGCGTATTAAAATCAAGTCGGAAAACCAAAACGGCACACGTTTTGCTCATAGGTTAAAACCTATAGCCTACGCCTGCAAACCACCAAACAACCCCCGTCGCTGAAGTACAAACATCAGATGATGGAACACAAAATCAAATTCCAAATCCCAAATTAAAACGAAGTTGCAAAACAATGCAGCAACTCAAGAAAATGGTCCCATATTTTACCCTAAGTGAAATTAGCCAATTTTGCATATGTGGAGGGTCTATTTTACTGATAAAGGAGCTACAGAACAAACACGGACCAAAATGACCCTACCCTGGCAGCTAATTGCGGCCAGGAACAATAAATTTGTGGCCTGGCAGTGGGGTTAGGGTCCAGGGTTTTGGGTATAGGTTCTAGGTTGCCTGCTTGTGTCTCTGTATTTGCTAAATTTTTTTCAGGCGTCTCGGGTGTTAGCAGATACCAAAATACATCACAATTTCCATAAAATCTGCCGATGTCGGGGTTTCTAAGTTTGGATTTTGGGTTCTATTCTTTGGTTTCAGTCCACTTACAATCCCTACAGGGGTTTAAGGTCACTATTAAGCCTCAATTTCACTATTGGATTCAATTCAAAACCCTAAGCTTAACTTGGAACTTTCAAAGTTTGCCAAACTACACAATATCGATACTAAACATGTATGGATGTTTAAGGAATTGAAATACTATTTTAAAGGTGCAGAAATTATCTCATTTGGAAACTCAATAAAATTCTTGAGTTGCCCCAAGTTTTCAAAATAGTATTTTTCTTGGTCCAAAGTGTTTGTCATGAGCTTGTGCATGTTTTTAGTGAAGGCAAGGTGATGCTTTGATGATGAGCTTGTGCATGTTTTTGATGATGAAATGAGGTGTTTAGAGGGAGGAGGGAGATGGGTGCTGCCATGAGAGAAGAGAGGGGAGAGAAATGAAGAAGAAACAATGAAGGGACAAGGAGCCACGGTCTTGGGTTCACCCCTTACCCCTCTCTCTCTTGCCCATCCCTCTTTCTTTATTATTTTATTTTGTTTTCTTTTATTTGTAAACCCAAATGAAAATCCAAAAGCAAAATGTCATGATTAACAAAATGCACAAGTATAAAAATGTGATATGGTGCATGTCATGTGCACAAAATCGGCTTAATGCGTTATTAGCGATATTTAATCGCGATTAGCTTTAAAAATGAATATGATTAATTATAAAAAGTTATAATTTGTTTAAATCACATAAAACATCCTCATTTCAGTAATTTCTAAAATTTTCCTAATATTTTCCGATTTATCGGTATTTAATTATACCGCATTAATAAAATATTCAATATATTTATTGTTTAATTATAAAAATTCCCAAAAATAATATTTTATTTTTGTGAAATGTTACAGTCTTCCCCCCTTAAAGAAATTCTGTCCCTAAATTTAAATTTAAACTCCCCTAATTTCAAAAACATTTCAGAAAAATGATCATGTCGTCGGGGCTCCGAAATCATAAATACATAAAACACATCGTAGCGCAAAGCATGCGCGTGAAAAAGGAGCATATAACTCAAAATCAAACTCAGAACTCCGTCAAGTATCTCGCCATCATCGGAGTTTTGGTGAAGAAACAATGTCAAAATCTAATACGAAAACCAACGTGATATACATCAAAACTATACATGTACACATCGTTGTAAATTTGTCAAACATCTGAAAGAAATGCATGCCAAAACCTTTTTAAGTTGTTATGCGATGCGCGTAACACGGCACGGTAGCAGACATTTATTGTAAGAAAATAACCATATATATATACCCTTTGTTTAATGTACACGCCCCGTCGTTTTGAAAACGATTTTAGAAGGGTTTCTTTTATTAAAAGTTTCGTGTCATCTCGGACACGTAGGTAAATACTGAGACTATAGCTCCTTTTTAGAAATCCCTTCGATAACTATCCATGTATGCAAAAATATAGTCAGGTACTGTCCTCGGACTAGTCCTGCTCAGCTACTATACCAAATAGTAAATATCATAAAAATATCAGCTCAAGGGGAGAATCAATCCCAAAATGTAAATAAGAATACCCTGTGCATCTGGTGCGCACGGAAATTGAAATCCATGAATGTTCCATACATGTGCACAGAAACAAAATCTAAGTGCAACAGGTGTGCACGAAACACCTGTCAAAGGCAACGGGTGTGCCTGACAACATTATCAGGTGCATCTGATATGCATGAAGAATCCCCATTTAGTGCATCTGGTGTGCACCAAAATCGCATCAAAATACTAAAAGTGCATGAAAACTATGCCAAAAGCACAAATCAAATCACATATATATCATAGATATGAAATCAAGATCAACATCTCGAATGATACCAAATCAAAGTCAGGTGCAATTGTGGTGCACAAAATCTCAGTCATGCATATAAATCATCTAAAATACCGAAATTCAAGGTGACGGATACGTGATAATCAAATCACCAAATCACAAATCATAAATACCGTCGTCGATATGTCCTCCTTCAATGTCGACAAGGTGTCGGTGCATCCAATGCTAGCAGAGTAAGATTTCTACTTGCCTACTGTTCGTGGCCTGTCATCTGGTGCCCTTAGACTCTCGTCTCTCACTGCAGATTGCTAAGTGCATAGCTCCTCGGCTCAACGGTCCAATATGGAAGCAATAATGGAAGTAGTCCGCTCTGGCACATCCTCTAAAGACCTTAGGCCAAATATCATGGTCACTCATAACATGTCTCGTCGACGATGCCTAACTCTGGCCTGCTGGGTGTGCGTAATATGACTGATCCTGGGTCCAAGTCTCCTCGTATAGTATTCCAGAAAGGTTCTGTCGAAGTCCCTACCAAATCTCGTTTCTGCTGAACTTCCCGAAAGTTATCATCTTTTACTAAATCTGTATCTTGTTCCAGCACGGCTACATACTCATCACGACTCCTTCTGAAAGGTATATCCATATACAACGCCTCTACATGCGTATCACATCTCTGATGTCGGCAGAGTGGAATGTCATCTCATCAATATCTCGTACAAACCACTTACTCCACTTTTCTCTAATTTCGATTGCTTCGGACTCGTCTCTTCGTGGTTGCGTGGACTGTCCTCCAATGGCGATACTCGTATCTGGAGTCTCCCAAGCAATATATCCCGTCACATGATATCCGAATGATGTCGAACCTTTCAGTCGATTTGTCAAGGTTCCATAATCCCCTAAGAGCTCAACATCTTGAGTACAGTTTAATAGTATTCCAGTACATGCCATAGTACCTGCGGACCAACCATAGAAGGGCAAACCCAAGCCTTACAATTGGCACCGCTGAACTGCCGCAAACCGTAAGGTTCAACGGCGTTTCATGGTCATTACATCGAGTTAGGTTTTCATTCTTCTGGAGGGTCCATAGAATTACTTGCATTGTCTTCCGAATACTTTAAACTTGGAAAATGGATTCCTGACATTCGATCATCTCCATCGACTCTCAACGTACCTGTGTGAAGTCGTCTCTAACTGGAATCAATCAATATGATGACCTTGCATCGGGGTAGGCAACGAACACATGTCCTAGTCCTTCATCTTTGGTGACTAGGGATCTTCTATCATATCTCGAAGTGTTACTCATGCGGCATTAGCTTCAAACATCTGGGGCGATATCTCGTTATTCGCAGCAACAACTGGCTCATTCATCCGTACGCTGAACATTGCCTCAATCATCAAGTATAATCAGTGCATCGACGGTCATCACATTCTGTCTGGCCTCTAGCGGTAGCCCAACTCTCTGGTGCTGATCTGCACGTCTGAGAAATCTCATAAAAGCGATCCATCAAACGCTCATGGCGTGAAAACACAATAACACGACGGCTCTATGCAATCGTATGTCCCTGGAATCACGCCCTGGTCAGTCCTCGTCCGTGATGAGCTCGTGCTGACGCAACTCTAGCTGTAGCTCTCTCTGCCTGTGTAGTCGTGGCATCAATCCATAAACCGATATCGATAAGGATAGATCATGGGAATGAATATAATGCTGTGCAAGAAAATGTACATCCTAAGGCTTCTTAAGCGAAATATCGTATCGTAAGTATACCGCGGAACATACACACGGTACGTCACTCTACTTAAGTCACCTTATTCCATCAACCGAGGGTCAACCTACGCGACAAAATTTTGGGTCTAATACCCCCTCGACCAAGTCTATATTCCGTAAGATCAAGCCTAAGTTCCGAATATATACAAACGCTCTAGGCTCCACATAGTCAAACATAGACTCAAACTAAGAATAAATCTAGCGCTCTGATACCAACTTTGTCACGATCCGAAATAGTACGTGACTCGTCCTTGAATCATATGAAGTCTATAGGACCCTATCTAATTCAAGTAAGCTAAAAGCCCAGAAATCTAAACCATTTCCAAAGAAGAAGTGTAGAAAACATGTTATAAAACAAGTAGTTTTTAAATAACATAAGCCGAAGTATTGCATTTTAAAATATCAAGTCTTTTCAGAAAATTTCGGCAGAGTTTCCTTTATAAATACTGGCCCCAAAAGGGATACAACATGCATAATATGAATAAAGGCATCCCCAAGTGGGAGCTAGCTCTTCGCCAATTGGCGGTCACAATCACGCAAGCAATATAATATACAATGCCGTAGGGCGAGGATAAAAACTCAAAAGGAAACTCAAATATCAAGAAAACCCATAATAATACAAGCGCGACTCTACGGTTGAAATAATAAACATCTGGTCTTCTAAGTCTAATAAATAATACAGTCTGGTTGATGGAGTTTTACTAGATACAACTGAATATAAATAAATGGTATAATGGTGGTCATGATGCAAGTGAACCCACCTAACAAAGCAATCACCCGGAAAGGAAGCAGTGTACCAGAAAGCCGCAATGAAACCTGTACGGCAAGACCTGCAAGAACTGTGGCACAACAGGGGTGAGTTGCCAACTCGTGAGTAGAAAACATCACAGAGCAGAAATCAAATGTATGACTCAATCCTAGGTCAAACGATCAGTAATATATATCCTCAATATGATAAAATCTGAAGCATAAAAAAAGGTAAGGGTAAACATCTAAACATTAGTGTAATCCAATGTGCTTGTGTCAGTGCATCAGGTAGCAATATGTCATATCTATGAGGTACGAATGCGGTAAAATAGAAACAGAATACATCATAAATGAGAAAACTGTTTTCTTAATATAGTAAGATTTCTGTATAACATTTAAGTATCATCAATGAAATCATCAGAAAATCAGTGTCAAGCATCGACACAAAAATTCTGATCTATCAGGTGTTGTCACCACGACTGGCCCTGATAGGTACGTATCATACGCTATCTTGAAAAACCGAGTGCCCAGCTTCAACCCTCGCAATTCGACGTATCCATACGTACATGATTCCGGTCGGTATCCCCATGATAACCGCCGAGTCATAGGTACTGTCACCGGTAGATATGGTTCCCCTGTCAGGCCATCGATCTTCTTGCCCCGGGGTACCTCCGGGCCTTACCATGTACCCGCATACGGCCCACGATGCTTCCTCGCATGGGGTATATATATCAGAACCGATAAATCTCATGGTGGCAACTGAAATATCATATCAAGAGAAACCGGGTTTTTAAAACAATACATACTTTCTTTTGAAATAACCACGGTTCTCAAATCCAGAAATCTCATGAAAATGACATATCTCAATGTGTATAATCATAATGCATAATGTATGCGACATATAACAGGAATGTATGCATATCCGTAAATCATGCAACATGGAATAGTAATATACACATAACAATGGTAAACTGCTCTTTTAAATGAATCCAGTTTTTAAAATGTCTCTTGCGGTTCCCGATTTCTCCAAAGTCAAATGCAGCATCGTATAAGAGTGCATATATAACTATAGCAAGTAAGTTGTGCAAGGAGTCATATCATGATACAGCAATCCTACTGTGTAGTGACATGCCAATTAATGATGATGATGTGTGTGAGCCGGCAAGTAAGTATGTGTGGAGCATACGCATCTTCGGTAATGGTGCTGGTGTCCTGATAACATGGGTTTAATATAACAATAAACATATTTAAACATGCAATGCAATGCGAATAGCAAGAATATGCAGAAAAATGAACAATAAACGTAACAGTGAAGAATCTACATCAATATATATATATGTCATACAGTTTTTCCATTTGAAATAAGACGAATCGTGGTGTTTAGAAAAAATAAGGGCTAGGGCGTGTTTAAGAAAAGATGCGTCTTTTGAAAATATCCGTAGAATCACTTAGCCTGTCTTTAAAATACTTACAATTCGTTAGTTTTGAAATAGGTATGACTCGAGTCTAGTCTAACATCTATAATTAAACTACATGACTAATCGAAAGATAAGAAAACTACCTAAATCTTAGCCGATACATGTAAATATAATAGTCAGTGATCCCGCCTCAATAATATCAAGTACGATACAATATATATTATGACATCCTCAAGTCAGGAGTGCGGATCTATCATCAATATATAACTCGTACGTAAATCCTTCGTAGGGCATCCTAAATCTGGGTACGGGTCAAATATCACAATCATCTCAGTATTCATCTGGTATCCATTATCATCATATCTTATGAACTGAGGGTACTGATCTAAGTCTAGTACAAACTAATACAATCTGCATATATATACGTGTATGAAAACACACGCCTAAAGGCCCGCTAAAATCTCATGTCGTATCTCAAAATACGAACCAAAACATATCACTGATCTCAGCGCATCATGCCCAATCTCATCGACTCATCTTCAAATATCATCCACTATCCTCATTTTCCATGTATAGGTATACGTAAATATATATATGCCTAGTCACATACCTATGTGTATGTGTGTGTATATATATATGTATACGTATCCCCATATACGCATAAGTAATAAAACTATGCTAGTGTGTGTGCGTGTGGGTGTAAACCTTATTCTAGGGTTCGCGACTAAGAAGCTAAACTAAGTTACTTCTAACTACCCTAAACTAAACCATGAACACAAAATCATATCTTGATAATTATCCACGTAACATAAAACACATATATAACCATATATATATAAGCTATACTACGAACTGCGGGGGTGGTATATGCCATCCACCCGACTTCCCCCATAGATATATATCTACTCACCTTGATCCTCGCTTGCTGGAGTCGATGATGCCACGCTCATCCTCGTCATCTTGAAATCCATGTGGGGGTACCTACAACCAATATAAAATCAAAAATGCTTGTTAAAACCAAGTCGGAAAACCAAAAAGCCATACGTTTCGCTCATAGGTTAAAACCTATAGCCTACGCCTGCAAAACCACCGAACAACCCCCATCGCTGACGTACAAACATCAGACAACGGAACACAAAATCTAATACCAAATCCCAAATTAAAACGAAGTCACAAAATAATGCAGCAACTCAAGAAAATGGTCCCAGATTTTACCTTAAGTGAAATTAGCCAATTTTGCATATATGGAAGGTTTATTTTACTGATAAAGGAGACACAGAACAAACACGGACCAAAATGACCCTACCCTGGCCGCAAATTACGGCCAAGAACAATAAATCTGCGGCCTGGCAGTGGGGTTAGGGTCTAGGGTTTTTGGTATAGGTTCTAGGTTGCCTGCGTGTATCTCTGTATTTGCTAAATATTTTTCAGGTGTCCCGGGTGATAACAGATACCAAAATACATCACAATTTCCATAAAATCTACCCGATGTCGGGGTTTCTATGTTTGGGTTTGGGGTTCTATTATCTGGTTTCAGTCCATTTACAAACCCTACAGGGGTTTAAGGTCATTATTAAGCCTCAATTTCACCTTTGGATTATATTCAAAACCCTAAGCTTAACTTGGAACTTTCAAAGTTCGCCAAACTACACAATATCGATATTAAACATGTATGGATGCTTAAAGAATTGAAATACTATTTTAAAGGTGCAGAAATTACCTAATTTGGCAACTCAAGAAAATTCTTGAGTTGCCCTAAATCTTCAAAATCAGATTTTTCTTGGTCCAAAATGTTTGTCATGAGCTTGTGCATGTTTTTAGTGAAGGCAAGGTGATGCTTTGCGGTGTTTTTTATGATGAAATGAGATGTTTAGAGGGAGGCGGGAGATGGGTTCTGCTATGAGAGAAGAGAAGGGAGAGAAATGAAGAAGAAACAATGAAGGGACATGGAGCCATGGTCTTGGGTTCACCCCTTACCTCTCTCTCTCTTGCCCATCCCTCTTTCTTTATTTTTTTATTTTGTTTTGTTTTGTTTTCTTTTATTTGTAAACCCAAATGAAAATCCAAAAGCAAAATGTCATGGTTAACAAAATGCACGAGTATAAAAATGTGATATGGTGCATGTCATGTGCACAAAACCGGCATAATGCGCGATTAGCACTATTTAATCGCGATTGGCTTTAAAAATGAATATGATTAATTATAAGAAGATAAAATTTGCTTAAATCACATCAAACATCCTCATTTCAGTAATTTGTAAAATTTTCCCAATATTTTCCTTTTTATCGGTATTTAATTATACCGTATTAATAAAATATTCAATATATTTATTATTTAATTATAAAAATTCCCAAAAATAACATTTTATATTTCTGAAATGTTACAGACTATCCGGACTGGCCTGTATCATAAATCTCAACAAAATCACTGGTCAGCAATGTTCCCCTATCACAGGCTCAAACAACATCTTCTGAGATCTTCTCGCTCCGGGGTACCGTACCGGATCCACCATGCACCCACAAACGGTTCATATTCTCCTCGAATCGGGTGTATGATATCGTTCAAGAGCCAAGAAAACTCATGGTGGACATATCACAATCATAACATGAGAAAACCGCACTTTTATCCTTCAAAATGATAAATGTGTTTATTAAATCTTGCAGTTTCTCCAAATCCAAAAATCTCACGGAAAATCCGAAATCAAAAATGAAAATTCAATAAATAAACAATGAATTCTAAAATATTGTGCTCCGGCAATCCGGACTGGCCCTAAAAATAATGCATGAAAATGAACGTATAATTATGCATGACAATCACAAAAATAAATGCAATGTCTAGGTTATCACAATAATAATAAATCGGAACTATCAGCTAACAAGCGATATAAATGAATTGATATTCTCTACAGTGTACGTGGCATGGGAATTACCAATGATGATGTGTGTGAGCCGGCAAGCAGGTGTACGTGAAACATACGCATCATCGGTAATGGTGCTTGTGTCCTGACAACATGATTTCAATAATAGCATATGAAAACACAATTTAAGCATGCAATGCGATGCGAACAGCAAGAATATGTGGGAGCTGAATAATAAACACAACAATAAATAATCTACAGTAATATATATGGGTCATACAGTTTCTCGCTTGAAATAATATGAATCGTGGTGTTTAGAAAATAGGGCTACGGTGTTTTTATGAAAAGTTACATCCTTTGAAATATCCGTAGAATCCCTTGGCCGGTCTTTAAAATACTCATGATTTGTTAGTTTTGAAATAGGTATGACCTGAGTCTAGTCTAACATCTACAATTAAACTACTGGACTAAACTAACAGACTGATCGAAAGGGTAAGGAAAACCACCTAAATCTCAGTCAATATATATATATATATATATATATATATATATATATATAATAGTCGGTGATCTCTCCTCAATAGTATCGCGTACGATACAATATATATATCATATGACATCCTCGAGTCAAGAGTGCGGATCTATCATCAATATATCTCATACGGTAAATCCATCGTATGGCATCCCAAATCTGGGTAAGGGTCAATATCACATTTATCTCATTATTTATCTGGTATCCTTATCATCACATAGCATGAACTGGGGGTACTGATCTAAGTCTAGTACAATACTGATACCATATATATATATATATATATATATGCATGTGTATGAACACATCGGCTAAGGATCCGCTATAATAACATGTCGTATCTCAATATACGAACCAAATCACATCAAAGATCTCATGGCATCATGCCCAATCTCATCACTCATCTCCAAATACCATATACTATTCTCATCATTCATGTATATGTATATGTATGTGTGTGTATATATATATATATATATATATATACATTGTCCCATACCTATGTGTATTTATATATTCATACATATCCCCATATATGCACAAGTAATAAAATGTATGCAAGTGTTTGTGTGTGCGTGTATGCAAATCATTAATCTAGGGTTCGCGACTAAAACTAACTATTGACACTATCATCCAATTACACTAAAATTTATCCACGAACTCCTAAAGTCTATTTAGATAATCATCTAGTCTCATAATAAACATAATTATATGTATTCGTATACTACACTACGAACTGCTGTGGTGCTGTACGCCATCCACCCGACTTCCCCCGTAGATATATATCTACTCACTTCGATCTTCGCTTGCCCATGCCGATGTAGCTACGCGCTTGCTTGTGATCTCGAAGTCCACGTGGGGGTACCTACAACCAATATACAATCGCAAATGCGTATTAAAATCAAGTCAGAAAACCAAAACGGCACACGTTTCGCTCATAGGTTAAAACCTATAGCCTCACATGCAAAACACGACCAATAACCCTAGTCGTTGACGTTCAAACGCCACACGATGGAATACAATATCAAATACGAAATCGCAAATTAAAATGAAGTCCCAAAACAATGCAACAACTCAAGAAAATGGTCCCAGATTTTACCTTAGGTCAAATTAGCCAATTTTGCATATATAAAGGGTCTAGTTTACTGGAGATAAGTCCCTGGAACAAACACAAACTAAATCACCACTACCCTGGTCGCAATTGCAGCCAGAGTGAATAAATCTGCGGCCTGTATGTGGGGGTTGGGTCTCAGGTCTCTATGGTAGCTTCCTAGGTGCCTGCATGTATCACTGTGTTTGCAAAGTAAATCCTAGGGTTCCCGGGTGATAGCAGATCTCTAATAACATCACAAATTTACACAATTTCCCGATTTCGGGGTTTCTATGTTTTGGTGTTTGGGGTTAGTCTATGGTTTTAGTCTAATATACTATCATTATAGGGGGTTTAAGGTTACTACTAACTCAATTCAAGAATTCCTTAAAACCCTAACTTGAAATCTTCAAACCCCACTAAACATCACTTAATCACTTCCAAACTTACATAGGTGCTAAAGTGAATGAAATACAAAGCTAATGGTAAAGGAATTATCTCATTTGGCAACTCAAGAAATTTCTTGAGTTGCCCCAAGTGTCAAAAATCCATCCTTTCTTGGTCCAAAGTGCTTGTGAGGAGCTTATGCATGTTTTTAATGAAGTGGGGATGATATTTTGGATTGTTTTTAGTGGTGTTGTGAGGAGGTAGAGGGGAGAGGGAGAGAGGGCAGCATCCATGGGAAAGGGAGAAGAGGAAAAGATGATAAATAATGAAGGGGGAAACAATGGGAGCTTGGTCAAAGACCCCTCACCTCTCTCTCTCTCTCTCTCATGCCCATACAAAATATTTTATCATTTTCCTTTTCTTTTCTTTTCTTTTCTTTTCTTCTCTTTCTCATTTAAACACAAACCATGCATGAAAAATGAGAAAAACCATGATAAAAATGTAACAAGTGTTAAAATGTGACATTGTGTATGTCATGTGCACATAACCGGATTAATGCAAGATTAGCGATATTTAATTGCGATTAGCATTAAAATAGTGTATAATTAATTATCAAAATTGTAATTTGCTTAATTCATATAAAACACCCTCATTTCCGTAATTTCTACAATTTTCCAAATATTTTCCATTTTATCGGAATTTAATTATACCGCATCATTAAAATATTCATGATATTTATTATTTAATTATAAAAATTCACAAAAATAATATTTTATTTTTCTGAAATGTTAGAACGACTGTCCCAAACCAACGCATCTATCTATGCAACAGAAAAGTAACGAATAGCTACCATGCATTGTATCTTGACGAAGGCCAACATACATAGCATGAATACTAAGTGCAACCCGTCTGAGATGACGGACGGCTACGAATGGTTTTTGGCGAAAAACCTTTAACGTAATGAACTTGATATCGTTGAATGAACCGGATAGCTTTTGAGAAATATATAGTGGCGAAAACCTTTTTCTAAAGAGGTCACTCCCGGTGAAGGGATCTCGGCTCTTTCCTCGTGGAATGAGGTGCAGGATATTCCTACTGAATATCACAACGCAAAGCAACAAGTAATCGACAATAGTAAAGTTATTACCCTGACGCAAACTTCTGCCCAAGGGGTCACTCCCGGTGAAGGGATCTCGACCCTTGCCTTGTCGAATGAGGTGCTGGATATTCATAACCGAATACCGCTATGCAAAACAAAAGAAAACGTCTTTGTAATAACAGCTTTTTTTTTAAATTGTTCCGACAACATCGAATAGGTCTGTTTTCCTTGCATTGATCCGAATCAACGCAGTCCCATCAATTAATCACACCACAAAAGAACGAAAATATGATGTACGTATATGCCGTCCGCATTCGTCACCGGGTCCCGTCATCACCCGTTAGGTTACTTAACTAACGACAGAGCGAGAACTGAACTAGCGTGGGTGTAAAACATATACAACATCTACTAGTATATATATATCAATATATAATAATCGCTCCAGGCGTGATAAATGCAACATCACAGAACAATACTGATAATCTGGGTGCCCCGGGTTTCCTTTAAGCCACAAGTGAAACACAACGTTCCCCTGGTCGTGTGGATAACTTGTGCAATGAAAACCTAGACCCCTACGAGTGCTGCAAGTTACCCGCCAAAACCAGAAGCAATGCAGCCCCCTTCATCAAAGCGAATGGGCCACCCAACACTTCACGAAATCCGGTAACTTGAGCACCCTGTTGGGGTCGAAAATTGCACCCCGGTTGACCAAGTCAAAGTCAAGGTCAACCCCAGGCCAAGTAGGCCCAAGCCCGGATCAAGTGGGCCCATGCAAAGGTCGATTCCGAACATGAAGCGGCCGGCCCTCCTCCATGTCCAAAATGAAATCATGTAATAAATAATTTTTTATGCATGAATGGGCATAGAGCCAAATTTTTGTAAACCCCATGGCTTATGTGCAAAATGAAATGGCACATGAGCCATGGGATGGGAAAAATGTCATTTTTGTAAAGCCCAAGGGGTTATATGTAAAGTGTATAGTCTATAAAGGCAAAGTAAAAGAAATATCTCAACAACTTTTTCTCTCTCCAAAAAATCCAGATCTGTGATCTTTTCTTCCTCAAGGTTCTAAAACCTTCTTTTTTTCTTTTGAATTAAGTCAATAGTTTACTCTTCCTTTTATAAAACAAAATAGTTTTTCACCACAAAACCCACAAAGGGGAACTCAGATCTTCCATCAGATCTCAGAAAGAAGATATTTTTAAAATCTCATACTTCTTGATCTTCAAGATCCGGCCAACAAAGGAAGAAGAAGGAGACCAATCTCCAGAAACACCGCTTTGGGGAGGAACTAGGGCTCAAGGGGAGAAGCCCTTCATCAGCTTCAAAATATCCTAGGAGTTTAACTCCTTATACACACACACACACACACACAAAATAATAAGTGCTCCTTTCTGGGAGTACAACTCCCATTGCACGGATCAAGTCCCTTTCTGCCTCCCGAGTGCCCACGTGCTGACACGTGGGGCACTAGCGCCCTTGCGCCCAAGGCGCTAGTGCCCGAGCGCCCACGTGCTGACACGTAAGGTGCTAGCGCTCAAAGCGCTAGCGCCCTTGCACTGAAAGCGCTAGCGCCCGAACGCCCACGTGCCGACACGTGGGGCGCTAGCGCCCTTGCGCTCAAAGCGCTAGCGCCCAAAGCGCTAGCGCCCGAGCGCCCATGTGCTGACACGTGGGGTGCTAGCACCCGAGCGCGCACGTGCTGACACGTGGGGCGCTAGCACTCAAACCGCTAGCGCTCAAAGCGCTAGCACCCTTGCGCTCAAAGCGCTAGCGCCCAAACGCCCATGTGCTGAAACGTGAGGCGCTAGCGCTCAAAGCGCTAGTGCCCGAGTGCCCACATGCTGACACACAGGGCGCTAGCGCTCTTGCGCTCAGAGCGCTAGCGCCCGAGCGCCCACGTGCCTGGCACGTGGGGCGCTAGTGCTCTTGCGCTCAAAGCGCTAGCACCCAAAGTGCTGGTGCTTTTTCCCACGCATCTTTTGGATGCCCTTTCCCTTTTTCATATATATATATATATATACATACATACATATATATACACACACACATACTCTACAACACTGTCCCTCTCAAAAAAATTTTTGGGCCGGGGCGCTGCCCCGCACCCCGCAAGGGGGCTGCTAGCTCCCTTGACCCCCAGCCCGCTATCCGGGTAGCGGGACCCACGTAAAAACTCTGCGGGGCCCCCGACATATCCAAAACCCCTTCAAAACACAACACTGCACGTTGAGTTCGCATGACCAGTTTAACCCATCATTCGGAGGTTTCCTCGCTCCTAAGGCGAGGGGTAATTAACGGCAGCTTAGCCCGCGGCTGCCGGAGATTTGGATCCCCACAATCAATAAACCCCTGCCTACCCTTGGCAGGGGGAATCTGTAGTACTCCTGACAAGCGCGTGCGTATTCCTATCTCAATGGGGTAACGAAAAACACCCTACAGATTCTGGCACGCCCAGTGGGACTAATCTCTCCTCCCATATTTCGTGTTAAACATTCATGCGAACTCAACAATGTCTCCAAAGATGAAATCAGCTCCTATCTATATTGCCCAGTGGGACTAATATCTATATTTATACTAAAATAATACTCTTTCATGCTGGTTTTTAAGCAATCACTTCTCAACAATGTCTCCAAAGATGAAATCAGCTCCTATCTCCTACACAATGAAGATGGATTCCAGGACGGTCCACCCGAAAAGTCTCAGACGACAGTGGGAGGAGCCGCGCTATAATATGGGTCTATTCTATTTGTCTCGGCTAACGTCGTCCCTGCCCTTCAAGCCCCAGTGATGGATAAACTAGCTTCAAAGGGGAAAAAACCGAATGTCATTATCGCGAAGGCACCTCAGCCCAAGCGCAAGTCCGCTTCCGAAGGACTCTCCATGACCCCAGCTGGGGGCAAGGCCATCAACACCAAAAAAGCAACAAGGCATCTCGGGCAAGCTCCAGCGGCGCCCCTGACAACTGCTCGGTTGGGTATTTTCTCTAAGTTCCCCATCACGGCCTATGGCGGCTTCCCGAAGAGCAGAAGCCTGCCAGGCGCTCAAGGCAGAAAAGGTAAGGCAGAAACGGCTCAGACACAGAGCCATCAAAAGGGCTAGGGCTCCGGCCATGTTAAAATTTGTGAATTTACAAAGCCCGGACCGCTCCGCGAAACCAGCTTCCAGTGGTGAAAGGATGGCTGAATGTGTTATCCACACCGTCTACATGGTGGGCACGCGTCCCAGCGACAACCTTCGCAGCAAAAGCAAGGATGGGGCAACCACATCCCAAATCCAACCTGGTGTGAATATAGCTGTCACTTCTCAAGACCAGCATCCTCCGGAGGGTGATGAAAATCCTCCCAGTGAGGCTGATAGGCAGAGAGAGCCCTCAGTTCATGAGGAGTCGGGCTCGGAAAGCGAAGATGAGCCAACTTTACATCCTAAGACCGCAGAGTAGCAACTTCTCCAAGAGCTCCAAAAACAGCTCAGAAGAAAAAACAAGGAGATGGCCAAGCTTTACTCAGAGATCGACGACTTGACAAATGTCGTCTTACCGCTTATGGCCCAACTTGCCTCTCAGCCGCCCAATCAAGCGCGGGGCTCTGCTCATGAACCGGGAAATGGTGTCCCGAGACAGCCGACGCCTATTCCCTCAAATCCAAAGGTGGGCGGACCGCACGAAAGCCAGTCGCATCCTATCTCGGGAAATGTCATGGCGGCCGATGACAACAACCCGCTAACTCAAGATCAAATCATGGATTTGGTTGCCAACAAAGTCAAAACATTGGTAGCCAAAACCGGAGAGCAGAAAGATGCCAGCAGCAGCAGGAGACTATATCCTTCTCCGTACGATCTTGTGGAGTTTCCCACTGGCTATGTCGTCCCCAAATTTGAATGGTTCGATGGGACGGGAAATGCGAACCGGCACATTGCCCAATTTAAAGCATCATGCGCAAATACTGGGAGCAATGATGCGCTCCTTCTCCGTTAGTTTGTTAATAACTTGACGGATGTTTCTTTCGATTAGTATGCAAGCATACCAGATGACTCGATCACGACGTTCGCTCAAATAGAATCCATGTTCAAGCAAAGGTTCATGAGTGTCAGCGATAAAATCACCATTGCCGACCTCGTAAGGACAGAGCCAAAGGACAACGAAAACAACATGGATTTTATAGTCCGATGGCGCAATCTCTCTGTCAAATGTGAACCGCCGTTGGAGCAAGACCATTCTGTCAGTCTTCTTATAGAAAATCTGAAGGACAGGATGAAACCTTTCCTGTGCACCGCAGGCCTTAAAACATTCCAAGAGCTGACCAAAAAGGTCTAAACGTTGGAACGCTCAAAGCCCGAGTCCGTTCAGGATCTTCAGTGCAGGGTTAATAGGCACTCTTACAAGGGTCTACAAGGCATCAACCATACCCGATTTAAAATTTAGACGTGCCGAACAATCCTAACCAAGATCTTTAAACTGGAGATTAGGCGAAACAAAGCATGTTAAACACTTTAACACTAAGAGTTTGGGATTACAACCTTTATAGTCCAGTCCTTCACTTCTAAAGCTCCATGTTGAGGTCTCTTCGCTGCGATCATCGAGTACCCGGACTCTAGAGAAGCTCCACGAAGAGAATGATGCAAACTTGCTTCCGATCTTCGATAACTAAGATGATCTACCTTGAAGTTTCTTTAACACAAGCTCTCACTCGCATATGAAGTGAACACCCTAATCTAAATGGCTAGGATAGATTAGGATGATGAAGTAGGATTTTAGCTCTCATTTATTTTCTTAATCTCACTCAAAATCATCAATAATGAAAAAGCTAGTAAGCTTTTCCATTGAAAAAGAGAAGGAAGAAGAAGAACCATTTCTTTTGTGATGAATAATGAATTGTGGTGAGCTTAGAAATGCAACCATGGGTTAAATATGATAACTTAACCCATGTAGAGACTTAAATATGGTCAAGGGTTGGGTTGGGTTAACAAATATCATAACAAATATCTTTAGAAAATATCTTTAGCAAGAAACAAAAGAAAACCTTCTAGAAGCTTCTAGAAAAAATTAACCAAAATCATACCTTAATCATATTTAATCTCCACTAAACACGTTGCATTAATAACCCTAACATGTTACAATATTATATACCACATATACAATATTTACTGTAACAAAATAAAATAATACAATTAACATATATCGCATATATATCAATGTATTACCCGAGTAAGAAAAAGAATCTTTTAGTGAACTTATATCAGTTAATGTAATTTAATATATCTAATAAATAATTATACATTAAGTTATCGAATCAACACTTGATCCGATAATCCGGCTATTTCACAAATAATCGACTAATATAACCTGTATCAGTTCATCGAATCAACACTTGATCCGATGACCCGGCTATATCACATATATCCGGCCGATATCTCATATCGCGAGAATCTAATACGGTATCACATAAACGTATTGTTCTCGGTCCCGCACATATCATATATGTGCTCCTACTCCGTTTTTCCTGAGCCAAGAAAGCTCTGTGTAGGACTCTAAAGAATCGTCAGTACGCCGGCAGTAGGTGATGATCATATCAAATACCGACAAGCTGCAATCGGTCAGTTAAACGTAACAACCACCAGGTATTGAGCGATCAGAAGATCAACAAGCAAGCCTGTACATTCTCCTGCGAATCCAATCAGTAACACTCCCGTACAGTCCGGTCTCTTCGTCTGATATGTCGCATATCTCGCCTAGGGGTGGTAAACGTCAGACCCCAGTAGCTTGATAAGTCGTGTCGATATGAGGTCTATAACAGTTCAAGAAACTACTGATAACACTTACCAGTAGATCTCAGCAACCATGGCCAGGGATTTCCAGTTATAGCCAATCGAACACAGCGCAACATCAACTCCTTATACCGGAAGAGACGAAACCCTTCCTATCGTTTATTGCCTCCATATGATTCGGGATAGTACCTAAAAGCCACCTTTTTGCACACCCTCTTAGACGTGGTATGATGGAAATCAAAGCATAGTGGGAATCACACAAGGCTCTACGACGATCTCGGGTCTACAGACTAACCTGTACCAGTGTCACCAGAGAACTGCCATCTGACGTGGTGTATAATACCATCTGGGAGTTCTCGGTGAGTCCGTCCAGTGTACCCAGTCTCCACTGAGCACCCGTACACCATCCTTGATGTCAAACACCGATGGATATGGGATCATCCATCGCCCATCATATGGGTCAAGATGCGTATACGCTAGGTCTACTCTGGTGTATTGTTGCCCTGTCTCGATACACCCTCGACTAGGAACAGTTATAGTATGTACTCGTCGACTACCGTGGCCCCACTAGTATGATCTCATCATAGTCCCACTAGTCGAGTACATATCCTAAGGGGTTCATCAACATATAACATAGAGACAATCAGCGTACATGTTAAGATAAAGTACAACCAGATAGCATACTATCATGTCGAGCAAGAAAGTCCTCCCAATATATTTCCAAGCATCCATTACAATATACATCATATGTACAGTAATGGCCTCTAGGGCATACATATAACTAACAATCTCCCACTTGCACTAGGGCCATCTGTTGTGGTATCGCATACCCAACAATTAGCTGTGGTTGAAGTATCTCATACTCAACCATCCCATAAAAGTCTCTACTGGGAAAAAGGCCTTCGTGAGTGGATCCGCGCTGTTGTCCTCTGTGTCTACTCTCCTAACCTTGATCTCTCTGGAGATCAACCATCTCCATAATCAGGTGATACTGCCTAAGAATTATATCTGGATTTTTGATGGGACGGTGGTTCCTTGGCTAAAGCCATAACTCCATTGTCATACAATGGTAGGAACGAAGTTCATCTCATGAACTTATATATATCCAGACTGCCTCTTTGGTAGCATCCTTGGTAACGATGTATCTTGCCTTTAATCGTATAGTATGTCACGGTTTCTAGCTTGGAACTCTTCCAACATACCGTCCCTCAACTGATGGTAAAGACAATGCCTGCGACTTACATTCAGTCGTCCTTACCACCCTGGAACCTTTCCAGTGATTCTCCTCAGGATCGATTGATACCATCTCACTACAGCTAGTGAGAATCCTAACATCCAAATAGATCTACCTCATAAATCCATAACTCAGGATTTAGGAGGTATCGCTTTGATCCTATATGGAGAATGCTTGTGATAAACGGAGATTGACCGAGCGTAGCAAAGGAAACTCCTTCCATATCAAGAGTATGTCATCCACGTACACTGCGAGGATCACCACCATACTCTCTACTAGCTTTTTTTATATACAAGGTTCATCTACCATTTTGATGAAGTCAAACTCTTTGACTTCCACATTAAAACAGATGTTCCAACTCTGCGATGCCTGCTTTATCGCATAAAACAACTTGCACACGTTTCCGCTGCTCCTACTGTCTACGAAGCCCTCTGGCTGTGTACTTATAGACGCTGTCTTCCAAAACATCATTTTAGAAAAGCAGTCATGACACCTAACCACCAGATATCGTAGTCATGGTATGTAGCCGTGGCAAGTAGGATCTGGATGGACTTAAGCATAGCTTTGAAAATCTCAACTTTTCCATGTACACCAAGTAATCTTCTCAAGATATACTTGCTCCTGATAGGGATTTAACCCTTCAGATAAAGCAACCAAATTCCATACTTTGTTGGTGTATAAAAATTCTATCTCAGATCGCTAAGCATCCAGCCATTCTTACAGAATCCCACTCCTGATGGCCTGCTCGAAACTAGTTAGGCCATCATCTCATGATGCAATCCTCTCTCCCACTGTCATAGAAAAACCGAAGTATCTCTCAGGTGGGTGAGGAACCCTACTAGATCGGCGGAGAGGCTGAGGTTCGTTGGAAACTATTGAATCCTTTGGTTCTACCAAATCATCAGCTGCAGTTTGTATAGCTGGAACTCTTTCCAGTTCTACCTCATGTCCAATAATTTCTTCACAAGAAATTCCCTTTCACAAAGGTGACATGCTGAGAAACAAAACATCTTTTGTTCCTCGGTTTGGTTGAAGATATTCCCTTGCAAATGCTTGGGATATCCAACAAACTTCTACAGAACTGACCTTGCCTCGAGCTTGTCCGAATTTTTCTTTTAGACATAGGCCGAACATCCCCAAATCTTAACTTACTTAAGATATGGGCTATTCCCATTCCATATCACATATGAAGTGGTAGGTAACTGATCTGATTTGAACTCTATTCAATTGGTATGCAGCTTCTCAAGTGCATAACTCCCAAAAGGAAATAGGAAACTCAGTAGTACTCATCATAGAGCGCAACATATCTAATAGGGTGAAATTGCTCTGCCCCGATACACCGACATGCTGTGGTGTATACGGAGGAGTAATGCTGAGAGAGAATCTCATTCTCCTTTAGAACAGTCCAGGAATCCCGTGCTCAAGTATTCTCCTCCCTGATCACATCAAAGGACATAATACTTGTACCCGTTTTGGTTCTCTACTTCTAACTTATATTCTGTGAATATCTCTAAAGGTTTATACTTGTGTTTCAACAGGAACATATGTCTGAATCTTGAGAGATCATCAGAGAATGTAATGAAGTACAAAAACCGGTCCTGGCATGTGTAGACGGGGAACTTACATACATCATCATGTATCAATCCCAAGATTTCACTAACTTTTTCTATGTTTCCAATAAACAGAGCTGTGGTCATCTTATCTTTGTGACATGACCGGCAAGTTTCAA
Source organism: Agapanthus africanus (assembly GCA_030015575.1). Lineage (NCBI taxonomy): Eukaryota > Viridiplantae > Streptophyta > Magnoliopsida > Asparagales > Amaryllidaceae > Agapanthus > Agapanthus africanus. Next base: position 341,813,126 of record CM057337.1, on the reverse strand, counting down.
AAGATGTAAATTCAAACTAATTTAAATATGCATCTAAATGTAACTTAGCTAGTCGGGTCGCATTGATATGACCTAGTCTACAATGCCTCAAGAAACATTCGTTCATTTCTGAACTCTTCCTCTTATGTGTGTTCTGTACGTTAAGAACTGTGGTTTGATTTAGAACGTCTATGCTTTTAGATAACGTGCCTAAACCGATCAACTCTTGATATAGGAAATGTTCAAAACATTATCCAACAATACAAAATTATATCCTTTCTTTACTTATAAAGAGACTGATATGATGTTGTATATCAGGTTCGGTATCTAATAACATTCGTTCAGAATCAATGTATTATGGTAATACAGGGTGATAACTACCAACAGACTTGGCTGCAACAATTGTACCGTTTCCATCTCATGAAACTTATCACCCGTTCTCAGTTCTCTACCTATCTGTAGCCCACGTAACAAATTACTTATGTAGGATCCTGATCCGGTATCAAATACCCAGGACGTAAAGGATATTTAAGAAACAGTTCTGTGTAATGAACACACCCGAAGAAGATGCATCAACATGCACTTTCTTCGTTTTGGCGGCACGGGTATTCTGGTAATCCCCTATTTCCTGCTCTGTCTTATAACAATTATAAGTTGGAGCGGGCCAATGTTCCTTAGCGCAGTATAACAAGTGGGTTTTGTCAATACATCCGTATTATTATCTTGATTAAGGCGTGACATAGTCGCAACAAGGAGAGAGAGAGAGTAGAAAACACTCGGCGTGGGCTTTTACAAGATTAGATTGGTTATCAATTTATCAAATTAGGATGTCTCCTTTTAGTCAAATCTTCCTTCAAACTCTAAAAGGAAAGACTAGCTGGGATTAATTACACTCTACAAGTTCGCCAGTCTTTCAGCCAGGCCAGTGCGGGTACTTCGAGGGAGGTTCCCCAAGCTTTCGCACGGACCTAATTAAAATAAATCTCGTTTTCCCAGGGGCGTAACCCCGTTGACACCTTTCTAGACACCTACTTGATCGGCAAATTGTAATGTGTAAAACTCTCACAGGAGTAACTCTTAATCGCAGCGGGTATCGGGATCCAACTATATCATAGAAGGTATGCAATCTAATTACAAATTTCAACACTTAAAATTCCCAGTAATATTTTGCCCCTAGCAGCTATATGACTTTAACATGGTCAACAAATCATAAGTGCTAGTCAAGTTCAACCCGTCATTTCCCGATTGAATTAAACCCACCCACACGACCCTTAACATGGTCAACAAACTCGCAAGACTACCCTAATCCAATCGCATCATATGCTTATACAGATAAGCACTAATCAGCTACCGCACACTACGCCTTAACATGGTCAACAAACGTAGTACGAATACTAACCAGTACTTATCTGAAATGACGGAGGGCTACGACAGGTTTTTAAGAAAACCCTTTGCGTAATGAACTTGATATCGTTGAAGAATCGAGTGATTTTAATAGGAATGGTTTTGAGGCCTTTTCTAGTTTTGCTAAAGAGGTCACTCCCGGTGAAGGGATTGTCGGCTCTTTCCTTATCGAATAAGGTGCAGGATATTTCATAAATATCACTATGCAAAGCAAAAACTAAAGAAGCGATCGAAAGACAAACTGAGTATGCAGCATCTGCTAGTTTAGCTAAAAAGGTCACTCCCGGTGAAAGAATCTCGGCTCTTTTCTTATCGAATAAGGTGCTGGATGTTCTACAAGGAACACCGCTATGCAAAGCAAGAACTAGAGCTACCAGTTTTTAAACAAGTTTCTACAACATCTTTAGGTTTCTTTTATTTTCATTAATCTCATTAATGAAGTCCCATTTAATTATGCTTCACAAGCATCACTTTTGAAACGAAATCTGCAATATAACATATATCTCATATATATAATATAAACATTCATCTCAGGCAGTAATATGATCTCATCACAGAACATTGCAGCAGAAGAACATATATGAAATATTGGATATACTAGGACGTCCGTGTTTTAATACGAGCATGTATAAAACACGTATTCCACGGTCGCGATGAATAGCCAAACCCATATCCCTAGACCCCTACGAGAGCGTCAAGCAATACTGCCAATTCTATGGTTAGGAGACCCGGTCTCGACTCCTCGAGATGGTCTCCCACTGGACCCTAGAACCCGGTTACTTGTGCTCCCCGCCTTGGATCTACCTAATATGGAAAAGTAAATAATATACAATGGTGACATCATCCTCACCCCGGAAGTGCCCCAATAAAAGAATATTACATACAATTGAATTTTACATGAATAAAAATAAAAACCCTCATCTCACATAAAACCCCCGGCTATTCAGAACACGACGATCCAATATAACATATCACAGCAACACATAATATCTCATATCATCAACGTAAGTAAGTATGCATACACCGATTGTCGTTGATGTATAGCAACGAAAACCGGCGATACAACTACATACTACACTTATGGTCATAGAAAAGAAAGTGTAAAACTACAATAGTTGGAATCCGCAACCTCCTTAGACATCGCATGCCTAACCAAATGAATTCCTTAGACATCGCATGCCTAACAATTAAAAACCCCGCATTTTAGTCTCATTATCGAAAACACTTTTCAATATCTAGTCTGGCAATTCAACAAGATTCCCGATATCCTGATCGAATGCTCGTCGCAAACTTTAGTCGACGGTCGCACCCCCGGATGCCGTCGACGAAGTGCACTAAGGCGGAACACCGCTGCCGTGAGCACCCGAACGGATACTTTTGGCGATGGGGTTCTCCTACAGTCACTTGGTTGGGGCTATGAGGCGTGGCTATCTATTAAATTTACCCGGCGAGTATCCGCGTACGCTACGTGATTGCGACAGACTTTTGATCACATCAAAATCCCGTGGCAACCGATCATCTGAGACTAAACTGCTAGATTTATAACATTCAAATTAGTTATCTCATAACTACTTATGAATTTCAAATATTGTATCACATTCCAGATAAATAGACAATGTTAAACTTTCCGATCGAATAATCTAACACCCTTGTTTTCCCAAATAGTTCTCAACACTTGAAATTTGTTTAAAAACATCCATCACATGCCACAGTACCAATGGTCCAGTCGTAGAAGGGTCAAGCCAACGCCTCACATGTGGCAACGCCGTATTGCCCCAAACCCTAAGGTTTAGAGGCAGTTCAAGACGGTCACATAATCGAGTTAAGGTTTGTGTTCTTCTAGAGGGTCCACCGCGTTACTTGCATGACTTAGAACGTTCTTAAACTACGGAAAAATCCAACACTTGGAAATTTTCCGGCAGGGGAAAAAGTGAGTTATTGATATCCGTTCGAACTTTTTAACACGTTCTAAAAATTACCCGGACAAACTAAACGAAGTTATACTTTCCGATCGAATCAACGAGCTCCCAATACAACCCAGAAAACTCAACACTTGAGTATAATTAAAAATTCCCAGAAACAAGCAGAAGTACATACGGATATTACTGTTCAAAACCCAAACCCTAAGTCTACTGTATGGACGCGGAACCGCCGCTCAATGCACAGTACGGCCGCTGTTCCGCGGCGCTTTAATCGTATTAGAGGCACGTTTTGCACAGTAATTCCTAAAATATCCTGCTTAATTTTCTGAGTATTTTTAATACAGAAAAAATCAACATTTGAAAAATTTTCCAGAAACTAGGGTTTTACGGGTATTCGGAGTTCGATCGGACTTTAAACTTCGCCTAGACTTCATCAAAACCTCTAGCTTGGCTCTGATAGTACTGCAGGGTTACTAGACACTCTCACTAGGGTCTATAAGGCATCAACCATACCCGATTTAAAATTTAGACGTGCCGAACAACCCTAACCAAGATCTTTAAAGTAGAGATTAAGCGAAACAAAGCATGTTAAACACTTTAACACAAGGAGTTTGGGATTACAACCTTTGTAGTCCGGTCCTTCACTTCTAAAGCTCTGTGTTGAGGTCCCTTCGCTGCATTCATCGAGTACCCGGACTCTAGAGAGGCTCCACGAAGAGAATGATGCAAACTTGCTTCCGATCTTCGATAACTAAGATGATCTACCTTGAAGTTTCTTTAACACAAGCTCTCACTCACATATGAAGTTAACACCCCAATCTAAATGGCTAGGATAGATTAGGATGATGAATTAGGATTTTAGCTCTCATTTATTTTCTTAATCTCACTCAAAATCATCACTAATGAAAAAGCTAGTAAGCTTTTCAATTGAAAAAGAGAAGAATGAAGAAGAACCATTTCTTTTTTGATGAATAATGAATTGTGGTGAGGTTAGAAATGCAACCATGGGTTAAGTATGATAACTTAACCCATATAGAGACTTAACCATGGTCAAGGGTTGGGTTGGGTTAACAAATATCATAACAAATATCTTTAGCAAGAAACAAAAGAAAACCTTCTAGAAGCTTCTAGAAAAAATTAACCCAAATCAAACCTTAATCATGTTTAATCTCCACTAAACATGTTGCATTAATAACCCTAACATGTTATAATATTATATATCACATATACAATATTTATTGTAACAAAATAAAATAATACAATTAATATATATCAATGTATTACCCGAGTGAGAAAAAGAATCTTTTAGTGAGTTTATATTAGTTAATGTAATTTAATATATCAAATATATAATTATACATTAAGTTATCGAATCAAGACTTGATCCGATAATCCGGCTATGTCACAAATAACCGACTAATATAATTTGTATCAGTTCATCGAATCAACACTTGATCCGATGACCCGGCTATATCACATATACCTGGCCGATATCTCATATCGCGAGAATCTAATACGGTATCACATACACGTATTGTTCTCGGTCCCGCACATATCATATATGTGCTCCTACTCCGTTTTGGCTGAGCCAAGAAACCTCTGTGTAGGACTCTAAAGAATCGTCAATACGCCGGCAGTAGGTGATGATCATATCAAATACCCACAAGCTGCAAGCGGTCAGCTAAACGTAACAGCCACCCAGGTATTAAGCGATCAGAAGATCAACAAGCAAGCCTGTACATTCTCCTGCGAATCCAATCAGTAACACTCCCGTACAATCCGGTCTCTTCGTCTGATATGTCGCATATCTCGCCTAGGGGTGGTAAACGTCAGACCCAGTAGCTTGATAAGTCGTGTCGATATGAGGTCTATAATAGTTCGAAAAACTACTGATAACACTTACCAGTAGATCTCAGCAATCCTGGCCAGGGATTTTCAGTTATAGCCAATCGAACACAGCGCAACATCAACTCCCTATACCGGGAGAGACGAAACCCCTCCTATCGCTCATTGCCTCCATGTGATTCGGGACTGTACCCAAAAGCCACCTTTTTGCACGCCCTTTTGGACGTGGTATGATGGAAATCAAAACACAGTGGGAATCATACAAGTCTCTATGACGATCTCGGGTGTACAGACTAACCTGTACAAGTGTCACCAGAGAACTGCCATCTGACGTGGTGTATAATACCATCTGGGAGTTCTTGGCGAGTCCGTCCAGTGTACCCAGTCTCCACCGAGCACCCATAAACCATCCTTGATGTCAAACACCGATGGATATGGGATCATCCATCGCCCATCATATAGGTCAAGATGCATATATGATAGTCTACTCTGGTGTATTGATGCCCTGTCTCGATACAGCCTCGACTAGGAACAGTTATAGGTTGTACTCGTCGGCTACCGTGGCCCCACTAGTATGATCTCATCATAGTCCCAGTAGTCAAGTACATATCCTAAGGGCTTTATCAACATGTAACATAGAGACAATCAGGGTACATGTTAAGATAAAGTACAACGAGATAGCATACTATCATGTCGAGTAAGAAAGTCCTCCCTATATATGTCCAAGCATCCATTACAATATACATCATATGTACAGTAATGGCCTCTAGGGCATACATATAACTAACATTCAGTTCACAAACAGACCGAAACCTTGGAGGGACGACAACCAAAAATGCGGAAGTTCTAACTGTATCGATTCTCTAAATAAGCAGAGAGCGGGCGGAGCAAAAACTAAAAAACTCGAGAGCCAACTTTGGAGGAAAGAAGAAATAAGGTCTACTCATTCCGAAGGGACAAGGTCCACAAAATTTTTAAAGATACTCTGAAGAATGGCCTGTGGCTACCAGAACCAAAAAGGCTAAGTGAAGCGAACAAGACTGATCATCCCAACTTTTTCCCATACCACCGAGTGCTGGGACACACTATTGAAGACTATTTAATCTTCAAGGATTGGGTCGAGAAACATTAAAAGGCGGGAGAAATATCATTGTGCCCTGGTGTGTTTGTAAGTCCATGCTACCTCTCCCGGTACTTTCGGGCATGCGGAATTTGGTGAAAAACGATTTTCATAGAGGTGGTAACATGGACTCAAAACCGGATCTTTGTTAAACATCTAACTAACAACCTAACTACGAGTTGCTGACTACTCGGTTAGGGGGTTATACCTTTCTTTTTCTCGAACTCCTTCGTCTTCAAGCTTCGATGGTCGCCCGAATCGGCTTCTCCCCGTCGTCTCCGTGCGCCGAAGATAGATCCACCTGAAAGCTTCAACCTTTGGCTCCTTCTTCGAACTTTGAAGAAACTAGTTCACTCGGTTTGCTAAACCTTATGAACTAGAGTGAGTAGAGAAGAGTTTGTATGGGATTTTATCTATGGTTCTTGGTTCTCAACTCATGAGACAAGTGAACCATAGAGTCAAGAGAGGGAGAGCAAGAGGAGGAAGATGAGAGCTCAAGAACAAGAGAGAGAATGAGCATGAAAGAATGAGAGAAGACCTTTCTCTCTTGGCTCTCATAATCCAAAACCATCATCACAAAAATAATAATCAAGTATTGTGTAAAACGGTTCAAGTCAAAATGGCTAAATCATTTCATGCACTCATTTCTCACAAAAGAAACAAGCAAGTAAAAAGTCTTTGCCATGAAATGATAGCTATAGTTATCATGATGGTCAACTAGTCAAGCCTAGTCAACCGGTCCACAAAGTCAACAGGTCAACAAAAGTCAACAAGTCAACAAAGTCAATCCCTCAACAACCATGTCACCATAATACTTAATTGATATAATTGTTAATCACATATCAAATTCTCATTAGGGTTGAGCAAAAAGTCAATAGTCAACTGTCAACGGTCAACAACCCTAGTGAGAATCCTCTGCCTCTGTCTCTCCGTCAACTGTGCATACACACCCGCATCCGCGTTCCGAGGAACACGAATGCAAACTGGATAAAACCAATCCCAAAAGGTACACTAGGATCTGGCTTAAACCAAAGCCCGCTAGTGTGAACTGTCCGGACACTGTACGTGCACAAGTGCACGGATGTGACCGAACCCTGTCGCAAAACCATGCGACCAGTCGCAAAACCATGCGACCTCTACTCTTTTGCCTAAAGGCGAATAGCTTTCTGTGTGGGACTCTAAAGACTCGACATTATGCTGGCAGTGGGTTTAACCACAGACCGCAAGCGGCACTAGCTGTGCGTAACGGTCCCCAGGTAGATGCCGACAAGAAGACTGACGAGGCGAAACCCATCTGAACTCCTACTGAGCCTGAATGTGACATTCTCTGTACAGTCCGGTCTGTTCGTCTGATACATCGCATGGCGGGCCAAGGGGGCGGTAAACGTCAGTCCCCCAATAGCGGTACAAGTCATGTCGGAGTGAAGCCCAAAACACCCTGAGATAACACTGGAAGCCTACCAGTATATCTCGTTTGCCCTGGCCAGGGACTACTCGTGTAATGGCTCTCCTAGACACAGCGCGATGTCAACCCCCAATACCGGGAGAGACGAATCCTGTCTAACCGTCACTGCCTCCAAGTGCTTCGGGACTGCACCCAACTACCACCTGTTTGCACGACTCCTTTGAGCCGTGGTAGGGTAGTAATCAAAGTACAGTGGGAACACACTCGAGGCGAAGTGACAGTGTCAAGTCAGCGGACTAAGCTGTACTCATGTCACCTGGGAACTGATAACTGACGATAGGCATAATACCAACTAGTCAGTTCCCGACGAGTCCTGTCCAGTGTACTCGTAACCCAACGAGCACCCGCATACTCTCTCAAGTACGACGTACCGACGGCTGTGGGACAGACCGTCTCCCACACTGGGATGAGAAGCGCATGCGCTAGTCTACTCCGGAGTATCGATGCCCTGTCTCGATAGTCCTGCGACCAGGGACCTGCATAAGGATGTGCTTATAGATTACCCAGCCCCACTAGTGTGACTGCCATCACAACGCTGGTAATCAAGCAAAGATCCTAAGGGCTCCACTAATGTGTATAGGCAATATACTAAAATAAACATATGTACACATTGAAGTAGAAACAAACCAAGTAGCATACTACTATTTTGAGCAAGATTGTATATACAAGGTGAATATCCCAAGCTTCCATTAAGTAATATACAAACTAGTATGATACAGTAATGGCCTCTAGGGTATATACACTAACAATCTCCTACTTGCACTAAGGCCATGTACTGGCGTATCGAAGACCTATCATCTCGATCAGCCGCTCGAACTGAGTCTGGGGCAAGGCCTTGGTGAACGGATCTGCAGTGTTATCTTCTGAAGCGACTCTCCGAACCTCGATCTCCTGGCGATCCACGATCTCCCTGATCAGGTGATACCGCCTCAAGATGTGTCTGGATCTCTGATGGGACCTGGGTTCCTTCGCTAAAGCTATAGCCCCGTTGTTGTCGCAATACAGAGGTATTGGATCAACAATGGATGGAACCACCTGAAGCTCTTTCAAGAACTTCGTCATCCAGACAGCTTCTTTTGCGGCATCAGATGCAGCGATGTATTCCGCTTCCATCGTCGAGTCTGCAACGGTTTCCTGTTTGAAACTCTTCCAACACACCGCCCCTCCATTGAGGGTAAAGACAAAACCCGACATGGACTTGGAATCATCCTTGTCACTCTGGAAGCTGGAGTCAGCAAAGGCCTCGATCTGGAGGTCTTTTCCGCCATACACCAAGAACATCTCCTTAGTCCTTCTCAGGTACTTGAGAATGTTCTTTACTGCTATCCAGTGTTTCTCACCAGGGTTTGACTGATACCGGCTTACCACACTCAGTGCATAAGCTACATCCGGTCTGGTACACAACATCGCATACATTATAGAGCCTACCGCAGAAGCGTAGGGTATAATAGACATGCGATCCCTCTCCAAATCAGTCTTGGGAGACATCTCTTTAGAGAGGGTGATCCCGTGACAAGCCGGTAGGTTACCGCGCTTGGAATCTTCCATACTGAATCTCTTCAGTATGGTGTCGATGTACCTGGACTGTGAAAGTCCTAATATCCTCTTGGATCTATCACGATGGATCCGGATCCTCAGGATGTATGAGGCATCACCCATGTCTTTCATGGAGAACCTGTGTGACAAGAACCCCTTGACAGATTGTAGCATAGGAATGTCATTTCCTATTAAGAGAATGTCATCCACGTACAAAACGAGGAATACTACAGTTCTCGCTACAAATCTACAATAGATGCATGGTTCATCTGGATTTTTGATAAAGCCAAATTCCTTGACCGTCTCATCAAAACAGATGTTCCAACTCCGCGATGCCTACTTTAGTCTATAGATGGACTTAAGCAACTTGCACACCTTTCCGCTGCTCCCACTCTGAATGAAGCCCTCTGGTTGGTCCATATAGACACACTCCTCTAAATTTCCATTTAGAAAAGAGGTTTTTACGTCCATCTGCCAGATCTCATAATCGTGGAAGGCAGCAATGGTAAGAAGGATCCGAATGGATTTCAACATAGCCACTGGAGAAAAGGTTTCGTCATAGTCCAAACCAGGTCTTTGACGAAAACCCTTCGCAACAAGTCTAGCTTTATAGGTCTCAACCTGTCCATCTACACCAATCTTCCTTTTGAAGATCCACTTGCATCCTACGGGTTTTACCCCGTCTGGAGCAATGTCCAACGTCCATACTTTGTTGGTGTACATGGACTCCATTTCGGTCCGCATTGCATCCAGCCATTTTACTGAGTCAACGCTCTGAACGGCCTGCTGGAAGCTAGTAGGCTCATCATAATCTATGATGCAATCCTCTCTATCCCCGTCTATGAGAAAATCGTAGTATCTCTCGGGTGAATGAGACTGCCTACTACTCCTGCGGAGCGGCGTAGGAATGTCATGTTCTTTTGAACCCTCTGGTTCCACTAAACTTTCAGTAATAGTCTGTGGTTCTGGAATTTCTTCCAGTTCTACTGCGCCCCCACTTATTTCCTTTTCTAAGAACTCGTGTTCTAGAAAGTGGGCATGATGAGAAACAATAACTTTTTGTTCCTCTTCGCAGTAGAAGAAATATCCCTTGGAGTTCTTTGGATATCCCACAAACTTACACTGTACTGAGCGTGCCTCGAGCTTGTCCGCAAGCTGCTTTTTGACAAAAGCTGGACTTCCCCATGTCTTAATGTGATTAAGATGGGGCCTCTTCCCACACCACATCTCATATGGTGTGGTAGGCACAGTCTTAGTGGGAACTCGGTTCAAAAGGTACGCAGCCGATTCTAGCGCATACCCCCAGAATGATCGCGGTAACTCAGCGTTACTCATCATGGACCGTACCATATCCAATAGGGTGCGGTTCCGTCTCTCCGATACACCGTTATGTTGCGGAGTGTATGGAGGAGTAAGCTGAGAGAGAATTCCGTTCTCTTTTAAGTAGTCCAGGAACTCGGCACTCAAGTATTCACCACCTCGATCCGATCTTAGAATCTTGATACTTTTGCCGGTCTGTTTTTCTACTTCATTCTTATATTCCTGGAATTTTCTAAAGGCTTCGGACTTATGTTTCATTAAGAAGACATAACCGTACCTTGAAAAGTCATCCGTAAAAGTAATGAAGTAAGAATAACCGCTTCGCGCATGTGTAGACATTGGACCGCACACGTCGCTGTGTACGAGTCCCAAGAGCTCGCTCGCTCTTACTCCGTGTCCAGTGAACGGAGACTTTGTCATCTTTCCTTTGAGACAGGATTGACAAGTGGCATACGATTGATATTCGAACGGATTCAAATATCCTTCTGTATGTAACTTTGTCAACCTTCTCTCATTGATGTGACCCAGTCTACAATGCCATAAGAAAGTCTGATTTATTTCCGAAGACTTTCTTTTGTGTGTATTCTGGACATTGAAAATCTGTGGTTGGTTTAATACGTATATACCATTGCTCAATGTACCTGACCCAATCAGAACTTGATTAAGGTGAATGTTTACAACATTGCTTATAAACGCAAATTCATAACCTTCTTTAGAAACTAAAGATACAGAAATGATATTACAAGTTGCGTTGGGTACAAAAAAGCAATTACGCAAAACCAAAACATGTCCATCTGACATTCTCAGGTGATAGTCCCCCACAGCTTTAGCATCCATGTAGCTCCGTTCGCAACTCTGAGGGTCATGTCACCTGCTTTCAAAACACTACGGTTTCTCAACGCCTGCAAAGAATTACAGATATGAGATCCTGATCCGGTATCCAATACCCAGGAAGTAGAGTTTATTGAAAGACAGTTTTCAATAACATACACACCTGAAGCTGAAGCTGCAACCTGCTTCAATTCCTGTGTTCTGGCCTTCCAGGCCCTGCAATCATTCTTCCAGTGTCCTTTCTTATGACAATAGAAGCATTCTTCTTTATCCACAAGCTTCCCCGCTTTCTTTGTTGCTTTAGCTTTTCCCTTCGTATCCACTTTACTAACACCGCCTCTTGGTTTGGCGGGGGCTTTCTTCTTCTTTCCCTTGGCTTTCGCCTTGGACCTAGAAGAAGATGATCCTCCTACAAACAATGTGGATGTTTCCCTACCTTTCTGTAGGGTGCCCTCTGCGCTCCTCAGCATGTTGAGGAGCTCTGAAAGTTCAACTTCTTTTTCTTGTAAGTTGAAGTTCAGTATAAACTGGGCGTAAGTGGAAGGAAGGGACTGGAGAACTAAGTCTGTATAGAGCTCACTCTCCAATATGGTCCCTAGGTCCGCGAGCTCCTCAATGTAGCCGATCATCTTAAGTACGTGTTCTGCTACTAATGATCCGACGGCCATCCTTGCCGAAAATAACTTTTTCGACGCTTCGTATCTTGCGATACGAGATTGCTCTCCATACAGTTCTTTTCTATGAAGAAATATGGATTCCAAGTCCATATTCTCGTGCCTCCTCTGATGTTCATTGTCCATAGAGGCAAGTACGAGGCACTTGGCCTTCGCGCTATCAATCTCCCAAGTCTTACGGATTTCCTTATCCGCGACGCTGGAAGTGGGACCAGGGACAGGGGGAGCTTTGGTGGTAAGAAGATACCCCAGCTTGTCGTAAGTGATTGCCATCTTGACATTCCTGAGCCAATCTTTGTAGTTTGGCCCTGTCAGTATGTTTTTATCTAGGAGTAACTTAAGTCCAGTCATGTCGATTGGTCACTGCAATTAGGAGAGAGAAGAAGAAACACTCAGCATGATGCTCTTGCAAGTTTAGAGTGGTTTTTAGTTTGTCTAAACAGGATGGCTCCCACTGTTTCTCGAATCCCTCCTCAAACCAAAAAGGAAGAATTAGTCGGGATCAATCCCACCGCACAATACTTGCTTAACCGTTCAGCCAGGCCAGTGTCGGTACTTCGAGGGAGGTTTTCCAACACTTTCGCGAAGTTCCTTAATTAAATAACCTCTTTTCCCTGGGGGCGTAGCCCCACTAACACCTTTCTAGACACCTACTAGGTTTATAGCATTGATCGTTTAGTGAGAAATTTCCCGAGGAGTAGCATATACTCACAGTAGGATCGGGATCCAAATATCATCGCGTGACGAAACTGAAGGAATCCGACCAGAATTATCACACTCCAAGTGGTATGCAAATCTAGCAAGTTTCAGTACTAATGAAACTCCCGATGTGGATTTTTGCCCCATGCTCTTATGACCTTGACTTTGGCCAAAATATCATAAGTCACATGTCAAGTTCTACCCGTCATTCTCCAGGTTAATTTGGATCCATCCGTACCTACCCTTGACTTTGGCCAAAATGGCAGTACGACTGTCCCAAACCAACGCATCTATCTATGCTACACATGAATACCCAATAGCTACCAATCACTATGCCTTGACTTTGGCCAACATACACAGCTTGAATACTATTGACTATTCATGTGAAACGACGGAGGGCTACGAATGGTTTTGGCAAAACCGTGAACGTAGTGAACTTGATATAATCGATGGAACGAGATAGCTTTTTAAAGGAGTGGCTCAAGCTCCGCATTTAAAAGTTAGTTTTGAAAAGAACCGAGTGGTTTTTCGAAAGTGTTCCAACGACTTTTACTTGGTTTATTTTCTTGCATTAGTTCTTTTAATGCGTGATATTCTTGCATTAGTTCTTTTAATGCGTCCCATCATTTAATCCTACCATTGCAGAAAACAACCAAAATATGACGTACGCTTATGCCATTCGCATTCGCCACGGGGCCCCGTCATTACCCGTTAGGTTACTTAACTAACGACAGAGCGGGGGCTGGGCTAGCGCGGCTGTAAAACATAAGCAACGCCTAAATAATATCATATATAGATATATTGCAATGATAACCATTTCAGATCACAGATGAACACATTGGATATACTAGGAATCCGCAATTCGTACGAGCCTGTAACGAAAAGCAGATTACACGGTCGCGGTGAATAGCCAAAACCCCACCCAAGACCCCTACGGGTGCGGCAAACTACCCGCCAAGTACCCGAAGCGAAGCAACCTCCCTCAACTCCGTGATTAGGCCACTCGGCACTTCGGTATACCCGGTAGTTTGTGCACCCCCTCCATGGGTCTATCCTAGGAGCAAAAACAGTAAAAAGAAATTATACAATGACGGCTATAACCCCGACCCGGTTGTGCGGCCATACAAATAATTATTAAATCAATTTACAAATTTACATGAATTGAAAGAAAAGAAAACTCTCGTCTCACAACCCCCGGCTATTCACCCGTGACAATCCAACATATTCATATACACATTCCAATGACATTACAGATCACAGATTTGTATAACCCCCACTAATCGACATATAGCGATTAGCAGACGTTCAATACAAATATCACATCACAGAAAAACCCGTCAGCTAAAGTCTTTTAGAAGTTCGATCAAAAATACGGATTTTCAGGACCCCAAAAATAAAATTTTCGTTCTGGAAAATCTGGGCAGAAAATATATATTCCAAAAATCCCAAAATACCCCTATGAGCAAACTGCAAAGAAGAAACCCCATGACCGAGTCAACTCGGCCGTGGTTCCGCGGCGGGAGCAAGCTCCCGCCACGGAACCACGGCGCTTTGATCGAGTTAGGGGGTCAAATTTTTGCAGTTTCTTCAGAAAACCCTGAGTCGATTTTTGGTGTATCTCAAAAAAAATTTCCAGCACTTTTAAAATCGACAGAAAGTTTAAAAAAGGGGTTCGTTTTGCGACTTTTTCTTTGATCGATCTTCTAGCTACTTTGCTAACATGTTAGATAGAGTTTAACTAGGCTCTGATACCACTGTAAGTCCATGCTACCTCTCCCGGTACTTTCGAGCATGCGGAATTTGGTGAAAAACGATTTTCATAGAGGTGGTAACATGGACTCAAAACCGGATCTTTGTTAAACATCTAACTAACAACCTAACTACGAGTTGCTAACTACTCGGTTAGGGGGTTATACCTTTCTTTTTCTCAAACTCCTTCGTCTTCAAGCTTCGATGGTCGTCCGAGTCGGCTTCTCCCCGTCGTCTCCTTGCGCCGAAGATAGATCCACCTGAAAGCTTCAACCTTTGGCTCCTTCTTCGAACTTTGAAGAAACTAGTTCACTCGGTTTGCTAAACCTTGTGAACTAGAGTGAGTAGAGAAGAGTTTGTATGGGATTTTATCTATGGTTCTTGGTTCTCAACTCATGAGACAAGTGAACCATAGAGTCAAGAGAGGGAGAGCAAGAGGAGGAAGATGAGAGCTCAAGAACAAGAGAGAGAATGAGCATGAAAGAATGAGAGAAGACCTTTCTCTCTTGGCTCTCATAATCCAAAACCATCATCACAAAAATAATAATCAAGTATTGTGTAAAATGGTTCAAGTCAAAATGGCTAAATAATTTCATGCACTCATTTCTCACAAAAGAAATAAGCAAGTAAAAAGTCTTTGCCATGAAATGATAGCTATAGTTATCATGATGGTCAACTAGTCAAGCCTAGTCAACCGGTCAACAAGTCAACAAAAGTCAACAAGTCAACAAAGTCAATCCCTCAACAACCATGTCACCATAATACTTAATTAATATAATTGTTAATCATATATCAAATTCTCATTAGGGTTGAGCAAAAAGTCAATAGTCAACTCTCAACGGTCAACAACCTTAATGAGAATCCTCTGCCTCTGTCTCTCCGTCAACTGTGCATACACACCCGCATCCGCGTTCCGAGGAACACGAATGCAAACTGGATAAAACCAATCCCAAAAGGTACACTAGGATCTGGCTTAAACCAAAGCCCGCTAGTGTGAACTGTCCGGACACTGTACGTGCACAAGTGCATGGATGTGACCGAACCCTGTCATAAAACCATGCGACCTGTCGCAAAACCATGCGACCTCTACTCTTTTGCCTAAAGGCGAATAGCTTTCTGTGTGGGACTCTAAAGACTCGACATTATGCTGGCAGTGGGTTTAACCACAGACCGCAAGCGGCACTAGCTGTGCGTAACGGTCCCCAGGTAGATGCCGACAAGAAGACTGACGAGGCGAAACCCATCTGAACTCCTACTGAGCCTGAATGTGACATTCTCTGTACAGTCCGGTCTGTTCATCTGATACATCGCATGGCGGGCTTAGGGTGCGGTAAACGTTAGTCCCCCAATAGCGGTACAAGTCGTGTCGGAGTGAAGCCCAAAACACCCTGAGATAACACTGGAAGCCTACCAGTATATCTCGTTTGCCCTGGCCAGGGACTACTCGTGTAATGGCTCTCCTAGACACAGCGCGATATCAACCCCCAATACCGGGAGAGACGAATCCTGTCTAACCGTCACTGCCTCCAAGTGCTTCGAGACTGCACCCAACTACCACCTGTTTGCATGACTCCTTTGAGCCGTGGTAGGGTAGTAATCAAAGTACAGTGGGAACACACTCGAGGCGAAGTGACAGTGTCAAGTCAGCAGACTAAGCCTTACTCATGTCACCTGGGAATTGATAACTGACGATAGGCATAATACCAACTAGTCAGTTCCCGACGAGTCCTGTCCAGTGTACTCGTAACCCAACGAGCACCCGCATACTCTCTCAAGTACGACGTACCGACGGCTGTGGGACAGACCGTCTCCCACACTGGGATGAGAAGCGCATGCGCTAGTCTACTCCGGAGTATCGATGCCCTGTCTCGATAGTCCTGCGACCAGGGACCTGCATAAGGATGTGCTTATAGATTACCCAGCCCCACTAGTGTGACTGCCATCACAACGTTGGTAATCAAGCAAAGATCCTAAGGGCTCCACTAATGCGTATAGGCGATATACTAAAATAAACACATGTACACATTGAAGTAGAAACAAACCGAGTAGCATACTACTATTTTGAGCAAGATTGTATATACAAGGTGAATATCCCAAGCTTCCATTAAGTAATATACAAACTAGTATGATACAGTAATGGCCTCTAGGGCATATACACTAACAGTGTTAACAAACAATCAAGCTGTGACCGCCAATTTCATACAAATGGAGACCGAAGTCCTTCAGGGACCTGATTCTCTCAGACATCTGCCTTTCTCTAAAAAGAGCGGACCAAGGCAACAATCTAAGAACCAAGCGAGTAGCATTGCCAATGAAGAAGCAATAGACGGGTACACAACCCAACGGTCTATATGATGGAGCTCAGAGGAACAAGTCCTCCTACGCCATATTACCAGGACAATGACGCGGTTGTTGCCATCCAACATCGGCCCGATCCAAATGTTGAAGAGCTCGCTCGGGCTATTAAGCCAAAGGAACCCATGGTTCATGCTGAATCAAGTTCAGGTGGTAGGGATTGTAGGGTTATTAGGCACTATCAAAAGGCTCATAATGTATCAACCATGCCAAATCTAAATTTTTTCAAGTGCCGAACAACCTAAAGCAAGGATCTTTGATAGAGTTTTATGGTAAACAAAGCATGTAAACAACTTTATATCTAAGAGAGAGGGATTACAACCTTTATAGTCCGCTCCTTCGCTTCATAAGCTTCGAGTAGTAGTCCCTTCGCCGCGGTCCATGAACTTCCGGACTCTAGAGAGGCCCCACAAGCCGAACGATCCATGCTTGCTTGAAGTCTTCGTTTTCGAAGATGATCCACCTTGAAGAATGTTTAACTCAAGCTCTAACTTCTCTAATCAAGTATTAGTGAAGTGAACACCCTAATCTAAGTGGCTTGAATAGATGAGGATGATGAAGTTGGAATTTAGCTCTCTTTTGTTTTCATTTTCTCACGTTAATTCATCACTTTATAAAAAGCTAGCAAGCTTTTCAAAGAGGAAGAAGAAGAAGAAGTCTTTTGTGATGAATAATGAATTATTGTTATGGTTACAATTGCAACCCTTGGTTATGAATCAAAGGCTTGACCATTGTAGAGAATTAACTAGGGTAAAGGGTTTGGGTTGGGTTAAGAAATATCTCCACAAAATATCAACATAAAATATCTATGCTTAAAACAAAATAAAGCTTCTAGAAGCTTCATGAAAAAGCTAACCCAAATCAAACCCTAACATCTTTAATCTCCACAAATCATGTTGCATTTGTAACCCTAACTTGTTACAATATTATATATCACATATATAATATATTTTTCTAACAAAAGAAAATAATATAATTAACATATATCGCATATATATCAATGTATTATCCGGTGAGAAAATGAATCAATAAAGCGAGCTTATATTAGTTAATGTAATGTAATATATCACATATATAATTATAAATTAAATCATCGAATCAACACTTGATCCGACAATCCGGCTATATCGCATATAACCGACTAATATAATATGTACCAATGCATCGAATCAACACTTGATCCGATGACCCGGCTATATCACATATATCCGGCCGATATCATATATCGCGAGAATAAAATACGATATATCATATCGTAATATTCTCGGTCCCGCACATATCACATATGTGCTCCTATTCCGTTTTTCCTGAGTCAGGAAACCTCTGTGTAGGACTCTAAAGAATCGTCAATACACCGCCAGTAGGTGATGATCATATCAAACACCCACAAGCTGCAAGCGGTCAGCTAAACGTAACAGCCACCCAGGTATTGAGCGATCAGAAGATCAACAAGAAAGCATGTACATTCTCCTGTGAATCCAATCAATAACACTACCGTACAATCCGGTCTCTTCGTCTGATATGTCTCATATCCAGTCTAGGGGTGGTAAACGTCAGACCCCAGTAACCGATAAGTCGTGTCGATGTGAGGATCATAACAGGTCGAGAACCTACTGATAACACTTAACAGTAGTACTCTATATGAGCCCTGGCCAGGGACTTCCAGTTATAACCAATCGAACACAGCACAACATCAACTCTCTATACTGGGAGAGACGAAACCCCTCCTATCGCTCATTGCCTCCATGTGATTCGGGACTATACCCAAAAGCCACCATTTTGCACGCCCTCTTGGATGTGGTAAGGTTGAAATCAAAGCACAGTGGGAATCACACAAGACTCTATGACGATCTAGGGTCACAGACTAACCTGTACCAGTGTCACCGGAGAACTGCTATCTGACGATAGGTATATATCCATCTAGGAGTTCTCGGCGAGTCCGTTCAGTGTACCCAGTCTCCACTGAGCACCCGTACACCATCTCTGATGTCAAACACCAATGGATATGGGATCATCCATCGCCCATCATATGGGTCAAGATGCGTATACGCTGGTCTACTCTAGTGTATCGATGCCCTGTCTCGATACACCCTCGATTAGGAACAGTTATAGGATGTACTCGTTGACTAACCTGGCCCCACTAGTATGATCTCATCATAGTCCCAGTAGTCGAGTACATATCCTAAGGGCTTTATCAACATGTGAGAGCAAGACAGTAAACTAATACAAGTTAACATGTTAAGACAAAGTGAAACCAAATAGCGTACTATCATTTCGAGCAAGAAAGTCCTCTCTATATATATCCAAGCATCCACTATAATATACATCATATGTACAACAATGGCCCCTTGGGCATATATATAACTAACAATCTCCCACTTGCACTAAGGCCAGCTGTTGTAGTATCCCATACCCAGCATCCCGAAGAGTCTCTTGAATTGTATGTAGGGAATGGCCTTCGTGAGTTGATCCGCAGTGTTGTCCTTCGTATCAACTCTCCTGACCTCGATCTCCCGACGATCAACTATCTCCCGGATCAGGTGATACCGCCTTAGAATATGTCTGGACTTCTGTTGGGACCTGGGTTTCTTGGCCAAAGCCACTGCTCCATTGTTATCACAATACAAAGGTATTAGATTCTCAATCGACGGAACCACACCAAGTTCAGTAATGAACTTCTTCATCCAGACAGCCTTTTTGGCAGCATCGTTGGCAGCGATGTACTCAGCCTCCATCTTCGAGTCTGCAACGGTTTCCTGTTTGGAACTCTTCCAACACACCGCCCCTCCATTGAGGGTAAAGACAAATCCCGAGTGCGACTTAGAGTCGTCCTTATCACTTTGGAAGCTTGAATCGGTAAAGGACTCCACCTGGAGTTCACCGTTACCATACACTAAGAACATCTGCTTAGTCCTTCTCAAGTACTTGAGAATGTTCTTCATAGCTATCCAGCGACAGTGACTCCCTCCAGGATCTGCTTGATACCTACTCACTACACTTTGTGAGTATGCTATATCGGGTCTGGTACATAGCATCGCGTACATGATAAAGCTTACTGCCGAAGCATAGGATATCTCTGTTGGGTTTACCTAGCACCTCATGAAGGGATTGGAAGCATCACATGTACCGAAGATTAAAATTTTAGGGTGCTAAGTAAGCATACAAAGAATCAATCCTAGAAAATTAGGGTTTCTAAAACAACACTTCATCACAAGTAAGAAAAGCTAGGGGTTTTGAGAGTACAACCTTTGTAGCTCCCTACGCTAGACTCCTCGGCCACTTGGAGTTTGGAAAAAGTCCGCTTGATCTCCTCTAGGTCCGCGATGATCCACCCGGAGTCCGCTTTGTCCAAGCTTGCAACTTCAGTTGATCAAGAGAAAGAAATGAAGCTAACACTCTAAACAAGTGGGCAAGACTTGTGTAGAATGATATTATGGTGGCTTTTCTCACTTCAAAATCCTAACTTGGGGAGTGTTTTGCTCACTAGAAAAATCTAGAGAGCAAAGGAAGAATGAGGAAGAAGATGATGGCCTTTTAAAACAAGAGAGAAAGATAATCACCATTGAAAAATAGAAAATATATGAATATATATTTTCCACTTCTCATCTCAAACCATGGTTAAACAATAAAGATATTATTGAACTTGAGTTAAAACACAAAAGGAAAGTTAATCCATGGTTAAATGGTGGATGAGCATGGTTAGGTCAAAGAAAAGTGTAGAAAGAAACCATGAATTATCCTTTCCTTTTTTTCTTTTTGTTTTAAAACAAATGCAATAATAATACATATATATAAAACCATGGTGTGAGTCTTATATTGCCACCATTTTCTATGTATAAACAACCATGAAGGATGATGTATGTATGTATGTGTGCATGCACATCCATATGTGCATGAATCAAGAAAGAATGCATACATGCATGCATACATCAAAAATACAAGAAAGGATTTCTAGTGAGAAACTAATGGTTAAATGATAAATCAACACTTGATTTATCAATCCGGCAATATCACATACGACCCAACCAAAAGAAAGCCGCCCGATTAATATACGGTATCTCATACGCGCATTTTAACCGGGTCCATGCGCATATCGCATACGCGCACCACAACGTTTCGCCTGGACTAGGTAACTCCTTTGTGGGACTCTAAGACTCGTCAATACGCCGGCAGTAGGTGATGATCATATCAAGCAACCCCAAGCCGCAAGTGGTAAGCTAAACGTAACGGCCACCCGGGTATTGAGAGATCAGAAGAAAACAAGCGAACCTGCTACAACTCCCGTCGAGCCAACCGGCAACAATACCTGTGCAGTCCAATCTCCTCGTCTGATATGTCACATATCAAGTTTAGGGGTGGTAAACGTCAGACCCCAATAATCGATAAGTCGTGCCGATGTGAGGCTCATAACGGGTCGAGAAACTACTGGTAACACTTACCAGTAAATCTCTAATCAGCCCTGGCCAGGGACTTCCCTGTTACGGCCAATCCAGCATAGTGCAACATCAACCCCCAATACCGGGAGAGACGAAACCCCTCCTATCGCTCATTGCCTCTATGTGACTCGGGACTGTACCCAAAAACCACCGTTTTACACGCCCTCGTGGACGTGGTAAGGTGGAAATCAAAGCACAGTGGGAATCACACAAGACTCTATGACGATCTCGGGTCTACAGACTAACCTGCACAAGTGTCATCTGAGAACTGCCATCTGACGTAAGGTATAATACCATCTGGGAGTTCTCGGCGAGTCCGTCCAGTATACCCAGTCTCCACTTAGCACCCATATATCATCTCTGATGTCAAACACCAATGGATATGGGATCATCTATCGCCTATCTCATTGGTCGAGAAGCGTATACGCTGGTCTACACTGGTATATCGATTCCTCGTCTCGATACACCCACGACTAGGGACCTTGAAGGATGAACTTATGGACTACCATGTCCCCACTAGTATGATCTATATCATAGTCCAGGTAGTCAAGTACACATCCTAATGGCTTTACCAACATGTAACTATAAGGCGGTATAAAGAGACAAGTGCACATGTTAAAGTAAAGAGCAACCAGATAGCATACTATCATATCGAGCAAGAAAGTCCTCTCTATATATGTCCAAGCATCCAATATGATATACATCTGTACAATACTGGCCTCTAGGGCATACATACAACTAACAATCTCCCACTTGCACTAGGGCCAGCTGCTGTAGTATCGCATACCGAGCATCCCGAAGAGTCTCTCAAACTGTATCTGGGGAATGACCTTCGTGAGTGGATCCGCTGTGTTGTTCTTCGTGTCAACCCTCCTGACCTCGATCTCCCGGCGATCAACTATCTCCCGGATCAGGTGATATCGCCTCAGAATATGCCTGGATCGCTGATGGGACCTGGGTTCCTTGGCCAAAGCCACCGCTCCATTGTTATCGCAATACAAAGGTATTGGATGCTCAATGGATGGAACCACTCCAAGTTCAGTAATGAACTTCTTAATCCAGACAGCCTCTTTGGCAGCATAGTTGGCAGCGATGTATTCAGCCTCCATCGTCGAGTCTGCCACGGTTTCCTGCTTGGAACTCTTCCAGCTAACCACCCCTCCGTAAAGGGTAAAGACAAATCCTGACTGTGACTTAGAGTCGTCCTTATCACTCTGGAAGCTCGAATCGGTAAAGGACTCCACTTGGTGTTCTCCGTTACCATACACCAAGAGCATCTCTTTAGTCCTTCGTAAGTACTTGAGAATGCTCTTCACAGCTGTCCAGTGACTCTCTCCAGGATCAGCTTGATACCTACTCACTACACTTAGTGAGTATGCTACATCGGGTCTGGTACATAGCATCGCATACATGATAGAGCCAACTGCCGAAGCATAGGGTATCCCTTGAATGCGAGCTCTCTCCAAATCAGTCTTGGGAGACATCTCTTTGGAGAGAGTGAGCCCTGAAATCGTGGGTAAAAACCCACGTTTGGACTCTTCCATACTAAACCTCTTTAGTATGGTGTCAATGTTCCTGGACTGGGACAATCCCAATATCCTTTTAGATCTATCTCTATAGATCCTGATTCCCAATATATAGGAGGCATCACCTAGATCTTTCATTGAGAATCTTTATGATAAGAAGAGCTTGACCGATTGCAGCATAGGAATGTCATTTCCTATCAAGAGTATGTCGTCCACGTACAATATGAGGAAGACAACCTTACTCTCTGCCACCTTCTTGTAGATACAAGGTTCATCTACGTTTTTGACGAAATCAAACTCTTTGATAACGACGTCAAAGCAGATGTTCCAACTCTGCGATCCTTGCTTTAATCCATAAATGGATTTAAACAGCTTGCACACCTTCCCGCTGCTTCCACTATCTACGAAGCCCTCTGGCTGAGTCATGTACACGCACTCTTCTAAATCACCGTTTAGAAAGGCGGTCTTAACATCCATTTGCCAGATTTCGTAATCATGATATGCAGCGATGGCAAGCATGATCCGGATGGATTTAAGCATAGCCACTGGAGAAAAGGTTTCGTCATAGTCCACACCTGATCTTTGACGAAAACCCTTTGCAACAAGTATAGCTTTGAAAGTCTCCACTTTCCCATCTACACCAAGTTTTTTCTTGAAGATCCACTTACTCCCAATAGGTTTTACCCCTTCAGGAGCAACTTCTAAAGTCCATACTTTGTTGGTGTACATGGATTCCATCTCGGACCGCATTGCACCCAGCTATTTCACTGAGTCCCTACTCGTGATGGCCAGCTCGAAGCTAGTTGGGTCATCATCCTCCATGATGCAATCCTCGCTTCCACCATCAATGAGAAAATCGTAGTATCTCTCAGACGGATGAGAAACCCTTCTAGATCGGCAGAGAGGCTGGGGTTCGTCGGGTACTACTGAATCCTCTGGTTCTACCAAATCATCTGTTGTAGTTTATTCTGCTGGAACTTCTTCTAGTTCTACCTCAATGCCACTTGTCTGTTTCATAAGAAAACCTTTTTCTAAGAAAGTGGCATGTCGAGAAACAAGCACCTTTTGTTCCTCGGAGTGGTATAAGATATACCCTCACAAATATTTGGGATATCCAACAAACTTACATAGAACAGACCTTGCCTCGAGCTTGTCCGGATTTTGTGTTTTAACATAGGCCGGACAACCCCATATCTGAATAAAATTAAGACATGGTCTCTTACCATTCCATATCTCATATGGAGTGGTAGGCACTGATTTAGTTGGAACTCTATTCAATAGGTATGCAGCTGTCTCCAGTGCATATCCCCAGAAGGAAATAGGTAACTCAGCTGTACTCATCATAGAGCGCACCATATCTAATAGGGTGCGATTCCTCCGCTCCGATACACTGTTGTGCTGTGGTGTATAAGGAGGAGTAAGCTGAGAGAGAATCCCATTCTCTTTTAGATAATCTAGGAATTCATTGCTTAAGTATTCTCCTCTTCGATCAGATCGAAGGATCTTAATACTTTTGCCCGTTTGGTTCTCTATTTCGTGCTTATATTCTCTAAATTTCTTAAAAGCTTCAGACTTGTATTTCATTAAGAACACATATCAGAATCTTGAGAGATCGTCAGTGAATGTAATGAAGTAGGAAGAACCATCCCTGGCATGTGTAGACATGGGACCGCATACATCGCTATGCACCAGTCCCAAGAGTTCCGTAACTCTTTCTCCGTGTCCCGTAAACGGAGTTTTGGTCATCTTGCCTTTGAGACATGAATGGCAAGTATCATAAGATGATAATTCGAATGAATTCAAATATACATCTTTATGTAACATAGCCAGTCGTGTCGCATTGATATAACCAAGTCTACAATGCCACAAGAAGGATTCGTTCATTTCTGAATTTTTCCTCTTGTGTGTGTTTTGTATATTGAGGACTGTATTTTGATTTAGAATGAATATGCCATTATGTAACGAGCCTGATGCAATCAACTTTTGATCTAGGAATATGTTCATAACATTATCCCTTACTACAAAATTATATCCTTCTTTACTTAGTAAAGAAACTGATATAATGTTGCACATCATGTTCGGTATATAATAGCACTCATTTAAAATCAGTGTATCACCACTTGGTAATACTAGGTGATATTCGCCAACTGCTTTGGCTGCAACATTTGCCCCTTTCCCTACTTGAACGGAATGATCACCTTTTCCCAGTTCTCTACCTTTCCATAGCCCATGTAACAATTTACATATGTGGGATCCTGATCCGGTATCTAATACCCAGGACGTAGGGTGAACTGAGAAACAGTTCTCAATAACTAACACACCTGAAGAAGATGCATCAACATGCATGTTCTTTTGGGCGGCTGGAGAATCCAGATATTCTCCTATTCCCTGTTCAGTCTTATAACTCTTATAAGAAAGAACGGGTCCAACGTTCCCCTGCTCAGTATAATAAGCGGGTTCAGTCAATATATCCATATTATTATCTTGATTATGGCCTGACATGGTCGCTACCTGGAGAGAGAGAGAAGAAAACACTTTAGCGTATGCTCTTGCAAGATCAGATTGGTTATTATCTTATCTAATCAGGATGGCTCCCACTGTTTTTTATCAAATCTTCCTTCAAACCCTAAAAGGAAAGACTAGCCGGGATTAATTACACCCTACAACTTCGCCGATCTTTCAGCTAGGCCAGTGTCGGTACTTTGAGGGAGGTTCCCCGTGCTTTCGTACGGACCTAATTAAAGTAAACCTCATTTTCCCAGAGGCGTAACCCCGTTGACACCTTTCTAGACACCTACTTGATCGGCTAATTGTCCTATGTAAAACTCTCCCGGGAGTAACAATTACTCGCAGTGGGTATCGAAATCAAACTATCTCATAGAGGGTATGCAATCTCATTGCAAATTTCAACACTTGAAATTCCCGATAATGCTTTTGCCCCTAGCGTCCCATGACCTTGACGGAGGCCAAACTACCTCTAGGGCGCTAGTCAAGTTCAACCCGTCATTTCTTGATTGAATTAAACCCACCCGTACGACCCTTGACGGAAGCCAAACTACGCTGTACAAATATCTTAATCCAATCGCATCATATGCTAGCAGATAAGCACTAGTTAGCTACCATACACTACGCCTTGACGGAGGCCAAACTACCGCAGCATGAATACTAAGTAGTACTTATCTGAAATGACGGAGGGCTACGCAGGTTTTTTCAGAAAAACCATGAGCGTAATGAACTTGATATCGTTGTAGAATCAAGTGAATTTTGAAATGGAGTGATTTTGAGGCTTTTATTAGTTTTGCTAAAGAGGTCACTCCCGGTGAAGGGATCTCGGCTCTTTCCTCATCGAATAAGGTGTGGGATATATCATATATATCACTATGCAAAGCAAAACTTCAAAAGCAATCAAAAGCAAACCGAGTGTTGTAGCATCTGCCAGTTTCGCTAAAGAGGTCACTCCCGGTGAAGGGATCTCAGCTCTTTCCTCATCGAATAAGGTGCGAGATATATCATATATATCGCTATGCAAAGCAAAACTGTAGCTACCCTTTTTAGAAAAATTTGATTCTACAACATCTTTTAGGTTTCTTTTCTTTCATTAATCACATTAATGAAGTCACATCAATTAAGTCACCTAAACATCACAGATAAATACGACGTACACCTATGCCATCCGCATTCGCCTCGATGTCCCATCGTGCACCGTTAGGTTAGGTAACTAACGACAGAGCAGGGCAGGGCTAGTGCGGGTGTAAAACATAAGTAACGTCTATATAATATATCATATATACTATATACTGTATCCATCACAACATATCAAATGATCACATCACAGATATCGCAGCAGAAACATAGATATAATGTGTGATATACTAGGACGTCCGTATTTAGTATTTAGCCAACAATAGAAAATACGGATTCCACAGTCGTGATGAATAGCCAAGCCCACACCCTAGACCCCTACGAGAGCGGCAAGCGACCCTACCAATTCTGGAGTTTAGGAGACCCGGTCTCGACTCCTCGAGATGGCTTCCCACTGAACCCCAGAACCCGGTCACCTGTGCTCCCCTCCTTGGGTCCATCCTAATGCGGAAAAGTAAATAATATACAACACTGGTGGCATCAACCTCAACCCGGAAGTGCCCCAAATAAAAGAATATTACATTACATTTGAATTTTACATGAAAGAAAAATAAAACTCTCATCTCACATAAAACCCCCCGGCTATTCAATCGCGACAATCCTGCACATCAAACCTCAGCAACACATAATATCATATATCATCAACGTAAGTAAGTATGCATACACTGATCGTCGTCGATGTATAGCAACGACAATCGGTAAATACATACTACACTTACGGTCACAGAAAAGAAAGTGTAAAACTGCAATATCTGGAATCCACATTCTCTTTAGACATCGTAAATGCGAAATATCACATACTTCGTATTTCATGTCTAGCTATATGAATTCCATACATTGCATCACATTCCAGATAAATAGACAGTATTAAAATTTTCGAACGAATGATCAAATACTCAAAATTCCCTAAAGCTCAACACTTGAGCGGAGTTCAAAAACCCGGAGTGTGTCACAGTAGTAGCGGTCCAGCCGTAGAAGGGTCAAGCCAACGCCTCACATGTGGCACGCCGTACTGCCCCAAACCCTAAGGTTCAAAAGGCAGTTCAAGACGGTCACATAATCGAGTTAAGGTTTGTCGTCTTCTAGAGGGTCCACCACAAAACTTGCACGAATTTCCGCAAGATTTAAACCCCGTGAAAAGTGAGCAAATGATACTCGTTTGAACAATTCAATACTTTCTAATTTACCGGGAAAAGACACGAAATCAAAATTCCGATCGAATCACCGATTCCAAAACAATCTCCAGAACAAACAGCACAAAATTCAGATTAAAAATACCCCAAAAAATATACAAGCAGACATAAGCATTTTTGTATAAAAATCATGCACTGATTCATGTGTACGGCCGCGGAACCGCGGCCTAAGCAAGCTTAGGCCGCGTTTAAGCGGCAAGAATGACTGTTCACTGCATCGTTTTTAATAATTTTTCTAATATTTACCTGCTGAATTTTTTACATATTTTTAATTCTGAAAATAACCAGATTTAAAAAATTGTCCAGAGAGTGTCCGAAAAGTTCGTATTTTGGTTCGATCGGAGTTTTAACTTCGCTAAAGTGTCGCCTAATGTTCTAGGTTGGCTTTGATACCAATGTTGGGTTTACCTAGCACCTCATGAAGGGATTGGAAGCATCACATGTACCAAAGATTAAAATTTTAGGGTGCTAAGTAAGCATACAAAGAATCAATCCTAGAAAATTAGGGTTTCTAAAACAACACTTCATCACAAGTAAGAAAAGCTAGGGTTTTTGAGAGTACAACCTTTCTAGCTCCCTACGCTAGACTCCTCGGCCACTTGGGGTTTGGAAAAAGTCCGCTTGATCTCCTCTAGGTCCACGATGATCCACCCGGAGTCCGCTTTGTCCAAGCTTGCAACTTCAGTTGATCAAGAGAAAGAAATGAAGCTAACACTCTAAACAAGTGGGCAAGACTTGTGTAGAATGATGTTATGGTGGCTTTTCTCACTTCAAAATCCTAACTTCGTGAGTGTTTTGCTCACTAGAAAAATCTAGAGAGCAAAGGAAGAATGAGGAAGAAGATGATGGTCTTTTAGAACAAGAGAGAAAGATAATCACCCTTGAAAAATAGAAAATATATGAATATATATTTTCCACTTCTCATCTCAAACCATGGTTAAACAATAAAGATATTATTGAACTTGAGTTAAAACACAAAAGGAAAGTTAATCCATGGTTGAATGGTGGGTGAGCATGGTTAGGTCAAAGAAAAGTGTAGAAAGAAACCATGAATTATCCTTTCCTTTTTTTCTTTTTGTTTTAAAACAAATGCAATAATAATACATATATATAAAACCATGGTGTGAATCTTATATTGCCACCATTTTCTATGTATAAACAACCATGAAGGATGATGTATGTATGTATATGTGCATGCACATCCATATGTGCATGAATCAAGAAAGAATGCATACATGCATGCATACATCAAAAATACAAGAAAGGATTTCTAGTGAGAAACTAATGGTTAAATGATAAATCAACACTTGATTTATCAATCCGGCCATATCACATACGACCCAACCAAAAGCAAGACACCCGATTAATATACGGTATCTCATACGGGCATTTTAACCGGGTCCATGCGCATATCGCATACGCTCACCACAACGTTTCGCCTGGACTAGGTAACTCCTTTGTGGGACTCTAAGACTCGTCAATACGCCGGCAGTGGGTGATGATCATATCAAGCACCCCCAAGCCGCAAGCGGTCTGCTAAACATAATGGCCACCCGGGTATTGAGCGATCAGAAGAAAACAAGCGAACCTGCTACAACTCCCGTCGAGCCAACCAGCAACACTACCCGTGCAGTCCGGTCTCCTCATCTGATATGTCGCATATCAAGTCTAGGGGTGGTAAACGTCAGACCCCAATAACCGATAAGTCGTGCCAATGTGAGGCTCATAACGGGTCGAGAAACTACTAGTAACACTTACTAGTAAATCTTTAATCATTCTTGGCCAGGGACTTCCCTGTTACGGCCAATCGAGTACAGTGCAACATCAACCCCCAATACCGGGAGAGACGAAACCCCTCCTATCGCTCATTGCCTCCATGTGACTCGGGACTGTACCCAAAAACCACCGTTTTGCACGCCCTCATGGACATGGTAAGGTGGAAATCAAAGCATAGTGGGAATCACACAAGACTCTATGACGATCTCGGGTCTACAGACTAACCTGCACAAGTGTCACCTGAGAACTGCCATCTGACGTAAGGTATAATACCATCTGGGAGTTCTCGGCGAGTCCGTCCAGTGTACCCAGTCTCCACTGAGCACCCGTATATCATCTCTGATGTCAAACACCAATGCATATGGGATCATCCATCGCCCATCTCATGGGTCGAGAAGCGTATACGCTAGTCTACACTGGTATATCGATGCCCCGTCTCGAACACCCACGACTAGGGACCTTGAAGGATGTACTTATGGACTACCATGTCCCCACTAGTATGATCCGTATCATAGTCCAGGTAGTCAAGTACACATCCTAAGGGCTTTACCAACATGTAACTATAAGACAGTATAAAGAGACAAGTGCACATGTTAAAGTAAAGAGCAACCGGATAGCATACTATCATATCGAGCAAGAAAGTCTTCTCTATATATGTCTAAGCATCCAATATAATATACATCTGTACAATACTGGCCTCTACGGCATACATACAACTAACAATCTCTTGCATGCGAGCTCTCTCCAAATCAGTCTTGGGAGACATCTTTTTGGAGAGAGTGAGTCCAGAGATCGTGGGTTGGTTCCCACGCTTGGATTCTTCCATACACCTCTTTAGTATGGTGTCAATGTACCTGGATTGGGACAATCCTAGTATCCATTTAGATCTATCTCTATAGATTTTAATTCCCAGTATGCAGGAGGCATCACCTAGATCTTTCATTGAGAATCTTTTTGATAAGAAGAGCTTGACCGAGTGCAGCATAGGAACATCATTTCCTATCAAGAGTATGTCATCCACGTACAATACGAGGAAGACAACCTTACACTCTGCAACCTTCTTGTATATACAAGGTTCATCTACGTTTTTGATGAAGTCAAACTCTTTGACTACAACATCAAAGCAGATGTTCCAACTCCACGATGCTTGCTTTAACCCATAAATGGATTTAAGCAGCTTGCACACCTTTCCGCTGCTCCTACAATCTACGAAGCCATCTGATTAAGTCATGTACACGCACTCTTCTAAATCATAATTTAGAAAGGCGGTCTTAACATCCATCTGCCAGATTTCATAGTCATAGTATGCAGCAATGGCAAGTAGGATCCGGATGGACTTAAGCATAGCCACTGGAGAAAAGGTTTCGTCATAATCTACATCTGGTCGTTGACGAAAACCCTTTGAAATAAGTCTAGCTTTGAAAGTCTCAACTTTTCCATCTACACCAAGTTTCTTCTTAAAGATCCATTTGCTCCCAATGGGTTTTTCCCCTTCAGGAGCAACTTCCAAAGTCCATTCTTTGTTGGTGTACATGGATTCCATCTCAGATCGCGTTGCATCCAGCAACTTCACAGAGTCCCCACTCATGATGGCCTGCTCAAAGCTAGTCGTGTCATCATCTTCCATGATGCAATCATCGCTCCCACCATCTAGGAGAAAACCGTAGTATCTCTCAGGTGGATGAGGAACCCTACTAGATCGGCGGAGATGCTGGGGTTCGTCAGGAACTACTGAATCCTCTGGTTCCATCAAATCTTCTGTCGTAGTTTGTGTCGCTGGAACCTCTTCCAGATCTACCTCATTACCACTAATTTGTTTCATAAGAAAACCTTTTTCTAAGAAAGTGGCATGTCGAGAAATAAACACTTTTTGTTCCTCGGTGTGGTAGAAGATATACCCTTGTGAATTTTTGGGATATCCTACAAACTTGCATAAGACAGACCTTGCCTCGAGTTTATCCGGATTGTGCCTTTTGACATTGGCCGGACAACTACATATCTTAACATACTTAAGAGATGGTCTCTTCCCTTTCCATATCTCATATGGAGTGGTAGGCACTGATTTGGTAGGAACCATATTCAATTGGTGTATGGCTGTCTCAAGCGCATACCCCCAGAAGGAAATAGGCAACCCAACATTGCTCATCAAAGAGCATACCATATCTAATAGGGTGCGATTCCTCCGTTCCGATACACCGTTGTGCTGTGGTGTATAAGGAGGAGTAAGCTGATAGAGAATCCCATTCTCTTTTAGATAGTCCAGAAACTTATTGCTCAAGTATTCTCCTCCTCGATCAGATCGAAGGATCTTAATACTTTTGCCCATTTGGTTATCTACTTCGTTCTTATATTCTCTGAATTTCTCAAAAGCTTCAGACTTGTGTTTCATCAGGAAAACAGGTCCGTATCTTGAGAGATCGTCAGTGAATGTAATGAAGTAGGAAGAACCGTTCCTGGCATGTGTAGACATGGGTCCACATACATCACTATGTTGTTAGTTATATGTATGCCCTAGAGGCCATTACTATACATATGATGTATATTGTAGTGGATGCTGGGACATATATAGGGAGGACTTTCTTGCTCGACATGATAGTATGCTATCTGGTTGCTCTTTACCTTAACGTGTACACTGATTGTCTCTCTGTTACATGTTGGTAAAGCCCTTAGGATATGTACTTGACTATCTGGACTATGATGCGGATCATACTAGTGGGGACATGGTAGTCCATAAGTACATCCTTCAAAGTCCCTAGTCGTGGGTGTATCGAGACGGGGCATCGATATACCAGAGTAGACTAGCGTATACCTTCTCGACCCATATAGATGGGCGATGGATGATCCCATATCCATTGGTGTTTGACATCAGAGATGATATACGGGTGCTCAGTAGAGACTGGGTACACTGGACGGACTCGCCGAGAACTCCCAGATGGTATTATACCTCACGTCAGATGGCAGTTTTCTGGTGACACTGGTACAGGTTAGTCTGTAGACCCGAGATCGTCATAGAGCCTTGTATGGTTCCCACTGTGCTTTGATTTCCATCTTACCACGTCCAAGAGGGCGTGCAAAACGGTGGTTTTTGGGTACAGTCCCGAGTCACATGGAGGCAATGAGCGATAGGAGGGGATTCGTCTCTCCCGGTATAGGGAGTTGATGTTGCGCTGTGTTCGATTGGCTACAACAGGAAATCCCTGGCCAGGGTTGCTGAGATTTACTGGTAAGTGTTACCAGTAGTTTCTCGAATTGTTATAGACCTCATATCGACACGACTTATCGAGCTATTGGGGTCTGACGTTTACCACCCCTAGGCGAGATATGCGACATATCAGACGATCAGATCGGACTGTACGGTAGTGTTACTGGTTGGATTCACAGGAGTATGAGCGGGCTTGCTCATCGATCTTCTGATCGCTCAATACCCGGGTGGCCGTTATGTTTAGAAGACCGCTTGCGGCTTGTGGGTGTTTGATATGATCATCGCCTGCTGCCGGCGTATTGACGAGTCTTTAGAGTCCTACACAGAGGTTTCCTGGCTCAAGCGAAACGAAATAGGAGCGCATATGAGATATGTGCGGGACCGAGAATAATGCGTGTATGTGATACCGTATTCCATTCTCGCGATGAATGTATCGATTAGGTTATATGCGATATACCCTAGTTATCGAATCAAAGGTTGATTCGATAAGCCGATACATTGGATACTAGTCGGTTATATGCGATATGACCGGATCGTTAAATCAAGTGTTGATTTAATGATTTAATGTATAATTATATATTTGATATATTACTTTACATTAACTAGTATTGGTTCACTTTAAATGGATTTTCTCACTCGGTTTGTGCACATTGTATATGTGATATACTTTTGTACACATGATTGTATCATGTTTGATGATACATGTTTCCTTGGTTAAGTGTAAAGAATTAAACCATGGTTAAACATATAATTAGGGTTTTATTTTTCCATTACTTATTTATTCATTTATTTATTTGTTTATACATTTTGGAAAATAAATGGAAAAGAGAAAAGAATGGTGGCTTTATTTGTTGTTTAGTTGAAGCTTCATGAAGCTTTGACTTTGTCCACCATTCTTATCTCATCCTTAACCCTAACCATTCCTTTAACCATGATTGATTCTCTACACATTACCATAGTTAACATTATGATAAGGTTTGATTATTCTTTTCTTTTTAATAAACTTATCATATCATTTCTTCTTCTTCTTCCTTGAACTCAAGAAGAAAACCTTGAGGTCATCAATGGTGATTGATGATAAAGAGTGAGAAATCCAATTCTAAATTGAACCCACTTCCTATTTCTTCATCCTCTGCCTCTTGCCAAGTAGTAGAGTGTGTTTCCTTCATAAGTTTTCATGGCTTGGTGAAGGTGGAGCTTGATCTAGTGATGCTTCGACGTAGATCATCTTCGGCACGTCGTCGATGACCTAGCCCGCTTCTTCTCCGATGAAGCCGACGCAAGAGTCCGGATTTCGATTTGGACAGCGAGGATACTTCGTTGCGGAGCTATGGAGGTGGAGAACCGGATCTACAAAGGTTGTATTTCCGTTTTCTTATAGTTAAGTGTTAACTAGTTTTCTTTTCGCCTAGAAATCTAGCCAACGATCCGTTCTAGGGTTTCTCGGCACCGCTAATTTTTGAAATTGTCATGATCGATGCCTTGTGAGACCTCTTGGGGGTGCCCAGGAACCCTACTGTGGTATCAGAGCCTAGCTAGAGCCTTAGGCGAAGTCTAGACGCAATTTGAAGTCCGAACGAACCCGAAACCCAAACCTAAACATGCTCTCTGTCCTTTTTTCAAAAACTGGGATTTTTCCAAATTAAAAATATGCAGAAAACTCAGCAGAGAATTCTAAGAATTACGGTGCAAAATTGGGGTCATGAACAATGCAAGCTGCGGCGGAACCGCGGCAGAAGCCTGCTTTAGGCGGCGGTTCCGCGGCAGATTGATGACGTCAGCCCCCCCTCTCTGCACAGTAATTCATTATTTCAGAAGCTGAGTTTTATGGGTATTTTTAATATTTTTTCAAGAGTTGAATTTTCTGGAGTTGTTTTGGGGATTCGGTGTTTCGATCGGGGTATCAAATTTCGTCTTTGTGTATTTCCGGATAAATTTTTAGAATATGTTAAAAAGTTCGACCGGATATAAATACCCAATTTTTCCCCTGTCGGGAAATTTCCAAGTGTTGGATTTTTCCGTGCTTTAACGACGTTCTAAGTAGTGCAAGTAATGCGATGGTCCCTCTAGAAGACAACAAACCTTAACTCGATTATGTGACCATCTTGAACTGCCCTTTGAACCTTAGGGCTTGGGGCAGTACGGCGTGCCACATGTAAGGCGTTGGCTTGACCCTTCTACGGCTGGACCGTTGGTACTGAGGCACGAACTGAATGTTGTTAGACTTATTTCATGTGTTGAGCAGTATCGGGAAAACTTGGGTGTTTGACTGTTCGATCGAAAAGTTTAACATTTTCTGTTTATCTGGAATGGGATACAATAATTGGAATTCACAACAGTTATGAGATAACTGAATGAATGTTGTAAATCTAGCAATTTAGTCTCACTTGATCGGTTGCCACGGAATTTTGATGTGATCAAAAGTCCGTCGCAATCACGTAGCGTACGCGGATACTCGCCGGGTAAACTTAATAGACAGCCTCACTCCATAGCCCCGACCAAGTGATTGTAGGAGAACCCCGTCGCCGAAAGCATCCGTCCGGGAGCTCGCGGCAGCGGTGTTTCGCCTTGGTGCACTTCGTCGATGGTATCGGGGGTGCAGCCGTCTACTGAAGTTTGCGACGAGCATTCGATCAGGATGTCGGGAATCTTGTTGAATTGCCCGACTAGGTATTGAAAAGTGTTTTCGATTTTGAGACTAAAATGTGGGGTTTATAATTGTTAGGCATGCGATGTCTAAGTAATTCATTTGGTTAGGCATGCGATGTCTGAGGTGGTTGCGGATTCCAACTGTTGTAGTTTTACACTTTCTTTTCTGTGACCGTAAGTGTAATATGTGATATCGCCGGTTTCGTTGCTATATGTCAACGACAATTGGGATGGACATATTTACTTACGTTGATGACATGTGATGTTATGTGTTGCTGGATATGTTATATTGGATCGTCGTGTTTGAATAGCCGGGGTTTTTTTATGTGAGATGAGTGTTTTTCATTTTCATTCATGTAAAAACTTGTATGTAATATTCTTTTATTGGGGCACTTCCAGGTTGCGGAAGTTGTCACCGTTGTTGTATATTATTTACTTTTCCGCACTAGGATAGACCCAAGGAGGAGGGCACAAGTAACCGGGTTCTGGAGTCCAGTGGGAGACCAACTCGAGGAGTCGAGTCCGGGTCTCCTAACTCCAGAATTGGTAGGGTTGCTTGCCGCTCTCGTAGGGGTCTAGGGGTGTGGGTTTGGCTATTCATCGCGACCGTGGAATCCGTGTTTTATACTGGCTCGTATTGAAAACACGGACGTTCTCGTATATCCAATATTTCATATGATTCTTCTGCTGCGATATCTGTGATGTGATCATGTGATGTTCTGTGATAGATACATTATATAGTATATATGATATATTATATAGACTTTACTTATGTTTTACACCCGCGCTAGCCCTGCCCCGCTCTGTTGTTAGTTACCTAACCTAACGATGAACGAGGGGACATCTAGGCGAATGCGGATGGCATAAGCATACGTCGTATTTATCTGTGATGTTTAGGTAATTAAATGATGGGACTTCATTAATGTGATTAATGAAATAAAAGAAACCTAAGATGTTGTAGAATCGAATTTCAAAATAAAACAGGTAGCTACAGTTCTTGCTTTGCACAGCGGTATATATGATATATCCTGCACCTTATTCGATAGGGAAAGGACCGAGATCCCTTCACCGGGAGTGACTCCTTTAGCGATAACTGGCAGATGCTACACACTCGGTTTGTCTTTTCATTGCTTTTAAGAATTTTTGCTTTGCACAGTGATATATATGATATATCCCGCACCTCATTCGACGAGGAAAGGACCGACGATCCCTTCACCGGGAGTGACTCCTTTAGCAAAACTAGAAAAGCCTCAAAAGCACTCCATTTCAAAATCATTTGATTCTACAACGATATCAAGTTCATTACGCAATAGGTTTTCAGAAAACCCTGTCGTAGCCCTTCGTCATTTCAGATAAGTACTAGTTAGTATTCGTGCTGCGGTTGTTTGGCATGCGTCAAGGCGTAGTGTACGGTAGCTAACTAGTGCTTATCTGCTAGCATATGATGCGATTGGATTAGGGTATTCGTACGGCGTTGTTTGGCATGCGTCAAGGGTCGTGCGGGTGGGTTTAATTCAATCAAGAAATGTACAGGTTGAACTTGACTAGCAGACTATGGGTTGTTTGGCATGCGTCAAGGTCATAGCGAGCTAGGGGCAAAATATTATCGGGAATTTCAAGTTTTGAAATTTGCAATGAGATTGCATACCTTCTATGAGATAGTTGGATCCCGATACCCGCTGCGAGTAAGAGTTACTCCTGGGAGAGTTTTATACATTACAATTAGCCGATCAAGTAGGTGTCTAGAAAGGTGTTAACGAGGTTACGCCTCTGGGAAAACGAGGTTTACATTAATTAGGTTCGTGCGAAAGCACGGGGGACCTCCCTCAAAGTACCGACACTGGCCTGGCTGAAAGATTGGCGAACTTGTAGTGTGTAATTAATCCCGGCTAGTCTTTCCTTTTAGGGTTTGAAGGAAGATTTGATAAAAAGCAGTGGGAGCCATCCTGATTAGATAAAATAATAACCAATCTATTCTTGCAAGAGCGCACGCTGAGTGTTTTCTTCTCTCTCTCTCCTGGTAGCGACCATATCACGCCTTAATCAAGATAATAATACGGAATAATTGACCGAACCCGCTTGTTATACTGAGCTGGGGAACGTTGGTCCCGCTCCAACTTATAATTGTTATAAGACAGAGCAGGAAATTGGGGATTACCAGAATTCCCGTGCCGCCCAAACGAAGAGAGTGCATGTTGATGCATCATCTTCGGGTGTGTTCATTACAGAGAACTGTTTCCCAGTATCCTTTACGTCCTGGGTATGTGATACCAGATCAGGATCCCAGATATGTAATCTGTTACATAGGGCTACAGAAAGGTAGAGAACTGAGAACGGGTGATAAGTTTCATGAGGCAGAAAACGGGGCAAGAGTTGCAGCCAAGTCTGTTGGTCACTGTCACCCTGTATTATAATACATTGATTCTGAACGAATGTTATTAGATACCGAACCTGATATACAAAATCATATCAGTCTCTTTATTAGTAAAGAAACGATAAAATTTTGTATTGTTGGATAATGTTTTGAACATTTCCTATATCAAAAGTTGATCGGTTCAGGCACGTTATCTAAAAGCATTGATGTTCTAAATCAAACTACAGAGGAAGAGTTCAGAAATGAACGAATTCTTCTTGAGGCATTGTAGACTAGGTCAGATCAATGTGACCCGACTAGCTAGAGTTACATATAGATGCGTATTTAAATCAGTTTGAATTTACATCTTGTGAAACTCGCCAGTCATGTCACAAAGATAAGATGACCATAGCTCCGTTTACTGGAAACAGAGAAAGAGTTAGTTTACTCTTGGGACTGATACATGTTGATGTATAAAGGTCCCCTGTCTACACATGCCAGGACTGGTTTTTTATACTTCATTACGTTCTCTGATAATCTCTCAAGATTCAATCATATGTTCCTGTTGAAACACAAGTCCGAACCTTTTGAGATAATCACAGAATATAAGTTAGAAGTAGAAAACCAAAATACGGGTATAAGTATTATGTCCTATGATGAGATCAGGGAGGAGAATACTTGTGCATGGAATTCCTGGACTATTCTAAAGGAGAATGAGATTCTCTCTTAGCATTACTCCTCCGTATACACCATAACACGATGGTATATCGGGGCGGAGCAATCGCACCCTATTTGATATGGTGTGCTCTGTGATGAGTACTACTGAGTTACCTATTTTCTTTTGGGAGTTATGCACTTGAGAAGCTGCATATCTATTGAATTGGGTTCCAATCAAATCAGTTGCCTACCGCTTCATATGTGATATGGAAAGGGAAGAGCCCATATCTTAAGTTGGTTAAGATTTTGGGTTGTCTGGGCTATGTCTAAAAGCATAATCCGGACAAGCTCGAGGCAAGATCAGTTATGTAGAACTGGAATGGTTCCAGCAATACAAACTACAGCAGATGATTTGGTAGAACCAAAGGATTCAGTAGATTCCAACGAACCTCAGCCTCTCCGCCGATCTAGCAGGGTTCCTCACCCACTTGAGATATACTTCGGTTTCTCTATGACAGTGGGAGCGAGGATTGCATCATGAGATGATGACCCAACTAGTTTCGAGCTGGCTATCAGGAGTGAGACTCTGTAAGAATGGCTGGATGCTTAGTGATCTGAGATGGAATCCTAATACACCAACAAAGTATGGACTTTGGTTGCAATATCTGAAGGGTTAAATCCCCATCAGGAGCAAGTATATCTTGAGAAGATTACTTGGTGTACATGGAAAAGTTGAGACTTTCAAAGATAGACTTGTTAAAAGTTTGCATCATTGACCAGGTGTGGATAATGATGAAACCTTTTCAAGTAGCTATGCTTAAGTCCATCCAGATCCTACTTGTCACGGCTACATACCATGACTGCGATATCTGGTGGTTGGGTGTCTTGACTGCTTTTCTAAATGATGATTTAGAAGAGAGCGTCTATAAGTACACAGCCAGAGGGCTTCGTAGACAGTGGGAGCAGTGGAAACGTGTGCAAGATGCTTTATTTGATAAAGCAGGCATCGCGGAGTTGGAACATCTGTTTTGATGAATTAGTCAAAGAGTTTGACATCATCAAAATGGTAGATGAACCTTGTATAAACAAAAAGGTAGTAGGGAGTATGGTGACGATCCTCGTAGAGTACGTGGATGACATACTCTTGATGGGGAAGGAGTTTCCTATGCTACGCTCGGTCAATCTCCGCTTATCACCATAATTCTCCATATAGGATCAAAGTGATACCTCCTAAATCTTGGATTTTGGATCTATGAGATAGATCTAATTGGATGTTAGGATTCTCACTAGTTGTAGTGAGACGGTATCAACCGATCCTGGGGAGAATCACTGGAAGGGTTCCAGGGTGATAAAGACGACTGAATGTCAGTCACAGGCATTGTCTTTACCCTCAGTGGAGGGACGGTATGTTGGAAGAGTTCCAAGCTAGATACCATGACATACTAGACGATAAAGGCTGGATACATCGCTACTTAAGATGCTACCAAAAGAGGATGTTTGGGTGTATATTGGTTCATGAGATGAACTATGTTCCTCCCATTGTGTGACAATGGAGTTGTGGCTTAAGCCAAGGAACGCAGGTCCCATCAGTGATCCAGATAGATTCTAAGGCAGTATCACCTGAACATGGAGATGGTTGATCTCCAGGGAGATCGAGGTTAGGAGAGTAGACTCAGAGGACAACACAGCGGATCCACTCACAAAGGCCTGTTCCCAGAGAGAGACTTTTATGGGATGGTTGAGTATGAGATACTACAACCACTGCTACAGATGGCCCTAGTGCAAGTGGGAGATTGTTAGTTATATGTATGCCCTAGAGGCCATTACTGTACATATGATGTATATTGTAGTGGATGCTGGGACATATATAGGGAGGACTTTCTTGCTCGACATGATAGTATGCTATCTGGTTGCTCTTTACCTTAACGTGTACACTGATTGTCTCTCTGTTACATGTTGGTAAAGCCCTTAGGATATGTACTTGACTATCTGGACTATGATGCGGATCATAC
This sequence comes from Agapanthus africanus, assembly GCA_030015575.1. Classification (NCBI taxonomy): domain Eukaryota; kingdom Viridiplantae; phylum Streptophyta; class Magnoliopsida; order Asparagales; family Amaryllidaceae; genus Agapanthus; species Agapanthus africanus. The sequence goes on along the minus strand of CM057337.1, from coordinate 341,772,781 downwards.
TAGTAGGGACATGGTAGTCCATAAGTACATCCTTCAAAGTCCCTAGTCGTGGGTGTATCGAGATGGGGCATCGATATACCAGAGTAGACTAGCGTATACCTTCTCGACCCATATAGATGGGCGATGGATGATCCCATATCCATTTGTGTTTGACATCAGAGATGATATACGGGTGCTCAGTAGAGACTGGGTACACTGGACGGACTCGCCGAGAACTCCCAGATGGTATTATACCTCACGTCAGATGGCAGTTCTCTGGTGACACTGGTACAGGTTAGTCTGTAGACCCGAGATCGTCATAGAGTCTTGTGTGGTTCCCACTGTGCTTTGATTTCCACCTTACCACGTCCAAGAGGGCGTGCAAAACGGTGGTTTTTGGGTACAGTCCCGAGTCACATGGAGGCAATGAGCGATAGGAGGGGATTCGTCTCTCCCGGTATAGGGAGTTGATGTTGCGCTGTGTTCGATTGGCTATAACAGGAAATCCCTGGCCAGGGTTACTGAGATTTACTGGTAAGTGTTACCAGTAGTTTCTCGAATTGTTATAGACCTCATATCGACACGACTTATCGAGCTATTGGGGTGTGACGTTTACCACCCCTAGGCGAGATATGCGACATATCAGACGATCAGACCGGACTGTACGGTAGTGTTACTGGTTGGATTCTAAGGAGTATGAGCGGGCTTGCTCGTCGATCTTCTGATCGCTCAATACCCGAGTGGCCGTTACGTTTAGCAGACCGCTTGCGGCTTGTGGGTGTTTGATATGATCATCGCCTGCTGCCGGCGTATTGACGAGTCTTTAGAGTCCTACACGGAGGTTTCCTGGCTCAAGCGAAACGAAATAGGAGCGCATATGAGATATGTGCGGGACCGAGAATAATGCGTGTATGTGATACCGTATTCCATTCTCGCGATGAATGTATCGATTAAGTTATATGCGATATACCCTAGTTATCGAATCAAAGGTTGATTCGATAAGCCGATACATTGGATACTAGTCGGTTATATGCGATATGACCGGATCGTTAAATCAAGTGTTGATTTAATGATTTAATGTATAATTATATACTTGATATATTACTTTACATTAACTAGTATTGGTTCACTTTAAATGGATTTTCTCACTCGGTTTGTGCACATTGTATATGTGATATACTTTTGTACACATGATTGTATCATGTTTGATGATACATGTTTCCTTGGTTAAGTGTAAAGAATTAAACCATGGTTAAACATATAATTAGGGTTTTATTTTTCCATTACTTATTTATTCATTTATTTATTTGTTTATACATTTTGGAAAATAAATGGAAAAGAGAAAAGAATGGTGGCTTTATTTGTTGTTTAGTTGAAGCTTCATGAAGCTTTGACTTTGTCCACCATTCTTATCTCATCCTTAACCCTAACCATTCCTTTAACCATGATTGATTCTCTACACATTACCATAGTTAACATTATGATAAGGTTTGATTATTCTTTTCTTTTTAATAAACTTATCATATCATTTCTTCTTCTTCTTCCTTGAACTCAAGAAGAAAACCTTAAGGTCATCAATGGTGATTGATGATAAAGAGTGAGAAATCCAATTCTAAATTGAACCCACTTCCTATTTCTTCATCCTCTACCTCTTGCCAAGTAGTAGAGTGTGTTTCCTTCACAAGTTTTCATGGCTTGGAGAAGGTGGAGCTTGATCTAGTGATGCTTCGACGTAGATCATCTTCGGCACGTCGTCGATGACCTAGCCCGCTTCTTCTACGATGAAGCCGACGCAAGAGCCCGGATTTCGATTTGGACAGCGAGGATACTTCGTTGCGGAGCTATGGAGGTGGAGAACCGGATCTACAAAGGTTGTATTTCCGTTTCCTTATAGTTAAGTGTTAACTAGTTTTCTTTTCGCCTAGAAATCTAGCCAACGATCCGTTCTAGGGTTTCTCGGCACCGCTAATTTTTGAAATTGGCATGATCGATACCTTGTGAGACCTCTTGGGGGTGCCCAGGAACCCTACATATGTATCAGCCCCAAAAGTTCTGTAACTCTTTCTCCGTGTCCACTAAACGGAGTTTTGGTCATTTTTCCTTTGAGACATGACTGGCAAGTGTCATAAGATGAAAATTCAAATGGATTCAAATATTCATCTTTATGCAATTTAGCTAGTCGTGTCGTATTGATATGACCTAGTCTACAATGCCACAAGAAGGATTCGTTCATTTCTGAACTCTTCCTCTTGTGTGTGTTTTGTACATTAAGTACCGTAGTTTGGTTAAGAACGTATATGCCATTATTTAGTGATCCCTATCAAATCAACCTTTGATTCAGGAATATGTTCATAACATTATCCTGTATAACAAAATTATATCCATCTTTATTCAATAAAGAAACTGATATAATATTACATATCAGGGTCGGAATGTAATAGCACTCGTTCAGAACCAATGTATTAGCATTTGGTAATACAAGGTGATATTCGCCAACTGTCTTGGCTGCAACATTTGCACCATTCCTTACTCTTAAGGAATGATCTCCCTCTCCCAGTTCCCTACCTTTTCGTATCCATGTAACATATTACATATATGGGATTTTGATCCGGTATCTAATACTCAGGACGTAGAGTGAACTAAGAAACAGTTCTCGATAACTAACACAGCTGAAGAAGATGCGTCAACATGCTTATTCTTCGTTAGGGCGGTATGGGAATCCAGATATTCTTCTATTTCCTGCTCAGTCTTATAACATTTATAAGAAAGAACGGGACCAACGTTCCCCTGCTCTGTATAATAAGCGGGTTCAGTCAATACATCCATGTTATTATCTTGATTAAGGACTGACTTGGTCGCTACCTGGAGTGAGAGAGAAGAAAACACTTTAGCGTATGCTCTTGCAAGATTAGATTGGTTATTATCTTATCTAATCAGGATGTCTCCCACTGCTTTTTATCAAATCTTTTTAAAACCCCAAAAGGTAAGATTAGCCGGGATTAATTACACCTTACAAGTTCGCCAATCTTTCAGCCAGATCAGTGTTGGTACTTTGAGGGAGGTTCCCCATGCTTTTGCACGGACCTAATTAAACTAAACCTTGTTTTCCTAGAGGCATAACCCCGTTAACAACTTTCTAGACACCTACTTGATTGGCTAATTATCCTGTGTAAAATTCTCCCAGGAGTAACTCTAACTCGCAGTAGGTATCAGGATCAATCTATCTCATAGAAGGTATGCAATCTCATTTCAAATTTCAACACTTGAAATTCCCGATAATGCTTGTGCCCCTAACGTGCTATGACTTTGACGAATGCCAAACAACCCATAGTTCGCTAGTCAAGTTCAACCCGTACATTCTTGATTGAATTAAACCCACCGGCACGACCCTTGACGAATGCCAAACAACGCCGTAAGAATACTCTAATCCAATCGCATCTCATGCTACAGATACGTAGTAAATAGCTACCGTACACTACGCCTTGACGAATGCCAAACTACCGCAGCACGAATACTAATTAATACATATCTGAAATGACGGAGGGCTACGCAGGTTTTTCAGAAAACCATGAGCGTAATGAACTTGATATCGTTGTAGAAACAAGTGATTTTGAAACGGAGTGTTTTTGAGGCTTTTTCTAGTTTCGCTAAAGAGGTCACTCCCGGTGAAGGGATCTCGGCTCTTTCCTTATCAAATAAGGTGCAGGATATTTCACAAATACCGCGCTGCAAAGCAAGAACTATACAAGCAATCAAAAACTAAACCGTGAGTTTGTAGCATCTGCCAGTTTTGTTAAAGAGGTCACTCCCGGTGAAGGGATCTCGGCTCTTTCCTCATCGAATAAGGTGCAGGTATATCATATATACCACGGTGCAAAGCAAGAACTGTAGCCACCCATTTTGAAAATTTAATTCTACAACATCTTTTAGGTGTCTTTTCTTTTATTAATCTCATTAATAAATCCCATCATTTATGCTTCCTAAGCATCACAAAAGAAACGGAAGCAGTAATATTTATATATCATCATATATATATATATATATATATATCAATATATATATATATCAATATATATATATATATATCGTCTCAGGCAGTAATATGATCTCATCACAGAACATTGCAGCAGAAGATAACATATGAAATATTGGATATACTAAGACGTCCGTATTTTATTTCAAACCTGTACAAAACACGAATTCCACGGTCGCGATGAATAGCGAAACCCATATCCCTAGACCCCTACGAGAGCGGCAAGTAACACTGCCAGTTCTAGGGTTAAGAGACCCGGTCTCGACTCCTCGAGATGGCCTCCCTCTGGACCCTAGAACCCGGTTACTTGTGCTCCCCTCCTCGGATCTATCCTAATGCAGAAGAGTAAATAATATACAATGGTGACATCATCCTCAACCTGGAAGTGCCCCAATAAAAGAATATTATATACAATGAATTTTACATGAATGAAAATAAAAACCCTCATCTCATATAAAACCCTCGGCTATTCAGAACACGACGATCCAATATAACATATCACAGTAACACATAATATCTCATATCATCAACGTAAGCAAGTATGCATATCCCGATTATCGCTGATGTATAGCAACGAAGCCGGCGATACACCACATACTACGCTTACGGTCATAGAAAGGAAGTTGTAAAACTACAACATTTGGAATCCACAATCACTTTAGACATCTTAAATCCGAAATATCACATACTTTGCATTTCATGCCTAACTATATGAATTCCACATATTGTATCGCATTCCAGATAAATAGACAAAGTTAAACTTTCCAATCGAATAATCAAACACCCAAGATTTCCCAAATAGCTCAACACTTGAGCGGAGTTCAAAAATCCCAGAACATGTGACAGCCCCAATGAAGCAGCCGTAGAAGGGTCAAACCAACGCCTCACATGTGGCAACGCTAAACTACCATAAACCCGAGGGTTCAGTGGCAGTTTTGACGGTCACATACTCGAGTTAAGGTTATGTTCTTCTAGAGGGTCCACAGATATGCTTGCATGTTTTTCCGAAAGTTTCAAACTCGAGAAAAATTCAACACTTGAATGTTTTCCGTTATCGAAAAAATGAGTTATTGATATCCGTTCGAACCTTTTAACACGTTCTAAATTACCCGAAAAACTAAACGATGTTAAAATTCCGATCGAATCAACGAATTTTATAGATCTCCAGAAAACTCAACACTTGAGTAATATTAAAAATTCCCAGCTGCATGTAGTAATACCTATGGATGTTACCTAGAAGTATCTGTCCCTAATACCCAAGTACGGCCGCGGAACCGCCGCGCAAAGCATGGTATTGCCGTGGTTCCGCGGCGACTTAAGGAATTAGGAGCTCGTATTTAACAGTTATCCATAGAATCACTTGCTTAATTTTCTGAGTATTTTTAGTACGGAAAAAAAATTTAGAAAATTTCCAAAGAGGGGGTCAAAATCGATGTTTCGGGATTCGATCGGACTTTTAACTTCGTCTAGACAACGTCTAAAACTCTAGCTTGGCTCTGATACCACCGTAGGGTTACTAGGCACTATCACAAGGCTCATAAGGCATCAACTATGCCAAATTTAAATTTTTTCAAGTGCCGAACAACCTAAAGCAAGGATCTTTGCTACAGTTTTAGGGTAAACAAAGTATGTAAACAACTTTACATCTAAGAGAAAAGGATTACAATCTTTGTAGTCCGCTCCTTCGCTTCATAAGTTCCAAGTAGTAGTCCCTTCGCCGCGGTCCATGAACTTCCGGACTCTAGAGAGGCTCCACAAGCCGAACGATCCATGCTTGCTTGAAGTCTTCCTTTTCGAAGATGATCTACCTTGAAGAATCATTAACTCAAGCTCTCACTTCTCTAATCAAGTATTAGTGAAGTGAACACCCTAATCTAAGTGGCTAGAATAGATGAGGATGATGAAATAGGAATATAGCTCTCTTTTGTTTTCATTTTCTCACTTTAATTCATCACTTTACAAAAAGCTAGCAAGCTTTTCAAAGAGGAAGAAGAACAAGAAGTCTTTTGTGATGAATAATGAATTATTATTATGGTTACAATTGCAACCCTTGGTTATGAATCAAAGGCTCGACCATTGTAGAGAATTAACTAGGTTAAAGGGTTTGGGTTGGGTTAAGAAATATCTCTACAAAATATCAACATAAAATATCTATGCTTAAAACAAAATAAAGCTTCTAGAAGCTTCATGAAAAAGCTAACCCAAATGCTAACCCAAATCAAACCCTAACATCTTTAATCTCAACAAATCATGTTGCATTTGTAACCCTATCTTGTTACAATATTATATATCACATATATAATATATTTTTGTAACAAAAGAAAATAATACAATTAACATATATCGCATATATATTAAAGTATTATCCGGTGAGAAAGTGAATCAATAAAGCGAGCTTATATTAGTTAATTTAATGTAATATATCATATATATAATTATACATTAAATCATCGAATTAATACTTGATCTGACAATCCGGCTATATCGCATATAACCGATTAATATAACATGTACCGATTCATCGTATCAACACTTGATCCGATGACCCGGCTATATCACATATACCCGGCCGATATCATATATCGCGAGAATGGAATACGATATCTCATATCGTAATATTCTCGGTCCCGCACATATCACATATGTGCTCCTACTATGTTTTGCCTGAGTCAGGAAACCTCTGCGTAGGACTCTAAAGAATCGTCAATACGCCGGCAGTAGGTGATGATCATATCAAACACCCACAAGCTGCAAGCGGTCAACTAAACGTAACAGCCACACAGGTATTGAGTGATCAGAAGATTAACAAGCAAGCCTGTACATTCTCCTTTGAATCCAATCAGTAACACTACCGTACAGTCCGGTCTCTTCGTCTGATATGTCGCATATCTAGTCTAGGGGTGGTAAACGTCAGACCGTAGTAACCAATAAGTCATGTCGATGTGAGGCTCATAACAGGTCGAGAACCTACTGATAACACTTACCAGTAGTACTCTATATCAGCCCTGGCCAGGGACTTCCAGTTATAGCCAATCGAACACAGCACAACATCAACTCCCTATACCGGGAGAGACGAAACCCCTTCTATCGCTCATTGCCTCCATGTGATTCGGGACTGTACCCAAAAGCCACCGTTCTGGACGCCCTCTTAGACGTGGTAATATGGAAATCAAAGCACAGTGGAAATCACACAAGACTCTATGACGATCTCGGGTCACAGACTAACCTGTACCACTGTCACCGGGGAACTGCTATCTGACGATAGGTATATATCCATCTAGGAGTTCTCGGCGAGTCCGTTCAGTGTACCCTGTCTCCACTGAGCACCCGTACACCATCTCTGATGTCAAACACCAATGGATATGGGATCATCCATCGCCCATCATATGGGTCAAGATGCGTATACGCTAGTCTACTCTGGTGTATCGATGCCCTGTCTCGATACACCCTCGACTAGGAACAGTTAAAGGATGTACTTTCTGACTACCCTGGCCCCACTAGTATGATCTCATCATAGTCCCAGTAGTCGAGTACATATCCTAAGGGCTTTATCAACATGTGAGAGCAAGACGGTAAACTAATACAAGTCAACATGTTAAGACAAAGTAAAACCAAATAGCATACTATCATTCCGAGCAAGAAAGTCCTCTCTATATATATCCAAGCATCCACTATAATATAAATCATATGTATAACATTGGCATCTAGGGCATATATATGACTAACAGGGATGACCCCGTTGTCATACCCGGAACTATAGAACAAGCATTATTCCATTGGCTTCAAAGGCAACTTCAAGGACAGGGATGAGAAGATGAACAAGGTCCATTCTAAAGTTGACGGGCTGGCAAATTTTTTGGCGGATCTCATGACCCAAGTCCCCCGATAGGAATTATAGCAGAACCAAATTTTGGTTCGTGAGCTGGGAATTGATATCCGGAAGCAGCCGACTGATGCTCCCTCCAGCCCGAGAGCGGAACACCTTTGTGAAAAACGGATGCGATCAGCCTCCAGTCCCTCTGATAGGTACACTGAACGAGGTAAGCGGACAGTAAGCGAACCAAAGACTTATCGTCCTCAGGGTCCAGCATCAGTAAGGGAACCTACTCCAATAGAGAGAAAGAAGAAAGTATACTCCTTCAGGAGGGATAAAGTCCACGAAATATTCGAGGACGCCTTGGACAACGGTCTTCAATTGCCTATTCCAAAGAGGCCACACAAGATGAACATGACCGGCAATCCCATATACTGGCCATATCATAGAATGGTGAGTCATACCATTGAAGACTGCTACGTTTTTAAAGATTGGGTCGAGAACCAATACAAACTCGGGAAAGCCTCACAGTCGTCAGATGTACCGACAAACCACAGAGCTACGGTCATCAACACAGCCCCGCCAAGATCAAAGTTCGAGGAGCTGGGATAAGCAAACCACTGACCCCCATGTCATTAAACTGGGAATGACAGACCACCAAGTCTTTAAACTGGGAATAATCGACCACCACATTATTAAACTGGGAATAATCGACCTCTAAGTCGTTAAACTGGGGATGTAAAAATGTGTAAATAAAAAAATATATATGTATATAAATAAAAAGCCGAAATGATGGGGCAACTCGCAATAAAAATCAGCGAGTAAAAATAAAAATAAAGCCGAAATGATGGGGCAACCGCAAATAAAAGCCGAAATGATAGGGCAATCACGACCTTCGCGATAAGAAAAGCTGAAATAATAGAGCAATCGCGGTAAAAAAACGGCGAAAGATGAGTCGCTCCTGGTACCATATTCCAGTGTAGCGATGCAGACACCAATCAAAATCCAATTTCCCAAAATTCTTCCAGCCCTATGGCCAGTCCCCAAATTGAGAACCGTATACAATCCACGGGCTCAAATAATTCTCAGTATACCCATGCCCTACCATAATCACTAGTTATGAGGCTAGTCTCCGCCCTTTGAATTATGATCCATTGGGAAGACCCACTCATATGTCCTCACGATGGATGAGGGGAACAAACTTTCGTGGTATCCTTATGACTCAAAAAGGAAAAACACACTTAGGAGTCCCCACGACTCCTAAGGAGAAAATACACCTTCAGGATCCTTACGACTCGTAGGGAGAAAATGCTTTTATGGGACCCTCACAGCCCATAAAATTGAAAAGCCTTAGGTGATAGGGATCTAAACCTATCTCCTAAGCCATCGCTTCCCAATAGGCAATGGCGGATGATGAGTCGCTCCTGTAACTATATTCCAGTGCAGCGATGCAGACGCCAACCAAACAAAAACTCTCGAATGGTGAATGATGAGTCTCTCCTGCTACCATATTCCAGTGCAGCGATGCAGACGCCAACCAAATTCCAAATCTCATACCCAAACGGCAAATGATGAGTCTCTCCTGGTACAATGTTCTAGTGCAGCGATGTAGACGCCAACAAAGTCCCGAAATTTTTTCGGCCCTACGGTCTGGATCATACATCCTGCAAAACCGTATACAATCCACGGGCGTAAAATGTTCCCAATCTCTCCCAAGTCCTGCCGGTGAGACTACTTTTAAAGTCCCACCAGCGCACAAATAAAAACGGTATGTCCACAAGCAAAACGGGTACGGATGAAAACCCGAAAGGGCCCCGTGAGTAAAAACAGCAGGACTGCCGGCGAGTTTGTCAAAACTCGAAAGGGCGCTAACTCGTGAAAAAGAGATGAAATGCACTCGCAAAGTCCTCTCGACTTAGTGAGGAGAAAATTCCCGCGTGAGATCCTTACGACTCATAAAGGAGCAACACACTTAGGAGTCCCCACGACTCCTAAGGAGAAAATACACCTACGAGATCCTTTCGACTCGTAGGGAGAAAATGCTTTTACGGGACCCTTACAGCCCATAAAATTGAAAAGCCTTAGGTGATAGGGATCTAAACCTGCATCCTAAGCCATCAATTCCCAAGCCCTCTCGGGGCAAATGATGAGTTGGTCCTGGCATTATTCCAGTGCAGCAATGCAGATGCCGAACAAAAAAAACCAATCCCCAAATCCTTTCAAAGACAGATGATGATTCGCTCTTGGTACCATATTCCAGTATAGCGATGCTGATGTCAACTCAAATCAAACAAATCAATCCAACTAATTCCAATATCGACCTCTACGTCAAACAACAGACACTCCGCCTCGGGGAAACGTCGACCAGCGACAATCCGCATCGGGGAAACGTCCAACAACGACACTCCGTAACGGGGAAACGTCAAGCAGACACTCCGTCTCAGGGATACGTCAACCAGCTGACACTCCGTGCCGGGGACACGTCGACCAGTGACACTCCGCATCGGGGAAACGTCCAACAAAGACACTCCGTAATGGGGAAATGTCAAGCAGACACTCTGTTTCGGGGATACGTCAACCAGCCGACACTCCATGCCGGGGACACGTCGACCAGCGACACTCCGCATCGGGGAAACGTCCAACAGCGACACTCCGTAATGGGGAAACATCAAGCAGACACTCCACCTCGGGGATACGTCAACCAGCCGACACTCCGTGCCGGGGACACGTCTACCAGCAATACTCCGTACCGGGGAAATGTCCAACTGCGGCACTCCGTACCGGGGACATGTCAACCAGCGACACTCCGTCTCGGGGAAACGTCCAACACAGACACTCCGTGCCAGGGACACATCGACCAGCGACATTCTGCATCGGAGAAACGTCCAACACAGACACTCTGTGCCGGGGACACGTCGACCAGCGACAGTCTGCATCGGGGAAATGTCCAATAGAGACACTCCGCATCGGGGAAACGTCCAACAACGACACTTCGTAATGGGGAAACATCAAGCAGACACTCCGTCTCGGGGACACATCAACCAGCGACACTCCGTCTCAGGGAAACGTCCAACACAGACACTCCGTGCCAGGGACACGTCGACCAACGACACTCTACATCGGCGAAACGTCGACCAGCGACACTCCGTGCTGGGGGCATGTCTACTAAATCACTCCGGGCCAGGGGAACGTCCACCACGGACACTCCATCTCGGAAACGCGTTAAGCGTCGACCGTCCATGTCGTAAAAAGGGCAGTGCATCCCAAACAGTGGGAACCAGAGCAAGTCGCCTCCACGCAAAAGAAGATCCATCAATTTCATACACACGACCCACATATGTGGTGTGCATTCATTAATGGGGGGCACATTGTTGGGGTCGAAAATTGCACCTCGGTTGACCAAGTCAAAGTCAAGGTCAACCCCAAGCCAAGTGGGCCCAAGCCCGGATCAAGTGGGCCCATGCCCAGGTCGAGTCCGAACATGAAGCGACCGGCCCTCCTCCATGCCCAAAATGAAATCATGTAATAAATAATTTTTTATGTAATTTTTTATGCATGAATGGGCATAGAGCCAAATTTTTGTAAAGCCCATGGCTTATGTGCAAAAAGAAATGGCACATGAGCCATGGGATGGGCAAAATGCCATTTTTGTAAAGCCCAAGAGGCTATATGTAAAGTGTATAGCCTATAAAGACAAAGATAAGGAAATATCTCAACAACTTTTTCTCTCTCCAAAAAATCTAGATCTGTGATCTTCTTCTTCCTCAAGGTTCTAAAACCTTCTTTTTTTCTTTTGAATTAAATCAAGAGTTTTACTCTTTCTTTTATAAAACAAAATAGTTTTTCACCATAAAACCCACAAAGGGGAACACATATCTGCCATCAGATCTCAGAAAGGAGAGATTTTACAATCTCATACTTCTTGATTTTCAAGATCCAGCCAACAAAGGAAGAAGAAGGAGACCCATCTCCAGAAACCCCGCTTTGGGGAAGAAAGAAGCCCTTCATCAGTTTCAAAACATCCTAGGAGTTTAACTCCTCATATAAATATATATATATATATATATATATATATATATATATTACACACACACACTTAAAATAATAAGTTCTCCTTTCTTGGAGTACAACTCCCATTGCAGGGACCAAGTCCCTTTTTGCCTCCCGAGCGCCCACGTGCTGACACGTGGGGTGCTAGCGCCCTTGCGCTCAAAGCGCTAGCGCCAAAGGCTCTAGCGTTCAAGCGCCCAAGTTCTGACACATGGGGCGCTAGCGCCCTTGCGCTCAAAGTGCTAGCGCCCAAAGCTCTAGCGTTCGAGCGCCCACGTGCCGACACATGGGGCGCTAGCGCCCTTGCGCTCAAAGCGCTAGCGCCCAAAGCGCCAGCGTGCTGACACGTGGGGCGCTAGCGTCCAAAGCGCCAGCGTGCTGACACGTGGGGCGCTAGCGCCCAAAGCGCTAGCGCCCAAAGCGCTAGCGCCCAAATGCCCATGTGCTGACACGTGGGGCGCTAGCGCTCAAAGCGCTAGCGCTCTTGCGCTCAGAGCACTAGCGCCTGAGCGCCCACGTGCCTGGCACGTGGGGCGCTAGCGCTCTAGCACTCTTGCGCTCAAAGCGCTAGCACCCAAAGCGCTGGTGCTTTTCCCAACACATCCTTTGGATGCCCTTTCCCTTTTTCATACACACACACACACACACATACTCTACAAAACTGTCCCTCTCAAAAAAAATTTGGGTCGGGGCGCTGCCCCGCACCCCGCAAAGGGGCTGCTAGCCCTCTTGACCCCCAGCCCGTTATCCGGGTAGCGGAACCCCCGTAAAAACTCTGCGGGGCCCCCGACATATCCAAAACCCCTTCAAAACACAACACTGCACGTTGAGTTTGCATGACCAGTTTAACCCGTCAATCGGATGTTACCTCGCTCCAAAGGCGAGGGGTAATTAACGGCAGCTTAGTCCGCCGCTGCTGGAGATTCGGATCCCCACAATCAATAAACCCCTGCCTACCCTAGACAGGGGGAATCTGTAGTATGCCTGACAAGCGTGCGCTTATTCCCATCTCAATGGGGTGACGAAAAACACCCTACACACCCCTCCTAGGGTCAACCTTTACCCCCTACGAGTGCTGCGAATAGCCCTCCAATTCTAGAGTGAGGCACCCTCCTTCTCATTACCATGAGATGCGGACCCGTTGCCCTTCAGAACTCGGCTATCCGTGCACTCCATCATGGGGTAATCCTAGTACAGAAAAGAAAATATATACAACGGTGACATCGACCTCAACCCGGTCGTGCCCTAAACAAATAATATACAAACAGGCAGTGACGGCAGTCCACATGTCTGACGCCCGCCCCCCGATATCAAATGTACAAATAAAACTAAACTATACTAACATTGCACCCAAGCTATCCACCATGATGAATCCGCAACAAACACAGCACAACACAAAATATCAACGTGAATGTCACGTTCTCAAATCCGTCTAAAAGGACTATAGCAATTAGACAAGTTGTACCGCACGAAGGACATTCACGGTCGCAGATAGTAATGTAAGTACTGTAAACTTTAAACAATGTTAGAAATATCGATTTCGAAATAACCCCGAATAGCCCAAAACAACTAGATAAATCCATATAAAAACTGGGCTAAACTAGCAATACAAATAAACCAATATTCTAGAGTCAACCACACGCCAAATACGAAATATAGAAACCTTAATGAGGCCGGCCAGATCGGTTTTAAGAGCAATGTGCTCAGTTTTTTCAGGTAGAATTGGCTCGTATTTAGTCTGTGGTCTAGTGGTCAGGTCAGTAGCCTTCTGCAGTTGCTAAAATTTTTTAGAAGACCGTATAAATTTGACAAAAACTGGAATGTCGTTTGTATTGATTTGGAGTTGTTTCGGTTTCGATACTTTAACATTGTCTAAACCAACTAGTATGCGGTTAATGGGTCGGCTCTGATACTATGTAAGGTTACGCCAGCGCCCCGGCCATCAATCCATGGCCAAACGCGGAATAAAAACATTTAAAACCCGGCGTTAACGGAACCCGATTCCCGGATCGAACCATTAACCCTATACTAGTTAACTGTAAAGTGTTTAGAGAGGTTATACCGATCGATCCGTGTCCTTCGGTCTTCAACCTCTGTCCAAGCTCCTAGCGGCTGCCCTGAACAAGTTTGCTCTCCGGTCTCCCTTGTCGAAGACGATCCACATCGAGGATTCTTAATACGGGCTCCCGCTTCAACACCGAAGCAACTCGGGTATCCAGTTTGCTAGCCTAGATACACAAGATGAAGTAGAGAGAGTGCGTGATCATTTTGTCTCAATACATCCATGGATTCTCAACTCATGAGTGGGTATGGATTGAGGTGAAGAAAAAGCCATTGGAGTGTGAAGTGTGAGCTCAAGACTTAGCAGCAAAAGAAAAAAGCAACTCAAGAAAAAGATGATGTGTCTGCCCTCTTTTTCTTGTGTTGATATTGTGAGGTACTTTTGTGTAGCAAGCCAAGAAAATTCCTAGCTCAAAATATCTCCTATGCCTCCACAAATATCACACAACAACAATAAAATATCAAGCAAGGTCCATGCTACAATGAATGCACCATGCCAAGCCTTAACCACACACTTTACACCTCAATAATATTAAACATTTAAACAAAACCCTAAATGTTTAACACTAGAAAAAGAAATGGCATCTTCAAAAGTAATCTTATAATGGATTACAAGAATACCCTTCATCTGTATATACATACCTGCATTCGTATTCCGACTGAATACGAATACAACGAGACGAAAATAATCCAATAATATAATACTAGGATTCAGCTTAAAACAAAGCCCATCGGTATTATTCGTCCGATCATGATCCGTGCACATGTGCACGAATATGATCGAACCCTGCCATAAAACCATACGACATCTACAACGTTTCGCCCGAACCAGGGAAACCCTCTGTGTGGGACTCTAAAGACTCGTCAATACTCTGTCAGTGGGTTTAACCACAAGGACGTCAGTGGCACTAGCTGTACATAACGGCTGCCCAGGTATTGAGCGAAAGGGAGGCCGATGAATAAACTCATCTTGAAACCCTACTGAGCCTGACAGTGACAATATCCGTACAGTCCGGTCCGTTCTTCTATGAGTATCGCATATCGAGTTTGGGGGGTGGATAAAGTCAGACCCCTAATAACGCGACATTTAGTGTCGGTATGAAGCTTATCACCAACTGAGAAACTACTGATCCGAATCAGTAATTCTCATCTACCCCAGCCGAGGATTTCTAGGATGGCCACCCGTGCACTCCGCGACATCAACCACCAATACCGGGAGAGACGAATCCCCTGACGATCCGCTCACTACCTCCATGTGGGTCGGGACTGTACCCAATTAAAACCTGTTTGCACGACTCCTTTGATCCATGGTAGGGTAGTCATCAAAGCACAGTGGGAACTCACACGAGACAAATGACGATCTCGGGTCGATAGACTAACCTGTACACATGTCACCTGGGAACTGCTATCTGAAAATAGGTATAATACCAACTAGCATGTTCCCGGCGAGGCCGTCCGGTGTACTCAAAACCCAATAAGCACCTGTATACATCCTAGATGAACCAACTGACACCAATGGCTTGTGAGACCGGCCACCGTCCCTCGTCGGGGTCTTGATCCGTATACACTAGTCTACTCTTGGAGTATCGATGCCCAGTCTCGAAATTTCTACGACTAGGGACACTTTAAGGATGTGCTTATAGACCACCCAACTCTCATGTATATGATCTCCATCATACTGCTGGTAGTCAAGAAAGAATCCTATGGGCTCTATCAACATGTAATAGTGATCTATAATGTCACCAACATGTAATAGTGATCTGTAATGTCACTTGAAGAATGTACACGATGATAAAGTCAAACCAGATAGCATATTATCATCTCAAGTAAGACTGTTCTACCGGTATAGGTCCTCCCTCAATCATGGTAATCACATGCCTGTGATCCAATAATTGACTTGAGGGTAGTATAACCAACAATGATGAGGTGGAGGACAGCGACAAGATGTAACACCTTAGAATGTGATTAGTGGCTAATTATACTTTAATGTATGGTTTTTACTAAAAATTTTACCAAAATGATTTTCAAATATTTTATCAAAATTAATGAATATTTTATTAGAATTTAATTAGGCATGCACACACATGTGCATGTAAACTAGGATTAAGTTTAGGGTTAAACCGTGTTTAGACAACCATGCTGGACTAACCCATTCTTATTAGGCTAATATGGGTTAATTAAGTGTATTTTTTTTTAAACTTTATTTGTGTTTTATGGGTTGACGTGGGACTTTGGAGAGAGAGAGAGGGAGTATGATGGCTTGAGCCATGCTTGTAGTTAATGAGGAGAGAGGGGGGGGGTTGACTCTCATATTCTCTCATTTATTTTCAAACACTCATTTCCTCACATCATCACATCTCTCCCTCTCATTCACACACATACACACACACCCAGCAGGCAGCAGCAGCAGTAGCAAGCAGCAGCAGCAAGCAGCAGCAGCAGCAGCACACAGCAGCAATAGCAAGCAGCAGCAGCAACAAGCAGCACATTCTCTTCTTCTCTTCTCCTTTTCTCTTCTTCTTGCATCCAAGCTCAAACATTCTTCACCAAAGTCCATTTTCTTCACCAAAACCCTTGCAAACACTTCCATATGGCAAAGTCTTCAGTTTTAGCCACCACTAACTCTTAAAGGTATAAAAAAACTCACCCCAACTTCCTTTCACTAAACTTATAGTTTATTTAGCTTAATATCTCGTTTAAGTAGTGTTTTGGGGATAACCTTGTGTTTTGAGAGGAGTTTTTGGGTAAAATGGGATTATTATGGTTTAATTAACTTAATTAGGTGTGATGTGTGCTGTGTAAACCTAGTTGTATCACTGGATTTTGCTAAAACACCTTAAAGTCCCAAACTTGAGTTTTAATTACGGTTTTATCGAGTTTTATGAAACGAGTGACCTGCTTTATCTATGATCTTTTTCTTGCTTAGCAAACATATACAGAATAGTGTGCAGGGTAGCTAGGGTTTTGGGTTGAAGTTCGAGCCCATTCCACCATCTGAAATCCGACGACTTACCAATGGATTCCGGTGTCGCCGGCCCCCCTGTGGACTTTGGTGATTTGTTCTGGGTAGAGTGATGTCTGTGTGTGTTTTACAGTGTTTGGTATTATTTATTTTCCTTATTTGTTGCTGGTAGAAATCTAGGATAGGTTAGTTAGTTTTGGTTGATTTGTGGGATTTGGTGTCAATTGATGAATTAGGTGGAAAATAGGATGAATCAGGGTGATTATGGTTAGATTAGCTCTAATATGTGTTGTTGGTATGACTTAAGTCAAGTAATTTCACCGGATTTCATAAAAATACCTTAATGTTGCAATTTATTGTTTTTAAAACTAAAACTTTAGGATACGTAGATTCTTCTATATCTAGGGTTATTTCCTTTATGAGAAAACATACACATTAGTCTATACTTTATGTTAGGAATATAGTGTAGAAACCATGACCTCTTTCACCTATTTTTGGCCGACATCAACCCTATGGTGGCCGGCCCAAATGTTTGGTAATTTATTGAGTTTTTGCCGGTAGTTGTCTGTAGGTTTTGTGAGATCTTTGGTCTTGTTTGATTTTCTTATTTTTGCTCCAGATTAAATTTGGGACCGTTTACCTGTAATTTGCGTAGCGGGACTTGCACGACACGTACGATACGAGTTGAGTTGGTTTGCTGTGTGTCACAGCGTGTCGCGGTGGTTTTGACGTATGCACACACGTTACGTATATGCACGCGTTTAGTTCGCGACACAAGTTTCTCGTTTGGTTTTAATCTTTGTGTAAATTCTAGGTTCGCAGGCTGGTACTTCGGACGCCGCAAGGAAGGGGAAGCAGATAGTCAGCTACCCTTAGCACGAGATCACTATGAGTAGATTTAACATCTACGGGGAAATCGCCCATATGGCGTTAAGCGTCAGGACTTGATAGGATATTGTAGTCACATATATATATTTATATGTATATTGCTTGTGCATATGTATTATTTTAGCGTACCCATTTTTTATTGCATATAGAAATAGTAGTTATGTAACACCGCACTGTCACTAACGGTTCAAGCTGTACGAGCACTATTTGTATGTTACACTCACACCGTTAGTGATTGCCATGACACTCGCACTATAGGATTGCTACGAACCATACATCAATTTGATTACCGAATCATTGATGATTAGACATGATTCTGTCGTATATTGGCACATATACATACTGCACACTCATGCTTGCACATATACACATTGTATACCCATATTGGTGCACACATACATTGATATATCCATATTGCGCACATACACATTGTATACCCATATTGGTGCACACATACATTGATATATCCATATTGCGCACATACACATTGTATACCCATATTGGTGCACACATTTATTGATATATCTATACTTGCGCACATACACATTGTATACCCATATTGGTGCACACATACATTGATATATCCATATTGGTGCATATACACATTGTATACCCACACTGGTGCACACATACATTGATATATCCATATTGCGCACATACACATTGTATATCCATACCGGTGCACACATACATTGATATATCCATATTGCGCACATACACATTGTATATCCATACTGGTGCACACATACTTTGATATATCCGTACTTGCGCATATATACATTGTATATCCATATTGGTGCGCACATACATTGATATATCCATATTGCGCACATACACATTGTATATCTATATTGGTGCACATATACATTGGTACACTCATACTTGCGTATATATCCACTTGCACATCCGTACCTATATACATTCATATTTCACATACATGAATGATACTGGCTTTGATTTCTAGGAAGTGGGGACCGCAAGAGATATTTTCAAAACTGGATCCATTTAAAATAGCGATTTTCCCTTTTTACTCTTAGTGGCATACGTCACATTGCATGGATTTACGCATTGACTTTTGGATTCGTGTGATATCTGGATTTGAGAACCGTGGTATTATTTTAAGAAAATGTGCACTGTTCTGAAAACCCGGTTTCTCTTAATATGATATTTTAGTGCGTCCACCATGCGTTTTCTCATTTCTGAGACGTATAACATGTGAACCCGATTTAAGGAGCTGGATGAGGCCGATTGCGGGTACATGGTGGACCCGGTAAGGTATCCCGGGGCAAGAAAGGGATGCTGTGTATACAGACGGTGAGCCTGGAAGAGGGACTACTACTTACCGGTGATTGGTTGGATCTGGCGGTTATCCGGAGGATACTGACAAGAGTTGAGAGATGGATACGGGCCGACCCGTACTGCCGGGGCCGAGGGCCGATTCTGCAGATGGAGCCTGTGGGCCGATCCGGACTGACGGAGCCCGATACAAGAGGATTTGCGTGTAGATGCTGGACACGAGTATTTCATGATGTTTTGGGTGCCGATGTTCGGAACCCCGCTTCTATGAGATTTACAGGATCGAGGGCCGGATAGAGTGACGGTGCCTAAGTTATCGGGATTATGGGGTGTTTTTGGTAGACACCGGGGTTTTCCACGTTGATGATCCGTGTAGATGATGTTTTATCCCATGCTCAGCATTCATTGTTATGCATTGCATCATGTAGTCGTAGTACCTGATAGAGTACTTTGCATGATTATTGCGTACCTAGCTCATCATATAGATGTAATTAGATTGCACTTGTTATGCATGATTATTGCGTACCCAGCTCATCATATAGATGTTATCTGATTGCACATGTTAGAGTACCAAAGTACGTGCATACTCGTGATTACCTTTATATGTAATTTACTGTTCACGAGTTAGCAACTCACCCCCGTTATGCCACAGTGTTTGCAGGTCGACCCTCAGAGTAGTTGCGGCAGGGCTACATCCTTGTATCTTTTTGCTACGGATACCACTGCAATTGGCGTGTGAGTCGTTTGCTTATAGGTGGGTTTTTGCGGTATCCGTTTATTTTCCATTTGTACACTCTATTGTATCTAGTACTCTCCATCTGTTAGTTATATGTATGCCCTAGAGGCCATTACTATACATAGGATGTATATTGTAGTGGATGCTTGGACATATATAGGGAGGACTTTCTTGCTCGACATGATAGTATGCTATCTGGTTGCTCTTTACCTTAACGTGTATACTGATTGTCTCTCTGTTACATGTTGGTAAAGCCCTTAGGATGTGTACTTGACTACCTGGACTATGATGCGGATCATACTAGTGGGGACATGGTAGTCCATAAGTACATCCTTCAAAGTCCCTAGTTGTGGGTATATCGAGACGGGGCATCGATATACCAGAGTAGACTAGCATGTACCTTCTCGACCCATACAGATGGGCGATGGATGATCCCATATCCATTGGTGTTTGACATCAGAGATGATATACGGGTGCTCAGTGGAGACTGGGTACACTGGACGGACTCGCCGAGAACTCCCAGATGGTATTATACCTTACGTCAGATGGCAGTTCTCTGGTGACACTAGTACAGAGTAGTCTGTTGACCCGAGATCATCATAGAGTCTTGTGTGGTTCCCACTGTGCTTTGATTTCCACCTTACCACGTCTAAGAGGGCGTGCAAAACGGTGGTTTTTGGATACAGTCCCGAATCACATGGAGGCAATGAACGATAGGAGGGGATTCGTCTCTCCCGGTATAGGGAGTTGATTTTGCGTTGTGTTCGATTTGCTATAACCGGAAATCCCTGGCCAGGGTTGCTGAGATTTACTGGTAAGTGTTACCAGAAGTTTTTCGAACTGTTATAGACCTCATATCGACACGACTTATCGAGCTATTGGGGTCTGACGTTTACCACCCCTAGGCGAGATATGCGACATATCAGACGATGAGACCGGACTGTACGGTAAGTGTTACTGGTTGGATTCACAGGAGTGTGAGCGAGCTTGCTCGTCGATCTTCTGATCGCTCAATACCCGGGTGGCCGTTACGTTTAGCAGACCGCTTGCGGCTTGTGGGTGTTTGATATGATCATCATCTGCTACCGGCGTATTGACGAGTCTTTAGAGTCCTACACAGAGGTTTCCTGGCTCAAGCGAAACGAAATAGGAGCGCATATGAGATATGTGCGGGACCGAGAATAATGCGTGCATGTGATACCGTATTCTATTCTCGCGATGAATGTATCGATTGGTTGTATGCGATATAACCTAGTTATCGAATCAAGGATTGATTCGATAAGTCGATACATTGGAAATTAGTCGGTCATATGCGATATGGCCGGATCGTTAAATCAAGCGTTGATTTAATGATTTAATGCATAATTATATATTTGATATATTACTTTGAATTAACTAGTATTGGTTCACTTAAAATGGATTTTCTTACTTGAAGTGCATATTATATATGTGATATATTTTTGTGCACTTGATTGTATCATGTTTGATGATACATGAAAGTTTGTATGTATGATTAAACCATGGTTATGTTAATGGTTAGGGTTTTGTTTATTTACTTATTCATTTATTTATTTTATTTATTCATTTATTTTGGCAAGAATAAAATGGTGGCTAGCTTTGTTTCTTTCTTGAAACTTCATGAAGTTTTGAAGCTTTGACCATTTTGTTTGTTTGCCTTAACCTAACCATTCAACCTAACCCTAGTTTAATCTCTACACTTAATCATGGTTGCTATATGATAAGTATCATTTATTTTCTATTTGAAAATAACTTATCATATTATCTTCTTCTTCTTCTTCTTCAAGATGAAGAAAAAGCTTGCTATCAACAATGGCAACTTGAGAAAAAGAGTGAGAAATCCAATTCTAAAGTGAACCCACTTCATATTTCTTCATCCTCTACCACTTGCCAAGTAGTATAGGGTGTTTTCTTAACAAGTTTCATGCCTTGGTGAAGTTGGAGCTTGATCTTGTGTTGCCTCGACGTTGATCATCTTCGGCATCGAAGTCGACGATCTAGCCCGCCCATTTCTCCGATGAAGCCGACGCTAGAGCCCGGGATCCGATGATCGCAGCGAGGGGACTTCATCGCGGAGCTATGGAGGTGGAGGACAGGATCTACAAAGGTTGTATTTCCGTTCACTTAGTTAAGTTGTTAACTACTTGCTTGTTTCGCCTAAACTCTAGTCAACGATCCGTATTAGGGTTTCTCGGCACTTGTAAAATTTGAAATTGGCATGGTAGATGCCTTGTGAGACCTCATTAGTGTGCTTAGGAACCCTACACCATCTACCATTTCATGTATTGACTTAGAGACCAGTTGTGAGGACGAGGTATATTATTTTGTATTCTGGATGTCGAGCTCGTGTGAGCCGGCTTTATTTATGCAGTTTTTATCTTTTTTGATGTCGTTACTTATTTTGCTCATTCTTCGCTACGGCATCGTATACTATTATTGTGGTGGTTGCTTCCGCCGTTGGGCGTGATTGCTCCCGTTTGGGGATGTTTTATTATTATTGTACGTCATTTTACTTATATCATGTCGTGTACCCGATTTCGGGGATAGTTTTTAAAAGGAGGTGCTGCCGAAATTTTTAAGAAAATAACTCAAACTTTAATGATTTTTACTCGAGTTTTCTAAATGTTTTAATCCAATGTTTTCAACACTCACTACATTTAATGGTTTTTGATTTCTAGGTATCGGTTTACTAAGTCGCGTTACGCCTGTAGACGTTACGTGGTTAAGTGCCGGTCACGTGCCGAATTTTGGGTCGTGACAAAGTTGGTGTTAGAGCATAGGTTTTACCTTTCGGAATGTAGGATGACCCTGGTATGATGGAGTAGGTATCTGAAGTAGAGTGGCGTAGCGTGTGTATGTTCTGCGGCATACTCATGACACGGTACTTCGCCTAAGTGACCTTAGAACTTATTGATTGAAATTCCTTCATGATTATATGCATTCTTGTGATTCGATTTCCGTATCCTTATCGAATCCTAATTTCTTTTCAGCCATTATGCCGCCGAAGACTACGAGGGCGCAGAGAGCGGCCGTGAGAGCCGAGATTAGAGTTGACTCGTCTGAGACGAGGACTGACCCGGGCAGTACACCCGTTGTACCAGAGCAGACCGTTCCCTCTTTGACAAACCAGATCGACATGCTGGGGGCCGGTATGCAGGAGATGCGCTAAATGATAGGGTCGTTTGTTAAGGCACTTCGAGCGCAGGGACCAGAGGTAGTTCCACCCGTTGCAGGGACCGCGATGGTACCTACGGTGCAGGCAGTTGCACCTGCAACCACAGAGTTTATCACAATATCGCTATCAGAGTTTATGAGGCTGAAGCCTCCGGTCTTCACAAACACCGATGCAGCCGAGGATCCGCAGTCATTTATCGATAGGATGGCCCGAATTTGTCGTTCACTCAGATGCTCAGATACGAGATGGGTGGAGTTCGCGAGCTTTCGCTTGGAAGGTCTTGCGCAGAAGTGGTGCGAGTCGGTAAAGAAGGGCAGAGCAGTAGGTTTTCCTCCTGTGACCTGGGCCAAGTTTGTGACAGTATTTCTGGCCCGTTTCCTTCCCAGAGTGTCAGGGATGCTCGAGCGCGCAGGTTCGAGTCACTACGGGAGACGCCGGGTATGACGGTGGCGGAGTATGATGTGCAGTTCACCGAGCTATCTGTTTACTCCCCGTATTTAGTAGCTACTGAGGAGATGCGAGTCAAGAGGTTTGTTCATGGCTTGATTACCCCACTGTTTCTTACGATCAGCGCACAGCATTGCAAGACTTATGCAGCAGCTGTAGACGTAGCCCTATTAGTCGAGGAGCGTCTTGCTGAGACTTCGGTAATTCCAGGGATGAAGAGAGTTCGTCCAGATACGTCAGCACAGAGATAGCCGTTTAGGCGCCGCGACAGGTTCCGTTCAGGTACGGGGGGTAGCGGAGGATCGGGACGAGGTCGGCTATTCAGCTCTTATCCCCAGGAAGGTCAGCCGGCACCATCTAGATGTTTCTGATGCGGGAGTACTTATCATCATGTGCGAGATTGTCCGGAGCCACATAAGGGCGTGACAGCCGTACCACATGTCACATTTCCACCTTCTCCACTCCAGAGGGTGTTGCCTATTGTACCAACTGTTGCTCCGTGTCAGACTCATGCACAGAGAGGTCGTGGTCGCGGAGGGTTTGCTCAGAGAGGATGTGGTGGCCGAGGCAGAGGACAGCCAGCTGCTAGCAGGGGATAGCCAGTTGCTAGCAGGGGACCGCCAGTCGCAGGTAGAGGACAGGCACGGGTTTTCGCTTTGACGCATCGGGACGCGCAGGTGTCCAATGTAGTGGTCTCAGGTACTCTTTCAGTATGTTCTGTTGACGCACAAGTATTGTTTGATCCGAGATCCACGCACTCGTACGTTTCTACACACTTCGTGCCGAGTTTGGGTAGAAAGTCTAGTTCGCTTGATCAGCCGCTTGCTGTGACCACTCCTGTGGGCGAGTCGTTTATTGCTAGACACGTGTTATGGTCGTGTGTTGTCCGTATTGGTGAGAGAAAGTTGCCTGTCGACTTGATCTTTCTGGAGATGTTGGACTTCGACATTCTTCTGGGCATGGACTGGTTAACCATGTGCTACGCGTCTGTGGACTGCCGCGACAAGACAATTAGGTTTTGTTTTCCCTGCGAGTCGGCTTTTGTTGTGCAGGGGGACCGTGGTGCCACCCCTCACAGTTTGATTTCGTTTCTTCGTGCTGGACAGCTTTTGAGGAAGGGATGTCAGGGATTTCTAGCCTATGTTTGCGATACTAGAGCTACAGAGGTTCTGTTGGACCAAGTTCCGATTGTTGGTGAGTTCCTTGATGTTTTCCCTGACGAGATTCCTGGGCTACCGCCTGAGCGCGATATTGTTTTCTGCATTGACTTGATTCCCGGCACGGGACCTATTTCCATACCGCCTTATCGGATGGCCCCAGCGGAGCTTAGAGAGTTGAAAGGTCGGTTGAAAGATTTGGTGGATAAAGGGCTTATTCAACCTAGTGTGTCTCCTTGAGGCTCCAGTCCTGTTCGTTAAGAAGAAGGACGGCAGGTTGCGCTTATGTATTGATTACTGCCAGCTGAACAGGGTTACCATACGGAACATATATCCTTTACCACGCATCGACGACTTGTTCGACCAGCTTCAGGATGCAGGATACTTTTCGACGATCGATTTGCGAACAGGCTACCATCAGTTGCGGGTTTGGCAGGAGGATATTCCGAAGACGGCTTTTCGCACACGTTACGGGCACTATGAGTTTTTGGTGATGTCGTTCAGACTCACCAATGCCCCAGCCGCATTTCTGGACTTGATGAACCGCATTTTCAGGCCGTATCTTGATCTGTTCATCATCGTGTTTATTGACGACATTTTGGTTTATTCCCGGAGCCGAGCCGACTACGAGCAACACCTACGGATCATATTGCAGACTTTGAGGGAGCACCAGCTGTTCGCGAAATTCTCTATGTGCGCGTTTTGACTTGACAGCGTAGATTTCTTGGGTCACGTGATTACGCGAGATGGTATATGTGTGGACCAGAAGAAGATTGAGGCCGTTCAGGATTGGCCCAGACCAGCATCAGTTATAGAGATCTGCAGCTTCCTAGGACTGGCCGGCTACTACCAACGATTTGTTCAGGACTTTTCCCGTATCGCTGCACCGTTGACCGGGTTGATCCGGAAGGGAGTTCCTTTTGATTGGACGGAGGCGTGTGAGCATAGCTTTCAGCAGTTGCAGACTCGTTTGACCACGGCGCCAGTGTTATCATTGCCTTTAGGATCGGGTAGATTTGTGGTCTATTGTGACGCTTCTCGAGTGGGGCTAGGGTGCGTATTGATGCAGCACGACAGGGTGATCGCGTATGCTTCTCGGCAGCTGAAGAAACACGAACAGAACTACTCCACTCACGATTTTGAGATGGCTGCAGTGGTCTTTGCACACAAGATCTGGTGACATTACCTATACGGCGAGTCATGCCAGATATTCACTGATCACAAGAGCTTAAAGTACATATTTCAGCAGCGAGACCTGAATCTGAGACAATGATGTTGGATGGAACTAGTGAAGGACTACGATTGCGAGATCTTGTATCACCCGGGCAAGGCGAACGTAGTGGCAGACGCTTTGTGTCGGAGGCCCGGGGGAAGTCTATCTTGTTTGAGCGCAGTGTAGAGGCAGTCGTCGGCAGATTGGCAGATTTTATGCAACAGCCGAGTGCAGTCCGATCGGGGGACAGCTTGCGCATGTTCGTGCATGTCCACAATTTCTTGACCCTATCCGTGATGCACACCCCAGTGACGACTGTCTTTCAGAGATCAGGGAGCAGATTAGACAGGGCAGAGACTCCGAGTTTGTGATCGATGATCAGGGGATACTGCGATTTGGAACTCGACTATGTGTACCGGATTCTGAGGGACTGAGGCGTGAGATTCTCGAGGAGGCGCATCGATCAGTGTACAACGTTCATTCAGGTTCCACCAAGATGTACCATGATCTGAGAAACGTTTACTGGTGGGAAGGGATGAAGAGGGACGTTACAGACTTTCTGTCGAGATGCCTAACTTGTCAGCAAGTCAAGGCCGAGCACCAGAGGCCCGCGGGAGAGCTATAGCCGTTGCCCATTCCGGAGTGGAAATGAGAGCAGATTCTATGGACTTCATTGTGGGTCTACCAGGACTAGTCAAGTGTATGACTCCATATGGGTGATCGTGGATCGATTGACGAAAGCGGCTCACTTCCTGCCGGTGAAGACCACTTTTGGATTTGCTCAGTATGCCCAGATATATATCGATGAGATCGTACGATTGCATGGCGTCCCGACGTGTATCGTGTCAGACCAAGGCATCCAGTTTACCAGCCGACTATGGCAGAGACTTCAGGAGGGTTTGGGCACCCGTTTGAGTTTCAGCATAGCATTTCATCCGCAGACCGACGGCCAGTCAGAGCGGACTATTCAGACTTTCGAGGACATGCTCCGAGCGTGCGTTTTAGACTTTAGTGGTAGCTGGGATCATCATTTACCCTTGGTAGAGTTCTCCTACAACAATAGTTTCCAGGATACTATACAGATGGCACCTTTCGAGGCCTTGTATGGGAGGAGATGTAGATCGCTCGTCTGTTGGACTGAGCTCAGCGAGAGCAGCATTTTGAGGCTGCAGATCGTGCAGGAGAAGACCAAGAAGGTACATCTGATTCGAGATCGGATGAGAGCGGCCCAGAGCAGGCAGAAATCATATGCTGACAGACGCCGGGAGTTCGCAGTTGGCGATCACTTTTTTCTGAGGGTCACTCCGATGATGGGCGTGATGGGTTTGGGCGGAAAGGGAAGCTTAGCCCCAGATTTATAGGTCCCTTCGAGATCCTCAGGCGTGTGGGCGCAGTGGCTTATCGTTTGGCTCTTCCACCCGACTTCCCGGATGTTCACCCCGTATTCCATGTGTCGATGCTTCGCAGATACCTGCATGACCCTTCTCACATGATTCAGCATCAGACCGTTTAGCTCGAGCACGACCTTTTGTCCACCGAGCAGCCAGTAGTGATATTGGACCGGCAGGTGAAGAAACTTCGATCAAAGGTCTTGCCATCATTGAAGGTGCTTTGGCACCGCCCAAATGGTGAAGAGATCACTTGGGAGGACGAGGGCGAGATGCGGAAGAAATTCTCTCATCTCTTTGAAGGTATGCGTAGCTATTTTTTTAAAATTTGGGGATGAATTTCTTTAAGGGGGGAAAATTGTAACACCTTAGAATGTGATTAGTGGCTAATTATACATTAATGTGTGGTTTTTAGAAAAAAGTTTACCAAAACGATTTTCAAATATTTTATCAAAATTAATGAATATTTTATTAGAATTTAATTAGGCTTGCACACACATGTGCATGTAAACTAGGGTTAAGTTTACGGTTAAACCGTGTTTAGACAACCATGGTGGACTGACCCATTCTTATTAGGCTAATATGGGTTAATTAAGTGTATTAGTATTTTTTATAATTAACTTTATTTGTGTTTTGTGGGTTGACTTGGGACTTTGGGGAGAGAGAGAGAGAGGGAGCATGATGGCTTGAGCCATGCTTGTAGTTAATGAGGAGAGAGGGGGGGTTGACTCTCATATTCTCTCATTTCTTTTCAAACACTCTTTTCCTCACATCATCACATCTCTCCCTCTCTTTCACACACACACCCCAGCAGGCAGCTGCAGCACCAAGCAGCAACAGCAGCAGCACCAAGCAGCAACAGCAGCAGCACCAAGCAGCAGCAGCAAGAAGGAAGCAGCACCAAGCAGCAGCAGCACCAAGCAGCAGCAACAGCAAGCACATTCTCTTCATCTTGCATCCAAGCTCAAACATTCTTCACCAAAGTCCATTTTCTTCACCAAATCCCTTGCAAGCACTTCCATATGGCAAAGTCTTCAGTTTGAGCCACCACTAACTCTTGGAGGTATAAAAAAACTCACCCCAACTTCCTTTTGATAAACTTATAGTTTATTTAGCTTAATATCTCATTTAAGTAGTGTTTTGGGGATAACCTTGTGTTTTGATAGGAGTTTTTGGATAAAATGGGATTATTATGGTTTAATAAACTTAATTAAATGTGATGTGTGCTGTGTAAACCTAGTTGTATCACTGGATTTTTCTAAAACACCTTAAAGTCACAATTGAGTTTTAATTACGGTTTTATCAAGTTTTATGATACGAGTGACCTGCTTTATCTGTGATCTTTTTCTTGCTTAGCAAACATATACAGATTAGTGTTATGGTAGCTAGGGTTTTAGGTTGAAGTTCGAGCCCGTTCCACCATCTGAAATCTGCCGACTTACCCATGGATTCCGGCGTCGCCTGCCCCCCTGTGAACTTTGGTGATTTGTTCTGGGTAGAGTGATGTCTGTGTATGTTTTACAGTGTTCGGCATTATTTATTTTCCTTGTTTGTTGCAGGTAGAAATCTAGGATAGGTTAGTTAGTTTTTGTTGATTTATGGGCTTTGGTGTCAATTGATGAATTAGGTGGAAAATACGATGATTCATGGTGATTATGGTTAGATTAGCACTGATATGTTCTGTTGGTATCACTTAAGTCAAGTAATTTCACCTGATTTCATAAAAATACCTTAATGTTGCAATTTAGTGTTTTTAAAACTAAAACTTTAGGATGCGTAGATTCTTCTATATCTAGGGTTATTTCCTTGATGAGAAAACATACACATAAGACTATACTTTGTGTTAGGAATATAGTGTAGAAACCTGGACCTCTTTCACCTATTTTTGGCCGATATCAACCCTATGGTGGCCAGCCCAAATGTTTGGGAATTTATTGAGTTTTTGCAGGTAATTGTCTGTAGGTTTTATGAGATCTTTGGTCTTGTTAGATTTTCTTGTTTTTGCTCCAGATTAAATCTGGGACCGTTTACCTATAATTTGCGTAGCGGGACTTGCGCGACATGTACGATACGAGTTGAGTTGGTTTACTGTGTGTCACAGCGTGTCGCGGTGGTTTTGACGTATGCACACACGTTACGTATACGCACGCGTTTAGTTCACGACGCGAGTTTCTCGTTTGGTTTTAATATCGCGTTTTTGCAGGATTTTAGCTTATGTGTATTCTTTGTGTAAATTCTAGGTTCGCAATCGGGTACTTCGGATGCCACAAGGAAGGGGAAGCAGATAGTCGGCAACACTTAGCATAAGATCACTGTGAGTAGATTTAACATCTACGGGGAAATCGCCCGTATGGCGTTAAGCGTCAGGGCTTGATATGATATTGTAGTCACATACACACACACACAGATATATATATATATATATTTATATGTATATTGCTTGTCCATATGTACTATTGTAGCGTACCCATCTTTTGTTGCATATAGAAATAGTAGTTATGTAACACCGCACTGTCACTAACGGTTCAAGCTGCACGAGCACTATTTGTATGTTACACTCACACCGTTAGTGATTACCATGACACTCGCACTATAGGATTGCTATGAACCATACATCATTTTGATTACCGCATCATTGATGATTAGACATGATTCTGTCATATATTGGCACATATACATACTGTACACTCATGCTTGCACATATACACATTGTATACCAATATTGGTGCACGCATACATTGATATATCCATATTGCGCACATACACATTGTATATTCATACTGGTGCACACATAGATTGATATATCCATATTGCGCACATACACATTGTATACCCATATTGGTGCACACATACATTGATATATCCATATTGCACACATACATATTGTATACCCACATTGGTGCACACATACATTGATATATCCATACTTGCGCACATATACACTCTATACCCATATTGGTGCACACATACATTGATATATCCAAACTGGCGCATATACACATTGTATACCCATTTTGGTGCACACATACATTGATATATCCATATTGCGCATATACACATTGTATCTCCATACTGGTGCACACATACGTTGATATATCCATATTGCGCAAATACACATTGTATATCCATACTGGTGCACACATACACTGATATATCCATATTGCGCACATACACATTGTATATCCATACTGGTGCACACATACATTGATATATCCATATTGCGCACATACACATTGTATATCCATACTGGTGCACACATACATTGATATATCCGTATTTGCGCATATACATATTGTATATCAATATTGGTGCGCACATACATTGATATATCCATATTGCGCACGTACACATTGTATATCCATATTGGTGCACATATACATTGGTACACTCATACTTGCGTATATATCCACTTGCACATCCGTACCTATATACATTCATATTTCACATACATGGATGATACTAGCTTTGAGTTCTAGGAACTGGGGACCGCATGAGATATTTTCAAAACTGGATCCATTTAAAAGAGCGGTTTTCCCTTTTTTACTCTTAGTGGCATTCGTCACATTGTATGGATTTACGCATTAAGTTTTGGATTCGTGTGATTTCTGGATTTGAGAACCGTGGTATTATTTTAAGAAAATGTGCACTGTTTTGAAAACCCGGTTTCTCTTAATATAATATTTTAGTGCGTCCACCATACTTTTTCTCGGTTCTGAGACGTATGACATGTGAACCCGGTTTGAGGAGCTGGATGAAGCCGATTGCGGGTTCATGGTGGACCCGGTATGGTACCCCGGGGCAAGAAAGGGATGCTGTGTATACAGATGGTGAGCCTGGCAGAGGGACTACTACCTACCGGTGATTGGTTGGATCTGGCGGTTATCCGGAGGATATTGACCAGAGTTGAGTGATGGATACGGGCCGACCCGTACTGCCGGGGCCGAGGGCCGATTCCGCAGACGGAGCCCGTTGGCTGATCCGGACTGACGGAGCCCGATACACGAGGATTTGCGTGTCGATGCTGGACACGAGTATTTCATGATGTTCTGGGAGCCGATTTTGGGCACCCCGCTTCTATGAGATTTACAGGATCGAGGGTCGGATAGAGTGAAGGCGCCTGAGTTATCGGGATTTTGGGGTGTTTTTAGTAGACACCGGGGTTTTCCACGTTGATGATCCGTGTAGATGATATTTTATCCCTTGCTCAGCATTCATTGTTATGCATTGCATCATGTAGTCGTAGTACCTGATAGAGTACTTTGCATGATTATTGCGTACCCAGCTCATCATATAGATGTTATTAGATTGCACTTGTTATGCATGATTATTGCGTACCCAGCTCATCATATAGATGTTATCTGATTGAACATGTTAGAGTACCGCAGTATGTGCATACTCACGATTAACGTTATATGTTATTTACTATTCACGAGTTGGCAACTCATCCCGTTGTGCCACAGTGTTTGCTGGTCGACCCTCAGAGTAGTTGCGGCAGGGCTACTTCCTTGTATCTTTTTGCTACGGATACTACTGCAGTTGGCATGTGAGCCGTTTGCTTATAGGTGGGTTTTTGCGGTATCCGTTTATTTTCCATTTGTACACTCTATTGTATCTAGTACTCTCCATCTACCATTTCATGTATTGACTTAGAGACCAGTTGTGAGGACGATATATATTATTTTGTATTCAGGATGTCGAGCTCGTATGAGCCGGCTTTATTTATGCAGTTTTTATCTCTTATGCTGTCTTTACTTATTTTGCTCATTCTTCGCTACGGCGTCGTATACTATTGTTGTGGTGGTTGCTTCCGCTGTTGGGCGTGATTGCTCCCGTTTGGGGATGTTTTATTCTTATTGTATGTCATTTTACTTATATCATGTCTTGTACCCGATTTCGGGGCTAGTTTTTATAAGGAGGTGCTACCAAAATTTTTAAGAAAATAACTTAAACTTTATTGATTTTTACTCGAGTTTTCTAAATATTTTAAACCAATGTTTTCAACACTCACTACTTTTAATTGTTTTTGATTTCTGGGTATCGGCTTACTTAGTCGCGTTACGCCTGTAGACGTTACGTGGTTAAGTGCCGGTCACGGACCGAACTTTGGGTCATGACATAAGAATACCCAAAGGACATGATAATGTGAGGTATAACTTCCTATCTAAGTAGATAACCTCATACAGTTCAAGTCGGCGTTGCGACACTCGTAAGAATCATTTTTTACGTATTCCACCTCCCTGCGAACCTGGGTGGTGCGCGAAATCAACTTACAGTGGTATTAGAGCCTACTAAACTTTATCTAACAGCTTAGACAATGTGTAAAACTACGAAACCGAAATAACTTCGAAACATCGAAACGTAGATCCAAGTTTCTGTCAAAATTTTTGGAGGCTCTAAAAATTTTTTAACCATTGTAGAGTGCTCTTTTACTTGTGAGATGAACATACAACAAAATCAAGGCAATTCCACGAAACAGTGGCCGGCCACAGAGGCATTTTTGCCGGCCTCACCTGTTTTGTGGTGTGGGAAAGCGTCGAATTTTGTTCTGTGTTCTTGATGCTTGGATCCAAGGTTTCAGGTGATGTTTGGTTTTTGCCAATTTTGGTTATACTGTTAATTCTCTGCTGTGGCAATATGGATTATTTCGAAGTCAAGGTTTTAACGTAGGTAACATGTTTCAGTTGTTATATGTGTTTCGAAATGTCCACTAATCGCTATACTTTGATTAGTGGGGGTTGCAAATATCTGTGTTGCTGCTATGTTAGTTTTGTAGGGTTCCTTAGGGCGGCATCAAGGTTTCGGGAGGCATCGTCCATGCCAATTTCAAATTTTTGTCGTGCTAAAGAACCCTAACCTAAGAATCATAACTAGAGATTTAGACTAACAAGCAATGCAAACATCTTTACATCTAAGTGAATGAGGAATACAACCTTTGTAGACTGGTCCTACACTTCTAAATCTCCGTGTAGTAGTCCCTTCGCTACAAGTAGTGAACACTTGAACTCTAGTAAGGGTTCACATTAAGAAATGAACAAACTTGCTCAAAGTCTTCGAGGACGAAGATGATCTACGTCGAGGAGACTCAAGCTCATGCTACGTCTTCACTAATGGTAGATTAGTGAAGCAAACACCCAAACAAAATGGCTAATATAGTAGAGGATGATGAAGTAGGAAATGACCTCACTTTAGATTAATTTTTCTCACAATATTTCATCACATTTTCAAAAGCTAGAAAGCTTTTTTCATGAGGAAGAAGAAGATGAAGTGGAGACGAGAATGATAACTCATGAGGTGAGAATGAAAACTCATGAGGTGAGAATAGCAACCATGGGTGAGTTAGTTTCATACACTAACTCATGTAAAGAATAAATCATGGCTAACAATAATGGTTAGGTTAATAAATATCTACAAGTAAAACAAAATTAGTGGACTTGGTCAATGGTTCCACAAGCTTCTACAAGCTTCAACCATGTGACTTAATTCCATCTAACAATGATTAACATTAAATAAATAAAACCCATCATTATATCAAGCATGGTGTGAGTCTCATACACCCATGAAGCATTTGGCATCAAGCATGACACAAATAAAATGTACATTAATATATATCACATAAATACTATATGCATACAAGTGAGAAAAAGAAATGTTTAAGTGAGCTAATATTAGTTAATGTAATTCAATATATCAAATATATAATTACACATTAAATTATTAAATCAACACTTGATTCAATAATTCGGCTATATCACATACAACCGGCTAATATCAAATGTAACAATCTATCGAATTAACAATTGATCCGATAACCCAGCTATATCACATATAACCGACCGATATCATATATCGTGATAATGGAATGCGATATCACATATACGCATTAATCTCAGTCTTGCACATATCACATATGTTCTCCTACTTCGTTTCGAATGAACCAGGAAATCTTTGTGTAGGACTCCAAAGACTCGTCAATACGCCGGCAGTATGTGATGATCATATCAAACACCCACAAGCCGCAAGCGGTCTGCTAAACGTAACGGCCACCCGGGTATTGAGCGATCAGAAGATCAACAAGTAAGCCTGCTCATAGTCCTGTGAATCCATTCAGTAACATTACCGTACAGTCCTGTCTCGTCATAAGATATGTCGCATATCGCAGCCTAGGGGTGGTAAATTGTTAGACCCCAATAGCCTGATAAGTCATGCCGATGCAAGGTCCATAACGGTTTGAGAAACT
This sequence comes from Agapanthus africanus, assembly GCA_030015575.1. Classification (NCBI taxonomy): domain Eukaryota; kingdom Viridiplantae; phylum Streptophyta; class Magnoliopsida; order Asparagales; family Amaryllidaceae; genus Agapanthus; species Agapanthus africanus. Next base: position 341,738,327 of record CM057337.1, on the reverse strand, counting down.
ACTGATAACACTTATCAGTAGATCTCAGCAACCCTGGCCAGGGATTTCCTTTTATGGCCAATCGAGCATAGCGCAACAACAACTCCCAATACCGGGAGAGACGAATCCCCTCCTATCGCTCATTGCCTCCATGTGACCCGGGACTGTACCCAAAAACCACCTTTTTGCACGAACTCTTGAACGTGGTATGGTGGAAATCAAAGCACAATAGGAATCACACAAGTCTCTATGATGATCTCGGGTAGACAGACTAACCAGTACCAGTGTCACCAGAGAACTGCTATCTGACGATAGGTATAATACCATCTAGGAGTTCTCGGTGAGTCCGTTCGGTGTACCCAGTCTCCATTGAGCACCCGTATACCATCTCTGATGTCAAACACCAATGGAAATGCGATCATCCATCGCCTATCATATGGGTCGAGAAGCGTATATGCTAGTCTACTCTGAAAAATCGATGCCCCGTCTCGATACTCCCACAACTAGGAACAATTGAAGGATGTACTTGCTGACTACCTCTGCCCTACTAGTATGATCCACATCATAATACTAGTAGTCAAGTACTCATCCTAAAGGCTTTATCAACATGTAATAGAGAGACAATAAGTGTACATGTTAAGATAAAGTGCAACCAGATAACATACTATCATGTCGAGCAAGAAAGTCCTCCCTATATATGTCCAAGCATCCACTACAATATATATCACATGTACAGTAATGGCCTTTAGGGCATACATATAACTAACAATCTCCTACTTGCACTAAAGCCATTTTTTGCCGTATCTCATACTCAACGTCCTATAGAAGTCTCTCTAGGGAAAAGCCTTTGTGAGTGGATCCACCGTATTATCCTTCGCGTCAACTCTCCTGACCTCGATCCTTTGGAGATCAACTATCTCCCTGATCAGGTGATACTTGCCTCAGAATATGTCTAGAATGCTGATGGGACCTGCGTTCCTAGGACAAAACTACAACTCCATTGTTGTCACAATAACAGTTATTGGACGCTCAATGGTAGGAACCTTGTTCATCTTATGAACAAGAAATGTCAAGACAACCTCTTTGGTAGCATCGTTTGTAGCCATGTATTCAGCCTTTATCGTCTAGTATGTCACGGTATCTAGGTTGGAACTCTTCCAACATACCGTCCCTCCACTAAGGGTCAAGACAATGCCTTTGACTAACTTTTAGTCGACCTTATCACTCTGGAAGCTCGAACCAAGAACATTAATTCAGTGCTTCTCAAGTACTAAAGAATGTCCTCCACAGCTGTCCAGTTATTCTCCCAAGATCCGATTGATTCCTGATCACTATAACTAGTGAGCCATCTACATCTGGACTGGTACATAATATCGTTTACATGATAGAGTCTATTTCCGAAGCATAGGGTATCCCTTGCACGCGAGCTCTCTCTAAATCAGTCTCGAGGGACAACTTTTGAAGAGAGTGAATCCTGAGTAATTGGGAGAACCACCATGCTTAGAATCCTCCATACTAAACCATTTTAGTACGGTGTTAATGTTCCTGGATTTGGGACACTCCCAACATCCACTTAGATCTATCACCATAGATCAAAATGCACGAGATGTAGTAGGTATCATCCAAATCTTCCATGGAGAATCCTCGTGATAAGAGGAGCTTGACTGAGTGTAGCATAGGAAACCATTTCCTATTAAGAGTATGTTATCTACGTACAATACGAGGAAGACGACCTTAATCTCTACAACCTTCTTGTATATACAAGGTTCATCTACTTTTTTGATGAAGTCAAACTCTTTGACAGCCATATCAAAACAGATGTTCCAACTCCGCGATACCTGCTTTAATCCTGATGGACTTAAGTATAGCCACTGGAGAAAAGGTTTCATCGTAAACCACACCTGGTTATTGATGAAAACCTTTTACTACAAGTCTAGCTTCGAAAGCCTCAACTTTTCCATTTACACAAAGAATCTTCTCAAGATCCACTTGCTTCCGATGGGTTTTACCCCTTCAGGTGTAACATTCAAAGTCATACTTTGTTGGTGTAGATGGATTTCATCTTTGATTGCATAGCATCCAGCCATTTCACAGAGTCCCCACTCGTGATGGCCTGCCTGAACCTGGTTCGGTCATCATCTACCATGATGCAATCCTCGCTCCAACTGTCACCAAGAAGACCGTAGTATCTGTCAGGTGGATGAGGAACCCTATCAGATTCGTGGAGAGGCTGAGGTTCTTTAGAGACTATTGAATCCTTTAGTTCCACTAAATCATCAGCTGTTAGTTTGTCTAACTGGAACACCTTCCAGTTCTACCTCATGACCACAAATTTCTTCACAAGGAATTCCTTTTCTAAAAAGGTGGCATGCTGTGAAAAAAACACCTTTTGCTCCTCAGTGTGGTAGAAGATATACCCTCGCAAATGTTTGGGATATCCTAACAAACTTATACAGAACTGACCTTGCCTCGAGCTTGTCCGGATTTTGCTTTTCAACATAGACCGGACAACCCCATATTTTAACTCGTTTAAGACATGGTCTCTTCCCATTCCATATCTCATATGCAGGAGTAGGCAGTGATTTGGTTCGAACCCCATTCAATAGGTGTGCAGCTTCTCAAGTGCACAAATCTAAAAGGAAATAGGTAACTCAGCAGTACTCATCATAGAGTGCACCATATCTCATATGGTGCGTACCTCCGTCCCGATACACCGTTGTATTGTGGTGTACTCGAAGGAGTAAGCTGAGGGAGAATCACATTCCCTTTTTAGAAACTCCAGGAACTCTATGGGCAAGTATTCTCCTCCTCTATCACATCGAAGGATTTTAATACTTCTACCCATCTGGTTCTCAACATCAAGCTTATATTCCTTGAATTTCTCAAAAGTTTCAGACTTGTGTTTCAACAGGAACACATGTCCGAATCTTGAGAGATCGTCGATGAATGTAATGAAGCACAAAGAACCAACCCTAGCATTTGTAGACATAGGACCGTATACATCATCATGTATCCATCCCAAGAGTTCAATAACTCTTTCTCTGTTTCTAGCAAATGGAGTATTGGTCATTTCACCTTTGAGACAAGACTGGCAAGTATCATAAGATGAAAATTCGACCAGATTCTTATATTCATCCTTATGTAACTTAGCTGGTCTGTAACATTTCAAAAAAATAAAATATTATTTTTGGGAATTTCTATAAATTAATAATAAAATATTGAATATTTTAATATGGCGGTATAATTAAATACCGATAAATGGGGAAAAATTTGGAAAATTATAGAAATTATTAAAAGAGGGTGTTTTATGTGAATTATGCAATTTTCAAGTTTTTATGATTAATTATATGCTAATATAGTACTAATCGCGATTAAAAACCGCTAATCGCGCTTTAAGCGAATTTTGTGCAAACATGCACCATATCTTTTTGTTAACACTTGTTGCATTTTTCTATATGTTTTTGGGTGCATGGCTTTTGTTTTGGGGTTACTATTGATGTGAAAAAGAAAATAGAAAAGAAAAGGTTAAGATTTTAATAAGAAGGTATGATTAGAGAGAGAAAGAGTGGGTGAGGGGTCAACCCTTTGTCATGAGCCATCCCTCATCATTTCATCCTCTCATTTCTTTCCCCTCTCCTCCCTTTGTTGCTGCTGCTGCTGCACACCCCCCTCCTCATCCATCTTCAATCACCCAAAACCCCATGAAAATCACCTCAAAACTCAAATCCCAATTCACAAAAAGGATGCACAAGCTCACTAGCTATCCCATGGACCAAGAAAGAGAAGATTTTGAGGATTTTGAGCAACTCAAGAAAATTCTTGAGTTGCCAAAGGAGGTAATTTTTGCACCATTAGTGTAGTGTTTCAATTCCTTATGCATCCATACATGTTTCATGTCGATATTGAGTGGTTATGACGACTTAGAAAATTCTAATTAGGGTTTGAGGGAACTTTGGGTTGTGATGGGTAATTAAGCTCAGTAAAGGACACACAAACCCCCTAGTGCTAGAACCCAGACCTAAACCAGAGACTTGAAACCCAGAATACGGATTTAGAAACCCGATATCAGAAAATTGTGGAATCTGTGAGGGTAAAATGAAATCTTCTATCACCCCGAGACTCTGAAAATTATTTTGTAAGGACAGTGATACATGCAGGCATCTAGGAAGCTACCACCAAAACCCTAGCCCTAGCGCCTAATGTAGGCCGCAAATTTAATCTTTCTGGCCGCAAATTGCGGCCGGACCAGTGTAGAATTGACTCGTTTTGGTTCTGTGGTCCGCTCATCAGTAAAATAGACCCTGGGTATATGCAAAATTGTCTGATTTGACCGAGGGTAGAATCTGGGACCTTTTTCCTTAGTTGCTGTTTTGATTCGTGTTTTCGTTTCTCGTATTTTGAATTCTGGATTTGCGTATTTGTGTTTTACCCCGATCACTTGACGTTTGTACGACGAGATCGAGGGTCGTTTGATGGTTTTGAAAGCGTAGTCCATAGGTTCTAACCTATAAGCTTTTAAGCGTATCGTTTTGGTTTTCGTGTGTCATTTTAGTCTTGATTTGGTTTTAATACAATGCAATACGTGTGACATGTAGGTACCCCCACGACGATTCGAGATGATGAAGAAGATGAAGGCGACATCGACACCGACATGCAGGATTCAAGGTGAGTAGATTATATCTACGGGGGAAGTCGGGTGGATGGCGTATAGCACCCCCGCAGTTCGATGTTTAGAATAGTATATATACTATATATGATAGCTTATTATGTGTCGTGGATATTTGAGATGAGATTAGGTGTAATATGGTTGAATTAGGGCGTAGAGGTAAACTAGTATAGTTCCTAGTTGCGAACCCTAGAATAGGTTTACACCCACACGCACACACATGCTTATGTGTTATATATATACCTAGATGATGAGGATAGTGTATGATATTTGGAGATGAGTCGATGATATTGGGCATAGTGCCATGAGATCGGTGATATGATGTGATTCATATTTAGGATACGACATGTGATTGTAGCGGGCCTTTGGACGTGTGTTTCATACACGCATTTATATTTATATAGATGGTATCGATTTGTACTAGACTTAGATCAGTACCCCAGATCATGAGATATAATGATAAGGATACCAGATGATTGATGAGATGAATGTGATATTGACCCGTACCCAGCTTTTAGGATGCCGTATGATGATTTCCCGTACGAGCTTTATGTTGATGATAGATCCGCACTCATGACTCGAGGATGTCATATGATATTGTATCGTACGTGGTACCTTTGAGGCGGGATCACCGACTATTATATTTATTAATATGTATATATTTATATCGACTCAGATTTAGGTGGTTTCCATACCCCTCCTGATTGACTTGTTAGTTAGAGCTGTAGTTTTTCTAGTAGATGTTAGGCTAGACCGATGTCATACCTATTTCGAAAACTAACGAGTCGGGAGTATTTTAAAGATATGCAAAGGGATTCCAGATATTTTCAAAAGACGCGCCTTTTCTTAAAAACACCGTAGCCCTTATTTTTCTAAAAACCCCGATTCGTCTTATTTCAAATGGCAATACTGTATGACATAGTTACATTGATGTAGATTCTACACTGTTGTGTTTATTATTCATTTGCCGCATATCCTTACTGTTTGCATCGCATTGCATGTTAAATATGTTTATTGTTGTATCAAATCCATGCTGTTAGGACACCGGCACCATTATCGATGATGCATATGTTTCACGTACACCTGCTTGCCGGCTCACACACTTCATCATCGATAATTGCCATGTCACTACACTGTAGTACTGTTGCATTCAGGATATGACCCTTGCATGGCATACTCGTGTACTCACATTTTGTACACTCATACTTGTGCACATACCTATTGTACATTCATACTCGTGTACTTACATATTGTACACTCATACTTGTGCACATACCTATTGTACATTCATACTCGTGTACTTACATATTGTACACCCATACTTATACATATACTCATTTGCGCATACATAGATGATTTCTCGCTTGATTTGGAGATTTGGGAACCGCATAATACTCTTTAAAAATGATTCATTTTAAAAGAGCGGTTTCCCCCAATATGTGCATATTACTATTCTATGTTGCATGATATACTGATATACTTACATTCTTTTATATGTCGCATACATCATGCTTTCTGATTATATGCATTGAGATATGTTGTTTCTATGATATTTCTGGATTTGGGAACCGTGGGTATTTTAAAAAGAGATTATGTATTGTTTTAAAAACCCGGTTACCCTTGATATGATATTTCAGTGCGTCCACCATGTGTTTTCTTGGTTCTGAGAGTGGCATGTGAAACCCGATTCGAGGAGCGGTAGGTACCGTCTGCGGGTACATGGTGGACCCGGTGAGGTACCCCGGGGCAAGAAGACTCGTATATGCTAGACGGTGAGCCCGGCAGAGGGAGTACTACCTACCGGTGATTATTTTGAGCTCGGCGGATATCTGGGGACTACCGACCGGAGTTGAGAGATGACACGGGCCGGTCCGGACTGACGGAGCCCTATATATATGAGGATTTACGTGCCAATGCTAGGCAAAGGTTTCATAATGTTTTCGAGTGTCGATGCTAGACACTCAGGTTCCATAATTTGATATGTTGCGAGCGACACATGTTGATTTATATCCTTATATTTCCATGCATATGCTTTTTGATATTTACATGCATGATGTTTATTGTCATTGGGTGACACGTGGACGGTATCCACATACATATAGTTGACATTGATGACATGGATCACATAATTGGACGAGACCCACATACATGATGACATCGATTACATAGTTGGATGATATCCACATACTTATAGACTTCATGATATAGTCGACATTGATCATACCTTATAATTATGATATGTTATTACTTAAGGCATTGGCACGAGCACCTGGCACTACACTCATGTATAGATGTTACATTGCCACTTTATCATGCTTCAGACTTATTCATTTGAGGTTTATATATATATCTGATCGTATTGACATAGGATTGTGTCATACATACGATTTCTGCTCTGTGATGTTCTCTATTCATGAGTAGGCAACTCACCCCCGTTGTGCCACAGTTTCTTACAGGTTTTGCCGTACAGGTTCCATTGCGGTTTTCTAGCACACTGCTTCCTTTACGGATGACTTGCTTTGGTAGGTGGATTCTTTTGTATCAGAACCACCATTGTATATGTATTATTCAGTTGTATGTAGAAATTCCATCAACCAAACTTGTATATTGTTTCTGACTTAGAAAACCAGTTGTGTATTATTTTGACCTTAGAGTCGCGCATTGTAGTATTATGATTTTCAGGATGATTTGAGTTTTCCTTTGAGTTTTGATCCTCGCCCATTGGCGTTGTATATTATACTGCTTGTGTGGTTATGACCGTCGTTTGACGAAGAGCTAGCTCCCGCTTGGGGATGCCTTTTCATTGTGCATATATATATATATATATATATATATATATATATATATATATTATTCATGTTGTACCCCGTTTGGGGCCAGTATTTACAAAGGAAACTCTGCCGAAATTTTTAGAAAAAATATTGAGGATTTAAAATGCATATTTGTCTTACCTATTTTAAAACCGTTGTTTTTTTAAAACATGTTTTCTAAACTTCTTTAAAACTTGATTTCCTTATTTACTCCTTAAAATTGTTTTAGATTTCTGGGCTTTTGGCTTACTTGGATTAGATGGGATCCTATAGATTTCATACGATTCAAGTGCCAGTCACGTGCTATTTCGGGTCATGACAAAATTTGTATCAGAGCGCTAGGTTAACCTTGGTTGGAGTCTAAGTTTGACTATGCAGAGCCTAAAGCATTTATATATATACGTGTAACATTATAAAATAATAAAATATTATTTTCGAGAATTTTTATAATTTAATATTATTTTTAATGAATATTTTAATATTTCGGTATAATTAAATACCGATAAATTGGGGAAATTTTTTGAAAATTATAGATATTACTAAAAGATGGTGTTTTATGTGAATTATGAAAATTTTAAGTTTTTATGATTAATTATATGCTAATTTACTGCTAATCGCGAATAAAAATCGCTAATCGGATTTTTAGCATATTTGTTCAAAACATGCACCATATTTGTTTTTTTCACTTGTTACATATTCTTATAGCTTTCCTACATGTTTTTATCATGGTTGATGATTTATTAGAGAGAAGAGAAGAAGGGAAAAAAAAAAGAAAAAGAAAAGATTTGAATAATAGAGGTATGGGTGAGAGAGAGAGAAAGGTAAGGGTTTACCTTTGACTTTAGACTTGGCCATTCCCTCACCATTTCCTCTCCTCTCCTCCTCATTCCCTGCTGCCGCTGCTGCTCCTTCTTCCTCCCCTCTTCATCTCCCCAAAACTCCATTCTAAACACTTCAAAACCCAAACCCCATTTCACAAAAAAGATGCACAAGTTCACTAGCTACCTCATGAACCAAGAAAGAGAAGATTTTGAGGACTTTGAGCAACTCAAGAATTTTCTTGAGTTGCCAAATAAGGTAATTTTCTGAACCATTAGCTTAGTATTTGCATTACTTATACTCTCATATTAGATTTGAACCGATATCGAGTGGTTTTATGGACTTAGGAAAACCCTAGAGAGGGTTGAGGTTATTTTGAGTTGGATTAAGTGCTAATAAGCCATATTAGTGACCTAAACCCCCACGATGGTAGAAAACCCAGACCAACCAGAGACTAGAACTCCGGAATACGGATTTAGAAAAGCCGATATCGGAAAAACTGTGATTCTGTGAAGGTTAAATGAAATCTGTTATCATCCCGAGAATCTGAAAATTATTTTGCATGGACAGTGATACATGCAGGCACCTAGGAAGCTACCACCAAAACCCTAGCCCCTAATTCCCAATTGTGGCCGCAATTAAATCTATTCTGGCCGCAAATTGTGGCCAGACCAAGGTGGATTTGGCTCGTATTGGTTCTGTAGCCCCATCTCCAGTAAATTAGACCTTTGGCATGTGCAAAATTGTCTGATTTGACTTAGGGTGAAATCTGGGACCCTTTTCTATAGTTGCTGTTTTGATTCGTGTTTTCGTATTGCGTATTTTAAATTCTGGATTGGTATATTTGCGTTTCACCTCGATTACTTGGCGTTTGTACGACGATATCGAGGATTGTTTGATGGTTTTGAAAGCGTAGTATATAGGTTCTAACCTATAGGCCTTAGCGTGTCGTTTTGGTATTCCCGATGTGATTTTAATACGCATTCCGATTATGTTATTTATGTAGGTACCTTCATGTGGATTCCAGACGATGAAGAAGATGAAGGCGACGTCGACACCGACATACAGGAAGCAAGGTGAGTAGATTATATCTACGGGGGAAGTCGGGTGGATGGCGTATAGCATCCCCGCAGTTCGATATTTAGTATACTAGATATATACTATATTTATATATATGATAGCCTTATGTGTGATATGGATATTAGAGATGAGATTAGGTGTACTATGGATAGAATAGGGTTTAGATGTGAACTAGTATAGTTTCCTAGATGCGAACCCTAGAATAGTTTTACACCCACACGCACACTCATGCTTATTTGTTATAGTTATACCTAGATGATGGGATAGTGGATGATATTTGGAGATGAGTCGAGGAGATTGGGTAGAGTGTCATGAGATCGGTAATATATTGTGATTCGTATTTGGGATACGACATGTGATTTTAGCGGGCCTTCGGACGTGTGTTCCACACACGCATTTATATTTATATAGACGGTATCGATTTGTACTAGACTTAGATCAGTAACCCAGATCATGAGATATGATGATAAGGATACTAGATAATTGATGAGATGAATGTGATATTGACCCGTACCCAGCTTTTGGGACGCCGTACGATGATTTACCGTACGAGCTTTATATTGATGATAGATCCGCACTCATGACTCGAGGATGTCATACGATATTGTTTCGTACGCGGTACCTTCGAGGCGGGATTACCGACTATTATATTTACATATATATATTATATCGACTCAGATTTAGGTGGTTTCCATACCCCTCCTGATTGACTTGTTAGTTAGTGCCGTAGTCTTGCTAGTAAATGTTAGGCTAGGCTGATGTCATACCTATTTCAAAACTAACGAATGGGGAGTATTTCAAGAATAGGCACAGGGATACTACGGATATTTTCAAAAGACGCATCTTTTCTTAAAAACACCGTATCCCTTAATTTACTAAAAACCCCGATTCGTCTTATTTCAAAAGCCAAACTGTATGACTTTTTATATTGATGCAGATGCGTCACTGTTGCATTTATTAGTCGATTTCTGCATATTCTTGTTTTTCGCATCGCATTGCATGTGCAAATGGTTATTGTCATATTAAACTCATGCTGTTAGGACACCAACACCGTTATCGATGATGTATATGTTCCAGGTACACCTGCTTGCCGGCTCACACACTTCATCATCGATAATTGCCATGTCACTACACTGTAGTACTGTTGCATTCAGGATATGATCCCTTGCATGGCATACTTGTGTACATACCTATTGTACACCCATACGTGCATACATACGTATTCGCACATACATAGATGATTCTCGCTGGATTTGGAGATTTGGGAACCGCAAGATACTCTTTAAAACTGATTCATTTTAAAAGAGCGGTTTCCCTCAATATGTGCATATTACTATTCCATATTGCATGATATACTAATATGCTTACATTTCCTTTATATGTCGCATACATCATGCTTATGATTATACGCATTGAGATATTTGTTTTCATGAGATTTCTGGATTTGGGAACCGTGGTTATTTCAAAAGAGTATATGTATTGTTTTAAAAACCCGGTTTCCCTTGATATGATATTTCAGTGTGTCCACCATGCGTTTTCTCGGTTCTGAAACGTGTGACATGTGAACCCGAATCGAGGAGCTAGATGAGGCCGATTGCGGGTACATGGTGCACCCGGTATGGTTCCCCGGGATGAGAAATGTTTTTCGTGGAGCAGACGATGAGCCTGGCAGGGTAGCGAGTACCTACCGGTGATTATATTTGAGCTCGGCGGATATCCGGAGGATACCGACCGGAGTTGATAGATGATATGGGCCGATCCAGACTGACGGAGCCCGATATATGAGGATTTACGTGCCGATGCTAGGCACAGGTTTCATTTTGTTTTCGAGTGTCGATGCTTGACACTCAAGTTCCATGATTTTGATATGCCGCGAGCGACACATGTTGATTTACATCCTCATACTTCCACGCATATGTTTATGATATTTACATGCATGATACTTATTGTCGTTGGGTGACACGTGGACGATTTCCACATACATATATTGACATTGGTGATATTGATCACACGGTTGGATGATATCCACATATTCATAGACTTCATGATATAGTCGACATTGATCATACCTCATATTAATGATATGTTATTATCTGAGGCACTGACACGAAATTTTGGTACTACACTTATGTATAGATGTTTACCCTATCCACCTTATCATTCTTCAGACTTATTCATATTGAGGATATATTATTACTGATCGTATTGACCTAGCATTATGTCATGCATACGATTTCTACTCTACGATGTTTTCTATTCACGAGTTGGCAACTCACCCCCGTTGTGCCACAGTTCTTGCAGGTTTTGCCGTACAGGTTTGATTGCGGCTCTTCTGGCACACTGTTTCCTTTCTGGGTGATTGCATTCGTAGGTGGGTTCACTCGCATCGTGACCACCCTTGTATTATTTTATTGAGTTATATCTAGTAATTCCATCAACCAAAACTTGTATATTGTTTCAGACTTAGAAAGCCAGTTATGTATTATTTCGACCTTAGAGTCGTGCATTGTAGTATTATGGTTTTCATGCTGATTTTGAGTTCTTTTTGAGTTTTGATCCTCGCCCTTTAGCGTAGTATATTATACTGCTTGCGTAGTTGTGACCGTCGATTGACGAAGAGCTAGCTCCCGCTTGGGGATGCCTTTTTAATGTGCATATATATTATTCATGTTGTACCCCGTTCGGGGCCAGTATTTACAAAGGAAACTCTGCCGAAATTTTCAGAAAAGAATAAAGATTTTTAAAAAATGCATATTCGGCTTACTTATTTTAAAAACCTTTTTAAAAAAAAACATGTTTTCCTTACTTCTTAAAAATTAGTTTTCTTATTTACTCCTAAAAATGGTTTTAGATTTCTGGGTTTTTGGCTTACTTGGATTAGATGAGGTCCTATAGACTTCATATGATTCAAGGGCCAGTCAAGTGCTCTTTCGGGTCGTGACAATGTTGGTATCAGAGCGCTAGGTTAACCTTGGTTCGAGTCTAAGTTTGACTATGCGGAGCCTAGAGCGTTTATATATATATATATATATATATATATATATACGGAACTTAGGCTTGACCTTACGGAACTTAGACATAGTCGACGGGGTATTATACCCGAACTTTTGTCGCGTAGGATGAACCTTGGTTGATGGAGTAGGTAGCTTGAGTAGAGTGACGTACCGTACGTATGTTCTGCGGCATATTTACGATACGCTACTCCGCTTAAGAGACCTTAGGATGTACATTTCCTTGCACAGTATTATATTCATTCCTGTGATCTATCCTCATCGATACTGGTTATGATTTTGCTGCTACGATTACACGGGCAGAGAGAGCTACGGCTAGAGTTGAGGTCAGCACGAGACCGTCATGAACGAGGACTGACCTGGGCGTGATTCCAGAAACGTACGATTGCATAGAGAGGCGTCGTCTTATTGTGTTTTCACGCCATGAGCGTTTGACCAATCGCTGTTACGAGATTTCCCGGATGTGCTGATCGGCACCAGAGGATCAGGCTACTGCTATAGGCCAGCCAGGATGTGATGACCATTGATATATCGCTTATTCATGATGATTGAGGCGCTGTTCAATGTACAGACGAATGAGCCGGTTGCTGCTGCAAATGACGAGATATCGCCCAGATGTTGAAGCTACTGCAGCATGAGTACATACTTAGAGATATGATGGTAAGTCGCTAGTCACCCGAGGATGAATGACTAGGACATGTGGTTCGTTCGCTTACCCCGATGAGAGGTCATCAGATTGATTGATTCCAGCTAGAGACGACTTCACGCAGGTTCGTTGGTAGTCGATGGAGGTGATCGAATGTCAGAAACCCATATTCCAAGTTTCAAGTATTCGGAAAGACATGCAAGCGATTCTATAGACCCTCTAGAAGAATGAAATCCTAACTCGACATAATGACCGTGTGAAAGCCTTTGAACCTTAGGGTTTGCGGCAGTTCCGCGGCGCTATTAGTGAGGGTTCAGTTTGCCCTTCGATGGCTGGTCCACTGATGCTGTGGTATGTACTCAATACTATTAAGCTGTACTAAAGATGTTGAGCTCTTGGGAGATTATGAGCTTTTGACGAATCGATCGGATGGTTCGACATCATTCGGATATCATGTGATGGGATACATTACTTAGGAGACTCCAGATACGAGTATAGCCGTTGGAGCGCAGTCCATGCAGCCATGAGAAGACGAGTCCGAATCAGTCGACATTGGAACTGAGTGGAGTAAAGAGTTCGCAGGAGATTTCGACGAGATGACATTCCACTCCGCTGACATTAGAGATGCAACACGCACGCAGAGGCGTTGGAATGCGACCAGTTTCCGAGGAAATACCGTGCTGAGGACACAGATGTCCAGAGAGCGAGAAAAGATTTTGCAAGAGTACCAGCCTCCGTACAGTTCGGCATAGGCGAGATCGGAAGAGACCTTGAGTAGGATTCCTTCCAGGACACTGCTGCGATAAGATTTGTACCAGGATCAGATGCGTGATGTGCATTCAGAGGGCCAGAGGCCGACACCAGTGACGTGCTGCTTTACGAGTGGCTGCGAGGATCGAACGAGAGACGACCAGAGAAGTGCCAGGACGGAATCGCCCCGCTATCACCTCTGACAGGGCCGATGAGCCGATGGATTGCGAGATAGGTAATCCACAAAGAAGATAAGGGCCCAGAGACAGACGACGCCAGACCATAAGCTAGAGGCAAGTAGATATCTTGCATCGCTAGCATTGGATGCACGGACACCTTCCCGACTTTTAAGGAGAATACATAGAAGACGGTATTTATGATTTATGATTTTATGATTCGATTTTCACGTATCCGTCACCTTGGATTTCGGTGTTTTTGGGCGATCTATTCGCATGATTTGGTCTTGATGGCTAAGTTCTATGATTTTTGTTTTCGTGCACCATGGTTGCACCTACTGGATATTCATATTTGTGCACAGGATGCACCGGTTTTATACTTCGTGCCTTTGTTGCACCGGACTTATATTTTGTGCACTACGGTTGCACCTGACTTCGATTTGATGTCTTCGATATGTTGATTTTGATTTCATACCTATGTTATGCACGCGATTTGACTTATGCCTTCGGCATCGTTTACATGCACTTTTAGGGTTTTGATCTGATTTGTGCACGCTGATACACATGGTTGTGTGCTTATATACCGCGGTATACCTGATTTGATTAAGCCGTATTGTATACCGTCGATTTTGATTCTGATGTTGATGTTGATTTCTCGCACTCCGTGCATTTGATTTGGATTTTCGCGCGTGATGAGCGCATGTTTTGAGATACGATTTTGGTGCACACCAGATGCACTAAATCGGGATTCTTCGTGCTTGTCAGATGCACCCGATTTGTTGTCAGGCACACACGTTGCCTATGACAGATGTTTCGTGCACACACGTTGCACTTAAATGTTGTTTCTGTGCATATGTATGGCACATCTATGGATTTTTATTTCCGTCCGCACCAGACGCACAAGTATTCTTATATACATTTTGGGATTTATTCCTTATGGAGCAGTACATTTTTATGATATTTGCTATATGTTTTCGTACTGAGCAGGACTAGTCAGAGGATAGTACCTGAACAGATTTTGCATGCATTGATATTTATCGAGGGGATTTCCAAAAAGTGAGCTATAGACTCAGTATTTACCTACATGTCTGATATGACACGAAACATTTAAACAAGGAAACCCTTCTAAACAGTTTTCAAAACGGCGGAACGTACATATTAAAGAAAAGATATATACATATATGGTTATTTTCTTACAATAGACGTCCGCCACTGTGCCGCGATACGCGCATCGCACAGCGACTTAAAAAGGTTTAGCATGCATTTACTTCAGCTATTTACATGTATAGATCTGATGTCTACATGTATGGTTTTGATATATATCATATTGGTTTTGTTTCGGATTTGAAATTTGTATCTTTACCATGACTCCGATGATTGCGGGATGCTTGACGGAGTTTTGATTTTGAGTTATCTGCGCATTTTTCATGCGCATGCGTTGCGCTATGATGCGTTTTATGTATTGATGATTTCGAAGCCCCGACGACTTGGACTTTTACTAAAATGTTTTAGTATTTGAGCGGTTTTAAATTAAATTCGGGGACCTAATTTCTTTAAGGGGGAAAAATTGTAACATTTTAAAAAAATAAAATATTATTTTTGGGAATTTTTATAATTTAATATTATTTTTAATGAATACTTTAATATTTCGGTATATTTAAATACCGATGAATTGCGGGAAAATTTTGAAAATTATAGAAATTACTAAAAGAGGGTGTTTTATGTGAATTATGCAAATTTTAAGTTTTTAAGATTAATTATATACTAATTTAGTGCTAATCGCGATTAAAAATCGCTAATCGGATTTTTAGCATATTTGTGCAAAACAAGTACCATATTTGTTTTTTTCACTTGTTACATATTCTTATGGCTTTCCAACATGTTTTTTATCATGGTTGATAATTTATTAGAGAGAAGAAAAGAAAGGAAAAAGAAAGGAAAAAGAAAAGATTTGAATAATAGAGGTATGGGTGAGAGAGAGAAAGGTAAGGATTTACCTTTGACTTTAGACTTGGCCATTCCCTCACCATTTCCTCTCCTCTCCTCTTCATTCCCTGCTGCTGCTGCTGCTCCTTCTCCCCCCCATCTTCATCTCCCCAAAACTCCATTCTAAACACTTCAAAACCCAAACCGCATTTCACAAAAAAGATGCACAAGTTCACTAGCTACCCCATGGACCAAGAAAGAGAAGATTTTGAGAATTTTGAGCAACTCAAGAATTTTCTTGAGTTGCCAAATAAGGTAATTTTCTGAACCATTAGCTTAATGTTTGCATTACTTATACCCTCATATTAGATTTGAACCGATATCGAGTGGATTTATGGACTTAGGAAAACCCTAGAGAGGGTTGAGGTTATTTTGAGTTGGATTATGTGCTAATAAGCCTCATTAAACCCCCATGATGGTAGAAAACCAAGACCAACTAGAGACTAGAACCCCGGAATACGGATTTAGAAAAGCCGATATCGGAAAAACTGTGATTCTGTGAAGGTTAAATGAAATCTGCTATCAGCCCGAGACTCTGAAAATTATTTTGCATGGACAGTGATACATGCAGGCACCTAGGAAGCTACCACCAAAAACCTAGCCCCTAATTCCCAACTGTGGCCGTAATTAAATCTATTCTAGCCGCAAATTGCGGCCAGACCAGGGTGGATTTGGCTCGTATTGGTTCTGTAGCCCCATCTCCAGTAAATTAGACCCTTGGCATGTGCAAAATTGTCTAATTTGACCTAGGAGAAAATCTGGGACCCTTTTCTATAGTTGCTGTTTTGATTCATGTTTTCGTATTGCGTATTTTAAATTCTGGATTGGTATATTTGCATTTTACCTCGATTACTTGGCGTTTGTACGACGATATCGAGGATTGTTTGATGGTTTTGAAAGCTTAGTCTACAGGTTCTAACCTATAGGCCTTAGCATGTCGTTCTGGTATTTCCGATGTGATTTTAATACGCATTCCGGTTATGTTATCTATGTAGGTACCTTCATGTGGATTCCAGACGATGAAGAAGATGAAGGCGACGTCGACACCGACACGCGGGATGCAAGGTGGGTAGATTATATCTACGGGGGAAGTCGGGTGGATGGCGTATAGCACCCCCGCAGTTCGATATTTAGTATACTAGATATATACTATATTTATTTATATGATAGCCTTATGGGTGATATGGATAATAGAGATGAGATTAGGTGTACTATGGATAGAATAGGGTTTAGATGTAAACTAGTATAGTTTCCTAGATGCGAACTCTAGAATAGTTTTACACCCACACGCACACACATGCTTGTTTGTTATAGTTATACCAAGATGATGGGATAGTGGATGATATTTGGAGATGAGTCGAGAAGATTGGACAGAGTGCCATGAGATTGGTAATATATTGTGATTCGTATTTGGGTTACGACATGTGATTTTAGCGGGCCTTCCGACGTGTGTCCCATACACGCATTTATATTTATATAGACGGTATCGATTTGTACTAGACTTAGATCAGTACCCCAGATCATGAGATATGATGATAAGGATACTAGATAATTGATGAGATGAATGTGATATTGACTCGTACCCAGCTTTTGGGATGCCGTACGATGATTTACCGTACGAGCTTTATATTGATGATAGATCCGCACTCATGACTCGATGATGTCATATGATATTGTATCGTACGCGGTACCTTTGAGGCTGGATCACTGACTATTATATTTACATATATATATATATATATATATATATATATGTATGTATTATATCGACTCAGATTTAGGTGGTTTCCATACCCCTCCTGATTGACTTGTTAGTTAGAGCCGTTGTCTTGCTAGTAAATGTTAGGCTAGGCTGATGTCATATCTATTTCAAAACTAACGAATCGGGAGTATTTAAAGAATAGGCACAGGGATACTACGGATATTTTCAAAAGACGCATCTTTTCTTAAAAACACCGTATCCCTTATTTTACTAAAAACCCTGATTCGTCTTATTTCAAATGGCAAACTGTATGACTTTTTATATTGATGCAGATGCGTCACTGTTGCATTTATTAGTCGATTTCTGCATATTCTTGTTATTCGCATCCCATTGCATGTGCAAATGGTTATTGTTATATTAAACTCATGCTGTTATGACACCAGCACCATTATCGATGATGCATATGTTCCACGTACACCTGCTTGCCGGCTCACACACTTCATCATCGATAATTGCCATGTCACTACACTGTTGTACTGTTGCATTCAGGATATAATCCCTTGCATGGCATACTTGTGTACATACCTATTGTACACCCTTACATGCATACATACGTATTCGCAAATACACAGATGATTCTTGCTGGATTTAGAGATTTGGGAACCGCAAGATATTCTTCAAAACCGATTCATTTTAAAAGAGCGGTTTCCCTCAATATATGCATATTACTATTCCATATTGCATGATATACTGATATGCTTACATTTCCTTTATATGCCGCATACATCATGCTTATGATTATACGCATTGAGATATTTGTTTTCATGAGATTTCTAGATTTGGGAACCGTGGTTATTTCAAAAGAGTATATGTATTGTTTTAAAAACCCGGTTTCCCTAAATATGATATTTCAGTGCGTCCACCATGCGTTTTCGCGGTTCTGAGACGTGTGACATGTGATCCCGAATCAAGGAGCTGGATGATGCCGATTGCGAGTACATGGTGGACCCGGTATGGTTTCCCGGGGCGAGAATTGTTTTTCGTAGAGAAGACGATAAGCCTGGTAGGGTGGCGAGTACCTTCCGGTGATTGTATTTGAGCTCGGCGGATATCCGGAGGATACCGACCAGTATTGAGAGATGATATGGACCGATCCAGACTGACGGAGCCTGATATATGAGGATTTACGTGCCGATGCTAGGCACAGGTTTCATGATGTTTTCGAGTGTCGATGCTTGACACTCAAGTTTTATGATTTTGATATGTCGCGAGCGACACATGTTGATTTACATCCTCATACTTCCATGCATATGTTTATGATATGTACATGCACGATGTTTATTGTCATTGGGTAACACGTGGACGATTTCTATATACATATATTTACATTGATGATATTGATCACACAGTTGGATGATATCCACATATTCATAGATTTCATGATATAGTCAACATTGATCATATCTCATATTAATGATATGTTATTACCTGAGGCACTGACACGAAATTTTGGTTCTACACTTATGTATAGATGTTTACCCTAGCCACCTTATCATACTTCAGACTTATTCATATTGAGGATATATTATTACTGATCGTATTGACCTAGGATTATGTCATGCATACGATTTCTTCTCTGCGATGTTTTCTATTCACGAGTTGGCAACTCACCCCCGTTGTGCCACAGTTCTTGCAGGTTTTGCCGTACAGGTTTGATTGCGGCTCTTCTGGCACACTGTTTCCTTTCTGGGTGATTGCATTGGTAGGTGGGTCCACTCGCATTGTGACCACCCTTGTATTATTTTATTGAGTTGTATCTAGTAATTCCATCAACCAAAACTTGTATATTGTTTCAGACTTAGAAAACCAGTTATGTATTATTTCGACTTTAGAGTCGCGCGTTGTAGTATTATAGTTTTCATGCTGATTTTGAGTTCTTTTTGAGTTTTGATTCTCGCCCTTTGGCGTTGTATATTATACTGCTTGCGTGGTTGTGACCGTCGATTGACGAAGAGCTAGCACCCGCTTAGGGATGCATTTTTATTGTGCATATATATATTATTCATGTTGTACCCCGTTCGGGGCCAGTATTTACAAAGGAAACTCTGCTGAAATTTTCAGAAAAGAATATAGATTTTTAAAAAAATGCATATTCGGCTTACTTATTTTAAAAACCTTTTTTTTAAAAATGTGTTTTCCTTACTTCTTAAAAACTAGTTTTCTTATTTACTCCTTAAAATGGTTTTAAATTTCTGGGTTTTGGCTTACGTGGATTAGATGAGGTCCTATAGACTTCATATGATTCAAGGGCCAGTCACATGCTCTTTCGGATCGTGACAATACGGAACTTAGACTTAGTCGAGGGGGTATTATACCCGAACTTTCTTCGCATAGGATGAGCCTTGGTTGATGGAGTAGGTAGCTTGAGTAGAGTGGCGTTCCGTACGTATGTTCCGCGACATATTTACGATACGCTACTCCGCTTAAGAAAGCTTAGGATGTACATTTCCTTACACAGTATTATATTCATTCCTATGATCTATCCTCATCGATATTGGTTATGATTTTGCTGCCACGATTACACGGGAA
Organism: Agapanthus africanus; assembly: GCA_030015575.1. Classification (NCBI taxonomy): domain Eukaryota; kingdom Viridiplantae; phylum Streptophyta; class Magnoliopsida; order Asparagales; family Amaryllidaceae; genus Agapanthus; species Agapanthus africanus. Next base: position 341,718,113 of record CM057337.1, on the reverse strand, counting down.
GAGAGAGAGTTACGGCTAGAGTTGCGTCAGCATGAGCTCATCACGGACGAGGACTGACCAGGGCGTGATTCTAGAGACGTACGATTGCATAGAGGCTTCGTTTTACTGTGTTTTCGCGCCATGAGCGTTTGACAGATCGCTTTTACGAGATTTCCCGGATGTGCTGATCGGCACCAGAGGATCAGACTACTGCTAGAGGCCAGCCAGAATGTGATGACCATTGATATATCGCTTATTCATGATGATTGAGATGCTGTTCAGCGTACAGATGAATGAGCCAGTTGTTGCTGCAATGACGAGATATCGCCCAGATGATTGGAGCTACTGCAGCATGAGTATTACTCAGAGATATGATGGAAAGTCGCTAGTCACCCAAGGAGGAACGACTACGATATATGGTTCGTTCGCTTACCCCGATGCGAGGTCATCAGATAGATTGGTTCCAGCTAGAGACGACTTCACGTAGATTTGTTGAGAGTCGATAAAGACGATCGAATATCAGAAAACAATTTCCAATTTTAAAATATTCGGAAGACAATGCAAGTAATGCTATGGACCCTCTAGAAGAATGAAACCCTAACTCGACGTAATAACCATGGAACGCCTTCGAACCTTAGGGTTTGCGGCAGTTTAGCGGTGCCATTTGTGAGGCTTGGGTTTGCCCTTCTACGGTTGGTCCACAGGTGCCGTGGTATATACCGGAATACTATTAAAAACTGTACTTAAGATGTTGATCTCTTGGGGGATTATGAGGTTCTGACGAGTCGATCGGATGTTTCGACATCATTCGGATATCATGTGACGGGACACATTGCTTGAGAGACTCCAGATACGAGTATAGCCATTGGAGTGCTATCCATGCAGCCATGAGAAGAAGAGTCCGAATCAATCGACATTGGAGCAATGTGAAGTAAAGAGTTCGCACGAGATTTCGACGAGATGACGTTCCACTCCGCTGGCATCAGAGATGCGATACACATGCCGAGGCGTTGATTATGGATATACCTTCCAGAAGGAGTCGCGATGAGCATACAGCCGTTTCGGAACAAGAAGTAGCCTTAGTAAAGGACGATGACTTCCGGGCAATTCGGCAGAAAAGAGATTTGAGAGAGACCTCGACAGGACCTTTCTGGAATACTATACGAGAAGACCTGGACACAGGAGTGGTCATATTGCGCACTCCCAGCAGGCCAGAGTTCGGCATCGTCAACGAGATAGTTGACCAGGTTCGGATAGAGGACCTCACCCAGATGCGTTGTGAATTGATCAAGAAAGGACGGGAATGGAGTATATCTCCACAGGTTGGGATGAGTTCCCAAGGACGTGTTTGGCTAGATATCTTCCACAGAGTGATGAATATACCGAGTTCGTGATTTCGAGTTCGTGTGAGAGACTTCGGATGGACCGTAGCCGAGAACATCTACAGTGCGCAGATAGAGACGTGACGTCGAAAATGGACGATGATACAAAGAAGCGGGACAAGAGGTTCGTGCGAGATGCTGACAAGCTGTTGTTACTCCCCATTAAGATTAAAGGCCGGATATGTCTACAAAGGCGTTGGGACGCGACCAGTTTCCGAGAAAATGCTGTGCTGAGGACGCAGATGTCCAGAGAGCGAGAAAGGACTATGCAAGAGCACTAGCCTTCGTGTAGTTCGGCATAGGAGAGATCGGAAGAGACCTTGAGCAGGATTCCTTCCAGGACGCTACTGCTATAAGATTTGCACCCAGGATCAGAGGTGTAATGTACATTCAGAGGACAAAAGGTCGGCACTAGTGACATGCTGCTTTACGAGTGGCCGTGAGGATTGACCAAGAGGTGACCAGAGAAGTGTCAGGACGGAATCGTCCCCGTTAGCACACCTGACCGGGCTGATGAGCCGAGGGATTACAAAATTGGCAATCCACAGAGAAGATAGGAGCCCAGAGACAGAGGACGCCAGACCGTGAGCAAGAGGCAAGTAGATATCTTGCGTTGCCAGCATTGGATGCACCGACACCTTCTCGACTTTGAAGGAGGATATATCGAAGACGGTATTTATGATTTGTGATTTTGTGATTCGATTATCACGTATCCATCACCTTGGATTTCGGTGTTTTTGGGCGATCTATTCGCATGATTTGGTCTTGATGACCGAGTTCCATGATATTTGTTTTCGTGCACCATGGTTGCACCTACTGGGAATTTATATCTTGCGCATAGTTATTACACTTGAGATGTGCTTTATACACCGTTGTGTTGATTTATGATTTGTGCACAGTTATTGCACCTGATATCGTTTTCGTGCCGTGGCTGCACATGCTTATGACTTCATGGATTTCATACAGTTGAGTTGATTTGTGCATATGATACGCACACGATTTGATTTTTTCACTCGTTATAGCTTATATGTGCTTGTAGTGTATTGATATGTGTTTTGTGCACGCAGTTGCACACGTTTATGATTTTTACACCTTGGTACACTCGGTGTTGCTATTTACGCATTTGAGTTATTGGTTTGGTTTTGTGCACATGATGCACCAGTTTTATATTTCGTGCGTTTGTCGCATCAGTTTTATGTTCCGTTCGTTTATCGCACTAGATTTATATTTCGTGCCTATGTTATGCATGTGATTTGACTTATGCTTTCAGCATAGGTTTCATGCACCTTTGAGCTTAGATTTGATTTGTGCACGCTGATGCACATGGTTGTGAGATTATATACCGCGGTATACCTGATTTTGATTGAGCCGTATTGTAGACCACCGATTTTGATTCTGATATTGATGTTGATTTCCTGCACTCCGTGCACTTGATTGGACTTGCGCATGTTCGACACTTGATATTAGATTTCGTGATTTTGTGCATGTTGAGTGTGCATGATTTAGATTTTATTCGTGCATGATGGATGCACCTGATTTGGATTTTCGCGCGTGTTGAGCGCATACTTTGAGATACGATTTTGGTGCACACTCGATGCACTAATTCGGGATTCTTCATGCATGTCAGATGCACCTGATTTTGCTGTCGGGCATACACGTTGCTTATGACAGATGTTTCGTGCATACCCATTGCACCTAGATGTTGCTTCTGTGCATTCGTATAGCACATATATGGATTTTGATTTCCGTGCACACCAGACGCATGTAGCATTCTCATATACATTTAGGATTTATTTCTGATGGAGCAGTACGTTTTTATGATATTTACTATTTGTTTTCGTACTAAGCAGGACTAGTTAGAGGACAGTACCTGGATGTATTTTGCATGCATTGATAGTTATCGAAGGGATTTCCAAAAAGGGAGCTATAGTCTCAGTATTTACCTACGTGTCTGATATGACACGAAACGTTTAAAATAAGGAAACCCTTCTAAATTGTTTTCAAAACGGGGGAACGTACATATTAAACAAAGGTATATACACATATGGTTATTTTACAATAGTCGTCCGCCACTGTGCAGTGTTATGCGTATCGCACAGCGACTTAAAAAATTTTGGCATGCATTTCCTTCAACAATTTACATGTATAGATTTGATGTCTACATGTATAATTCTGATATATATCATATTGGTTTTGTTTCGGATTTGACATTTGTGTCTTTACCATAACTCCTATGATTGCGGGATGCTTGACGGAGTTTTGTTTTTGAGTTATCTGCTCATTACTCATGCGCATGCATTGTAAGTCCACGTTGCCTACCCCGGTACTTGCGGGGAGGCGGAAAACGGAATAAAAATCAAAATTTTATCAACTTAGGCTACATGGACTAGACAAAGAAGGATCTTTGCTAAACAAAAACAAGCTAAAGCTAACGAGAAACTAGCTAAGTGCTAGAAAGGTTATACCTTGGGCTTTATGTCCTTCTCTCCTTGCTCCTTGGAGTGGTGGAAGGAGGTCACCTTAGTCGTCTTCTCACGTCGAAGAAAGATCCACCCAAAAAGCCTCGACCTTTGGCTTCAACTCCAAGTTAGAAGTAACTAGGGTGCAAGAAGTGCTAATCCTTGAACCCTAGATGAGAGTAGAGATTATCAAGAAAGGGTTTTTCTCAAGCTCAAGTGTTTCTCAACACATGAGAGGGGAGAGCTTGAGGGAGAGGAAGAATAAGAAAGAGAAAGTGAATAATAGAATGAGAGAAAATATGAAGCATTCTCTCATATATGTGTGAATTATTGTAATTAGATAATTAGCTAGATAATTGTCATGGTTAATCAAGGCATGATCATTATCATTTCATTTTTAATGCAATTTGCAAGGATCAAAGAGCATCTTCCAAATGAAATGATGATGGTCAAAGTGTCAACCTAGGTCAACAAGTCAAGGAGGTCAAATGGTCAACAACCATAACCATGCACAATTATATTAAACTAATATCAATTAACCATAATACACACATAAGCATTAGGGTTAATAAAATGACAATAGTCATTAACCCTGATCAAAGTCCTCTCCCTCTATCTCAAGTAACTGTGCATACGCACCCGTATTCGTGATCGGAGGAACACGAATACAATGAGAAAAAACCAATCCCAAATCTATACTAGGATCTGGCTTAAACCAAAGCCCGCTAGTATAAGCTGTCCGGACAGCAAACGTGCACAAGTGCGCGGATGAGAAACGAACCCTGTCGCAAAACCATGAGACCTCTACTCATTTTGCCTAAAGGAGAATAGCTCTCTGTGTGGGACTCTAAAGACTCGACACTACGCTGGCAGTGGGTTTAACCACAGACCGCAAGCGGCACTAGCTGTACGTAACGGTCCCCAGGTAGATGTCGATAAGAAGACTGACGAGGTGAACCCCATCTGAACTCCTACTGAGCCTGTATGTGACAGTCTCCGTACAGTCCGGTCTGTTCGTCTGATACATCGCATGGCGGGCCTAGGGGGGCGGTGAACGTCAGTCCCCTAATAGCGGTACAAGTCGTGTCGGAGTGTAGCCCAGAACACCCTGAGATAACACTGGAAACCTACCAGTATATCTCGGTTGCCCTGGCCAGGGACTACTCGTGTAATGGCTCTCCTGGACACAGCGCGATGTCAACCCCCAATATCGGGAGAGACGAATCCTGTCTAACCGTCACTGCCTCCAAGTGCTTCGGGACTGCACCCAAAAACTACCTGTTTGCACGACTCCTTTGAGCCGTGGTAGGGTAGTAATCAAAGTGCAGTGGGAACACACTCGAGGCGAAGTGATAGTATCAAGTCAACGGACTAAGCTGTACTCATGTCACCTGGGAACTGATAACTGACGATAGGTATAATACCAACCAACAGTTCCCGACGAGTCCTGTCCAGTGTACTCGTAACCTAACGAGCACCCGCATACTATCTCAAGTACGACGTACTGACGGCTGTGGGACAGACCGTCTCCCACGCTGGGATGAGAAGCGCATACGCTAGTCTACTCCGGAGTATCGATGCCCTGTCTCGATAGTCCAACAACTAGGGACCTGTATAAGGATGTGCTTATAGATCACCCAGCTCCCACGAGTGTGAGCGCCATCACAACGCTGGTAATCAAGCAAAGATCCTAAGGGCTTTACTAATATGTATATCAGCGATATGCTAAAAGAAACACATGCACATATTAAAGCAGAGACAAACCAAGTAGCATACTACCATTTCGAGCAAGATTGTATATACAACTGTGAATATCCCAAGCTTCCATCAAGTAATATACAAACTAGTATGATACAGTAATGGCCTCTAGGGTATATACACTAACAATCTCCCACTTGCACTGAGGCCATGTACTGGCGTATCAAAGACCTATCATCTCGATCAGCCGCTCGAACTGAGTCTGGGGCAAGGCCTTGGTGAATGGATCTGCTGTGTTATCTTCTGAAGCAACCCTCCGAACCTCGATCTCCTGGCGATCCACGATCTCCCTGATCAGGTGATACCGCCTCAAGATGTGTCTGGATTTCTGATGGGACCTAGGTTCCTTCGCTAAAGCTATAGCCCCGTTGTTGTCGCAATACAGAGGTATTGGGTCAACAATGGATGGAACCACCTGAAGTTCTCTCAAGAACTTCCTCATCCAGACAGCTTCTTTTGCGGCATCAGATGCAGCGATGTATTCCGCTTCCATAGTCGAGTCAGCAACGGTTTCCTGTTTGGAGCTCTTCTAACACACCGCCCCTCCATTGAGGGGTAAAGACAAAACCCGACATGGACTTGGAATCATCCTTGTCACTCTGGAAGCTGGAGTCAGCAAAGGCCTCAATCTGGAGGTCTTTTCCGCCATACACCAAGAACATCTCCTTAGTCCTTCTCAGGTACTTAAGAATGTTCTTTACTGCTATCCATTGTTTCTCCCCAGGGTTTGACTGATACCTGCTTACCACACTCAGTGCACAAGCCACATCCGGTCTGGTACACAACATTGCATACATTATAGAGCCTACCGCAGAAGCGCAGGGTATAATAGACATGCGATCCCTCTCCAAATCAGTCTTGGGAGACATCTCTTTGGAGAGGGTAATCCCGTGATAAGCCGGTAGATTACCGCGCTAGGAATCTTCCATACTGAATCTCTTCAGTATGGTGTCGATGTACCTGGACTGCGAAAGTCCTAATATCCTCTTGGATCTATCACGGTAGATCCGGATACCCAGAATGTACGAGGCATCACCCAGGTCTTTCATGGAGAACCTGTGTGACAAGAACCCCTTGACAGATTGTAGCATAGGAATATCATTTCCTATTAAGAGAATGTCATCCACGTATAAAACGAGGAATACTACAGTTCTCGCTACAAATCTACAATAGATGCATGGTTCATCTGGATTTTTGATAAAGCCAAATTCTTTGACCGTCTCATCAAAACAGATGTTCCAACTCCGCGATGCCTGCTTTAGTCCATAAATGGACTTAAGCAACTTGCACACCTTTCCGCTGCTCCCACTCTGAATGAAACCCTCTGGCTGGTCCATATAGACACACTCCTCTAAATGTCCATTTAGAAAAGCTGTCTTTACGTCCATCTGCCAAATCTCATAATCGTGGAAGGCAGCAATGGCAAGAAGGATCCGAATGGATTTCAGCATAGCTACTGGAGAAAAGGTTTCTTCATAGTCCAAACCAGGTCGCTGACGAAAACCCTTTGCTACCAGTCTAGCTTTATAGGTCTCAACCTGTCCATCTACACCAATCTTCCTTTTGAAGATCCACTTGCATCCTACGGGTTTTACCCCATCTAGAGCAATGTCCAACGTCCATACTTTGTTGGTGTACATGGACTCCATTTCGGTCCGCATTGCATCTAGCCATTTTACCGAGTCGACGCTCTGAATGGCTTGCTGGAAGCTAGTAGGCTCATCAAAGTCTATGATGCAATCCTCTCTATCCCCGTCAATGAGAAAACCGTAGTATCTCTCGGGCGGATGAGACTGCCTACTACTCCTGCGGAGTGCCGTGGGAATGTCCTGATCTTTCGAACCCACTGGTTCTACTAAGCTTTCAGTAATAGCTCGTGGTTCTGGAATTTCTTCCAGTTCTATTGCGCTCCCACTTAATTCTTTTTCTATGAACTGGTGTTCTAGAAAGTAGGCATGGCGAGAAACAAACACCTTTTGTTCCTCTTCGCAATAGAAGAAATATCCCTTGGAGTTCTTTGGATATCCCATAAACTTGCACTGTACTGAGCGTGCCTCGAGCTTGTCCGCATGCTGCTTTTTTACAAAAGCTGGACATCCCCATGTCTTAATGTGATTAAGATAGGGTCTCTTCCCACACCACATCTGATATGGTGTAGTAGGCACAGTCTTAGTTGGAACTCGATTCAAAAGGTATGCAGCTGATTCTAGCGCATATCCCCAGAGCGATCGTGGCAACTCAGCATTACTCATCATGGACCGTACCATATCCAATAGGGTTCGGTTCCGTCTCTCCGATACACCGTTATGTTGCGGAGTGTATGGAGGAGTAAGCTGAGAGAGAATTCCATTCTCTTTTAAGTAACGCAGGAACTCGGCACTCAAGTATTCACCACCTCGATCAGATCTCAGTGCCTTGATACTTTTGCCTGTTTGTTTTTCTACTTCATTCTTATATTCCTGGAATTTTTCAAAAGCCTCGGATTTATGTTTCATTAAGAAGACATAACCGTACCTTGAAAAGTCATCCATAAAAGTAATAAAGTAAGAATAACCGCTTCGTGCATGTGTAGACATTGGACCGCACACGTCGCTGTGTACGAGTCCCAAGAGCTCGCTCGCTCTTACTCCGTGTCCAGTGAACGGAGTCTTTGTCATCTTTCCCTTGAGACAGGATTGACAAGTTGCATACGATTGATATTTGAACGGATCCAAATATCCTTCTGTATATAACTTAGTCAACCTTCTCTCATTGATGTGACCCAGTCTACAATGCCATAAGAATGTTTTATTGATTTTTGGAGACTTTCTTTTGTGTGTATTCTGGACATTGAAAATCTGTGGCTGGTTTAATACGTATATACCGTTGTTCAATGTACCTGACCCAACCAAAACTTGATTAAGGTGAATGTTCACTACATTACTTACAGATGTAAATTCATAACCTTCTTTAGATAATAAAGATACAGAAATGATATTACAGGTTGCATTTGGTACATAATAACAACTACGTAAAACCAAAAAGTGTCCATCCGACAATCCCAGGTGATAGTCCCCTACGGCCTCAGCATCCATGCTAGCACCGTTTGCAACTCTGAGGGTCATGTCACCTGCCTTCAAAACTCTACGCTTTCTCAACGCCTGCAAAGAATTACAGATATGAGATCCTGATCCAGTATCCAATACCCAGGATGTAGAGTTTATTGATAGACAGTTTTCAATAACATACACACCTGAAGCTGAAGCTGCAACTCGCTTCAAATCCTGTGTTCTGGCCTTCCAAGCCTTGCAATCCTGTTTCCAGTGACCACTTTTGTGACAATAGAAGCATTCTTCCTTCCCCACCAGCTTTCCCGCTATCTTTGTTGCTTTTCCTTTTCCCTTCGTATCCACTTTACCGACACCGCCTCTTGGTTTGGCGGGGGCTTTCTTCTTCTTACCCTTGGCTTTCGCCCTGGATCTAGAAGAGGAAGATCCTCCTACAAACAAAGTGGATGTCTCCCTACCCTTCTGTAGGGTGCCCTCAGCACTCCTCAACATGTTCAGAAGTTCGGAAAGTTCAACCTCCTTTCCTTGCATGTTGAAGTTAAGGATAAACTGGGCGTAAGAGGAAGGAAGGGACTGGAGAATCAAATCAGTATAAAGTTCATTCTCCAACGTGGTCCCAAGGTCCGCGAGCTCCTCTATGTAGCCAATCATCTTAAGCACGTGTTCCGCTACCGATGATTCGACGGCCAACCTTGCCGAAAACAACTTCTTCGACACTTCGTATCTTGCGATACGAGACTGCTCTCCATACAGTTCTTTTGTATGAAGAAATATGGACTCTAGGTCCATATTCTCATGCCTCCTCTGATGTTCGTTGTCCATCGAGGCTAGTACGAGGCATCTGGCCTTCGCGCAATCTATTTCCCAGGTCTTGTAGATTTCCCTATCTACGACACTGGTTTTGGGACCTGGGACAGGGGGAGCTTTGGTAGTAAGGACATACCCCAACTTGTCGTAAGTGATTGCCATCTTGACATTCCTGAGCCAATCTTTGTAGTTTGGCCCTGTCAATATATTTTTATCTAGTAATAACTTAAGTCCGGTCATGTTGAATGGTCGCTGCAATTAGGAGAGAGAAAAGAAACACTTTAGCATGATGCTCTTGCAAGTTTAAAGTGGTTTTTAGTTTGTCTAAACTGGATGGCTACCACTGTCTCTCAAATCCCTTCTCAAACTGTAAAGAAAGGATTAGTCAGGATCAATCTCACCGTACAATAGTTGCTTAACCGTTCAGCCAGGCCAGTGTCGGTACTTCGAGAGAGGTTTTCCAACGCTTTCGCGATGTTCCTTAATTAAGTAACCTCTTTTCCCTGTGGGCGTAGCCCCGCTAACACCTTTCTAGACACCTACTAGGTTTATAGCATTGATCGTTAAGTGAGAGTTTTCCCGAGGAGTAGCATATACTCACAGTAGGATCGGGATCCAAATATCATTGTGTAATAAAACCGAAGGAATCCTACCAGAATTATCACACTCCAAATGGTATGCAGCGCTAGCAAGTTTCAGTACTTATGAAACTCCCGATGTGGATTTTTGCCCCATGCTCTTATGACATTGACTTTGGCCAAAATATCATAAGTCACATGTCAAGTTCTACCCGTCATTCTCCTGGTTAATTTGGACCCACCCGTACCTACCCTTGACTTTGGCCAAAATGGCAGCACGACTGTCCCAAACCAACGCATCTATCTATGCTGCACATGAATACCCAATAGCTACCAATCACTATGCCTTGACTTTGGCCAAAATACATAGCTTGAATATTTTTTGACCATTCATGTGGAATGACGGAGGGCTACGAATGGTTTTGGCGAAACCGTGAACGTAGTGAACTTGATATAATCGATGGAATGAGATAGCTTTTAAAAGGAGTGGTTCAAGCTCCGCGTTTAAAAGTTTGGTTTTGAAAAGAACCGAGTGGTTTTCAAAGTGTTCCAATCGACTTTTACTTGGTTTATTTTCTTGCATTAGTTCTTTTAATGCGTCCCATCATTTAATCTTACCATTGCAGAAAACAACCAAAATATGACGTATGCTTATGCCATTCGCATTCGCCACGGGGCCCCGTCATCACCCGTTAGGTTACTTAACTAACGACAGAGCGGGGGCTGGGCTAGCGCGGCTGTAAAACATAAGCAACGCCTAAATAGTTATCATATATAAATATATAGCAATGATAGACATTACTGATCACAGATGAATACATTGGATATACTAGGAATCCGCAATCCGTTCAAGCCTGCAACGAAAAGCGGATTACACGGTCGCGGTGAATAGCCAATACCCCACCCAAGACCCCTACGGGTGCGGCAAACTACCCGCAAAGTACCCGAAGCGAAGCAACCTCCCTCACCACCGTGAGTAGGCCACTTGGCACTTCGAGATACCCGGTAGTTTGTGCACCCCCTCCATGGGTCTATCATAGGAGCAAAAATAGTAAAAAGAATTATACAATGACGGCTACAACCCCGACCCGGTTGTGCGGCCATACAAATAATATTATTACATCAATTTACATATTACAATGAATGAAAGAAAAAGCAACACTCATCTCACATCCATCCTGGCTATTCATCCGCGACAATCCAACCCATTCATATACACATACCATCATCAATCACAGATCACAGATATGTATAACCCCGACTAATCGACATATAGCGATTAGCCGACGTTCAATACATATAAACATCACAGATATAACCTTTTAGTCAAAGTGTATTGAAGTTCGGAAAAATACGGATTTATAGGCCCCCAAAAACAAATTTCTATTCTGGAAAACCTGGGCATATATAAACCATCTTAAAAATCCTAAAACCAATCCAGAAATACATTGCACCAAACTCGACCCAGTGAAGAGCCAAGACGGCCGCGGTTGCGCGGCAATAGCTTGCTATTGCCGCGGAACCGCAGCTCTTTGGTCGAATCACTGGATCGTTTTTGGTGGCTTTCTTCACAAAACCCTGAGATGATTTTTGGAGTATAATTTATTTTGTTTTGAATAGAAAAAAAAATTAAAAGAAACTTAGGGTTTTGAAAACTCGGTTTTTCGATTTTTCCGATTCGAACTTCGATACACTCTACTACCTAGCTAGTTTATGTTTAGTTAGGCTCTGATACCACTGTAAGTCCACGTTGCCCACCCCGGTACTTGCGGGGAGGCGGAAAACGGAATAAAAATCAAATTTTTATCAACTTAGGCAACATGGACTAGACAAAGAAGGTTCTTTGCTAAACAAAAATAAGCTAAAGCTAACTAGAAACTAGCTAAGTGCTAGAAAGGTTATACCTTGGGTTTTATGTCCTTCTCTCCTTACTCCTTGGTGTTAGTGTATATGCCCTAGAGGCCATTACTGTATCATACTAGTTTGTATATTACTTAATGGAAGCTTGGGATATTCACCTTGTATATACAATCTTGCTCAAAATAGTAGTATGCTACTTGGTTTGTTTCTACTTAAATGTGTACATGTGTTTATTTTATTATATCACCTATACGCATTAGTGGAGCCCTTAGGATCTTTGCTTGATTACCAGCGTTGTGATGGCAGTCACACTAGTGGGGGCTGGGTAATCTATAAGCACATCCTTATGCAGGTCCCTAGTCGCAGGACTATCGAGACAGGGCATCGATACTCCGGAGTAGACTAGCGCATGCGCTACTCATCCCAGTATGGGAGATGGTCTGTCCTACAGCCATCAGTACGTCGTACTGGAGATAGTATGCGGGTGCTCGTTAGGTTACGAGTACACTGGACAGGACTCGTCGGGAACTGACCGGTTGGTATTATACCTATCGTCAGTTATTAGTTCCCAGGTGACATGAGTACAGCTTAGCCCGCTGACTTGACACTATCACTTCGCCTCGAGTGTGTTCCCACTGTACTTTGATTACTACCCTACCACGGCTCAAAAGAGTCGTGCAAACAGGTAGTAGTTGGGTGCAGTCCCGAAGCACTTGGAGGCAGTGACGGTTAGACAGGATTCGTCTCTCCCGGTATTGGGGGTTGATATCGCGCTGTGTCTAGGAGAGCCATTACACGAGTAGTCCCTGGCCAGGGCAAGCGGGATATACTGGTAGGCTTCCAGTGTTATCTCAGGGTGTATTGGGCTTCACTCCGACACGACTTGTACCGCTATTAGGGGACTGACGTTTACCGCCCCCTAGGCCCGCCATGCGATGTATCAGACGAACAGACCGGACTGTACGGAGATTGTCACATTCAGGCTCAGTAGGAGTTCAGATGGGTTTCACCTCGTCAGTCTTCTTATCGGCATCTACCTGGGGACCGTTACGCACAGCTAGTGCCGCTTGCGGTCTGTGGTTAAACCCACTGCCAGCGTAGTGTCGAGTCTTTAGAGTCCCACACAGAAAGCTATTCGCCTTTAGGCAAAAGAGTAGAGGTCGCATGGTTTTGCGACAGGTCGCATGGTTTTGCGACAGGGTTCGGTCACATCCGTGCACTTGTGCACGTACAGTGTCCGGAGAGTTTACACTAGCGGGCTTTGGTTTAAGCCAGATCCTAGTGAACCTTTTGGGATTGGTTTTATCCAGTATGCATCCGTGTTCCTCGGAACGCGGATGCGGGTGTGTATGCACAGTTGATGGAGAGATAGAGGCAGAGGATTCTCATTAGGGTTGTTGACCGTTGACCGTTGACTATTGACTTTTTGCTCAACCCTAATGAGAATATGATATATGATTAACAATTATAGTAATTAAGTATTATGGTGACATGGTTGTTGACTTGTTGACTTTGTTGACTTGTTGACTTTGTTGACCGGTTGACTAGGCTTGACTAGTTGACCATCATGATAACAATAGCTATCATTTCATGGCAAAGACTTTTGCTTGCTTGCTCTCTTGTGCAAAATGAGTGCATGAAATGATATGGCTATTGTTGCTTAAACCATCACATAATACTTGATTGCTATGATGTGTTATGATGGTTTTGGATTATGAGATCCAAATGAGAAAAGTCTTCTCTCATTCTTTCATGCTCATTCTCTCTCTTGTTCTTGAGCTCTCATCTTCCTCCTCTTGCTCTCCCTCTCTTGAGTCTATGGTTCACATGTCTCATGAGTTGAGAACTAAGAACCATAGATAAAATCCCAAACAAACACTTCTTTACTCACTCTAGTTCACAAGGTCTAGCAAACCGAATGAACTAGTTTCTTCAAAGTTCGAAGAAGGAGCCAAAGGTAGAAGCTTTCAGGTGGATCTATCTTCGGCGCAAGGAGACGACAGGGAGAAGCCGATTCGGACAACCATCGAGGCTTGAAGACGAAGGAGTTCGAGATAAGAAAGGTATAAACCCCCTAACCGAGTAGTTAACAACTCCTAGTTAGGTTGTTAGTTAAATGTTTAACAAAGATCCGGTTTTGAGTCCATGTTACCATCTCTAGAAAATTGTTTTTCACCAAATTCCGCATGCCCGAAAGTACCGGGAGAGGTAGCATGGACTTACAGTGGTATCAGAGCCTAGTTAAACTCTACCTAACATGTTAGCAAAGTAGCTAGAAGATCGATCAAAGAAAAAGTCCCGAAATGAACCCCGATATCATGCTTGCTGTCGAATTTTTCTTCTGTTCCAAAAATGATAAATCACACTTTAAAATTCGGCTCAGGGTTTTTATAACAAACTGACAAAATTTCGTCCACTGAACCGATCAAAGCACCGCGGAAACGCGGCGGGAGCGTGCTCCCGCCGCGGTTCCGCGGCCGAGTTGACTCGGTAGTTGGAAATTTTGGTTGCAGTTTGCTCAGTGGGGTATTTTGGGATTTTTGGAATATGTATTTTCTGCCCAGATTTTCCAGAACGAAAATTTTGTATTTGGGGCCTATAAATCCGTATTTTTGATCGAACTTCTGAAAGACTTAAGCTGACGGGTTTTTTCTGTGATGTGATATTTGTATTGAACGTCTACTAATCGCTATATGTCGATTAGTGGGGGTTATACAAATCTGTGATCTGTAATGTTATTGGAATGTGTATATGAATTCATTGGATTGTCGCGGATGAATAGCCGGGGGTTGTGAGACGAGAGTTTTCTTTTCTTTCAATTCATGTATATTTGTAAATTGATGTAATAATTATTTGTATGGCCGCACAACCGGGTCGGGGTTGTAGCCGTCATTGTATAATTTCTTTTTACTGTTTTTGCTCCTAGGATAGACCCATGGAGGGGGTGCACAAACTACCGGGTATGCCGAAGTGCCGAGTGGCCTACTCACAAAGTTGAGGGAGGTTGCTTCGCTTCGGGTACTTGGCGGGTAGTTTGCCGCACCCGTAGGGGTCTTGGGTGGGGTATTGGCTATTCACCGCGACCGTGTAATCTGTTTTTCATTATAGGCTCGTACGAATTGCGGGTTCCTAGTATATCTAATGTGTTCATCTGTGATCTGAAATGGCTATCATTGCAGTATATCTATATATGATATTATTTAGGCGTTGCTTATGTTTTACAGCCGCGCTAACCCAGCCCCCGCTCTGTCGTTAGTTAAGTAACCTAACGGGTAATGACGGGGCCCCGTGGCGAATGCGAATGGCATAAGCGTACGTCATATTTTGGTTGTTTTCTGCAATGGTAGGATTAAATGATGGGACGCATTAAAAGAACTAATGCAAGAATATCACGCATTAAAAGAACTAATGCAAGAAAATAAACCAAGTTAAAGTCGTTGGAACACTTTCGAAAAACCACTCGGTTCTTTTCAAAACTAACTTTTAAATGCGGAGCTTGAGCCACTCCTTTTAAAAGCTATCTCGTTCCATCGATTATATCAAGTTCACTACGTTCACGGTTTAGCCAAAACCATTCGTAGCCCTCCATCATTTCAGTTAAATATTCGGTAGTATTCAAGCTATGTATTTTGACCTCACGCCAAGGCATAGTGATTGGTAGCTGCCGGATATTTATCTGTTGCATAGATAGAATGCGTTGGTTTGGGACAGCCGTACTGCCATTTTGGCCTACATCAAGAGTAGGTACGGGTGGGTTCAAATTAACCTGGATAATGATGGGAAGAACTTGACATGTGACTTATGACATTTTGACCTCACGCCAAGGTCATAAGAGCATGGGGCAAAAATCCACATCGGGAGTTTCATAAGTACTGAAACTTGCTAGAGTTGCATACCATTTGGAGTGTGATGATTCTGGTAGGATTCCTTCAGTTTTGTCACGCGATGATATTTGGATCCCGATCCTACTGTGAGTATATGCTACTCCTCGGGAAATTTCTCACTAAACGATCAATGCTATAAACCTAGTAGGTGTCTAGAAAGGTGTTAGCGGGGCTACGCCCCCAGGGAAAAGAGGTTATTTAATTAAGGAACTTCGCGAAAGCGTTGGAAAACCTCCCTCGAAGTAGCGACACCAGCCTGGCCGAACGGTTAAGCAAGTATTGTACGGTGAGATTGATCCTGACTAATTCTTCCTTTTTGGTTTGAGGAGGGATTCGAGAAACAGTGGGAGCCATCCTGTTTAGACAAATTAAAAACCATTCTAAACTTGCAAGAGCATCAAGCTGAGTGTTTCTTCTCTCTCCTAATTGCAGCGACCAATCGACATGACTGGACTTAAGTTACTCCTAGATAAAAACATACTGACAGGGCCAAACTACTAAGATTGGCTCAGGAATGTCAAGATGGCAATCACTTACGACAAGCTGGGGTATCTTCTTACCACCAAAGCTCCCCCTGTCCCAGGTCCCAAAACCAGTGTCGCGGATAAGGAAATCCGTAAGACCTGGGAACTAGACTACGCGAAGGCCAAGTGCCTCGTGCTTGCCTCTATGGACAATGAACATCAGAGGAGGCACGAGAATATGGACCTGGAATCCATATTTCTTCATACAAAAGAACTGTATGGAGAGCAATCTCGTATCGCAAAATACGAAGTGTCGAAGAAGTTATTTTCGGCAAGGTTGGCCGTCGGATCATCGGTAGCGGAACACGTGCTTAAGATGATTAGCTACATAGAAGAGCTCGCGGACCTTGGGACCACGTTGGAGAATGAGCTCTATACGGACTTGATTCTCCAGTCCCTTCCTTCCACTTATGCCCAGTTTATCCTGAACTTCAACTTACAAGAAAAGGAAGTTGAACTTTCAGAACTCCTCAACATGCTGAGGAGTGCAGAGGGCACCCTACAGAAAGGTAGGGAAACATCCACTTTGTTTGTAGGAGGATCTTCCTCTTCTAGGTCCAAGGCGAAAGCCAAGGGAAAGAAGAAGAAAGCCCCCGCCAAACTAAGGGGCGGTGTTAGTAAAGTGGATACGAAGGGAAATGCAAAAGCAACAAAGAAAGTGGGAAAGCTTGTGGATAAGGAAGAATGCTTCTATTGTCATAAGAAAGGACACTGGAAGAATGATTGCAGGGCTTGGAAAGCCAGGACACAGGAATTGAAGCAGGTTGCGGCTTCAGCTTCAGGTGTGTATGTTATTGAAAACGGTCTTTCAATAAACTCTACTTCCTGGGTATTGGATACCGGATCAGGATCTCATATCTGTAATTCTTTGCAGGCGTTGAGAAACCGTAGAGTTTTGAAAGCAGGTGACATGACCCTCAAAGTTGCAAACGGAGCTAGCATGGATGCTAAGGCCGTGGGGGACTATCACCTGGGGTTGTCAGATGGACACGTTTTGGTTTTGCGTAATTGCTATTTTATACCCAACGCAACTTGTAATATCATTTCTGTATCTTTGACTTCTAAAGAAGGTTATGAATTTGCGTTTGTAAGTAATGTTGTAAACATTCACCTTAATCAGGTTCTGATTGGGCAGGTACATTAAGCAAGGGTATATACGTATTAAACCAACCATAGATTTTCAATGTCCAGAATACACACAAAAGAAAGTCTCCAGAAATAAATCAGACTTTCTTGTGGCATTGTAGACTGGGTCACATCAATGAGAGAAGGTTGACGAAGTTACATACAGAAGGATATTTGAATGCGTTCGAATATCAATCGTATGCCACTTGTCAATCCTGTCTCAAAGGAAAGATGACAAAGACTCCGTTCACTGGACACGGGGTAAGAGCGAGCGAGCTCTTGGGACTCGTACACAGCGACGTGCGCGGTCCAATGTCTACACATGCGCGAAGCGGTTATTCTTACTTCATTACTTTTACGGATGACTTTTCAAGGTACGGTTATGTCTTCTTAATGAAACATAAGTCCGAAGCCTTTGGAAAATTCCAGGAATATAAGAATGAAGTAGAAAAACAAACCGGCAAAAGTATCAAGATCCTAAGATCGGATCGAGGTGGTGAATACTTGAGTGCCGAGTTCCTGGACTATTTAAAAGAGAACGGAATTCTCTCTCAGCTTACTCCTCCATACACTCCGCAACATAACGGTGTATCGGAGAGACGGAACCGAACCCTATTGGATATGGTAAGGTCCATGATGAGTAACGCTGAGTTACCGCGATAATTCTGGGGGTATGCGCCAGAATCAGCCGCATACCTTTTGAACCGAGTTCCTACTAAGACTGTGCCTACCACACCATATGAGTTATGGAGTGGGAAGAAACCCTATCTTCAATATATGAAGATCTGGGGATGTCCAGCTTTTGTCAAAAAGCAGCATGCGGACAAACTCGAGGTACGCTCAGTATTGTGCAAGTTTGTGGGATACCTAAAGAACACCAGGGGGTATCTTTTCTACCACGCAGAGGAACAAAAAGTCCTTGTTTCTCGTAATGCCCACTTTCTAGAACACCAGTTCTTAGAAAAGGAAATTAGTGGGAGCGCAGTAGAACTGGAAGAAATTCCAGAACCACGAGCTATTACTGAAAGCTTAGTGGAACCAGAGGGTTCAAAAGAACAGAACATTCCTACGCCGCTCCGCAGGAGTAGTAGGCAGTCTCATCCGCCTGAGAGATACTACGGTTTTCTCATAGACGGGGATAGAGAGAATTGCATCATAGATTATGATGAGCCTACTAGCTTCCAGCAGGCCGTTCAGAGCGTTGACTCAGTAAAATGGCTGGATGCAATGCGGACCGAAATGGAGTCCATGTACACCAACAAAGTATGGACGTTGGACATTGCTCCAGACGGGGTAAAACCCGTAGGATGCAAGTGGATCTTCAAAAGGAAGATTGGTGTAGATGGACAGGTTGAGACCTATAAAGCTAGACTTGTTGCAAAGGGTTTCCGTCAAAGACCTGGCTTGGACTATGACGAAACCTTTTCTCCAGTGGCTATGCTGAAATCCATTCGGATCCTTCTTGCCATTGCTGCCTTCCACGATTATGAGATCTGGCAAATGGACGTAAAGACCACTTTTCTAAATGGAAATTTAGAGGAGTGTGTCTATATGGACCAACCAGAGGGTTTCATTCAGAGTGGGAGCAGCGGAAAGGTGTGCAAGTTGCTTAAGTCCATCTATGGACTAAAGTAGGCATCGCGGAGTTGGAACATCTGCTTTGATGAGACGGTCAAGGAATTTGGCTTTATCAAAAATCTAGATGAACCATGCATCTACAGTAGATTTGTAGCGAGAACTGTAGTATTCCTCGTTTTATACGTGGATGACATTCTCTTAATAGGAAATGACATTCCTATGCTACAATCTGTCAAGAGGTTCTTGTCACACAGGTTCTCCATGAAAGACCTGGGTGATGCCTCATACATCCTGGGGATCCGGATCCATCGTGATAGATCCAAGGGGATATTAGGACTTTCACAGTCCAGGTACATCGATACCATACTGAAGAGATTCAGTATGGAAGATTCCAAGCGCGGTAACCTACCGGCTTGTCACGGGATCACCCTCTCTAAAGAGATGTCTCCCAAGACTGATTTGGAGAGGGATCGCATGTCTATTATACCCTACGCTTCTGCGGTAGGCTCTATAATGTATGCGATGTTGTGTACCAGACCGGATGTAGCTTATGCACTGAGTGTGGTAAGCCAGTATCAGTCAAACCCTGGTGAGAAACACTGGATAGCGGTAAAGAACATTCTCAAGTACCTGAGAAGGACTAAGGAGATGTTCTTGGTGTATGGCGGAAAGGACCTCCAGATCGAGGCCTTTGCTGACTCCAGCTTCCAGAGTGACAAGGATGATTCCAAGTCCATGTCGGGTTTTGTATTCACCCTCAATGGAGGGGCGGTGTGTTGGAAGAGTTCCAAACAGGAAACCGTTGCAGACTCGACGATGGAAGCGGAATACATCGCTGCATCTGATGCCACAAAAGAAGCTGTCTGGATGAGGAAGTTCTTGAAAGAACTTCAGGTGGTTCCGTCCATTGTTGATCCAATACCTCTGTATTGCGACAACAACGGGGCTATAGCTTTAGCGAAGGAACCCAGGTCCCATCAGAGATCCAGACACATCTTGGGGCGGTATCACCTGATCAGGGAGATCGTGGATCGCCAGGAGATCGAGGTTCGGAGGGTTTCTTCAGAAGATAACACTGCAGATCCATTCACCAAGGCCTTGCCCCAGACTCAGTTCGAGCGGCTGATCGAGATGATAGGTCTTCGATACGCCAGTACATGGCCTTAGTGCAAGTGGGAGATTGTTAGTGTATATGCCCTAGAGGCCATTACTGTATCATACTAGTTTGTATATTACTTAATGGAAGCTTGGGATATTCACCTTGTATATACAATCTTGCTCAAAATAGTAGTATGGTACTTGGTTTGTTTCTACTTAAATGTGTACATGTGTTTATTTTATTATATCACCTATACGCATTAGTGGAGCCCTTAGGATCTTTGCTTGATTACCAGCGTTGTGATGGAAATCACACTAGTGGGGGCTGGGTAATCTATAAGCACATCCTTATGCAGGTCCCTAGTATCAAGACTATCGAGACAGGGCATCGATACTCCGGAGTAGACTAGCGCATGCGCTTCTCATCCCAGTGTAGGAGATGGTCTGTCCTACAGCCATCAGTACGTCGTACTGGAGATAGTATGCGGGTGCTCGTTAGGTTAAGAGTACACTGGACAGGACTCGTCGGGAACTGACCGGTTGGTATTATACCTATCGTCAGTTATCAGTTCCCAGGTGACATGAGTACAGCTTAGTCCGCTGACTTGACACTATCACTTCGCCTCGAGTGTGTTCCCATTGTACTTTGATTACTACCCTACCACGGCTAAAAGGAGTCGTGCAAACAGGTAGTAGTTGGGTGCAGTCCCGAAGCACTTGGAGGCAGTGACGGTTAGACAGGATTCGTCTCTCCCGGTATTGGGGGTTCACATCGCGCTGTGTCTAGGAGAGCCATTACACGAGTAGTCCCTGGCCAGGGCAAGCGGGATATACTGGTAGGCTTCCAGTGTTATCTTAGGGTGTATTGGGCTTCACTCCGACACGACTTGTACCGCTATTAGGGGACTGACGTTTACCGCCCCCTAGGCCCGCCATGCGATGTATCAGACGAACAGACCGGACTGTACGGAGATTGTCACATTCAGGCTCAGTAGGAGTTCAGATGGGTTTCACCTCGTCAGTCTTCTTGTCGACATCTACCTGGGGACCGTTACGCACAGCTAGTGCCGCTTGCGGTCTGTGGTTAAACCCACTGCCAGCGTAGTGTCGAGTCTTTAGAGTCCCACACAGAAAGCTATTCGCCTTTAGGCAAAAGAGTAGAGGTCGCATGGTTTTGCGACAGGTCGCATGGTTTTGCGACAGGGTTCGGTCACATCCGTGCACTTGTGCATGTACAGTGTCCGGACAGTTTACACTAGCGGGCTTTGGTTTAAGCCAGATCCTAGTGTACCTTTTGGGATTGGTTTTATCCAGTATGCATCCGTGTTTCTCGGAACGCGGATGCGGGTGTGTATGCACAGTTAACGGAGAGACAGAGGCAGAGGATTCTCATTAGGGTTGTTGGCCGTCGACCGTTGACTATTGACTTTTTGCTCAACCCTAATGAGAATATGATATATGATTAACAATTATATTATTTAAGTATTATGGTGACATGGTTGTTGAGGGGTTGACTTTGTTGACTTGTTGACTTTGTTGACTTGTTGACTTTGTTGACCGGTTGACTTGGCTTGACTAGTTGACCATCATGGTAAAAATAGCTATCATTTCATGGCAAAGACTTTTGCTTGATTGCTCTCTTGTGCAAAATGAGTGCATGAAATGATATGGCTATTGTTGCTTAAACCATCACATAATACTTGATTGCTATGATGTGTTATGATGGTTTTGGATTATGAGAGCCAAATGAGAAAAGTGTTCTCTCATTCTTTCATGCTCATTCTCTCTCTTGTTCTTGAGCTCTCATCTTCCTCCTCTTGCTCTCCCTCTCTTGAGTTTATGGTTCACTTGTCTCATGAGTTGAGAACCAAGAACCATAGATAAAATCCCAAACAAACTCTTCTCTACTCACTCTAGTTCATAAGGTCTAGCAAACCGAGTGAACTAGTTTCTTCAAAGTTCGAAGAAGGAGCCAAAGGTAGAAACTTTCAGGTGGATCTATCTTCGGCGCAAGGAGACGACAGGGAGAAGCCGATTCGGACAACCATCAAGGCTTGAAGACGAAGGAGTTCGAGATAAGAAAGGTATAAACCCCCTAACCGAGTAGTTAACAACTCCTAGTTAGGTTGTTAGTTTGATGTTTAACAAAGATCCGGTTTTGAGTCCATGTTACCACCTCTAGAAAATTGTTTTTGACCAAATTCCGCATGCCCGAAAGTACCGGGAGAGGTAGCATGGACTTACACTTGGAGTGGTGGAAGGAGGTCACCTTAGTCGTCTTCTCACGTCGAAGAAAGATCCACCCGAAAGCCTCGACCTTTGGCTTCAACTCCAAGCTAGAAGTAACAAGGGTGCAAGAAGTGCTAATCCTTGAACCCTAGATGAGAGTAGAGATTATCAAGAAAGGGTTTTTCTCAAGCTCAAGTGTTTCTCAACACATGAGAGGGGAGAGCTTGAGGGAGAGGAAGAACAAGAGAGAGAAAGTGAATAATAGAATGAGAGAAAATATGAAGCATTCTCTCATATATGTGTGAATTATTGTAATTAGATAATTATGTTGATAATTGTCATGGTTAATCAAGACATGACCATTATCATTTCATTTTTAATGCAATTTGCAAGGATCAAAGAGCATCTTCCAAATGAAATGATGATGGTCAAAGTGTCAACCTAGGTCAACAAGTCAAGGAGGTCAAATGGTCAACAACCATAACCATGCAAAATTATATTAAACTAATATCAATTAACCATAATACACACATAAGCATTAGGGTTAATAAAATGACAATAGTCATTAACCCTAATCAAAGTCCTCTCCCTCTGTCTCAAGTAACTGTGCATACGCACCCGTATTCGTGATCCGAGGAACACGAATACAATGAGAAAAAACCAATCCCAAATCTATACTAGGATCTGGCTTAAACCAAAGCCCGCTAGTATAAGCTGTCCGGACAGCAAACGTGCACAAGTGCGCGGATGTGAAACGAACCCTGTCGCAAAACCATGCGACCTCTACTCATTTTGCCTAAAGGCGAATAGCTCTCTGTGTGGGACTCTAAAGACTCGACACTACGCTGGCAGTGGGTTTAACCACAGAACGCAAGCGGCACTAGCTGTACGTAACGGTCCCCAGGTAGATGTCGATAAGAAGACTGACGAGGTGAACCCCATCTGAACTCCTACTGAGCCTGTATGTGACAGTCTCCGTACAGTCCGGTCTGGTCGTCTGATACATCGCATGGCAGGCCTAGGGGGGCGGTGAACGTCAGTCCCCTAATAGCGGTACAAGTCGTGTCGGAGTGTAGCCCAGAACACCCTGAGATAACACTGGAAACCTACCAGTATATCTCGCTTGCCCTGGCCAGGGACTACTCGTGTAATGGCTCTCCTGGACACAGCGCGATGTCAACCCCCAATACCGGGAGAGACGAATCCTGTCTAATCGTCACTGCCTCCAAGTGCTTCGGGACTGTACCCAAAAACTACCTGTTTGCACGACTCCTTTGAGCCGTGGTAGGGTAGTAATCAAAGTGCAGTGGGAACACACTCGAGGCGAAGTGACAGTGTCAAGTCAACGGACTAAGCTGTTCTCATGTCACCTGGGAACTGATAACTGACGATAGGTATAATACCAACCAACAGTTCCCGACGAGTCCTGTCCAGTGTACTCGTAACCTAACGAGCACCCGCATACTATCTCAAGTACGACGTACTAACGGCTGTGAGACAGACCGTCTCCCACGCTGGGATGAGAAGCGCATACGCTAGTCTACTCCAGAGTATCGATGCCCTGTCTCGATAGTCCAACGACTAGGGACCTGTATAAGGATGTGCTTATAGATCACCCAGCTCCCACGAGTGTGAGCGCCATCACAACGCTGGTAATCAAGCAAAGATCCTAAGGGCTCTACTAATATGTATATCTGCGATATGCTAAAAGAAACACATGCACATATTAAAGCAGAGACAAACCAAGTAGCATACTACCATTTCGAGCAAGATTGTATATACAACTGTGAATATCCCAAGCTTCCATCAAGTAATATACAAACTAGTATGATACAGTAATGGCCTCTAGGGCATATACACTAACATGCATTACGCCATGATACGTTTATATATTGATGATTTCGGAGCCCCGACGACTTAGACTTTTATATAAATGTTTTAGAATTTGGGGGTTTAAATTTAAATTCGGTGACCGAATTTCTTTAAGGGGGAAGATTGTAACATTTCAAAAAAATAAAATATTATTTTTGAGAATTTCTATAAATTAATAATAAAATATTGAATATTTTAATAGGGCGGTATAATTAAATACCGATAAATGGGGAAAAATTTGGAAAATTATAGAAATTATTAAAAGAGAGTGTTTTATGTGAATTATGCAATTTTTAAGTTTTTACGATTAATTATATGCTAATGTAGCACTAATCGCGATTAAAAACCGCTAATCGCGCTTTAAGCGAATTTTGTGCAAACATGCACCATATCTTTTTATTAACACTTGTTGCATTTTTCTACATGTTTTTGGGTGCATGGCTTTTGTTTTGGGGTTACTATTGGTGTGAGAAAGAAAATAGAAAAGAAAAGGTTAAGATTATAATATGGAGATATGATTAGAGAGAGAAAGAGTGGGTGAGGGGTTAACCCTTTGATATGAGCCATCCCTCATCATTTCATCCTCTAATTTCTCACCCCTCTCCTCCTTTTGTTGCTGCTGCTGCTGCACACACCCCCTCCCCCTCCATCTTCAATCCCCCAAAACCCCATGAAAATCACCTCAAAACTCAAATCCCAATTCACAAAAAGGATGCACAAACTCACTAGCTACCCCATGGACCAAGAAAGAGAAGATTTTGAGAATTTTGGGCAACTCAAGAAAATTCTTGAGTTGCCAAAGGAGGTAATTTCTGCACCAATAGTGTAGTGTTTCAATTTCTTATGCATCCAAACATGTTTCATGTCGATATTGAGTGGTTATGTGGACTTAGAAAATTCTAGTTAGGGTTTAAGGGAATTTTGGGTTGTGATGCGTAATTAAGCTCAGTAGAGGCCACACAAACCCCCTAGTGCTAGAACCCAGGCCTAAACCAGAGAATTGAAACCCAGAATACGGATTTAGAAACCCGATATCGGAAAATTGTGGAATCTGTAAGGGTAAAATGAAATCTGCTATCACCCCAAGACTTTGAAAATTATTTTGCAAGGATAGTGATACATGCAGGCATCTAGGAAGCTACCACCAAAACCCTAGCCCCTAGCTCCCAATGTAGGCCGCAAATTTAATCTTTCTGGCCGCAAATTGGGGCCAGACCAGGGTAGAATTGACTCGTTTTGGTTCTATGGTCCCCTCATCAGTAAAATAGACCCTGGTTATATGCAAAATTGTCTGATTTGACCTAGGATAGTGTTGGATATAGTTCCCTCAAAGTCAATTATTGGATCGCAGGTACATGATTGCAATGATTGAGTGAGGATCTATATCGATAGGACAGTCTTGCTCGAGATGATAGTATACTATCTGGTTTGTCTTTATCATCATGTACATACTTTAGTTCACTATTGCATATTGATAGAGCCCATAGGATTCTTTCTTGACTGCCAGCAGTATGATGGCGATCATATACGTGGGAGCTGGGGTCTATAAGCACATCTTTAAAGTGTCCCTAGTTGTGGGAGTTTCGAGACAGGGCATCGATACTCCAGAGTACACTAGTGTATACAGTCGAGACCCCGAAGAGAGGCGGTGGCCGGTCTCACAAGCCATTGGTGTCAGTTGGTTCACCTAAGATGTATACAGGTGCTCATTGGGTTATGAGTACACGGGACAGGACTCATCGGGAACATGCTTGTTGGTATTATACATATCGTCAGATAGCAATTCCCAGGTGACATGTGTACAGGTTAGTCTGTCGACCTGAGATCGTCATTTGTCTCGTGTGAGTTCCCACTGTGCTTTGATTACTACCCAACCACAGCTCAAAAGAGTCGTGCAAACAGGTTTTAGTTGGGTACAGTCCCGAGCGACATGGAGGCAGTGAGCGGATCGTCAGGGATTCGTCTCTCCCGATATTGGGGGTGATATCGCGCTGTGTTTAGGAGAGCCATTACACAAAATCCCTGGTCAGGGTAATCGAGATTTACTGGTAGGTATTCCAGTAGTATCTCAGGGTGTTCTGGGCTACTCTCTGACACGACTTATACCGCTATTAGGGTTCTGACGTTTACCAGCACCCTAGGCCCTATATGCGATACTCATAGAGGAACAGACCGGACTGTACGGATTTTGTCACTGTCAGGCTCAATAGGGTTTCAGGATGAGTTCGCTCATCAGCTTCCCTTTCTATCAATACATCGGTAACCGTTATGTACAGCTAGTACCTCTGACGTGCTAGTGGTTATACCCAGTGCCAGTGTATTGATGAGTCATTAGAGTCCCCCACAGAATGTTTTCCAAGTTCGGGCGAAACGTTGTAGAGGCCGTATATTTTTATGGCAGGGTTCGATCATATTCGTGTACTTGTGCACGGATCAGGATCGGACGGATAATACTAGCGGGCTTTGGTTTAAACCGGACCCTACTATTATATTGTGTAGGAATATTTTTTGTCTCATTGCATTTGTATTCGGTCGGAATACAAATGCGGGTATGTATTTACAGTTGAGGTGTAATCTTGTATTTTGTTACGGGATTATTTTTGAAGTTGCCAAATTTCTTTTCTCGGATTAAACTTTTGGTTTAAAGTTTAATTTAGTTGAATTTGTGAGCAATGTTTTTTAAAACTTCATTCCTTATGCTTGCTGAAATTTCGTGGGCTGCATAGTGAACTTTTGACGGGCAAATTTTGTATGGTTGCTAGGCACACGCACAAGGGTCTACGAGGCATCAACCATGCCCGATTTAAAATTTAGCCGTCCCGAACAACCCTAAACGAGATCTTTAAACTAGAGATTAGGTGAAAACTTGCATGTTAAACTCTTTAACACTAAGTGAGAGGGATTACAACTTTTGTAGATCCGGTCCTTCACTTCATAAGCTCTGTGTTGAGGTCCCTTCGCTGCGATCATTGTGTTCTGGACTCTCGAGAGACTCCGTGAAGAGAAAGATGCAAGCTTGCTTCCGATCTTCGATAACAAAGATGATCTACCTTGAAGTTTCATTAACACAAGCTAACACTCACTAAATGAAGTGAACACTCTCATCTAAAGGGCAAGGGTAGATGAGGATGATGAAGTAGGATTTTTGCTCTCATTTTTTTTCATATTCTCACTCATTTTCATCACTTAGGAAAAACCTAGAAAGCTTTTCATGAAGCTCAAGGATGAAGAAGAAGAATAGTAATCCTTTTGTGATGAATAATGAAAGGATAATAATGATGAATAATGCAACCATGGTTAAACAAACCTTTGTAGAGATTTAACTAGGGCTACGGTTTGGGTTGAGTTAAAGATGAGTCACTTTAAAATATCTAACACAAAACAAAAAGAAACTTTCTAGAAGGTTCATGAATGCACTAACCCAAATCAAACCCTAACCTTGTTTAATCTCCACTAAATATGTTGCATTAGTTATCATATCATGTTACAATATTATATATCACATATATAATATTTATTGTAACAAAATAAAATAATACAATTAATATATATTGCATATATATCAATGTATTACCCGAGTGAGAAAAAGAATCTTTTAGTGAGCTAATATTAGTTAATGTAATTTAATATATCATATATATTATTATAAATTAAATTATCGAATCAACACTTGATCCGACAATCCAGCTATATCGCATATAACCGACTAATATTTCATTTACCGATTCATCGAATCAACCCTTGATCCGATGATCCGGTTGATATCAAATATCGAGAGAATATAATACGGTATCTCATATCGCATTATCCTCGGTCCTGCACATATCACATATGTGCTCCTACTCCGTTTTGCCTGAGTCAAGAAACCTCTGTGCAGGACTCTAAAGAATCGTCAATACGCTGGCAGTAGGTTATGATCATATCAAACACCCACAAGCTGCAAGCGGTCAGCTAAACGTAACAGCCACCCAGGTATTGAGCATGCAGAAGATCAATAAGCAAGCCTGTACATTCTCCTGTGAATCCAATCAGTAACACTCCCGTACAGTCCGGTCTCGTCGTCTGATATGTCGCATATCTCGCCTAGGTGTGGTAAATGTCAGACCCCAGTAGCTTGATAAGTCGTGTCGATATGAGCTCTATAACAGTTCGAGAAACTACGGATAACACTTACCATTAAATCTCAGCAACCCTGGCCAGGGATTTCCAGTTATAGCCGATCGAATACAGCACAACATCAACTCCCTATACCAGGAGAGACGAATCCCCTCCTATCGCTCATTGCCACCATGTGATTCGGGACTGTACCCAAAAGCCACCTTTTTGCATGCCCTCTTGGACGTGGTATGATGGAAATCAAAGCACAGTGGGAATCACACAAGACTCTGTGACGATCTCGGGTCAACAGACTACTCTGTACCAGTGTCACCGGTGAACTGCCATCTGACGTGAGGTATAATACCATCTGGGAGTTCTTAGCGAGTCCGTCCAATGTACCCAGTCTCTACTGAGCACCCGTACACCATCATTGATGTCAAATACTGACGGATATATGATCATCCATCGCCCATCATATGGGTCAAGATGCGTATACGCTAGTCTACTCTGGTGCATCGATGCCTTGTCTCGATACACCCTCGACTAGGAACAGTTATAGGATGTACTCGTCGACTACCGTGACCCCACTAGTATGATCTCATCATAGTCCCAGTAGTCGAGTACATATCCTAAGGGCTTTTTCAACATGTAACATAGAGACAATCAGAGTACATGTTAAGATAAAGTACAACCAAATAGCGTACTATCATATCGAGGGAGAAAGTCCTCCCTATATATGTCCAAGCATCCACTACAATATACATCGTATGTACAGTAATGGCCTCTAGGGCATACATATAACTAACAATCTCCCACTTGCACTAGGGCCATCTGTTGTGGTATCGCATACCCAACAAGTAGCTGCGGTTGAAGTATCTCATACTCAACCATCCCATAAAAGTCTCTACTGGGAAAAAGGCCTTTGTGAGTGGATCCGTGCTGTTGTCCTCTGTGTCTACTCTCCTAATCTCGATCTCCCTGGAGATCAACCATCTCCATGATCAAGTGATACTGCCTAATAATTATATCTGGATTTCTGATGGGATGGGGGTTCCTTGGCATAAGCCACAAATCCATTGTCACACAATGGTAGGAACGAAGTTCATCTCATGAACTTATATATATCCAGATTGCCTCTTTTGGTAGCATCCTTGGTAACGATGTATCTTGCCTTTAATCGTCTAGTAAGTCACGGTATCTAGCTTGGAACTCTTCCAACATACCGTCCCTCCACTGAGGGTATAGACAATGCCTGTGACTGACATTCAGTCGTCCTTATCACCCTAGAACCTTTCCAGTGATTCTCCCCAGGATCGATTGATACCATCTCACTACAACTAGTGAGAATCCAAACATCCAATTAGATCTATCTCATAGATCCAAAACCTAGGATTTTGTAGGTATCACTTTGATCCTATCTTGAGAATCCTTGTGATAAGCGGAGATTGACCGAGCGTAGCATAAGAAACTCCTTCCCTATCAAGAGTATGTCATCCACGTACTCTACGAGGATCACCACCATAATCCCTACTAGCCTTTGTATATTCAAGGTTCATCTACCATTTTGATGAAGTCAAACTCTTTGACTACCACATCAAAACAGACTTTCCAACTCCGCGATGCCTGCTTTATCACATAAAACATCATGCACACGTTTCCGCTGCTCCCACTGTCTACGAAGCCCTCTGGCTGTGTACTTATAGACGCTCTCTTCCAAATAATCATTTAGAAAAGCAGGCATGACACCCAACCGCCAGATATCGTAGTCATGGTATGTAGCCGTGGCAAGTAGGATCTGGATGGACTTAAGCATAGCTTTGAAAGTCTCAACTTTTCCATGTACACCAAGTAATCTTCTCAAGATATACTTGCTTCTGATGGGGATTTAACCCTTCAGATAAAGCAACTAAAGTCCATACTTTGTTGGTGTATAAGGATTCCATCTCAGATCGCTAAGCATCCAGCCATTCTTACAGAGTCCCACTCCTGATGGCCAGCTCGAAACTAGTTGGGTCATCATCTCATGATGTAATCCTCGCTCCCACTGTCATAGAGAAACCGAAGTATCTCTCAGGTGGGTGAAGAACCCTAATAGATCGGCGGAGAGGCTGAGGTTCGTTGGTTACTATTGAATCCACATTCAATAGGCATGCTGCTTCTCAAGTGCATAACTCCCAAAAAGAAATAGGATACTCAGTAGTACTCATCATAAAGCACACCATATCACATAGGGTGCTATTGCTCCGCCCCGATATACCATCTTGCTATGGTGTATACGGAGGAGTAATGCTGAGAGAGAATCTCATTCTCCTTTAGAATAGTCCAGGATCTCCGTGCTCAAGTATTCTCCTCCTTGATCTCATCAAAGGACATAATACTTATACCCGTTTTTTGTTCTCTACTTCTAACTTATATTCTGTGATTATCTCAAAAGTTTCGGACTTATGTTTCAACAGGAACATATGTCTGAATCTTGAGAGATCATCAGTGAATATAATGAAGTACAAAGAACCGGTCTTGGCATGTGTAGACAGAGGACCTTCATACATCAGCATGTATCAATCCTAAGAATTCACTAACTCTTTCTCTGTTTCTAATAAACGGAGCTGTGGTCATCTTATCTTTGTGACATGACCGGCATGTTTCACAAGATGTAAATTCAAACTAATTTAAATATGCATCTAAATGTAACTTCAGCTAGTCGGGTCGCATTGATATGTCCTAGTCGACAATGCTTCAAGAAAGATTCGTTCATTTCTGAACTCTTCCTCTTGTGTGTATTCCGTATACTAAGAATTGTAGTTTGATTTAGAACGTCAATACTTTTAGATAACGTACCTAAACCGATCAACTCTTGATATAGGAAATGTTCAAAACATTATCCAACAATACAAAATTATATCATTTCTTTACTAATAAAGAGACTGATTTGATGTTGTATATCAGGTTCGGTATCTAATAACATTCATTCAGAATCAATGTATTCTGGTAATACGGGGTGATAGTGACCAACAGACTTAGCTGCAACACTTGCACCGTTTCTATCTCATGAAAACTTATCACCCGTTCTCAGTTCTCTACCTATCTGTAGCCCATGTAACAAATTATATATGTGGGATCCTGATCCGGTATCACATACCCAGGACTTAAAGGATACTGAGAAACAGTTCTGTGTAATGAATACACCCGAAGATGATGCATCAACATGCACTTTCTTCGTTTGGGCCCAGCGTTCCCTAGCTCAGTATAACAAGCGGGTTCGGTCAATACATCCGTATTATTATCTTGATTAAGGCGTGATATGGTCGCTAAACAGGAGAGAGAGAGAGAAGAAAACACTCAGCGTGCGCTTTTACAAGATTAGATTGTTTATCAATTTATCTAATCAGGATGTCTCCCACTATTTTAGTCAAATCTTCCTTCAAACCCTATAAGGAAAGACTAGCCGGGATTAATTATACTCTACAAGTTCACCAATCTTTCGGCCAGGCCAATGCCGGTACTTTGAGGGAGGTTCCCCGTGCTTTCGCACAGACCTAATTAAAGTAAACCTCATTTTCCCAGGGGCGTAACCCCGTTAACACCTTTCTAGACACCTACTTGATCGGCTAATTGTAATGTGTAAAACTCTCCCAGGAGTAACTCTTACTCACAGCGGGTATCGGGATCCAACTATCTCATAGAAGGTATGCAATCTCATTGCAAATTTCAAAACTTGAAATTCCCAATAATATTTTGCCCCAAGCGATCTATGACCTTGACTAAGTCAACAAACCATAGACCGTAAGTAAAGTTCAACCCGTCATTTTCCGATTGAATTAAACCTACCCGCACGACCCTTGACTGAGTCAACAAGGCCGCATGACTACCCTAATCTAGTCGCATCATATACTTTGCAGATAAGCACTAATCAGCTACCGCACACTACGCCTTGACTAAGTCAACAAACGCAGCACGAATACTAAAAACTACTTATCTGAAATGACGGAGGGCTACGACAAGTTTTTAATAAAACCCTTCGCGTAATGAACTTTATATCGTTGTAGAATCGAGTGATTTTAAATGGAGTGTTTTTGAGGCTTTTCTAGTTTCGCTAAAGAGGTCACTCCCGGTGAAGGGATCGTCGGCTCTTTCCTCATCAAATAAGGTGCAGGGTATATCATATATACCACTATGCAAATCAAGAACTATAGAAGCAATCAAAAGACAAACCGAGTTTGAAGCATCTGCTAGTTTCACTAAAGAGGTCACTCCCGGTGAAGGGATCTCGGCTCTTTCCTTATCGAATAAGGTGCTGGATGTTCTACAAGGAACACCGCTATGCAAAGCAAGAACTAGAGGTACCAGTTTTTAAACAAGTTTCTACAACATCTTAGGTTTGTTTTATTTCATTAATCTCATTAATGAAGTCCCATTTTATTATGCTTCACAAGCATCACATTTGAAACGAAATCTGCAACATAACATATATCTCATATATATAATATAAACATTCGTCTCAGGCAGTAATATGATCTCATCACAGAACATTGCAGCAGAAGAACATATATGAAATATTGTTTATACTAGGACGACCGTGTTTTAATACGAGTCTGTATAAAACACGGATTCCACGGTCGCGATGAATAGCCAAACCCACATCCCTAGACCCCTACGAGAGAGGCAAGCAACACTGCCAATTCTAGGGTTAGGAGACCCGGTCTCGACTCCTCGAGATGGTCTCCCACTGGACCGTAGAACCCGGTTACTTGTGCTCCCCGCCTTGGGTCTACCTAATGCGGAAAAGTAAATAATATACAATGGTGACATCATCCTCAGCCCGGAAGTGCCCCAATAAAAGAATATTACATATAAATGAATTTTACATGAATGAAAATAAAAGCCCTCATCTTACATAAAACCCCCGGCTATTCAAAACGCGACGATCCAATATAACATATCACAGCAACACATAATATCACATATCATCAACGTAAGCAAGTATGCGTATCCCGATTGTTGTTGATGTATAGCAACGAAGCCGGCGATACACCACATACTACGCTTACGGTCACAAAAAAGAAAGTGTAAAACTACAACAGTTGGAATCCGCAACCACCTTAGACATCGCATGCCTAACCAAATGAATTCCTCAGACATCGCATGCCTAACAATTATAAACTCCGCATTTAAGTCTCATTATCAAAAAATCTTTTCAATATCAAGTTGGGCAATTCAACAAGATTCCCGACATCCTGATCGAATGCTCGTCGCAAACTTTAGTAGACGGCCGAACCCCCGGATGCCGTCGACGAAGTGCACTGAGGCGGAACACCGCTGCCGCAAGCACCCGAACGGATGCTTTTGGCGACGGGGTTCTCCTACAGTCACTTGGTCGGGGCTATGGGGCATGGCTGTCTATTAAGTTTACCCGACGAGTATCCGCGTACACTACGTGATTGCGACGGACCTTTCATCGCATAAAAATCCCGTGGCAACCGATCATTTGAGACTGAACTGCTAGATTTATAACATTCAAATTAGTTATCTCATAACTACTTGTGGATTCCAAATATTTTATCACATTCCAGATAAATAGACAGTGTTAAACTTTCCAATCGAATAAACAAACACCCAAGATTTCCCAAATAGCTCAACACTTGAGCGGAGTTCAAAAAATATCCATCGCATGCAACAGTACCAATGGTCCAGCCGTAGAAGGGTCAAGCCAACGCCTCACATGTGGCACGCCGTACTGCCCCAAACCCTAAGGTTCAGAGGCAGTTCAAGACGGTCGCATAATCGAGTTAAGGTTTGTTGTCTTCTAGAGGGTACACCGCGTTACTTGTATGATTTTCCAAAAGTTTCAAACTCGGGAAAAAATCCAACTTTTGAAAATTTTCCGACAGGAGAAAAAGTGAGTTATTGATATCCGTTTGAACTTTTTAACAGTTTCAATAAATTACCCGGACAAACTAAACAAAGTTAAACTATCCGATCGAATCAAAGAGTCCCCAATACAACCCAGAAAACTCAACACTTGAGTAGAATTAAAAATTCCCAGAAACATGCAGAGACACCTACGGATATTACTGTATAAAATTGATTGCCTAAACTTTACATACGGCCGCGGAACCGCCGCCAAAAGCATGGTATTGCCGCGGTTCCGCGGCGCTACAGTGGAATTAGGTGATCGTATTTTACAGTAATTCCTATATTTCCCTGCTGATTTTTTTGAGCATTTTTAATTCACAAAAAATCACAGTTTTGAAAAATTTCCAGAGAGGGGTAAATATCGGGGTTTCCGTGTTCGATCGGACTTTAAACTTCGCCTAGACTTCGCCTAAAGCTCTAGCTTGGCTCTGATACCACTGTAGGGTTGCTAGGCATACGCACAAGGGTCTACGCGGCATCAACCATGCCCAATTTAAAATTTAGCCATGCCGAACAACCCTAAACGAGATCTTTAAACTAGAGATTAGGTGAAAACTAGCATGTTAAACTCTTTAACACTAAGTGAGAGGGATTACAATCTTTATAGATCCGGTCCTTCACTTCTTAAGCTCCGTGTTGAGGTCCCTTCGCTGTGATCATCTTGTTCCGGACTTTCGAGAGGCTCCGCGAAGAGAATGATGCAAGCTTGCTTCCGATCTTCGGTAACAAAGATGATCTACCTTGAAGTTTCATTAACACAAGCTAACATTCACTAAATGAAGTGAACACTCTCATCTAAAGGGCAATGGTAGTTGAGGATAATGAAGTAGGATTTTTGCTCTCATTTGTTTTCATATTCTCACTCATTTTCATCACTTAGGAAAAACCTAGAAAGCTTTTCATGAAGCTCAAAGATGAAGAAGAAGAATAGAAATCCTTTTGTGATGAATAATTAAAGGATAATATTGATGAATAATGCAACCATGGTTATACAAACCTTTGTAGAGATTTAACTAGGGCAAGGGTTTGGGTAGAGTTAAAGATGAGTCACTTTAAAATATCTAACACAAAACAAAAAGAAACCTTCTAGAAGGTTCATGAATGCACTAACCCAAATCAAACCCTAATCTTCTTTAATCTCCACTAAACATGTTGCATTAGTTATCATATCATGTTACAATATTATATATCACATATATAATATTTATTGTAACAAAATAAAATAATACAATTAACATATATCGCATATATATCAATGTATTAGCCGAGTAAGAAAAAGAATCTTTTAGTGAGTTAATATTAGTTAATGTTATTTAATATATCATATATATTATTATACATTAAATTATCGAATCAACACTTGATCTGACATTCCGGCTATATCGCATATAACCGACTAATATATCATTTACCGATTCATCGAATCAACACATGATCCGATGATCCGGCTGATATCAAATATCGGGAGAATATAATACGGTATCTCATATCGCATTATCCTCGATCCTGCACATATCACATATGTGCTCCTACTCCGTTTTGCCTGAGTCAAGAAACCTCTATGCAGGACTCTAAAGAATCGTCAATACGCTGGCAGTAGGTGATGATCATATCAAACACCCACAAGCTGCAAGCAGTCAGCTAAACGTAACAACCACCCAGGTATTGAGCGCTCAGAAGATCAACAAGCATGCCTGTACATTCTCCTGTGAATCCAATCAGTAACACTCCCGTACAGTCCGGTCTCGTCGTCTGATATGTCGCATATCTCGCCTAAGGGTGGTAAACGTCAGACCCTAGTAGCTTGATAAGTCGTGTCGATATGAGGTCTATAACAGTTCGAGAAACTACTGATAACACTTACCAGTAAATCTCAGCAACCCTGGCCAGGGATTTCCAGTTATATCCAATCGAGCACAGCACAACATCAACTCCCTATATCGGGAGAGACGAATCCCCTCCTATCGCTCATTGCCTCCATGTGATTAGGGACTGTACCCAAAAGCCACCTTTTTGCTCGCTCTCATAGACGTGGTATGATGGAAATCAAAGCACAATGGGAATCACACAAGACTCTATGACGATGTCGGGTTAACAGACTACTCTGTACCAGTGTCACCGGAGAACTGCCATCTGACGTGAGGTATAATACCATCTGGGAGTTCTCGGCGAGTCCGTCCAGTGTACCCGGTCTCTACTGAGCAGCCGTACACCATCCTTGATGTCAAACACCGACGGATATGGGATCATCCATTGCCCATCATATGGGTCAAGATGCGTACACGCTAGTCTACTCTGGTGCATCGATACCCTGTCTCGATACACCCTCGACTAGGAACAGTTATAGGATGTACTCGTCGACTACCATGGCCCCACTAGTATGATCTCATCATAGTCCCAGTAGTCGAGTACATATCCTAAGGGTTTTATCAACATGTAACATAGAGACAATCAAAGTACATGTTAAGATAAAATACAACCAGATAGCATACTATCATATCGAGTGAGAAAGTCCTCCCTATATATGTCCAAGCATCCACTACAATATACATCGTATGTACAGTAATGGCCTCTAAGGCATACATATAACTAACAAATTTTGTGTGTGCATTAATTTATTAGTGCACACATTTTGTTTCCTTGCTTGTGAGCTTTTATTTTTGGCTGCCAAAATTTTTGGAAAGTCATTGTGGGGAATGGACAGCAAGGGAATTGGCTTGGAGTGGGTGTGTTTTTTTTTTATTGGCATGGGTTTCATTAAATGAGGCATGGTCTTTATTTAAATGTTTTTTGGTTGTGAGATATGATAGGGTTATGGTCACCACTTTAGTGGTTGTGCTCACCCTCCCCCTCTGATTTCCAGTGAGCTCATTTTAAATGGGGCCGGCCACACATTTTGATGGGGTGTGCTTGTTTTTCCTTTGCACAAAAATTCTTTAGCTCAATTTTTCCATGCAAAATCTTTTGCACACAACATCCTTGGCAACTTCAACCTCCACCTAAATGCTTGGGCATCTTGAGACTATATATTCCACTCTCTCTACTTCCATCTTGGACATGTCGGCTAGCAAACTTCATGTCCGAGTTGCCTCCGTTCGAGGCGGGAGCTCGTATAAAGATTCGATGACGTGGTGCCACTTCGACGGGCGTGATCGGGGAGCAGAATTCCTTGGCGCAGCAGCGAGGAGCTTGGTGCGGAGATTAATGACCGAAGGACACGGATCGATCGGTATAATTTCCTAACTCCTTTTACAGATTGCTAGTTTACGGTTAATAGAACGATCCGGGATTTTGGCTGTGGAGGCGCCGGTTTTTGTAAAAAGTTTTTGTTCCGCATTTAGCGTCGGTTTGACGGCTAGGGCGCCGCCGTATCCAAACATGGTATCAGAGCCACGCCATTAACCGCTTACTAGCTTGGTTGCACGAAGTTTGAATATCGATCGATCAAAATTTCCCAATCAATTTTCCAATTTGCCTATTTTCTGTCGATTTAAAACTTGCTTGAAAAACCTTTAATATAGCTTAAAAATCCGTGCAGGCAAACGTAGGGCACCTTAAGAAATTTGGTGGCCTGAATCCACTGTATGGCCGCGTTTCCGCGGCGGAATGTGCGCATCAGCCGCGGAAGCGCGGCACACATGTGGAATTTTTGTCCCAAATTTCTTCAGGAGCTCTCTGTGTTGGAAAAATGATTTTTTGTGATGTTTAGATTTAGCCCAGATTCTCTTGAGTACTGTTTTGCACTTGGGGATAGACGGAAAATATAATCGATGGAAATTTTAACTGTGTAATTATAATACTTAGTTTAGCATCTGCGACCGTGAATGTCATTTGATCGGTAAATCATGTCTAATCGCTATAGTCCCTTTAGACGGATTTGCGAACGTGACATTCATGTTGATGTTCTTTGTTGTGCTGTAATGTTACGGATTTGTCGTGGTGGATAGCTCCTATGCAATGGTAGTGCATTTTGGATTTATTTGTACATTTGATATTGCGGGGCGAGCGTCCGACATGTGGACTGCCGTCACTGCCTGTTTGTATATTATTCTTTTGGGGCATGACCGGGATGAGGTCGGCGTACCCGTTGTATATATTTTATTTTCTGTACTAGGATTGCCCCGCGGTGGGGTGCACGGATAGCCGGGTTCTATAGGGCAACGGGCCCGCATCTCATCGCATTGAGACGGAGGGGGCTTCACTCTAGAATTGGCGGGCTATTCGCCGCACTCGTAGGGGGTATAGGTTGACCCAAAGAGGGGTGCTCAAGTTACCGGATTCCGTGAAGTGCTTGGTGGTCCATTTACTTTGTTGAAGGGGGCTGCCTCGCTTCTGGTTTTGGCGGGTAACTTGCCGCACTCGTAGAGGTCTAGGATTTCATTGCACAGGCTATCCACACGACCAGGGGAACGTCGGGTTTCATTTGCGGCTCTATGAAACCTGGGGATCCCAGATTATCTTTATTGTTCTGTGATGCTTATTATTTTTCTGTGATGTTGCATTTATCATACCTGGAGCGATTATTTTATATTGATATATATACTAGTAGATGTTGTATATGTTTTGCACCCGCGCTAGTCCAGTCCGCGCTCTGTCGTTAGTTAAGTAACCTAACGGGTGATGACGGGACCCAGTGGCCAATGCGGATGTCATATACGTACATTTTATTTTCGTTCTTCTGTAGTGTGATTAATTGATGGGACTGCGTTGATTCTTATCAATGCAAGAAAAACAAACCTATATCTGATGTTGTTGGAACCAATTTTTCAAAAGCTGTTATTACAAGGGCGTTCTCTTTTGTTTTGCACAGTGTTATTCGGTTATGAATATCCAGCACCTCATTCGACGAGGCAAGGGCCGAGATCCCTTCACCGGGAGTGACCCCTTGGACAGAGGTTTGCGTCAGGATAATAACTTCACTATAGTCGTTTTCTTTTGCTTTGCATCCTGGTATTCAGTTTGGAATATCCTGCACCTCATTCGATGAGGAAAGTGCCGAGATCTCTTCACCGGGAGTGACCTCTTTAGCAAAAGTTTTCGCTACTATATTTTTATAAAAACCACTTGGATTCCTTCAAAGATATCAAGTTCATTACGCTAAAGGTTTTTCGCCAAAAACCAGTCGTAGCCCTCCGTCATTTCTGAAAAGCAGCGCCTAGTATTCGTGCTATGTTTGTTGGCTTCCGTCAAGGCATAGTGTACGGTAGCTATGTATTACTTTTCTGTGGCATGGATATGCATTAATCTAGGACAGTCGTTCATCCTTGTTGGCATCCGTCAAGGGCGAGTACGGGTGGGTCTAAATTAATCAGGACAATGACGGGTAGAACTTGACTTGCAACTTATGATTTGTTGGAATCCGTCAAGGTCATAAGCTGCTTGGGGTAAAAATCACATCGGGAGTTTCAAACATACAGGAAACTTGCCAGGCTTGTGCATACCTTCTGGAGTGTGATGACGTGAGTGGCTTCCATCACGTTATCATGCGATGATAGTTGCATCCCAATTCCTACTGATGAGTTGGTTTAATTCTCGGGTGACCCCAACTAATTCTTCTTTTAGGTTTGGAGGAGAATTTGAGGATGCAGTAGGAGGTTTCCTGATTAGAAAAAATGATTAACCATTCTGATCTAGGTTAGAGTGCATGCAGAGTGTTTCCTTTCTCTCTCTCTTTAACTGCGACCATGACCCGACCCTAGTGTTAGTTATATGTATGCCCTAGAGGCCATTACTGTACATTGGATGTATATTGTAGTGGATGCTGGGACATATATAGGAAGGACTTTCTTGCTCGACATGATAGTACGCTATCTGGTTGCACTTTATCTTAACATGTATACTTTCTGTCTCTCTGATTACATGTTGATAAAGCCCTTAGGATATGTACTCGACTTCCAGGACTATGATGTAGATCATACTAGTGGGGCCTGGGTAGTCCATGAGTGCATCCTTGAAATGTTCCTAGTCGAGGGAATATCGAGACGGGGCATCGATATTCCAGAGTAGACTAGCGTATATCTTCTCGACCCATGAGATGGGCGATGGATGATCCCATATCCATTGGTGTTTGACATCGAAGATGGTATGCGGGTGCTCAGTGGAGACTGGGTACACTGAACGGACTCGCCGAGAACTTCCAGATGGTATTATACCTCACGTCAGATGGCAGTTCTCTGGTGACACTGGTACAGCTTAGTCTGTTGACCCGAGATCGTCATAGAGTCTTGTGTGTCTCCCACTGTGCTTTGATTTCCACCCTACCACGGCTCTACTGAGTTGTGCAAACAGGTGGTTTTTGGGTACAGTCCCGATTCACATGGAGGCAATGAGCGATAGGAGGGGATTCGTCTCTCCCGGTATTGGGGGTTGATGTTGTGCTATGCTCGA
This sequence comes from Agapanthus africanus, assembly GCA_030015575.1. Classification (NCBI taxonomy): domain Eukaryota; kingdom Viridiplantae; phylum Streptophyta; class Magnoliopsida; order Asparagales; family Amaryllidaceae; genus Agapanthus; species Agapanthus africanus. The sequence goes on along the minus strand of CM057337.1, from coordinate 341,677,535 downwards.
CTGGCCATAACAGGAAATCCCTGGCCAGGGTTGCAGTGATATACTGGTAAGAGTTATCAGTAGTTTCACGAATGTTATGGACCTCAAGTCGGCATAACTTATCGAGCTATTGGGGTCTGACGTTTACCACCCCTAGGCGAGATATGCGACATATCAGACGAACAGACCGGACTATACGATAAGTGTTACTAGTTGGATTCGCAGGAGTGTGAGCGGGCTTGCTCGTCGATCTTCTGATCGCTCAATACCCGGGTGGCCGTTACGTTTGGCAGACCGCTTGCGGCTTGTGGGTGTTTGATATGATCATCACCTGCTGCCGGCGTATTGACGAGTATTTAGAGTCCTACACAGAGGTTTCCTGGCTCAAGCGAAACGAAATAGGAGCGCATATGAGATATGTGCGGGACCGAGAATAATGCGCGTATGTGATACCGTATTCTATTCTGGCGATGAATGTATCGATTGGTTGTATGCGATATAACCTAGTTATCGAATTGAAGATCGATTCGATAAGCCGATGCATAGGATACTAGTCGGTTATATGCGATATGACCGGATCGTTAAATCAAGTGTTGATTTAATGATTTAATGTATAATTATATATTTGATATATTACTTTGCATTAACTAGTATCGGTTCACTTTAAATGGATTTTCTCACTCGGATATGCGCATTGCATATGCGATATGATTTTGTGCACTTGCTTGTATCATGTTTGATGATACATGCATTTTGGTTAAGTGTAAAGAATTAAACTTTGGTTAATGAAATGGTTAGGGTTTACTATTTCCTTATTCATTTATTCATTTGTTTATTCTTTTTGGAAATTGAAAAGCATTAAGAGAAAATGGTGGCTTAATTTGTTTTCTAGCTAAAGCTTCTTGAAGCTTTGACCAAAGTCACCCTTTTTGTCTCATGCTTAACCCTAACCATTCCCACTAACCCTAGTTTAGTCTCTACACTTCACCATGGTTGGTAGATGATAAGTATTATTATTATTTTCATTTTAAAAAGGACTTATCATATTCTTCATCTTCTTCTTCTTCTTCACTTCAAGAAAAAGCTTGAAAGCTTTAATGGCAAAGTGAGAATTAGAGTGAGAAATCCAATTCTAAAGTCTACCCACTTCCTATTTCTTCATCCTCTACCTCTTGCCAAGTAGTAGAGTGTGTTTCCTTCACAAGTTTTCATGGCTTGGTGAAGGTGGAGCTTGATCTTGCGATGCTTCGATGTAGATCATCTTCGGCATGGACATCGACGACCTAGCTCGCTTTTTCTCCGACGAAGCCGACTCTAGAGCCCGGATTCCTTTTGGACAGCAGAGACGACTTCGTTGCGGAGCTATGGAGGTGGAGCACCGGATCTACAAAGGTTGTATTTCCGATATCCTATTAGTTAAGTGTTAACTAGTTACTTTGTTCGCCTAAATATCTAGTAAACGATCCGTAGTCGGGTTTGTAGGCACCCGTAAAATTTGATTTGTGCATGTTTGATCACTTGTGAGACTTCACTAGAGTGCCTAGGAACCCTACAGTGGTATCAGAGCCTAGCTAGAGCCTTAGGCGATGCGTAGACGGAGTTAGAAGTCCGATCGACCCGAAACCCCGACTTTGAAATGCTCTCTGGACATTTTTGTAAAATGTGGATTTTTGCAAATTAAAAATATGCAGAAAAACAAGCAGGTAAATCTAAGAATTACGATGCAAAAATTACCTAATGATCTTTCTAAAGTGCGGCGGAACCGCGGCATTAGCGTGATAATGCGGCCCTTCCGCCGCACTTTTGTCTTATCTGCCATTGAATTTTGCACAGTAACTCCTATTTTTCTGTGCTGGTTTTCCTGGGAATTTTTAATCTGAAATCAAGAGTTGAGTATTTTGGGTTGTATTGGGAGTTCATACATTCGATCGGATTGTCAAACTTTGTCTATGTGTCGTTCCGGATAATTTTTTGAATATGTTAAAAAGTTCGACCGGATATAAATACCCAATTTTTCCACTGTCGGGAAATTTCCAAGTGTTGGATATTTCTGTAGTTTAATCACGTTCTAAGTAGTGCAAGTAACACGATGGTCCCTCTAGAAGACAACAAACCTTAACTCGATTATGTGACCGTCTTGAACTACCCTTTGAACCTTCGGGTTTGGGGCAGTACGGCGTGCCACATGTGAGGCGTTGGCTTGACCCTTCTACGGCTGGACCGTTGGTACTGAGGCACGAACTGAATGTTTTTAGACTTGTTTCATGTGTTGATCTGTATCGGGAAAACTTGGGTGTTCGATTGTTCGATCGAAAAGTTTAGCATTTTCTATTTATCCGGAATGTGATACAATAATTGGAATTCACAAATAGTTATGAGATAACGGAATGAATATTATAAACATAGCAGTTTAGTCTCACTTGATCGGTTGCCATGGAATTTTGATGTGATCAAAAGTCCGTTGCAATCACGTTGTGAACACGGATACTCGCCGGTAAACTTAATAGACAGCCTCACTCCATAGCCCCGACCAAGTGACTGCAGGAGAACCCCGTCGCCGAAAGCATCCGTTCGGGTGCTCGCGGCAGCGGTGTTCCGCCTTGGTGCACTTCGTCGACGGCATCGGGGGTGCGGCCGCCTACTAAAGTTTGCGACGAGCATTCGATCAGTATGTCGGGAATCTTGTTGAATTTCCCGACTTGATATTGAAAAGAGTTTTCGATAATGAGACTAAAATGCGGGGTTTATAATTGTTAAGCATGCGATGTCTAAGTATTTCATTTGGTCAGGCATGCGATGTCTGAGGAGGTTGCGGATTCCAACTGTTGTAGTTTTACATTTTCTTTTCTGTGACCGTAAGTGTAATATGTGATATCGCCGGTTTCATTGCTATATGTCAACGACAATTGGGATGCGCATATTTACTTACATTGATGACATCTGATGTTATGTGTTGCTGGATATGTTATATTGGATCATCGTGTTTGAATAGCCGGGGGTTTTTATGTGAGATGAGTGTTTTTCATTTTCATTCATGTAAAAACTTGTATGTAATATTCTTTTATTGGGGCACTTCCAGGTTGCGGAAGTAGTCACCGTTTGTATATTATTTACTTTTCTGCACTAGGATAGACCCAAGGAGGGGAGCACAAGTAACCGGGTTCTGGGGTCCAGTGGGAGACCAACTCGAGGAGTCGAGTCCGGGTCTCCTAACCCTAGAATTGGTAGGGTTGCTTGCCGCTCTCATAGGGGTCTAGGGGTGTGGGATTGGCTATTCATCACGACCGTGGAATCCGTGTTTTATACTGGCTCGTATTGAAAACACGGACGTCCTAGTATATCCAATATTTCATATGTTTCTTCTGCTGTGATTTATCTGTGATCATGTGATGTTCTGTGACAGATATTATATATAGTATATATGATATATTATATAGACGTTGCTTATGTTTTACACCCGCGCTAGCCCTGCCTCGCTCTGGCGTTAGTTACCTAACCTAACGGTGCAGACGGGACATCGAGGCGAATGCGGATGGCATAAGCGTACGTTATATTTATCTGTGATGGTTAGGTGGACTTAAATGATGGGATATTCATTAATGAGATTAATGAAAGAAAATAAACCTAATTGATGTTGTGGAATCGAATTTCACAATAAAACAGGTAGCTACAGTTCTTGCTTTGCATCGCGGTGTCAATTATAGAACATCCTGCACCTTATTCGATGAGGAAAGGACCGAGATCCCTTCACCGGGAGTGACTCCTTTAGCAATAACTGGCAGATGCTACAACCCTCGGTTTGCTATTTGATCGCTTCTATAGTTTTTGCTTTGCACAGTGATATATATGATATATCCCGCACCTCATTCGACGAGGAAAGGGCCGACGATCCCTTCACCGGGAGTGACCCCTTTAGCAAAACTAGAAAAGCTTCAAAAACATTCCATTTAAAAACCATTTGATTCCGCAACGAGATCAAATTCAAAGTGTTAAAGGTTTTCACAAAAACCATTCGCAACCCTCCGTCATTTTAGGAAATAGAGTACTTAGTATTCGTGCTGTGTTTGTTGACCATAGTCAAGGCACAGTGTACGGTAGCTAAGTGATGTCTTCCTACACAGCATATGATGCGATTAGTTAGGACAGTCATGTGGCTTTGTTGACCTTAGCCAAGGGTCATGTGGGTGGGTCTAATTAATCACGAAATGACGGGTAGAACTTGACTAGTACCTATGATTTGTTGACCTTAGCCAAGGTTATAGGTGGTAGGGGTAAAAACCATTATCGGGAGTTTCAAGTGTTGAAATTTGCAATGAGATTGCATACCTTCTATGTGATAGTTGGATCCCGATACCCACTGCGAGTAATTGTTACTCCTGGGAGAGTTTTGCACTTTACAATTAGCCGATCAAGTAGGTGTCTAGAAAGGTGTCAACGGGGTTACGCCTCTGGGAAAACGAGGTTTACAGTAATTAGGTCCGTGCGAAAGCACGGGGAACCTCCCTCAAAGTACCGACACTGGCCTGGCTGAAAGATTGGCGAACTTGTAGAGTGTAATTAATCCCGGCTAGTCTTTCCTTTTAAGGTTTGAAGGAAGATTTGATAAAAACAGTGGGAGCCATCCTGATTAGATAAAATATATAACCAATCTGATCTTGCAAGAGCGCACGCAGAGTGTTTTCTTCTCTCTCTCTCCAGGTAGCGACCATATCACGCCTTAATCAAGATAATAATATGGATGAATTGACCGAACCCGCTTGTTATACTGAGCTGGGGAACGTTACAAAGCAGGAAATAGGGGAATACCAGATTTCCTATGCCGCCCAAACGAAGAGAGTGCATGTTGATGCATCATCTTCGGGTGTGTTCATTATACAGAACTGTTTCTCAGTATTCTTTACGTCCTGGGTATGTGATACCAGATCAGGACCCTAGATATGTAATCTGTTACATAGGGCTACAGAAAGGTAGAAAAACTGAGAACGGGTGATAAGTTTCATGAGACAGAAAACGGGGCAAGTGTTGCAGCCAAGTCTGTTGGTCACTGTCACCCTGTATTACGAATACATTGATTCTGAACAAATGCTATTAGATACCGAACCTGATATACAAAATTATATCAGTATCTTTATTAGTAAAGAAAAGATATAATTTTGTATTGATGGATAATGTTTTGAACATTTCCTATATCAAAAGTTGATCGGTTCAGGCACGTTATCTAAAAGCATTGATGTTCTAAATCAAACTACAGTTCTTAGTATATGGAACACACATAAGAGGAAGAGTTCAGAAATGAATGGATCCTTCTTAAGGTATTGTAGACTAGGTCAGATCAATGTGAGCCGACTAGCTGAAGTTACATGTAGATGCATATTTAAATCAGTTTGAATCTACATCTTGTGAAACTTGCCAGTCATGTCATAAAGATATAATGACACTAGCTCTGTTTATTGGAAACAGAGAAAGAGTTAGTGAACTCTTGGGACTGATACATGATGATGTATGTAAAGTCTCCTGTCTACACATGCCAGGACTGGTTCTTCATACTTCATTATATTCTCTGATAATCTCTCAAGATTCAGTCATATGTTCCTGTTGAAACATAAGTCCGAACCTTTTGAGATATTCACAGAATATAAGTTAGAAGTAGAGAACCAAAATACAGGTATAAGTATTATGTCCTATGATAAGATCAGGGAGGAGAATACTTGTGCATAGAATTCCTGGACTATTCTAAAGGAGAATGAGATTTTCTCTCAATGTTACTCCTCTGAATACACCACAGCACAACGGTGTATCAGGGCGGAGCAATTGCACAATATTAGATATGGTGTGCTCTATGATGAGTATTACTGAGTTACCTATTTCCTTTTGAGGTTATGCACTTGAGAAGCTGCATACCTATTGAATTAGGTTTGATTCAAATCAGTGCCTACCATTCCATGTGAGATATAGTATGGGAAGAGCCTATCTCTTAAGTAAGTTAAGATTTGGGATTGTCCGGCCTATGTCAAAAGCAAAATCCGGACAAGATCGAGGCAAGATCAGTTCTGTAGAACTGGAAATGTTCCAGCTGTACAAAACTGCTAATGATTTGATAGAACCAAAGGATTCAATAGTTTCCGACGAACCTCAGCCTCTCCGCCGATCTAGCAGGGTTCCTCATCCGCCTGAGAGATACCTCGGTTTCTCGATGACAGTGGGAGCGAGGATTGCATCATGAGATGATGACCCAACTAGTTTCGAGCAGGCCATCGAGAGTAGGGACTTTGTAAGAATGGCTGGATGTTTAGTGATCTGAGATGGAATCCATATACACCAACAAAGTATGGACTTTAGTTGCGATATCTGAAGGGTTAAATCCCCATCAGGAGCAAGTATACCTTGAGAAGATTACTTGGTGTAGATGGAAAAGTTGAGACTTTCAAAGCTAGACTTGTTAAAGGTTTTCGTCATCGACCAGGCGTGGATAATGATGAAAGTTTTTTCCAGTAGCTATGCTTAAGTCTATCCAGATCCTACTTACCACGGCTACATACCATGACTACGATATCTGGCGGTTGGGTGCCATGACTGCTTTTCTAAATACTGATTTAGAAGAGAACGTCTATAAGAACACAGCCAGAGGTCTTCGTAAACAGTGGGAGCAGCGGAAACGTGTGCAAGTTGCTTTACATAATGAAGCAGGCATCGCAGAGTTGGAACGTCTGTTTTGATGTGATAGTCAAAGTGTTTGACTTCATCAAAATGGTAGACGAACCTTGTATATACAAAAGGGGAGTAGAGAGTAAGGTGGTCATCTTCGTATTGTACATAGACAACATACTCTTGATAGGAAAAGAGTTTCCTATACTACGATCGGTCAGTCTCCTATTATCACTAGGATTCTCCAAATAGGATCAAAGTGATACCTTCTAAATCGTAAGTTTTCATCTATGAGATAGATGTAATTGGATGCTAGGATTCTCACTAGATGTAGTGAGATGGTATCAATCGATCATGGGGAGAATCACTGGAAGAGTTCCAGGGTGATAAAGACGACTGAATGTCAGTCACGGGCATTGTCTTTACCCTCAGTAAAGGGACGGTATGTTGGAAAAGTTCCAAGCTAGATACCGTGGCAAACTAGAAGATTAAGGCTGGTAACATCGCTATTGAAGATACTACCAAAGAGGAAGTTTGGGTGTATATTGGTTCATAAGATGAACTAGGTTCCTGCCATTGTATGACAATGGAAGTATGGCTTTGGCCCTAGAACCCTGGTCCCATCAATGACCCAGACAAATTCTGAGGCAGCATCACCTGATCATAGAGATAGTTGATCTCCAGGGTGATCGAGGTTAGGAGAGAAGACTCAGAGGACAACACGGCGGATCCACTCACGAAGGCCTTTTTCCCAAAGAGAGACAATTTAGGGGATGGTTGAGTATGTGATACTGCAACCACTGCTACAGATGGCCCTAGTGCAAGTGGGAGATTGTTAGTTATATGTATGCCCTAGAGGCCATTACTGTACATTGGATGTATATTGTAGTGGATGCTGGGACATATATAGGAAGGACTTTCTTGCTCGACATGATAGTACGCTATCTGGTTGCACTTTATCTTAACATGTATACTTTCTGTCTCTCTGATTACATGTTGATAAAGCCCTTAGGATATGTACTCGACTTCCAGGACTATGATGTAGATAATACTAGTGGGGCCTGGGTAGTCCATGAGTGCATCCTGGAAATGTTCCTAGTCGAGGGAATATCGAGACGGGGCATCGATATTCCAGAGTAGACTAGCGTATATCTTCTCGACCCATGAGATGGGCGATGGATGATCCCATATCCATTGGTGTTTGACATCGAAGATGGTATGCGGGTGCTCAGTGGAGACTGGGTACACTGAACGGACTCGCCGAGAACTCCCAGATGGTATTATACCTCACGTCAGATGGCAGTTCTCTGGTGACACTGGTACAGCTTAGTCTGTTGACCCGAGATCGTCATAGAGTCTTGTGTGTCTCCCACTGTGCTTTGATTTCCACCCTACCACGGCTCTACTGAGTTGTGCAAACAGGTGGTTTTTGGGTACAGTCCCGATTCACATGGAGGCAATGAGCGATAGGAGGGGATTCGTCTCTCCCGGTATTGGGGGTTGATGTTGTGCTATGCTCGACTGGCCATAACAGGAAATCCCTGGCCAGGGTTGCAGTGATATACTGGTAAGAGTTATCAGTAGTTTCACGAATGTTATGGACCTCAAGTCGGCATAACTTATCGAGCTATTGGGGTCTGACGTTTACCACCCCCAGGCGAGATATGCGACATATCAGACGAACAGACCGGACTATACGATAAGTGTTACTAGTTGGATTCGCAGGAGTGTGAGCGGGCTTGCTCGTCGATCTTCTGATCGCTCAATACCCGGATGGCCGTTACGTTTGGCAGACCGCTTGCGGCTTGTGGGTGTTTGATATGATCATCACCTGCTGCCGGCGTATTGACGAGTCTTTAGAGTCCTACACAGAGGTTTCCTGGCTCAAGCGAAACGAAATTGGAGCGCATATGAGATATGTGCGGGACCGAGAATAATGCGCGTATGTGATACCGTATTCTATTCTGGCGATGAATGTATCGATTGGTTGTATGCGATATAACCTAGTTATCGAATCGAAGATCGATTCGATAAGCCGATGCATAGGATACTAGTCGGTTATATGCGATATGACCGGATCGTTAAATCAAGTGTTGATTTAATGATTTAATGTATAATTATATATTTGATATATTACTTTGCATTAACTAGTATCGGTTCACTTTAAATGGATTTTCTCACTCGGATATGCGCATTGCATATGCGATATGATTTTGTGCACTTGCTTGTATCATGTTTGATAATACATGCCTTTTGGTTAAGTGTAAAGAATTAAACCTTGGTTAATGAAATGGTTAGGGTTTACTATTTCCTTATTCATTTATTCATTTGTTTATTCTTTTTGGAAATTGAAAAGCATTAAGAGAAAATGGTGGCTTAATTTGTTTTCTAGCTAAAGCTTCTTGAAGCTTTGACCAAAGTCACCCTTTTTGTCTCATGCTTAACCCTAACCATTCCCACTAACCCTAGTTTAGTCTCTACACTTCACCATGGTTGGTAGATGATAAGTATTATTATTATTTTCATTTTAAAAAGGACTTATCATATTCTTCATCTTCTTCTTCTTCTTCACTTCAAGAAAAAGCTTGAAAGCTTTAATGGCAAAGTGAGAATTAGAGTGAGAAATCCAATTCTAAAGTCTACCCACTTCCTATTTCTTCATCCTCTACCTCTTGCCAAGTAGTAGAGTGTGTTTCCTTCACAAGTTTTCATGGCTTGGTGAAGGTGGAGCTTGATCTTGCGATGCTTCGATGTAGATCATCTTCGTCATGGACATCGACGACCTAGCTCGCTTTTTCTCCGACGAAGCCGACTCTAGAGCCCGGATTCCTTTTGGACAGCGGAGACGACTTCGTTGCGGAGCTATGGAGGTGGAGCACCGGATCTACAAAGGTTGTATTTCCGATATCCCATTAGTTAAGTGTTAACTAGTTACTTTGTTCGCCTAAATATCTAGTAAACGATCCGTAGTCGGGTTTGTAGGCACCCGTAAAATTTGATTTGTGCATGTTTGATCACTTGTGAGACTTCACTAGAGTGCCTAGGAACCCTACACCTAGACTATAACTCAGTGACCAAGTTAACCGAACATTCTTAAAACACTGGCTTTTGGATTATCTAAGTTGCATACATCATTGCCACTCCTTCTTTTACCCTTTAAGTTTCTCCAGAACACCCCGTATTATTACGAATATCCACTTCCATTGGATAAATCCATCGTATGGTTATATACGGACTCGGAGGAACTTCTTCGAGGATGGATTCTGGTTCTGGAGAGATTGAATAGGACTATTCAGGTGTTTTTTCCTTTTACCTTCTCTCAGGTTGTGAGGGCTCTTAGGATTAGGAGAGGGTACACCTATTACGCTTATTGCATAGTCTTCTTCCAAACCATAGGCAGGTGCCAAAAGGTAGGGAATGAAGAAAACCAATTAGCCTAAATTGGGTGTACAAAAGGTAATAAGTAAAGACAAATAAAGGGATCAGAAAGAGGGTAAAGTAAATTGCGACTGTTAACATTCACGACCAAACCACGTATCTCATCGCCACTCCTAATTCACCTTTGAGTTTCTCCAGAACACCCCGTATTATTACGAATATCCAATTCCATTGGATAAATCTATCGTATGGTTATATACGAACTCGAAGGAACTTTTTCGAGGATGGATTCAGGTTCAGGAGAAATAGGAATAAGGTTTATTCAGTTGTCTTTTATCCTTAGGTTCTCTCAGATTGCGAGTGCTCCTAGGATTATGAGAGTACACCTATTATGCTTATTGGATAGTCTTCTTCCAACCATAGGCTTGTGCCGAACGGTAGAGAAGGAAGAAAACCATTAAGCCTAACGATGGTGTACAGAAGGTAACGACTAAAGACAAATAAAGGGAATTGGAGAGATGGCAGGGAAATATATGATTACAGTCATGAATCTGGATAATGGAATAGGCATTACTAGGAATACCCGGATACCTATTCGAAACATTTTAATGTTTCAGTTTCACTGTATATTGTTAATAGAAAACTGATTTCCCAATTAGCTCTTGCTCCAGGGTATGGATTTACCAGGTATGATTCTCACATCTGTATGGTTTTACAGATGATGAGTGGGAGTAAGTTATTGGGAATAGGTGATCATCCTCATTATATCGGAATTCGTTGTAATTGGTGATATTTGAGGAAATAGCCTGGGTACAGTTTTCAACCTACGACGCACAGAGTTTGAGTTATTCAACTCATAGGACTTATACAAAGTATTGTATATTGTCATGTGTCCATTAGGACAAAGGGTTTGGTCCTCGTACTATATTCTGTTTACTTGTGACTTCTCAAGTTTTTAGACAAGTGTTTCGTAGAAATACAAGGTCCAAGTTTGAGAAGTTATAGGTACAGGAATAAAGTAGAGAACCATGTGTTGCAAGTATCAGGATTCTTCAAGATGTTCGAAGATGTAGATACTTGTGTGTGGTATTCAGTTGAAAGTGATGGTTTTGAGAAACTTGTTTCTCTTTCAGGTTACTCATGTTGGGGTAAAAATTTACACCCCGGTTGACCAAGTCAAAATCAAAGTCAACCCCAAGTCAAGTGGGCCCAAGCCCAGATCCAGTGGGCCCATGCCCGGGTCGAGCCCGAGCATGAAGCGGCCGGCCTCCCCCCATGCCAAGATAAAAATTTTGTAATAAATAATTTTGTTGTATTTCTTTTATTTTATTTTATGGATAAATATAAGAAAAAATAGGCATAAAGCCAAATTTTTGTAAAGCCCATGGCTTATGTGCAAAAAGAAATGGCACATGAGCCATGGGATAGGCAAAATGCCATTTTGTGAAGCCCAAGGGGCTATGTGTAAAGTGTATGGCCTATAAAGGCAAAGATAATGAAATATCTCAACAACTTTTTCTCTCTCTAAAAAAAGTTTCCAGATCTGATATCTTTTCTTCTTCTTCAAGATTCCAAAAGCTTCTTCTTTCTCTTGAATTAAATCAAGAGTTTTAATCTTCTTTTTATAAAACAAATTAGTTTTTCACCACAAAACCCATATAGGGGAACTTGGATCTTCATCAGATCTCAAAAGGAAGAGAATTTGAGATCTCACATCTCTTGATCTTCAAGATCCAGCTTAACAGAGGAGGAAGAAGAAGAACATCTTTCATTAAACCCCTAAAGAAAAGAATACTTTCAGGAGTCCAACTCCTCTCTGATTTCTCTTTTGAGAAAATTTTTTTTCAAGGCTAAAAGCCTCTTATCCTCGCCGCCGCGCAGCGCAAGTGCGCAAAGCGCCCGCGTGCCGACACGTGGCGCGCGCGCTTGCGCACCTACGCGCTTGCGCAAGTGCGCAAAGGGCCAGCGTGCCGACACGTGGCGCGCGCGCTTGAGCACCTGCGCGCTTGCGCAAGTGCGCAAAGCGCCCGCGTGCCGACACGTGGCGCGCGCGCGCTTGCGCACCTGCGCGCAGCGCTTATGCGCAAAGCGCCCGCGTGCCGACACGTGGCGCGCGCGCGCTTGCGCACCTGCGTGCAGCGCTTATGCGCAAAGCGCCCGCGTGCCGACACGTGGCGCGCTTGCGCCTGAGCGCACAGCACCTAAGCGCACAGCGCTCAAGGCGCTGGCCCCACGCATCCCTTGGATGCCTTTTCCCCCTCTTTTTATGTACATACATATACATATACATATGTATACAAATTCACACATATACATACTCCGCAACATTCTCCCCCTCCAAAAAATTTTCGGGCCGGGGCGCTGCCCCGAACCCCGCAAGGGGGCTGCTAGCCCCCTTGACCCCCAGCCCGCTATCCGGGTAGCAGGACCCCCGTAAAAAATTCTGCGTGGCTCCCGATATATCCAAAACCCCCCTTTCAAAACAGAACACACGTACACTGCACATTGAGTTCGCATGACCAGTTTAACCCGTTAATCGGAGGTTCCCTCGCCCCAAAGGCGAGGGGTAATTAACGGCAGCTTAGTCCGCGGCTGCCGGAGATTCGGATCCCCACAATCATTAAACCCCCGCCTACCCTAGGCAGGGGGAATCTGTAGTACGCCTGAGAAGCGTGCGCGTATTCCCATCTCAATGGGGTGACGAAAAACACCCTACAGGTTCTGGCACGCCCGGTGGGACCAATCTCTCCTCCCATATTTTGGGTTAAGCGTTCACGCAAACTCAATCAATATACATACCTGTATTTATACTAAAAATAATGTTTTTTCATGCAGATTTTCAAGCAATCACCTTTCAACAATGTCTCCGAAGATGAACTCAGCTCCCGTCTCCTACACAATGAAAATAGACTCCAGGACGGTCCTCCCGGCCAGTCTCGGGCGACAATGGGAGGAGCAGCTGCTACCATTCGGCTCTATTCTGTTCATGCCAGTTGGCGCCATCCCAGCTCCTCAAGCCCCGGTGGCAGACAAACCGGTCTCGAAAGGCAGGAGACCAAATGTGGTGATCTCAAGGGCTTCCCAACCCAAACGCAAGTCGGTGTCTGAACGATTTTCCTTGGCCCCAGCTGGGGGCAAGGCCATCAACACCAATAAAGCTACAACGCGTCCTGAGCAAGCTCCAGCGGTGCCCTTGACCACTGCTCGATCGGGTGTTTTCTTTAGGCTCCCCTCAGATCAACTCACAATGGCTTCCCGGGTAGCAGATGCCGGCCAAGCCTTCAAAATTGAGAAGCTGAGGGAGAAAAGGCTCAGATATAGAGCCAACAAAAGGGCTAGGGCTACTGCCAGGCTAAACCTCATGAGGTTCGAAGAACAGGATTACCCCGCCAAAGATGAGGGGATGGCTGAATGTGTTATCCACACTGTCTACGTGGTGGGCACGCGCAGCAAGAGCAAGGACGGGGCTACCACATCTCAAATCCAATCTGGCTTTAATGTGGTTGCCACTTCCCAAGAACAGCCGCCTCCGCTGGATGATGAAAACCCTCTCGATGAGGCTGATAGGCAGAGAGAGCCTTCAATTCATGAAGAGTCAGGCTCGGAAAGCGAAGATCAGCCAACTTTCCGTCCTAAGACCACAGAGCAGCAACTTCTCCAAGAGCTCCGAAAACAGCTCAGAAGCAAAGATAAGGAGATGGCCAAGCTCTACTCAAAGATCGACGACTTGACAAATGTCGTCTTACGGCTTACGGCCCAACTTGCCTCTCAGCCGCCCAATCAAGCACAGGGCTCAGCTCATGAACCGGGAAACGGTGTCCCAAACCAACCGACGCCTATTCCCTCAAATCCAAAAGTGGGCGGACCTCATGAAAGTCAATCGCATCCTATCTCAGGAAATGTCTTGGCTACCGATGACAGTAGCCCGCTAACTCAAGATCAAATCATGGATTTGGTTGCCAGCAAAGTCAAAACATTGGTGGCCGAAGCCGAAGCGCAAAAAGATATCAGCAGTAGTGGGAGACCATATCCTGCTCAGTATGATCTGGTGGAATTTCCTAGCGGCTATGTCATCCCTAAATTCGGAAGATTCGATGGGACGGGAAATGCGAATCAACACATCGCCCACTTCAAAGCCTCTTGCGGGAATACTGGGGGCAATGATGCGCTTCTCCTCCGCCAGTTCGTTAATAGCCTGACCGATGTTGCTTTCGACTGGTACGCGAGCATACCAGATGGCTCCGTTACTACTTTCGTCCACATGGAATCTTTGTTTCGACAAAGGTTCATGAGCGTCAGCGATAAGATCACCATTGCCGAGCTCGTAAGGACCAAGCCCAAGAACAACGAAAGCAACACGGATTTTATAACCCGATGGCGCAATCTCTCCGTCAAATGTGAACCACCGATAGAGCAGGACCAATCTGTCAGTCTCCTCGTCGGAAATCTCAACAATTGGATGGCCCCATTTCTATGCACTGCGGGTCTCAAAACATTCCAAGAGCTGACCAGGAAAGTTCAGATGCTGGAGCGCTCAAAGCAGGAGTCCTCCTCGGATTCCCAAAATAACAATAGGTCATGGAGAAACCGAAAGGACGATAATCGCAAAGGCGGAGATCCCGACGATTCTGAATCTTTCAATGCTTCGGCTAACCGAAATAAGCAAGTGTTGAGCGGGCCTAATGCCAACCAGCTTCGGAAGCCAATGTTCGGAGAGGGGGGAGAATCTCCACTGAAAGAGAAGCTGGATAAGATCTATTCCTTCAGAAGGGACAAAATCCGTAAAATATTCAAAGACGCCCTGAAGAACGGTCTACAACTGCCAGAGTCAAAATGACCGCAGGAAGCGAATAGGACCGACGACCCCAAATACTGCCCCTATCATAGAGTGATAGGCCATGCTATTGAGGACTGCTTCATCTTCAAAGATTGGGTCGAAAAGCAATACAAGGCAGGAGAGATAGAACTGTCCAAAGGCGTGCTAACAAACAGTCAAGCTGCAACCGCCAATTTCATACAAACGGAGACCGAAGTTCTTCGTGAAACCGATTCTCTCAGGCATCTGCCTTTCTCTGAAAACAATCGACCACCACGTCATTAAACTGAGAACAATCGACCTCTAAGTCGTTAAACTGGGAATGTAAAAAAAAATGTAAATAAAAAAAAATGTGTAAATAAAAGAAAAATAAAGAAAAGCCGAAATGATGGGGCAACTCGCAATAAAAATCAGCGAGTAAAAATGAAAATGAAAATAAAGCCGAAATGATGGGGCAACCGCGAATAAAATGATAGAGCGATCGCGACCTTCGCGATAAGAAAAGCTGAAATGATAGAGCAATCGCGGTAAAATAAAAAAAAAAACAACAACATAAAAAAAACAAAAAAAAAACAAAAACAAGGGCGAATGATGAGTTGCTCCTGGCATTATTCCAGTACAGCAATGCAGACGCCAAACAAAATCCAATTTCCCAAAATTCTTTCAGCCCTACGGCCAGTCCCCAAATTGACTACCGCATACAATCCACGGGCTCAAATAATTCTCAGCATACCCATGCCCCACCGCAACCACCAGTTACGCGGCTGGTCTCCGCCTTTGGAATTATGCTTCATTGGAAAGACCCACTCATGTGTCCTCACGATGCATGAGGAGAACAAACCTTCGTGAGATCCTTACGACTCACCAAGGAAAAACACACTTAGGAGTCCTCACGACTCTTAAGGAGAAAATACACCTGCGGGATCCTTATGACTCGTAGGGAGAAAATGCTTTTATGGGACCCTCACGGCCCATAAAATTGAAAAGTCTTAGGTGATAGGGATCCAAACCTGTCTCCTAAGCCATCGCTCCTCAATCCCTAAGTGGCGAATGATGAGTCGCTCCTGGTACCATATTCCAGTGCAGCGATGCAGACGCCAACCAAATTCCAAATCCCAATTCCCAACGGCGAATGATGAGTCGCTCCTGGAACCACATTCCAGTCCAGCGATGCAGACGCCAACAAAGCCCTGAAATTTTTCCGGCCCTACGGTCTGGATCATACATCCTGCAAAACCGTATACAATCCACGGGCGTAAAACGATCCCAATCTCTCCCAAGTCCTCCCGGGGCAAATGATGAGTTGCTCCTGGCATTATTCCAGTGCAGCAATGCAGATGCCAAACGAAAAAAAAAACCAAATCCAAATCCTCTCGGGGCACATGATGAGTTGCTCCTGGCATTATTCCAGTGCAGCAATGCAGATGCCAAACAAACCAAATCCAAATCCTCTCGGGGCACATGATGAGTTGCTCCTGGCATTATTCCAGTGCAGCAATGCAGATGCCAAACAAACCAAATCCAAATCCTCTCGGGGCACATGATGAGTTGCTCCTGGCATTATTCCAGTGCAGCAATGCAGATGCCAAATAAAAACCCCAATTCCCAAATCCTCTCATAACAAATGATGATTCGCTCCTGGTACCATATTCCAGTGTAGCGATGCTGATGTCAACCCAAATCAAATCAAACCAACAACCTCTACGGCGGAATCATGCTCTGTCCCAGAATTTACCCCGTGTCGAAATCATGCTTCACCTCAGGATATCTGCCTTCCCTGTCGGAATTATGCTTCGGCTCGGAATCAACCAACGACCTCCTCGTTGGAATTATGCTCCACCTCGGAATCAAATCAACCAAACAGCTCTGCGTCGGAATTATGCTTCGTCTCAGAATACACCCCGTGTCGAAATCATGCTTCGCCTCGGTGTACCTGCCTTCCCTGTCGAAATTATGCTTCGTCTCGGAATCAAGTCAGCCAACAAGCTCTGCGCCGGAATCATGCTCCGTCTCAGAATATACCCCGTGTCGAAATCATGCTTCGCCTCGGAATATTTTCCTCCCTTGTCGGAATTATACTTCGCCTAGGAATCTACCTCTGCATCGAAATCATGCTTCGGTCAGAATGTCCGCCGATCATCGGAATGATGTTCCGATCTCTGGAATTATGCTCCGCTCTTCGGAAAGATTCTCCGAACTCTGGAATCATGCTCCACCCATCGGAATGATGCTCCGATCCCCTGAAATTATGCTCCGCTCTTCGGAAAGATGCTCCGAACTCTGGAATCATGCTCCACCCATCGGAATGATGCTCCGATCCCCTGGAATTATGCTCCGCGGATCGGAATGATGCTCCGATCCCCTGGAATTATGCTCCGCTCTTCGGAAAGATGCTCCGAACCCTGAAATCATGCTCCACCCATCGGAATGATGCTCCGATCCCCTGAAATCATGCTCCACCCATCGGAATGATGCTCCGATCCCCTGAAATTATGCTCCGCTCTTCGGAAAGATGCTCCGAACTCTGGAATCATGCTCCACCCATCGGAATGATGCTCCGATCCCCTGAAATCATGCTCCACCCATCGGAATGATGCTCCGATCCCCTGAAATTATGCTCCGCTCTTCGGAAAGATGCTCCGAACTCTGGAATCATGCTCCACCCATCGGAATGATGCTCCGATCCCCTGAAATCATGCTCCACCCAACGGAATGATGCTCCGATCCTCTGAAATTATGCTCCGCTCTTCGGAACGATGCTCTGATCTCTGGAATTATGCTCTGCGAATCGGAATGATGCTCCGATCCCCTAAAATTATGCTCCGCTCTTCGGAACGATGCTCTGATCTCTGGAATTATGCTCCGCGAATCGGAATGATGCTCCGATCCCCTTGAAATTATGCTCCGCTCTTCGGAACGATGCTCTGATCTATGGAATTATGCTCCGCGAATCAGAATGATGCTCCGATCCCCGGGAATCATGCTCCCTGGGATGATGTTCCGCCCCTGGAATGATGTTCTAACTCGAAGTCCAACTTCAAGATCCATCAATTTCATGCACACAACTCAAATGTGCGGTGTGCATTTATTGATGGGGGCAATTTGTTAGGGTAAAAATTTACACCCCGGTTGACCAAGTCAAAATCAAAGTCAATCCCAAGCCAAGTGGGCCCAAGCCCAGATCCAGTGGGCCCATGCCCGGGTCGAGCCCGAACATGAAGCGGCCGGCCTCCCCCCATGCCAAGATAAAAATTTTGTAATAAATAATTTTGTTGTATTTCTTTTATTTTATTTTATGGATAAATGTAAGAAAAAATAGGTATAAAGCCAAATTTTTGTAAAGCCCATGGATTATGTGCAAAAAGAAATGGCACATGAGCCATGGTATAGGCAAAATGCCATTTTGTGAAGCCCAAGGGGCTATGTGTAAAGTGTATGGCCTATAAAGGCAAAGATAATGAAATATCTCAACAATTTTTTCTCTCTCTAAAAAAAGTTTCCAGATCTGATATCTTTTCTTCTTCTTCAAGGTTCCAAAACCTTCTTCTTTCTCTTGAATTAAATCAAGAGTTTTAATCATCTTTTTATAAAACAAATTAGTTTTTCACCACAAAACCCATAAAGGGGAACTTGGATCTGTCATCAGATCTCAAAAGGAAGAGATTTTGAGATCTCACATCTCTTGATCTTCAAGATCCAGCTTAACAGAGGAGGAAGAAGAAGAACATCTTTCATTAAACCCCCAAAGAAAAGAATACTTTCAGGAGTCCAACTCCTCTCTGATTTCTCTTTTGAGAAATTTTTTTTTCGAGGCTAAAAGCCTCTTATCCTCGCCGGCGCGCAGCGCAAGTGCGCAAAGCGCCCGCGTGCCGACACGTGGCGCGCGCGCTTGCGCACCTGCGCGCTTGCGCAAGGGCGCAAAGCGCCCGCGTGCCGACACGTGGCGCCCGCGCGCGTGCGCACCTGCGCGCAGCGCTTATGCGCAAAGCGCCCGCGTGCCGACACGTGGCGCGCTTGCGCCTGAGCGCACAGCACCTAAGCGCACAGCGCTCAAGGCGCTGGCCCCACGCATCCCTTGGATGCCTTTTCCCCCTCTTTTTATGTACCTACATATACATATACATATGTATACAAATTCACAGATATACATACTCCGCAACATTCTCCCCCTCCAAAAAATTTTCGGGCCGGGGCGCTGCCCTGAACCCCGCAAGGGGGCTGCTAGCCCCCTTGACCCCCAGCCCGCTATCCGGGTAGCGGGACCCCCGTAAAAAACTCTGCGTGGCTCCCGATATATCCAAAACCCCCCTTTCAAAACAGAACACACGTACACTGCACATTGAGTTCGCATGACCAGTTTAACCCGTTAATCGGAGGTTCCCTCGCCCCAAAGGCGAAGGGTAATTAACGGCAGCTTAGTCCGCGGCTGCCGGAGATTCGGATCCCCACAATCATTAAACCTCGGCCTACCCTAGGCAGGGGGAATCTGTAGTACGCCTGAGAAGCGTGCGCGTATTCCCATCTCAATGGGGTGACGAAAAACACCCTACAACTCATAATTGGATGCACTCCTAAGTTGAGTAATGATGATCGGCCTCTTTCCATTTAGTTAACATGCACTGGAGACAGCTGCATGATTTGAATCTGGTTCCAATTAAATCAGTGGCTTTATTTCTATATTGTATATAGAATGGTTTGTATCTTAACGATGTTAAGGTACGGGGAGTTGTCCGGCTTATGCTCAAAACCAGACTCCGGATAACTCGAGGCACGTTTCTGTAATGGAAGTTTGTGGGTTAACCCGGGCTTTGACAAGGGTTGACTTTCTACCATCTGGAAGATCAATAGTGATATCGTTCTTGACTCGCCACAGTTTTAGTAAAATGAATTTTTTCAGAAAACAGCAGTGGGAGTATGGTAGAACTGGAAGAGATTCCAGAACCACAAACAATTACGGAAAATTTAGTAGGACCTAAAGATTCAATCAGGATTGACATTCCGTTAGCCACTCCGCAGATATGGTAGATAACCTCAGGCGCCTGAGAGGTACTTCGGTATTCTCTAAGACGGTGACAGGGAGGTTCTTGTTTAGCCAGACTTGCCATTACTGTTGTTCCAGACTATGAGACCCGGCAGGAGGATGAGTATAGCGTCGTTCTAAACTAGATTTAGAAGTGCACGTGTATATGACTCTGCCAGAGGGTTGTCGTAGTCAGTGGGAGCAGCGGAAGCATAGTGGACAAGTAGCTTATGTCTATTTATAGACTAAAGCAGATATAGCAGAGATAGATCATCTATTTCTGGTGTGACAGTCATAGGTTTTGACTTCATCAGAATAGGGGATGGATCTGTTAAGGAGGTAGTAGGGTATGATGTCCTAGTATTTGGATTACATACACAGAATAGGAAGTGAAATTCCTATACTACGATCGGTTATACTGTGGTTGTCACACAGTGTTTTCTCTACATAAGTTGATATTAATCCAATCCTGGAGAAACGTTCGGAAGCAGTTTTAGAACATAAATGGTGGTTCTAGGGATTTGATAACGGCGGCCTCCTTTGGGAGACGGTTATCATTCCAGGCTTCCAAGGTGACCTGGATGACAGAGTGACTGTCAGAGTTATAGTTTTCCCTCTGATGAGGGGCGGTAGTTTGGACAGGTGGTCCAAGCGGATACTGAGGGAGGCATGGCGCAGGATACTGATTAAGTTCAGTGGACGATACAGTCTAAGAAGTTTGCTAGATTTGGAGTTCACTTGTGAGCTAGGTCCCATTAGATATCCAGACATATTCTAAGACAAGTATTACTCAATTCGGGAGATGGCTTTCTCAGCGAACTTGAGACAAAGAGAGACATAGAAAGAAATATCAGGGCGGATCCACTCACTGAGACTATTTCTCGAACACAATAGTTTTACAAACGAGCTTTGTGAAACTGATTACTAGAGGAGTTGGATGTTCGGTATCACATGAGCTGTGAGTACGCGACATCGCAATAATTAGCCTTAAGTGCAAGTGGGAGATTGTTGGATATAATGCCCTCAAAGTCAATTATTGGATCGCAGGTACATGATTGCAATGATTGAGTGAGGACCTATACTGATAGGACAGTCTTGCTCGAGATGATAGTATGCTATCTGGTTTGTCTTTATCATCGTGTACATACTTTAGTTCACTATTGCATGTTGATAGAGCCCATAGGATTCTTGCTTGACTGCCAGCAGTATGATGGCGATCATATACGTGGGAGCTGGGGTCTATAAGCACATCCTTAAAGTGTCCCTAGTCGTGGGAGTTTCAAGACAGGGTATCGATACTCCAGAGTAGACTAGTGTATACAGTCGAGACCCCGAAGAGGGGCGGTGGCCGGTCTCACAAGCTATTGGTGTCAGTTGATTCACCTAAGATGTATACAGGTGCTCATTGGGTTATGAGTACACCGGACAGGACTCTCCGGGAACATACTAGTTGGTATTATACATATCGTCAGATAGCAGTTCTCAGGTGACATGTGTACAGGTTAGTCTGTCGACCTGAGATTGTCATTTATCTCGTGTGAGTTCCCACTGTGCTTTGATTACTACCCTACCACGGCTCAAAAGAGTCGTGCAAACAGGTTTTAGTTGGGTACAGTCCCGAGCCACATAGAGGCAGTGAGCGGATCGTCAGGGATTCGTCTCTCCCGGTATTGGGGGTGAAATCGTGTTGTGTTTAGGAGAGCCATTACACGAAATTCCTGGCCAGGATAATCGATATTTACTGGTAGGTATTCCAGTAGTATCTCAGGGTGTTCTGGTCTACTCTCCGACACGACTTATACCGTTATTGGGGGTCTAACGTTTACCAGACCCCTAGGCCCTATATGCGATACTCATAGACGAACAGACCGGACTGTACAGATATTGTCACTGTCAGGCTCAGTAGGTTTTCAGGATGAGTTCGCTCATCAGCTTCCATTTCTATCAATACATCGGCAACCGTTACGTACAGCTAGTACCTCTGACGTGCTAGTGGTTATACCCAGTGCCAGTATATTGATGAGTCATTAGAGTCCCCCACAGAATATTTCCCAAGTTCGGGTAAAACGTTGTAGAGGCCTTATGTTCTTATGGCAGGGTTCAATCATATTCGTGCACTTGTGCACGGATCAGGATCGGACGGATAATACTAGCGGGCTTTGGTTTAAGCCGGACCCTAGTATTATATTGTGTAGGAATATTTTTTGTCTCATTGCATTTCTATTCGGTCGGAATTCAAATACGGGTATGTATTTACAGTTGAGGTGTAATCTTGTATTTTGTTACGGGATTATTTTTTAAGTTGCCAAATTTCTTTTCTCGGATTAAACTTTTGGTTTAAAGTTTAATTTAGTTGAATTTGTGAGCAATGTTTTTTAAAACTTCATTCCTTGTGCTTGCTGAAATTTCGTGGCCTGCACAGTGAACAATTGATGGGTAAATTTTGTGTATGCATTAATTTATTAGTGCACACATTTTGTTTCCTTGCTTGTGAGCTTTATTTTTGGCTGCCAAAATTTTTGGAAAGTCATTGTGGGGGATGGGCAGCATGGGAATTGGCTTGGAGTGGGTGATTTTTTTTTTTTGATTGGCATGGGTTTCGTTAAATGAGGCATGGTCTTTATTTAAATGTGTTTTGGTTGTGAGATATGACAGGGTTATGGTCACCACTTGATTGGTTGTGCTCAAACCCTCCCTTATTTCCAGTGAGCTCATTTTAAATGGGGCCGGCCACACATTTTGGTGGGGTGTGCTTGTTTTTCCTTTGCACAAAAATTCTTTAGCTCAATTTTTCCATGCAAAATCTTTTGCTCACAAAATTCTTAGCTACTTCATCCTCCACCCAAATGGTTGGGCATCTTGAGACTATATATTCCACACTCTTTCTACTTCCATCTTGGACATATCGGCCAGCAAACTTCATATCCGAGTTGCCTCGGTTCGAGGCGGGAGCCCGTATAAAGATTCGATGATGTGGTACCACTTCGACGGGCGTGATCGAGGAGCGGACTTCGTCGGCGCAGCAGCGAGGAGTTTGGTGCGGAGATTAAAGACCGAAGGACACGGATCGATCGGTATAATTTCCTAACTCCTTTTCCAGATTGCTAGTTTACGGTTAATGGAACGATCCGGGATTTTGGCTGCGGAGGTGCCGGTTTTTGTAAAATGTTTTTGTTCCGCATTTGGCGTCGGTTTGACGGCCGGGGCGCCGCCGTACCCCAACAAGTAGAATCTGGGGCCTTTTTCCTTAGTTGCTGTTTTGATTCGTGTTTTCGTTTCTCGTATTTTGGATTTTGGATTTGCTTATTTGTGTTTTACCCCGATCACTTGACGTTTGTACGACGAGATCGAGGGTCGTTTGATGGTTTTGAAAGCGTAGTCCATAGGTTCTAACCTATAAGCTTTTAAGCGTATCGTTTTGGTTTTCGTATGTCGTTTTAGTCTTGATTTGGTCTTAATGCGATGCGATACATGTGACATGTAGGTACCCCCACGATGATTTGAGACGATGAAGAAGATGAAGTCGATATCGACACCGACACGCAGGATTCAAGGTGAGTAGATTATATCTACGGGGGAAGTCGGGTGGATGGCGTATAGCACCCCCGCAGTTCGATATTTAGTATAGTATATATATATATATACTATATATGATAGCTTATTGTGTGTCGTGGATAGTTGAGATGAGATTAGGTGTAATATGGTTGGATTAGGGAGTAGAGGTAAACTAGTATAGTTCCTAGTTGCGAACCCTAAAATAGATTTACACCCACACGCACACACATGCTTATGTGTTATACATATACCTAGATGATGGGGATAGTGTATGATATTTGGAGATGAGTCGATGATATTGGTCATAGTGCCATGAGATCGGTGATATGATGTGATTCGTATTTGGGATACGACATGTGATTGTAGCGGGCCTTTGGACGTGTGTTTCACACACGCATTTATATTTATATAGATGGTATCGATTTGTACTAGACTTAGATCAGTACCCTAGATCATGAGATATAATGATAAGGATACCAGATGATTGATGAGATGAATGTGATATTGACCCGTACCCAGGTTTTGGGATGCTGTACGAGCTTTATGTTGATGATAGATCCACACTCATGACTCGAGAATGTCATATGATATTGTATCGTACGTGGTAACTTTGAGGCGGGATCTCCGACTATTATATTTATTTATATGTATATATTTATATCGACTCAGATTTAGGTGGTTTCTATACCCCTCCTGATTGACTTGTTAGTTAGAGCTGTAGTTTTGCTAGTAGATGTTAGGCTAGACCGATGTCATACCTATTTCGAAAACTAATGAGTCGGGAGTATTTTAAAGATATGCAAAGGGATTCCGGATATTTTCAAAAGACACACCTTTTCTTAAAAACACCGTAGCCCTTATTTTACTAAAAACCCTGATTCATCTTATTTCAAATGGCAAAACTGTATGACATAGTTACATTGATGTAGATTCTACACTGTTGTGTTTATTATTCATTTGCCGCATATCCTTACTGTTTGCATCGCATTGCATGTTAAATATGTTTATTGTTGTATCAAATCCATGCTGTTAGGACACCAACACCATTATCGATGATACATATGTTTCACGTACACCTGCTTGCCGGCTCACACACTTCATCATCGATAATTGCCATGTCACTACACTGTAGTACTGTTGCATTCAGGATATGACCCTTGCATGGCATACTCGTGTACTCACATTTTGTATACTCATACTTGTGCACATACCTATTGTACATTCATATTCGTGTACTTACATTTTGTACACTCATACTTATGCACATACCTATTGTACATTCATACTCGTGTACTTACATACTGTACACTCATACTTGTGCACATACCTATTGTACATTCATACTCGTGTACTTACATATTGTACACCCATACTTGTATACATACTCATTTGCACATACATAGATGATTTCTCGCTTGATATGGAGATTTGGGAACCGCAAGATACTCTTTAAAACTGATTCATTTTAAAAGAGCGGTCTCCCCCAATATGTGCATATTACTATTCCATGTTGCATGATATACTGATATGCTTACATTCTTTTATATATCGCATACATCATGCTTTCTGATTATACGCATTGAGATATATTGTTTCCATGATATTTCTGGATTTGGGAACCGTGCGAATTTTAAAAAGAGAGTATGTATTGTTTTAAAAACCCAGTTACTCTTGATATGATATTTCAGTGCATCCACCATGTGTTTTCTCGGTTCTAAGAGTGGCATGTGAAACCCGATTCGAGGAGCGATAGGCACTGTCTGCGGGTACATGGTGGACCCGGTGAGGTACCCCGGGGCAAAAAAACTCGTATATGCTAGACGGGGAGCCCGGCAGGGGGAGTACTACCTACCGGTGATTGTTTTGAGCTCGGCGGATATCTGGGGGATACCGACCGGAGTTGAGAGATGATACGGGCCGGTCCAGACCGATGGAGCCCTATATATATGAGGATTTACGTGCTGATGCAAGGCACAGGTTTCATGATGTTTTCGAGGGTCGATGCTAGACACTCAGGTTCCATGATTTTGATATGTCGCGAGCGACACATGTTGATTTATATCCTCATATTTCCATGCATATGCTTTATGATATTTACATGTCACGACCCGAAAGAACGGAACGTGACTGACACTTAAATTACGCAACGCCAAGAGGCGTGACGTAATCTAAGTAAGCCAAAGCCCAGAAACCTAAACCAAATAATAAAATAGAGTGAAAGAAAATTTATTTAAAGAAAGTGATTTAAACCAAATAAGTCGCATTAAATAATTTAAAAGCATCAAAATTTCCCGAAAATTTCGGCAGAGTCTCCTTTGTAAATACTGGCTCCGAAACGGGTACAAAGCAAGAAAATACAAAAAAAAAAAAGAATAAAGGCGTCCCCAAACGGTAGCTAGCTCTACGCCAACAGGCGGAAACAACCACACCAAGCACGGTAATATACAACGCCAAAAGGCGAGGCTCAAAACTTAAAAGAAAACAAATCCACCAGATACCATAATAATTCAAGCGCGGCTCTAAAGTCGAAATAAATAACTGGTCCAGTAAACTTATCAAGTAATGCAAGTTTGGTTGATGGAGCTTACTAGATACAAATAAAATAATAAAAGTACAACGGCGGTTCAGATACAAGTGAACCAACCTACCGTGCAAATCATCCTGAATGAAAAGATGTGCCAGCAAGCTGCCAGGGAAACCTGTACATCGAACCTGTAAAAAAATTTGGCACAACGGGGGTGAGTTGCCAACTCGTGAGTAGAAGATATCTGTGAAAAGAAATCGAATGCACGACGTTATCCTAGGTCATAATAATATACTAATCATCTAGTAATGGCAGGGTAATAAACAACGTGCAGTGCAAAAGCTCCGTGCTCGTGTCAGTGCCTCAAATAGTAAAATGTCATGTGAATGAGTATGCATGCACCATGAATGCAAAACAATCAATCCTGAAATCTAGATATATCTGTATAAGAAATCTTTAACTTTTATCATGGTAATTTGTATAGAAATCTGAATATCATTGATGAAATCCATGGAAATCAGTGTCAAGCATCGACACAAAACATGTAAATCTCAAGTCTCAATATCTCGGGCTCCGTCAGTCCAGATCGGCCCATATCATCAAATCTCATGACAACGGTCGGTATCCTCCGGATATCCGCCGTGCCAGACATCACCGATAGGTAGTCTTCCCCTGCCAGGCTCATCGTCTACAACTCGATCTTCTTGCCCCGGGGTACCATACCGGGCCCACCATGTACCCGAGACGGTTCATCCACTCCTCGAATCGGGTCTCGAAATCCAACAGAAAACATGAAATCTCATGGTGGACGACACATACATCACGAGAAAACCGCAACTTATATTTTAAAAAGATAGGAGGAGAGAGAGAAGTTTTTTTTATACATTCTTGCCGTTTTTCCCAAAATCCAGAAATTTCATAGAAATCCAAAATCCCAAATCATGAGTATGTATATAGTAAGTGTCGGCATATGCCCCACAATACTGCATGATAACATGAAAATGTGAATGCATGAAATGTCTAAGTAATAAATGCCATGTCTAGACTAACACCTGAGATTAATCACCATATTATATCGATCTAGCTTTTAGCTGATTCTATCAATAAAGATAATATATTCTAAAGGGTACGTGACATAGCAATTACCGATGATGATGTGTGTGAGCCGGCAATAAGTGTGCATGGAATATGCGCATCATCGGTAATGGTGCTGGTGTCCTAACAGGCAGAGTTTCATACTGATTAAGGAAACATATGTATGAACATGCAACATGATGATTACGATCTGAATGTAAAAACAGATGTGTATAAACACTCATTTGTAATATACATGTTTAACTACAACTATATGACTCGAGCCTAAACTAGTATCTATCTAACCCCCTAAGGAACTAAACCTAAGAAACTAGTCGATAAGAAATAAGAATCTACCTAAAGTCTGAGTCCATATTTCTAATAGTCGGCGATCCAGCCTCAATAGCGTCACGTACATAGTACAACTTCCTCGAATCAAGAGTGCGGATCAATCATCACATCTATGCCTCGTACGGTAAAATCCATCGTACGGCATCTTAATATCGGGGTACGGGTCAAGTATCACCTACGTACAACATCGTTCGTTTAATATCATCGTCAAATAATGTCATGATTAAGGAACTGTACTGTAATCGCATACATCCCAATATCACCAATCATATACCATGTCTGAGTAAATATACATTGCCAATTGGTCCTCAGAAATATCATGTCACATATATCATATCTTGATCAAGTCACATATATCAAGTCGTGATTAAGTCACATATATATATCATATCGTAATCAAGCTACACATATCTCATATTGTAATCAAGTCACGGGTTACAGTCCGGATTCTATTTTTAGAGTCTCATGTACCTCAATATCATCACCACCTATTATTGTTTATGTATACATATCCATTATCTCATTTTCTAATGATCCGCTAATATCATAACACGACTGTATAGCCAAGAATTCACGGCATCAAGCCCAGTTATATTGTTTCATCCCCATGTATCATATCACAACCTTATATCACATATACATGTTGTGTATATATATACCTACACATAGTTCTATACATATATACACATACACATATATACCAAGTCAAGTCTCTGTGTGTGCGTGTGTGTGTCTACCTGAAACCTACGAATCTCCTCCAAGATATTCATCCTCTGGTAAGGTCTTTCTAAATCAGTTTAGTCCAACCTAGGGTCATTACTAGGGTCCTACTCACCAAGATTCTAAGGTCACGTCTGACTTCCTAATGACAATAAGTAATATCGCTATTCTACGTTTGCGGGGGTGCTAAACGCCATCCACCAGACTTCCCCCGTAGATATACATCTACACACCTACAACGCCTCGCTCTAGTCGATTCCGGCAGATGTCTTGCCCTCCTTCGTCGTCCTGAAAATCCAAGCGCTTGTACCTGAACACAGCATAGTGCAAAGGACAGTAAGGAAACAATAGATCCATCGGCATTCCAAGAAATCATCTCCAGCTTTCCTTTGCAAGTTCTCAAGGTTCTTTGTGTGCGTGTATGCTGTGATTGTATCGACTGCCAGGTTTCTTTAACTATTATGATTGTAAGCTTTATAGATTGAATATAATTATCGTCATGTTCTCTATATTGACCAACCGAAATCGATGCCTCAGTCAAATCAAACAGATTTCCTTTGAAACTAGTTTCTAATGTTCCATTATGAATGGACCATGATGAGCTGCATATTTGGCTGGTGCACTCTTTCATATTTGAAATGCCATCATCAACTGCACATGGTAACGATTCAGCACTGGATGGAAATGACAGTCCACTACGATTGCACAAATGGGCCATAAGCAAATCAGGGTGTATAATATCTCTTACGGACGAGATATTCTTCCCACAAAAGGAATAGCAAAAGAAAATATTGTTGGAGGAACATCAGAAGTAAGCTTCTAATCTGAGAAAGATAGTGAGATAGCAAACACTAATAAAGCTGCTACATGGGCACTATCCAAGCTCAGATCACCTTCACAGAATGGTCCTATCTCTGGATGCATCACCAACTTAAAGATAAGGGCATCAACTGAAGATATACACATTTCAAGTTTACACTGCATCATTAGCCCAAACACTTTTCTTGCTGCATGTCTGATCACTGCACAATTATCAGCAAACGAACCAACCAACTTGTGCCTGTGTTTCTCCGGTACCATTAGACGATCATGTCTTGCCATATGAAACGATGTTTCCATAGTTTGCAATTGAACAGCTCGTGGAATTCGCCTTCTATCCCATGAACAAAAGCTCCAGCAGCAGATGATAATGGATATTTAGACTAATTGATAGAGCATCCTTCAAACTCATACCTCTTGCCATCTAACAAAGCTAAACAAATATCAGCTCGCTACCTTCTCCAAGATCAGTCACTGCAAACAATCGCGCATATTCACTTACCACAGCCAATCTCATGGCCTCATCCCCATTCCTTAGAAGCTCAACATCACAATCGCAACAACGCTTCACAAGGGGCACATCAATCCAAATCCCTATCTCTCTTCAACAACTCAGCAAGCCCAACAACCACGACTCTCATCACCAACGGACAAATATCGCTCGAGATCCCTGCAACACTCCCAAGCATAAGCTCAGGCCTCGAAACATCCACATTACACCCTAAACCATCAATAATCATCGATCTCATCGACACGGCCGCACTCGAAGCGAGCGAGGTCACCAACTCCTCGTCCTACACCGAAATCTAAGCACAACAATTGCGGCATATGCCAAGAAAACATGAAGTATACCTGCGGAAAGACGGTACCGCCGGCAGTAGCAGAGACACCCGCCCCATGTCGTTCAACTTGAGCACCTCGTTCCCGACGGTGAGGACTGAGATCCTCGATGCGGGGACGAAGGGCGCAACGTTGGTAACAACCCGCTGGAACACGACCGGGGGGAACACTGTGAGGGTTCAAGATGTCGCCGTTGGTGGCGCCGATGACGATTGGGAGCAAGTTGAGGAGAAGGAGAAGCCGTGAGCTGCGATGATTAGGAGCAAGCAATGAAATCATAGACGGAGGAGAATTCGGCGGCGGCGGCGAGGTTGCGCGAGTCGAGATTTCCGATCCCAGGTCTCTCTCGAAGATGAAATGGGGAAACCATTTTTTTTATTTTGTGAAGGAATTTTTCCAGAGTAGGAGAGGAAGAGAAAAGGGCAACTAAGGAATATATATGGGAACAAGGGAAACAGGGAAAAAAATGGTGATTAACTATCACCATACCATATAATTATATGCACACAATGGTTTAAGGAATATATATATATATATATATATATATATATATATATACATACACACATGCTACAACAATAACATTTGTGACAAACTCCTCAAGCACAAATATTTTTAGGCCAATCACTGAAGATATATATATATATATATGTATATATGTATATATATATATATGTATATATATATATGTATTTATTGTTTTACACAAACTCATTATTTTATTATTTTAAATTCTCAAAAATAATATTTTATTTTCTGGAAAGTTACAATCTTCCCCCGTTAAAGAAATTCGGTCCCCGAATTTAAATTTAAACCCCCCAAATACTAAAACATTTCAGCAAAACAATCAAGTCGTCGAGGCTCCGAGTATCTTGAATACATAAACATATCTTAGCGCAATACATGCGCATGAAATGGGAATAAACGAAAAAACAAAACTCCGTCAAGCATAATGCAATCATCGGAGTTATGGCGAAAATAAAATATCAAAACCCAATACGAAAACAACCATAATATACATCAAAACTATAACTTATATATAGTGCGCATCGTAGTAAAATCGTCCAAACATCTGGATAAAGAAGCATGCAAGAACCCCTTTTTGAAAATCGCCGTGCGATGCATGTATCACGGCATAAGTAGCGGACGTTTATTTTTAAAAAAATAGCTATATATATATATTTATATATATATATCTTTTATTTAACATACACGTCCCGCCTGGTTACCAAATCAAAGAGTAATGATTATAAAAACATACTGCTCAAACTGAAATCAATCCTAATCACATCATAAAAATATCATGTGCGTCCGGTGTGCACTGAAATCGAAACCAAATACAGATGCCACGAATACACACAAAAACAAAACTAAGTGCAACAGGTATGCACCAAAAATATCTGTCAAGTGCAACGAGCTGCACGACACTAATATCAGGTGCATCGAATCTGCACAAAACTCCGATTTAGTGCATCTGGTGTGCACAAATAGCATCAGGTGCACCGAATGTGCGCAAAATCTCAATCAGGTGCACATAGTGCACGAAAACATACACCGAACATCAAAATCAAAATCACAGTACGAAAATGCATGAAAACTAGGTCGAAGCATACGTCAAAATCATATGCAACCCATATGCACGAAATCAAATCAATATCTCAAAATGTACAAAATCAAATCGAGTGCACTGGGTATGTACAAAACAACATCAATACAACCGACATGTGAAACACACATAGAATATAATGAATATGCACATAAGAAATACCAATTGTAGAACAAAATCCTTAAAATACCAAAATCCAATAACAGACATATGAAATTCAAATCACCAAATCACAATCGTAAACACTATTGTCAATGTGTGCCTTTTTCCTCTGATGTCGACTGCTTCGAACTCGCCTCCTCGTAGGTGTGCTGACTGCGCTACCAACGGCAATACTCATATCTAAAGTCTCCCACGTAATCTATCCATGCACCTGATATCCAGACTACATTAAACTTTTCGATCGATTCATCAAAATCTCATAATTCCCCGAGAGCTCAACACTCAAGTACAGTTTAAAAATATCCTGTACATACCCCAGCATCTGCGGACCAGCCGTAGAAAGGCAAACCCAAGCCTCACTAATGGCACCGCGGAACTGCCGTAAACCCTAAGATTCAAGGGCGTTCTCATGGTCATTATGTCGAGTTAGGGTTTCATTCTTCTAGAGTGTCCATAGAAATACCTGCATGTTCTTCCGAATACCTTAAACTTGGAAAAATGGGTTTCTGACAATCGTTCGAATCCTTTAACTTCGTCTAGACGGCATGTGAATACCCTTCGTCCGCACGCTAAACAATGCTTCAATCTTCAAGAATAAACGATACCCTAATGGTTATCGCATTTGAGCCGCAGTACCCTCTGCCCGTGCGACCGTGGTGACAGAAACCACCATCCGATATCGACGAAGATAGATCAAAGGAACGAATGAAATACGGTGCAAAAAAATGTACATCCTAAGACTCCTTAAGCAGAGTAGCGTATCGTAAGTATGCCGCGGATCATACCCACGGTACGTCACTCTACCTAATTCACCTACTCCATCAACCAAGGGTCACCCTAGACTTATACAAGGTTAAACCTAGTGCTCTGATACCAACTTTGTCACGACCCGAAAGTACGGAACGTGACTGGCACTTAAATTACGCAATGTCTAGAGGCGTGACGTAATCTAAGTAAGCAAAAACCCAGAAACCTAAACCAAATTGTAACGTTTTGAAAATCGTTTCGGTGAAATTTCGGAAAAACGGTAAAATAAGGGGGTTTTCTGTAAAAAGTCAAAATATAAATATTTTTATTATAAAATTAAATATACATATTCTAGTTATGTAATTGCTAGTATTTGGTGTTTATTGAGCCCCTAATAAAATTTCTAAATTTCTGAAATTTTTTCCGAAATTAATTATTTTAATATTATTTTAAGCCGTCACTAATACATTTAATTAGGGAAAATTAAAAATTGGAATGGGTTGAAACAAATTTTGTGCATCATAACAAATCAAAAAAAATTTTAACATGTTGTTTTTGAAATGAAATGAAGTTGTTAATCGGTTTTAGAAAATATTGAAGAAAAATGCTTATTTTGTGAAAATAAAAGGGTTTTAGTGCATATTGAATTGGTGTTTGGTGTTCATTGCTTCACACACACACACCACCTCCCCCTCCCCCTCTTGCAGGCCGAATATGGGCTGCCCCAATCCCCATGTCCCCACTTTTTTTTATTCACAAGAAATGAAATGAAAAGAATAATATATATGTATAAGTATGGGCTTTTGACTTTTTCTTTTGACTTTGAAACCAACACCCTCACTCTCTCACCTCTCCCCCCCTCATTGGCCGAGCCCATTTCTGAATTCCAGCAGCCCCTCCCCTCTCTTTCACTCAACTCATCTCTTCTCCAAAAATCCATCCTTTTTACCTTAAAAAATTCATCAAATTCCATCCAAAATCAAAACAAAATCAAAATCCAACTCCTACCCATTTCTCATTTGCCTATCTAGCATGGATCTAGAGAACAGGATTTCAATTTGGGAGGCTATAGGTGCTTGTGGATCTTCAAATGTTTTTGGGTATAATTTCTAAAGCTTTTACTTAATTTGTTGGTTAATTTCTTAAAGCTAATTTATTTAAGTGTTAATTAGGCTTTAGTTGCAAGTTTGGAAATTCTAGAATTGGGTATGGATCAAGTTAGAGTTTTATATCATTTGATCATGGTTTAAGTGTATAATTTAACACATTACGGCATGTAAAATCTTACCTAGTAACTAGTTTGCTAATTGTTATTTTAAAATTTGTCTAATTAAGCTATTTTGCTAACTAGGGTTTTTGGAAAATTATTAAATGCTTTAGATTAAATATAATTAAAGTTTCATGTCATTATTAATATTATAATAAGTGGTTTAATACCTTTGGACCATGCAAAACCAAGCTTATTTGTAAAATCGTGAATTTTACTTTAAAAAGAGTTAAAAACGGTATTTTTGCAAACAAGTTTTTTTGAACGTATGTGGTTTGGTGAAATTAAATCGTGGAAATGATTTGTATGGCTTATTTAAGTTATTTAATAAGTATTATGGCCGCTAGATTTGTTTAAACGTCGAGTTTTGTACTAAAACGGGTAATTTTTGCTTGCCGGATTTTCGGAAAAATGGCTTTTAAGGTGAATTTGGGGTTTTTGTGAATTTTAACCTATTTTATATTATAATTAGTGTTCGTGAATGCGAAAATGAGAGTGTTTGGGTTTTTCTCGATGGTTTGACGTTTGTACATCGACATCGAGGGTTGGTTGGCTATTCTTGCATGCGTAGGCGATAGGTTTTGACCTATGCGTGATACGCGTGCCGATTTGATTTTCGTATGCCGTTTCGATTTCGAATTTGGTTTTAATGCGATACGGTGCGTTATGATATGTAGGTACCCCATGTGGGCTTTGGGACGACAAGCAAGCGCGTGGCAACATCGGCACCGGCGAGCAAGGACCAGGTGAGTAGATTTATATTTACGGGGAGAAGTCGGGTGGATGGCATATAGCACCCCCGCAGTTCGTGGTGATGTATACGAATACGTATACACACATATATTTTGATTATATATTTTATGTTGATATGAGACTTGATGATAAAGGTAGATTCTAGGTGTTCATGGATTAGTTTAGTATTAGTTGCGAAACCCTAGAGTAGTTGTTACACCCACACACGCACACACACACATGCATACATCTATGTTATTACCTGTGCGTATATGGGGAGATGTGTTTATATGTTCACCTGGGTATGGGACTAGGTTTTCACATACTGGATTTGCGGATGATACTTGGGATTGAGATGAGTCGATGAGATTTGAGTTGAGGCCGTGAGATCGGTGATATGGCAGGATTCGTACTTGAGATACGTCCTGATGTTATAGCGGATCTTTGAATGACAATGCCATGTGAATAGTGATATTAGTAGTGTACTAGACGTAGGTCAGTACTCCAGATGATGATCTTGATAAAGAGGATACCAGATGAACAGTGTGATGAGTATGATATTGACCCGTACCAAGATTTGGGGATGCCGTACGACGGATTTACGTACGAGTTATATATTGATGATTGATCCGCACTCTTGACTTGGGATGTCTGATTATAGATATGGTATCGGATATGATATTATTGAGGCGGGATCACCGACTAATATATATACAGGTATGTATACGTATCGACTCAGATGTTAGGCGGTTTTCTTACCTGCAGTTCAGCTTGTTAGTTTAGCCGTATAGTTAGTGTAGTTGTTAGACTAGATTAGACTCCTACCTATTTCAAAACTAACGAATCGTGGGTATTTTAAAAAGACAGGTCAAGAGATTCTACGGATATTTCAAAAGACGCATCTTTTCTTAAAAACCCCGTAGCCCTTATTTTCAAAACACCGCGATTCGTGTTATTTCAAAAGGCACTATTGTAGGACTTATATTAGGGTAATGCAGTTTTGTTATCGTTGTGTCTAGTATTCAGCTCCCGCATATTATTGCTGTTGCTCCGCATCGCATACTTGTTGTAATTCATATTTTATTAATTATATCATGCTGTTAGGACACCATCACCATTACCGATGATGCGTATGTACCACGTACACTTACTTGCCGGATCACACACATCTTCATCGGTAATTTTCATGTCACATACACTTAGAAAATACTATTACATTGACATAGCCTGTTAGCTAATAGTTTAGACATGATATTAGTGTACTTGCCTTATATGCTAGTGTAGACATTGTAGTTATTACCTGCTACTTCATGCATACTGTTATTCGTTGTTATGCCGCATTCATGGATTCTCATGCATATATTCACTATTTTACGTGCTATTGAGGTTTTGGATTCGGATTTCCATGAGATTTTCTGGATTTGGGGGAAAACTGCAAAACTTATACAAACTTCTTCTCCCTCTTTTTAAATGAAAAGCGCGGTTTTCCCATGATGTATGAGTCGTCCACCATAAGATTGCTGATGGATTTCGAGACCCGATTCGAGGAGATGGATGGACCGTTTCGGATACATGGTGGACCCGGTAAGGTACCCCGGGACAAGAAGCGCGTGATGATGATGATGTGAGCCTGGCAGGGGAGCACTACCTACCGGTGATATTACCCGACGCGTCGGATATCCGGAGGATACCGTCGTGGTCATGAGATGGATGGTAGGGGCCGGTCTGGACTGACGGCGCCCTAGATACTGTGATTGAGACATTGAGATTCTGAGATATTGAGGTACAAAGATTGTGATACAGAGATATTGAGATATTGAGATTTATGTTTTGTGCCGATGCCAGGCACTGTTTTATGCTGATTTCATTATGATACCTCATTTTAAAATACAGAAATCTCATAAATTTATGAAAGCAGTTTTCTTCAGTACATGCATTCTATTTCATGCATTCATACATCATTCATATGATATATTGCCACCTGATGCACTGACACAGGCACATGGGTTTACACGTAGGTTAGATATTTATCCTAGTCTTGTTATAGATTGCTGGTTATATATATATTTGAGGATTATATATTTTGATCGTATGACCTAGGATTGCGTCATACATGCGATTTTCTGTTCGTAGATCTTTTTCTACTCACGAGTTGGCAACTCACCCCCGTTGTGCCCCAGTTTCTTGCAGGTGTTGCCGTACGGGTTTCATTACGGCTTTGCGGGCACTGTTCCTTTCGGATGACTTGCTAGTAGGTGGGTTTATTGTATCGTACCCATCATTATACATTGTATATTATATTTCAGTTGTATCTAGAAGTTCCATCAACCAAACATGTATTTATTTCAGAGAAAGAGACCAGTGATGTTATTCTTTCGACCTTAGAGTCGTGCGTTATATTTCTGTGGATTTCTTGTTGTTGGAGTTTCCTTTCTATTGTGATCCTCGCCTTTAGGCGTTGTGTCACGTCCCGAAAGTACGGAATAAGACCGGCACTTAAACTACGAACGTCTCGAGGCGTACGTAATCTAAGTAAGCCGAAAACCCAGAAATCCAAACCAAGAAAAGTAGTAGAGTGAAGGAAAACCAATTTAAATAAGTAGTTTTAATAGCATAAGCCGAATTATGCGGGTTTCTAAAAACATCAAAAATTTCCAGAAAATTTCGGCAGAGTCTCCTTTGTAAATACTGGCCCCCAAACGGGATACAACATGAATAGTATACGAAATCAATAAAAAGGCATCCCCAAGCGAGAGCTAGCTCTTCGTCAATCGACGGTCACAACCACACAAGCAATATAATATACAACGCCAATGGCGAGGATCAAAACTCAAAAGGAAACTCAAAACCACAAGAAATCCACAGAAATATAACGCGCGACTCTAAGGTCGAAAGAATAACATCACTGGTCTCTATCTCAAAATAAATACACGTTTGGTTGATGGAACTTCTAGATACAACAGAATAATGATATACAAGATATATAATGGGGGTACGATACAAGTAAACCTACCAACTAGCAAGTCACCCGGAAATGGGAAGCAGTGCCAGCAAAGCCGTAATGAAACCTGTACGGCAAAACCTGCAAGAAACTGGGGTACAACGGGGGTGAGTTGCCAACTCGTGAATAGAAAAAACATCTACGGAAATAAATCGCATTATTGACGCAACCTAGGTCAATGATCATAATATATCCTCAATTATATGTATAACATGCAGCCTATAATAATGGCTAGGGTAATATCTAACCGAGTGTAATCTCATGTGCCCGTGACAGTGCCTCATGTAGCAATATAACATATGGATGATGTATGAATGCATGAAACAGAATGCATGTACTGAAGAAAACTGCTTTCATAAATTAGTGAGATTTCTGTATTTTTTTAAAATGAGGTATCATAATGAAATCAGCATAAAACAGTGCCTAGCATCGGCACCAAACGTAATCCCAATATCTCGATATCTCTGTATCACAGTCTCTGTACCTCAATGTCTCGAAATCTCGATGTCTAAATCACAATATCTAGGGCGCCGTCAGTCCAGACCGGCCCCTACCATCCATCTCAAGACCACGACGGTATCCTCCGGATATCCGACGCGTCGGGTAAAATCACCGGTAGGTAGTCTCCCCCTGCCAGGCTCACATCGTCATCACCACGCGCTTCTTGTCCCGGGGTACCTTACCGGGTCCACCATGTACCCAAAACGGTTCATCCGTCTCCTCGAATCGGGTCTCGAAATCCATCAGCAAATTCATGGTGAACGACTCATACATCATGGGAAAACCGCGCTTTTCATTTAAAATAAGAGAGAGTAGAAGTTTGTATAAGTTTTGCGGTTTTCCCCCAAATTCAGAAAATCTAATGGAAATCCGAATCCAAAACCTCAATAGCACGTAAAATAGTGAATATATGCATGAGAATCCATGAATGCGGCATAACAATGAATAACAGTATGCATGAAGTAGCAGGTAATAACTACAATGTCTAAACTAACATATAAGGCAAGTACGCCAATATCATGTCTATACTATTAGCTAACAGGCTATGTCAAGCAATAATATTTTCTAAGGTGTACGTGACATGGCAATTACCGATGAAGATGTGTGTGAGTCGGCAAGTAAGTGTACGTGGTACATACGCATCATCGGTAATGGTGCTGGTGTCCTAACAGCAGGATATCAATAATGGAGTATGAAACATAATATAAGCATGCGATGCGAAGCGAACCACAAAAATGGGCGGGAGCTGAATACTAGACGCAACTATAACTAATCTGCATTAATCTAATATAAGCCCTACAAATGGTGCCTTTTGAAATAACACGAATCTTGGAGTTTTGAAAATAGGGGCTACTGTGTTTTTATGAAACGATACGTCTTTTGAAATATCCGTAGGATCCCTTGGGCTGTCATTTAAAATACCCACGATTCGTTAGTTTTGAAATAGGTATGAATCGAATCTAATCTAACAACTAAACTAAACTAAAGGGCTAAGCTAACAAGCTGGACTACTGGTAAGGAAACCGCCTAACATCTGAGTCGATCCATATACATACCTGTATATATATTAGTCGGTGATCCCGCCTCAATAATATCATATCCGATACCATATCTATAATCAGACATCCCAAGTCAAGAGTGCGGATCAATCATCAAGATATAGCTCGTACGTAAATCCGTCGTACGGCATCCCCAAATCTGGGTACGGGTCAATATCATATTCCTCACACTATTCCTCTGGTATCCTCTTTATCCAAGATCATAGTCTAGGGTACTGACCTATGTCTAGTACAATACTAATATCCTCAATATACTCATGATCTGACTACTGATCGACAATCTCGTACAAACCGATATCGTCAGCACATATCATCATCAAGGGGTATACATCGCCAGATACGGCCTAATATCAATATCCTAGCATATCATGCCTCATATCACGATCACATGTCGACCATTTTATTTATAACACGATTCACCCGTATCGCCGCCCCAAGATCCCCTATAACACCAGGACGTACCTCAAGTACGAATCCTGCCATATCACCGATATCACAACCACAAAACAAATCTCATCGACTCAGCTCAATCCCAAGTATCATCCTCAAATCCGTATGTGAACACATAGTCCCATACCCATGTAAACACATAACTATAAAGAATCCCATGAGCACATATAAATAGGAATGTATGCAAGTATGTATGTGTGTATGTGTAGTGCAACACTACCCTAGGGTTCGCAACACTAAAATAATCCAACACACCAATATCCATCCTAAACATCGTTATTAATCCCAAATAACGTATAATAATTGTTAGTGTGCATACGCATCCGTATACACCACCACGGACTGCGGGGGTGCTATACGCCATCCACCCGACTTCTCCCCGTAGATATAAATCTACTCACCTGGTTCTCGCTCGCCGGTGCCGACGTCGCCACGTGCTAGCATGTCGTCTCGAAGTCCACATGAGGGCACCTACATGTCACAACGTATCGTATCGCATAAAAACACAATTCGAAATCGAAACAGCATACGAAAACCAAATTGGCACGCGTATCACGCATAGGTCAAAACATATCGCCTACGCATGCAAAAATAGCCAAACCAACCCTCGATGTCGATGTACAAACGTCAAACTATCGAGAAAAACCCAAACACCCCGATCGTGTTTTCACAAATCACTAATTATATATGAAATAGGGTTTAAATCATCAAAACATTAAAATTAATCAAATCATTTTATTTCCTAAAAAGCTAGTTAGCACAAATTCCCATTTCGGTTCAAAACTTCATGCTTTAACCAATCTAAATATTTTAACAATTCTAGTGGTTATAATGTTCATTAAACATCTTAATTAAGTCATACCAAAG
This sequence comes from Agapanthus africanus, assembly GCA_030015575.1. Classification (NCBI taxonomy): domain Eukaryota; kingdom Viridiplantae; phylum Streptophyta; class Magnoliopsida; order Asparagales; family Amaryllidaceae; genus Agapanthus; species Agapanthus africanus. The sequence goes on along the minus strand of CM057337.1, from coordinate 341,637,423 downwards.
TAAATTAGATTTTAAATTTACCTCTTAATATTAACCTCAAAATCTAGTTTGCAAACATAACCAATTTTAACAATTTTCAAAGTAACAATTCACAATTCATCAACTATACTAAGTTTTGGCATGTCTTAGGATGTTAAACTAAACATTGCAACCTTAATAATATGCTTAAAACCCTAACTTGAATTCATAACCCCTTTCTTTTAAATTTTCAAACTTGAGGTTAAAGCCAAAATAATACCTAATTAAGTTCATTTCAAAGAAATTAAACAACCAATTAACCTAAGGTTAAGATCATACCTCACAAGTTTTGAAATCTAGCTTGCACCTAGCCTCCAAAGATGGTTCCAATGCTCTAAGATTCAATCTAGAATAGATGTAAGGAATATAGGGTAAAGATTTAATGAAGACTTAGTGAGATCTTGTGTTGATTTTAGAATGGATTTTGTGGATTTTTGAAGTAGGATGAGATGAAGAATTGGGGCTGTAGAAGTGGGGAAGGCTGCTGAATTTTTTTAGCTGAGCCCTAGTGGAGAGGGGGAGAGAAAATGAGTGGGCATCAAGGTCAAAGTTTCACCCATACCTCACATTATCTACACACCACTCCTTAGTTTATTTTATTCATTAATTCTCTTTTCTATGAAGTTTGAAGTGGGAAAAGAGTTGGGAAAATGGGGAGAGCTGCTGGTGAGTTTGGCCATGCTTGGGGAGAGGCTATGTGTGTGAGTGAGTGAGGAAATTCCATGTCAAAACAAAGCCCAATATTACATATATAAATTCATTTCTTAATTAATTATTTTTTTCTAATTATCTTGATCCTAGAATCTCTAGAAACTTGGAGAGAATTTGAGAAGAAAAGAGCATGTTACAAACTTATTATTAAGTTGTCATGGTTCATTAATGTATGATTAACGCATTCCAAATTGTAATTATCCCTAATTAAATGTATTAGTAACGGCTTAAAATAATATTAAAATAATTAATTTCGGAAAAAATTTCAGAAATTTAGAAATTTTACCAGTGGCTCAATAAACACCAAATACTAGCATTTACATAGCTAGAATATGTATATTTAATTTTGTAATAAAGATATTTGTATTTTGACTTTTTACAGAAAACCCTCTTATTTTATCGATTTTTCTGAAATTTCACCGAAACGATTTTCAAAACGTTACAATCTTCCCCCTTAAAAAAATTCCGTCCCCGAATTTAAATTAAAACTCCCCCCAAATACTAAAACATCTAAGCAAAATCATCAAGTCGTCGGGGCTCCGAAACCATAAGTACATAATACGCACCATAGCGCAATGCATGCGCATGAGCAATGAGCATATAATTCAAATCAAAACTCCATCAAGCAATCCGCAATCATCGGAGTCATGGTAAAGACACAAATGTCAAATCCAATACAAAACCAATATGATATAACTCGAAACTATAAACGTAAATATCAAATCTATATATGTAAATAACATGAAGGAAATGAATGCCAAATATATTCAGGTACTGTCCTCTGACTAGTCCTGCCCAGTACGAAGACACATAGCAAATATCATAAAACGTACTGCTCCATAGAGTCAATCCAAAAGTGCGTATGAAAACCCTGTGCGTCCGGTGCGCACGGAAATCAAAATCCATACATGTGCCAAGCAGGTGTACAAAACAACGTCAAGGTGCAACGGTTGTGCACACAACATCGGTCATAGGCAACGTACGTGCCTAACAGCAAAATCAGGTGCATCTGACATGCACGAAAAATCTCGATTTAGTGCATCCGGTGTGCACCAAAATCGCATCTCAGGACATGCGCTCAACATGCGCAAAAATCCAAATCAGGTGCATCCATCGTGCACGAAATCATGAAATCCAGCATCAAGCGCCGAACATGCGCAAAATCAAATCAGGTGCACAAGGTGCACAAAACAAATTTCGAGTATTACAATCGCAATCGGAGTCCAGTGCTTCTAAGTGCACATAATGCGAATCACTGCACTGCAAGCATATATGAACTATACCGAGTGCAAGAACCAAATCGTGTGCGTACATATGCACAAAATCAACTCAGCTGTATGAAACCCATAAAATCATAAACATGAGAAACCAAGGCACGAATACGATATCAAGTGCAACAACTGTGCAAAAATCGTAAATACTCAGTAGGTGCAACCATAGTGCATGAAAACAAATATCATGAAACTCAATCAACAAAATCAATCATGCGAATAGATCGCCCAAAATACCGAAATCAAGTATGGCGGAATAGTCCCGCTCAAGCACATCCTCAAGAATCTCTGGCCAACTGTCGTGGTCACTCATAGCATGTCTCATCAATGATCATGAACTCTGGTCTGCTGGTGTGCGTAACATGACCACTCCTGGGTCCAAGCCTTCTCGTAATTTATCCCAGAAAGGTCCAGTCGAGATCTCTTCGAAATCTCATCTCTGCCGAACTATCCTGAAGTCGTCGTCCTTTACTATATCAGTTTCTTGTTACGGAACGGCTGCATACTCATCGCGACTCCTGCTGGAAGGTATATCCAAGTACAATGCCTCGGCATGCGTATCGCATCTCTGATGTCGGCGGAGTGGAACGTCATCTTATCCAGATCTTGTACGACCCTCTTACTCCACTTTTCTCTAATGTCGACTGCTTCGGACTCGTCTCGTCGTGGCTGCATAGACTGAGCTCCAATGGCTATCCTCGTATCTGGAGTCTCCCAAAAAATGCATCTCACCACTTAGCATCCGAAAGAAGTCGAACCATCCGATCGATTTATCAAAACCTCATAATCCCCCAAGAGCTCAACATCTTAGGTATAGTTTAATAGTATCGAGTACATACCACAGTATCGATGGTCCAGCCGTAGAAGGGCAAACCCAAGCCTCACTAATGGCGCCGCGGAACTGCCGCAAACCCTAAGGTTCAAAGGCTTTCACACGGTCATTAAGTCGAGTTAGGGTTTCATTCTTCTAGAGGGTCCATAGAATTGCCTGCATGCTCTTCCGAATACTTTAAACTTGGAATAATAGGTTTCAGACATTCGATCGTCTCTGTCGACTCTCAACGTCTCCACGTGAAGTCGTCTCTAGCTGGAATCAATCTATCTGATGACCTCGCATCGGGGTAGGCGAACGAACCACATTTCCTAGTCATTCATCCTCGGGTGACTAGCGACCTTCTATCATCTCTTAGTACAACTCGTACTGCAATAGCACCAACATCTTGGGTGATATCTCGTCGTTCGCAGCAACAACTGGCTAACTTGTCTGCACGCTGAACCGTGCCTTAATCATCATGAATAATCAATACATCAACGGTCATCAAAATCTGGTTGCCCTCTATCAGTGGCTCAATCCTCTAAGGCTGATCTGCACGTCTGAGTAATCTCATACAGCAATCCACCCAACGCTCGTGGCGCGAAAACACAACAAAAAGACACATCTCTGCAATCGTGTGTCACCGGAATCACGCCCTGGTCAGTCCTCGTTCTTGAGGAGCTTGTGCTGACCGCAACTCTAGCCGTAGCTCTCCCTGCCCGTAATCGTGGCAGCAAAACCATGACTGGTACCGATGAGGCTAGATCAGGAATGAATATAATACTGAACAAAGAAATGTACATCGTAAGGCTTCTTAAGTGGAGTAGCGTATCGTAAGTATGCCGCGGAACATACCCACGGTACATCACTCTACTTTAGTCACCTATTCCATCAACCAAGGGTCATCCTACGCTCCGAAGGTAAAACCTAACGCTCTGATACCAATTTTGTCACGTCCCGAAAGTAAGGAATATGACCGGCAATTAAACTACGAACGTCTCGAGGCATACGTAATCTAAGTAAGCCGAAAACCCAGAAATCCAAACCAAGAAAAGTAGTAGAGTGAAGGAAAACCAATTTAAATAAGTAGTTTTAATAGCATAAGCCGAATTATGCGGGTTTCTAAAAACATCAAAAATTTCCAGAAAATTTCGGCAGAGTCTCCTTTGTAAATACTGGCCCGCAAACGGGATACAACATGAATAGTATACGAAATCAATAAAAAGGCATCCCCAAGCGGGAGCTAGCTCTTCGTCAATCGACGGTCACAACCACACAAGTAATATAATATACAACGCCAATGGCGAGGATCAAAACTCAAAAGGAAACTCAAAACCACAAGAAATCCACAGAAATATAACGCGCGACTCTAAGGTCGAAAGAATAACATCACTGGTCTCTATCTCAAAATAAATACACGTTTGGTTGATGGAACTTCTAGATACAACAGAATAATGATATACAAGATATATAATGGGGGTACGATACAAGTAAACCTACCAACTAGCAAGTCACCCGGAAATGGGAAGCAGTGCCAGCAAAGCCGTAATGAAACCTGTACGGCAAAACCTGCAAGAAACTGGGGCACAACGGGGGTGAGTTGCCAACTCGTGAATAGAAAAAACATCTACGGAAAGAAATCGCATAATTAACGCAACCTAGGTCAATGATCATAATATATCCTCAATTATATGTATAACATGCAGCCTATAACAATGGCTAGGGTAATATCTAACCGAGTGTAATCTCATAGGCCCGTGACAGTGCCTCATGTAGCAATATATCATATGGATGATGTATGAATGCATGAAACAGAATGCATGTACTGAAGAAAACTGCTTTCATAAATCAGTGAGATTTCTGTATTTTTTTAAAATGAGGTATCATAATGAAATCAGCATAAAACAGTGCCTAGCATCGGCACAAAACGTAATCCCAATATCTCGATATCTCTGTATCACAGTCTCTGTACCTCAATGTCTCGAAATCTCTATGTCTAAATCATAATATCTAGGGCGCCGTCAGTCCAGACTGGCCCCTACCATCCATCTCAAGACCACGACGGTATCCTCCGGATATCCGACGCGTCGGGTAAAATCACCGGTAGGTAGTCTCCCCCTGCTAGGCTCACATCGTCATCACCACGCGCTTCTTGCCCCGGGGTACCTTACCGGGTCCACCATGTACCCGAAACGGTTCATCCGTCTCCTCGAATCGGATCTCGAAATCCATCAGCAAACTCATGGTGGACGACTCATACATCATGGGAAACCCGCGCTTTTCATTTAAAAAGAGAGAGAGAAGAAGTTTGTATAAGTTTTGCGGTTTTCCCCCAAATTCAGAAAATCTCATGGAAATCCGAATCCAAAACCTCAATAGCATGTAAAATAGTGAATATATGCATGAGAATCCATGAATGCGGCATAACAATGAATAACAGTATGCATGAAGTAGCAGTTAATAACTACAATGTCTAAACTAACATATAAGGCAAGTACGCCAATATCATGTCTATACTATTAGCTAACAGGCTATGTCAAGCAATAATATTTTCTAAGGTGTACGTGACATGCCAATTACCGATGAAGATGTGTGTGAGTCAGCAAGTAAGTGTACGTGGTACATATGCATCATCGATAATGGTGCTGGTGTCCTAACAGCAGGATATCAATAATGGAGTATGAAACATAATATAAGCATGCGATGCGAAGCGAACCACAATAATGGGCGGGAGCTGAATACTAGACGCAACTATAACTAATCTGCATTAATCTAATATAAGCCCTACAAATGGTGCCTTTTGAAATAACACGAATCTTGGAGTTTAGAAAATAGGGGCTACGGTGTTTTTATGAAAAGATACGTCTTTTGAAATATCCGTAGGATCCCTTGGGCTGTCATTTAAAATACCCACGATTCGTTAGTTTTGAAATAGGTATGAATCGAATCTAATCTAACAACTAAACTAAACTAAAGGGCTAAGCTAACAAGCTGGACTACTGGTAAGGAAACCGCCTAACATCTGAGTCGATCCATATACATACCTGTATATATATTAGTCGGTGATCCCGCCTCAATAATATCATATCCGATACCATATCTATAATCAGACATCCCAAGTCAAGAGTGTGGATCAATCATCAAGATATAGCTCGTACGTAAATCCGTCGTACGGCATCCCCAAATCTGGGTACGGGTCAATATCATATTCCTCACACTATTCCTCTGGTATTCTTTTTATCCAAGATCATAGTCTAGGTTACTGACCTATGTCTAGTACAATACTAATACCCTCAATATACTCATGATCTGACTACTGATCGACAATCTCGTACAAACCGATATCGTCAGCATATATCATCATCAAGGGGTATACATCGCCAGATACGGCCTCATATCAATATCCTAGCATATCATGCCTCATATCACGATCACATGTCGACCATTTTATTTATAACACGATTCACCTGTATCGCCGCCCCAAGATCCACTATAACACCAGGACGTACCTCAAGTACGAATCCTGCCATATCACCGATATCACAACCACAAAACAAATCTCATCGACTCAGCTCAATCCCAAGTATCATCCTCAAATCAGTATGTGAACACATAGTCCCATACCCATGTAAACACATAACTATAAAGAATCCCATGAGCACATATAAATAGGAATGTATGCAAGTATGTATGTGTGTATGTGTAGTGCAACACTACCCTAGGGTTCGCAACACTAAAATAATCCAACACACCAATATCCATCCTAAACATCGTTATTAATCCCAAATAACGTATAATAATTGTTAGTGTGCATACGCATCCATATACACCACCACGGACTGCGGGGGTGCTATACGCCATCCACCCGACTTCTCCCCGTAGATATAAATCTACTCACCTGGTCCTCGCTCGCCGGTGCCGACGTCGCCACGCGCTAGCATGTCGTCTCGAAGTCCACATGAGGGCACCTACATGTCACAACGTATCGTATCGCATAAAAACCCAATTCGAAATCGAAACAACATACGAAAACCAAATTGGCACGCGTATCTCGCATTGGTCAAAACATATCGCCTACGCATGCAAAAATAGCCAAACCAACCCTCGATGTCGATGTACAAACGTCAAACTATCGAGAAAAACCCAAACACCCCAATCGTGTTTTCACAAATCACTAATTATATATGAAATAGGGTTTAAATCATCAAAACATTAAAATTAATCAAATCATTTTATTTCCCAAAAACCTAGTTAGCACAAATTCCCATTTCGGTTCAAAACTTCATGCTTTAACCAATCTAAATATTTTAACAATTCTAGTGGTTATAATGTTAATTAAACATCTTAATTAAGTCATACCAAAGTAAATTAGATTTTAAATTTACCTCTTAATATTAACCTCAAAATCTAGTTTGCAAACATAACCAATTTTAACAATTTTCAAAGTAACAATTCACAATTCATCAACTAAACTAAGTTTTGGCATGTCTTAGGATGTTAAACTAAACATTGCAACCTTAATAATATGCTTAAAACCCTAACTTGAATTCATAACCCCTTTCTTTTAAATTTTCAAACTTGAGGTGAAAGCCAAAATAATACCTAATTAAGTTCATTTCAAAGAAATTAAACAACCAATTAACCTAAGGTTGAGATCATACCTCAAAAGTTTTGAAATCTAGCTTGCACCTAGCCTCCAAAGATGGTTCCAATGCTCTAAGATTCAATCTAGAATAGATGTAAGGAATATAGGGTAAAGATTTAATGAAGACTATATGAGATCTTGTGTTGATTTTAGAATGGATTTTGTGGATTTTTGAAGTAGGATGAGATGAAGAATTGGGGCTGTAGAAGTGGGGAAGGCTGCTGAATTTTTTTAGCCGAGCCCTAGTGGAGAGGGGGAGAGAAAATGAGTGGGCATCAAGGTCAAAGTTTCACCCATACCTCACATTATCTACACACCACTCCTTAGTTTATTTTATTCATTAATTCTCTTTTCTATGAAGTTTGAAGTGGGAAAAGAGTTGGGAAAATGGGGAGAGCTGCTGGTGAGTTCGGCCATGCTTGGGGAGAGGCTATGTGTGTGAGTGAGTGAGGAAATTCCATGTCAAAACAAAGCCCAATATTACATATATAAATTCATTTGTTAATTAATTATTTTTTTCTAATTATCTTGATCCTAGAATCTCTAGAAACTTGGAGACAATTTGAGAAGAAAAGAGCATGTTATAAACTTGTTATTAAGTTGTCATGGTTCATTAATGTATGATTAACCATTCCAAATTGTAATTATCCCTAATTAAATGTATTAGTAACGGCTTAAAATAATATTAAAATAATTAATTTCGGAAAAAATTTCAGAAATTTAGAAATTTTACCAGTGGCTCAATAAACACCAAATACTAGCATTTACATAGTTAGAATATGTATATTTAATTTTGTAATAAAGATATTTGTATTTTGACTTTTTACAGAAAACCCTCTTATTTTATCGATTTTTCCGAAATTTCACCGAAACGATTTTCAAAACGTTACAAACTTCCCCCCTTAAAAAAATTCGGTCCCCGAATTTAAATTAAAACTCCCCCCAAATACTAAAACATCTAAGCAAAATAATCAAGTCGTCGGGGCTCCGAAACCATAAGTACATAATACGCACCATAGCGCAATGCATGCGCATGAGCAATGAGCATATAATTCAAATCAAAACTCCGTCAAGCAATCCGCAATAATCGGAGTCATGGTAAAGACACAAATGTCAAATCCAATACAAAACCAATATGATATAACTCGAAACTATAAACGTAAATATCAAATCTATATATGTAAATAACATGAAGGAAATGAATGCCAAATATATTCAGGTACTGTCCTCTGACTAGTCCTGCCCAGTACGAAGACACATAGCAAATATCATAAAACGTACTGCTCCGTAGAATCAATCCAAAAGTGCGTATGAAAACCCTGTGCGTCCGGTGCGCACGGAAATCAAAATCCATACATGTGCCAAGCAGGTGTACAAAACAACGTCAAGGTGCAACGGTTGTGCACACAACATCGGTCATAGGCAACGTACGTGCCTAACAGCAAAATCAGGTGCATCTGACATGCACGAAAAATCTCGATTTAGTGCATCTGGTGTGCACCAAAATCGTATATCAGGACATGCGCTCAACATGCACAAAAATCCAAATCAGGTGCATCCATCGTGCACGAAATCATGAAATCCAGCATAAAGCGCCGAACATGTGCAAAATCAAATCAGGTGCACAAGGTGCACAAAACAAATTTCGAGTATTACAATCGCAATCGGAGTCCAGTGCATCTATGTGCACATAATGCGAATCACTGCACTACAAGCATATATGAACTATATGGAGTGCACGAACCAAATCGTGTGCGTACATATGCACAAAATCAACTCAGCTGTATGAAACCCATAAAATCATAAACATGAGAAACCAAGGCACGAATACGATATCAAGTGCAACAACTGTGCAAAAATCGTAAATACTCAGTAGGTGCAACCATAGTGCATGAAAACAAATATCATGAAACTCAATCAACAAAATCAATCATGCGAATAGATCGCCCAAAATACCGAAATCAAGTATGGCGGAATAGTCCCGCTCAAGCACATCCTCAAGAATCTCTGGCCAACTGTCGTGGTCACTCATAGCATGTCTCGTCAATGATCATGAACTCTGGTCTGCTGGTGTGCGTAACATGACCACTCCTGGGTCCAAGCCTTCTCGTAATTTATCCCAGAAAGGTCCAGTCGAGATCTCTCCGAAATCTCATCTCTGCCGAACTATCCGGAAGTCGTCGTCCTTTACTATATCAGTTTCTTATTCCGGAACGGCTGCATACTCATCGCGACTCCTGCTGGAAGGTATATCCAAGTACAATGCCTCGGCATGCGTATCGCATCTCTGATGTCGGCGGAGTGGAACGTCATCTTATCCAGATCTTGTACGACCCTCTTACTCCACTTTTCTCTAATGTCGACTGCTTCGGACTCGTCTCGTCGTGGCTGCAAAGACTGAGCTCCAATGGCTATCCTCGTATCTGGAGTCTCCCAAAAAATGTATCTCACCACCTAGCATCCGAAAGAAGTCGAATCATCCGACCGATTTGTCAAAACCTCATAATCCCCCAAGAGCTCAACATCTTGGGTATAGTTTAATAGTATCGAGTACATACCACAGCATCGATGGTCCAGCCGTAGAAGGGCAAACCCAAGCCTCACTAATGGCGCCGCGGAACTGCCGCAAACCCTAAGGTTCAAAGACTTTCACACGGTCATTAAGTCGAGTTAGGGTTTCATTCTTCTAGAGGGTCCATAGAATTGCCTGCATGCTCTTCCGAATACTTTAAACTTGGAATAATAGGTTTCAGACATTCGATCGTCTCTGTCGACTCTCAACGTCTCCACGTGAAGTCGTCTCTAGCTAGAATCAATCTATCTGATGACCTCGCATCGGTGTAGGCGAACGAACCACATTTCCTAGTCATTCATCCTCGGGTGACTAGCGACCTTCTATCATCTCTTAGTACAACTCGTACTGCAATAGCACCAACATCTGGGGCGATATCTCGTCGTTCGCAGCAACAACTGGCTCACTTGTCTGCACGCTGAACCGTGCCTTAATCATCATGAATAATCAATACATCAACGGTCATCAAAATCTGGTTGCCCTCTATCAGTGGCTCAATCCTCTAAGGCTGATCTGCACGTCTGAGTAATCTCATATAGAAATCCACCCAACGCTCGTGGCGCGAAAACACAACAAAAAGACACATCTCTGCAATCGTGTGTCACCGGAATCACGCCCTGGTCAGTCCTCGTTCTTGAGGAGCTTGTGCTGACCGCAACTCTAGCCGTAGCTTTCCCTGCCCGTAATCATGGCAGCAAAACCATGACTGGTACCGATGAGGCTAGATCAGGAATGAATATAATACTGAACAAAGAAATGTACATCTTAAGGCTTCTTAAGTGGAGTAGCGTATCGTAAGTATGCCGCGGAACATACCCACGGTACATCACTCTACTTTAGTCACCTATTCCATCAACCAAGGGTCATCCTACGCTCCGAAGGAAAAACCTAACGCTCTGATACCAACTTTGTCACGTCCCGAAAGTACGGAATATGACCGGCAATTAAACTACGAACGTCTCGAGGTGTACGTAATCTAAGTAAGCCGAAAACCCAGAAATCCAAACCAAAAAAAGTAGAAGAGTGAAGGAAAACCAATTTAAATAAGTAGTTTTAATAGCATAAGACGAATTATGCGGGTTTCTAAAAACATCAAAAATTTCCAGAAAATTTCGGCAGATTCTCCTTTGTAAATACTGGCCCCCAAACGGGATACAACATGAATAGTATACGAAATCAATAAAAAGGCATCCCCAAGCGGGAGCTAGCTCTTCGTCCATCGACGGTCACAACCACACAAGCAATATAATATACAACGCCAATGGCGAGGATCAAAACTCAAAAGGAAACTCAAAACCACAAGAAATCCACAGAAATATAACGCGCGACTCTAAGGTCGAAAGAATAACATCACTGGTCTCTATCTCAAAATAAATACACGTTTGGTTGATGGAACTTCTAGATACAACAGAATAATGATATACAAGATATATAATGGGGTTACGATACAAGTAAACCTACCAACTAGCAAGTCACCAGGAAATGGGAAGCAGTGCCAGCAAAGCCGTAATGAAACCTGTACGGCAAAACCTGCAAGAAACTGGGGCACAACGGGGGTGAGTTGCCAACTCGTGAATAGAAAAAACATCTACAGAAAGAAATCGCATAATTAACGCAACCTAGGTTAATGATCATAATATATCCTCAATTATATGTATAACATGCAGCCTATAACAATGGCTAGGGTAATATCTAACCGTGTGTAATCTCATGGGCCCGTGACAGTGCCTCATATAGCAATATATCATATGGATGATGTATGAATGCATGAAACAGAATGCATGTACTGAAGAAAACTAATTTCAAAAATCAGTGAGATTTCTGTATTTTTTTAAAATGAGGTATCATAATGAAATCAGCATAAAACAGTGCCTAGCATCGGCACCAAACGTAATCCCAATATCTCGATATCTCTGTATCACAGTCTCTGTACCTCAATGTCTCGAAATCTCGATGTCTAAATCACAATATCTAGGGCGCCGTCAGTCCAGACCGGCCTCTACCATCCATTTCAAGACCACGACGGTATCCTCCGGATATCCGACGCGTCGGGTAAAATCACCGGTAGGTAGTCTCCCCCTGCCAGGCTCACATCATCATCACCACGCGCTTCTTGCCCCGGGGTACCTTACCGGGTCCACCATGTACCCGAAACGGTTCATCCGTCTCCTCGAATCGGATCTCGAAATCCATCAGCAAACTCATGGTGGACGACTCATACATCATGGGAAAACCGCGCTTTTCATTTAAAAAGAGAGAGAGAAGAAGTTTGTATAAGTTTTGCGGTTTTCCCCCAAATTCAGAAAATCTCATGGAAATCCGAATCCAAAACCTCAATAGCACGTAAAATAGTGAATATATGCATGAGAATCCATGAATGCGGCATAACAATGAATAACAGTATGCATGAAGTAGCAGTTAAAAACTACAATGTCTAAACTAACATATAAGGCAAGTATGCCAATATCATGTCTATACTATTAGTTAACAGGCTATATCAAGCAATAATATTTTCTAAGGTGTACGTGACATGGAAATAACCGATGAAGATGTGTGTGAGTCGGCAAGTAAGTGTACGTGGTACATACGCATCATCGGTAATGGTGCTGGTGTCCTAACAGCAGGATATCAATAATGGAGTATGAAACATAATATAAGCATGCGATGCGAAGCGAACCACAATAATGGGCGGGAGCTGAATACTAGACGCAACTATAACTAATCTGCATTAATCTAATATAAGCCCTACAAATGGTGCCTTTTGAAATAACACGAATCTTGGAGTTTTGAAAATAGGGGCTACGGTGTTTTTATGAAAAGATACGTCTTTTGAAATATCCGTAGGATCCCTTGGGCTGTCATTTAAAATACCCACGATTCATTAGTTTTGAAATAGGTATGAATCGAATCTAATCTAACAACTAAACTAAACTAAAGGGCTAAACTATCAAGCTGGACTACAGGTAAGGAAACCGCCTAACATCTGAGTCGATCCATATACATACCTGTATATATATTAGTCGGTGATCCCTCCTCAATAATATCATATCCGATACCATATCTATAATCAGACATCCCAAGTCAAGAGTGCGGATCAATCATCAAGATATAGCTCGTACATAAATCCGTCGTACGGCATCCCCAAATCTGGGTACGGGTCAATATCATATTCCTCACACTATTCCTCTGGTATCCTCTTTATCCAAGATCATAGTCTAGGGTACTGACCTATGTCTAGTACAATACAAATATCCTCAATATACTCATGATCTGACTACTGATCGACAATCTCGTACAAACCGATATCGTCAGCACATATCATCATCAAGGGGTATACATCGCCAGATACGGCCTAATATCAATATCCTAGCATATCATGCTTCATATCACGATCACATGTCGACCATTTTATTTATAACACGATTCAGCCGTATCGCCGCCCCAAGATCCCTTATAACACCAGGACGTACCTCAAGTACGAATCCTGCCATATCACCGATATCACAACCACAAAACAAATCTCATCGACTCAGCTCAATCCCAAGTATCATCCTCAAATCCGTATGTGAACACATAGTCCCATACCCATGTAAACACATAACTATAAAGAATCCCATGAGCACATATAAATAGGAATGTATGCAAGTATGTATGTGTGTATGTGTAATGCAACACTACCCTAGGGTTCGCAACACTAAAATAATCCAACACACCAATATCCATCTTAAACATCGTTATTAATCCCGAATAACGTATAATAATTGTTGGTGTGCATACGCATCCGTATACACCACCACGGACTGCGGGGGTGCTATACGCCATCCACCCGACTTCTCCCCGTAGATATAAATCTACTCACCTGGTCCTCGCTCGCCGGTGCCGACGTCGCCACGCGCTAGCATGTCGTCTCGAAGTCCACATGAGGGTACCTACATTTCTCAACGTATCGTATCGCATAAAAACCCAATTCTAAATCGAAACAGCATACGAAAACCAAATTGGCGCGCGTATCACGCATAGGTCAAAACATATCGCCTACGCATGCAAAAATAGCCAAACCAACCCTCGATGTCGATGTACAAACGTCAAACTATCGAGAAAAACCCAAACACCCCAATCGTGTTTTCACAAATCACTAATTATATATGACATAGGGTTTAAATCATCAAAACATTAAAATTAATCAAATCATTTTATTTCCCAAAACCTAGTTAGCACAAATTCCCATTTCGGTTCAAAACTTCATGCTTTAACCAATCTAAATATTTTAACAATTCTAGTGGTTATAATGTTCATTAAACATCTTAATTAAGTCATACCAAAGTAAATTAGATTTTAAATTTACCTCTTAATATTAACCTCAAAATCTAGTTTGCAAACATAACCAATTTTAACAATTTTCAAAGTAACAATTCATAATTCATCAACTAAACTAAGTTTTGGCATGTCTTAGGATGTTAAACTAAACATTGCAACCTTAATAATATGCTTAAAACCCTAACTTGAATTCATAACCCCTTTCTTTCAAATTTTCAAACTTGAGGTTAAAGCCAAAATAATACCTAATTAAGTTCATTTCAAAGAAATTAAACAACCAATTAACCTAAGGTTGAGATCATACCTCACAAGTTTTGAAATCTAGATTGCACCTAGCCTCTAAAGATGGTTCCAATGCTCTAAGATTCAATCTAGAATAGATGTAAGGAATATAGGGTAAAGATTTAATGAAGACTTAGTGAGATCTTGTGTTGATTTTAGAATGGATTTTGTGGATTTTTGAAGTAGGATGAGATGAAGAATTGGGGCTGTAGAAGTGGGGAAGGCTGCTGAATTTTTTTAGCCGAGCCCTAGTGGAGAGGGGGAGAGAAAATGAGTGGGCATCAAGGTCAAAGTTTCACCCATACCTCACATTATCTACACACCACTCCTTAGTTTATTTTATTCATTAATTCTCTTTTCTATGAAGTTTGAAGTGGGAAAAGAGTTAGGAAAATGGGGAGAGCTGCTGGTGAGTTCGGCCATGCTTGGGGAGAGGCTATGTGTGTGAGTGAGTGAGGAAATTCCATGTCAAAACAAAGCCCAATATTACATATATAAATTCATTTCTTAATTAATTATTTTTTTCTAATTATCTTGATCCTAGAATCTCTAGAAACTTGGAGACAATTTGAGAAGAAAAGAGCATGTTACAAACTTGTTATTAAGTTGTCATGGTTCATTAATGTATGATTAACCCATTCCAAATTGTAATTATCCCTAATTAAATATATTAGTGACGGCTTAAAATAATATTAAAATAATTAATTTCGGAAAAAATTTCAGAAATTTAGAAATTTTACCAGTGGCTCAATAAACACCAAATACTAGCATTTACATAGCTAGAATATATATATTTAATTTTGTAATAAAGATATTTGTATTTTGACTTTTTACAGAAAACCCTCTTATTTTACCGATTTTTCCGAAATTTCACCGAAACGATTTTCAAAACGTTACACGTTGTATGTTATGTTGCTAGCTGGTTGACTCATAATGGTTTTCCTACACTGTACTTCTTTTCTTGGTTTGGACTTCTGGGCTCGGCTTACTTAGAGCACGTACGCCTTGAGACGTTCGTAGCCTAAGTGCCGGTCATGTTCCGTACTTTCGGGACGTGACAAAGTTGGTATCAGAGCGTTAGGTTTTACCTTCGGAGCTAGGATGACCCTTGGTTGATGGAATAGGTGACTAAAGTAGAGTGACGTACCGTGGGTATGTTCCGCGGCATACTTACGATACGCCACTCCACTTAAGAAGCCTTAGGATGTACATTTCTTTGTTCAGTATTATATTCATTTCTGATTTAGCCTCATCGGTACCAGTTATGGTTTGCTGCCACGATTACGGGCAGGGAGAGCTACGGCTAGAGTTGCGGTCAGCATGAGCTCGTCACGAACGAGGACTGACCAGGGCATAATTCCGGTGGCACGCAATTGTAAAGGTGTGTCTTTTGATTGTGTTTGCGCCACAAGCGTTGGATGGGCCGCTGTATGTGATTTCTCGGACATGCAGATCAGCACCAGAGGATTGAGCCAATGACAGAGGCCAACCAGATTTTGATGACCGTTGGTGTATTGCTTATTCATGACGATTGAGGCACTGTCCAGCATGCAGACGAGTGAGCCAGTTATTGCTGCGAACGACGAGATATCGCCTAGATGTTGGAACTGCAGAACGAGATTGCACTAAGAGATGATAGATGGTCGCTAGTCACCGAGGATGAATGACTAGGACGTGTGGATCTTTCGCTTACCGATGCGAGGTCATTAGATAGATTGATTCCAGCTAGAGACGACTTCATGCGGAGACGTTGAGAGTCGACAGCAACGAGCGAATGTCAGAGACCTATTATTCCAAGTTTAAAGTATTCGGAAAGACATGCAGGCAATTCTATGGTGCCTCTAGAAGAATGAAACCCTAACTCGACTTAATGACCGTGTGAAAGCCTTTGAACCTTAGGGTTTGCGGCAGTTCCGCGGCGCCATTAGTGAGGCTTGGGTTTGCCCTTCTACGGCTGGAACATCGATGCTGTGGTACGTACTCGATACTATTGAACTGTACCCAAGATGTTGAGCTCTTGGGGGATTATGAGGTTTTGACGAATAGATCGGATGGTTCGACTTCATTTGGATGCCAGGTGGTGAGATGCATTTCTTAGGAGACTCCAGATACGAGGATAGCCGTAGGAGCTCATTCCATGCAGCCATGACGAGACGAGTCCGAAGCAGTCGACATTAAAGAAAGCGGAGTAAGAGGTTCGTACAAGATATGGATGAGATGACGTTCCACTCCGCCGACATTAGAGATGCGATACGCATGCCGATGCATTGTACTTGGATATACCTTCCAGAAGGAGTCGTGATGAGTATGCAGCTGTTCCGGAACGAGAACAGATCTTGTAAGGGACGATGACTTCTGGACAGTTCGGCCGAGACGAGATTTGGGAGAGATCTCGATAGGACCTTTCTGGAATAAATTACGAGAAGACTTAGACCCAGGAGTTGTCATGTTATGCACACCGGCAGGCCAGAGTTCAGGATCGTCGATGAGACATGCTATGAGTGACCACGACAGTTGGCCAGAGATTCTTGGAGGATGTGCTTGAGCGGGACTATTCCTCCATATTTGATTTCGGTATTTTGGACGATCTATTCACATGACTGATTTTGATGATTGAGTTTCATGATATTTGTTTTCATGTACCATGGTTGTACCTACTGAGTATTTACGATTTTTGCACAGTTGTTGCACTTGATATCATTTTCGTGCCTTGGTTTCGCATGTTTATGATTTTATGGGTTTCATACAGTTGAGTTGATTTTGTGCGTATGTACGCACACGATTTGGTTTTTGCACTCGGTATAGTTCATATATGCTTGCAGTGCAGTGTTACGTATGTTGTGCATTTAGATGCACTGGACTTCGATTTCGATTGTGATGTTCGATATTTGTTTTGTGCACCTTGTGCACCTGATTTGGATTTTTGCGCATGTTGGGCGCATGTTTTGAGGTGCGATTTTGGTGCACACCAGATGCACTAAATCGAGATTCTTCGTGCATGTCAGATGCACCTGATTTTGCTGTCAGGCACCTACGTTGCCTATGACAGATGTTTCATGCACACCCGATGCACTTAGATCTTGTTTCTGTGCACATGTTGGCACATATATGGATTTTGATTTCCATGCGCACCAAACACACGTAGTATTCATGTGCATATTTTGGGATTGATTTCTTATAGAGCAGTACGTTGTTATGATATTTGCTATGTGTTTTCGTACTGAGCAGGACTAGTCAGAGGACAGTACCTGAATGTATTTTGCTTGCATTGATAGCTATCGAAGGGAATTCCAAAAGCGATCTATAGTCCCAGTATTTATCTACGTGTCTGATATGACACGAAACGTTTAAAACAAGGAAACTCTTCTAAATTGTTTCCAAAACGGCGGAACGTATATTTTAAACAAAAGGTATATATGTATATGGTTATTTTCTTATGATAGACGTCCGCCACTGTGCAGTGTTATGCACATTGCACAGCGACTTTAAAAAAAAATTTGGCATGCATTTCCTTCTGATATTTACATATATAGATTTGATATTTACGTGTATAGTTTCGAGTTATATCGTATTGGTTTTGTATTGGATTTGACATTTGTGTCTTTACCATGACTCCGATGATTGCGAGATGCTTGACGGAGTTTTGATTTTGAGTTATATGCTCATTTTTCATGCGCATGCGCTGCGCTACGATTTGTTTTATGTATTTACGATTTCGGAGCCCCGACGATTTGATGGTTTTGCTTAGATGTTTTAGTATTTGGGGAAGTTTTTAATTTAAATTCGGAGACCGAATTTCTTTAAGGAGGGAAGATTGCAACGTTTTGAAAATCATTTCGATGAAATTTCGGAAAAACGGTAAAATAAGTGGGTTTTCTGTAAAAAGTCAAAATATAAATATCTTTATTATAAAATTAAATATACATATTCTAGTTATGTAATTGCTAGTATTTGGTGTTTATTGAGCCCCTGGTAAAATTTCTAAATTTCTGAATTTTTTTCCGAAATTAATTATTTTAATATTATTTTAAGCCGTCACTAATACATTTAATTAGGGAAAATTACAAATTGTAATGGGTTGAAACAAATTTTGTGCATCATAACAAATCAAACAAAATTATAACATGTTGTTTTTGAAATGAAATGAAGTTTTTAATCGGTTTTAGAAAATATTGAAGAAAAAGGCTTATTTTGTGAAAATAAAAGGGTTTTGGTGCATATTGAATTGGTGTTTGGTGTTCATTGCTTCACACACACACACACCACCTCCCCCTCCCCCTCTTGCTGGCCGAATATGGGCTGCCCCAATCCCCATGTCCCCACTTTTTTTTGTTCACAAGAAATGAAAAGAAAAGAATAATATAAATGTATAAGTATGGGCTTTTGACTTTTTCTTTTGACTTTGAAACCAACACCCTCACTCTCTCACCTCCCCCCCCTCATTGGCCGAGCCCATTTCTGAATTCCAGCGGCCCCTCCCCTCTCTTTCCCTCATCTCATCTCTTCTCCAAAAATCCCACCCTTTTTACTTTCAAAAATTCATCAAATTCCATCTAAAATCAAAACAAAATCAAAATCCAACACCTACCCATTTCTCATTTTCCTATCTAGCATGGATCAAGGGAACAAGATTTCAATTTGGGAGGCTATGGGTGCTTGTGGATCTTCAAATGTTTTTGGGTATAATTTCTAAAGCTTTTGCTTAATTTGTTAGTTGATTTCTTAAAGCTAATTTATTTAAGTGTTAATTAGGCTTTAGTTGCAAGTTTGGAAATTCTAGAATTGGGTATGGATCATGTTAGGATTTTATATCATTTGATCATGATTTAAGTGTATAATTTAACACATTATGGCATGTAAAATCTTACCTAGTAACTAGTTTGCTAATTGTTATTTTAAAATTTGTCTAATTAAGCTATTTTGCTAACTAGGGTTTTTGGAAAATTATTAAATGCTTTAGATTAAATATAATTAAAGTTTCATGTCATTATAAATATTATAATAAGTGGTTTAATACCTTTGGACCTTGCAAAACCAAGCTTATTTGTAAAATCGTGAATTTTACTTTAAAAAGAGTTAAAATCGGTATTTTTGCAAACTAGTTTTTTTGAACGTATGTGGTTTGGTGAAATTAAATCATGGAAATGATTTGTATGGATTATTTAAGTTATTTAATAAGTATTTTGGCCGCTAGATTTGTTTAAACATCGAGTTTTGTACTAAAACGGGTAATTTTTGCTTGCTAGATTTTCGGAAAAATGACTTTTAAGGTGAATTTGGGGTTTTTGTGAATTTTAACCTATTTTATATTATAATTAGTGTTCGTGAATGCGCAAATGAGAGTGTTTGGGTTTTTCTCGATGGTTTGACGTTTGTACATCGACATCGAGAGTTGGTTTGGCTATTCTTGCATGCGTAGGCGATAGGTTTTGACCTATGCGTGATACGCGTGCCGATTTGATTTTCGTATGCTGTTTCGATTTTGAATTTGGTTTTAATGCGATAAGGTGCGTTATGATATGTAGGTACCCCATGTGGGCTTCGAGACGACAAGCAAGCGCGTGGCAACATCGGCACCGGCGAGCAATGACCAGGTGAGTAGATTTATATCTACGCGGAGAAGTCGGGTGGATGGCGTATAGCACCCTCGCAGTTCGTGGTGATGTATACGAATACGTATACACACATATATTTTGATTATATATTTTATGTTGATATGAGACTTGATGATAAAGGTAGATTCTAGGTGTTCATGGATTAGTTTAGTATTAGTTGCGAAACCCTAGAGTAGTTGTTACACCCACACACGCACACACACACATGCATACATCTATGTTATTACTGTTAGTGTATATGCCCTAGAGGCCATTACTGTATCATACTAGTTTGTATATTACTTAATGGATGCTTGGGATATTCACCTTGTATATACAATCTTGCTCAAAATAGTAGTATGCTACTTGGTTTGTTTCTACTTCAATGTGTACTTGTGTTTATTTCAGTATATCACTTATACGCATTAGTGGAGCCCTTAGGATCTTTGCTTGATTACCAGCGTTGTGATGGCAGTCACACTAGTGGGGGCTGGGTAATCTATAAGCACATCCTTATTCAGGTCCCTGGTCGCAGGACTATCGAGACAGGGCATCGATACTCCGGAGTAGACCAGCGCATGCGCTTCTCATCCCAGTGTGGGAGACGGTCTGTCCCACAGCCGTCAGTACGTCGTACTTGAGATAGTATGCGGGTGCTCGTTAGGTTACGGGTACACTGGACAGGACTCGTCGGGAACTGACTAGTTGGTATTATACCTATCGTCAGTTATCATACCTATCGTCAGTTATCAGTTCCCAGGTGACATGAGTACAGCTTAGTCCGCTGACTTGACACTGTCACTTCGCCTCGGGTGTGTTCCCACTGTACTTTGATCACTACCCTACCACGGCTCAAAGGAGTCGTGCAAACAGGTGGTGGTTGGGTGCAGTCCCGAAGCACTTGGAGGCAGTGACGGTTAGACAGGATTCGTCTCTCCCGGTATTGGGGGTTGACATCGCGCTGTGTCTAGGAGAGCCATTACACGAGTAGTCCCTGGCCAGGGCAAACGAGATATACTGGTAGGTTTCCAGTGTTATCTCAGGGTGTATTGGGCTTCACTCCGGCACGACTTGTACCGCTATTGGGGGACTGACGTTTACCGCCCCCTAGGCCCGCCATGCGATGTATCAGACGAACAGACCGGACTGTACGGAGAATGTCACACTCAGGCTCAGTAGGAGTTCAGATGGGTTTCGCCTCGTCGGTCTTCTTATCGGCATTACCTGGGGACCGTTACGTACAGCTAGTGCCGCTTGCGGTCTGTGGTTAAATCCACTGCCAGCGTAGTGTCGAGTCTTTAGAGTCCCACACAGAAAGCTTTTCGCCTTTAGGCAAAAGAGTAGAGGTCGCATGGTATTGCGACAGGTCGCATGGTTTTGCGACAGGGTTCGGTCACATCCGTGCACTTGTGCACGTACAGTGTCCGGACAGTTTACACTAGCGGGCTTTGGTTTAAGCCAGATCCTAGTGTACCTTATGGGATTGGATTTATCCAGTTTGCATTCGTGTTCCTCGGAACGCGGATGCGGGTGTGTATGCACAGTTGACAGGGAGGCAGAGGCTGCGGATTCTCATTAGGGTTGT
The DNA here is from genome assembly GCA_030015575.1 of Agapanthus africanus. Lineage (NCBI taxonomy): Eukaryota > Viridiplantae > Streptophyta > Magnoliopsida > Asparagales > Amaryllidaceae > Agapanthus > Agapanthus africanus. The sequence continues at coordinate 341,615,614 of CM057337.1, read as the reverse complement.
TGACAGTTGACCGTTGACTATTTGACTTTATGCTCAACCCTAATGAGAATATGATATGTGATTAACTATTATATTAATTAAGTATTATGGTGATATGGTTGTTGACTTGTTGACTTTTGTTGACTTGTTGACTTTGTTGACTTGTTGACTTTTGTTGACTTGTTGACCGGTTGACTAGGCTTGACTAGTTGACCATCATGATAACCATGGTTATCATTTCATGCCAAAGACTTTTTCTTGCTTGCTCATTTGAGTAAAATGAGTGCATGACATGATAAGGTTATGGTTGCTTCTAACCATCACATAAGACTTTTTTAATATGATGAGTTATGATCACTTTGGATTATGAGAGGGTGAAAGACAAAAGAGTTGCTCAATCTTTCTTGCTCATTCTCTCTCTTGTTCTTGAGCTCTCCTTTTGCTCTCACCCTCAACCTCTTGCTCCCTCTCTTGATCTATGGTTCTCTTGTCTCATGAGTTGAGAATCAAGAACCATAGATAAAATCCCATTCTAAATCATCTCTACTCATTCTAGTTCACTAGGTTTGGCAAACCAAGTGAACTAGTTTCTTCAAAGAACGAAGAAGGAGCTAAAGGTTGGAGCTTTCAAGTGGATCTATCTTCGGCGTACGGAGACAATGAGAAGGAGCCATCGAACCACCATCGGAGCTTGAAGAGAAGGAGTTCAAGTTTAGGTATAACCATCTTCATCCGAGTAGCTAAATATCTTTAACTTAGTATGCTAGTTTTAGTTTAGGTAAAGATCCCGACCTAGCTTAGTCCATGTTGCCTCTTGCGTTAAAATTTTGATTTTATACCGTTTCCGCCTCCCCGTAAGAACCGGGGGTCGCAACGTGGACTTACAGTGGTATCAGAGCCTAACTAAACTTAAACTAGCTTGGTAGTGAAGTGTAACGAAGTTCGGAACCGGAAAAATCCAAAAACCAAACTTTTACAAAAACTGAGTTTCTGTTGAAATTTTTTTGGCTCAAAATGAAAAACTTTACACTTGTAAATTCGGCTCAGGGTTTTGTGTGAACACCCAAGAAAAACGATACAGTAATTCGTCCAAACCGCCGCCCTTCCGCCGCGCGAGCTAGGCATCCGCCGCGGAAGCGCCGCGCTTTGTTGTCTTCTGTGCATCGTTTTTCGTGCGGTGTGTGTCTGTGTTGGTTTTGGGATTTTTGAAATATATTATATGTGCCCAGATTTTCCAGAAAAGAAATTTCCTTTTGGGGTCCTATAATTCCGTATTTTTCCGAACTTCACTGCACTTTGACTATGATGGTTATATCTGTGATGTTTTCATGTATTGAACGTCGGCTAATCGCTATAAGTCGATTAGTCGGGGTTATACATGATCTGTAATGTGCTGGAATGTGTATATAAATATGTTGGATTGTCGCGGGTGAATAGCCGGGGGTTGTGAGACGAGAGTTTTCTTTTCTTGCAATTCATGTAAATTTGTAAATTGATGTAATAATTATTTGTATGGCCGCACAACCGGGTCGGGGTTGTAGCCGTCATTGTATAATTTCTTTTTACTGTTTTTGCTCCTAAGATAGACCCATGAAGGGATGCACAAACTACCGGGTATGCCGAAGTGTCGAGTGGCCTACTCATGGAGATGAGGGAGGTTGCTACGCTTCGGGTACTTGGCGGGTAGTTTGCCGCACCCATAGGGGTCTTGGGTGGGGTTTTGGCTATTCACCGCGACCGTGTAATCTGTTTTTGTTACAGGCTCGTACAAATTACAGATTCCTAGTATATCCAATGTATTTATCTGTGATCTGAAATGTTAATCATTGCAGTATATCTATATATGATATTATTTAGGCGTTGCTTATGTTTTACAGACGCGCTAGCCCAGCCCCCGCTCTGTCGTTAGTTAAGTAACCTAACGGGTAATGACGGGGCCCCGTGGCGAATGCGAATGGCATAAGCGTACGTCATATTTTGGTTGTTTTCTGCAATGGTAGGATTAAATGATGGGACGCATTAAAAGAACTAATGCAAGAATATCACGCATTAAAAGAACTAATGCAAGATAATAAACCAAGTTAAAGTCGTTGGAACACTTTCGAAAAACCACTCGGTTCTTTTCAAAAACAACTTTTAAATGCGGAGCTTGAGCCACTCCTTTTAAAAGCTATCTCGTTCCATCGACCATATCAAGTTCATTATGTTCACGGTTTTGCCAAAACCATCCGTAGCCCTCCGTCGTTTCACATGAATAGTCAATAGTATTCAAGCTGTGTATGTTGGCCAAAGTCAAGGCACAGTGATTGGTAGCTATTGGGTGTTCATGTGTAGCATAGATAGATGCATTGGTTTGGGACAGTCGTACTGCCATTTTGGCCAAAGTCAAGGGTAGGTACGGATGGATCCAAATTAACCTGGATAATGACGGGTAGAACTTGACATGTGACTTATGATATTTTGGCCAAAGTCAAGGTCATAAGAGCATGGGGCAAAAATCCACATCGGGAGTTTCATAAGTACTGAAACTTGCTAGATTTGCATACCATTTGGAGTGTGATGATTCTGGTAGGATTCCTTCAGTTTCGTCACGCAATGATATTTGGATCCCGATCCTACTGTGAGTATATGCTACTCCTCGGGAAATTTCTCACTTAACGATCAATGCTATAAACCTAGTAGGTGCCTAGAAAGGTGTTAGCGGGGCTACGCCCCCAGGGAAAAGAGGTTCTTTAATTAAGGAACTTCGCGAAAGCGTTGGAAAACCTCCCTCGAAGTACCGACACCGGCCTGGCTGAACGGTTAAGCAAGTATTGTACGGTGGGATTGATCCTGACTAATTCTTCCTTTATGGTTTGAGGAGGGATTCGAGAAACAGTGGGAGCCATCCTGTTTAGACAAACTAAAAACTACTCTAAACTTGCAAGAGCATCATGCTGAGTGTTTCTTCTTCTCTCTCCTAATTGCAGCGACCAATCAACATGACTGGACTTAAGTTACTCCTAGATAAAAACAAACTGACAGGGCCAAACTACAAAGATTGGCTCAGGAATGTCAAGATAGCAATCACTTATGACAAGCTGGGGTATCTTCTTACCACCAAAGCTCCCCATGTCCCTGGTCCAACTTCCAGCGTCGCGGATAAGGAAATCCGTAAGACTTGGGAGATTGATAGCGCGAAGGCCAAATGCCTCCTGCTTGTCTCGATGGACAACGAACATCAGAGGAGGCATGAGAATATGGACATGGAGTCCATATTGCTCCATACAAAAGAACTGTATGGAGAGCAATCACGTATCGCAAGATACGAAGCGTCGAAAAAGTTATTTTCGACAAGAATGGCCGTCGGATCATCAGTAGCCGAGCACGTGCTAAAGATGATCGGCTACATTGAGGAGCTCGCTGACCTAGGGATCACATTGGAGAGTGAGCTATATACGGATATAGTTCTCCAGTCCCTTCCTTCCACTTACGCCCAGTTTATACTGAACTTCAACCTACAAGAAAAAGAGGTTGAACTATCAGAGCTCCTCAACATGCTGAGGAGCGCAGAGGGCACCCTACAGAAAGGTAGGGAAACATCCACTTTGTTTGTAGGAGGATCATCTTCTTCTAGGTCCAAGGCGAAAGCCAAGGGAAAGAAGAAGAAGGCCCCCGCCAAACCAAGGGGCGGTGTTAGTAAAGTGGATACGAAGGGAAAAGGTAAAGCAACAAAGATAGCGGGGAAGCTTGTGGATAAGGAAGAATGCTTCTATTGTCATAAGAAAGGACACTGGAAGAATGATTGCAGGGCCTGGAAGGCCAGAACACAGGAATTGAAGCAGGTTGCAGCTTCAGCTTCAGGTGTGTATGTTATTGAAAACTGTCTTTCAATAAACTCTACTTCCTGGGTATTGGATACCGGATCAGGATCTCATATCTGTAATTCTTTGCAGGCGTTGAGAAACCGTAGTGTTTTGAAAGCAGGTGACATGACCCTCAGAGTTGCGAACGGAGCTAGCATGGATGCTAAAGCCGTGGGGGACTATCACCTGGGAATGTCAGATGGACATGTTTTGGTTTTGCGTAATTGCTTTTTTGTACCCAACGCAACTTGTAATATCATTTCTGTATCTTTAGTTTCTAAAGAAGGTTATGAATTTGCGTTTGTAAGTAATGTTGTAAACATTCACCTTAATCAAGTTCTGATTGGGTCAGGTACATTGAGTAATGGTATATACGTGTTAAACCAACCACAGATTTTTAATGTCCAGAATACACACAAAAGAAAGTCTCCAGAAATAAATCAGACTTTCTTATGGCATTGTAGATTGGGTCACATCAATGAGAGAAGGTTGACTAAGTTGCATACAGAAGGATATTTGAATGCGTTCAAATATCAATAATATGCCACTTGTCAATCTTGTCTCAAAGGAAAGATGACAAAGACTCCGTTTACTGGACATGGAGTAAGAGCGAGCGAGCTCTTGGGACTCGTACACAGTGACGTGTGCGGTCCAATGTCTACACATGCCCGAAGCGGACATTCTTACTTCATTACTTTTACGGATGACTTCTCAAGGCACGGTTATGTCTTCTTAATGAAACATAAGTCCGAGGCCTTTGGAAAATTCCAGGAGTATAAGAATGAAGTAGAGAAACAGACCGGCAAAAGTATTAAGATTCTAAGATCGGATCGAGGTGGAGAATACTTAAGTGCCGAGTTCCTGGACTATTTAAAAGAGAACAGAATTCTCTCTCAGCTTACTCCTCCATACACCCCGCAACATAACGGTGTATCGGAGAGACGGAACCGCACCCTATTGGATATGGTGCGGTCCATGATGAGTAACGCTGAGTTACCGCGATCATTCTGGGGGTATGCACTAGAATCAGCCGCATACCTTTTGAACCGAGTTCCCACTAAGACTGTGCCTACCACGCCATTTGAGATGTGGTGTGGGAAGAGACCCCATCTTAATCACATTAAGATATGGGGAAGTCTAGCTTTTGTCAAAAAGCAGCATGCGGACAAGCTCGAGGCACGCTCAGTACTGTGCAAGTTTGTGGGATATCCAAAGAATTCCAAGGGATATTTCTTCTACTGTGAAGAGGAAAAAAAGTTCTTGTTTCTCGTCATGCCCACTTTCTAGAACACCAGTTCATAGAAAAAGAAATAAGTGGGAGCGCAGTAGAACTGGAAGAAATTCCAGAACCACAGACTGTTACTGAAAGCTTGGTGGAACCAGAGGGTTCAACAGAACAGGACATTCCTACGCCGCTCCGCAGGAGTAGTAGGCAGTCTCATCCGCCCGAGAGATACTACGGTTTTCTCATAGACGGGGATAGAGAGGATTGCATCATAGATTATGATGAGCCTACTAGCTTCCAGCAGGCCGTTCAGAGCGTTGACTCAGTGAAATGGCTGGATGCAATGCGGACCGAAATGGAGTCCATGTACACCAACAAGGTATGGACGTTGGACATTGCTCCAGACGGGGTAAAACCCGTAGGATGCAAGTGGATCTTCAAAAGGAAGATTGGTGTAGATGGACAGGTTGAGACCTATAAAGCTAGGCTGGTAGCAAAGGGTTTTCGTCAAAGACCTGGCTTGGACTACGACGAAACCTTTTCTCCAGTAGCCATGCTGAAATCCATTCGGATCCTTCTTGCCATTGCTGCCTTCCACGATTATGAGATCTGGCAAATGGACGTAAAGACAGCTTTTCTAAATGGAAATTTAGAGGGGTGTGTCTATATGGACCAGCCAGAGGGTTTCATTCAGAGTGGGAGCAGCGGAAAGGTGTGCAAGTTGCTTAAGTCCATCTATGGACTAAAGCAGGCATCGCGGAGTTGGAACATCTGCTTTGATGAGACGGTCAAAGAATTTGGCTTTATCAAAAATCCAGATGAACCATGCATCTATAGTAGATTTGTAGCGAGAACTGTAGTATTCCTCGTTTTATACGTGGATGACATTCTCTTAATAGGAAATGACATTCCTATGCTACAATCTGTCAAGGGGTTCTTGTCACACAGGTTCTCCATGAAAGACCTGGGTGATGCCTCATACATTCTGGGTATCCGGATCTACCGTGACAGATCCAAGAGGATATTAGGACTTTCACAGTCCAGGTACATCGACACCATACTGAAGAGGTTCAGTATGGAAGATTCCAAGCGCGGTAACCTACCGGCTTGTCACGGGATCACCCTCTCTAAAGAGATGTCTCCCAAGACTGATTTGGAGAGGGATCGCATGTCTATTATACCCTACGCTTCTGCGGTAGGCTCTATAATGTATGCGATGTTGTGTACCAGACCGGATGTAGCTTATGCACTGAGTGTGGTAAGCCGGTATCAGTCTAACCCTGGGGAGAAACACTGGATAGCGGTAAAGAACATTCTCAAGTACCTGAGAAGGACTAAGGAGATGTTCTTGGTGTATGGCGGAAAAGACCTCCAGATCGAGGCCTTTGCTGACTCCAGCTTCCAGAGTGACAAGGATGATTCCAAGTCCATGTCGGGTTTTGTCTTTACCCTCAATGGAGGGGCGGTGTGTTGGAAGAGTTCCAAACAGGAAACCGTTGCAGACTCGACGATGGAAGCGGAATACATCGCTGCATCTGATGCCGCAAAAGAAGCTGTCTGGATGAGGAAGTTCTTGAAAGAACTTCAGGTGGTTCCGTCCATTGTTGATCCAATACCTCTGTATTGCGACAACAACGGGGCTATAGCATTAGCGAAGGAACCCAGGTCCCATCAGAGATCCAGGCACATCTTGAGGCGGTATCACCTGATCAGGGAGATCGTGGATCGCCAGGAGATCGAGGTTCGGAGAGTCGCTTCAGAAGACAACACTGCAGATCCATTCACCAAGGCCTTGCCCCAGACTCAGTTCGAGCGGCTGATCGAGATGATAGGTCTTCGATACGCCAGTACATGGCCTTAGTGCAAGTAGGAGATTGTTAGTGTATATGCCCTAGAGGCCATTACTGTATCATACTAGTTTGTATATTACTTAATGGATGCTTGGGATATTCACCTTGTATATACAATCTTGCTCAAAATAGTAGTATGCTACTTGGTTTGTTTCTACTTCAATGTGTACTTGTGTTTATTTCAGTATATCACTTATACGCATTAGTGGAGCCCTTAGGATCTTTGCTTGATTACCAGCGTTGTGATGGCAGTCACACTAGTGGGGGCTGGGTAATCTATAAGCACATCCTTATTCAGGTCCCTGGTCGCAGGACTATCGAGACAGGGCATCGATACTCCGGAGTAGACCAGCGCATGCGCTTCTCATCCCAGTGTGGGAGACGGTCTGTCCCACAGCCGTCAGTACGTCGTACTTGAGATAGTATGCGGGTGCTAGTTAGGTTACGGGTACACTGGACAGGACTCGTCGGGAACTGACTAGTTGGTATTATACCTATCGTCAGTTATCAGTTCCCAGGTGACATGAGTACAGCTTAGTCCGCTGACTTGACACTGTCACTTCGCCTCGGGTGTGTTCCCACTGTACTTTGATCACTACCCTACCACGGCTCAAAGGAGTCGTGCAAACAGGTGGTGGTTGGGTGCAGTCCCGAAGCACTTGGAGGCAGTGACGGTTAGACAGGATTCGTCTCTCCCGGTATTGGGGGTTGACATCGCGCTGTGTCTAGGAGAGCCATTACACGAGTAGTCCCTGGCCAGGGCAAACGAGATATACTGGTAGGTTTCCAGTGTTATCTCAGGGTGTATTGGGCTTCACTCCGGCACGACTTGTACCGCTATTGGGGGACTGACGTTTACCGCCCCCTAGGCCCGCCATGCGATGTATCAGACGAACAGACCGGACTGTACGGAGAATGTCACACTCAGGCTCAGTAGGAGTTCAGATGGGTTTCGCCTCGTCGGTCTTCTTATCGGCATTACCTGGGGACCATTACGCACAGCTAGTGCCGCTTGCGGTCTGTGGTTAAACCCACTGCCAGCGTAGTGTCGAGTCTTTAGAGTCCCACACAGAAAGCTTTTTGCCTTTAGGCAAAAGAGTAGAGGTCGCATGGTATTGCGACAGGTCGCATGGTTTTGCGACAGGGTTCGGTCACATCCGTGCACTTGTGCACGTACAGTGTCCGGACAGTTTACACTAGCGGGCTTTGTTTTAAGCCAGATCCTAGTGTACCTTATGGGATTGGATTTATCCAGTTTGCATTCGTGTTCCTCGGAACGCGGATGCGGGTGTGTATGCACAGTTGACAGGGAGGCAGAGGCTGCGGATTCTCATTAGGGTTGTTGACAGTTGACCGTTGACTATTTGACTTTATGCTCAACCCTAATGAGAATATGATATGTGATTAACTATTATATTAATTAAGTATTATGGTGATATGGTTGTTGACTTGTTGACTTTGTTGACTTGTTGACTTTTGTTGACTTGTTGACCGGTTGACTAGGCTTGACTAGTTGACCATCATGATAACCATGGTTATCATTTCATGCCAAAGACTTTTTCTTGCTTGCTCATTTGAGTAAAATGAGTGCATGACATGATAAGGTTATGGTTGCTTCTAACCATCACATAAGACTTTTTTGATATGATGAGTTATGATCACTTTGGATTATGAGAGGGTGAAAGACAAAAGAGTTGCTCATTCTTTCTTGCTCATTCTCTCTCTTGTTCTTGAGCTCTCCTTTTGCTCTCACCCTCAACCTCTTGCTCCCTCTCTTGATCTATGGTTCTCTTGTCTCATGAGTTGAGAATCAAGAACCATAGATAAAATCCCATTCTAAATCATCTCTACTCATTCTAGTTCACTAGGTTTGGCAAACCAAGTGAACTAGTTTCTTCAAAGAACGAAGAAGGAGCTAAAGGTTGGAGCTTTCAAGTGGATCTATCTTCGGCGTACGGAGACAACGAGAAGGAGCCATCGAACCACCATCGGAGCTTGAAGAGAAGGAGTTCAAGTTTAGGTATAACCATCTTCATCCGAGTAGCTAAATATCTTTAGCTTAGTATGCTAGTTTTAGTTTAGGTAAAGATCCCGACCTAGCTTAGTCCATGTTGCCTCTTGCGTTAAAATTTTGATTTTATACCGTTTCCGCCTCCCCGTAAGAACCGGGGGTCGCAACGTGGACTTACAATTACCTGTGCGTATATGGGGAGATGTGTTTATGTGTTCACCTGGGTATGGAACTAGGTGTTCACATACTGGATTTGCGGATGATACTTGGGATTGAGATGAGTCGATGAGATTTGAGTTAAGGCCGTGAGATCGGTGATATGGCAGGATTCGTACTTGAGATACGTCCTGATGTTATAGCGGATCTTTGAATGACAATGCCATGTGAATAGTGATATTAATAGTGTACTAGACGTAGGTCAGTACCCCAGATGATGATCTTGATAAAGAGGATACCAGATGAACAGTGTGATGAGTATGATATTGACCCGTACCCAGATTGGGGATGCCGTACGACGGATTTACGTACGAGTTATATATTGATGATTGATCCGCACTCTTAACTTGGGATGTCTGATTATAGATATGGTATCGGATATGATATTATTAAGGCGGGATCACCGACTAATATATATACAGGTATGTATACATATCGACTCAGATGTTAGGCGGTTTTCTTACCTGCAGTTCAGCTTGTTAGTTCAGCCGTATAGTTAGTGTAATTGTTAGACTAGATTAGACTCCTACCTATTTCAAAACTAACGAATCGTGGGTATTTTAAAAAGACAGGTCAAGGGATTCTACGGATATTTCAAAAGACTCATCTTTTCTTAAAAACCCCGTAGCCCTTATTTTCAAAACACCGCGATTCGTGTTATTTCAAAAGGCACTATTGTAGGACTTATATTAGGGTCATGCAGTTTAGTTATCGTTGTGTCTAGTATTCAGCTCCCGCATATTATTGCTGTTGCTCCGCATTGCATACTTGTTGTAATACATATTTCATTATTGATATCATGCTGTTAGGACACCATCACCATTACCGATGATGCTTATGTACCACGTACACTTACTTGCCAGCTCACACACATCTTCATCGGTAATTTCCATATCACGTACACTTAGAAAATACTATTATATTAACATAGCCTGTTAACTAATAGTTTAGACATGATATTAGTGTACTTGCCTTATATGCTAGTTTAGACATTGTAGTTATTACCTGCTACTTCATGCATACTGTTATTCGTTGTTATGCCGCATTCATGGATTCTCATGCATATATTCACTATTTTATGTGCTATTGTGGTTTTGAATTCGGATTTCCATTAGATTTTCTGGATTTGGGGGAAAACCGCAAAACTTATACAAACTTCTTCTCTCTCTTTTTAAATGAAAAATGTGGTTTTCCCATGATGTATGAGTCGTCCACCATGAGTTTGCTGATGGATTTCGAGACCCGATTCGAGGAGACGGATGAACCGTTTCGGGTACATGGTGGACCCGGTAAGATACCCCGGGGCAAGAAGCGCGTGATGATGATGATGTGAGCCTGGCAGGGGAGCACTACCTACCGGTGATATTACCCGACGCGTCGGATATCCGAAGGATACCGTCGTGGTCATGAGATGGATGGTAGGGGCCGGTCTGGACTGACGGCGCCCTAAATATTGTGATTGAGACATTGAGATTCTGAGATATTGAGGTACAGAGATTGTGATACAGAGATATCGAGATATTGAGATTTATGTTTTGTGCCGATGCTAGGCACTGTTTTATGCTGATTTCATTATGATACCTCATTTTAAAATACAGAAATCTCACAAATTTATGAAAGCAGTTTTCTTCAGTACATGCATTCTGTTTCATGCATTCATACATCATTCATATGTTATATTGCCACCTGATGCACTGACACAGGCACATGGGTTTAAACGTAGGTTAGATATTTATCCTAGTCTTGTTATAGATTGCTGGTTATATATATATTTGAGGATTATATATTTTGATCGTATGACCTAGGATTGCGTCATACATGCGATTTTCTGTTCATAGATCTTTTTCTACTCACGGGTTGGCAACTCAGCCCCGTTGTGCCCCAGTTTCTTACAGGTGTTGCCGTACGGGTTTCATTACGGCTTTGCGGGCACTGTTCCTTTCGGGTGACTTGCTAGTAGGTGGGTTTATTGTATCGTACCCATCATTATACATTGTATATTATATTTCAGTTGTATCTAGAAGTTCCATCAACCAAACATGTATATATTTCAGAGATAGAGACCAGTGATGTTATTCTTTCGACCTTAGAGTCGCGCGTTATATTTCTGTGGATTTCTTGTTGTTGGAGTTTCCTTTCTGTTGTGATCCTCGCCTTTAGGCGTTGTTTGTTATGTTGCTAGCTGGTTGACTCATAATGGTTTTCCTACACTCTACTTCTTTTCTTGGTTTGGACTTCTGGGCTCGGCTTACTTAGAGCACGTATGCCTTGAGACGTTCGTAGCCTAAGTGCCGGTCATGTTCCGTACTTTCGGGACGTGACACAAATAATAAAATAGAGTGAAAGAAATTTATTTAAAGAAAGTGATTTAAACCAAATAAGTCACATTAAATAATTTAAAAGCATCAAAATTTCCCAAAAATTTCGGCAGAGTCTCCTTCGTAAATACTGGCCCCGAAACGGGTACAAAGCAAGAAAATACAAAAAAAAGAATAAAGGCATCCCCAAACGGGAGCTAGCTCTATGCCAACAGGCGGAAACAACCACACCAAGCACGGTAATATACAACGCCAAAAGGCGAGGCTCAAAACTTAAAAGAAAACAAATCCACCAGATACCATAATAATACATGCGCGAATCTAAAGTCGAAATGAATAACTGGTCCAGTAAACTTATCAAGTAATACAAGTTTGGTTGATGGAGCTTACTAGATACAAATGAAATAATAAAAGTACAACGGCAGTTCAGATACAAGTGAAGTAACCTACCGTGCAAATCACCGTGAACGAAAAGATGTGCCAGCAAGCTGCCAGGAAAACCTGTACATCGAACCTGTAAAAAAATTTGGCACAACGGGGGTGAGTTGCCAACTCGTGAGTAGAAGATATCTGCGAAATTAAATCGAATGCACGATGCTATCCTAGGTCATAATAATATACTAATCATCTAGTAATGGCAGGGTAATAAACTACGTGTAGTGCAAAAGCTCCGTGCTCGTGTCAGTGCCTCAAATAGTAATATGTCATGTGAATGAGTATGCATGCACCATGAATGTAAAACAATCAATCTTGAAACTGGATATATCTGTAAAAGAAATCTTTAACTTTTATCATGGTAATTTGTATAGAAATCTGAATATCATTGATGAAATCCATGGAAATCCGTGTTAAATATCGACACAAAACATGTAAATCTCAAGTCTCAATATCTCGGGCTCCGTCAGTCTGGATCGGCCCATATCATCAAATCTCACGACAACGGTCGGTATCCTCCGGATATCCGCCGCGCCAGACATCACCGGTAGGTAGTCTTCCTCTGCCAGGCTTATCGCCTACAACTCAATCTTCTTGCCCCGGGGTACCATACCGGGCCCACCATGTACCTGAGACGGTTCATCCACTCCTCGAATCGGGTCTCGAAATCCAACAGAAAACATGAAATCTCATGGTGGACGACACATACATCACGAGAAAAACGTAACTTATATTTTAAAAGGAGAGGAGGAGAGAGAGAAGTTTTTTTTATATATTCTTGCGGTTTTTCCCAAAATCCAGAAATCTCATAGAAATCCAAAATCCTAAATCATGAGTAAATATATGGTAAGTGTCGACATATGCCCCACAATACTGCATGATAACGTGAAAATGTGAATGCATGAAATGTCTAAGTAATAAATGTCATGTCTAGACTAACACCTGAGAGTAATCGCAATATTATATCGATCTAGCTTTTAGCTGATTCTATCAATAAAAGATAATATATTCTAAAGTGTACGTGACATAGCAATTACCGATGATGATGTGTGTGAGCTGGCAATAAGTGTGCGTGGAATATGTGTTAGTTATATGTATGCCCTAGAGGCCATTACTATACATAGGATGTATATTGTAGTGGATGCTTGGACATATATAGGGAGGACTTTCTTACTCGACATGATAGTATGCTATCTGGTTTCTCTTTACCTTAACGTGTACACTGATTGTCTCTCTGTTACATGTTGGTAAAGCCCTTAGGATGTGTACTTGACTACCTGGACTATGATGCGGATCATACTAGTGGGGACATGGTAGTCCATAAGTACATCCTTGAAAATCCCTAGTCGTGGGTGTATCGAGATGGGGCATCGATGTACCAGAGTAGACTAGCGTATACCTTCTCGACCCATACAGATGGGCGATGGATGATCCCATATCCATTGGTGTTTGACATCAGAGATGATATACGGGTGCTCAGTAGAGACTGGGTACACTGGACGGACTCGCCGAGAACTCCCAGATGGTATTATACCTTACGTCAGATGGCAGTTCTCTGGTGACACTGGTACAGAGTAGTCTGTTGACCCGAGATCGTCATAGAGTCTTGTGTGGTTCCCACTGTGCTTTGATTTCCATCTTACCACGTCCAAGAGGGCGTGCAAAACGGTGGTTTTTGGGTACAGTCCCGAGTCGCATGGAGGCAATGAGCGATAGGAGGGGATTCGCCTCTCCCGGTATAGGGGGTTGATGTTGCGCTGTGTTCGATTGGCTATAACAGGAAATCCCTGGCCAGGGTTGCTGAGATTTACTGGTAAGTGTTACTAGTAGTTTCTCGAATTGTTATAGACCTCATATCGACACGACTTATCGAGCTATTGGGGTCTGACGTTTACCACCCCTAGGCGAGATATGCGATATATCAGACGATCAGACAGGACTGTACGGTAGTGTTACTGGTTGGATTCACTGGAGTGTGAGCGGGCTTGCTCGTCGATCTTCTGATCGCTCAATACCCGGGTAGCCGTTACGTTTAGCAGACCGCTTGCGGCTTGTGGGTGTTTGATATGATCATCACCTGCTGCCGGCGTATTGACGAGTCTTTAGAGTCCTACACAGAGGTTTCCTGGCTCAAGCGAAACGAAATAGGAGCGCATATGAGATATGTGCGGGACCGAGAATAATGCGTGTATGTGATACCGTATTCCATTCTCGCGATGAATGTATCGATTGGTTGTATGCGATATAACCTGGTTATCGAATCAAGGGTTGATTCGATAAGCCGATACATCGGACATTAGTCGGTTGTATGCGATATGACCGGATCGTTAAATCAAGTGTTGATTTAATGATTTAATGCATAATTATATATTTGATATATTACTTTGCATTAACTAGTATTGGTTCACTTTAAACGGATTTTCTCACTTGGTTTGTGCACATTGTATATGTGATATACTTTTGTACACATGATTGTATCATGTTTGATGATGCATGCTTTTTGGTTAAGTGTAAAGAATTAAACCATGGTTAAGTTAGAAATTAGGGTTTTGTTTTATCCATTATTTATTCATTTATTTATTTTGGAAAAATATTAAGCATAAAGAAATGAAATGGTGGCTAATTTTGGACTTGCATGTTGAAGCTTCATGAAACTTTGACTTAGTCACCATTTTGTCTCATGCTTAACCCTAACCACTCCACTCAACCCTAGTTGATTCTCTACACTTCACCATGGTTAGATTATGATAAGCATTCCTTTTATTTTCTATTTTTGAAATAATTTATCATAACAATATTCATCTTCTTCATCTTCTTCTTCCATGAAGAAGCTTACTTCATCAATGGTGATTGATGAAAACAAGTGAGAAATCCAATTCTAAAGTTTACCCACTGCCTATTTCTTCATCCTCTACCTCTTGCCAAGTAGTAGAGTGTGTTTCCTTCACAAGTTTTCTTGACTTGGTAAAGTTGGAGTTTGATCTAGCGATGCCTCGACGTAGATCATCTTTGGCACGTCGTCGACGACCTAGCTCGCCATTTCTCCGACGAAGCCGACGCTAGAGCCCGGGAATTCATTTGGACAGCGAGGGGACTTCGTTGCGGAGCTATGGAGGTGGAGCACCGGATCTACAAAGGTTGTATTTCCGTTTAAACTTTAGTTAAGTTGTTAACTAGTTTAATTTTCGCCTAGAAATCTAGCCAACGATCAGTTCTAGGGTTTCTCGGCACCGTTTAAATTTGTAATTGGCATGGTTGATGCCTTGTGAGACCTCATTAGGGTGCCTAGGAACCCTACAGTGGTATCAGAGCCTAGCTAGAGCCTTAGGCGAAGTCTAGACGGAGTTTGAAGTCCGATCGAACCGAAACACAACCCCAAAAATTGCTCTCTGTACTTTTTCTAAAATCGTGGATTTTTCCAAATTAAAAATATGCAGAAAACTCAGCAGGGAAATCTAAGAATTACGGCGCAAAAAGTTTTGCATGAACAGTGTAATCGGCGGCGGAACCGCGGCATAAGCCTAGCTTATGCGGCGGTTCCGCGGCAGAATTGTGACGTCAGCCCTAACTGTTTGCACAGTAATTCATTGTTTCAGGTGCTGAGTTCTCTGGGTAATTTTAAATTTTATTCAAGAGTTGAATTTTCTGGAGTTGTTTTGGGGATTCGGTGTTTCGATCGGAGTATCAAATTTTGTCTATGTGGCTTTCCGGATAATTTTTGGATATGTTAAAAAGTTCGACCGGATATAAATACCCAACTTTTCCCCTGTCGGGAAATTTCCAAGTGTTGGATTTTTCCGTAGTTTAACGACGTTCTAAGTAGTGCAAGTAACGCGATGGGCCTTCTAGAAGACAACAAACCTTAACTCGATTATGTGACCGTCTTGAACTGCCCTTTGAACCTTCGGGTTTGGGGCAGTACGGCGTGCCACATGTGAGGCGTTGGCTTGACTCTTCTACGGCTGGACCGTTGGTACTGAGGCACGAACTGAATGTTTTTAGACTTGTTTCATGTGTTGATCTGTATCGGGAAAACTTGGGTGTTTGAATGTTCGATCGGAAAGTTTAACATTTTCTATTTATCCGGAATGTGATACAATACTTGGAATCCACAAGTAGTTATGAGATAACTGAATGAATGTTATAAATCTAGCGGTTTAGTCTCACTTGATCGGTTGCCACGGAATTTTGATGTGATCAAAAGTCCGTCGCAATCACGTAGTGTACGCGGATACTCGCCGGGTAAACTTAATAGACAGCCTCGCCCCATAGCCCTGACCAAGTGACTGTAGGAGAACCCCGTCGCCGAAAGCATCCATTCGGGTGCTCCCGGTAGCGGTGTTCCTCCTTGGTGCACTTCGTCGACGCTATAGGGGTGCGGCCGTCTACTGAAGTTTGCGACGAGCATTCGATCAGGATGTCGGGAATCTTGTTGAATTGCCCGACTTGATATTGAAAAGTGTTTTCGATTTTGAGACTAAAATGCGGGGTTTATAATTGTTAGGCATGTGATGTCTAAGTAATTCATTTGGTCAGGCATGCGATGTCTGAGGTGGTTGCGGATTCCAACTGTTGTAGTTTTACACTTTCTTTTCTGTGACCGTAAGTGTAATATGTGATACGCCGGTTTCGTTGCTATATGTAAATGACAATTGGGATGCGCATATTTACTTACGTTGATGACATGTGATGTTATGTGTTGCTGGATATGTTATATTGGATTGTCGTGTTTGAATAGCCGGGGGTTTTTATGTGAGATGAGTGTTTTTCATTTTCATTCATGTAAAAACTTGTATGTAATATTCTTTTATTGGGGCACTTCCAGGTTGCGGAAGATGTCACCCTTTGTATATTATTTACTTTTCCGCACTAGGATAGACCCAAGGAGGGGAGCACAAGTAACCGGGTTCTGAAGTCCAGTGGGAGACCAACTCGAGAAGTCGAGTCCGGGTCTCCTAACTCTAGAATTGGTAGGGTTGCTTGCCGCTCTCGTAGGGGTCTGGGGGTATGGGTTTGGCTATTCATCACGACCGTGGAATCCGTGTTTTATACTGGCTCGTATTGAAAACACGGACGTCCTAGTGTATCCAATATTTCATATGATTCTTCTGCTGCGATATCTGTGATGTGATCATGTGATGTTCTGTGATAGATGTTAGTAATATGTATGCCCTAGAGGCCATTACTGTACATATGATGTATATTTTAGTGGATGCTAGGACGTATATAAGGAGGACTTTCTTGCTCGACATGATAGTATGCTATCTGGTTGCACTTTACCTTAACGTGTACACTGATTGTCTCCCTGTTACATGTTGGTAAAGCCCTTAGGATCTGTACTTGACTACCTGGACTATGATGCGGATCATACTAGTGGGGACATGGTAGTCCATAAGTACATCCTTCAAAGTCCCTAGTCGTGGGTGTATCGAGACGGGGCATCGATATACCAGAGTAGACTAGCGTATACCTTCTCGACCCATACAGATGGGCGATGGATGATCCCATATCCATTGGTGTTTGACATCAGAGATGATATACGGGTGCTCAGTAGAGACTGGGTACACTGGATGGACTCGCCGAGAACTCCCAGATGGTATTATACCTCACGTCAGATGGCAGTTCTCTGGTGACACTGGTACAGAGTAGTCTGTTGACCCGAGATCGTCATAGAGTCTTGTGTGGTTCCCACTGTGCTTTGATTTTCATCTTACCACGTCCAAGAGGGCATGCAAAACGGTGGTTTTTGGGTACAGGCCCGAGTCACATGAAGGCAATGAGCGATAGGAGGGGATTCGTCTCTCCCGGTATAGGGAGTTGATGTTGCGCTGTGTTCGATTGGCTATAACAGGAAATCCCTGGCCAGGGTTGCTGAGATTTACTGGTAAGTGTTACCAGTAGTTTCTCGAATTGTTATAGACCTCATATCGACACGACTTATCGAGCTATTGGGGTCTGACGTTTACCACCCCTAGGCGAGATATGCGACATATCAGACGATCAGACCGGACTGTACGGTAGTGTTACTGGTTGGATTCACTGGAGTGTGAGCGGGCTTGCTCGTCGATCTTCAGATCGCTCAATACCCGGGTGGCCGTTACGTTTAGCAGACCGCTTGCGGCTTGTGGGTGTTTGATATGATCATCACCTGCTGCCGGCGTATTGACGAGTCTTTAGAGTCCTACATAGAGGTTTCCTGGCTCAAGCGAAACGAAATAGGAGCGCATATGAGATATGTGCGGGACCGAGAATAATACCAGTATCTGATACTGTATTCGATTCTCGCGATGTGACATTGATCAGTTATATGCGATATAGCCGGGTTATCGGATCAAGTGTTGATTCGATAAGTTGTTACTAATGATACTTGTCGGTTTTGTGCGACATGACCGGATCATTGAATCAAGTGTTGATTTAATGATTTAGTGCATAATTATATATTTGATGTATTACTTTGCATTAACTAGTATCGGTTCACTTTAAGATGGATTTTCTCACTCGGATGTGTGCATTACATATGCGATATGATTTTGTGCACTAGATTGTATCATGTTTGATGATACATACATTTTGGTTAAGTGTAAAGAATTAAACCATGGTTAAGTGGATAATTAGGGTTTTGTTTTTCTTATTAATTTATATATACATTTATTCTTTTTGGAAAAGAAAAGGAGCATGAGAAAATGGTGGCTTTCTTTAAATGCTTCATGAAGCTTCATGAAGTCTTTGACCTTGTAACCATTTTTGTCTCATGCTTAACCTAACCATTCCACTAAACCATGATTGATTCTCTACACCTAACTATGGTTCAATTATGATAAGAATGAATTTCTTTTCTCATTTTTAATTATTCTTATCATAATAACATTTCTTCTTCTTCTTCTTCTTCAAGAAGAAAACCTTAAGCTCCATCAATGGTGATTGTTGGAAAAGAGTGAGAAATCCAATTCTAAAGTCTACCCACTTCCTATTTCTTCATCCTCTACCTCTTGCCAAGTAGTAGAGTGTGTTTCCTTCACAAGTTTTCAAGGCTCGGTGAAGGTGGAGCTTGATCTAGTGATGCTTCGACGTAGATCATCTTCGGCACGTTGTCGATGACCTAGCCCGTCCATTCTTCGATGATGCCGACGCTAGAGCCCGGGATCCGTCTTGGACAGCGAGGAGACTTCATTGCGGAGCTATGGAGGTGGAGCACCGGATCTACAAAGGTTGTATTTCCGATATCCCATTAGTTAAGTTGTTAACTAGATTGTTTTTCGCTTAGATTTCTAGCCAACGATCCGTAGTCGGGTTTCTCGGCACCTAGATTTTTTGAAATTGGCATGGTTGATGCCTTGTAAGACCTCATTAGGATGCCTAGGAACCCTACAGTGGTATCAGAGCCTAGCTAGAGCCTTAGGCGAAGTCTAGACGGAGTTTGAAACCCGGACGAACCGAAAACACGAACCCAAAATAGCTCTCTGTCCTTTTTTCTAAAATCTGGGATTTTTCAACATTAAAAATATGCAGAAAAATCAGCAGGCAATTCTAAGGGATACTGTAAAATTCGTGCACCCAATTCCTTCAATGAGCCGCGTTTCCGCGGCACGAGCTTGGCTGGTGCGGCGGATCCGCGGCCGTTTTGTCTTTTCTGGGATCCAAATTTGCACAGTAATTCATAATATGCAGTGCTGTTTTTCCTGGGTATTTTTGATATTTTTCCAGAGTTTTAATTTTCAGGAGTTGTTTTGGGGATTCGTATGTTCGATCGGATTATCAAATTTTGTCTGTGTGGCTTTCCGGATAAATTTTAGAATATGTTAAAAAGTTCGACCGGATATAAATACCCAATTTTTCCCCTATCGGGAAATTTCCAAGTGTTGGATTTTTCCGTAGTTTAACGACGTTCTAAGTAGTGCAAGTGACGCGATGGTCCCTCTAGAAGACAACAAAGCTTAACTCGATTATGTGACCGTCTTGAACTGCCCTTTGAACCTTCGGGTTTGGGGCAGTACGGCGTGCCATATGTGAGGCGTTGGCTTGACCCTTCTACGGCTGGACCGTTGGTACTGAGGCACGAACTGAATGTTGTTAGACTTATTTCATGTGTTGATCTGTATCGGGAAACCTTGGGTGTTCGATTGTTCGATCGGAAAGTTTAACATTTTCTATTTATCTGGAATGGGATACAATAATTGGAATTCACAATAGTTATGTGATAACTAAATGAATGTTATAAACATTGCAGTTTAGTCTCACTTGATCGGTTGACACGGAATTTTGATGTGATCAAAAGTCCGTTGCAATCACGTAGCGTACGCGGATACTCGCCGGATAAACTTAATAGACAGCCTCGCTCCATAGCCCCGACCAAGTGACTGTAGGAGAACCCCGTCGCCGAAAGCATCCGTTCGGATGCTCGCGGCAGCGGTGTTCCGCCTTGGTGCACTTCGTCGACGGTATCGGGGGTGCGGCCGTCTACTGAAGTTTGCGACGAGCATTCGATCAGGTTGTCGGGAATCCTATTGAATTGCCCGACTTGATATTGAAAAGTGTTTTCGATTTTGAGACTAAAATGCGGGGTTTATAATTGTTGGGCATGTGATGTCTAAGTAATTCATTTGGTCAGGCATGCGATGTCTGAGGTGGTTGCGGATTCCAACTGTTGTAGTTTTACACTTTCTTTTCTGTGACCGTAAGTGTAATATGTGATATCGCCGGTTTCGTTGCTATATGTCAACGACAATTGGGATGGACATATTTACTTACGATGATGACATGTAATGTTATGTGTTGCTGGATATGTTATATTGGATCGTCGTGTTTGAATAGCCGAGGTTTTTTATGTGAGATGAGTGTTTTTCATTTTCATTCATGTAAAAACTTGTATGTAATATTCTTTTTATTGGGGCACTTCCAGGTTGCGGAAGTTGTCACCGTTAGTATATTATTTACTTTTCCGCACTAGGATAGACCCAAGGAGGAGGGCACAAGTAACCGGGTTCTGGAGTCCAGTGGGAGACCAACTCGAGGAGTCGAGTCCGGGTCTCCTAACTCTAGAATTGGTAGGGTTGCTTGCAGCTCTCGTAGGGGTCTAGGGGTGTGGGTTTGGCTATTCATCACGACCGTGGAATCCGTGTTTTATACTGGCTCGTATTGAAAACACGGACGTCCTAGTATATCCAATATTTCATATGATTCTTCTGCTGCGATATCTGTGATGTGATAATGTGATGTTTTGTGATAGATACAGTACATAGTATATATGATATATTATATAGATGTTACTTATGTTTTACACCCGCGCTAGCCCTGCCCCGCTCTGCCGTTAGTTACCTAACCTAACGGTGCACGAGGGGACATCGAGGCGAATGCGGATGGCATAAGTGTACGTCGTATTTATCTGTGATGTTTAGGTACATTAAATGATGGGACTTCATTAATGTGATTAATGAAATAAAAGAAACCTAAGATGTTGTAGAATCGAATTTCAAAATAAAACAGGTAGCTACAGTTCTTGCTTTGCATAGCGGTATATGAGATATATCCTGCACCTTATTCGATGAGGAAAGGACCGAGATCCCTTCACCGGGAGTGACTCCTTTAGCAATAACTGGCAGATGCTACACACTCGGTTTGTCTTTTGATTGCTTTTAAGAGTTTTTGCTTTGCACAGTGATATATATGATATATCCCGCACCTCATTCGACGAGGAAAGGACCGACGATCCCTTCACCGGGAGTGACTCCTTTAGCAAAACTAGAAAAGCCTCAAAAACACTCCATTTCAAAATTCATTCGATCCTACAACGATATCAAGTTCATTACGCAATAGGTTTTCAGAAAAACCTGTCGTAGCCCTCCGTCATTTCAGATAAGTCCTATTTAGTATTCGTGCTACGTTTGTTGACCTCCGTCAAGGCGTAGTGTGCGGTAGCTAACTAGTATTTATCTGTTTGTGCATATGATGCAGATTGAGTTAGGGTAGTCGTGCGGCCTTGTTGACCTCCGTCAAGGGTCATGCGGGTGGGTTTAATTCGATCAAGAAATGACGGGTTGAACTTGACTAGTAGCCTATGGTTTGTTGACCTCCGTCAAGGTCATAGGACGCTAGGGGCAAAATATTATCGGGAATTTCAAGTGTTGAAATTTGCAATGAGATTGCATACCTTCTATGAGATAGTTGGATCCCGATACCCGCTGCGAGTAAGAGTTACTCCTGGGAGAGTTTTATACATTACAATTAGCCGATCAAGTAGGTGTCTAGAAAGGTGTCAACGGGGTTACGCCTCTGGGAAAACGAGGTTTACATTAATTAGGTTCGTGCGAAAGCACGGGGGACCTCCCTCAAAGTACCGACACTGGCCTGGCTGAAAGATTGGCGAATTTGTAGTGTGTAATTAATCCCGGATAGTCTTTCCTTTTAGGGTTTGAAGGAAGATTTGATAAAAAGCAGTGGGAGCCATCCTGATTAGATAAAATAAAAACAAATCTATTCTTGACAGAGCGCACGCTGAGTGTTTTCTTCTCTCTCTCCAGGTAGCGACCATATCACGCTTTAATCAAGATAATAATACGGAATATTGACCGAACCCGCTTGTTATACTGAGCTGGGGAACGTTGGTCCCGCTCCAACTTACAAATGTTATAAGACAGAGTAGGAAATTGGGGATTACCAGAATTCCCGTGCCGCCCAAACGAAGAGAGTGCATGCTGATGCATCATCTTCGGGTGTGTTCATTATACAGAACTGTTTCTCAGTATCCTTTACGTCCTGGGTATGTGATACCAGATCAGGATCCCAGATATGTAATCTGTTACATAGGGCTACAGATAGGTAGAGAACTGAGAACGGGTGATAAGTTTCATGAGGCAGAAAACGGGGCAAGTGTTGCAGCCAAGTCTGTTGGTCACTGTCACCCTGTATTACAAATACATTGATTCTGAACGAATGTTATTAGATACCGAACCTGATATACAAAATCGTATCTATCTCTTTATTTGTAAAGAAATGATAAAATTTTGTATTGTTGGATAATGTTTTGAACATTTCCTGTATCAAAAGTTGATCGGTTCAGGCACGTTATCTAAAAGCATTGATGTTCTAAATCAAACTACAGTTCTTAGTATATGGAACACACACAAGAGGAAGAGTTCAGAAATGAACGGATCCTTCTTAAGTTATTGTAGACTAGGTCAGATCAATGTGACCCGACTAGCTGAAGTTACATGTAGATGCATATTTAAATCAGTTTGAATCTACATCTTGTGAAACTTGCCAGTTATGTCACAAAGATATAATGACACTAGCTCTGTTTATTGGAAACAGAGAAAGAGTTAGTGAACTCTTGGGATGATACATGTTGATGTATGTAGGTCCCCTGTCTACACATGCCAAGACCGGTTCTTTATACTTCATTACATTCTCTGATAATCTCTCAAGATTCAGATATATGTTCCTGTTGAAACACAAGTCAGAACCTTTTGAGATATTCACAGAATATAAGTTGGAAGTAGAGAACCAATACGGGTATAAGTATTATGTCCTTTGATGAGATCAAGGAGGAGAATACTTGAGCACGAAAATCCTGGATTATTCTAAAGGAGAATGAGATTCTCTCTCAGCATTACTCCTCCGTATACACCATAGCACGATGGTATATCGAGACGGAGCAATAACACCCTATATGATAAGGTGTGCTCTATGATGAGTACTACTGAGTTACCTATTTCCTTTTTGGGAGTTATGCACTTAAGAAGCTGCATACCTATTGAATAGGGTTCGAATCAAATCAGTTGCCTACTATTTCATATGTGATATGGAAAGGGAAGAGCCCATGTCTTAAGCTAGTTAAGATTTGGGGTTGACCGGCCTATGTCTGAAAGCAAAATCCGGACAAGCTCAAGGCAAGGTCTGTTATGTAGAACTGGAAATGTTCCAGCTATACAGACTGCAGCTGATGATTTGATAGAACCAAAGGATTCAGTAGATTCCAACGAACCTCAGCCTCTCCGCCGATCTAGTAGGGTTCCTCACCCACCTGAGAGATACTTCTGTTTCTCTATGACAGTGGGAGCGAGGATTGCATCATGAGATGATGACCCAACTAGTTTCGAGCTGGCCATCAGGAGTAAGACTCTGTAAGAATGGCTGGATGCTTAGTGATCTGAGATGGAATCCTTATACACCAACAAAGTATGGACTTTGGTTGCTATATCTGAAGGGTTAAATCCCCATCAGGAGCAAGTATATCTTGAGAAGATTACTTGGTGTACATGGAAAAGTTGAGACTTTCAAAGCTAGACTTGTTAAAGGTTTTCGTCATCAACCAGGCGTGGATAATGATGAAACCTTTTCAAGTATCTATGCTTAAGTCTATCCAGATCCTACTTACCACGGCTACATACCATGACTACGATATCTGGTGGTTGGGTGTCATGACAGCTTTTCTAAATGATGTTTTAGAAGAGAGCGTCTATAAGTACACAGCCAGAGGGCTTCGTAGACAGTGGGAGCAGCGGAAACGTGTACAAGATGCTTTATAGGATTAAAGCAGGCATCGCGGAGTTGGAACATCTGTTTTGATGGATTAGTCAAAGAGTTTGACATCATCAAAATGGTAGATGAACCTTATATAAACAAAAAGGTAGGAGGGAGTATGGTGGCGATCCTCGTAGAGTACGTGGATGACATACTCCTGATAGGGAAGGAGTTTCCAATGCTACGCTCGATCAATCTCCGCATATCACAATGATTCTCCACATAGGATCATGATGATACCTGCTAGATCCTGAGTATTGGATCTATGAGATAGATCTAAATGGATGTTAGGATACTCACTAGCTGTAGTGAGATGGTATCAGTTGATCCTGGGGAGAATCACTGGAAGGGTTCCAGGGTGATAAAGACGACTGAATGTCAGTCGCAGGCATTGTCTTTACCCTCAGTAAAGGGACGGTATGTTGGAAGAGTTCCAAGCTAGATACCGTGACATACTAGACGATAAAGGCAGGATACATCGCTACTTAAGATGCTACCAAAGTGGCTGTCTGGGTGTATATTGGTTCATGAGATGAACTTAGTTCCTCCCATTGTGTGACAATGGAGTTGTGGCTTATGCCAAGGAACGTCCGTCCCATCAGTGATCCAGACATATTCTAAGGCAGTATCACCTGATCATGGAGATAGTTGATCTCCAGGGTGATCGAGGTTAGGAGAGTAGACTCAGAGGACAACACAGCGGATCCACTAACAAAGGCCTGTTCCCAGAGAGAGACATTTATGGGATGGTTGAGTATGAGATACTACAACCACTGCTACAGATGGCCCTAGTGCAAGTGGGAGATTGTTAGTTATATGTATGCCCTAGAGGCCATTACTGTACATATGATGTATATTGTAGTGGATGCTAGGACGTATATAGGGAGGACTTTCTTGCTCGACATGATAGTATGCTATCTGGTTGCACTTTACCTTAACGTGTACACTGATTGTCTCCCTGTTACATGTTGGTAAAGCCCTTAGGATCTGTACTTGACTACCTGGACTATGATGCGGATCATACTAGTGGGGACATGGTAGTCCATAAGTACATCCTTCAAAGTCCCTAGTCGTGGGTGTATCGAGACGGGGCATCGATATACCAGAGTAGACTAGCGTATACCTTCTCGACCCATACAGATGGGCGATGGATGATCCCATATCCATTGGTGTTTGACATCAGAGATGATATACGGGTGCTCAGTAGAGACTGGGTACACTGGATGGACTCGCCGAGAACTCCCAGATGGTATTATACCTCATGTCAGATGGCAGTTCTCTGGTGACACTGGTACAGAGTAGTCTGTTGACCCGAGATCGTCATAGAGTCTTGTGTGGTTCCCACTGTGCTTTGATTTCCATCTTACCACATCCAAGAGGGCGTGCAAAACGGTGGTTTTTGGGTACAGTCCCGAGTCACATGAAGGCAATGAGCGATAGGAGGGGATTCGTCTCTCCCGGTATAGGGAGTTGATGTTGCGCTGTGTTCGATTGGCTATAACAGGAAATCCCTGGCCAGGGTTGCTGAGATTTACTGGTAAGTGTTACCAGTAGTTTCTCGAATTGTTATAGACCTCATATCGACACGACTTATCGAGCTATTGGGGTCTGACGTTTACTACCCCTAGGCGAGATATGCGACATATCAGACGATCAGACCGGACTGTACGGTAGTGTTACTGGTTGGATTCACTGGAGTGTGAGCGGGCTTGCTCGTCGATCTTGAGATCGCTCAATACCCGGGTGGCCGTTACGTTTAGCAGACCGCTTGCGGCTTGTGGGTGTTTGATATGATCATCACCTGCTGCCGGCGTATTGACGAGTCTTTAGAGTCCTACATAGAGGTTTCCTGGCTCAAGCGAAACGAAATAGGAGCGCATATGAGATATGTGCGGGACCGAGAATAATACCAGTATCTGATACTGTATTCGATTCTCGTGATGTGACATTGATCGGTTATATGCGATATAGCCGGGTTATCGGATCAAGTGTTGATTCGATAAGTTGTTACTAATGATACCTGTCGGTTTTGTGCGACATGACCGGATCATTGAATCAAGTGTTGATTTAATGATTTAGTGCATAATTATATATTTGATGTATTACTTTGCATTAACTAGTATCGGTTCACTTTAAGATGGATTTTCTCACTCGGATGTGTGCATTACATATGCGATATGATTTTGTGCACTAGATTGTATCATGTTTGATGATACATACATTTTGGTTAAGTGTAAAGAATTAAACCATGGTTAAGTGGATAATTAGGGTTTTGTTTTTCTTATTAATTTATATATACATTTATTCTTTTTGGAAAAGAAAAGGAGCATGAGAAAATGGTGGCTTTCTTTAAATGCTTCATGAAGCTTCATGAAGTCTTTGACCTTGTAACCATTTTTGTCTCATGCTTAACCTAACCATTCCACTAAACCATGATTGATTCTCTACACCTAACTATGGTTCAATTATGATAAGAATGAATTTCTTTTCTCATTTTTAATTATTCTTATCATAATAACATTTCTTCTTCTTCTTCAAGAAGAAAACCTTAAGCTCCATCAATGGTGATTGTTGGAAAAGAGTGAGAAATCCAATTCTAAAGTCTACCCACTTCCTATTTCTTCATCCTCTACCTCTTGCCAAGTAGTAGAGTGTGTTTCCTTCATAAGTTTTCAAGGCTCGGTGAAGGTGGAGCTTGATCTAGTGATGCTTCGACGTAGATCATCTTCGGCACGTTGTCGATGACCTAGCCCGTCCATTCTTCGATGAAGCCGACGCTAGAGCCCGGGATCCGTCTTGGACAGCGAGGAGACTTCATTGCGGAGCTATGGAGGTGGAGCACCGGATCTACAAAGGTTGTATTTTTGATATCCCATTAGTTAAGTTGTTAACTAGATTGTTTTTCGCTTAGATTTCTAGCCAACGATCCATAGTCGGGTTTCTCGGCACCTAGATTTTTTGAAATTGGCATGGTTGATGCCTTGTGAGACCTCATTAGGATGCCTAGGAACCCTACAATAGATACTGTATATAGTATATATGATATATTATATAGGCGTTACTTATGTTTTACACCCGCGCTAGCCCTGCCCCGCTCTGCCGTTAGTTACCTAACCTAACGGTGCACGAGGGGACATCGAGGCGAATGCGGATGGCATAAGTGTACGTCGTATTTATCTGTGATGTTTAGGTATTTAAATGATGGGACTTCATTAATGTGATTAATGAAAGAAAAGAAACCTAAGATGTTGTAGAATCAAATTTCAAAATAAAACAGGTAGCTACAGTTCTTGCTTTGCACAGTGATATATATGATATATCCCGCACCTTATTCGATGAGGAAAGGACCGAGATCCCTTCACCGGGAGTGACTCCTTTAGCAATAACTGGCAGATGCTACACACTCGGTTTGTTTTTGATTGCTTTTAAGAGTTTTTGCTTTGCACAGCGATATATATGATATATCCCGCACCTCATTCGACGAGGAAAGGACCGAGATCCCTTCACCGGGAATGACTCCTTTAGCAAAACTAGAAAAGCCTCAAAAGCACTCCATTTAAAAATTATTTGATTCTACAACGATATCAAGTTCATTACGCAATAGGTTTTCAGAAAAACCTGTCGTAGCCCTCCGTCATTTCAGATACGTACTAGTTAGTATTCGTGCTGCGGTTGTTTGGCCTCCGTCAAGGCGTAGTGTACGGTAGCTAACTAGTGCTTATCTGCTAGCATATGATGCGATTGGATTAGGGTATTCGTACGGCGTTGTTTGGCCTCCGTCAAGGGTCGTGCGGGTGGGTTTAATTCAATCAGGAAATGACGGGTTGAACTTGACTAGCGGACTATGGGTTGTTTGGCCTCCGTCAAGGTCATAGGACGCAAGGGGCAAAAGTATTATCGGGAATTTCAAGTGTTGAAATTTGCAATGAGATTGCATACCTTCTATGAGATAGTTGGATCCCGATACCCGCTGCGAGTAATTGTTACTCCTGGGAGAGTTTTACACATTACAATTAGCTGATCAAGTAGGTGTCTAGAAAGGTGTCAACGGGGTTATGCCTCTGGGATAACGAGGTTTACATTAATTAGGTTCGTGCGAAAGCACGGGGGACCTCCCTCAAAGTACCGACACTGGCCTGGCTGAAAGATTGGCGAACTTGTAGTGCGTAATTAATCCCGGCTAGTCTTTCCTTTTAGGGTTTGAAGGAAGATTTGATAAAAAGCAGTGGGAGCCATCCTGATTAGATAAAATAATAAAACCAATCTATTCTTGACAGAGCGCACGCTGAGTGTTTTCTTCTCTCTCTCTCCAGGTAGCGACCATATCACGCCTTAATCAAGATAATAATACGGAATATTGACCGAACCCGCTTGTTATACTGAGCTGGGGAACGTTGGTCCCGCTCCAACTTATAATTGTTATAAGACAGAGTAGAAAATAGGGGATTACCAGAATTCCCGTGCCGCCCAAACGAAGAGAGTGCATGCTGATGCATCATCTTCGGGTGTGTTCATTACAGAGAACTGTTTCTCAGTATCCTTTACGTCCTGGGTATGTGATACCAGATCAGGATCCCAGATATGTAATATGTTACATAGGGCTACAGAAAGGTAGAGAACTGAGAACGGGTGATAAGTTTCATGAGGCAGAAAACGGGGCAAGTGTTGCAGCCAAGTCTATTGGTCACTGTCACCCTGTATTACTAATACATTGATTCTGAACGAATGTTGTTAGATACCGAACCTGATATACAAAATCATATCAGTCTCTTTATTAGTAAAGAAATGATAAAATTTTGTATTGTTGGATAATGTTTTGAACATTTCCTATATCAAAAGTTGATCGGTTCAGGCACGTTATCTAAAAGCATTAATGTTCAAAATCAAACTACAGTTCTTAGTATACGGAACACACAAAAGAGGAAGAGTTCAGAAATGAACGAATTCTTCTTGAGGTATTGTATACTAGGTCATATCAATGTGACCCGACTAGCTAGAGTTTCATAAAGATGCATATTTAAATTAGTTTGAATTTACATCTTGTGAAACTTGCCAGTCATGTCACAGAGATGAGATGACCATAGCTCCGTTTATTGGAAACAGAGAAAGAGTTAGTGAACTCTTGGAATGATACATGTTCATGTATAAAGGTCCCCTTTCTACACATGCCAAGACCGGTTCTTTGTACTTCATTACATTCTCTGATAATCTCTCAAGATTCAGACATATGTTCCTGTTGAAACACTAGTCCGAACCTTTTGAGATATTCACAGAATATAAGTTAGAAGTAGAGAACCAATACGGGTATAAGTATTATGTCCTTTGATGAGATCAAGGAGGAGAATACTTGAGCACGGAATTCCTGGACTATTCTAAAGGAGAATGAGATTCTCTCTCGGCATTACTCCTCCGGATACACCATAGCACGATGGTATATCGGGACGGAGCAATCACACCCTATATGATATGGTGTGCTCTATGATGAGTACTACTGAGTTACCTTTTTCCTATTGGGTGTTATGCACTTAAAAAGTTGCATACCTATTGAATAGGGTTCGAATCAAATCAGATGCCTACCACTTCATATGTGATATGGAAAGGGAAGAGCCCATATCTTAAGCTAGTTAAGATTTGGGGTTGTCCAGCCTTTGTCTAAAAGAAAAATCCGGACAAGCTCAAGGCAAGGTCTGTAATGTAGAACTGGAAATGTTCCAGCTATATAGACTGCAGCTGATGATTTGATAGAACCAAAGGATTCAGTAGATTCCAACGAACCTCAGCCTCTCCGCCGATCTAGTAGGGTTCCTCACCCACCTGAGAGATACTTCTGTTTCTCTATGACAGTGGAGCGAGGATTGCATCATGAGATGATGACCCAACTAGTTTCGAGCTGGCCATCAGGAGTAAGACTCTGTAAGAATGGCTGGATGCTTAGTGATCTGAGATGGAATCCATGTACACCAACAAAGTATGGACTTTGGTTGCTATATCTGAAGGGTTAAATCCCCATCAGGAGCAAGTATATCTTGAGAAGATTACTTGGTGTAGATGGAAAAGTTGAGACTTTCAAAGCTAGACTTGTTAAAGGTTTGCATCATTGACCAGCTGTGGATTATGTTGAAACCTTTTCTAAGGATCTATGCTTAAGTCCATCCAGGTCCTACTTGCCACGGCTACATACCATGACTACGATATCTGGTGGTTGGGTGTCTTGACTGCTTTTCTAAATGATGATTTGGAAGAGAGCGTCTATAAGTACACAGCCAGAGGGCTTCGTAGACAGTGGGAGCAGCGGAAACGTGTGCAAGATGCTTTATTTGATAAAGCAGGCATCGCGGAGTTGGAACATCTGTTTTGATGAATTAGTCAAAGAAGTTGACATCATCAAAATGGTAGATGAACCTTGTATAAACAAAAAGGTAGTAGGGAGTATGGTGACGATCCTCGTAGAGTACGTGGATGACATACTCTTGATAAGAAAAGAGTTTCTTATGCTACGCTCGATCAATCTCCGCTTATCACTAGGATTCTCCATATAGGATCAAAGTGATACCTACTAAATCCTGGATTTTGGATCTATGAGATAGATTTAATTGGATGTTAGGATTCTCACTAGTTATAGTGAGATGATATCAATTGATCCTGGGGAGAATCGCTGGAAGTGTTCCCGAGTGATAAGAACGACTGAATGTCAGTCACAGGCATTGTCTTTACCCTCAATCGAGGGACGGTATGTTGGAAGAGTTCCAAGCTAGATACCGTGGCACACTAGACGATAAAGGCAGGATACATCGCTACTTAAGATGCTACCAAAGAGGCTGTTTGGGTGTATATTGGTTCATAAGATGAACTATGTTCCTCCCATTGTGTGACAATGGAGTTGTGGCTTATGCCAAGGAACGCAGGTCCCATCAGTGATCCAGACATATTCTAAGGCAGTATCACCTGATCATGGAGATAGTTGATCTCCAGGGAGATCAAGGTTAGGAGAGTAGACTCAGAGGACAACACAGCGAATCCACTCACAAAGGCCTGTTCCCAGAGAGAGACTTTTATGGGATGGTTGAGTATGAGATACTGCAACCACTGCTATCAGATGGCCCTAGTGGAAGTGGAAGATTGTTAGTTATATGTATGCCCTAGAGGCCATTACTATACATAGGATGTATATTTTAGTGGATGCTTGGACATATATAGGGAGGACTTTCTTGCTCGACATGATAGTATGCTATCTGGTTGCTCTTTACCTTAACGTGTACACTGATTGTCTCTCTGTTACATGTTGGTTAAGCCCTTAGGATGTGTACTTGACTACCTGGACTATGATGCGGATCATACTAGTGGGGACATGGTAGTCCATAAGTACATCCTTGAAAATCCCTAGTCGTGGGTGTATCGAGATGGGGCATCGATGTACCAGAGTAGACTAGCGTATACCTTCTCGACCCATACAGATGAGCGATGGATGATCCCATATCCATTGGTGTTTGACATCAGAGATGATATACGGGTGCTCAGTAGAGACTGGGTACACTGGACGGACTCGCCGAGAACTCCCAGATGGTATTATACCTTACGTCAGATGGCAGTTCTCTGGTGACACTGGTACAGAGTAGTCTGTTGACCCGAGATCATCATAGAGTCTTGTGTGGTTCCCACCGTGCTTTGATTTCCATCTTACCACGTCCAACAGGGCGTGCAAAACGGTGGTTTTTGGGTACAGTCCCGAGTCGCATGGAGGCAATGAGCGATAGGAGGAGATTCGTCTCTCCCGGTATAGGGGGTTGATGTTGCGCTGTGTTTGATTGGCTATAACAGGAAATCCCTGGCCAGGGTTGCTGAGATTTACTGGTAAGTGTTACTAGTAGTTTCTCGAATTGTTATAGACCTCATATCGACACGACTTATCGAGCTATTGGGGTCTGACGTTTACCACCCCTAGGCGAGATATGCGACATATCAGACGATCAGACCGGACTGTACGGTAGTGTTACTGGTTGGATTCACTGGAGTGTGAGCGGGCTTGCTCGTCGATCTTCTGATCGCTCAATACCCAGGTGGCCGTTACGTTTAGCAGACCGCTTGCGGCTTGTGGGTGTTTGATATGATCATCACCTGCTGCCGGCGTATTGACGAGTCTTTAGAGTCCTACACAGAGGTTTCCTGGCTCAAGCGAAACGAAATAGGAGCGCATATGAGATATGTGCGGGACCGAGAATAATGCGTGTATGTGATACCGTATTCCATTCTCGCGATGAATGTATCGATTGGTTGTATGCGATATAACCTGGTTATCGAATCAAGGGTTGATTCGATAAGCCGATACATCGGACATTAGTCGGTTGTATGCGATATGACCGGATCGTTAAATCAAGTGTTGATTTAATGATTTAATGCATAATTATATATTTGATATATTACTTTGCATTAACTAGTATTGGTTCACTTTAAACGGATTTTCTCACTTGGTTTGTGCACATTGTATATGTGATATACTTTTGTACACATGATTGTATCATGTTTGATGATGCATGCTTTTTGGTTAAGTGTAAAGAATTAAACCATGGTTAAGTTAGAAATTAGGGTTTTGTTTTATCCATTATTTATTCATTTATTTATTTTGGAAAAATATTAAGCATAAAGAAATGAAATGGTGGCTAATTTTGGACTTGCATGTTGAAGCTTCATGAAGCTTTCACTTAGTCACCATTTTGTCTCATGCTTAACCCTAACCACTCCACTCAACCCTAGTTGATTCTCTACACTTCACCATGGTTATATTATGATAAGCATTCCTTTTATTTTCTATTTTTGAAATAACTTATCATAACAATATTCATCTTCTTCATCTTCTTCTTCCATGAAGAAGCTTACTTCATCAATGGTGATTGATGAAAACAAGTGAGAAATCCAATTCTAAAGTTTACCCACTTCCTATTTCTTCATCCTCTACCTCTTGCCAAGTAGTAGAGTGTGTTTTCTTCACAAGTTTTCTTGACTTGGTGAAGTTGGAGCTTGATCTAGCGATGCCTCGACGTAGATCATCTTTGGCACGTCGTCAACGACCTAGCTCGCCATTTCTCCGACGAAGCCGACACTAGAGCCGGGAATTCATTTGGACAGCGAGGGGACTTCGTTGCGGAGCTATGGAGGTGGACCACCGGATCTACAAAGGTTGTATTTCCGTTTAAACTTTAGTTAAGTTGTTAACTAGTTTAATTTTCGCCTAGAAATCTAGCCAACGATCCGTTCTAGGGTTTCTCGGCACCGTTTAAATTTGTAATTGGCATGGTTGATGCCTTGTGAGACCTCATTAGGGTGCCTAGGAACCCTACAATATGCGCATCATCGGTAATGGTGCTGGTGTCCTATCAGGAAGAGTTTCATACTGATTGAGGAAACATATGTATGAACATGCAACATGATGATTACGATCTGAATGTAAAAACAGATGTGTATAACCACTCATTTGTAATATACCTGTCTAACTTCAACTATATGACTCGAGCCTAAACTAGTCTCTATCTAACCCCCTAAGGAACTAAACCTAAGAATCTAGTCGATAAGAAATAAGAATCTACCTAAGGTCTGAGTCCATATCTCTAATAGTCGGCGATCCCGCCTCAATAGCGTCACGTACATAGTACGACTTCCTCGAATCAAGAGTGCGGATCAATCATCATATCTATGCCTCGTACGGTAAAATCCATCGTACGACATCCTAATATCGGGGTACGGGTCAAGTATCACCTACGTACAACATCATTCGTTTAATATCATCGTCAAATAATGTCATGATAAAGGTACTGTACTGTAATCGCATACATCCCAATATCATCAATCTTATACCATGTCTGCGTAAATATACATTGCCAATTGGTCCTTAGAAATATCATGTCACATATATCATATCTTGATCAAGTCGTGATTAAGTCACACATATATATATATATATATATATATCATATCGTAATCAAGCTACACATATCTCATATCGTAATCAAGTCATGGGTTACAGTCCGGGTTCTATATTTAGAGTCTCATGTACCTCAATATCATCACCACCTATTATTGTTTATGTATACATATCCATTATCTCATTTTCTAATGATCCGCTAATATCATAACACGACTGTATAGCCAAGAATTCACGGGATCAAGCCCAGTTATATTGTTTCATCCCCATGTATCATATCACAACCTTGTATCACATATACATATTGTGTATATATATACATACACATAGTCCTATACATATATACACATACACATATATACCAAGTCAAGTCTCTGTGTGTGCGTGTGTGTGTCTACCTGAAACTTACGAATCTCCTCCAAGATATTCATCCTCTGGTAAGGTCTTTCTAAATCAGTTTAGTCCAACCTAAAGTCATGACTAGGGTCCTACTCACCAAGATTCTAAGGTCACGTCTGACTTCCTAATGACAATAAGTAATATCGCTATTCTACGTTTGCGGGGGTGCTAAACGCCATCCACCCGACTTCCCCCGTAGATATATATCTACTCACTACAACGCCTCGCTCTAGTCGATTCCGGCGGATGTCTTGCCCTCCTTCGTCGTCCTGAAAATACAAGCACTTGTACCTGAACATAGCATAGTGTAAAGGACAGTAAGGAAACAATAGATCCATCGGCATTCCAAGCAATCATCTCCAGCTTTCCTTTGCAAGTTCTCAAGATCCTTTGCGTGCGTGTATGCTGTGATTGTATCGGCTGCCAGGTTTCTTTAACTATTATGATTGTAAGCTTTATAGATTGAATATAATTATCTTCATGTTATCTATATTGACCAACCGAAATCGATGCCTCAGTCAAATCAAACAGATTTCCTTTGAAACTAGTTTCTAATGTTCCATTATGAATGGACCATGATGAGCTGCATATTTGGCTGGTGCACTCTTTGATATTTGAAATGCCATCATCAACTGCACATGGTAACGATTCAGCACTGGATGGAAATGACAGTCCACTACGATTGCACAAATGGGCCATAAGCAAATCAGGGTGTATAATATCTCTTAATGGACGAGATATTCTTCCCACAAAAGGAATAGCAAAAGAAAATATTGTTGGAGGAACATCAGAAATAAGCTTCTAATCTGAGAAAGATAGTGAGATATCAAACACTAATAAAGCTGCTACATGGGCACTATCCAAGCTCAGATCACCTTCACAGAATGGTCCTATCTCTGGATGCATCACCAACTTAAATATAAGGGCATCAACTGAAGATATAGACATTTCAAGTTTATGCTGCATCATTAGCCCAAACACTTTTCTTGCTGCATGTCTGATCACTCCATAATTATCAGCAAACGAACCAACCAACTTGTGCCTGTGTTTCTCCAGTACCATTAGACGATCATGTCTTGCTATATGAAACGATGTTTCCATAGTTTGCAATTGAACAGCTCGTGGAATTCGCCTTCTATCCCATGAACAAAAGCTCCAGCAGCAGATGATAATGGATATTTAGACTAATTGATAGAGCATCTTTCAAACTCATACCTCTTGCCATCTAACAAAGCTAAACAAATATCAGCTCGCCACCGTCTCCAAGATCAGTCACTGCAAATAATCGCGCATATTCACTTACCACAGCCAATCTCATGGCCTCATCCCCATTCCTCAGAAGCTCAACCGCACAATCGCAACAGCGCTTCATAAGGGGCACATCAATCCAAATCCCTATCTCTCTTCAACAACTCAGCAAGCCTAACAACCACGACTCTCATCACCAACAGACAAATATCGCTCGAGATCCCTGCAACACTCCCAACCATAAGCTCAGGCCTCAAAACATCCACATTACACCCTAAACCATCAACAATCATCGATCTCATCGACACGGCCGCACTCGAAGCGAGCGAGGTCACCAACTCCTTATCCAACACTGAAATCTAAACACAACAATTGCGGCATATGCCAAGAAAACATGAAGTATACCTGCGGGAAGACGGCACCGCCGGCAGCAGGAGAGACACCCGCCCCATGTCGTTCAACTCGAACACCTCGTTCCCGACGGCGACGACTGAGATCCTCGATGCGGGGACGAAGGCGCAACGTTGGTAACAACCCGCTGGAACACGACCGGGGGGAACGCTGTGAGGGTTCGAGATGTCGCCGTTGGCGGCGCCGATGACGATTGGGAGCAAGTTGAGGAGAAGGAGAAGCCGTGAGCTGCGATGATTAAGAGCAAGCAATGAAATCGGAGACGGAGGAGAATTCGGCGGCGGCGGCGAGGTTGCGCGAGTCGAGACCGCCGATCCCAAGTCTCTCTCGAAGATGAGATGAGGAAACCCTTTTTTTTATTTTGTGAAGGAATTTTTCCAGAGCTGGAGAGGAAGAGAAAACGGCAACTAAGGAATATATATGGGAACAAGGGAAACAGGGGGAAAAAATGGTGATTAACTACCACCATACCATATAATTATATACACACAATGGTTTAAGTAATATATATATATATATATATATATATACACACACATACATACACACATGCTACAACAATACCATTTGTGACAAACTCCTCAAGCACAAATATTTTTAGGCCAATCACTGAAGATATATATATATATATATGTATATATATATATGTATATATATATATATGTATATATATATATATATATTTGTATGTATGTATGTATTTATTGTTTTACACAAACTCATTATTTTATTATTTTAAATTCTCAAAAATAATATTTTATTTTCTAGAAAGTTACATTACATGCATGAGGTTTATTGTCATTGGGTGACACGTGGACGGTATCCATATACATATAGTTGACATTGATGACATTGATCACATAGTTGGACGAGACCCACATACATGATGACATTGATTACATAGTTTGATGATATCCACATACTTATAGACTTCATGATATAGTCGACATTGATCATACCTCATATTTATGATATGTTATTACCTGAGGCACTGGCACGAGCACTTGGCACTATACTCATGTATAGATGTTACATTGCCACTTTATCATGCTTCAGACTTATTCATTTGAGGTTTATATATATATCTGATCGTATTAACCAAGGATTTTGTCATACATACGATTTCTTCTCTGTGATGTTCTCTATTCACGAGTTGGCAACTCACCCCCGTTGTGCCACAGTTTCTTGCATGTTTTGCCGTACAGGTTCCATTACGGCTTTCTGGCATACTGCTTTCTTTACGGGTGACTTGCTTTGGTAGGTGGATTCTTTTTCATCAGAACCACCATTGTATATGTATTATTCAGTTTTATCTAGAAATTCCATCAACCAAACTTGTATATGTTTCAGACTTAGAAAACCAGTTGTGTATTATTTCGACCTTAGAGTCGCGGGTTGTAGTATTATGGTTTTCCGGCTGATTTGAGTTTTCCTTTGAGTTTTGATCCTCTCCCTTTGGCGTTGTATATTATACTGCTTACGTGGTTGTGACCGTCGTTTGACGAAGAGCTAGCTCACGCTTGGGTATGCCTTTTCATTGTGTATATATACATATTATTCATGTTGTACCCCGTTGGGGGCCAGTATTTACAAAGGAAATTCTGCCGAAATTTTTAGAAAAGATATTGAGGATTTAAAATGCATATTCGGCTTACCTATTTTAAAACTCTTGTTTTTTTTAAACATATTTTCTACACTTCTTTAAAACTAGTTTTCCTTATTTACTCCTTAAAATGGTTTTAGATTTCTGGGCTTTTGGCTTACTTGGATTAGATGGGGTCCTATAGATTTCATATGATTCAAGTGCCAGTCACGTGCTATTTCGGGTCGTGACATGGTCGTGTCGCATTGATATGACCTAGTTTACAATGCCACAAGAAGGACTCGTTCATTTCTGAACTACTCCTCTTATGTGTGTTCTATATATTTTGAACTGTAGTTTGATTTAGAACGTATATGCCATTACATAACGTGCCTGATCCAATCAACTCTTGATTCAGGAAAATGTTCACAACATTATCCCCCAATACAGAATTATATCTTTCTTTAACTTAATAAAGAAACTGATGTAATGTTGTATATCAGGTTCGGTATCTAATAACATTTGTTCAGAATCAATATATTAATACAAGGTGATATTTGCCAACTGACTTGGCGGCAACAATTGTACCATTCTCTAACACTTAGAGACATATCACCCAATCCCAGTTCTCTACCTTCCTGTAGCCCATGTACCAAATTACATATATGGGATCCTAATCCGGTATCTCATACCTAGGACGTAGAGAATATTGAAAAAACAGTTCTCGGTAATGAACACACCGGAAGAATATCCATCAACAAGCTTATTCCTCGTTTGGGTCGCGTAGGAATCCGGATATTCCCCTAATTCCTGCTCAGACTTATAACAATTATAAGATAGAGCAGAACCAATGTTCCTTAGTTCAGTATAATAAGCAGGTTCGGTCAATACATCCATATTATTATCATGATTAAGGCGTGACATGGTCGCTACCAGGAGAGAGAGAGAAAAGAAAACACTCAGCGTATGCTTTTGCAAGATCAGATTGGTTATGATTTTATCTAATCAGGATGGCTCCCACCGTTTGTATCAAATCTTCCTTCAAACCCTAAAAGGTAAGACTAGCCGGGATTAATTACACCCTACAAGTTCGCCAATCTTTCGGCCAGGCCAGTGTCTGTAATTTGAGGGAGGTTCCCCGTGCTTTTGTACGGATCTAATTAAAATAAACCTCGTTTTTCCAGGGGTGTAACCTTGTTTACACCTTTCTAGACACCTACTTGATCGGCTAATTGCAATGTGCAAAACTCTTCCAGGAGTAACTCTTACTCGCAGTGGGTATCGGGATCCAACTATCTCATAGAATGTATGCAATCTCATTGCAAATTTCAACACTTGAAATTCCCGATAATCTTTTACCCCTAGTGACTTATGACCTTAACTATGGTCAACAAATTACAAGCACTAGTCAAGTTCTACCCATCATTTCGTGATTAATTAGACCCACCCACATGACCCTTAATTATGGTCAACAAAGTCACATGACTGTCCTAATTAATCATATCATATGCTGCGTAGGAAGACATCACTTAGCTACCGCACACTACGCCTTAACTATGGTTAACAAACGTAGCCCGAATACTAAGTACTCTACTTCCTAAAATGACGAAAGGTCACGGCAGGTTTTTAAGAAATCCTTTTACGTAATGAACTTGATATCATCGTAGAATCGAGTGATTTTGAAAAGGAGTGTTTTTGAGGCTTTTACTAGTTTTGCTAAAGAGGTCACTCCCGGTGAAGAGATCTCGGCTCTTTCCTTATCGAATAAGGTGCAGCATATTTCACAAATAACACTATGCAAAGCAAGAACTAAAAAAGCAGTCAAAAGACAAAACCGAGTGGGTTGTAGCATCTGCTAGTTTCGCTAAAAAGGCCACTCCCGGTGAAGGGATCTCGGCTCTTTCTTTATCGAATAAGGTGCCGGATATTCTACAAGGAATACCGCTATGCAAAGCAAGAACTACAGTTACCAGTTTTTAAGACAAGATTCTACAACATCTTTAGGTTTCTTTTATTTCATTAATCTCATTAATGAAGTCCCATCAATTATGCTTCCTAAGCATCACAGAAGAAACGAAAGCAGCAATATTTATTATATATCATATATATATGTATATATATATATAATATAAGCATTCGTCTCAACATATAAATTGATCACATCACAGAATATCAGCAGTAGAAGAACACATATGAAATATTGGATATACTAGGAATTCCGTGTTTTAATTAAGACAATAAAAACGCGGATTCAACTGTCGCGATGAATATCCAAACCCACATCCGTAGACCCCTACGAGAGCATCAGGCAACCCTACAAATTCTAGAGTTAGGAGACCCGGTCTCGACTCCTCGAGATGGTCTCCCACTGGACTCTAGAACCCGGTTACTTGTGCTCCCCTCTTTGGGTCTATCCTAATGCGGAAAAGTAAATAATATACATCTATGGTGACATCATCCTCAACCCGGATGTGCCCTAATAAAAGAATATTATATAAAAGCTTTTACATGAATGAAAATGAAAAACTCACATCACAAATAAAAAACCCCGGCTATTCAAAACACGACGATCCAATATAACATATCACAGCAACACATAACATTACATGCCATCAACGTAAGTAAATATTCGTATCCCAATTGTCGTTGACGTATAGCAATGAAACCGGCGATACACCACATATTACACTTACGGTCGTAGAAAAGAAAGTGAAAAACTACAACAATTGGAATCTGCAACCACCTTATACATCATAAACCCAATGTATCACGTACTTTGGATTTCATGCCCAACCAAATGAATTTCTTAGACATCACATGCCTAACAATTATAAAACCCGCATTTTAGTCTCGATATTAAAAACACTTTTCAATAACCAGTCGGGCAATTCAACAAGATTCCCGACAACTAGAACGAATGCTCGTCGGAAACTTTAGTAGAGTGCCGCACTCCCGATCCTGTCGACGAAGTGCACTAAGGCGGAACACCGCGGCCGCGAGCACCCGAACGGATGCTTTTGGCGACGGGGTTCTCCTACAGTCACTTGGTCAGGGTTATGTGGTGTGGCTATCTAGTAAGGTTACCCGGCGAGTATCCACGTATGCTACATAATTGCGACGAACTTTTGATCGACATCAAAATTCCGTGGTAACCGATCAAATGAGACTAAACTGCTAGATTTATAAAATTCAAACTAGTTATCATATAACTAATTTTATAGATTCCAAATATTGTATCACAATCATATATAGCTAGACGATGTTAAACTTTTCGATTGAATTAACAAACACCCAAAATTTCCCAATGAGCTCAACACTTGAGCGGAGTTCAAAAAGTACCCAGAACATACCATAACACCTATGAACCATCCGTAGAAGGGCTGACCCATGCCTCACTCATGTCGCCACGGAATTGCCGCAAAACCTAGGGTATGAACGCGGTTCCACGATCCAAAAATTCGAGTTTGGGTATCATTCTTCTAGAGGGTCCACTGAATCGCTTGCCTGATTTTCTGAAGATTTTAAACTTGAAAAAATCCAACTCTTAGAAAATTTCCAGTGAGGGAAAATATGGGTTATTGATATCCGTTCAAACTTTTTAACGTCGTCTAAATAACCTGAATAGAAGTCAGAATTACGATTACGAAACACTCCGAAATGCCTTTGCAGAATGTTAACATCTCATGCAATTTCAGCACAAACAAGGAACACCTGAAACACTAAACCCCAGAGACTGGAAA
This sequence comes from Agapanthus africanus, assembly GCA_030015575.1. NCBI lineage: Eukaryota > Viridiplantae > Streptophyta > Magnoliopsida > Asparagales > Amaryllidaceae > Agapanthus > Agapanthus africanus. The sequence continues at coordinate 341,573,920 of CM057337.1, read as the reverse complement.
AACGAAAAAATTTGATGCCAGAATCCTGAAACAGGGCTGGCCTGCTCGGAATTATTGGTGATGTGGCCGGCCAAAAACCTGCCAAATTGCTTCAAATTTTCGTAGTGTTCATGTTATATCACATACAATATTCTGCAGTTGCTTAAAAATTTTTAGAGGCCATTTAAAATTTGACAGAAACTGGATTTCGTTGTTTTAAGTTTCGGAGTAGTTTCGGTTTCGTAATCTAACAAACATCGTCCAATTCTTTAGCATGGTTTTGATACCACTGTATGCTTTCATAGGGCGGCAGTAAGGTTTCGAGAGGCATCGTCCATGCAAATTTCAAATTTTTTCCGTGCTAAAGAACCCTAACCGTAGAATCTTAACTAGAGATTTAGACAAACAAGCAATGCAAACATCTTTACATCTAAGTGAATGTGGAATACAACCTTTGTAGACCGGTCCTTCACTTCTAAAGCTCTGTTTAGTAGTCCCTTCACTCCAAGTAGTGAACACAAAACTCTAGTAAGGGTTCACATGAAGAAATGATCATGCTTGCTCGAAGTCTTCGAGGTCGAAGATGATCTACGTCGAGGAGACTCAAGCTCATGCTACCTCTTCACTAATGGTAGATTAGTGAAGCAAACACCCTAAACTAAATGGCTAATATAGTAGAGGATGATGAAGTAGGAAATGGGCTCACTTTTGATTAATTTTTCTCACAATATTTCATCATCTTTTCAAAAGCTAGAAAGCTTTTTCCATGAGGAGGAAGAAGATGAAGTGGATATGAGAATGAAAACTCATGAGGTGAGAATGAAAACTCATGAGGTAAGAATAGAAATCATGGGTGAGTTAGTGTCATACACTAACTCATGTAGAGAATAAACCATGGCTAACAATAATGGTTAGGTTAATAAATATCTACAAGTAAAACAAAATTAGTAGACTTGGTCAATGGTTCCACAAGCTTCAACCATGTGACTTAATTCCATCTAATTTTGATTAACTTTAAATAAATAAAACCCTTCATTATATCAAGCATGGTGTGAGTCTCATACACCCATGATGCATGTGGCATCAAGCATGACACAAATAAAATCAACATTAATATATATCACATATGTACTATATACACACAAGTAAGAAAAAGAAATGTTTAAGTGAGCTAATATTAGTTAATGTAATTCCTTATATCAAATATATAATTATACATTAAATTATTAAATCAACACTTGATTTAATAATCCGGCTATATCACATACAACCGGCTAATATCAATTGTAAGAATCTATCGAATCAACACTAGATCCGATAACCCGGCTATTGTTGGGTTATGGGAGCGCCCCGGCCATCCAACCGTGGCCAAATGCGGAACAAAATTTTTCTAAAACCCGGCGCTACCATTACCCGATTAACATGATCGAAACCATTAACCCTAAAAACCAGCAAGCTAACAAAAGGAGATAGAATGGTTATACCTAATGAATCAAGTCCTTCGGGTCTTCAACCATTTCCAAGCTCCTAGTGATGCGGATCGACTTTGGTCGCCGGTTTTCCTTCATCTCTGATGATCCACCCGAGGGAAACGGCACAAGCTCCAGGTTCGCTAAGCGGACCAACCGACTCTCTAGGATTGCTAGTAGTAGAGAGTGCGGGGTGTAGGATAGTATCACTATTATTCTCTCTCAAAATCTAAAGCTCATAGAGCAACAATAGAAGATGTGGAGGTGATGATCAAAGGCATGAGGTAAAATTGGCTAAGTTTCTTTTAGGTGTTTGAATATGAATGTGAGCTAGAGAGAGCTTCAAGTGAATCAAAAATGAGCAAGAAAACCCCACACCTCTAATGTGGCCGGCCCCTCTCTCCTCTCTCCAAAAATAATGCACCCAAAAAACACTTTCCAAATTAAGCAATAAACAATTATCAAGCCCATACCAATCACTACATGAAAAAGCCATGCTTTGACCCAAATGACCATGCCATGCCATGTCACCTTTTCCACCTCATTATAAAAAAATGATTTTCCAAAAGAAAATCAATAATGAGGTGGAATCTTCTAGAAGCCATTCCGTATAAATACAGAATGCTTCCCGGTATATGTATCGAAACACACATACACGTATTCGTACGAAAATACGAATAGCTAAAGAGAGAAAACAAATAGTGAGCAATAATACTAGAATACATATATATATATATATATATAAATACATATGTAAATTATTAAATCAAAACTTGATTTAACAATCTGGCTTAATCCTAAGCCGCTAGTATTATCAACCGTCCGATTAAAGTCTGTGCTGCCCGTGCACATATTCAATCGGACACCTGTATGTATCAACATACGTCACCTACACCATATCGCCTGAACCGTGAAAACCCTCTGTGTGGGACTCTAAAGACTCGTCAATACGCTGGCAGTGGGTTTAACCACAAGAACGTCAACGGCACTAGATGTACGTAACGGCTACCCAGGTATTGAGCGAAAGGAAGGCCGATGAGCAAACTCATCCGAACCCCTACTGAGCCTATCAGTGACAATATCCATATAGTCCGGTCTGTTCGTCTAAGAGTATCACATATCAGGTCTAGGGGGTGGATAAGGTCAGACCCCTAACAACACGATAATTCGTGTCGGTATGAAACCCATCACTACCTGAGAAACTATCGATCCTAGATCGGTAATTCTCACATACCCCGGCCGAGGATTTCTAGTGATGGACACCCATGCACTGCACGACATCAACCCCCAATACCGGGAGAGACGAATCCCCGACGATCCGCTCACTGCCTCCATGTGGCTCGGGACTGTACCTAACTAAAACCTGTTTGCACGACTCCTTTAAGCCGTGGTAGGGTAGTAATCAAAGCACAGTGGAAACTCACACGAGACAGATGATGATCTCAGATCGACAGACTAACCTGTACACATGTCACCAGGGAACTGCTATCTGACTATAGGTATAATACCAACTAGCATGTTCCCAGTGAGTCCGTCCAGTGTACTGATAACCCAATGAGCACCTGTATACTATCTTAGGTGAACAACTGACACCAATGGCTTGTGAGACCGGCCACCGCCCCTCGTCAGGGTCTAGATAAGTATACACCAGTCTACACTGGAGTATCGATGCCCAGTCTCGATACTCCCCTGACCAGGGACATTTAAGGATGTGCTTATAGACCCCCAGCTCGCACGTATGTGATCGCCATCACAATGCTGGTAGTCAAGCAAGAATCCCATGGGCTCTATCAACATGTACATGATGATAAAGACAAACTAGATAGCATACTATCATCTCGAGTAAGACTGTTTTATCGGTATAGGTCATCCCTCAATCATCATGATCACCTTTCTGCGACTATGATAATTTCCTTGAGGGCACTATAGCCAACAATCTCCCACTTGCACTTAAGGCTAATTTATGCGATGTCGCATACTCACATCCCGTGTGATACCGAACACCCAACTCCTGTACTAATCAGTTTCACAAACCTCGTTTGTAAAACTATTGCGTTCGAGAAATAGCCTCAGTGAGTGAATCCGCTCCAGTGTTTCTTTCTATGTCTCTCTTTATCTCAACTTCGCGGAGAAAACTATCTCCCGAAATGAGCAATACCCGTCTTAGAATATGTCTGGATATCTGATGGGACCCAGTTCACAAAAGAACTCCGAATCCAGCAAACTTCTTAGACTGTATCGTCTACTGAACTCAATCAGTACACTGCGCCATACCATCCTCAGTATCCGCTTGGACCACCTGTCCAAACTACTGCCCCTCGTTAGAGGGAAAACTATAACTCTGACAGTCACTCTGTCATCCTGGTCACCTTGGAAGCCTGGAATGATAACCGTCTCTCAAAGGAGGCCGTCGTTATCAAATCCCTAGAATATCCACTTATGTTCATAAACTGCTTCCATTCGTTTTTCTCCAGGATTGGATTAATATATCAACTTATTACATCTAGTGCAAAAACAACATTTGGTGTGGTACTTGACATGTCAGATTGACTCAATTTCCTAAGCAAGTGATATGACAATCATGCACATCCCTCTCTCCTTTAGTCTGTATGACATCTTTAGAGAGGGTGACTGCATCACCTACAGGTTCAGCACCATACCAGGAGCCGTCCATTCTAAAATGCTTTTAGAATACTGTCTAAGTACCCAGATTGGGACACTTCCCAGATCTAGATCTAAAACTATAGATCTAGTAACCAGAATGCCTTATATAATATCCATAACCTATGTGGAGAAACTACTGTGTGACAACCAAACTATAACCGATCGTAGTATAGGAATTTCACTTCCTACTCTGTGTATGTCATCCTAAATACAAGGACAACACACCCTACTATCTTCTTAACAGATCCATCCCCTATTCTGATGAAGTCAAAGAACTTATGACTGTCATATAAAAAATTAGATGATCTATCTCCGCTATATCCGCTTTAGTCTATAAATCGACACAAGCTACTTGTCCACTACGCTTCCGCTGCTCCCACTGATTACGCCAACCCTCTGGCAGAGTCATACATACATGCACTTCTAAAACTAGTTTAGAATGATGCTGCACTCATCCTCCTGCCGGGTCTCATAGTCTGGAACAACAGTAGTGTCAAGTCTGGGTAAACAAGAACCTCTCTGTCACCGTCCTTGAGGCTACCGAAGTACCTCTCTGGTGCCTGAGGTAACCCTCCATATTTGCGGAGTGGCTAATGGAATGTCAATCCTGATTGAATCTTTAGGTCCTATTAAATTTTCCGTATTCGTTTGTGGTTCTGGAATCACTTCCAGTTCTACCATACTCCCACTACTGTTTTCTGAAAAAATCCATTTTACTAAAACCGTGGCGAGTCAAGAACAATATCACTATTGATCTTCCTGATGGTAGAAAGTTAACCCTCGTCAAAGCCCGGGATAACCTACAAACAGCCATTACTGAAACGTGCCTTGAGTTTATCCGGATTCTGGTTTTAAGCATCAGCCAGACGACTCCCTATACCTTAATATCGTTAAGATATAAATTGATTCTATATATATCTAATATAGAAACAAAGGCACTAATTTAATTGAAACCAGATTCAAATCATGCAGCTGTCTCCAGTGCATGTCAACTAACTGGAGAGAGGCCGATCAATATTACTCAACTTAGGAGTGCGTCCAATTATGAGTAACAAGTTCCTCAAAACCATTACTATCATCTGAATACCTTATACAAGGATCTATATCTTCGATCATCTTGAAGAATCCCGATACATGCGACACCTGGTTCTCTACTTTATTCTTGTACTTATAACTTCGCAAACTTGGACCTTGTATTTCTACGAAACAATTGTCCAAAACTGGAGAAGTCACAAGTAAACAGAATATAGTACGAGGACCACCCCCTTTGTCCTAATGGACACTGGACAACATACAATATTTTGTACAAGTTCGCTAAGTTGAATAACTCAAATGCCGTGCGTCGTAGGTTGAAAACTGTACCCAGATGATTTCCTCAAATATAACCAATTACAACGATTTCCGATATAATGAGGATGATCACCTAATTCCCAATAACTTACTCCCACTCATCATCTGTAAAACCATAAAAATGTGAGAATCAAACCTGGTAAATACATACCCTGGAGTAAGGGTCTAATTGGGAAATCAGTTTTCTATTAACAATATACAGTGAAACTGAAACATGAAAATGTTTCGAAGGAGTATCCGGGTATTGGTAGTAATGCTTCTTCCATTATCAGATCCATGACTGTAACCGTATATTTCCTTGCCATCTCTCCAATTCCCTTTATTTGTCTTTACTCATTACCTTCTATACACTTTCATTAGGCTTAAATGGTTTTCTTCCTTCCCTACCGTTCGGCACCAGCCTATGGTTTGGAAGAAGACTATCCAATAAGCATAATAGGTGTACTCTCCTAATCCTAGGAGTACTCGCAACCAGAGAGAAGGTAAAGATAAAAGACAACTGAATAAACTTTATTCCTATTTCTCCTGAACCAGAATCCATCCTCGAAAAAGTTCCTTCGAGTTCGTATATAACCATACGATGGATTTATCCAATGGAATTGGATGTTCGTAGTAATACGGAGTGTTCTAAGAGTATCGCATATCGGGTCTAGAGGGGTGGATAGAGTCAGACCCCTAACAACGCGATAATTCGTGTCGGTATGAAACCCATCACTACCTGAGAAACTATCGATCCTGGATCGGTAATTCACACATACCCCGGCCGAGGATTTCTAGTGATGGCCACCCATGCACTGCACGACATCAACCCCCAATACTGGCAGAGACGAATCCCCGACGATCCGCTCACTGCGTCCATGTGGCTCGAGACTGTACCCAACTAAAACCTGTTTGCATGACTCCTTTGAGCCGTGGTAGGATAGTAATCAAAGCACAGTGGGAACTCACACGAGACAGATGATGATCTCAGGTCGACACACTAACCTGTACACATGTCACCGGGGAACTGCTATCTGACTATAGGTATAATACCAACTAGCATGTTCCTGGCGAGTCCGTTCAGTGTACTCATAACCCAATGAGCACCTGTATACTATCTTAGATGAACAACTGACACCAATGGCTTATGAGACCGGCCACCGCCCCTCATCAGGGTCTAGATAAGTATACACCAGTCTACACTGGAGTATCGATGCCCAGTCTCGATACTCACACGACCAGGGACATTTAAGGATGTGCTTATAGACCCCCAGCTCCCACGTATGTGATCGCCATCACAATGCTGGTAGTCAAGCAAGAATCCTATGGGCTCTATCAATATGTACATGATGATAAAGAAAACCAGATAGCATACTATCATCTCGAGTAAGACTGTTTTATCGGTATAGGTCCTCCCTCAATCATCATGATCACCTTTCTGTGACTATGATAATTGCCTTGAGGGCACTATAGCTAACAGCTATATCGCATATAACCGACCGATATCATATATTGCGAGAATGGAATGCGGTATCACATACATGAATTAATCTCTGTCCCGCACATATCACATATGTGCTCCTACTTCTTTTCGCATGAACCAGGAAACCTTTGTGTAGGACTCTAAAGACTCGTCAATACGCCGGCAGTAGGTGATGATCTTATCAAACACCCACAAGCCACAAGAGGTCTGCTGAACGTAACGGCCACCCGGGTATTAAGCGATCAGAAGATCAACAAGCAAGCTGCTCATAGTCCTGCGAATCCATTCAGTAACACTACCGTACAGTCTCTTCGTCAGATATGTCGCATATCGCAGCCTAGGGGTGGTAAAACGTCAGGCCCCAATAGCCTGATAAGGCATGCCGATGCAAGGTCCATAATGGTTCGAGGAACTACTGATAACACATACCAGTAGATCTCAGCAATCCTGGCCAGGGATTTCCTGTTATGGCCAATTGATCATAGCGCAATATCAACTCTTAATACCGGGAGAGACAAATCCCCTCCTATTGCTCATTGCCTCCATGTGACCCGGGACTGTACCAAAAAACCACCTTTTTGCATGATCTCTTGAACGTGATATGGTAGAAATCAAAGCACAGCGGGAATCAAACAAGACTCTATGACGATCTCGGGTCGACAGACTAAACTATACCAGTGTCACCAGAGAACTGCTATCTAATGATAGGTATAATACCATCTGGGAGTTCTAGGCGAGTCCGTTCAGTGTACCCAGTCTCCACTGAGCACCCGTATACCATCTCTGATGTCAAACACCAATGGATATAGGATCATCCATCATCCATCATATGGGTCGAGAAGCGTATACGCTAGTCTACTCTGAAATATCGATGCCCCGTCTCGATACTCCAATGAGTAGGAACAATTGAAGGATGTACTTGCCGACTACCTATGCTCCATTAGTATGATCCGCATCATATTCCTGGTAATCAAGTACTCATCCTAAGGGCTTTATCAACATGTGTAGCGTCTTGAAAAGTCGTTTTGGTGTTTTCCTGAAAATCGGTGAAAATTCGGTATTTTTCCGTAAACCGTCTTTTTTGTTATTTTGCAGTTTAGGACTAATTATACCTAATTTGGATAGGTAATTGCTATTTTTTAGTAGCTAATGAGTTACTTATTAATTTTTGGTCATTTAAAAAAATTTCCCTATTTTTCAATTTTTTAATATTATTTTAAGCCGGTAAGAAAATACATTAAATTAGCGATAAATACAAATTTAAATGGGATAAATTTAAGCTTGAAAATCATGTTAATTAAAATCTAGTTGTAACATAAATTTTTAGTATTTTAATTTATGTTTTAACTAATTTTTATTATGGAAAACGAAATTTATTGAATTTAAGCTAAAACATGCGATTTTGGACTTGTAGGGGGTCTTTTTGCATAAATTTTTTTTTGTAAAACCCCATTCACTCTTCCCTCACCCCTTGGCCGGCCCCACCTTAGCAGCAAGCCCACAAAATGTTTCCCCATCTCATTTGAACAAAATGATATGATAAGGGTTTTAATATATTAAATTGGGTATGGGTTTTGTTGTTTGACTTGGTCTTTTGACTTTGAAACTTTCTCTACACCTTTTCCCAACTCCCCCACACCTCTCCCCACTCCTCAACAGCTGAGAAATCCTGCAGCAATAGCCCAAGAAAATTCCCCAATTCACATTCCCTTTTTGCTTCATTTTTATCACAAAAATCCATCAAAATCCAAAATTTCTTTCACAAATCCAAAGCAAACCCTTTTTCCACCTCCTCTCAAACCTAAATTTGTTCAAATCTTGGAGAAAAGAACTGTCTAGAGTGGTTAGAGCAACCAAGGGTTTAGGCTTGGGAGGTATAATTTCTAATCTATGGTTAATTGTTAGTTGTATTATGCTAAATTTGAACTTTGAAATGTTAAATTAGTGTTAATTTCTAATCTAGTTTTTTTTAGTTCATGGCTTGACTTGTAATTAGGGTTTAGAACACCATTATGAGATTAATTAAGTTATTTTGTTATCTAGTTATTATACAAACCTAATTTAAGAGATTTCTTTGCTTAAGTGGGCTTCGATATGTGTTAATTTATGTTTTTCAAGTGTGAAATTGGATGTAATTGATGGTTATAAAAATCAAGAAAGGGTTGTTTATGGAAAAATATGATTTGAAGCATTGTAATGTGTTATAATTAAAGTGATTGTGGTTAACTAGTTATGCGGTTGGATGTTTATGCTAGGTTGTAGTCTTTTTGTCGCAAATCGGCGATTTTTGCACCGATTTTTTTGAATGTAATGCTTACTATTTTTTATATAAAATTATTTGATGAATTATTTGTGATAACTTGATTATTTTTTTAGCATATCCTATGACATTTAGGATGTGTGAGTGTGGATTTTTGAGTGATCGTTGTTTTAGCTTTGCTGGGAGACCAAATCGACGATTTTAGTTAGTTTTTGTGATTTTCGCGTGTGTTCCGCGCACCTTGTGCACGTTGTACCTAGCTTGTGAACGTTAGTATTTTCGTTTGGGATTTGCGTCGTTCTTGATATGTAACCTATGTTTGGTATTGATGTAAATTCCAGGTTCGGTCGCGGAGACGTCAGACGCGGCACGAAAGGGGAAAGCGGTGATTGGACGTGACTAGCTAGGGATTCCGGTGAGTAGATTTAACATCTACGGGGGACTATCGTTTGGATGGCGCAAGTCTCCCGATAGTTTAAGTAGTTAAGATTTTAGTGATATTAGTAACTACATCCATACCTTATTTGACCTACATATGCGAACCCATTCTATAGGACACCTGCACCATTGCCAGGGTTTTTATATGCAGCACGAGCACTATTCATGCTTACACACACGCCCTGGTAATTGCCATGCCACCACACTAGATAACCTATAATTTGAAACCTTTTACTATAATTGATGCTTAAACCTGTGCTATTACCTTTAATTCCTTAAAATGAAATCATAAGATTGCTAATCATGTGCATGTACCTCATCATGTTATTTGTTCATGCCTAGTCTATCAATCATACATCGCAACTTGATTATTGATACCATATGCATTCATTATCATTGGCATATGCATTTATGAGGATTTCTTGAGATTTTGTGATATTTCTGGATTTCGGGGGAAAGCCGCAAAATTTCTAAACTTATTATTTTTTTTAAAATATGTAAATTGCGGTTTTCTAGTGATGTAAGTGTCGTCCACCATGAGTTTGCTGTGATTTTCGAGACCCGTTTCGAGGAGTTGGATGAACCGTCTCGGGTACATGGTGGGCCCGGTAAGGTACCCTGGGGCAAGAAGCTCGTGGTGCTGACGATGAGCCTGGCAGGGGACGGATTACCTACCGGTGACTGTTTGGCACGGCGGATATCCATAGGATACCGACCGTGGCCGCGAGATGATGAGATATTGATATTGAGATGGGTCAGCTGGATGGCTGAGGCCAGAGATACTATGACATGGATATATGAGATTTGTGATAGTTTTGAGGTGTCGTTGTTGGACACAGGTTCTTGTTGATTCTAGTGGTATTGTGCTGGTATTTCAAAAGAGATTCCTAAAGGAAAAACATGATTCTTATACTTACACATTCAGATCATTAGTTGATTCACGTTACATTCATACCTGCTAGTATATTTATATTGCATATATACCTGCTATTATGTCCTGCCATACCTGTATTATAGATGCTAGGATGCTTGTGTGCATACTTGCGATAGCCTCTATAGATGTTATTTATTACTCACGAGTTGGCAACTCACCCCCGTTGTGCCAGAGTCTTTTGCAGGTCCGCTCCGTCAGCACAGTAGCGGTGGGCGCACCGCTTCTTTTGCCTCTCTTGCCAGGACTCGAGGTTTTTGCTCGTAGGTGGGTTGTATTATTATTTTTGTACCATCTTGTATATTTTTGTATCTAGAGTACTCTATCTACTGTATCTACCAGTATTGTTGTATATTGACCTAGAGATGAGACTGTGAGATTTGTGGACTTTTTATGCTGTATTTTGGGGTCGAGCTCACTTGAGTCGACATGCTATTTTTCTCATGCTTCTTTATGATTATTTTGCATGTTGTTGTTTTATATTGCGTGGGAGTTGTGACCGCCTTGTGGCGAAGAGCTAGCTCCCGCTTGGGGATGCCTTATTTGTTGGATTTATATATATTCTTGTTGTACCCATTTTGGGGGCCAGTATTTACAAAGGAGATTCTGCCGAAATTTTCGGAAAAATTGATATTGTTTTTAAAAATGGTTGATATGACTTATTTGATAAACTCGCTTTCAATTGATTGGTTTTTCCTTCATTCTTTTGCTTTTTGGTTTTGGTTTCTGGGCTTTGGCTTACTTATTTTACGGACGTCTTGAGTCGTTTCGTAAACTTAAGTGCCAGTCACGTCCGTCCCCTATGGGTCGTGACAAAGTTGGTATCAGAGCGATAGGTTTTACCTTTTTGAGTGTAGGGTGGCCCTTGGTAGATGGAGTAAGTGACTTAAGCAGGGTAACGTAGCGTGTGTATGTCCGCGGCATACTTGCGATACGGTACTCCGCCTAAGTGACTTTAGGATATACTTGCTTGAAATTCCTTCTTTAATTCCGTGTATCCTATGATTCTATTGCACTGTTCTTATTATCCTTTTTCCTGTACCAGCCACTATGCCGCCGAAGGCTACGAGAGCACAGAGGGCTGCCGTCCGAGACGAGATTCGAGCTGGCTCGTCCGAGACTAGGACTGAGCAGGGTGGTATGCCTACGCCGCAGGGACAGACCGATCCACCTTCCCCAGGCCATATGGATAGGCTTGAGAATGGTATGGAGGAGTTGCGACAGATGATGGGGAGTATGTAGGAGCTACGTCAGATGGTAGGATCCCTAGTTGAAGCCAGTCGTACACCGAGGCCGGATGACGCACCTACTACATCCCAGACTACTATGATACCTGCTCCTACTACTACCGCCGTGAACATCCCGGTTTCACTACAGGATTTCATGAGGCTGAGACCTCCAGTATTCACCGGCACCGAGGCAGCGGAGGACCCACAGACGTTCCTTGACAGTTTAGCCAGGATCTGCCGTTCGCTGAGATGTTCGGATGATCGATGGGTGGAGCTTGCGAGTTTCCGTCTAGAGGGTCTCGCGCAGATATGGTGGGAGTCAGTCTTGAGAGGTCGAGCTGCAGGTCTACCGCCTATGACTTGGGCCGAGTTTACAGCGGTCTTTCTAGCTCGTTTCCTCCCAAAGAGCGTTCGTGACGCCAGAGCTCGTAGCTTCGAGGCCTTGGTCAAGGCACCTGGGATGACGGTGTCTGAGTATGACGTTCAGTTTACACAGTTGTCCCGATATGCCCCGTACCTGGTAGATACCGAAGAGAAGAGGGTGAAGAGGTTCGTACAGGGACTTGATGCCCAGCTATATCTTGCTATTGGCGCCCAGCACTACGACACTTATTCAGCTGCTATGGATACGGCATTACGGATGGAGGCACGCATATCACAGACTTCGGCCGTTTCTTGGCCGAAGAGGATTCGCACCGAGGTGCCGTCTCAGAGGCAGCTTGCCAGATTCTTTCCGAGGGATGGCCCCGGCAGAGGATTTGGACGGGGTCAGTTATTTGGTTCATATCCCTAGGGACAGCAGCCGTCGCCAGGGTGTTTTGGGTGCGGGAGTCCGCACCATCTTGTGAGAGACTGTCCGGCGAGACGACAGGGAGCGGCGACAGTTCCGCATGTGACCCTACCACCATCACCACCCCCTCCCCAGAGAGCCCTACTTCCTACCAAAGGCGATGCCCTACGCCAGTTAGGTGCACCCAGAGGCCGTGGACGCGGCGGTCCTGTTCAGAGAGGACGAGGAGGCAGAGGCCGAGGTCAGCCCGCTATCGTGGAGGAAAGGCCCGAGTATTTGCTTTGACACCGCAGGATGCGCAGGCATCCAATGCCGTTGTGACAGGTACCTTGCCAGTTTGCTCTTTCGACACACGGGTATTATTCGACCCAGGTTCCATACATTCGTACGTATCTACACACTTTGCACCGATGTTGGGCCGTGAGTCGTCGTCGTTAGATCATCCGCTTGTTGTTATTACTCCGGTAGGCGAGTCGTTTGTCGCTCGTTTCGTATTTCGATTGTGTTCCGTTCGTATCGGGGAGAGGGATTCATCGGTTGATTTGATTCTCCTCGATATGCTGGACTTTGATGTGCTTCTGGGCATGGATTGGCTCGCCACTTGTTATGCTTCGGTGGACTGCCGTGAGAAAGCAGTCAGATTTAGCTTTCCGGGAGAGCCAGTCCTTGTTATTCAGGGAGACCGCAGCGTCACCCTTCCCAGCTTGATTTCGTCTCTTCGCGCTGGTCAGCTCTTGCGAAAGGGATGTCAGGGATTGTTAGCGTATATTTGTGATACTCGAGCTGCAGAGGTTCCATTGGACCGGGTCCCGGTTGTTTGTGAGTTCCTTGATGTTTTCCCTGATGAGCTACCTGGGCTACCACCTGAGCACGACGTTGAGTTCTGCATCGATTTGATTCCCGGCTTGGGGCCTATTTCTCTACCGCCTTATCGGATGGCCCCAGCAGAACTTCGAGAGCTGAAGGATCAGTTGCAGGATTTGTTAGATAAGGGGCTTATTCGACCTAGTGTTTCTCCATGGGGTGCTCCGGTCCTGTTTGTCAAGAAGAAGGACGGAAGTTTGCGCTTATGTATCGACTACCGCCAGCTGAACAAGATTACCCTGCGGAACAGATATCCGTTGCCACGCATTCATTAATTGTTCGACCAGCTTCAGGGTGCGGGGTATTTTTCGAGGATCGACTTGCGATCAGGATACCATCAGCTGCGAGTTCGACATGAGGATATACCGAGGACAGCTTTTCGCACGCGCTACGGCCACTATGAGTTTTTGGTGATGTCGTTCGGACTCACCAACGCCCCAGCAGCATTCATGGATTTGATGTACCGTACATTCAGGCCGTATCTTGACTTGTTCATCATCGTGTTTATCGACGATATCTTGGTGTACTCCCGGAGCAGAGAGGAGCACGAGAAGCACTTGCGGATTACGTTACAGACTCTGAGGGAGCACCAGCTGTTCGCAAAGTTCTCCCAAGTGTGCATTTTGGCTGGACAGCGTCGGATTCTTGGGTCACGTGATTATGAGAGACGGCATATGTGTGGACCCGAAGAAGATTGAGGCTGTTCAGCAGTGGCTCCGACCTACATCGGCTACTGAGATCCGTAGTTTTCTAGGCCTGGCGGGCTACTACAGGCGTTTTGTTCAGGACTTCTTCCGTATAGCTGCACCTTTGACCGGTTTGACCCAGAAGGGAGTTCCTTTCGTTTGGACAGAGGAGTGCGAGCGCAGTTTTCAGCAGCTACGGACTTGTTTGATTACGGCGCCGGTATTATCTTTGCCTTCGGGATCAGGCGGATTTGTGGTCTACTGTGATGCTTCGCGGGTGGGGTTAGGATGCGTATTGATGCAGCATGGCCGGGTGATCGCAAATGCTTCTCGGCAGTTGAAGAAGCATGAACAGAACTACCCCACTCACGATTTGGAGATGGCTGCAGTGGTCTTTGCACTGAAGATTTGGCGACATTACCTATATGGCGAGTCGTGCCAAATATTCACAGACCACAAGAGCTTAAAATACATATTTCAGCAGCGAGACCTGAACCTCAGACAGCGTCGTTGGATGGAGTTAGTGAAAGACTACGACTGCGAGATCTTATATCACCCAGGCAAGGCGAATGTAGTGGCAGATGCTTTGAGCAGGAGGCCCGGGGGTAGTCTATCCTTTTTGCGCGCAGTGCAGAGGCAGTCGTCAGCAGATTGGCAGATTTTATGCGACAGCCGAGTTGAGTTCGAGTTCACTCAGACAGGGGGACAGCTCGCGCATGTTCGTGCACGCCCACAGTTGGTTGACCGTATATATGAAGCACAGCGCAGAGACGACCGTTGCTCAGGGATCATGGCACAGATGGGACAGGGCAGATTTTCCGAGTTCGTGATTGATGATCAGGGAATTTTACGATATGGATCTAGACTGTGCATACCAGATGCTGATGGATTGCGGCGCGACATTCTTGAGGAGGCACACCGATCAGTGTATATTGTCCACCCCGGTGCCACCAAGATGTACCATGATATGAGAGAGACCTACTGGTGGGACTGGATGAAGAAGGACATTGCGGAGTTTGTATTGAGATGCCTGACTTGTCAGCAAGTCAAGGCCGAGCACCAGAGGCCCGCAGGAGAGCTACAGCCGTTACCCATTCCAGAGTGGAAATGGGAGCAAATTTCGATGGATTTCGTTGTGGGTCTACCCAGGACCAGTCGAGGGTACGACTCCATCTGGGTGATCGTAGATCGATTGACGAAAGCGGCTCACTTCCTGCCAGTGAAGACCACTTTCAGCTTCGCTCAGTATGCCCAGCTTTACATCAACGAGATCGTGCGGTTGCATAGCGTACCGACTTGTATCGTGTCAGATCGAGGCACCCAGTTCACCAGCCGACTTTGGCAGAGACTTCAGGAGGCTTTGGGCACTCGTTTGAGCTTCAGCACAGCGTTTCATCCGTAGACCGACGGACAGTCAGAGCGGACCATTCAAACTCTCGAGGACATGCTCAGAGCGTGCGTTTTAGACTTCGGCGGTAGCTGGGATCGTCATTTACCGTTAGTGGAGTTCTCCTACAACAACAGCTTCCAGGATACTATTCAGATGGCACCTTTTGAGGCATTGTATGGGAGGAGATGCAGATCGCCCGTTTGTTGGACAGAGCTCAGCGAGAGCAGTATATTGGGGCCGCAGCTTGTTGAGGAGATGACAGCGAAGATACAGTTGATTCGAGACCGGATGAGAGCAGCTCAGAGCAGGCAGAAATCGTATGCAGACAGGCGCCGTCGCAGGCTAGAGTTCGCAGTTGGCGATCATGTTTTTCTGAGGGTATCTCCGATGAAGGGCGTGATGCGATTTGGGCGAAAAGGAAAGCTTAGTCCCAGATTTGTGGGTCCCTTCGAGATTCTCGAGCGTGTCGGCGCAGTTGCATATCGTTTGGCTCTTCCACCTAGCTTTCCTGATGTTCACCCCGTCTTCCATGTTTCGATGCTCCGTAAGTACCTTTACGACCCTTCGCATGCGATTCAGCACCCGACAGTCCAGCTAGAGCGCGACCTTTCTTTTGCAGAGCAGCCGGTGGCCATCCTGGATCGGCAGGTGAAGAAGTTGAGATCGAAAGTTATACCGACCGTCAAGGTCCTTTGGCGTGGCCCGAGCAGCGAGGAGGTCACCTAGGAGACCGAGGGCGAGATGAGGAAGAAATATCCCCATCTCTTTGAAGGTACGCGTAGCAATATTTTTAAATTCGGGGACCGAATTTCTTTAAGGGGGGAAGATTGTAGCGCCTTGAAAAGTCGTTTTGGTGTTTTCCTGAAAATCGGTGAAAATTCGGTATTTTTCCGTAAACCATCTTTTTTGTTATTTTGCAGTTTAGGACTAATTATACCTAATTTGGATAGGTAATTGCTAGTTTTTAGTAGCTAATGAGTTCATTATTAATTTTTGGTCATTTAAAAATTTTTCCCTATTTTTCAATTTTTTAATATTATTTTAAGCCGGTAAGAAAATACATTAAATTAGCGATAAATACAAATTTAAATGGGCTAAATTTAAGCTTTAAAATCATATTAATTAAAATCTAGTTGTAACATAAATTTTTAGTATTTTATTTTAAATTTTAACTAATTTTTATTATGGAAAACGAAATTTATTGAATTTAAGCTAAAACTTGCAATTTTGGACTTGTAAGGGGTCTTTTTGCATAAATTTTTTTTTGTAAAACCCCATTCACTCTTCCCTCACCCCTTGGCCGGCCCCACCTCAGCAGCAAGCCCACAAAATGTTTCCCCGTCTCATTTGAACAAAATGATATGATAAGGGTTTTAATATATTAAATTGGGTATGGGTTTTGTTGTTTGACTTGGTCTTTTGACTTTAAAACTTTCTCTATACCTTTCCCCAACTCTCCCACACCTCTCCCCACTCCTCAACAGCTGAGAAATCCTGCAGCAACAGCCCAAGAAAATTCCCCAATTCTCATTCCCTTTTTGCTTCATTTTTATCACAAAAATCCATCAAAATCCAAAATTTCTTTCACAAATTCAAAGCAAAACCTTTTTCCACCTCCTCTCAAACCTAAATTTGTTCAAATCTTGGAGAAAAGAGGTGTCTTGAGTGTTTAGAGCAACCAAGGGTTTAGGCTTGGGAGGTATAATTTCTAATCTATGGTTAATTGTTAATTGTATTATGCTAAATTTGAACTTTGAAATGTTAAATTAGTGTTAATTTCTAATCTAGTTTTTTTTAGTTCATGGCATGACTTGTAATTAGGGTTTAAAACACCATTATGAGATTAATTAAGTTATTTTGTTATCTAGTTATTATACAAACCTAATTTAAGAGATTTCTTTGCTTAAGTGGGCTTCGATATGTGTTAATTTATGTTTTTCAAGTGTGAAATTGGATGTAATTGATGGTTATAAAAATCAAGAAAGGGTTGTTTATGGAAAAATATGATTTGAAGCATTGTAATGTGTTATAATTAAAGTGATTGTGGTTAACTAGTTATGTGGTTAGATGTTTATACTAGGTTGTAGTCTTTTTGTCGCAAATCGGCGATTTTTGCACCGATTTTTTTGAATGTAATGCTTACTAGTTTTTATATAAAATTATGTGATGAATTATTTGTGATAACTTGATTATTTTTTTAGCATATCCTATGACATTTAGGATGTGTGAGTGCGGATTTTTGAGTGATCGTTGTTTTAGCTTTGCTGGGCGACCAAATCGACGATTTTAGTTAGTTTTTGCGATTTTCGCGTGTGTTCCACGCACCTTGTGCACGTTGTACCTAGCTTGTGAACGTTAGTATTTTCATTTGGGATTTGCGTCGTTCTTGATATATAACCTATGTTTGGTATTGATGTAAATTCCAGGTTCGGTCGCGGAGACGTCAGACGCGGCACGAAAGGGGAAAGCGGTGATTGGACGTGACTAGCTAGGGATTCCGGTGAGTAGATTTAACATCTACGGGGGACTATCGTTTGGATGGCGCAAGTCTCCCGATAGTTTAAGTAGTTAAGATTTTAGTGATATTAGTAACTACATCCATTCCTTATTTGACCTACATATGCGAACCCATTCTATAGGACACCTGCACCATTGCCAGGGTTTTTATATGCAGCACGAGCACTATTCATGCTTACACACACGCCCTGGTAATTGCCATGCCACCACACTAGATAACCTATAATTTGAAACCTTTTACTATAATTGATGCTTAAACCTGTGCTATTACCTTTAATTCCTTAAAATGAAATCGTAAGATTGCTAATCATGTGCATGTACCTCATCATGTTATTTGTTCATGCCCAGTCTATCAATCATACATCGCAACTTGATTATTGATACCATATGCATTCATTATCATTGGCATATGCATTTATGAGGATTTCTTGAGATTTTGTGATATTTCTGGATTTCGGGGGAAAGCCGCAAAATTTCTAAACTTATTATTTTTTTTAAAATATGTAAATTGCGGTATTCTAGTGATGTAAGTGTCGTCCACCATGAGTTTGTTGTGGTTTTCGAGACCCATTTCGAGGAGTTGGATGAACCGTCTCGGGTACATGGTGGGCCCGGTAAGGTACCCCGGGGCAAGAAGCTCGTGGTGCTGACGATGAGTCTGGCAGGGGACGGATTACCTACCGGTGACTGTTTGGCACGGCGGATATCCAGAGGATACCGACCGTGGCCGCGAAATGATGAGATATTGATATTGAGATGGGTCAGCTGGATGGCTGAGGCCAGAGATACTATGACATGGATATATGAGATTTGTGATAGTTTTGAGGTGTCGTTGCTGGACACAGGTTCTTGTTGATTCTAGTGGTATTGTGCTGGTATTTCAAAAGAGATTCCTAAAGGAAAAACATGATTCTTATACTTACACATTCAGATCATGAGTTGATTCACGTTGCATTCATACCTGCTAGTATATTCATATTGCATATATACCTGCTATTATGTCCTGCCATACCTGTATTATAGATGCTAGGATGCTTGTGTGCATACTTGCGATAGCCTCTATAGATGTTATTTATTACTCACGAGTTGGCAACTCACCCCCGTTGTGCCAGAGTCTTTTGCAGGTCCGCTCCGTCAGCACAGTAGCGGCGGGCGCACCGCTTCTTTTGCCTCTCTTGCCAGGACTCGAGGTTTTTGCTCGTAGGTGGGTTGTATTATTATTTTTGTACCATCTTGTATATTTTTGTATCTAGAGTACTCCATCTACTGTATCTACCAGTATTGTTGTATATTGACCTAGAGATGAGACTGTGAGATTTGTGGACTTTTTATGCTGTATTTTGGGGTCGAGCTCACTTGAGTCGACATGCTGTTTTTCTCATGCTTCTTTATGATTATTTTGCATGTTGTTGTTGTAGGGTTCCTAGGCACTCTAATGGAGTCTCACAAGGCATCAAACACGGCCAATTAAAATTTTACAAGTGCCTACAAACCCTAATACAGATCGTTAACTAGATAATGAGGCGATGCAAGCGTGTAAACGAATTAAATGCTAAAGGAAAGTGGCTACAACCTTTGTAGATCCGGTCCTCCACCTCCATGGCTACGCGATGAAGTCTCCTCGCTGTACAAATCGGATCTTGGGCTCTAGCGTCGGCTTCATCGGAGAAAAAGCGGGCTAGGTCATCGACGACGATGCCGAAGATGATCTACGTCGAGGCATCGCTAGATCAAGCTCCAGCTTCACCAAGTCAAGAAAACTTATAAAGGAAACACCTTATACTACTTGGCAAGAGGTAGAGGATGAAGAAATAGGAAGTGGGTAGACTTTAGATTTGGATTTCTCACACTTTTTCATCAATCACCATTGATGTAGCAAGCTTTCTTCATGGAAGAAGAAGATGAAGAAGAAAAAGATGATATATATCATAAGTTTTTTTAAAATAAATACAATATGATACTTATCATAATCTCAACCATGGCTTAGTGTAGAGATTTATCTAAGGTTAGATGAGTGGTTAGGGTTAGAGAAGAGACAAGAATGGTGGACTTGTTCAAAACTTCAAGAAGCTTCAACAAAAAAAACAAACTAAGCTACCATTTCTTTTTCTCTTTATCTTTTTCAAAACAATAATAAATAGATAAATAAATAAGAGAAAAGAAACCCTAACCATTCATTAAACATAGTTTAATCTTTACACAAACCCAAATGAGCAAGTATCATCAAACATGATACAAACAAGTGCACAAAAAATATATCACATATACAATGTGCATTTCAAGTGAGAAAATCCTTTTAAAGTGACCAATACTGGTTGATGCAAAATAATATATCAAATATATAATTATACATTAAATCATTAAATCAACACTTGATTCAATGATCCGGTCATGACGCAAATAACCGGCTAGTATCCAATGTATCGGCTTATCGAATCAATCCTTGATTCGATAACTAGGTTATATCGCATATAACCATTCGATACATTCATCACGAGAATAGAATACGGTATCACATACACGCATTATTCTCGGTCCCGCACATATCTCATATGCGCTGCTATTTCGTTTCGCTTGAGCCAGGAAACCTCTGTGTAGGACTCTAAAGACTCGTCAATACGCCGGTAGCAGATGATGATCATATCAAACACCCACAAGCCGCAAGCGGTCTGCTAAACGTAACGGCCACCCGGGTATTGAGCGATCAGAAGATCGACGAGCAAGCCCGCTCACACTCCTGTGAATCCAACCAGTAACACTTACCGTACAGTCCGGTCTGTTCGTCTGATAGTCGCATATCTCGCCTAGGGGTGGTAAATGTCAGACCCCAGCAGCTCGATAAGTCATGCCGACGTGAAGTCCCTGACATGTGTGAAACCACTGATAACACTTACCAGTAGGTCACTGCAACCCTGGCCAGGGATTTCCTGTTATGGCCAGTCGAGCATAGCGCAACATCAACCCCCAATACCGGGAGAGACGAATCCCCTCCTATCGCTCATTGCCTCCATGTGAATCGGGACTGTACCCAAAAACCACCTGTTTGCACGACTCAGTAGAGCCGTGGTAGGGTGGAAATCAAAACACAGTGGGAGACACACAAGACTCTATGACGATCTCGGGTCAACAGACTAAGCTGTACCAGTGTCACCAGAGAACTGCCATCTGACGTGAGGTATAATACCATCTGGGAGTTCTCGGCGAGTCCGTTCAGTGTACCCAGTCTCCACTGAGCACCCGTATACCATCTCTGATGTCAAACACCAATGGATATGGGATCATCCATCGCCTATCGCATGGGTCGAGAGGATATACGCTAGTCTACTCTGGAATATCGATGCCCCGTCTCGATTTTCCCACGACTAGGAACAATGAAGGATGTACTCATTGACTACCCAGGCCCCACTAGTATGATCTGCATCATAGTCCTGGAAGTCGAGTACTCATCCTAAGGGCTTTATCAACATGTAATCAGAGAGACAGAAAGTTTACATGTTAAGACAAAGAGCAACCAGATAGCGTACTATCATGTCGAGCAAGAAAGTCCTACCTATATATGTCCCAGCATCCACTACAATATACATCCAATGTACAGTAATGTCCTCTAGGGCATACATATTACTAACAATCTCCCACTTGCACTAGGGCCATCTATAGCAGTGGTTGCAGTATCACATACTCAACCATCCCCTAAAAGTCTCTCTTTGGGAAAAGGCCTTCGTAAGTGGATCCGCCGTGTTGTCCTCTGAGTCTACTCTCCTAACCTCGATCACCCTGGAGATCAACTATCTCCATGATCAGGTGATGCTGCCTCAGAATATGTCTGTGTCACTGATGGGACCAGGGTTCCTTTGCCAAAGCCATAGTTCCATTGTCACACAATGGTAGGAACCTAGTTCATCCTATGAACCAATATACACCCAAACTGCCTCTTTGGTAGTATCTTTAATAGCGATGTTACCAGCCTTTATCGTCTAGTTTGTCACGGTATCTAGCTTGGAAATCTTCCAACATACCGTCCCTTTACTGAGGGTAAAGACAATGCCTGTGACTGACATTCAGTCGTCTTTATCACTCTGGAATCCTTCCAGTGATTCTCCCCAGGATCGATTGATACCATCTCACTACAACTAGTGAGTATCCTAACATGCAATTAGATCTATCTGATAGATCCAAAGCTTAGGATTTAGTATGTATCACTTCGATCCTATATGGAAAATTATTGTGATAAGCGGAGATTGATCGAGCGTAGCATAGGAAACTCCTTCCCTAACAAGAGTATGTCATCCACGTACTCTACGAGGATCGTCACCATACTCCCTACTACCTTTTTGTTTATACAAGGTTCATCTACCATTTTGATGATGTCAACTTCTTCGACTAATCCATCAAAACAGATGTTCCAACTCCGCGATGCCTGCTTTATCCTATAAAGCATCTTGCACACGTTTCCGCTGCTCTCACTGTCTATGAGGCCCTCTGGCTGTGTACTTATAGACGCACTCTTCTAAAACATCATTTAGAAAAGCAGTCATGACACTCAACCACCAGATATCGTAGTCATGGTATGTAACCGTGGCAAGTAGGATCTGGATGGACTCAAGCATAGTCCCTAGAAAAGGTTTCATCATTATCCACACCTGGTTGATGACTAAAACCTTTAACAAGTCTAGCTTTGAAAGTCTTAACTTTTCCATCTACACCAAGTAATCTTCTCAAGATATACTTGCTCCTGATGGGGATTTAACCCTTCAGATATAGCAACCAAAGTCCATACTTTGTTGGTGTATATGGATTCCATCTGAGACCGCTAAGCATCCAGCCATTCTTACAGAGTCCCTACTCTTGATGGCCTGCTCGAATCTAGTTGGGTCATCATCTCATGATGCATTCCATGCTCCCACTGTCATCGAGAAACCAAGGTATCTCTCAGGTGGGTGAGGAACCCTACTAGATCGGCGGAGAGGCTGAGGTTCGTTGGAATCTACTGAATCCTTTGGTTCTACCAAATTATCTGCTGTAGTTTGTATAGCTGGAACCTTTCCAGTTCTAAATTATAGACCTTTCCTCGAGCCTGTCCGGATTTTTCTTTTAGACATAGGCCGGACAATCCCAAATCTTAACTAACTTAAGATATGGGCTCTTCCCTTTCCATATCACATATGAAGTGGTAGGCAGTGATTTGATTCGAACTTAATTCAATAGGTATGCAGCTTCTCAAGCGCATAACCTCTAAAAAGGAAACAGGTAACTCAGTAGTACTCATCATGGAGCACACCATATCATATAGGGTGTGATTGCTCCGCCCCAATACACCGTTGTGCTTTGGCGTATTCAGAGGAGTAGTACGGAGAGAGAATCTCATTTTCCTTTAGAATAGTCCAGGAATTCCGTGCTCAAGTATTCTCCTCCCTGATCACATCAAAGGACATAATACTTATACCCATTTTGGTTCTCTACTTCTAACTTATATTCTGTGAATATCTCAAAAGGGTCAGACTTGTGTTTCAACAGGAACATAGGTTTGAATCTTGAGAGATCATCAGAGAATGTAATGAAGTTCAAGGAACCGGTCTTGGCATGTGTAGACAAGGGACCTACATACATCAACATGTATCATCCCAAGAGTTCATTAACTCTTTCTCTATTTCCAGTAAACGGAGCTATGGTCATCTTATCTTTGTGACATGACTGGCGAGTTTCACAAGATGTAAATTCAAACTGATTTAAATATGCATCTAAATGTAACTTCAGCTAGTCGGGTCGCATTGATATGACCTAGTCTACAATACCTCAAGAAGAATTTGTTCATTTCTGAACTCTTCCTCTTGTGTGTGTTCAGTATACAAGGAACTGCAGTTTGATTTAGAACGTCAATGCTTTTAGATAACGTGCCTGGACCGATCAACTTTTGATATAGGAAATGTTCAAAACATTATCCAACAATACAAAATTATATCATTTCTTTACTAATAAAGAGACTGATATGATTTTGTATATCAGGTTCGGTATCTAATAGCATTTGTTCAGAATCAATGTATTGGTAATACAGGGTGACAGTGACCAACAGACTTGGCTGCAACACTTGCCCCGTTTTCTGTCTCATGAAACTTATCACCCGTTCTCAGTTTTTCTACCTTTTTGTAGCCCTATGTAACAGATTACATATCTGGGATCCTGATCTGGTATCAAATACCCAGGATGCAGAGGATACTGAGAAAACAGTTCTTTGTAACGAACACACCCGAAGATGATGCATCAGCATGCACTCTCTTCGTTTGGGCGGCACGGGAATTCTGGTAATCTCCAATTTCCTGCTCTGTCTTATAACAATTATAAGTTGGAGCGGGACCAACGTTCCCCAGCTCAGTATAACAAGCGGGTTCGGTCAATACATCCATTTTATTATCTTGATTAAGGCGTGATATGGTCGCTACCAGGAGAGAGAGAGAAGAAAATACTCTGCGTGCGCTCTTGCAAGATCAGATTGGTTATATATTTTATCAAATCAGGATGGCTCCCACTGTTTTTATCAAATCTTCCTTCAAACCTTAAAAGGAAAGACTAGCCGGGATTAATTACACTCTACAAGTTCGCCAGTCTTTCAGCCAGGCCAGTGTCGGTATTTTGAGGGAGGTTCCCCGTGCTTTCGTACGGACCTAATTACAGTAAACCTCGTTTTCCCAGAGGCGTAACCCCGTTGACACCTTTCTAGACAACTACTTGATCGGCTAATTGTAAAGTGCAAAACTCTCCCAGGAGTAACAATTACTCGCAGTGGGTATCGGGATCCAACTATCACATAGAAGGTATGCAATCTCATTGCAAATTTCAACACTTGAAACTCTCGATAAAGGTTTTTACCCCTAGCACCTATGACCTTGGCTAAGGTCAACAAATCATAGGTACTAGTCAAGTTCTACCCATCATTTCGTGATTAATTAGACCCACCCACATGACCCTTGGCTAAGGTCAACAAAGCCACATGACTGTCCTAACTAATCGCATCATATGCTGTGTAGGAAGACATCACTTAGCTACCGCACACTACGCCTCGGCTATGGTCGACAAACGTAGCACGAATACTAAGTACTCTACTTCCTAAAATGACGGAGGGTTGCGAATGGTTTTTAAGAAAACCTTTAACGCTTTGAACTTGATCTCGTTGCGGAATCAAATGGTTTTTAAATGGAATGTTTTTGAGGCTTTTCTAGTTTTGCAAAAGGGGTCACTCCCGATGAAGGGATCGTCGGCCCTTTCCTCGTCGAATGAGGTGCGGGATATATCATATATATCACTGTGCAAAGCGGAAACTATAGAAGCGATCAAAGACAAACCGAGGGTTGTAGCATCTGCCAGTTATTTCTAAAGGAGTCACTCCCGGTGAAGGGATCTCGGTCCTTTCCTCATCGAATAAGGTGCAGGATGTTCTATAATGAACACCGCGATGCAAAGAAAGAACTGTAGCTACCTGTTTTATTTTGAAATTCAATTCCACAACATCAATTAGGTTTATTTTCTTTCATTAATCTCATTAATGAATGTCCCATCATTAAATCCACCTAATCATCACAGATAAATACAACGTACGCTTATGCCATCCGCATTCGTCTCGATGTCCCGTCTGCACCGTTAGGTTAGGTAACTAACGGCAGAGCGGGGCAGGGCTAGCGTGGGTGTAAAACATAAGCAACGTTTATATAATATATCATATATACTATATATAATATCTGTCACAGAACATCACATGATCACATCACACATTAATCACAGCAGAAGAAACATATGAAATATTGGATATACTAGGACGTCCGTGTTTTCAATACGAGCCAGTATAAAACACGGATTCCACGGTCATGATGAATAGCCAATCCCACACTCCTAGACCCTTACGAGAGCGGCAAGCAACCCCACCAATTCTAGGGTTAGGAGACCCGGACTCGACTCCTCGAGATGGTCTCCCACTGGACCCTAGAACCCGGCTACTTGTGCTCTCCTCCTTGGGTCTATCCTAATGCGGAAAATAAATAATATACAAAAGGTGACATCTCCCGCAACCTGGAAGTGCCCCAATAAAAGAATATTACATACAAGTTTTTACATGAATGAAAATGAAAAACACTCATCTCACATAAAAAACCCCGGCTATTCAAACACGACGATCCAATATAACATATCCAGCAACACATAACATCACATGTCATCAACGTAAGTGAATATGCGCATCCCAATTGTCGTTGAAATATAGCAACGAAAACCGGCGACATCACATATTACACTTACGGTCACAGAAAAGAAAGTGTAAAACTACAACAGTTGGAATCCGCAACCTCTTTAGTCATCGCATGCCTAATCAAATGAATTCCTTAGACATCGCATGCCTAACAATTATAAACCCCGCATTTTAGTCTTCATTATCGAAAACTCTTTCCAATATCAAGTCGGGCAATTCAACAAGATTCCCGAAAAACTGATCGAATGCTCGTCGCAAACTTTAGTAGGCGGCCGCACGCCGGACGCCGTCGACGAAGTGCACCAAGGCGGAACACCGCTACCGCGAGCACCCAAACGGATACTTTCAGCGACGGGGTTCTCCTACAGTCACTTGGTCGGGGCTATGGGGTGAGGCTGTCTATTAAGTTTTCCCGGTGAGTATCCGCGTACGCTACGTGATTGCGACGGACTTTTGATCACATCAAAATTCCGTGGCAACCGATCAAGTGAGACTAAACTGCTATGTTTATAATATTCATTCCGTTATCTCATAACTACTTGTGAATTCCAATTATTGTATCACATTCCGGATAAATAGAAAATGCTAAACTTTTCGATCGAACAATCGAACACCCAAGTTTTCCCGAAACAGATCAACACATGAAATAAGTCTAACAGCATTCAGTTCGTGCCTCAGTACCAACGGTCCAGCCGTAGAAGGGTCAAGCCAACGCCTCACATGTGGCACGCCGTACTGCCCCAAACCCGAAGGTTCAAAAGGCAGTTCAAGACGGTCACATAATCGAGTTAAGGTTTGTTGTCTTTTAGAGGGTCCATCGCGTTACTTGCACTACTTAGAACGTCGTTAAACTACGGAAAAATCCAACACTTGGAAATTTCCCGACATGGGAAAAATTGGGTATTTATATCCGGTCGAACTTGTTAACATATTCTAAAATTTATCCGGAAAAACACACAGACAAAATTAGACAATTAGATCGATACACCGAATCCCCAATACAACCCAGAAAATTTCAACTCTTAAAAATTATTAAAAATTCCCAGGAAAACCAGAACTGCAAACTAAGAGTTAAGGTGCAAAATTCGATGCACAACAAGACAAAATGACCGCGGAACCGCCGCATGAGCATGCTCATGCCGCGGATCCGCGGCGCTCTTAAGGAATTAGGCCCTCGAATTTTACAGTAACCCTTAGATCTTCCTGCTGATTTTTCTGAATATTTTTAATCTGGAAAAAACCACGATTTTGAAAATTGTCCAGAGAGCACGTTTAGGGTTAGGGTTTCGGTCCGATCGGATTTCTAACTCCGTCTACGCATCGCCTAAGGCTCTAGCTAGGCTCTGATACCACTGTAGGGTTCCTAGGCACTCTAATGGAGTCTCACAAGGCATCAAACACGGCCAATTAAAATTTTACAAGTGCCTACAAACCCTAATACGGATCGTTAACTAGATAATGAGGCGATGCAAGCGTGTAAACGAATTAAATGCTAAAGGAAAGTGGCTACAACCTTTGTAGATCCGGTCCTCCACCTCCATGGCTCCGCGATGAAGTCTCATCGCTGTACAAATCGGATCTTGGGCTCTAGCGTCGGCTTCATCGGAGAAAAAGCGGGCTAGGTCATCGACGACGATGCCGAAGATGATCTACGTCGAGGCATCGCTAGATCAAGCTCCAGCTTCACCAAGTCAAGAAAACTTGTGAAGGAAACACCCTATACTACTTGGCAAGAGGTAGAGGATGAAGAAATAGGAAGTGGGTAGACTTTAGATTTGGATTTCTCACACTTTTTCATCAATCACCATTGATGTAGCAAGCTTTCTTCATGGAAGAAGAAGATGAAGAAGAAAAAGATGATATATATCATAAGTTTTTTTAAAATAAAAACAATATGATACTTATCATAATCTCAACCATGGTTTAGTGTAGAGATTTAACTAAGGTTAGATGAGTGGTTAGGGTTAGAGAAGAGACAAGAATGGTGGACTTGTTCAAAACTTCAAGAAGCTTCAACAAAAAAAACAAACTAAGCCACCATTTCTTTTTCTCTTTATCTTTTTCAAAACAATAATAAATAGATGAATAAATAAGAGAAAAGAAACCCTAACCATTCATTAAACATAGTTTAATCTTTACACAAACCCAAATGAGCAAGTATCATCAAACATGATACAAACAAGTGCACAAAAAATATATCACATATACAATGTGCATTTCAAGTGAGAAAATCCTTTTAAAGTGAACCAATACTAGTTGATGCAAAGTAATATATCAAATATATAATTATACATTAAATCATTAAATCAACACTTGATTCAATGGTCCGGTCATGCCGCATATAACCGGCTAGTATCCAATGTATCGGCTTATCGAATCAATTCTTGATTCGATAACTAGGTTATATCGCATATAACCATTCGATACATTCATCGCGAGAATAGAATACGGTATCACATACACGCATTATTCTCGGTCCCACACATATCTCATATGCGCCCCTATTTCGTTTCGCTTGAGCCAGGAAACCTCTGTGTAGGACTCTAAAGACTCGTCAATACGCCGGTAGCAGATGATGATCATATCAAACACCCACATGCCGCAAGCGGTCTGCTAAACGTAACGGCCACCCGGGTATTGAGCGATCAGAAGATCGACGAGCAAGCCCGCTCACACTCCTGTGAATCCAACCAGTAACACTTACCGTACAGTCCGGTCTGTTCGTCTGATATGTCGCATATCTCGCCTAGGGGTGGTAAACGTCAGACCCCAGTAGCTCGATAAGTCATGCCGACGTGAAGTCCATGACATGTGTGAAACCACTGATAACACTTACCAGTAGGTCACTGCAACCCTGGCCAGGGATTTCCTGTTATGGCCTGTCGAGCATAGCGCAACATCAACCCCCAATACCGGGAGAGACGAATCCCCTCCTATCGCTTATTGCCTCCATGTGAATCGGGACTGTACCCAAAAACCACATGTTTGCATGACTCAGTAGAGCCATGGTAGGGTGGAAATCAAAGCACAGTGGGAGACACACAAGACTCTATGACGATCTCGGGTCAACAGACTAAGCTGTACCAGTGTCACCAGAGAACTGCCATCTGACGTGAGGTATAATACCATCTGGGAATTCTCGGCGAGTCCGTTCAGTGTACCCAGTCTCCACTGAGCACCCGTATACCATCTCTGATGTCAAACACCAATGGATATGGAATCATCCATCGCCCATCGCATGGGTCGAGAGGATATACGCTAGTCTACTCTGCAATATCGATGCCCCGTCTCGATATTCCCACGACTAGGAACAATGAAGGATGTACTCATTGACTACCCAGGCCCCACTAGTATGATCTGCATCATAGTCCTGGAAGTCGAGTACTCATCCTAAGGGCTTTATCAACATGTAATCAGAGAGACAGAAAGTTTACATATTAAGACAAAGAGCAACCAGATAGCGTACTATCATGTCGAGCAAGAAAGTCCTACCTATATATGTCCCAGCATCCACTACAATATACATCCAATGTACAGTAATGGCCTCTAGGGCATACATATTACTAACAGTTGTTTTATATTGCGTGGGAGTTGTGACCGCCTTGTGGCGAAGAGCTAGCTCCCGCTTGGGGATGCCTTATTTGTTGGATTTATATATATTCTTGTTGTACCAATTTTGGGGGCCAGTATTTACAAAAGAGACTCTGCCGGAATTTTCGGAAAAATTGATATTGTTTTTAAAAAAGGTTGATATGACTTATTTGATAAACTCGCTTTCAATTGATTGGTTTTTCCTTCACTCTTTTGCTTTTTGGTTTTGGTTTCTGGGCTTTGGCTTACTTATTTTACGGACGTCTTGAGACGTTTCTTAAACTTAAGTGCCAGTCACGTCCGTACCCTGCGGGTCGTGACAACATGTAATATAAAGACAATAAGAGTACATGTTAAGATAAAGTGCAACCAGATCGTATACTATCATGTCGAACAAGAAAGTCCTCCCTATATATGTCCAAGCATCCACTACAATATACATCATATGTACAGTAATGGCCTCTAGGGCATACATATAACTATCAGGTTTGTGTATATGGAATATTGGATCATCGATGATGAATAGCCGGGGGATGTGAGATGAGAGGTTTCTTTCTTTCATTCGATGTAAAATTGTAAAGTGATGTAATATTATTTTGCGGGGCACATTGATTGATCTCAAAAAATATCTATTAACTGCAATCAAGAATGGCGTCGCATTGCAGCTAGCCGGTGAGTACGGGTCGGTCCACAGGGATGTTGTGAATTTCCTAATCTCTCAAACGAGTTAATTCCGATGGTTGCGGATTAATTATTAAATCTAAAAACTAAATTATTCTATACTAAGATTATCTAGATCTAAGTGTTGCTAGGGTTAGGTCTAGGTTGAGTTTGGAAAATCAATAAATCTCACCGCTTTTTATACCCATATGAAGATCTAATTAGGTGTTATGATAATTATTAATAAAAGAGATTAGAACCATTTGGAAAGATGTTTCTTTCTCTAGGTTCTTGTCCTTCCTTTAGAAATCCTTACCCTAACCTCTATGGAAAACCATCACAACCGGGCCTTTATACTACGGTATCACCGCTACCTCGATGGATAGGGTGCCGTAGGGAGCGGTATGTGCATGTATGCATAGAGTCCTAGGAAAATATATAACGGGAAAGAAAGGAGATGAGAGATCTTCGTCTCTCAAACCTTCCCCAGATCTAACCCTAACAAGCGAGGAGACTACACATTCATTAGGGAATTGAAGAACATTTATTTAGGGCAGAGAATAAAAGATTAACTAGGGCAAAGAATTAAATTTAACTAGGGAAAGAATAGAAAATTATCCTAGGGCAGAAAATAAAGAACTTACAACTTGATGCTCTCCAAAAGAATTCTAAAATTTATTAATGAAGGGAGGCATGAAAAGAATACAATGAATTGGTCTTCTATTTATAAGAGATAGAAACCCTAGTCTACAATTGATTCGCACGTCTGCATTTACCAAAATATCCTTAGGAAGACCTAGTCAAAGTAGACTCCAAGCTTTGGTAAAATTTTATGTCTGGAAATTTTGGAACTGATTCTGGGCTTCTTGGGCTTTTTATTTCTTTGGATTTTTATTCAATTTGGCTTCTCTATTTCTTCCAGATCTCTAGTGAACAACTGCAGCGGACTTTTAACCATTTGCTTTGTAATCTTGGACCTTGCGTTGCCTTGTACTGATCTTTTGTGTAGGCTTGATTAAGATCCTTCTATTTGTTGGTCAAAGTCCCTTTTTTTGTATCGTCTTTTGTCTTTTTCACTGTTTTCGCTCCAAGAACCTGTAACCTGTAATATGTAGCAGACATGCGTCAAAAGCACCTTTTTATTTATAAAAAGAATAAGAATGGGGAATATAATAATACAATATTATGGTATGAACAAATACCCCCAAACTTATCTTTTGCTCGTCCTCGAGCAAACTTAGTTTTATTCTCAACAAAAACCTAACCTCACTTTCGCAGGGAATCGCGATTGCACTGAGCTCGTGCAACAAGCCGTTAAACCTCTAGGTGTCCCTAGTAGGAGGAGTGTTGTCTCCTGAGAGTTTTCAGCAGATACTACCGATAAAATCCTATCAATTTGGATTTTTCGACTTTTGTTCTCCAATTAGGTTTTCTAACAAGGAATTCTATTATCGTCGACTCGTAAATTATCCACCCATATTCTTCACACTTCCTCATCATTTAACTTAAGATTATATATGTTTTGCAGACCTACTTAGCTTTCGGCATCTCTTAAGTCTTCTTTCTAGGGTTCCATTTCCACTTAGGAATTTTTATCAACTCTATTAAAGATACAAGTTCTATTCTTCACTCCTTTCTCCCATCTAAACTACAATCACATACCCCTACGTGTGTGCATATCACCCCTGCACTTGGAAATTCAAATCAAGCAATCATACTCTTGTCCGTTGTCCAAAGTACTTATTAATTGGTGAATTTTTAATTGAATTTTGCTTACACATCCTTCATGCGACCGTTAATACTTCTTGAGGTACCAACGACCGATTACAAAATGCGTTGCACTTTAAAGCGTAATTCCTAGTCTTGCAACACCCAAGGCTTTTAGCAGTGACTCCCAATCCAGTTGGTCTAAGGCACTAGGTGATGAAGCACCCTCGCTAAATATTTTTTTCTATTAATGGAGCCTTAAGTAATCACAAAAACCAGTGTTCATTTTTTTTTCTTTATTCACACTTTTTTTTTCTTTTATTTTATTCGTACTAAGGACTTTAGACAAGAGCATTTCAAGGTCTCCTCTACTATTCCAAGTTTCAAGGTGTGTGTTTGTGCAAGTTGTAGGGTATACATTTTCAGAATCTAGACTTAAGGTAGGAACTATTTTTCAAACTTATACTCTAATAAGAACATCAATACTTTTCCTTTGTTTCGACTTAGCCCAAAAAGTTAACTCAAAATTTGCCTATTTCTAAATAAACTACAAAGACATATACTTTCTACCGTTAAACTTTAAGAAAGGTTCTTTTTAGGGTTTTTAATTTACTAAGTCTAAGATCTAGTTGTTCCTAGCCAGTTAACCTATCTATCAAACTCAAGTCAAATACGGCCAAAATTGAATACTTTAATTTTTATAATTTTTGAAATTTTCAAATTTTTAAGGGTTTTCAAATAAGTATGCAAATGCAAAATGTACATATGAATGCAAAGGAAGAAGATGTACCGAGCATACCCCCAAACTTAAACTTGACAGTGTCCTCACTGTCATGCTGCACCAAGAGGGTCAAAATTGTCGGCACTCCCCTGTTTATTTATTTATAAAAAAAATTGTTTGTTTTTATTTTTGAATTTTTTTATTTTTTATTAGAAAAGAAAACAACAAAAAATATATATATATACATATATACAATAAGGTCCTTCCCAAACTAAGTAAGGCAGCTATACAAACTATAGCTAATGATTTGGTAGAACCGGAGGATTCAATAGTTGCCAACGAACCTCAGCCTCTCCACCGATCTGGTAGGGTTCCTCATTCACCTGAGAGATACTTCGGTTTCTCTATGACAGTGGGAGAGAGGATTGCATCATGAGATGATGACCCAACTAGTTTCGAGCAGGCCATCAGGAGTGGGGACTCTGTGAGAATGGTTGGATGCTTAGCGATCTGAGATGGAATCCTTATACACCAACAAAGTATGGACTTTGGTTGCTTTATCTGAAGGGTTAAATCCCCATCAGGAGCAAGTATATCTTGAGAAGATTACTTGGTGTACATGGAAAAGTTGAGACTTTCAAAGCTATGCTTAAGTTCCTACTTGCCAGGGCTACAAACCACGACTATGATATCTGGCGGTTGGGTGTCATGACTGCTTTTCTAAAAAATGATTTGGAAGAGAGCGTCTATAAGTCCACAGCCAGAGGGCTTCGTAGATAGTGGGAGCAGCGGAAACGTGTGTAAGATGTTTTATGTGATAAAGCAGGCATCACGGAGTTGGAACGTCTGTTTTGATGTGGTAGTCAAAGAGTTTGACTTCATCAAAATGGTAGATGAACCTTGTATATACAAAAAGGTAGTAGGGAGTATGGTGGTGATCCTCGTAGAGTACGTGGATGACATGCTCTTGATAGGGAAGGAGTTTCCTATGCTACGCTCGGTCAATCTCCTCTTATCACTATGATTCTCCATAAGGATTAAAGTGATACCTCCTAAATCCTGGGTTTTATATCTATGAGATAGATCTAATTGGATGTTAGGATTCTCACTAGTTGTAGTGAGATGGTATCAATCGATCCTGGGGAGAATCACTGGAAAGGTTCCAGGGTGATAAGGACGACTGAGTGTCAGTCGCAGGCATTGTCTTTACCCTCAATGGAGGGACGGTATGCTGGAAGAGTTCCAAGCTAGATACCGTGACTTACTAGACGATTAAAGGCAAGATACATCGTTACCAAAGATGCTACCAAAGCGGCAGTCTGGATATATTTTAGTTCATAAGATGAACTTCGTTCCAACCATTGTGTGACAATGGAGTTATGGCTTTGGCCAAGGAACCCCCGTCCCATCAGAAATCCAGATATAATTCTTAGGATGTATCACCTGATCATGGAGATGGTTGATCTCCAGGGAGATCGAGGTTAGGAGAGTAGACACAGAGGACAACAACACGGATCCACTTACAAAGGCCTTTTTCCCAGAAGAGACTTTTAAGGGATGGTTGAGTATGAGATACTTCAACCACAGCTAATTGTTGGGTATGCGATACCATAACAGATGGCCCTAGTGCAAGTAGGAGATTGTTAGTTATATGTATGCCCTAGAGGCCATCACTGTACATATGATGTATATTGTAGTGGATGCTTAGACATATATAGGGAAGACTTTCTTGCTCGACATGATAGTATGCTATCTGGTTGCACTTTATCTTAACATGTACTCTGATTGTCTCTATGCTACATCTTGATAAAGCCCTTAGGATGAGTACTTGACTACCAGGACTATGATGCGGATCATACTAGTCGGGACAGTGTAGTTGCAAAGTACATCCTTCAAATGTTCCTAGTCGTGGGAGTACCGAGACAGGGCATCGATACTCCAGAGTAGACTAGCGTATCGCTTGTTGACCCATATGATGGGCGATGGATGATCCCATATCCATTGGTGTTTGACATCAGAGAAGGTATGCGGGTGCTCAGTGGAGACTGGGTACACTGGACGGACTCGCCGAGAACTCCCAGATGGTATTATACCTCACATCAGATGGCAGTTCTCTGGTGACACTGGTACAGGTTAGTCTGTAGACCGGAGATCGTCATAGAGTCTTGTGTGATTCCCACTGTGCTTTGATTTCCATCATACCACGTCCAAGTGGGCGTGCAAAAATGTGGCTTTTGGTACAGTCTCGAATCACATGGAGGCAATGAGCGATAGAAGGGGATTCGTCTCTCCCGGTATAGGGAGTTGATGTTGCGCTGTGTTCGATTGGCTATAACTGGAAATCCCTGGCCAGGGTTGCTAAGATTTACTGGAAAGTGTTATCAGTAGTTTCTCGCACTGTTATAGACCTCATATCGACACGACTTATCAAGCTACCGGGGTCTGACGTTTACCACCCCTAGGCGAGATATACGACATATCAGATGAAGAGACCGGACTGTATGGGAGTGTTACTGATTGGATTCACGGGAGAAAGTACAAGCTTGCTTGTTGATCTTCTGATCGCTCAATACCTGGGTGGCTATTTTGTTTAGCTGACCGCTTGCTGCTTGTGGGTGTTTGATATGATCATCACCTACTGCTGGCGTATTGACGATTCTTTAGAGTCCTACACAGTGGTTTCTTGGCTCAGGAAAAACGGAGTAGGAGCACATATATGATATGTGCGGGACCGAGAACAATACATGTGTGT
This sequence comes from Agapanthus africanus, assembly GCA_030015575.1. NCBI lineage: Eukaryota > Viridiplantae > Streptophyta > Magnoliopsida > Asparagales > Amaryllidaceae > Agapanthus > Agapanthus africanus. The sequence continues at coordinate 341,538,227 of CM057337.1, read as the reverse complement.
GATACCATATTAGATTCTCGCGATATGAGATATCGGCCGAGTATATATGATATAGCCGGGTCATCGGATCAAGTGTTGATTCGATGAACTGATACAGATTATATTAGTCGGTTATTTGTGAAATAGCCGGATTATCGGATCAAGTGTTGATTCGATAATTTAATGTATAATTATATATTTGATATATTAAATTACATTAACTAATATAAGCTCACTAAAAGATTCTTTTTCTCACTCGGGTAATACAATGATATATATGCGATATATGTTAATTGTATTATTTTATTTTGTTACAATAAATAATGTATATGTGATATATAATATTGTAATATGTTATGGTTATAAATGCAACATGATTAGTGGAGATTAAACATGTTTAGGGTTTGATTTAGGTTAAACTTTCTAGTAGCTTCTAGAAGCTTTGCTTTTGTCTTAAGCAAAGATATTTGTTATCATATTTTGTGAGATATTTGTTTAACCCAACCCAACCCTTTAACCCTAAGTTAACTCTCTACAATGGTTACCTTTTCTTTTATCAACCATGGTTGCATTTCTAACCTCACTATGGATATATTTTCGGCACAAAAGGTTTTGGATATTCTTCTTCTTCTTCCTAGGTGAAAAGCTCTCTAGCTTTTTTCTTTGTGATGAAAATGAGTGAGATTAAGAAAACAAATGAGAGCTAAATTCCTACTTCATCATCCTAATCTATTCTTGCCAATTAGATTAGGGTGTTCACTTCATTTAGTGAGTAAGAGCTTGTGTTAAAGAAACTTCAAGGTAGATCATCTTAGTTATCGAAGATCGGAAGCAAGCTTGCATCTTTCTCTTCGTGGAGCTCTCTAGAGTCCGGGAACTCGATGATCGCAGCGAAGGGACCACAACACGGAGCTTATGAAGTGAAGACCGGACTACAAAGGTTGTAATCCCAAACTCTTTGAAGTAAAGTTGTTTACTTGCTATATGTTTCGCCTAATCTCTAGTCTAAGATCTTGGTTAGGGTTGTTCGGCACATCTAAATTTTAAATCGGGAATGTTTGATACCTTGTAGAACCTTATGAGAGTGCCTAGTAACCCTACAGACCTGAGTCATACCTATTTCAAAAGTAACAAATCATGAGTATTTTAAAGACAGGCCAAGCGATTCTACGGATATTTTCAAAAGACGCATCTTTTCTTAAAAACATCGTAGCCCTTATTTTTCTAAACACCACGATTCGTGTTATTTCAAATGGAAAAACTGTATGACATATATATTTTGATGTAGATTCTTCATTGTTGTGTTTATTATTCATTTTCCGCATATTCTTGCTATTCGCATCGCATTGCATGTTTAAATGTGTTTATTGTTATATTAAACCCATGCTGTCAGGACACCAGCACCATTATCGATGATGCGTATGTTCCACGTACGCCTGCTTGCCGGCTCACACACTTCATCATCGATAATTGCCATGTCACTGCACAGTAGGACTGTTGCATCAGGATATGACTCCTTGCATGACATGCTTGCATACATACATATTGTACACTCATACTTGCGTACATACATATTGTACACTCATACTTGCGTACATACATATTGTACACTCATACTTGCCTACATGCATATTTGCATATACATAGATAATTCAATCTTGATTTTGGAGATTTGGGAACCGCATGATATATTTTTAAACTGGATCAATTTAAAAGAGTGGTTTTCCCTCGATATGTGCATATTACTGTTTTATGTTGCATGATATACTGATATGCTTACATTTCTATTATATGTCACATACACCATGCTTTATGATTATACGCATTGAGATATGTTGTTTCCATGATATTTCTAGATTTGAGAACCGTGGCCATTTCAAAAGAAAGCATGTACTGTTTTAAAAAACCCGGTTTCTCTTGATATGATATTTCAGTGCGTCCACCATGCGTTTTCTCGGTTCTGAGACGTGTGACATGTGAAACCCGATTCGGGGAGGCGGATGATCCGTTTACGGGTTCATGGTAGACCCGATATGGTACCCCGGGGCGAGAACGGATCTGTCGTGCAGTAGGCGATGAGCCAGGTAGAGAGACTACTACCTACCGGTGATAGTATTTGGGCTCGGCGGATATCCAGAGGATACCGACCGTAGTCGAGAGATGATACGGGCCGATCCGGACTGACGGAGCCCGATATATGAGGATTTACATGCCGATGCTGGGCACGGGTTTTATGATGTTTTCGAGTGTCGATGCTAGACACCCATGATTTTGATGTGTCGCGAAGGACACACGTTGATTTATATCCTTATACTTTCATGCATATGCTTTATGATATTTACATGCATGATGTTTTGTGTCATTGGTTGACCCGTGGACGAGATCTACACGCATACATGCATTGATTACATTGTTGGATGATATCCACATACTTATAGACTTGATGCTATAGTTGGCACTGATTTTCATTGATGATACCTCATATTTATGATATGTTGCTATCTGAGGCACTGACACGAGCACTTGGTATTACACTTATGTATAGATGTTTACCCTTGCCACCTTATCATGCTTCATACTTTATCATATTGAGGATATATATACTACTGATCGTTTTGACCTAGAATTGAGTAATACGTATGATTTCTGTTCTGTGATGTTTTCTACTCACGAGTTGGAAACTCACCCCCGTTGTGCCACAGTTTCTTGCAGGTTTTTTCGTACAGGTTTCATTGCGGCTTTGTTGGCATACTGCTTCCATTCCGGGTGATTTGCTTTGGTAGTGGGTTCACTCGCATCGTGACCACCATTGTACTTATTTATTTTCAGTTGTATCTAGTGAAATTCCATCAACCAGACTTGTATATTTATTAGACTTAGAAGACCAGTGTTTATTCTTTCGACCATAGAGTCGCGCGATATATTATTATGGTCTTCTTGATGATTTGAGTTTCCTTTTGAGTTTTGATCCTCGCCTTTTGCGTTGTATATTATATTTCTTGCGTGGTTGTGACCGTCAATGGACAAAGAGCTAGCTCCCGCTTGGGGAAGCCTTTATTCATATTATTCATGTTGTACCTCGTTCGGGGCCAGTATTTACAAGGAAATTCTGTCGAAATTTTCAGAAAATGACTTGATATTTAAAAATGCATACTCGGCTTATGTTATTTAAAAACCCCTTATTTTAAAACATGTTCTCTTCACTTCTTTCTTTAAATGGTTTAGATTTCTGGGATTTCTTGGCTTACTTAAATTAGATGGGGTCCTATAGACTTCATATGATTCAAGTGCCAGTCGCGTGCCATTTCAGGTCATGACAAAATTGGTATCAGAGCGCTAGGTTAACCATGGTTCGAGTCTATGTTTGACTATGTGGAGCCTAGGGCGTTTGTATATATTCGGAACTTAGGCTTGGCCTTACGGAACTTAGACTTAGTCGAGGGGTATTAGACCCGAACTTTCGTCGCGTAGGTTGACCTTGGTTGATGGAGTAGGTAACATAAGGAGAGTGACGTACCGTGTGTATGTTCCACGGCATACTTACGATACGCTACTCCGCTTAGGAAGCCTTAGGATGTACATTTCCTTGCACAGTATTATATTCATTCCTATGATCCATCCTCATCATTATTGGTTATGGTTTTGCTGCCACGATTATACGGGCAGAGAGAGCTACGGCTAGAGTTGTGTCAGCACGAGCTCGTCACGGACGGGGACTGACCAGGGCATGATTCTAGGAACACACGATTGCATAGAGGTGCCATTTTATTGTGTTTTCGCGCCATGAGCGTTTGATGGATCGCTTTTACGAGATTTCTCGGATGTGCAGATCAGCACCAGAGGATCAGGCTACTGATATAGGCCAGCTAGAATGTGATGACCGTCGATGAACCAATTATTGGATGATTGAGGCACTACTCAGCGTGCAGACAAATGAGCCAGTTGTTGCTGCGAATGACGAGATATCGCCTTAGATGTTTAGAGCTACTACAACACGAGTTTGTACTTATAGATATGATAGAAGGTCGCTAGTCACCCAAGGATGAGTGATTAGGACATGTGGTTCGTTCGCTTACCTTGATGCGAGGTCATCAGATTGATTGATTCCAGCTTGAGACGACTTCACGCAGGTACGTTGGGAGTCGATAGAGACGATCGAATGTCAGAAGCCCATTTTCCAAGTTTAGAGTATTCAGAGACAAATGCAAGTAATGCTATGGACCCTCTAGAAGAATGAAACCCTAACTCGACATAATGACCATGATAACGCTTTGAAACCTTAGGGTTTGCGGCAGTTCAGCGGTGCCATTAGTGAGGCTTGGGTTTACCCTTCTACGGTTGGTCCATAGGTACTGTGGCATGTACTAGAATACTATTAAACTATACCCAAGATGTTGAGATCTTGGGGGATTATGGAACCTTGACGAATCGATCTAAAGGTTCGACATCATTTTGATATCATGTGATGAGATACATTGCTTGGGAGACTCCAGATACGAGTATAGCCATTGGAGCGCAGTCCATGGAGCCACGAAGCGATGAGTCCGAAGCTGTCGACATTAGAGAAAAGTGGAGTAAGAGGTTCGTACAAGATCTTGATGAGATGACGTTCCACTCCGTCGACATCAGAGATGTGATACGCATACAGAGGCGTTGTATATGGATATATCTTCCAGAAGTAGTCGCGATGATTCTGCAGCCGTTCCGGAACAAGAAAAAGATTTACTAAAGGATGATGACTTCCGGGCAGTTCGGTAGAAGCGAGATTTGGGAGTCTTCGACAGAACCTTTCTGGAATACTATACGAGAAGACTTGGACCCAGGAGCGGTCATTTTACGCACACCCAGTAGGCCAGAGTTCGGCATCGTAGACGAGATAATTGGCCAGAGATCTTTAGAGGATGTGCCAGAGCGGGACTATTTCCGTCATCATTCCACATTGGGCCGTTGAGCCGAGGAGCTATATATCTAGCAATTCACAGTGAGAGACAAGAGCCTAAAAGCACCAGGCGCCAAACCATGAACAAGAGGCAAGTAGATATCTTGCTCTGCTATCTTTGGATGCACCGACACCTTCTCCACTGCGAGGGAAGGACATATCGACGACAGTGTTTACGATCTGGGATTTGGTGATTCGAATATCACGCATCCATCATTTTTTGATTTCGGTATTTTTGGACGAGTTGTTTGCATGATTGAGATTTTGTACACTACGGTTGCACTTGACTTCGATTTGATGTCATTCGAGAGGTTGATTTTGATTTCAAGGCTATAATTTGACTTGTGCTTTCGGCATAGTTTCCATGCACTTTTAGTGTTTTGATTTGATTTGTGCAAGCTGATACCCATAGTTGTGAGATTATATACCGCGGTATACCTGATTTGGATTGAGGTTTATTGTATACCGTCGATTTCGATTATGATATTGATGTTGATTTCGTGCACTCTATGCATTTGATTTGGATTCTTGCGCATACTTGACGAGTTTGATGCAATTTTGGTGCATGCCAGATGCACTAAATCGGGATTCTTCATGCATATCAGATGCACCTGATATTGCTGTCAGGCATACCCGTTCTCACGACCCAAAGTTCGGCCCGTGACCGGCACTTAACCACGTAACATCTACAGGCGTAACGCGACTAAGTAAGTTGATACCCAGAAATCAAAAACCATTAAAAGTGGTGAGTATTGAAAACATTGGTTTAAAATATTTAGAAAACTCGAGTAAAATCATTAAAGTTTAAGTTATTTTCTTAAAAATTTCGGCAGCACCTCCTTGTAAAAACTAGCCCCGAAATCAGGTACAAGACATGATATAAGTAAAATGAAGTACAATAAGAATAAAACATCCCCAAACGGGAGCAATCATGCCCAACGGCGGAAGCAACCACCATAATAATAGTATACGACACCGTAGCGATGAATGACCAAAATAATTAAAGACAACATAAGATATAAAAACTGCATAAATAAAGCCGGCTCACACGAGCTCGACATCCAGAATACAAAATAATATACATCGTCCTCACAACTGGTCTCTAAGTCAATACATGAAATGGTAGATGGAGAGTACTAGATACAATAGAGTGTACAAATGGAAAATAAACGGATACCGCAAAAACCCACCTATAAGTAAACGGCTCACACGCCAACTACAGTGGTATCCGTAGCAAAAAGATACAAGGAAGTAGCCCTGCCGCAACTACTCTGAGGGTCGACCTGCAAACACTGTGGCACAACGGGGGTGAGGTGCCAACTCGTGAATAGTAAATAACATATAAAGGTAATCGCGAGTATGCACGTACTGCGATACTCTAACATGTGCAATCAGATAACATCTATATGATGAGCTGGGTACGCAATAATCATGCATAACAAGTGCAATCTAATAACATCTATATGACGAGATGGGTAAATCATGCAAAGTACTCTATCAGGTACTACGAATACATGATGCAATGCATAACAATGAATGATAAGCATGGGATAAAATATCATCTACACGGATCATCAACGTGGAAAACCCCGGTGTCTACTAAAAACACCCCAAAATCCCGATAACTCAGGCGCCGTCACTCTATCCAGCCCCCGATCCTGTAAATCTCATAGAAGCGGGAGGCCCAACATCGGCACCCAAAACATCATGAAATACTCGTGTCCAGCATCGACACGCAAATCCTCATGTATCGGGCTCCGTTAGTCCGGATCGGCCCACGGGCTCCGTCTGTGGAATCGGCCCTCGGCCCCGGCAGTAAGGGTCGGCCCGTATCCATCTCTCAACTCTGGTCAGTATCCTCCGGATAACCGCCAGTTCCAACCAATCACCGGTATGTAGTTGTCCCTCTGCCAGGCTCACCGTCTGTATAGACAGCATCCCTTTCTTGCCCCGGGGTACTATACCGGGTCCACCATGTACCCGCAATCGGCCTCATCCAGCTCCTCGAATCGGGTTCACATGTCATACGTCTCAGAACCGAGAAAACGCATAGTGGACGCACTGAAATATCATATCAAGAGAAACCGGATTTTCAAAACAGTGCACATTTTCTTAAAATAATACCACGGTTCTCAAATCCAGAAATCACACGAATCTAAAACTCAATGCGTAAATCCATGCAATGTGACGTATGCCACTAAGAGTAAAAAAGGGAAAACCGTACTTTTAAATGGATCCAGTTTTGAAAATATCTCATGCGGTCCCCACTTCCTAGAAATCAATGCTAGTATCATCCATGTATGTGAAATATGAATGTATATAGGTACGGATATGCAAGTGGATATATACGCAAGTATGAGTTTACCAATGTATATGTGCACCAATATGGATATACAATGTGTATGTGCGCAATATAGATATATCAATGTATGTGTGCACCAATATAGATATACAATATGTATATGCGCAAGTACGGATATATCAATGTAAGTATGCACCAGTATGGATATACAATGTGTATGTGCGCAATATGGATATATCAATGTATGTGTGCACCAGTATGGATATACAATGTGTATGTGTGCAATATGGATATATCAATATATTTGTGCACCAGTATGGATATACAATGTGTATGTGCGCAATATAAATATATCAATGTATGTGTGCACCAATATGGGTATACAATGCGTATGTGCGCAAGTATAGATATATCAATGTATGTGTACACCAATATGGGTATACAATGTGTATATGCGCAAGTATGGATATATCAATGTATGTGTGCACCAATATGGGTTTACGATATGTATATGTGCATGCATGAGTGTACAGTATGTATATGTGCCAATATACGCCAGAATCATGTCTAATCATCAATGATGCGGTAATCAAAATGATGAATGGTTCGTAGCAATCTTATAGTGCGAGTGTCATGGCAATCACTAACGGTGTGAGTGTAACATACAAATAGTGCTCGTGCAGCTTGAACCGTTAGTGACAGTGCGGTGTTACATAACTACTATTTCTATATGCAACAAAAGATGGGTACGCTACAATAGTTCATATGGACAAGCAATATGCATATAAATATATATGTGACTACAATATCCTATGATGCCCTGACGCTTAACGCCATACGGGCGATTTCCCCGTAGATGTTAAATCTACTCACCGTGATCTCGTGCTAAGTGTAGCCGACTATCTGCTTCTGCTTCCCCGTCCTTGCGGAGTCCGAAGTACCGGCCTGCGAACATAGGATTTACACAAAGAATACACATAAGCTAAAATCCTACAAAAACGCGATATTAAAACCAAACGAGAAACTCGCGTCGCGAACTAAACACGTGCGTACGTAACGTGTGTGCATATGTCAAAACCACCACGACACGCCGTGACACACAGCAAACCAACTCAGGTCGTATCGTACATGTCGCGCAAGTCCCGCTACGCAAATTATAGGTAAACGGTCCCAGATTTAATCTGGAGCAAAAACAAGAAAATCAAACAAGATCTAAGATCTCACAAAACCTACAGACAACTACCTGCAAAAACTTAATAAATTCCCAAACATTTGGGCCGGCCACCATAGGGTTGATATCGGCCAAAAACAGGTGAAAGAGGTCCAGGTTTCTACACTATATTCCTAACACAATGTATAGGCTAATGTGTATGTTTTCTCATCAAGGAAATAACCCTAGATATAGCAGAATCTACGTTTCCTAAAGTGTTAGTTTTAAAAACACTAAATTGCAACATTAAGGTATTTTTATGAAATCAGGTGAAATTACCTGACTTAAGTGATACCAACAGCACATATTAGAGCTAATCTAACCAAAACTAACTAACCTATCCTAGATTTCTACCTGCAACAATCAAGGAAAATAAATAATACCAAACACTATAAAACACACATAGACATCACTCTACCCAGAACAAATCACCAAAGTCCACAGGGGGGCCGGCGACGTCGGATTCCATGGGTAAGTCGTCCGATTTCAGATGGTGGAACGGGCTCGAACTTCAACCCAAAACCCTAGCTACCCTGCACACTATTCTGTATATGTTTGCTAAGCAAGAAAAAGATCATAGATAAAGCAGGTCACTCATATCATAAAACTTGATAAAACTGTAATTAAAACTCAAGTTTGGGACTTTAAGGTGTTTTGGCATAATCCAGTGATACAACTAGGTTTACACAGCACACATCACACCTAATTAAGTTAATTAAACTATATTAATCCTATTTTACCAAAAAACTCCTCTCAAAACACAAGGTTATCCCCAAAACACTACTTAAACGAGATATTAAGCTAAATAAACTATAAGTTTAGCAAAAGGAAGTTGGGGTGAGTTTTTATACCTCCAAGAGTTAGTGGTGGCTCAAACAGAAGACTTTGTCATATGGAACTGTTTGCAAGGGATTTGGTGAAGAAAATGGACTTTGGTGAAGAATGTTAGAGCTTGGATGCAAGAAGAAAAGAAGAGGAGAAGAGAAGAAGAGAATGTGCTTGGTGCTGCTGCTGCTTGGTGCTGCGGCTGCTTGGTGCTGCTGCCTGCCTGCTGCTACTGCTTGGTGCTGCTGCTGCTTGCTGCTGCTGCTGCTTCCTGCTGTTGCTGCTGCTGCCTGCTGTGTGTGTGTGTGAATGAGTGGGAGAGATGTGATGATGTAAGGAAATGAGTGTTTGAAAAAGAAATGAGAGAATATGAGAGTCAACCTCCCCATCTTTCCTCATTAACTACAAGCATGGCTCAATCCATCATGCTCCCTCTCTCTCTCTCTCCAAAGTCCCAAGTCAATCCACAAAACACAAATAAAGTTAATTATAAAAAAAAACTAATACACTTAATTAACCCTTATTAGCCTAATAAGAATGGGTTAGTCCACCATGGTTGTCTAAACACGGTTTAACCCTAAACTTAACCCTATTTTACATGCACATGTGTGTGCAAGCCTAATTAAATTCTAAAAAAATATTCATTAACTTTGATAAAGTATTTGAAAATCGTTTTAGTAAAATTTTTACTAAAAACCACACATTAAAGTATAATTAGCCACTAATCACATTCTAAGGTGTTACAATCTTCCCTCCCCCTTAAAGAAATTCGTCCCCGAATTTTAAAAAAATAGCTACGCGTATCTTCAAAGGGATGATGGAATTTCTTCCGCATCTCTCCCTCGGCCTCCCAAGTGATCTCTTCACCATTTGGGCTATGCCAAAGCACCTTCACAGATGGCAAGACCTTTGATCGAAGTTTCCTCACCTACCAGTCTAATATCACTATTAACTGCTCGGTGAACGAAAGATCGTGCTCGAGCTAAACGGTCTGATGCTGGATCATGTGAGAAGGGTCATCCAGGTATCTGCGAAGCATCGACCTATGGAATACGGGGTGAACATCCGGGAAGTTGGGTGGAAGAGCCAAACGATAAGCCACTGCGCCCACACGCTCAAGGATCTTGAAAGGACCTATAAATCTGGGGCTAAGCTTCCCTTTTCGCCCAAATCTCATCACGCCCTTCATCGGAGAGACCCTCAGAAAAACGTGATCCCCAACTGCGAACTCTAATCTGCGCCGACGTCTATCAGCATATGATTCCTGCCTGCTCTGGGCCGCTCTCATCCGATCTCGAACCAGCTGTACCTTCTCAGTCATCTCCTGCACGATCTGCGGCCCCAAAATGCTGCTCTCGCTGAGCTCTGTCCAACAGAAGGGCAATCTGCATCTTCTCCCATACAAGGCCTCGAAAGGTGCCATCTGAATAGTATCCTAGAAACTATTGTTGTAGGAGACTCTACCAAGGGTAAATGATGATCCCAGCTACCACCAATGTCTAAAACGCACGTTCAGAGCATGTCCTCGAGAGTCTGAATAGTCCGCTCTGACCGGCCGTCGGTCTGCGGATGAAATGCTGTGCTGAAACTCAAACGGGTGCCTAAAGCCTCCTGAAGTCTCTGCCATAGTCGGCTGGTAAACTGGGTGCCTCGGTCTGACACGATACACGTCGGGACGCCATGCAATCGTACGATCTCATCGATATATATCTAGGCATACTGAGCAAATGCAAAAGTGGTCTTCACCGGCAGGAAGTGAGCAGCTTTGTTCAATCGATCCATGATCACCCAAATGGAGTCATACCCTCGACTAGTCCTGGGTATACCCACAATGAAGTCCATAGAAATCTGCTCCCATTTCCACTCCGGAATGGGCAACGGCTGTAGCTCTCCCGCGGGCCTCTGGTGCTCGGCCTTGACTTGCTGACAAGTTAGGCATCTCGACACAAAGTCTGTGACGTCCCTCTTCATCCCTTCCCACCAGTAAATGTCTCTCAGATCATGGTACATCTTGGTGGAACCTGGATGAACGCTGTACACTGATCGATGCGCCTCTTCGAGAATGTCACGCCTCAGTCCCTCAGAATCCGGTACACATAGTCGAGTCCCAAATCGCAGTATCCCCTGATCATCGATCACAAACTCAGAGTCTCTGCCCTGTCTAATCTGCTCCCCGATCTCTGAAAGACGGTCGTCATGCGGATACGGTCAAGCAACTGTGGACATGCACGAACATGCGCAAGCTGTCCCCCGATCGGAGTGAACTCGAACTGCACTCGGCTGTCGCATAAAATCTGCCAATCTGCAGACGAGTGCCTCTGCACTGCGTTCAAACAAGATAGACTGTCCCCGGGCCTCCAACTCAAAGCGGCTGCCACTACGTTTGCCTTGCCCAGGTGATACAAGATTTCGCAATCGTAGTCCTTCACTAGTTCTATCCAACATCGCTTTCTCAGATTCAGGTCTCGCTGGTGAAATATGTACTTCAAGCTCTTGTGATCAGTGAATATCTGGCATGACTCGCCGTATAGGTAATGTCGCCAGATCTTGAGTGCAATGACCACTGCACCCATCTCCAAATCGTGAGTGAGGTAGTTCTGTTCGTGTTTCTTCAGCTTCCGAGAAGCATACGTGATCACCCTGTCATGCTGCATCAATACGCACCCTAACCCTACTCGAGAAGCGTCACAATAGACCACAGATCCGCCCGATCCCGAAGGCAATGATAACACCGGCGCCGTGGTCAAACGAGCCTTCAACTGCTGAAAGCTATGCACACACACCTCCGTCCAATCAAAAGGAACTCCCTTCCGGATCAACCCGGTCAATGGTGCAGCGATACGGGAGAATTCCAGAACAAATCGTCGATAGTAGCCGGCCAGTCGTAAGAAGCTGCGGATATCTGTAACTGATGCTGGTCTTGGCCAATGCTGAACGGTCTCAATCACCTTCGGGTCCACACATACACCATCTCGTGTGATCACGTGACCCAAGAAATCTACGCTGTCAAGCCAAAACGCGCACTTGGAGAATTTCATGAACAGCTGGTGCTCCCTCAAGGTCTGCAATGTGATCCGCAGGTGCTGCTCGTGCTTCAATTGGCTTCGGGAATAAACCAAAATGTCGTCAATAAACACGATGATGAACAGATCAAGATACAACCTGAAAATGCGGTTCATCAAGTCCATAAATGCGGCTGGGGCATTGGTGAGTCCGAACGACATCACTAAAAACTCATATTACCCGTAACGTGTACGAAAAGCCATCCTCGGAATATCCTCCTGCCGAACCCGCACCTGATGGTAGCCTGATCGTAAATCGATCCTCAAAAAGTATCCTGCACCCTGAAGCTGGTCGAACAAGTCATCGATGTATGGTAAAGGATATCTGTTCCGTACGGTATTCCTGTTCAGCTGGCGGTAATCAATACATAAGCGCAAACTGCCGTCCTTCTTCTTGACGAACAGGACTAGAGCACCCCAAGGAGATAAACTAGGTCGAATAAGCCCTTTATCCAGCAAATCTTACAACTGACCTTTCAACTCTCTAAGCTCCGCCGGGGCCATCCGATAAGGCGGTATGGAAATAGGCCCCTGCCGGGAATCAAGTCAATGCAGAAAACAATATCGCGCTCAGGCGGTAGCCCAGGAAGCTCGTCAGGGAAAACATCAGGGAACTCACTAACAATCGGAACCTGGTCCAACGGAACCTTTGTAGCTCTGGTATCGCAAACATTGGCTAGAAATCCCTGACATCCCTTACTCAAAAGCTGTCCAGCGCGAAGAGACGAAATCAAACTATGAGGGGTGTCACCACGGTCCCCCTGCACAACAAAACCTGACTTGTCGGGAAAATAAAACCTAACTTTCTTTTTGCGGCAGTCCACAGACGCGTTGCACATGGCTAACTAGTCCATGCCTAGGAGAACGTCGAAGTCCAACATCTCCAGAAAGATCAAGTCGACAGGCAACTCTTTCTCACCATTATGGACAACACATGACCGGAACACGTGTCTAGCAATAAACGACTCGCCCACAGGAGTGGTCACATCAAGTGGCTGATCAAGCAAACTAGACTCTCTACCCAAACTCGGCACGAAGTGTACGGAAATGTACGAGTGCATGGATCCTGGATCAAACATCACGTGTGCGTCAACAGAACATACTGAAAGAGTACCTGAGACCACTGCGTTGGACGCCTGCGCGTCCCAATACGTCAAAGCGAAAACCCATGCATGTTCTCTACCTGCGACTGGCGGTCCCCTACTAGCAACTGGTTGTCCCCTGCCGGCAGCTGGCTGTCCTCTGCCTCGGCCACCTCGTCCTTTCTGAGCAAACCCTCCGCGACCATGACCTCTCTGTGCATGAGTCTGGCGCGGAGCAACAGCAGGTATAATAGGCAACACCCTCTGGGGTGGAGGAGGTGGAAATGTGACATGTGGCCGTCTCGCCCTCACGTGGCTCCGGACAATCTCGCACATGATGATAAGTACTCACGCATCGGAAACATCCAGATGGTGCCGGCTGACCCTCCTGGGGATAAGAGCTGAATAGCCGACCTCGTCCCGATCCTCCTCTACCCTCCATACCTGAATGGAACCTGTCGCGGCGCCTAAACGGCTGTTTCTGTGCTGACGTATCTGTACGAACTCTTTTTGGCCCTGGAACTACCGAAGTCTCAGCAAGGCGCTCCACGACTAATAGGGCAGCGTCTACAGCTGCTGCATAAGTCTCGCAATGCTGTGCGCTGATGTAACATTTTAAAAATAATTAAATAATTAATTAATAAATAAAATCGTTTAAGTGAATTTTATAATTTTCGGTAAAGTAAAACGTAGTTTTCATAAAACAAACCGTAATTATTTTTCACTATAAATTTAAAAATACCTATTTTAATTATGTTATTACTAGTAAATGGTGTTTATTTAGCCACTTATAAATTTTTAGTTTAATTAAATATTTTTCTTAAATTAATTATTTTAAATATTAACACAAGCTTTATTTTTACACTAAATTAGTGTAAATTACAAATTTGAATGGGTTAAATTTGCAAAATTGAACCATTGCATCTTAGAATCAAGTGTGTTTCATGCAAAATTTATTTCCAAAATTTTACAATGGTTCTAGACCATTCTAGGTTAAATGGAGTAAAGAAAATAAAGAATTTTTAAATAAATTCATGAAAAGATTTAATTGTGTGATATTTTTGTGAAACCTTCTACACTTTTCTTCACCTTTTCTCACTCTCCTCTCTTTTCCTCACCTCATGGCCGGCCTCACCTCCATGGGCAGGCCCTAAAATTTTCCCCCATCATTTTTGCATTAAAAATCATCAAAATTGATCAAAAATTCAATAACAAATCAACAAAATCTTAATAAAATCCTACCCTCTATTCTTTTCTCATCTTTACATGGATTTTGGATATGGAAAGCCTTCATTTTGGAGGCTTATTTTCATGTTTGGATTTCATGTGTTGGAGGTATAAATCTTATTCTTTTGATTTATTGTTATTAAATGTTTCATTTATACATAATTAGATTTAATAAATAAATTCTATCTACAAGTTTTAAAATTCAAGTTAGGGTTTGTAAAATCAAGTTATGGTTTATACTAATTAAGTGGGGTTATTATAACTAGTTTAACATTTTTAGAAATGGGAAAAATCATGCATGGTTGATATATTGAAATTTGTTCATTCAAATAGTTTAAATTAAGTAAATTTGAAAACTAGATTTATGTATATTGTATATATTGGTGAAATAAAATTCCAATTAATATTTGTAACACTACATTATGGTTTTAATGAGGGTATTAACTTGTTGGTGAAATGAAAAACTTAAATTGGTTACTAATTTCTATTGATAATTGAAAAATACTAATAAAAATGCGATTTTGCTAACTAGATTTTGGAAATTCTTAAATAAATGAAATTTAAAATATAAATTATGGTTTCATTATATCATTATCATCATGAATTGTAGTTTAATACATTAATTCATGCAAAATCCAGTTTAGATGTGTTATTGTGAAATTTTCCTTAAAAGTATCGAAATCGGGCAAGTTTGCAAACTAATATAAATTAGGGTGTTAAAAATATAGTGATGGTTTATATAGTCTAGTTATGCTAATTAATGAATATTATGACCATTAGATTCTTTTAAACATCAAGTTTTGAAGTAAAACGGTAAATTGGTGTTTTCAGGTTTTACGGAATCGGACGATTTGATCGATTTTTAGGGTTTCGATGATTTAAATGATGTTTTATATTATAAGTAATGAGTTTTTAAACTACAAGTTGTTTGCTGATGTTTATCTCGATCAATCGGCGTTTGTACGCCGACATCAAGCGATATTTGGTTCTTTTGCATGGGCGGGACATAGGTTTTAACCTATGCGCGTTCCGTGCGTCGTTTTGACTTTTGTCAGTGATTCAGTTTACGATACTATATATGTTTGCGTATAGGTACCCTCACGTGGACTGCGGGCGATGAAGAAGAGGATGGCGACATCATTTTTGGCAGACAAGGACCAGGTGAGTAGATGTATATCTACGGGGGGAAGTCGGGTGGATGGCGTTTAGCACCCCCGCAAACGTAGATTAGGGATAGTACTTATTGTCGTTAGGAAGCCAGGCGTGACCTTAGATTCTTGATGAGTAGGACCCTAGTAATGACCCTAGGTTGGACTAGACTGATTTAGAAAGACCATACCAGAGGATGAATACCATAGAAGAGATTCGTAGGTTTCAGGTAGATACACACACACACACACTGAGACTCGACGTGGTGTATACGTGTATGTATATATATATATATATAGGACTAGGTGTAGATATATATATATATATATATATATATATATATATACATAATACGTATAGGTGATACAAGGATGTGATATGATACACGGGTATGAAACAATGTAACTGGGCTGATGCCATGGTTCTTGGCTATACAGTCGTGTTATGATGTTAGCGGATCATTAGAAAATGAGATAATGGATTTGTATACATGAACAATAATGAAGGGTGGTGATGATATTGAAGTATATGGGACTCTAAAATAGAACCCGGACCGTAACCTGTGCCTGAAATTCTGATATGATATCATATAGGCGTGACTTGATTACGACATCATATAGGTGTGACTTGATTTCGATATCATATATGTGTGACTTGATTTACAATATGATCTAAGTATGACTTAATCACAATATGATACATATGACATGATATTTATGAGGATAAATTAACGATGTATAATTATGCTGGCAATGATATATGATTGATGTATGCGATTACAGTATAGCACCTAGATCTTGACATGTGTTGATGATGATATTATACGAATGATGAGACACGTAGGTGATACTTGACCCGTATCCCGGTATTGGGATGCCGTACGATGGATTTTACCGTACGAGGCATAGATATGATGATTGATCCGCACTCTTGATTCGAGGAAGCCGTACTACGTACGTGACGCTATTGAGGCTGGATCGCCGACTATTAGAGACATGGATTCAGACCTTAAGTGGACACTTATTTCTTATTGACTAGTTTCTTAGGTTTAGTTCCTTAGGAGGTTAGATGGACACTAGTTTAGGCTCGAGACATATAGTTGTAGTTATACTGGTATATCAAATGAGTGGATGATACACATCCGTCTTTACCTTCAGACTGTAATCATCATGGTGCATGTTCATTCATATGTTTCTATAATCAGTATAAAGCTCTGCCTGTTAGGACACTAGCACCATTACCGATGATGCGCATATTCCACGCACACTTATTTGCCGGCTCACACACATCATCATCGGTAATTGCTATGTCACGTACACTTTAGATCATATTATCTTTTATTGATACAATAAGCTAACACCTAGATCGATATAGTATTGTGATCACTCTCTGGTGTTAGTATAGACATGGTATTTATTACTTAGACATTTCATGCATTCGCATTTTCATGTTATCACGCAGTATTATGGGGCATATGCCGACACTTATCATGTACTTACTCATGATTTTGGGATTTTGGATTTCTATGAGATTTCTGGAATTTTGGGGAAAACCGCAAGAATATATATAAACTTCTCTCTCTCATCCTCTCTTTTTAAAACATAAGATGCAGTTTTCTCGTGATGCATGTGTCGTCCACCATGAGATTTCATGTTTTCTGTTGGATTTCGAACCCGATTCGAGGAGTGGATGAACTATCTCGGGTACATGGTGGGCCCGGTATAGTACCCCGGGGTAAGAAGATCGAGTTATAGACGATGAGCCTGGCAGGGGAAGATTACCTACCGGTGATGTCTAGCGCGGCGGATATCCGGAGGATACCGACCGTTGTCGTGAGATTTGATGATATGGGCCAATCCGGACTGACGGAGCCCGAGATATTGAGACTTGAGATTTACATGTTTTGTGTCGATGCTTGGCACGGATTTCCATGGATTTCATCGTTGATATTTCAGATTTCTGTACACATTTTACCTTGATAAAAGTTAAAGATTTCTTATACAGATATATCTAGATTTCAGGATTGGTTATTTCACATTCATGGTGCATGCATACTCATTCACATGACATATTACTATTTGAGGCACTGACACGGGCATGGAGCTTTTGCACTACACGTAGTTTATTACCCTGCCATTACTAGATGATTAGTATTATATTAGTATATTATTATAACCTAAGATAGCATCGTGCATTCGATTTCTTTTCGCAGATATCTTCTACTCACGAGTTGGCAACTCACCCCCGTTGTGCTAAATTTTATTACAGGTTCGATGTACAGGTTTTCCTGGCAGCTTGCTGGCACATCTTTTCATTCAGGGTGATTTTCACGGTAGGTTGGTTCACTTGTATCTGGACCGCCATTGTACTTTTATTATTTCGTTTGTATCTAGAAAACTCCATCAACCAAACTTGTATTACTTGATAGTTTACTGGACCAGTTGTTTATTTCGACCTTAGAGTCGCGCTTGTATTATTATGATATCTGGTAGTTTTGTTTTCTTTTGAGTTTTGAGCCTCGCCCTTTGGCGTTGTATACTATTATGGATTTGTGTAGTTGTTTCCGCCTTTTGGCGTAGAGCTAGCTCCCGTTTGGGGATGCTTTTTTATTGTTTGTATGTATTATACTTGTTTGTACCCATTTGGGGCCAGTTTTTACAAAGGAGACTCTGCCGAAATTTTTGAGAAAATTGGATGTTGCTTTTAAACTTGTTTTCTACATGTTTTCCTTTACTTCTTCTTTTTTTTATGGTTTAGATTTCTGGGCTTCGGCTTACTTAGGTTACGTTGCGCCTCTAGACGCTTCGTAATCTAAGTGCCGGTCACGTTCCGTACTTTCGAGTCATGACAGCTGATCGCAAGAAACAGTGGGGTAAGCAAGCCTCGAACAAACCTCTTGACTCGCATCTCCTCAGTTGCTACTAAATACGGGGCGCCAACAGATAGCTCGGTGTACTGCACATCATACTCCGCCACCGTCATACCCGACGTCTGGCGTAGTGACTCGAACCTGCACGCTCGAGCATCCCCGACACTCTGGGGAAGGAAACAGGCCATAAATACTGTCACAAACTCAGCCCAGGACATAGGAGGAAGACATGCTGCTCTGCCTTCTCTACCGACTCGCACCACTTCTGTGCAAGACCTTTCAGGCGAAAGCTCGTGAACTCCACCCATCTCGTATCTGAGCATCTGAGTGAACGACATACCCGGGCCATCCTATCGATAAATGACTGTTGATCCTCGGCTGCATCGGTGCCTGTGAAGACCGGAAGCTTCAGCCTCATAAACTTTGATAGCGATACTGTGATAAACTCTGTGGCTGCAGGTGCAACTGCCTACACCGTAGGTACCATCGTGGTCCCTGCAACGGGTGGAACTACCTCTGATCGCTGCACTCGAAGTGCCTCAACTAACGACCCTATCATATGGTGCATCTCCTGCATACCGGCCCCTTGCATAGCGATCTGGTCTGTCGAAGGGTGAACAGTCTGCTCTGGTACAACGGGTGTACTGCCCGGATCGGTCCTCGTCTCAGATGAGTCAACTCTAATCTCGGCTCTCGCATCCGCTCTCTGCGCCCTCGTAGTCTTCGGCGGCATAATGGCTGAAAACAAATTAGAATTCGATAAGGATAAGGAAATCGAATCACAAGAATGCATATAATCATGAAGGAATTTCAATCAATAAGTCCTAAGGTCACTTAGGCAGAGTACCGTATCGTGAGTATGCCGCAAAACATACACACGCTACGTCACTCTGCTTCAGCTACCTACTCCATCATACCAGGGTCATCCTACACTCCGAAAGGTAAAACCTACGCTCTGATACCAACTTTGTCACGACCCAAAGTTCGGCCCGTGAAAGGCACTTAACCACGTAACATCTACAGGAGTAACACGACTAAGTAAGACGATACCCAGAAATCAAAAACCATTAAAAGTAGTGAGTGTTGAAAACATTGGTTGAAAACATTTAGAAAACTCGAGTAAAAATCATTAAAGTTTGAGTTATTTTCTTAAAAATTTCGGCAGCACCTCCATGTAAAAACTAGCCCCGAAATCATGTACAAGACATGATATAAGTAAAATGACGTACAATAAGAATAAAACATTCCCAAATGGGAGCAATCACGCCCAACGGCGGAAGCAACCACCACAATAATAGTATAAGCCGCCGTAGAGAAGAATGAGCAAAATAAGTAAAGACAGCATAAGAGATAAAAACTGCATAAATAAAGCCGGCTCACACGAGCTCGACATCCAGAATACAAAATAATATATATCGTCCTCAAAACTGGTCTCTAAGTCAATACATGAAATGGTAGATCGAGAGTACTAGATACAATAGAGTGTACAAATGGAAAATAAACGGAAACCGCAAAAACCCACCTATAAGCAAACGGCTCATACGCCAACTGCAGTGGTATCCGTAGCAAAATGATATAAGGAAGTAGCCCTGCCGCAACTACTCTGAGTGTCGACATGCAAACACTATGGCACAATGGGGGTGAGTTGCCAACTCGTGAATAGTAAATAACATATAATGGTAATCGCGACTATGCACGTACTGCGATACTCTAACATTTGCAATCAGATAATATCTATATGATGAGCTGGGTACGCAATAATCATGCATAACAAGTGCAATCTAATAACATCTATATTATGAGCTGGGTACGCAATAATCATGCAAAGTACTCTATCAGGTACTACGAATACATGATGCAATGCATAATAATGAATGCTGAGCATGGGATAAAATATCATCTACACGGATCATCAACGTGGAAAACCCCGGTGTCTACCAAAAACACCCCAAAATCCCGATAACTCGCGTGCTGTCACTTTATCCGGCCCTCGATCCTGTAAATCTCATAGAAGCGTTGTACCCAACATCGGCACCCAAAACATCATGAAATACTCGTATCCAGTATCGACATGCAAATCCTCATGAATCGGGCTCCGTCAGTCCGGATAGGCCCACGGGCTCCGTCTGCGGAATCGGCCCTCAGCCCCGGCAGTACGGGTCGGCCCGTATCCATATCTCAACTCTGATCAGTATCTTTCGGATAACCGCCAGATCCAACCAATCACTGGTAGGTAGTAGTCCCTCTGCCAGGCTCATCGTCTATATACACAGCATCCCTTTCTTGCCCCGGGATACCATACCGGGTCCGTCATGTACCCGCAATCGGCCTCATCCAGCTTCTCGAATCGGGTTCACATGTCATACATCTCAGAACCGAGAAAACGCATGGTGGACGCACTGAAATATCATATCAAGAGAAACCGGGTTTTCAAAACAGTGCACATTTTATTAAAATAATACCACGGTTCTGAAATCCAGAAATCACATGAATCCAAAACTCAATGCGTAAATCCATGCAATGTGACGTATGCTACTAAGAGTAAAAAGGGAAAACAGCTCTTTTAAATGGATCCAGTTTTAAAAATATCTCATACGGTCCCCACTTCCTAGAAATCAAAGCCAGTATCATCCATGTATGTGAAATATGAATGCATATAGGTACGGATGTGCAAGTGGATATATACACAAGTATGAGTGTACCAATGTATATGTGCACCAATTTGGATATACAATGTGTATGTGCGCGATATGGATATATCAATGTATGTATGCACCAATATGGATATACAATGTGTATATGCGTAAGTACGGATATATCAATGTATGTGTGCACCAGTATGGATATACAATGTGTATGTGCGCAATATGGATATATCAATGTATGTATGCACCAGTATGGATATACAATGTGTATGTGCGCAATATGGATATATCAATGTATGTGTGCACCAGTATGGATATACAATGTGTATGGGCGCAATATGGATATATCAATGTATATGTGCACCAATATGGGTATACAATGTGTATGTGCGCAAGTATGGATATATCAATGTATGTGCACCAATATAGGTATACGATGTGTATTTGCGCAAGTATGGATATATCAATATATGTGTGCACCAATATGGGTATACAATGTGTATATGGGCAAGTATGGATATATCAATATATGTGTGCACCAATATGGGTATACAATGTTTATATGTGCAAGCATGAGTGTACAGTATGTATATGTGCCAATATACGACAGAATCATGTCTAATCATCAATGATGCGGTAATCAAAATGATGTATGGTTCGTAGCAATCCTATAGTGCGAGTGTCATGGTAATCACTAACGGTGTGAGTGTAACATACAAATAATGCTCGTGCAACTTGAACCGTTAGTGACAGTGCGGTGTTACATAACTAATATATCTATATGCAACAAAAGATGGGTACGCTACAATAGTACATATGGACAAGCAATATGCATATAAATATATATGTGACTACAATATCCTATCAAGCACTGACGCTTAACGCCATACGGGCGATTTCCCCGTAGATGTTAAATCTACTCACCGTGATCTTGTGCTAAATGTAGCCGACTATCTGCTTCCCCTTCCTTGCGGCGTCCGAAGTACCCGCCTGCGAACCTAGAATTTACACAAAGAATACACATAAGCTAAAATCCTGCAAAAAAGCGATATTAAAACGAAACGAGAAACTCGCGTCGCGAACTAAACGCGTGCGTACGTAACGTGTGTGCATACGTCAAACCCACCGCGATACCCTGTGACACATAGCAAACCAACTCAACTCATATCGTACGTGTCGCGCAAGTCCCGCTACGCAAATTATAGGTAAACGGTCCCAGATTTAATCTGTAGCAAAAACAAGAAAATCAAACAAGACCAAAGATCTCACAAAACCTACAGACAACTACCTGCAAAAACTCAATAAATTCCCAAACATTTGGGCCGGCCACCATAGGGTTGATATCGGCCAAAAACAGGTGAAAGAGGTCCAGGTTTCTACACTATATTCCTAACACAAAGTATAGCCTAATGTGTATGTTTTCTCATCAAGGAAATAACCCTAGATATAGCAGAATCTATGTATCCTAAAGTTTTACTTTTAAAAACACAAAATTGCAACATTAAGGTATTTTTATGAAATCAGGTGAAATTACTTGACTTATGTGATACAAACAGCACATATTAAAGCTAATCTAACCAAAACTAACTAACCTATCCTAGATTTCTACCTGCAACAGACAAGGAAAATAAATAATATCAAACACTATAAAACACACACATACATCACTCTACCCAGAACAAATCACCAATGTCCACAAGGAGGCCGGCAACCCCGGAATCCATGGGTAAGTCGCCGAATTTCAGATGGTGGAACGGGCTCGAACTTCAACCCAAAACCCTTACTACCCTGCACACTATTCTGTATATGTTTGCTAAGCAAGAAAAAGATCACAGATAAAGCAGATCACTCGTATCATAAAACTTGATAAAACCGTAATTAAAACTCAAGTTTCGGACTTTAAAGTGTTTTAGCAAAATCCAGTGATACAACTAGGTTTACACAGCACACGTCATACCTAATTAAGTTAATTAAACCATAATAATCCCATTTTACCCAAAAACTCCTCTCAAAACACAAGGTTATCCCCAAAACACTACTTAAACGAGATATTAAGCTAAATAAACTATAAGTTTAGCAAAAGGAAGTTGGGGTGAGTTTTTATATCTCCAATAGTTAGTGGTGGCTCAAACTGAAGATTTTGCCATATGGAAATGTTTGCAAGGGATTTGGTGAAGAAAATGGACTTTGGTGAAGAATGTTTGAGCTTGGATGCAAGAAGAAGAGAAGAGGAGAAGAGAAGAAGAGAATGTGCTTGTTGTTGCTGCTGCTTGGTGCTGCTGCTGCTTGCTACTGCTGCTGCTGTGTGCTGCAGCTGCTGCTGCCTGCTTACTATTGCTGCTGCTGCCTGCCTGCTGCTGCTGCTGCCTGCTTGCTGCTTTGCTGCCTGCTTGCTGCTGCTGCTGCTGCTTGCTGCGGGGGGGATGTATGTGAATGAGAGGGAGAGATGTGATGATGTGAGGAAATGAGTGTTTGAAAAAGAAATGAGAGAATATGAGAGACTACCCCCCTCTCTCTCCGCATTAACTACAAGCATGGCTCAAGCCATCATGCTCCCTCTCTCTCTCTCTCCAAAGTCCCAAGTCAACCGACAAAATACAAATAAAGTTAATTATAAAAAAAACTAATACACTTAATTAACCCATATTAGCCTAATAAGAATGGGTTAGTCCACCATGGTTGTCTAAACATGGTTTAACCCTAAACTTAACCCTAGTTTACATGCACATGTGTATGCAAGCTTAATTAAATTCTAATAAAATATTCATTAATTTTGATAAAATATTTGAAAATCATTTTGATAAACTTTTTACTAAAAACCTTACATTAAAGTATAATTAGCCACCAATCACATTCTAAGGTGTTACACCCGTTGCCCTTGACAGATATTTCGTGCACACCCGCTGCACTTAGATTTTGTTTCTGTGCACATGTATGGCACATTCATGGATTTTGTTTTTCGTGCGCACTAGACGCACGCGACATTCTTATGGATTTTGTGAGTGATTCCCTTTGAGCAGCATATTTTATGATATTTACTATTTAATATAGTAGCTGAGCAGGACTAATCCGAGGACAGTACCTGAACATATTTTTGCATGCATTGATAGTTATCGAAGGGATGTCCAAAATGGAGCTATTGTCTTAGTATTTACCTACGTGCCGAAGATGATACGAAACGTTTAAAACAAGGAAACCCTTTTAAATTGTTTTCAAAACGGCAGGACGTACATATTAAGCAAAAGAATATATATATATATATATATATATATATATAGTTATTTTCCTACAATAAACGTCTGGAACTGTGCCGTGTTATGTGCATCACACAGCGACTTAAAATGGTTTGGCATGCTTTCCTTCAGATGTTTACATGTATAGTTTTGATGTATATCATATTGATTTTCGTTTTGGGCTTTGACATTGGTGTCTTTGACATAACTCCGATGATTGCGGGATGCTTGACGGAGTTTTGATTTTGAGTTATCTGCTCATTTTTCATGCGCAAGCATTGCGCTACGATTTTTTTTATGTGTTTATGATTTCGGAACTCCGACGACTTGATCTTTTTACTGAAATGTTTTAGAAATTGGAGGAGTTTAAATTTAAATTCGGGGACCGAATTTCTTTAAGGGGGAAGATTGTACCATCTCAGAAAAATAAAATATTATTTTTGGAAATTTTTATATAATTTAATAATAAATATTAAGAATATTTTAATAGTGCGGTATAATTAAATACCGATAAATTGGGGGAATTTTGGAAAAATTATAGAAATTTCTAAAAAGAGGGTGTTTTATTGGATTTAAGCAAATTATGGAATTTTATGTTTTATTATATACTATTTTAATGCTAATCGCGACTAAATATCGCTAATCGTGTATTAATCCGGAATTTGTGCATATGACATGCACCATGTGATTTTTACACTTTGTCACATTTTCTTTCATGGTATCTTTCTCTTTATTCATGCATGGTTTGTTTTTTGAAGAGAAAAGATAAGAAAAGAAAAAGGAAAAGAATAAAGAAATGGGAAGCATGGACAAGAGAGAGAAAGGGAAGGGTTTACTTTCACTTGGGCCATTCCTCCTTCACTTCATCACCATCACCCTCATCCTCTCTCCTCTCACCTCTATGGCTGCTGCCCTCTCCCTCCACCACCTCCTACACCTCACTTCACCCCTAAATCAACATCAAAACACATACTTCCCTTCACAAAAAACTTGCACAAGCTCAATACAAACACATTGGACCAAGAAAAATCGGATTTTGAAGACTTGGGGCAACTCAAGAATATTCTTGAGTTGCCAAATGAGGTATTTTCATTGCCATTAGCATTGTATTTCATTCATTTTAGTATCCATATGTGTTTAGTTATGATTTAGTGCGGTTTAGTGAACATTGAAATTCCAAGTTAGGGTTGTGATGAAATCTTGAGTAGTGAAGGGTAATTGAGGTTAGTAGAGGCTATACAACCCATGTTGTGATGATTTAGTGGACTGAACCTGAGACTTAAACCCCGGATTTTGAACTTAGAAAACCCGATACCGGAGAATTGTGGATTCTGTGAGGGTATAATGAAATCTGCTAACACCCGGGTGATCTGAAAATATTTTAGCAAACACAGAGGAGTGTGCAGGCTACCTGGGACCCCCTACTGTAACCCTAGCCCCTAAGCCCTCACCATGGCCGCAAATATATTCCTTCTGGCCGCAAATTGCTGCTAGACCTGGGGCAAATTGGTTCGTATTGGTTCTATGGCTTTATCTCCAGTAAACTAGACCCTTTATATATGCAAAATTGGCTAATTTCACTTAGAGTAAAATATGGGACTAAATTCATGAGTTGTTGTTTTGATTCGGGGTTATATTTTTCGTATTTTGGATTCTGGATTTTAGTATTTGTGTTTTACCTCGATCACTTGACGTTTGTATGAGGATATCGAGGGTTGTTTGGTGGTTTGAAAGGAGTAGTCCGTAGGTTCTAACCTATAGGCTTTTAGTGTGTCGTTTTGGTTTTGATTTGGATTTTAATACGATACGATACATTGTGACATGTAGGTACCCTATGTAGACTTTGGGATGACATGCAAGCGTGTGGCGACGTCGGCAACGGCAAGCGAAGAGCAAGGTGAGTAGATACACATCTACGGGGGAAGTCGGGTGGATGGCGTATAGCACCCCCGCAGTTCATAGTATAGTGTATGGTATATATTATATGGATATAGTTATATATTATTGTGGGATTGTGATTATCTAGATAGACTTTGGGAGTCATGGATAAATTTAGTATACTTGGAGGATAGCGTCGTTAGTTAGTGTAGTCGCGAACCCTGAAATATGGTTTACACCCACACGCACACACATGCTTACTTTGTTTTACTTGTGCGTATATGGGGATATGTATATATGTATACACACATAGGTATGGGACTATGTATGTATGTATGTATATATATATATATACGTATACTTATACGTGGATGATGAGGATTGTACCTGGTATTTGGAGATGAGTCGATGAGATTGGGCATGGTGCCATGAGATCGGTGATATGATGTGGTTCGTATTACGAGATACGACATAAGATTATAGCGGGCCTTTAGACGTGTGTTTTCATACACGTATATATAAAGATGGTATCAGTATATATTAAACTTAGATCAGTACCCCTAATACAGGATATGATGATAATGGATACCAGATGAATAATGAGATGATTGTGATATTTGACCCGTACCCAGATTTGGGATGTCGTACGACAGATTTTCGTACGAGCTATATATTGATGATAGATCCGCACTCTTGACTCGAGGATGCCATAATATATATTTTATCGTATGTGATACCATTCAGACGGGATCACTGATCAGTCGAAAATATTGCATTTTTAACACATCAATTTCCTTACTCTTTGCAAGCATCTAAAGGTGTTTGGTATAAATATAGCACATATTAGAAATTCGTCTGTAAAATACAAAATAACATGTGTTATACATTATAACCAACATTTTGAAGGAAATTGAGTGTTTATTATTGCACGCATGATCTTTGTATATCGCAACACTTGTCTCGAGATTGTGTGCAGGAAATTCCCGGAAAAAGAGCCGGAAGTGCAAAAAGTGCTGATAAGAATACACCAAGTCCAAGACTTGTGCTCTGGCAGTAAACAAGAAAGATTTATAAAATTCCATAGATCAAAAAAGTACCATGAAGCCAACACAAATCAACACAGAAATTTGCATGCAGTAACTCCACCAATAGGCCGCGGATCCGCGGCCAAGTTGGCCTATCCACCGCGGATCCGCAGCCTGTTAGACACGTCACCATCTCATATTTCTCCACATGCCTTCTTGTAATGGCCAAGCTTCCAGAAGACTCTCAAAGACTACGTGGCTTCTTCCAGATGGCTCTGCATAACAAACTCATTCTAGAATATTCGCTCTAACAAACTCATTCTAGAAGGCTCTCTCTAACAACCTAGCTTTGGAGGGAAGATTCAAATGAGGTCGTTATAAAAAGAGATCTAAATCTAGGGTTTAGAGGTTGTTGAATTTCTTTAGTTGTGAAATATTTCTAAATACACACGAAAAATGATCAATCAAATGGCGCCGTTGCCGGGGATGTGTGCTATTTTGTTCGTTTTTGTTATTTGAGTTGAAAAATTATTATTCCATCAGAATTTTTTAAAGATCAAAATCGCATCAAATGCTTAACGATTTGTTGTGATTTTTGCGAGGGAATCTGGAATCGTCGGAGCAAAAGGAAAAATATTCAGATCATTTCAAGAAGTCCAGTGGAGTAAAAAGAGCATCTGTAAAAAATTTTGTGCAGAGATCTCATCAACTCACCGTGGAACCGCGGCCATAGCAAGCATTTCGCGACGGATCCACGGTGATATCAAAGCTTCAGAATTTCATTTCTTTGTGGTAACTTCTATACTTTCTTATCTCCTCCCTGCTTTGTCCATTAACCAATTTCTGCAGGATTCTTTGCAAAAATTCGCAGCGCCGTAAAAGAAAAAATCGCTGCGTGTTTGATCTTGGTTGTTTGCATATTTTAATACGGAAATTAAGGGGCAAAGTCCAAATTCAGATTAGGTGGGGAGTTCATTACCCTTCCTAAACCCCGGAAATCACAAACTTGCATCCGCATCACCCTCATTAACTATGAAAGATCTAGACATGACTCTAAGGACCGTCGTGCTCACTTAGGATAGAAGGAGGTCGTGGGTAATCTATTGCTTATCCGCGTTTCTTTTGTAGTTTCTAAGGCAAGTGTGTCTAAGGCAAGTGGTTACTTAATTAGGTCCACTACTTACGTAGTGGAGAACCTCCCATTTACCTGGTACTTACCTGGCCACAAAAAGGATAAAGAGGCAGTAGAGGATTTATCCTGCGATTTGTCTTCTGGAAGTCTAGGAGCGGTCTAGAGACTTGACCTAGGTGACCACTAGATCTAGGATGGTGTGTGCATTTTTGGTGACTTGATTTTTCAAAAACCGTATTTTTCAAAACAAACACCAACCAACTTTCCTCTAATTGTCACAACGCTGCCACTTGTGCTAAACCCTTTAGTGTAAGCTCGGCTTGAAACGGGATTCTAGTGCCCGTTTTGTTCGCGTTACCCCAATCGACCCCAAAGTCGGTATTTCCACATTTTCTTTTTCCCACCACCCACCACAACCGCGATTGACGGATTTCCATCACACTTTAACACCACTCTGCCACCGCCCGCAGGTGCGCAGAACTCTTCTCACATTTCTCTCTAAGAGAGATGCTATCCTACACGTGTTCCCCTTCCCACCTGTCTTTCTATACCACCTGCCAATGGGGAAAATTTTGAAATCAACCCCCAATTTATCAAACTGTTACCCAAATTTCACGGTCTTGTGTCTGAAGACGCATACGTTTTTATATCTAAATTTGAAAATGTATGCGCAATGATTGGAACGTCACAACTGTCTTTGGATGCTCTGCGTTTACGTTTTCTCCCATTCACGTTGTGCGATTTAGCCGAGAAGTGGCTTTATAATACAACCGCAGATTCTATTTCAAAATGGGATGAATTTGTTGCCGCATTCCTTAAGAAATTTTATCCCAATCATAAGACCGCCCGTGTTCGGGGCGAAATCTTCAAATTTACCCAACTTCCCAATGAACCATTTTGGAAATGCTTTGAACGGTTCAAGGATCTTCTTTTACAATGCCCTCCTCACGGAATCCCCGGATAGGATTTGTGTCGAGTTATTTATGAGAGTATTGATTTCACAACTAAACAGATGCTTGAAAGCATGTGTCATTGTCAATTCTTGTCGCAAGATGATGGTGAAGCTTGGAAATATCTGGAAGATTTAGCTTAAAACACATTACAATGGGAAAGTGTTAGACTACCATCGTCTAGGGATGATATCAATCAGCTCGATGTTTCCGTCACAATGAGAGCCGAAATGTCGGCAATACAAAGGAAACTCGACGCTCTAGAAAACAAGTTCTCTTCATCCTCCCTAAACCAATACACACTTCCCAAAACCGTGTGTGGCTGCTGTTCAAATCCATCACATTTGACGGAAGAATGTCCTTTGAATGTACCATTTCAATGTCACACTAATGCTGAATTTCAGCAAAGATCTGGAAACGATCCTTCTTCTTCCTCATATAATCAAGATTGGAGGAATCACCCTGATTTTTCTTGGATCCAACACCAAACTCAATACACGGATCCAAACCGGAAGAACTTTCAATGGGTCCCTCCACAGCAACAGCAACCACCACAACTGAGTCAGCACCCTAACCAACCACAAAATTTTCAAGACCCGGCCAACAACTTTGATCCTTTTTCTGCCGGAAGCAATAACACCTCTGCACTTGAACAAACCATGAGTTTGCTTCTGACAAATTCTATTCAAATGTCGAATAATTTTAAGTCTTCTATCGATGATATAAAGAAAACCTCTGCCTCCCACGGTGAGATTATTAAATCGATGGAAACACGAATTGCACAGTTAACAGCCAAAATAAGTGCTAGAGAGAAAGGGAATTTTCCATCTCAACCTCTATTTGATCCTGGACATTCACATTACACTAATGTGAATGCACTTAACATGTTGAGATCTGGAAGAGTGCTAGACAATCATGTGAGTGAACAGATTGATGTTGAGGAATCAATTGAACCCCAGGCTTCCACTCCCACTTCCACTTCTTACCCTATTTCGTCTAATTTACCTTTTTCTTCCGAGCCTATTCTCCGTTTTCCCAAAGGCTCGAAACCACCACCCATTTCATCCCTTCCACCCCCACAACCTTCTCCACAAATGTGCGACCCAACACTTATTGATAAAGCTCCATTTCCGGAAAGGTTGAGGCCCAACAAACCCAATGCCCAAATGGAGAAGCTTGTGGAAATGTTTAAGCTAGTTAACATCAACATCCCTCTCCTAGATGCTATACAACAAGTTCCGTCCTATGTAAAAATTCTGAAGAACTTGTGCACTAGGAAGAGGAAGTCTCAAGTGCCTATAAAAGTTTTCATGTCAAGTACTGTAGACACGGATTTTCCCTAACAATTACCAAGGAAACGTAAGGACCCTGGCTGTCCTACTATTTCTATTTCTATTGGGGATAAACACATTAACAATGCTTTACTTGACCTTAGCGCTAGTGTTAACTTGCTTTCATATTCAGTCTATGAGCAACTAGGTATCGGAGTGTTAAAGCCCTCAAACATAACTCTCCAGATGGCCGACCGATCAATCACCAAACCTAGGGGTGAACTTGAGGATGTGTTGATAAAAATCGGGGAATTTGTATTCCCTGTGGACTTTATTGTTCTTGATACACAGCCTGTAGCGAACGCACGGAATCAAATTCCGGTGATTCTAGGTCGTCCCTTTTTGGCTACTTTCAACGATGTAATCAACTGTAGAAACGGCTCTATAAACCTATCTTTTGGGAATAGGTCAATTGAGCTTAACATTTACAAGTTGGGAAGTCAACCCTCCAATCCTCAAGCTCGAGTATGTTCTGTCAAATTAATGGATGTCGACGGCATCGAATTTGATCAGCCTCATGATACTGATCTTGACTCTTTTCATATGTTGTTGTTTGACCCAACTATGTATCATACACATACGGACTCTTCCACTAAGCTGTCCGGGTCAACATCTAACACTAATTATGAACCGTTTTTGGAGTCTGAAGATCACCCCGTACTTTTTGATGACATTATTCTTCGGGGTATTGATGAGAGTTCTGAGGAAATCTTCGCTGATGAACTCGCATTTTTAAAAGACATGGGTGTTGAGATGAATCACCCTCAATACAAAGAAATTGAACCTCCACCCCTTCTTCTGGGCTATAAAGAGAATGTGAGTAATCCATCACAATCACTGTGTCGTCTCTCCAAAACGAGACGCAAACGCATTCTATCCCACCACTTATCTTTTCCCCACCTCTTCCCGACTCCTTATAACCTGGTCTTCCACCAACCGATGCACTACACTGATAAAATCTTCGAATGGTTGGTGTTGACTTTCGGTCTTTGCAAAACTTGGCATTGACCGGTAATTTTTGACCCCCTCTTATGATTTTCAATTCATATTGTTTAACTCAAGTTTGGGGGGGGTATATTTTTGGCTCCGGAAAATAACTGTTGTCCTCAATATTGTGAGCTAAAAATAAGTTTGGGGGAGGATTTTCACTTTAATATACTTTCCCCCGTTAATAAATGTCCTCCCAAGCTTACAGGTTTTTGAGCCTTAGCAGAAGACAACAGTGAGGACACTGATGAAAACAAGTTTGGGGGAGGTTTATGCTTATTTACGCATCACATTGCATCATACTTTGTATAAGCACAAAACATATATAAAAAAATTTGTACATAAATAAGATAATAAAAGATTAGATAGTGAAAAATTACATCCAAAAGATTGGAAAAGTTTAAGAAAACCTAGAAAATTAGAAGTTTTCTTAAACGAACTAGTAATAAGTAGTTATGAGCCGTTGTCCCAAGGGTTAGTAAGATGAAAGAAGTCACTAATCTAAGGATAAAAAAAAGTTTGAAAAATAGTTCCTATTTTGGAAGCCAAATATTTGAATGTTGATACCCTACTATACGCACTTATACACGTCTTGAAACTCGGGATAGTAGAGGATACCTTAAAATGCTCTTGTCTAAAAGCCAAAGTATGAAGGAAATTATAAATAAAAAAAAATATAAATGGTGAAGAAAAATGAACACTGGTTTTGTTATCACCAAGGCAGCAATAAAAAAATATACCGATGGTGCTTCATTACCTAGTGCCTTAGACCAACTGGTCTGGGAGTCACTGCTAAGCCTTAGGTGGTGCAAGACAAGAAAAATACTAATACACCTAATAAGCAAGCACATGAGTTATCAGTCGGTTAGTACCTCAAGAAGTATTAACGGTCGCATGAAGAATGTGTGAGCAAATCCATCTAAATAATCACAGATTAAAAAGTACTAAGGCAGATGGACAAGAGTATGATAACTTGAATTGAATTCTCCGAGTGTAGGGATGTCTTTTACAAACACGTAGGGGTATATGATCGATGTTTGGAAGAAAGGTAGGAATGAATAATAAAGACGATGTTTTATTGAGGGATGATGTGATTTCTAACATCTTTTCATGAATATTAAGATAGGGCTCATGACAACTGAAAAGCTAGTATTAGTTGAAAACTCTAATTTTCAAAGTCTTTCTTTTATAATTCTTATCTTTATATGTAATTTTCACGGTCTTCCTTTTATTATTGAATTTTGTAGGTACAATCCGCTGAAAACCATCAGGAGACAACACTCCTCCTACTAGAGACACCTAGAGGTTTAAAGGCTTGTTGCACATGCTCAGTGCAATCGTGTTGCCTACGAAAGTGTGCTAGTTAGTTTTTCTTTTTCTTTATATTCTCCTTCTCTTTCTAATAAAACATGTTTGCTCGAGACGACTAAAATTAAGTTTGGGGAATTTGATCAGTCGAAAATATTGCATTTTTAACACATCAATTTCCCTACTCTTTGCAAACATCTAAAGGTGTTTGCTATAAATATAGCACATATTAGCAAATCGTCTGTAAAATACCAAATAACATGTGTTATACATTATAACCAGCATTTTGAGGGAAATTGAGTGTTTATTATTGCACGCATGATCTTTGTATATCGCAACACTTGTCTCGAGATTGTGTGCAGGAAATTCGAGGAAAAACAGCCGGAAGTGCTAAAAGTGCTAATAAAAATACACCAAGTTCAAGACTTGTGATCTGGCAGTAAACAAGAAAGATTTATAAAATTCCAGAGATCAGAAAAGTACCATGAAGCCAACACAAATCAGCACAGAAATTTGCATGCAGTAACTCCACCAATAGGCCGCGGATTCGCGGCCAAGTTGGCCTATCCGTCGTGGATCCGCTGTCTGTTAGACACGTCACCGGGTCATATTTCTCCACATGCCTTCTTGTAACGGCCAAGCTTCCAGAAGACTCTCAAAGACTACGTGGCTTCTTCAAGAAGGCTCTGCATAACAAACTCATTCTAGGATATTCCCTCTAACAAACTCATTCTAGAAGGCTCTCTCTAACAACCTAGCTTTGGAGAGAAGATTCAAATGAGGTAGTTATAAAAAGAGATCTAGATCTAGGGTTTAGAGGTTGTCGAATTTGGAGGGAAATCATTTTGAGTGGTGAAAATTGTAGATCCAAATCATTTTCAAAATCAAATTGAGTGACACAATTTGATCCAAATCAAGATCCACTGAGTACCGAGCCAAAGCAAGCCTTCAACGAGACTTTTGAAGCGACGCCGATCTTCATCTGAGCAAGAGATCCACGATGATCCACGACTCAAGAAGACGATGCGAAGCTAGTTTCGACGATTGAGTTCTCTCGTCAAAATCTTGTAATCTTTGAGCGAATTGTAATGAAATGTTGATTTATAAAAGGTTAAAATTCTTGATCTTGCTTTTCTTTACATTTGAGCATTATGATGAGTTACCAATTCTTGATTGTTTTGTTTTTCATGATGTTTGAGTGAAAACTCCGCTTGTGGAGGAATCGAGAAAATAGGTAGATGATGATGACTAAATTCTTGAACGATTCTTAAGTCTTATGAGTTTTGTAAATTTTAGAAAATTGAATCATCGACAACCTAATTTGAGCGAAATGCTTTCTTGAATGTTTTCGCTACAAATTAGAGATCAACGATCGACGATTGAATTTCCTAGAGGCTAGAATTTGAATGCTAATCAACGAAAGAACAAGGGATAGACGGAGAAACCGTAGTTTCTTCAATAGATCCCTAATCCTCGTTGATCGTCATCGATCTAGCAACAAATCATCGATCGATAAGAATTTGTAATCATAATTCTTCATCATCACTATTGATTGGATCGATTCCTACAAGACTCTTTACAAATCTTGATAATTCATTCAATTTGGACATCTTCTTGAACATTATTAATTCTTGATTCTAGATCTATATTCTTTATGTTTCTTAAATTGAAATCTTTCAAATCTTGAATCAATTTTCTTCTAATTTTCTTTTACATTTTCATTTCGACTAATCTAAAACAAGATCGACAAAAAAATACATCTCAGTGGACGATCTGTATTCATTAACGCGCTACATCGACACCATTAATTGATTGCGGCATAAATATCTTTGATTGTGAACACTTTACATTTCATCACAACTTAGACGATCAATCAATCACCGACTATTATATTTATTTACATGTATCGACTCAGATTTAGGTGCTTTCCTTACCTTTCGATTAGTCCTGTAGTTTACTTATTGATGTTAGACAAGACCTGACTCATACCTATTTCAAATGTAACGAATCGTGAGTAGTTTAAAGACAGGCCAAAGGATTCTACGGATATTTTCAAAAAACGCATCTTTTCTTAAAAACACCGTAGCTCTTATTTTTCTAAATACCACGATTTGTGTTATTTCAAATGGCAAAACTGTATGACATATATATTTTGATGTAGATTCTTCACTGTTGTGTTTATTATTCATTTTCTGCATATTCTTGCTATTCGCATCGCATTGCATGTTTAAATGTGTTTATTGTTATATTAAACCCATGCTGTCAGGACAACAACACCATTATCGATGATGCGTATGTTCCACGTACACCTGCTTGCCGGCTCACACACTTCATCATCGATAATTGCCATGTCACTACACATTAGGACTGTTGCATCAGGATATGACTCCTTGCATGACATACTTGCGTACATACATATTGTACACTCATACTTGTGTACATACATATTGTACACTCATACTGCGTACATACATATTGTACACTCATACTTGCCTACATGCATATTTGCACATACATAGATGATTCTGGCGTGATTTTGGAGATTTGGGAACCACATGATATATTTTTAAACTGGATTCATTTAAAAGAGCGGTTTTCCCTCGATATGTGCATATTACTGTTTTATGTTGCATGATATACTGATATGCTTACATTTCTATTATATGTCGCATACACCATGCTTTATAATTATACGCATTGAGATATGTTGTTTCCATGATATTTCTGGATTTGAGAACCGTAGCTATTTCAAAAGAAAGCATGTACTGTTTTAAAAAACCCGGTTTCTATTGATATGATTTTTCAGTGCGTCCATCATGTATTTTCTCGGTTCTGATACGTGTGACATGTGAATCCCAATTCGAGGAGGCGGATGATCCGTTTGTGGGTTCATGGTAGACCCGGTATGGTACCCCGGGACGAGAACAGATCTGTCGTGCAGTAGGCGATGAGCCTGGCAGAGGGACCACTACCTACCGGTGATAGTATTTGGGCTCGGCGGATATCCGGAGGATACCAACCGGAGTCGAGAGATGATACGGGTCGATCCGGACAGACAAAGCTCGTGGACCGATCCGGACTGACGGAGCCCGATATATGAGGATTTACGTGCTGATGCTGGTCACGGGTTTCATGATGTTTTCGAGTGTCGATGCTAGACACTCAGGTTCCATGATTTTGATGTGTCGCGAGGGACACACGTTGATTTATATCCTCATACTTTCATGCATATGCTTTATGATATTTACATGCATGATGTTTTTTGTCATTGGTTGACTCGTGGACGAGATCCACACGCATACAGGCATTAATTACATTGTTGGATGATATCCACATACTTATAGACTTGATGCTATAGTTGGCACTGATTTTCATTGATGATACCTCATATTTATGATATGTTGGTACCTAAGGCACTAACACGAGCATTTGGTATTACACTTATGTATAGATGTTTACCCTTGCTACCTTATTATGCTTCAGACTTTATAATATTTAGGATATATATACTACTGATCGTTTTGACCTAGGATTGAGTCATACATACGATTTCTGCTCTATGATGTTTTCTACTCACAAGTTAGCAACTCACCCCCGTTGTGCCACAGTTTCTTATAGGTTTTTCCATACAGGTTTCATTGCGGCTTTACTGGCACACTGCTTCCATTCCGGGTGATTTGCTTTGGTAGGTGGGTTCACTCGCATCGTGACCACTATTTCACTTATTTATTTTCAGTTGTGTCTAGTGTAATTCCATCAACCAGACTTGTATATTTATTTGACATAGAAGACCGGTGTTTATTCTTTCGACCTTAGAGTCGCGCATTGTATTATTATGGTCTTCTTGATGATTTGAGTTTCCTTTTGAGTTTTGATCCTCGCCTTTGGCGTTGTATATTATATTGTTCGTGTGGTTGTGACCGTCAATGGATGAAGAGCTAGCTCCCACTTGGGGATGCCTTTATTCATATTATTCATGTTGTATCCCGTTCGGGGCCAGTACTTACAAAGGAAACTCTACCGAAATTTTCAGAAATGACTTGAGATTTAAAAATGCATACTCGGCTTATGTTATTTAAAAACCCCTTGTTTTAAAACATTTTATCTTCACTTATTTCTTTAAATGGTTTATATTTCTAGGATTTCTTGTCTTACTTGAATTAGATGGAGTCCTATAGACTTTATATGATTCAAGTGCCAGTCGCGTGCCATTTCGGGTCGTGACAATGATGTGGTAGGCACAGTCTTGGTAGGAACTTTGTTCAAAAGATATGCAGCTGATTCTAGTGCATAACCCCAGAAGGATCGCGGTAACTCAGCGTTACTCATCATGGAACGTAACATATCCAATAGGGTATGTTCCGCCTTTCCGATACATCGTTGTGTTGCGGTGTGTATGGAGGAGTAAGCTGAGAGAGAATTCCATTCTCTTTTAAGTAATCCAGGAACTCGG
The DNA here is from genome assembly GCA_030015575.1 of Agapanthus africanus. Taxonomy (NCBI): domain Eukaryota; kingdom Viridiplantae; phylum Streptophyta; class Magnoliopsida; order Asparagales; family Amaryllidaceae; genus Agapanthus; species Agapanthus africanus. The sequence continues at coordinate 341,500,641 of CM057337.1, read as the reverse complement.
CACTTAAGTATTCACCGCCTCGATCAGATCTAAGCGTCCTGATACTTTTGCCTATTTGTTTTTCCACTTCATTCTTATATTCTCGGAATTTCTCAAAGGCCTCGGATATATGTTTCATCAAGAAGACATGTCCATACCTAGAGAAATCATCCGTAAAAGTAATGAAATAAGAATAACCACCTCTTACATGTGTAGACATTGGACCACACACGTCGCTGTGTATGAGTCCCAAGAGCGAGCTCGCTCTTACTCCGTGTCTGGTGAACAGAGTCTTTGTCATCTTTCCTTTGAGACATGATTGACAAGTTGCATAAGACTGATATTCAAACGGATCCAAATATCCCTATCTATGTAACTTCGTCAACCGTATTTCATTGATGTGACCCAGTCTACAATGCCACAAGAAAGCCTTATTTATTTCTGGAGACTTTCTTTTATGTGTGTTCTGGACGTTGAAAACCTAAGCTTGATTTAACATGTATATACCGTTCTCTAGTGTACGTGACCCAATCAAACCATGATTAAGATGGATGTGGACCACATCGCTTACAAATGTAAAATCAAATCCTTCTTTAGAAAGTAAAGATATAGATATGATATAACAAGCTAGACTAGGAACACACAAACAGTCACGTAAAATCAATATCTGCACACTTTTCAATCCTCGGTGATATTCCCCTACGGATACAACGTCCACACTCATTCCGTTAGCAACCCTGAGAGTCATATCATCTACCGTGATAACTCTACAGTTTCTCAAAGCTTGTAATGAATTACAGATATGAGATCCTGGTCCGGTATCTAGTACCCATGAAGTAGAGTTAATCGACATACAGTTTTCAATCACAAACACACCCGAAGCCGAAGCCACAACGTGCTTCGGATCCTGGATTTTGGCTTTCCAACCCTGCATTCCTTCTGCCAATGCCCTTTTCCGTGACAATAGGAACATCCCTCCTTCCCTATTGTTAGCCCCGAAACTTTTGCCCTGCCATTTCCTTCTACCTTACTGATACCGCCTATCATCTTGGTGGAGGCCTTCTTCTTCTCTCCCTTGACTTTCACCTTGGATCTTGAAGAGGAAGATTCCCCAATAAGCAGAACGGGAGTCTCCCTGATTTCCTTCAGGGCGTAAGTAGAAGGGAGGGACTGTAGAATCAAGTTAGTACATAACTCATTCTCCAACGTAGTCCTCAGGTCCGTAAGCTCTTTAATATAGCTGATCATTGTAAGGACGTGATCCCCTACAGATGACCCGACAGCCAACCTCGCTTGAAGCAATTCCTTCGAGGTCTCATATCTTGCGATACGAGATTGCTCTCCATTTAAATCTTAGTTATGGAGGAAGATAGAAGCTAAGTCCATCTTCTCGTGCTGCCTCTGGTGTTCACTATCCATTGAGGCCAACACGAGGCACTTGGGATTCGCACTGTCTTTTTCCCTTGTCTTACGGATATCAACATCCGTGACGTTGGAAAATGGACCTGATACGGCGGGGGCTTTAGTAGTAAGGAGGTAGCCCAGCTTGTCATAGATAATGGACATCTTAACAAACCTTTGCCAATCAATATAGTCAGGCTCAGTCAATTTATTATCTAGCTGTAACCTAAGTCCGGTCACCTGGTCGCTGCAATTAGGAGAGAGAGGAGAAACACTCAGCATGATGCTCTTGCGAGTTTAGATTGGTTATTAGTTTATCTAAACAGGATGGCTTCCACTGTATCTCGAATCCTTCCTCAAACCATAAAAGAAGAATTGAAGGGTTCCCTAGGTCAGCAGCAAGGTTTCGGGAGGTATCGTCCATGCCGTTTTCAAATTTTTGCCATTCTAAAAAACCCTATCCTAGAATCTTTAACTAGAGAATTAAACAATAAGCAATGCAAACAACTTTACATCTAAAGTGAATGAGGAATACAACCTTTATAGACTGGTCCTTCACTTATAAAGCTCTTTGTAGTAGTCCCTTCGCTGCGAGTAGTGATCTCTCGAACTCTAGTATGGGTCCCCTTGGAGAAATAAACAAGCTTGCACGAAGTCTTCGAGGTCGAAGATGATCTACATCGAGGAGACTCAAGCTCATGCTACCTCTTCACTAATATGTGAATTAGTGAAGCAAACACCCTAAACTAAATGGCTAATAGTAGAGGATGATGAAGTAGTAAATGTGCTCTCTTTAGTTTTCTTTTTCTCACAATATTTTCTCACCTTAGAAAAAGCTAGCAAGCTTTTTCTCTCATGAAGAAGAAGATGAAGTCAAGAGATAAGAATGAACTCATGAGGTAAGAATATGAACCATGGGTGAGTTAGTGTCATACACTAACTCATATAGAGAATAAACAATGGCTAGTTAATAATGGTTAGGTTAACAAATATCTACAAGTAAAACAAACTTAGTGGACTTGGGCAATGGTTCCACAAGCTTCTATAAGCTTCAACCATATGACTTAATCCCACTAATCTTGATTAACCTTAGATAAATAAAACCCTACATTATTTCAAGCATGGTGTAAGTCTCATACACCCAAGAAGCATGTGGCATCAAGCATGACACAAAATAATGTACATTAATATATATCACATATATACTAAGTGTACACAAGTGAGAAAAGAAATCTTAAGTGAGCTAATATTAGTTAACGTAACTTAATATATCACATATATAATTATACATTAAATTATCAAATCAACACTTGATTTAATAATCCGGCTATATCACATACAACCGACAAATATCAAATGTAACAATCTATCGAATCAACACTTGATCCGATAACCCGGCTATATCATATATAACTGACCAATATCACATATCGCGAGAATAGAATTCTGTATCACAAATGCGCATTAATCTCGATCCCGCACATATCACATATGTGCTCCTACTTCATTTCGCATGAACCAGGAAACCTCTGTGTAGGACTCTAAAGGCTCGTCAATACGCCGGTAGTAGGTGATGATCATATCACCCATAAGCCGCAAGCGGTCTGCTAAATGTAACAGCCATTTGGGTATTGAGCGATCAGAAGATCAATAAGCAAGCCTGCTCGTACTCCTCCGAATCCAATCAGTAACACTACCGTACAGTCTGGTCTTTTCGTCAGATATGTCGCATATCACAGCCTGGGGATGGTATAACATCAGACCCTAATAGCCTGATAAGTCATACCGATGCAAGGTCCATAATGGTTCGAGAAACTACTAATAACACTTAACGGTAAATCTCAGCAACCCTCGCCAGGGATTTCCTGTTATGGCCAATCGAGCATAGCGCAACATCAACTCCTAATACCGGGAGAGACGAATTCCCTCCTATCGCTCATTGCCTCCATGTGACTCGGGAATGTACTCAAAAAACACCTTTTTGCACGATCTATTGACCATGGTATGGTGGAAATCAAAGCACGGTAGGAATCATACAAGACTCTATGACGAACTCTGGTCGACAGACTAACCTGTACCAGTGTCACCAAGGAACTGCTATCTGATGATAGGTATAATACCATCTAGGAGTTCTCGGCGAGTCCATTCAGTGCACCCAGTCTCTACTGAGTACCCGTATACCTTCTCTGATGTCTAACACCATTAGATGTGGGATCATCCATCGTCCATCATATGGGTCAAAAAGCGCATACGCTAGTCTAATCTGGAGTATCGATGCCCTGTTTCGATACTCCCACGACTAGGAAAAATTATAAGGTGTACTTGTGGACTACTCTTGTTCCTACTAGTATGATCTGCATCATAGTCCTGGTGGTCAAGTACACATCCTAAGGGCTTTATCAGCATGTAAGAGCAAGACAGCATCACGTATACAAGTCAACATGTTAAGACAAAGTGCAACTAAATAGCATACTATCATGTCGATGTAGGGTAACTAGGCACTTCCACAAGGGTCTATAAGGCATCAACCATGCCCGATTTAAAATTTAGAAGTGCCAAACAACCTAAAGCGAGGATCTTTGCTAGATTATTAGGGTAAACTAAACATGTAAACATCTTTACATCTAAGAGAGAGGGATTACAACCTTTGTAGTCCGCTCCTTCGCTTGATAAGCTCCGAGTGGTAGTCCCTTCGGAGCAATCCATGATCTCCCGGACTCAAGAGAGGCTCCACAAGCCGAACGATCCATATTCGCTTGAAGTCTTCCTTTTCGAAGATGATCTACCTTGAAAAATCTTTAACTCAAGCTCTCACTTCTCTAATCAAGTATTAATGAAGTGAACACCCTAATCTTATTGGCTAGATTAGATGAGGATGATGAAGTAGGAATTATGCTCTCTTTTATTTTCAAGATCTCACACTAATTCGTTACAAAATCAAAAAGTTTGAAAGCTTTCATGAAGGATGAAAAAGATGATTTCTTTTGTGATGAATAATGAAAAGTTATTATGCTTACAAATGAACCTTGAGTTAATAATATGAAGCATTAACTCATGTAGAGAGTTTACTAGGGTTAAGAGTTTGGGTTGGGTTAAATAATATCTCCAAAATATCAACACATAATATCTTTACTTAAAACAAAACAAAAGCTTCTAGAAGCTTCAAGAAAAAACTAACCCAAATCAAACCCTAACTATATTTAATCTCCACTAATCATGTTGCATTTGTAAACATAACTTGTTACAATATTATATATCACATATATAATATATTTTTGTAACAAAAGAAAATAATACAATTAACATATATCACATATATATCAATGTATTACCTGGTGAGAAAATGAATCAATAAAGCGAGCCAATATTAGATAATGTAATGTAATATATCACATATACAATTATACATTAAATTATCGAATCAACACTTGATCCGACAATCGGGCTATTTCTCAAATAACCGACTAATATAAACTGTATCAGTTCATCGAATCAACACTTGATCCGATGACCCGGCTATATCACATATACCCGGCTGATATCTAATATCGCGAGAATAGAATATGGTATCTCATATCTTATTATCCTCGGTTCTGCACATATCACATATGTGTTAGTGTATATGCCCTAGGGGCCATTATTGTATCATACTAGTTTGTATATTACTTAATGGAAGTTTGGGATATTCACAGTTATATAACAGTCTTGTTAAACATGGTAGTATGCTACTTGGTTTTATCTAACTTAATATGTATGTTCATATTGATAGAGCCCTTAGGATCTTGCTTGACTACCAGCGTTGTGATGGCAGTCACACTAGTGGGGGCTGTGTAGTCTACAAGCACATCCTTTTCCAGGTCCCTAGTCGTAGGATTATCGAGACAGGGCATCGATACTCCGGAGTAGACTAGTGTGTACACTTCTCATCCCAGTTGGGGAGATGGTCTGTCCCATAGCCATCAGTACGTCGTACTGGAGATAGTATACAGGTGCTCGTTGGGTTACGGGTACACTGGACAGGACTCGCATGGAACTATTGGTTGGTATAATACCCGTCGTCTGTTAACAGTTCCCAGGTGACATGAGTACAGCATAGTCCACAGACTTGACACTGCTACTTCGCCTCGAGTGCGTCCCACTGTTCTTAGATTGCTACCCTACCACGGCTCAAAGGAATCATGCAAACAGGTAGCACTTGGGTGCAGTCCCGAGCACTTGGAGGCAGTGGCAGTTAGACAGGATTCGTCTCACCCGGTATTGGGAGTTGATATCGCGCTATGTCAGAGAGCCATTACGCAAAGTCCCTGGCCAGGGCAACCGAGATTTACTGGTAGGTTCCAGTAGTTTCTCAAGGTGTAATGGGCTACGCTCCGACACGACTTATACCGCTATTAGGGGATTGACGCTTGCCGCCCCCCTAAGCCCGATATGCGATAGTCTTAGACGAACAGACCGGACTGTACGGAGATTGTCACATCAGGCTCAGTAGGAGTTCAGATGGGTTTCCTCATCGGCCTTCTTATCGACATCTACCTGGGGACCGTTACGTACAGCTAGTGCCGCTTGCGGTCTGTGGTTAAACCCACTGCCAGCGTAGTAGTCGAGTCTTTAGAGTCCCACACAGAGGGTTTCCCTGCTCCAGGCGAAACGATATAAAGGTCGTATGGTTTTACGACAAGGGTTCGGACGCATACGTGTGTTTACGCACGTACGATATTCGGACAGTTTTTACTAGCCGGCTTTGGTTTAAGCCAGATTCTAGTATTGGGTTATTGGATTTATATAGTCTAAAGTTTTTCCGTGTTTTCACGGATAGGAGGGGCGTTCTCGTAATTTCGCGAGAAGCTTCTAGAAGGATGGTGACTTGGGGGTTTAGGTGGTATTTGCATTTATTGTTTTAATGACTCATTTGTGTGATTCATCCATGGAGTTAATGCGTCATTAATTGTTCTAATGACTCATGAGATGAATCACTCATATGAATAAATGAAGCATGGTTGTTAAATCATTTATTTATTTATTTGATAAAAGATAATGCTTCATATATATTCAAATGAGCCCATTATTTCTTCTCATTCTCATGCTCACCTTCTCTCTCCTCAAGCTCTCTCTCTTCAAACCCTAATCCTCTCCTCTCATGTGTTGAGATCAAGGATTAGATAGACTAATTAATCCATAACCTCACTGTATATCACCTAGGTACCTTTGATTAGCAACTAAAGAAACCTAGTTACCTCAAGTTTAGAGGTGAAGCTTGGAATAGAAGCTCTCGGGTGGATCGTCTATTACGTAGATGAGGCTGAGGAGGAGGTGGATAACGAAAAGAAGAAGGACTAGGTTCACTAGGTATAATCTCTTTTCATAGTAGTTATGAACTCCTATGCATGTGTTAGTTATAGTTTAGCAAAGATTCATCGGTTAGTCGATGTTAATTCATAGAACAAGATTGTTTTTCATATTTTCGTCTCCCCGCAACTCGTGGGGTGTTGTACATGGACTTACAGTGGTATCAGAGCCTCGCTAAACAATAATTAACTCATTAGCAAAGTCGTTACAATTTCGAACGCGAAACGTACCGGAAAAAACATCGAAATCACATAGTTTCTGTCGATTTTAAAATGAGGTCTAAAAATTTTTCAGGGACCTTCAGAATAACCTACAGAGAATTATAAGAACACTGAAAAAATTGGGTTCATGAATCGGCTAAACAGCCGCGGAACCGCGGCAGATCCCACCTATCCGCCGCGGATCCGCGGCCGAGTTGGAGCCGATTCAGCCCAAGTTTTTCCAGTGGCTCTTCAGTGATGTTTTTGTCTTTTCTGGAATGATTATTTTCTGCTCAAGTCTCAGGTGCACAGAGAAGTTTTGGAGTAGAATCTGATATGTTTGCTTGATCGAAATTATACGATGTTTGCTAATTTGATTATATCTGTGAACTGTTTAATGTGTTCGTAAACCTCGCCTAACTGCTAGTATGTCGGTTGGCAGGGGGTTGCACATTTCTGTAATGGATTTTACTGTTTGTGGTTATGAACTGTATTGGATTGTTGTGATGATTAGCCGGGGTTTGTGATGGGTTAGTATATTCATTCATTCAATGTAATTGCAATATGTTGTAATATTATTTTGCGGGGCACATCCAGGTTGCGGTTGTAGCCACCGTTGTATTATTTCATTTTACTGTTTTTGCTCCTAGGATAGACCCAAGGTGGGGTGCACAAACTACCGGGTACTTTGAAGTGTTTAGTGGCCTACTCACGTTGTTGAGGGAGATCTCTTCACTTCGGGTACTTGGCGGGTAGTTTGCCGTACCCATAGGGGTCTAGGGTGGAGTAATGGCTATTCATCACAACTGTGTAATCCGTCTTTCATTGCAGGCTCAAAAGAAACGTGGATTGCTTGCATATCCAATAATGTTCATCTGTGATCTGGAATGCCTATTATTGCGTCTGACGAATGTACAATATCTATATATGATAGCTATTTAGACGTCACTTATGTTTTACAACCGCACTAGCCCAGCCCCCGCTCTGCCGTTAGTTAAGTAACCTAATGGGTGATGACGGGATCCAGTGGCGAATGCGGATGGCATAAGAGGACGTTGTATTTTCGTTGTTTTCTGCAATGATAGGTTATTGATGGGACATATTATTATTAATGCAAAGAAAATAAACCAAAGTTTAATCGTTGGAACAATTTAAAAGAAACCACTCGGTTATTTTTAAAACAGAAGATATTTTTAATTGCGGAGCTTTAACCACTCTTTTTAAAAAGCTATCAGGTTCCTTCGGTTATATCAAGTTCACTACGTTCACGGTTTCGCCAAAACCATTCGTAGCCCTCCTTCATTTCATTTGGGTATTCAGTAGTATTCAAGCTACGCATTTTGACCAACGCCAAGGCATAGTGTTTGGTAGCTGCTGGGTATTCATTTGTTGCATAGATAGATGAGTTAGTTTGGGACAGTCATATTATCATTTGGCCAACGTCAGGGATATGTACGGATGTGTTCAAATTAACAAGATAATGATGGGCAGAACTTGACATGTGACTTATGACATTTTGACCAACGCCAAGGTCATAAGAGTATGGGGCAAAAATTAATATCGGGAATTTCTAAAGAAACTGAAATTTGCAAAGAGGTGCATACCATTTGGAGTTTGATGAATATTTGTAGGATTCCTTCAACATTATCATACGATGATATTTGGATCCCGATCCTACTGTGAGTATATGCTACTTATCACGAGATTCGTCACTTAACGATCAATGCTATAAACCAAGTAGGTGTCAAGAAAGGTGTCAGCGGGGCTACGCCCCCAGAGAAAAGAGGTTATTTAATTAAGGAACTTCGTGAAAGCGTTGGAAAACTACGCTCGTAGTACCGACACCGGCCTGGCTGAACGGTTAAGCAAGTATTGTACGGTAAGAATAGTCCTGGCTAGTTCTTCCTTTTTGGTTTGAGGAGGGATTCGAGAAACAGTGGGAGCCATCCAGTTTAGATAAACTAAAAACCACTCTAAACTCGCAAGAGCATCATGCTAGACTGTTCTTCTCTCTCTCCAATTTGCAGCGACCCTGAAAATGACTGGACTTAAGTTACTTTTAGAAAAAAATATACTGACAGGGTCAAATTATAAAGATTGGCTGCGGAATGTCAAAATGGCTTTGACCTATGACAGATTGGGGTATGTCCTCACCACTAAGGCACCTGCAGTCCCAGGTCCCAAATCCAGTAATGCGGATAAGGAAATCCGCAAAACCTGGGAGTTAGATTGCGCGAAGGCCAAGTGCATCGTGCTTGCCTCGATGAACAATGAACATCAGAGGAGGCACGAGGATATGGATCTAGATGCCACATTTGTCCATATAAAGGAACTTTATGGAGAGCAATCTCGTATAGTAAGATACGAGACCTCAAAGAACTTGTTTCGAGCAAGGTTGGCCGTCGGATCATCGGTAGGAGAACATGTCCTAAAGATGATAGGCTATATTGAAGAGCTCGCAGACCTTGGGACGACTTTGGATAATGAGCTCTATACAGACTTGATTCTCCAGTCCCTTCCATCCACCTACGCCCAGTTTATTCTGAATTTCAACATTCAAAGAAAAGAAGTTGAACTTCCAGAACTCCTTAACATGTTGATGAGTGCAGAGGGCACCTTACAGAAGGCAAGGGAAACACCCGCTATATTTGTTAGCGGTGCTTCTTCTTCCAGGTCCAAGGCTAGGGCCAAAGGAAAGAAAAAGAAGGCCGCCACCAAACCTAGAGGAGGTGTTAGTAAGGTGGGAGCGAAGGGAAAGAAAAAAATTGCGGTACCAGTAGTGGCCCAGGATGAGTGATTCCATTGTCATAGGAAAGGGTACTGGAAGAAAGACTGCAAGGCGTGGAACGCCAAGAACCAGGAACTGAAGCAAGCTGTGGTTTCGACTTCAGGTGTGTTTGTAATTGAGAATTGTCTGTCAATCAACTCTACTTCCTGGGTATTGGATACCGAATCAGGATCTCATATATGCAATTCATTGCAGGCACTGAGAAACCGTAGGGTGCTGAAGGAAGGTGATATGACCCTAAAGGTTGCTAACGGAGCTAGCGTGAGAGCTGTGTCCGTTGGGGATTATCACCTGGGATTGACAAGTGGACACATTTTGGTTTTACATAACTATTTTTGTGTACCTAGCTTAACGTGTAATATCATATCAGTTTCCTTGTTATCAGATAAAGGTTATGATTTCACGTTTGTAAGTGATGTTGTTAACATCCATCTTAATCATAGATTGATTGGGTCCGGTACACTGGATAACAGTATATATGTCTTAAACCAACTACAGATTTTCAATGTCCAGAACACACTAAAAAGAAAGTCTCCAGATAACAATAAGGCTTTCTTGTGGCATTGTAGACTAGGTCACATCAATGAGACAAGGTTAACTAAGTTACATAGAGAAGGATATTCGGACTCGTTCGAATATCAAACTTATGCCACTTGTGAATCATGTCTCAAAGGAAAGATGACAAAGTCTCCATTCACTGGACATGGAGTAAGAGCGAGCGAGCTCTTAGGACTCATACACAGCGATGTATGTGGTCTAATGTCTACACTTGCAAGAGGTGGTTTTTCTTATTTCATTACTTTTACGGATGATTACTCTAGGTACGGATTCATTTATCTGATGAAACATAAATCCGAGGCTTTTGAGAAATTCTAAGAGTATAAGAATGAAGTAGAAAACCAAACCGGCAGAAGTATCAAGACATTAAGATCTGATCGAGGTGGTGAATACTTAAGTGCCGAGTTCCTAGGTTACCTAAAAGAGAAAGCAATTCTCTCTCAGCTTACTCCTCCATACACTCCACAGCATAACGGTGTATCAGAGAGACGGAATCGAACCCTATTGGATATGGTACGTTCCATGATGAGTAATGCTGAGTTACCGCGATCTTTCTGGGGTTATGCGCTAGAATCAGTGGCATATCTTCTGAACAGGGTTCCTACCAAGACTGTTCCCACCACGCCATATCAGATGTGGAGTGGAAGAAACCCTATCTTCAGTATCTGAGGATATGGGGATGTCCAGCTTTTGTTAAAAGGCAGCATGTGGACAAGCTTGAGGCACGATCAGTACAGTGTAAGTTTGTGGGATATCCAAAGAACTCCAAGGGGTATCTATTCTATTACGCAGATGAACAAAAGGTTTTTGTTTCTCGTAATGCCCATTTTCTAGAATAGCAGGTTTTAGAAAAGGAAACAAGTGGGAGCGAAATAGAACTGGAAGAAATTCCAGAACCACAAACTACTACTAAAAGTTTGGAAGAACCAGTAGTTCAAGAAGAACAGGACATTACCGCACCCCTCCGCAGAAGCAGTAGGCCATCTCATCCGCCTGAGAGATACTACGGTTTTCTCATAGATGGGGATGGAGAGGATTGCATCATTGATGATGATGAACCTACTAGCTTCCAGCAAGCCATCCAGAGCGGCGACTCGGTACGATGGCTAGATGCAATGCGGACCGAAATGGAGTCCATGTACACCAACAAAGTATGGACTTTGGACTTTGCTCCAAATGGGGTAAAACCCATAGGATGCAAATGGATCTTCAAGAAAAAGATTGGTGTAGATGGAAAGGTGGAAACCTATAAGGCCAGACTTGTTGCAAAGGGTTTTCGTCAAAGTCCTGGTTTGGACTATGACGAAACTTTTTCTCCAGTGGCTATGTTCAAATCCATTCGGGTCCTTCTTGCTATTGCTGCCTTCCATGATTATGATATCTGGAAGATGGATGTAAAGACGGCTTTTCTGAATGGTAATTTAGAAGAGTGCATCTATATGGATCAGCCAGAAGGTTTCAATCAGAGTGGGAGCAGGGGGAAAGTATGCAAGTTGCTTAAGTCCATTTATGGACTAAAGCGGGCATCGCGGAGTTGGAACATCTGTTTTGATGAAACAGTCAAAGAATATGACTTTATCAAAAATCCAGATGAACCATGTATATATAGTAAAGTTGTAGCACGAAGTGTCGTGTTCCTCACTTTGTACGTGGATAGCATTTTATTGATAGGAAATGACATTCCTATGCTACAATCTGTCAAGGGATTCTTGTCACACAGGTTCTCCATGAAAGACCTGGGTGATGCCTCTTGCATTTTGGGGATCCGGATTTATCGTGATAGATCCAAGAAGATGTTAGGACTTTCACAGTCCAGGTATATCAACACTATACTGAAAAGATTCAGTATGGAAGATTCTAAGTGCGGTAATCTACCAGCTTGTCACGGAATCACCCTATCCAAAAAGATGTCCCCAAAGACTGATTTGGAAAGAGAACGCATGTCTATTATACCCTACGCTTCTGCGGTAGGCTCTATAATGTATGCGATGTTATGCACCAGACCAGATGTTGCTTACGCACTGAGCGTGGTAAGCCGGTATCGGTCAGACCCAGGGGAGAATCACTGGATAGCAGTAAAAAACATTCTCAAGTACCTGAGAAGGACTAAGGAGATGTTATTGGTTTACGGCGGAAAAGACCTCAAGATCGAGGCCTTTGCTGATTCCGGCTTCCAAAGTGATAAGGATGATTCCAATTCCATGTCTGGTTATGTCTTTACCCTCAATGGAGGGGCGGTGTGCTGGAAGAGTTCCAAGAAGGACACCGTTGCTGACTCGACTATGGAAGCGGAGTATATTGCTGCTTGCGATGCCGCAAAAGAAGCGGTCTGGATGAAGAAGTTCCTAACAGAACTTCAGGTGGTTCCTACCATAGTTGATCCAATACCTCTGTATTGCGACAACAACGGAGCTATAGCTTTAGCGAAGGAACCAAGGTCCCATCAGAAGTCCAGACACATCTTAAGGCGGTATCACCTGATCAGGGAGATCATAGATCGCCGGGAGATCGAGGTTCGGAGAGTTGCTACTGAAGAGAACATTGTTGATCCATTCACAAAGGCCCTACCTCAGATTCAGTTCGAGAGGCTACTCGAGATCATCGGTCTTCGATATGCCAGTACAAGGCCCTAGTGCAAGTGGGAGATTGTTAGTGTATAGGCCCTAGGGGCCATTATTGTATCATACTAGTTTGTATATTACTTAATGGAAGCTTGGGATATTCACAGTTATATAACAGTCTTGCTAAACATGGTAGTATGATACTTAGTTTTATCTATCTTAATATGTTTGTTCGTATTGATAGAGCCCTTAGGATCTTGCTTGACTACCAGCGTTGTGATGGCAGTCACACTAATGGGGGCTGGGTAGTCGACAAGCACATCCTTTTCCAGGTCCCTAGTCGTAGGATTATCGAGACAGGGCATCGATACTCCAGAGTAGACTAGTGTGTATGCTTCTCATCCCAGTTAGGAAGATGGTCTATCCCACAGCCATCAGTACGTCATACTGGAGATAGTATACAGGTGCTCGTTGGGTTGCGGGTACACCGGACAGGACTCGCAGGGAACTGTTGGTTGGTATTATACCCGTCGTCAGTTAACAGTTCCCAGGTGACATGAGTACAGCATAGTCCGCAGACTTGACACTGCTACTTCGCCTCGAGTGTGTCCCACTGTTCTTAGATTGCTACCCTACCATGGCTCAAAGGAGTCGTGCAAACAGGTAGCATTTGGGTGCAGTCCCGAGCACTTGGAGGCAATGGAGGTTAGACAGGATTCGTCTCTCCCGGTATTGGGAGTTGATATCGCGCTGTGTCAGAGAGCCATTACGCAAAGTCCCTGGCCAGGGCAACCGAGATTTACTGGTAGGTTCCAGTAGTTTCTCAAGGTGTAATGGGCTACGCTCTGACACGACTTATACCTCTATTAGGGGACTGACGCTTGCCGCCCCCCTAGGCCCGATATGCGATAGTCTTAGACGAACAGACCAGACTGTACGAAGATTGTCAAATCAGGCTCAGTAGGAGTTCGGATGGGTTTCCTCATCGGCCTTCTTATCGACATCTACCTGGGGACCGTTACGTACAGCTAGTGCCGCTTGCGGTCTGTGGTTAAACCCACTGCCAGCGTAGTAGTCGAGTATTTAGAGTCCCACACAGAAGGTTTCCCTGCTCCAGGAGAAACGATATAGAGGTCGTATGGTTTTACGACAAGGGTTCGGACGCATACGTGTGTTTACGTACGTACGATATTCGGACAGTTTTTACTAGCCGGCTTTGGTTTAAGCCAGATTCTAGTATCGGGTTATTGGATTTATACAATCTAAAGTTTTTCCGTGTTTTCACGGATAGGAGGGGCGTTCTCGTAATTTTGCGAGAAGCTTCTAGAAGGATGGTGACTTGGGGGTTTAGGTGGCATTTGCATTTATTGTTTTAATGACTCATTTGTGTGATTCATCCATGGAGTTAATGCTTTATTAATTGTTCTAATGACTCATGAGATGAATCACTCATATGAATAAATGAAGCATGGTTGTTAAATAATTTATTTATTTATTTGATAAAAGATAATGCTTCATATATATTCAAATGAGCTCATTATTTCTTCTCATTCTCATTCTTACCTTCTCTCTCTTCAAGCTATCTCTCTCTCTTCAAATCCTAATCCTGTTGGATATATGTATGCCCTAGAGGCCATTATGTGATAGTGGATGTATTTATACATGTATATATATATTCAGTGTACATTCTTGCTCGACATGATGGTATGCTATCTGGTTCTTCTTTATCCGACATGTTGATTTGATCATGCTATTACTCATTCATACATGTTGATAAAGCCCTGAGGATATTGGCTAGACTACAGTGATTATGATAGAGATCATACTAGTGGGACATCTGTAGTTTATAAGCATATCCTGAAATGTCCCTAGTCGTGGGTGTATCGAGACGGGGCATCGATATACCAGAGTAGACTGGCGTGTATGATACTAGACCCATACGATGGGCGATGAATGTTCCCACATTCATCGATGTTTGACATCAAGATCATATACGGGTGCTCAGTGGTGACTGGGTACACTGGACGGACTCACCGAGAACTCCTATATGGAATTATATCTATCGTCAAATAGCAGTTCTCAGGTGACACTGGTACAGGTTAATCTGTAGACCCGAGATCGTCATAGAGTCTTGTATGCTCTCCCACTGTACTTTGATTACCACCCTACCACGGCTCTACTGAGTCGTGCAAACAGGTGGCCGTTGGTTACAGTCCCGAGACACACGAAGGCGATGAGCGATAGGAGGGGCTTCGTCTCTCCCGGTATTAGGAGTTGATGCTGTGCTGTGCTCGACTAGTTATATCAGTAAGTCCCTGGCCAGGGCTGCTGAGATTTACTGATAAGTGTTATCAGTAGTTTCTCGATCTATTATAGACCATTCACCGGCACGAGTTATTGAGTTATTAGGGTCGACGTTACCATCCCTAGACTCGATATGCAGCATATCTGACGAAGAGACCGGACTGTACGGTAGTGTTGCCGGTTGGCTCGACGGGAGTTGTAGCAGTTTCGCTTGTTTTCTTCTGATCGCTCAATACCCGGGTGGCCGTTACGTTTAGCTGACCGCTTGCGGCTTGGGGGTGCTTGATATGATCATCACCCACTGCCGGCGTATTGACGAGTCTTAGAGTCCCATAAAGGAGTTACCTAGTCCAGGCGAAACGTTGTGGTGCGCGTATGCGATATGCGAAAGGACCCGGTTAAAATGCGCGTATTAGATACCGTATACTAATCGGGAGGCTTGCTTTTGGTTAGGTCGTATGTGATATGGATGGATTGATGAATCAAGTGTTGATTTATCATTTAACCATTAGCTTCTCACTAGAAATCCTATCTTGTTTCTTTTGGATGTATGCATGCATGTATGCATTCATTCTTGTTCATGCACATATGGATGTGCATGCACGCATGCATACATACATCATTCTATCATGGTTGTTTATACATTGAGAATGGTGGCAATATAAGACTCAGACCATGGGTTTTTATATGGATTATTATTACATTTGTGTTAAAACAAAAGGAAAAAGGAAAAGGGTTAATTCATAGAATGTTTCTACACTCTTCTTCATCTTACCATGCTCACCTACTTATTAACCCTTGGTTAGTTTTCCTTTGGTGTTTTAAACTCAAATACAATAATATCTTTATCATTAACCATGGTTTGAAATGAGAAGTGGAAAATATATATACTTATATTTTTCATTTTTCTCATTAGAGTTTATCTTCTCTTCTTCTTAAAAAAGCCATCATCTTCTTCAACCTTGATCTCTTGCTCTCTAGACTTTTCAAGTGAGCAAAATACTCAAAAAGATAGGATTTTGAAGTGAGAAAGAGAACCACAACACCATTCTACACAAGTCTAGCCCACTTGTTTAGAGTGTTAGCTTCATTTCATCCTCTTGATAAAGTGAAGTTGCAAGCTTGGACAAAGGAGCTTCGGGTGGATCGCCGTGGACGTTAGAAGACTTCAAGCTAATCATTTTCCAACTCTCAAGTGGCCAAGGAGTCTAAAAAGGGGAGCTACAAAGGTTGTACTCTCAAAACCCTAGCCTTTGTTATATGTATTGTTATGAAACCCTAATTTTTCTAGGATAGATCCTTTGTATGCTTACTTAGCACCATAAAATTTTGATTTTTGTGACATGTGATGCTTCCAAACCTCTCATAGGGTGCTAGGTAAACCCAACAAATCCTCCCCTCTCATGTGTTGAGATCAAGAATTAGATAGACTAATTAATCCATAACCACACTCTATATCACCTAGGTACCTTTGATTAGCAACTAAAGAAACCTAGTTACCTCAAATTTAGAGGTGAAGCTTGGAATAGAAGCTCTCGGGTGGATCGATCGTCTATTACATAGAGGAGGCCGAGGAGGAGGTGGATAACGAAAAGAAGAAGGACTGGGTTCACTAGGTATAATCTCTTTTCATAGTAGTTAAGAACTCCTATGCATGTGTTAGTTATAGTTTAGCAAAGATTCTTCGGTTAGTCGATGTTAACTCATAGAACAAGATTGTTTTTCATATTTCCGCCACCTCACAACTCGTGGGATGTTGTACATCGACTTACAATATGTGCTCCTACTCCGTTTTGCCTGAGTCAAGAAACCTCTGTGTAGGACTCTAAAGAATCGTCAATACGCCGGCAGTAGGTGATGATCATATCAAACACCCACAAGCTGCAAGCGGTCAGCTAAACGTAACAGCCACTAAGTTATTGAGCGATCAGAAGATCAACAAGCAAGCCTGTACATTCTCTTGTGAATCCAATCTGTAACACTACCGTACAGTCCGGTCTCTTCGTCTGATATGTCGCATATCTGGTCTAGGGGTGGTAAACGTCAGACCCCAGTAACCGATAAGTCATGTTGATGTGAGGCTCATAACAGGTCGAGAACCTACTGATAACACTTACCAGCAGTACTCAATATCCGCCCTGGCCAGGGGCTTCCAGTTATAGCCAATCGAACACAGCACAACATCAACTCCCTATACCGGGAGAGACGAATCCCCTCCTGTGGCTCATTGCCTCCATTCGATTCGGGACTGTACCCAAAAGCCACCGTTTTGCACACCCTCTTGGACGTGGTATGATGGAAATCCAAGCACAGTGGGAATCACACAAGACTCTATGACGATCTCGGGACTACAGACTAACCTATACAGGTGTCACCAGAGAACTGCCATCTGAAGTGAGGTATAATACCATCTGGGAGTTCTCAGCGAGTCCGTCCAGTGTACCCAGTCTCCACTGAGCACCCGTACACCATCTTTGATGTCAAACACCGATGGATATGTGATCATCCATTGCCCATCATATGGGTCAAGATGCGTATATGCTTTTCTACTCTGGTGTATCGATGCCCTGTCTCGTCACACCTTCGACTAGGAACAGTTATAGGATGTACTCGTTGACTACCCTGGCCCCACAAGTATGATCTCATCATAGTCCTAGTAGTCGAGTACATATCCTAAGGGCTTTATTAACATGTGAGAGTAAGACAGTAAACTAATAAAAGTCAACATGTTAAGATAAAGTGAAACCAAATAGCATACTATCATGAAGAGAAAGAAAGTCCTCTCTATATATATCCAAGCATCCATTATAATATACATCATATGTACAACAATGGCCTCTAGGGCATATATATAACTAACAATCTCCTACTTGCACTAAGGCCAGCTGTTGTAGTATCTCATACCCAGCATCCCGAAGAGTCTCTCAAACTGTGTCTGGGGAATGGCCGTCGTCAGTGGATCCGCAGTGTTGTCCTTCGTATCAACTCTCCTGACCTCGATCTCCCGGCGATCAACTATCTTCCTAATCAGGTGATACCGCCTCAGAATATGTCTGGACATTTGATGGGACCTGGATTACTTGGCCAAATCCACAGATCCATTATTATCACAATACAAAGGTATTGGATGCTCAATGGATGGAACCACACCAAGTTCAGTGATGAACTTCTTTATCCTGACAGCCTCTTTGGCAGCATCGTTGGCAGGGATGTATTCAGCCTGCATCGACGAGTCTGCAACGGTTTCCTGTTTGGAACTCTTCCAACACACCACCCCTTCATTAAGGGTAAAGACAAATGCCTAGTGCGACTTAGAGTCGTCCTTATCACTTTGAAAGCTCGAATCGGTAAAGGACTCCACCTGGAATTCTCCGTTACCATACACCAAGAATATCTCTTTAGTCCTTCGCAAGTACTTGAGAATGTTCTTCACAGCTGTCCAGTGATTCTCTCCAGGATCTACTTGATACCGACTCACTACACTTAGTGAGTATGCTACATCGGGTCTGGTACATAGCATCGCATACATGATAGAGCCTACTGCCGAAGCATAAGGTATCCCTTGCATGCGAGCTCTTTCCAAATCAGTCTTAGGAGACATCTCTTTGGAAAGAGTGAGTCCAGAGATTGTGGGTTGATTCCCACTCTTGGATTCTTCTATACTAAACTTCTTTAGTATGGTGTCAATGTACCTGGATTGGGACAATCCCAGTATCCATTTAGATCTATCTCTATAGATCATAATTCCCAGTATGCAGGAGGCATCACCTGGATCTTTCATTGAGAATCTTTGTGATAAGAAGAGCTTGACCGATTGTAGCATAGGAACATCATTTCCTATCAAGAGTATGTCATCCACGTATAATACAAGGAAGACAACCTTACTCTCTGCAACCTTCTTATAAATACAAGGTTCATCTACGTTTTTGATGAAGTCAAACTCTTTGACTACAACATCAAAGCAAATGTTCTAACTCCGTGATGCCTGCTTTAACCCGTAGATGGATTTAAGCAACTTGCACACCTTTCCGCTGCTCCCACTGTCTACGAAGCCCTCTGGCTGAGTCATGTACACGCTCTCTTCCAAATCACCATTTAGAAAGGCGGTCTTAACATCGATCTGCCAGATTTCATAGTCATGGTATGCAGCAATGGCAAGTAAGATCCGGATGGACTTAAGCATAGCCACTGGAGAAAAGGTTTCGTCATAATCCACACCTGGTCGTTGACGAAAACCCTTTGCAACAAGTCTAGCTTTGAAAGTCTCAACTTTTCCATCTACACCAAGCTTCTTTTTAAAGATCTATTTGCTCCCAATGGGTTTTACCCCTTCAGGAGCAACTTCCAAAGTCCATACTTTGTTGGTGTACATGGATTCCATCTCAGATCACATTGCATCCAGCCATTTCTTAGAGTCCCCACTAGTGATGGCCTGCTCGAAACTAGTTGGGTCATCATCTTCCATGATGTAGTCCTCGCTCCCACCATCAACGAGAAAACCGTAGTATCTCTCAGATGGATGAGAAACCCTACTTGATTGGCGGAGAGGCTGGGGTTCGTCGGGAACTACTGAATCCTCTGGTTCCACTAAATCTTCAGTTGCAGTTTGTGTCGCTGGAACTTCTTCCAGTTCTACCTCATTTCCACTAATTTCTTTTGCAAGAAATCCCTTTTCTAAAAAGGTGGCATGTCGAGAAACAAACACCTTTTGTTCCTCGGAGCGGTAGAAGATATACCCCCGCGAATGCTTGGGATATCCAATAAACTTGCACAGAACAGAACTTGACTCGAGCTTGTCCGGATTTTGTGTTTTCATATAGGCCGGACAACCCCATATCTGAATAAAATTAAGACATGGCATCTTCCCATTCCATATCTCATATGGAGTGGTAGCACTGATTTAGTTGGAACTCTATTCAATAGGTATGCTGCTTTCTCAAGCGCATGACCCCAAAAGGAAATAGGTAACTCAGCGGTACTCATCATAGAGCGCACCATATCTAATAGGGTGCGATTCCTCCGCTCCGATACACCGTTGTGCTGTGGTGTATAGGGAGGAGTTAGCTGAGAGAGAATCCCATTCTCTTTTAGATAGTCTAGGAACTCATTGCTCAAGTATTCTCCTCCTCGATCAGATCGAAGGATCTTAATACTTTTGCCCGTTTGGTTCTCCACTTCGTTCTTATATTCCCTGAATTTCTCAAAAGCTTCGGACTTGTGTTTCATCAGGAACACATATCCGTATCTTGAGAGATCGTCAATGAATGTAATGAAGTAGGATGAACCGTTCCTGGCTTGTGTGGACATGGGACCACATACATCACTATGTATTAGTCCCAAGAGTTCTGTAACTCTTTCTCCGTGTCCACTAAACGGACTTTTGGTCATTTTTCCTTTGAGACATGAATGGCAAGTTTCATAAGATGATAATTCGAATGGATTCAAATATCCATCCTTATGTAACTTAGCTAGCCATGTCGCATTGATATGACCAAGTCTGCAATGCCATAAGTAGGATTCATTCATTTCAGAACCCTTCCTCTTGTGTGTGTTTTGTATATTAAGGACTGTAGTTTGATTGAGAACGTATATTCCATTATGTAACGAGCCTGATCTAATCAACTTTTGATTTTTGAAGGTGTTCATAACATTATCCTGTATTACAAAATTATATCCTTCTTTACTTAATAAAGAAACTGATATAATGTTGCACATTATGTTCGGTATATAATAGCACTCGTTCAGAATCAATGTATTACTACTTGGTAATACAAGGTGATATTCGCCAACAGCTTTGGCTGCAATATTTGCACCATTCCCTACTTGTACGAAATGATCACCCTTTCCCAGTTCTCTACCTTTACGTAGCCCATGTAACAAATTACATATGTGGGATCCCGATCCGGTATCTAATACCCAGGACGTAGGGTGAACGTAGAAATAATTCTCAATAACTAACACACCCGAAGAAGATACATCAACATGCTTGTTCTTCTTTTGGGCTGCGTGAGAATCCAGATATTCTCCTATTCCCTGTTCAGTCTTATAACACTTATAAGAAAGAATGGGACCAACGTTCCCCTGCTCAGTATAATAAGCGGGTTCAGTCAATACATCCATATTATTATCTTGATTATAGACTGACATGGTCGCTACCTGGAGAGAGAGAGAAGAAAACACTTTAGCCTATGCTCTTGCAAGATTAGATTGGTTATTATCTTATCTAATCAAGATGTCTCCCACTAGTTTTATCAAATCTTCCTTCAAACCCTAAAAGGTAAGATTAGCCGGGATTAATTACATCCTACAATTTCGTCAATCTTTAAGCCAGATCAGTGTTGGTATTTTGAGGGAGGTTCCCCGTGCTTTCGTACGGACCTAATTAAAATAAACTTCGTTTTCCCAGAGGCTTAACCCTGTTAACAACTTTCTAGACACCTACTTGATCGGCTAATTGTCCTGTGTATAATTCTCCCAGGAGTAGCTCTTACTCGCAGTGGGTATCGGGATCCAACTATCTCATAGGAGGTATGCAATCTCATTGCAAATTTCAACACTTGAAATTCCCGATAATTCTTTTACCCCTAGCGTCTTATGACCTTGACGGAGGCCAAACTACCCATAAGGCGCTAGTCAAGTTCAACCCGTTATTTCCTAATTGAATTAGACCCACCCACACGACCCTTGACGGAGGCCGAACAACGCCGTACGAATACCCTAATTCAATCGCATCTCATGCATCAGGTAAGTACTAAATCAGCTACCGTACACTACGCCTTGACGGAGGCCAAACTACCGTAGCACGAATACTAAAATAGCACCTATCTAAAATAACGGAGGGCTGCGCAGGTTTTTCAGAAAACCATGAGCGTAATGAACTTGATATCGTTGTAGAAACAAGTGATTTTGAAAAGTAGTGTTTTTTAGGCTTTTCCAGTTTTGCTAAAGAGGTCACTCCCGGTGAAGGGATCTCGGCTCTTTTCTCATCGAATAAGGGGCAGGGTATATCATATATACCACGGTGCAAAGCAAGAACTATTAAAGCTGTTAAAAACTAAACCGTGAGTTTGTAGCATCTGCCAGTTTTGCTAAAGAGGTCACTCCGGGTGAATGGATCTCGGCTCTTTCCTCATCGAATAAGGTGCAGAGTATATCATATATACCGCTATGCAAAGCAAAACTGTAGCTACCCTTTTTATAAAGTTTTGATTCTACAACATCTTTTATGTTTCTTTTCTTTTATTAATATCATTAATAAAACCCATCAGTTATGCTTCCTAAGCATCACAGAAGAAACGAAAGCAGTAATATTTATATATCAACATATATATATATATAATAAGCATTCGTCTCAGGCAGTAATATGATCTCATCACAGAACATTGCAGCAGAAGATAACATATGAAATATTGGATATACTAGGACGTCCGTGTTTTATATCGAGCCTGTATAAAACACTGATTCCACGGTCGCGATGAATAGCCAAACCCACATCCCTAGACCCCTACGAGAGCGGCAAGCTACACTGCCAATTCTAGGGTTAGGAGACCCGATCTCGACTCCTCGAGATGGCCTCCCACTGTACCCTAGAACCCGGTTACTTGTGCTCCCCTCCTTGGGTCTACCTAATGCGGAAAAGTAAATAATATACAATGGTGACATCAACCTCATCCCGGAAGTGCCCCAATAAAAGAATATTACATACACTGAATTTTACATGAATGAAAATAAAAACCATCATCTCACATAAAACCCCCGGCTATTCAGAATACGGCGATTCAATATAACATATTACAGCAATACATAATATCTCATATCATCAACGTAAGCAAGTATGCGTATCCCGATTGTCGTTGATGTATAGTAACGAAGCCGGCGATACACCACATACTACGCTTACGGTCACAGAAAAGAAAGTGTAAAACTACAACATTTGGAATCCACAATCAATTTAGACATTATAAATCCGAAATATCACATACTTCGCATTTCATGCCTAACTATATGAATTCCACATATTGTATCACATTCCAGATAAATAGACAATATTAAACTTTCCAATCGAATAATCAAACACCCAAGAATTCCCAAATAGCTCAACACTTGATCGGAGTTCAAAAAATCCTAGAACATGCCACCGCCCCAATGAACCAGCCGTAGAAGGGTCAAACCAACGCCTCACATGTGGCAACGCTAAACTACCACAAACCCAAGGGTTCAGTGGAAGTTTTGACGGTCACATAATCGAGTTAAGGTTACGTTCTTCTAGAGGGTCCACAGATATGCTTGCATGTTTTTCCGAAAGATTCAAACTCAATAAAAATTCAACACTTGAAAGTTTTTCGTGTCGGGAAAAAGTGAGTTATTGATATCCGTTCGAACATTTTAACATGTTCTAAATTATCCGGAAAACACTTAAACGAAGTTAAACTTTCCGATCGAATCAAAGAATAAAAAAGATCTCTAGAAAACTCAACACTTGAGTAGAATTAAAAATTCCCAGAAGCATGCAAAAGTACCTACGGATGTTACTGTGAAAAAAGCTAACCCTAATACCCCTGTATGGCCGCGGAACCGCCGCGCAAGGCATGGTATTACCGCGGTTCTGTAGCGCTTTAAGGGAATTAGGATGTCATTTTTCACAGTAATCCTTAGAATTCCCTGCTTAATTTTCTGAGTATTTTTAATAAAGAAAAAAATCAGCATTTTAAAAAATTTCCAGAGAGGGGTTCAAAACCGACGTTTCAGGGTTCGATCGGACTTTTAATTTCGTATACACGTCGCCTAATGCTCTAGCTTAGCTCTGATACCACTGTAGGGTTACTAGGCACTGCCATAAGGGTCTATAAGGCATTAACCATGCCCGATTTAAATTTTAGAAGTGCCGAACAACCTAAAGCGTGAATCTTTGCTACATTATTAGGGTTAACTAAACATGTAAACATCTTTAAATCTAAGAGAGAGGGATTACAACCTTTGTGGTCTGCTCCTTCGCTTCATAAGCCCCGAGTAGTAGTCCCTTCAGCGCAATTCATGATCTCCCGGACTCAAGAGAGGCTCCACAAGCCGAACGATCCATGCTTGCTTGAAGTCTTCCTTTTCGAAGATGATATACCTTGAAGAATCTTTAACTCAAGCTCTCACTTCTCTAATCAAGTATTAATGAAGTGAACACCCTAATCTAATTGGCTAGATTAGATGAGGATGATGAAGTAGGAATTATGCTCTCTTTTATTTTCAAGATCTCACACTAATTCATCACAAAATCAAAAAGCTAGAAAGCTTTCATGAAGGAAGAAGAAGATGATTTCTTTTGTGATGAATAATGAAAAGTTACTATGCTTACAAATGAACCTTGAGTTAATAATATGAAGCATTAACTCATGTAGAGAGTTTACTAGGGTTAAGGGTTTGGGTTGGGTTTAATAATATCTCCAAAATATCAACACATAATATCTTTGCTTAAAACAAAACAAAAGCTTCTAGAAGCTTCAAGAAAAGACTAACCCAAATCAAACCCTAACCATGTTTAATCTCCACAAATCATGTTACAATTGTAAACATAACTTGTTACAATATTATATATCACATATATAATAAATTTTTGTAACAAAAGAAAATAATACAATTAACATATAACGCATATATATCAATGTATTACCCGGTGAGAAAATGAATCAATAAAGCGAGCCAATATTAGATAATGTAATGTAATATATCACATATATAATTATACATTAAATTATCGAATCAACACTTGATCCAACAGTCCGGCTATTTCTCAAATAACCGACTAATATAAACTGTATCACTTCATCGAATCAACACTTGATCCGATGACCCGGCTATATCACATATACCCAGCTGATATCTAATATCGCGAAAATAGAATATGGTATCTTATACCGTATTATCCTTGGTTCTGCACATATCACATATGTGCTCCTACTCCGTTTTGCCTGAGTCAAGAAACCTCTGTGTACGACTCTAAAGAATCGTCAATACGCCGGCAGTAGGTGATGATCATATCAAACACCCACAAGCTGCAAGCGGTCAGCTAAACGTAACAGCCACTAAGGTATTGAGCGATCAGAAGATCAACAAGTAAGCCTGTACATTCTCCTGTGAATCCAATCAGTAACACTACCGTACAGTCCGGTCTCTTCGTCTGATATGTCGCATATCTGGTCTAGGGGTGGTAAACGTCAGACCCAAGTAACCGATAAATCGTGTCGATGTGAGGCTTATAACAGGTTGAGAACCTACTGATAACACTTACCAGTAGTACTCAATATCCTCCCTAGCCAGGGACTTCCAGTTATAGCCAATCGAACACAGCACAACATCAACTCCCTATACCGGGAGAGACGAATCCCCTCCTATCGCTCATTGCCTCCATGTGATTCGGGACTGTACCCAAAAGCCGCCATTTTGCACACCCTCTTGGACGTGGTATGATGGAAATCAAAGCACAGTGGGAATCACACAAGGCTCTATGACGATCTTGGGTCTACAGACTAACCTGTACCAGTGTCATGAGAGAACTGCCATCTGACGTGAGGTATAATACCATCTGGGAGTTCACGGCGAGTCCGTCCAGTATACCCAGTTTCCACTGAGTACCCGCACACCATCTTTGATGTCAAACACCGATGGATATGGGATCATCCATCGCCCATCATATGGGTCAAGATGCGTATACGCTAGTCTACTCCGGTGTATCGATGCCCTGTCTCGACACACCCTCGACTAGGATCAGTTATAGGATGTACTCGTTGACTACCCTGGCCCCACTAGTATGATCTCATCATAGTCCCTGTAGTCGAGTACATATCCTAAGGGCTTTATCAACATGTGAGACTAAGACAGTAAACTAATATAAGTCAACATGTTAAGAGAAAGTAAAACCAAATAGCATACTGTCATGATGAGCAAGAAAGTCCTCTCTATATATATCCAAGCATCCATTATAATATACATCATATGTACAACAATGGCCTCTAGGGCATATATATAACTAACAGTCGAGCAAGAAAGTCCTCCTTATATATGTCCAAGTATCCACTACAATATACATCACATGTACAGTAATGGCCTCTAGGGTATATATATAACTAACAATCTCCCACTTGCACTAAGGCCATTTGTCGCAGTATCTCTTACTCAACAATTTAGTAGTGGTTGTAGTATCCCATACTCAACCATCCTAAAATCTCTCAAATAGTATTTGGGGAAGCAGGCCTTGGTGAGTGTATCCGCCGTGTTAACCTCAATATCTACTCTCATTACCTCAATCCCTTGGAGATCAGCCATCTTCCTGATTAGGTGATACTATCCTCAGAATATGTCTGGATCGATGATGGGACAGGTGTTCCTAAGCTAAAGCCACAACTCCATTGTAGTTACAATAATAATTATTAGACGCTCAATGGTAGGAACCTTGTTCATCTCATGAACAAGAAATGTCCAGACAACCTCTTTGGTAGCATCGTTGGTAGCAATGTATTTAGCCTTTATCATCTAGTATGCCACGGTATTTAGCTTGGAACTCTTTCAATCATACCGTCCCTCCACTGAGGGTAAAGACAATGCCTGTGACTAACTTTCAGTCGACCTTATCACTCTGGAAGCTCGAACCAAAAACATTCTTTTAGTGCTTCTCAAGCACTTAAAAATGTCCTCCACAGCTGTCCAGCGATTCTCCCAAGATCCGATTGATTCCTGATCACTGCACCTAGTGAGTCATCTATATCTGGTCTGGTACATAACATCGCATACTCTGATAGAGCCTACTGCCGAAGCATAGGTTATCCTTTGCAAGCGAGCTCTCTCCAAATCAGTCTCGGGAGATATCTTTTTGGAGAGAGTGAACCATGAGTAAGTAGGCGAACCACCACGCTTAGAATCGTCCATACTAAACCCCTTTAGTATGGTGTTAATGTACCTGGATTTGGGACACTCCCAACATTTACATAGATCTATAATCCATAAGATGCAGTAGGTATCATCCAGATCTTCTATTCAGAATCCTCGTGATAAGAGGAGCTTGACCGAGTGTGGCATAGGAAACCATTTCCTATCAAGAGTATGTCATCTACGTACAATACGTGGAAGACAACCTTACTCTCTACTACCTTCTTGTATATACAAGGTTCATCTACATTTTGATGAAGTCAAACTCTTTGACTGTCACATCAAAAATAGATGTTCCAACTCCGCGATGCTTGCATTGATCCTAATGGACTTAAGCATAGCTTTGAAAGTCTCAACTTTTCCATTTACACCAAGAATCTTCTCAAGATCTGTTTGCTCCCAATGGGTTTTACTCCTTCAGGTGCAACATGCAAAGTCATACTTTGTTGGTGTACATGGATTCCATCTTTGATCGCATAGCATCCAGCCATTTCACAGAGTCCCCACTCGTGATGGCCTGCCAAAACCTAGTTGGGCCGTCATCAACCATGATGCAATTCTCGCTCCCACTGTCACCGAGAAGACCGTAGTATCTCTCAAGTGGATGAGGAACCTATCGGATTCGCGGAGAGGCTGAGGTTCATTGGAGACTACTGAATCTTTCGATTTCACCAAATCATCAGCTGTTAGTTTGTCTTGCTGGAACTCCTTCCTGTTCTACCACATGACCACAAATTTCTTCACAAGATATTCCTTTTCTAAAAAGGTGGTATGCTGAGAAACAAAACACCTTTTGCTCCTCAGTGTGGTAGATGATATTCCCTCGCAAATATTTGGGATATCCTAACAAACTTATACATAATTGACCTTGCCTCGAGCTTGTCCGGATTCTTCCTTTCAACATAGGCCGGACAACTCCATATCTTGACACGTTTAAGACATGATCTTTTCCTATTCCATATCTCATATGTAGTGGTAGGCACTGATTTGGTTAGAACCCTATTCAATAGGTATGCAGCTTCTCAAGTGCATAATTATAAAAGGAAACAGGTAACTCAGCAATACTCATCATAGAGCACGCCATATCTCATAGGGCACGATACCTCCGCCCCGATACACTGTTGTGTTGTCGTGTATACGAAGGAGTAAGCTGAGAGAGAATCACATTCTCCTTTTAGAAACTCCAGGAACTCGATGCGCAAGTTTTCTCTTCTCCGATCACATCGAAGGACTTAATACTTCTACCCATCTGGTTCTTCAACTTCAATCTTATATTCCTTGAATTTCTCAAAAGTTTCAGACTCATGTTTCAACCGGAACACACGTCCGAATCTTGAGAGATCGTCAATGAATGTAACGAAGTACAACGAACCAACCTTGGTATTTGTAAACATAGGACCGTATACATCATCTTGTATCCGTCCCTAGAGTTCAATAACTCTTTCTCTGTTTCAAGTAAACAGAGTATTGGTCACTTTACCTTTGTGAAAAGACTGGCAAGTATCATAAGATGAAAATTCGAACAGATTCTTATATTCATCTTTATGTAACTTAGCTGGTCGTGTCACATTGATATGACCTAGTCTACAGAAGGATTTGTTCATTTCTGAATTACTCCTCTTGTGTGTGTTCGGTATACTTTGAACTGTGGTTTGATTTAGAACGTGTATGCTATTATATAATATTCCTGATCGAATCAACTCTTGATTCAGGAAAATGTTCACAACATTATCCTCCGATACAGAATTATATCTTTCTTTAACTAATAGAGAAACTGATGTACTATTGTATATCAGGTTCGTTATCAAATAACATTTGTTCAGAATCAATGTATTAATATAAGGTGATATCTGCCAACTGACTTGGCTGCACCAATTGCATCATTCTCTAACACTTAGAGACATATCACTCTTTCTCGGTTCTCTACCTATCTGTAGCCCATGTAACACATTACATATGCGGCATCCTGATCCGGTATCACATACCCAGGACGTAGAGGATACTGAGAAACAGTTCTCGGTAATAAACATACCCGAAGAAGATGCATCAACATGCACTTTCTTCGATTGGGTGGCATGGGAATCCGGATATTCCCATATTTCCTGCTCGGACTTATAACAGTTATAAGATAGAGCGGAACCAACGTTCCCTAGCTCAGTATAATAAGCTGGTTCGGTCAATGCGTCCGTATTATTATCTTGATTAAGGCGTGACACGGTCGGTGCTAGGAGAGAGAGAGAAGAAAACACTCTGCGTGCGCTCTTGCAAGATTAGATTGGTTATTATTTTATCTAATCAGGATGGCTCCCACTGTTTTTATCAAATCTTCCTTCAAACCTTAAAAGGTAAGACTAGCCGGGATTAATTACACCCTACAAGTTCGCCAATCTTTCAGCTAGGCCGATGTCGGTACATTGAGGGAGGTTCCCCGTGCTTTCGCACGGACCTAATTAAAATAAACCTTATTTTCCCAGGGGCATAACCCCATTAAAACCTTTCTAGACACTTACTTGATCGGCTAATTGTAATGTGTAAAACTCTCCCAGGAGTAACTCTTACTCGCAGTTGGTATCGGGATCCAACTATCTCATAGAAGGTATGCAATCTCATTGCAAATTTCAACACTTGAAATTCCCGATAATAGTTTTTACCCCTCGCGTCCTATGACCTTGACGGAGGCGAAACTACCCATAGGGCGCTAGTCAAGTTCAACCCGTCATTTCCTGATTGAATTAAACCCACCCGTACGACCCTTGACTGAGGCCAAACTACGCCGTACGAATACCCTAATCCAATCGCATCATATGCTTAAGCAGATAAGCACTAATCAGCTACCGCACACTACGCCTTGACGGAGGCCAAACTACCGTAGCACGAATAGTAAAATAGAACTTATCTGAAATGACGGAGGGATACGCAGGTTTTTAAGAAAACCATGAGCGTAATGAACTTGATATCGTTGTAGAATCGAGTGAATTTTAAAAGGAGTGTTTTTTAGGCTTTTACTAGTTTTGCTAAAGAGGTCACTCCTGGGGAAGGGATCTCGGCTCTTTGTATATCGAATAAGGTGCAGGATATTTCACAAATACCACTATGCAAAGAAAAAACTATAGAAGCAATCAAAAGACAAACCGGGTGAGTTGTAGCATCTGCTAGTTTCGCTAAAGAGGTCACTCCCGGTGAGGGGATCTCGGCTCTTTCCGTATCATATAAGGTGCTGGATATTCTACAAGGAATACCGCTTTGCAAAGAAATAACTAGAGCTACCAGTTTTTAAAACAAGTTTCTACAACATCTTTAGGTTTCTTTTATTTCATTAATCTCATTAATGAATTCCCATCAATTATGCTTCACAAGAATCACATATGAAACGAAAGCAGAAATATTAATTATATCTCATATATATAATATAGGCATTCGTCTCAAAACATATCAAGTGATCACATCACAGAATATCAGCAGCAGAAGAATCATATATGAAATATTGGATATACTAGGAATTCCGTGTTTTAAATTAAGCCAGTATAAAACACGGATTCCACGGTCGTGATGAATAGCCAAACCCATATCCCTAGAACCCTACGAGAGCGGCAAGCAACCTTACCAATTCTAGAGTTAGGAGACCCGGTCTCGACTCCTCGAGATGGTCTCCTATTGGACCCTAGAATCCGGTTACTTGTGCTCCCCACCTTGGGTCTATCCTAATGCGGAAAAGTAAATAATATACATCAATGGTGACATCATCCTCAACCCGGAAGTGCCCTAATAAAAGAATATTACATACAAGCTTTTACATGAATGAAAATGAAAAACTCTCATCTCACATAAAAAAAACCCGGCTATTCAAAACACGACGATCCAATATAACATATCACAGCAACACATAACATCACATGTCATCAACGTAAGTAAATATGCGTATCCTAATTGTCGTTGATGTATAGTAACGAAACCAGCGATACACCACATGTTACACTTACGGTCGCAAAAAAGAAAGAGAAAAACTATAACAATTGCAATCCGCAACCACCTTAGACATCATAAACCCAATGTATCACATACGTTGGATTTCATGCCTAACCAAATGAAATCCTTAGACATCACATGCCTAACAATTATAAACCCTGCATTTTAGTCTCGATATTGAAAACACTTTTCAATAACCTGCCGGGTAATTCAACAAGATTCCCGATAACCTGATCAAATGCTCGTCGGAAACATTAGCAGACGGCCGCACCCTCCGATGTCGTCGACGAAGTGCATTAAGGCGGAACATCGCAGCCGCGAGCACCCGAACAGATGCTTTTGGCGACGGGGTTCTCCTACAGTCACTTGGTTGGGGCTATAGGGTGTGGCTATCTAGTAAGATTATCCGGCGAGTATCCACGTACACTACGTAATGGCGACGGACTTTTGATCAACATCAAAATTCCATGGCAACCGATCAAATGAGACTAAACCGCTAGATTTATAAAATTCAAACTAGTTATCTCATAACTAATTATATGGATTCCAAATATTGTATCACAATCACAGATAGCTAGATGAAGTTAAACATTTCGATCGAATAAGCAAGCACCCAAAACTTCCCAACTAGCTCAACACTTAAACGGAGTTCAAAAATTACCTAGAACAGCCACAGCTCCTATGAACCATCCGTAGAAGGGCCAACCCATGCCTCACTCATGTCACCACGGAACTGCAGCAAACTCTAGGTTATCACTGTGGCTCCGTGATCCAAAAAGTCGAGTTTGGGTATCGTTCTTCTAGAGGTTCCATAGAATCGCTTGCATGTTTTTCTAAAGATTTTAAACTTGGAAAAAATCCAACACTTGGAAAAATTCCAGCGGGGAAAAATT
Organism: Agapanthus africanus; assembly: GCA_030015575.1. Classification (NCBI taxonomy): domain Eukaryota; kingdom Viridiplantae; phylum Streptophyta; class Magnoliopsida; order Asparagales; family Amaryllidaceae; genus Agapanthus; species Agapanthus africanus. The sequence continues at coordinate 341,468,732 of CM057337.1, read as the reverse complement.
GGGTTATTGATATCCGTTCAAAATTTTTAACATCGTCTAAATAACCAGAATACACGTTAGAATTATGACTGCGAAACACTTCGAGTTGCCTTTGCAGAAAGTTAACATCACATGAAAATTTAGCAAAAACAAACAACACCTGAAACACCAAACCCAGAGACTGGAGCACCATGAAAATTTAAATCCCAGAGGAGAAAAATGAACCGAGCTCGCCGGTTTTAAGAGCAATGTGACCATCCACTTTGTGATGGAATAGCCTCAAATTTTCATAGTGTTCGTGTTATATCTCATACAACATTCTGCAGTTGTTTAAAAAATTTTTAGAGCCCTTTATAAATTCGACAGAAACTATGTCATATTGTTTCAAGTTTCGGAGTAGTTTCGGTTTCGTAATCTAACAAACAACGTTTAAAACTCTTGCTTGTCTCTGATACCACTGAAGGGTTCCCTAGGTCGGCAGTAAGGTTTCGGGAGGCATCGTCCATGTCGTTTTCAAATATTTGTCATTCTAAAGAACCGTATCCTAGAATCTTTAACTAGAGAATTAAACAATAAGCAATGCAAACAACTTTACATTTAAAGTGAATGAGGAATACAACCTTTGTAGACCGGTCCTTCACTTCTAAAGCTCCGTGTAGTAGTCCCTTCGCTGCGAGTAGTGATCTCCCGAACTCTAGTATGGGTTCCCTTGGAGAAATGAACAAGCTTGCATGAAGTCTTAGAGGCCGAAGATGATCTATGTCGATGAGACTCAAGCTCATGCTATCTCTTCACTAATATGTGAATTAGTGGAGCAAACACCCTAAACTAAATGGCTAATAATAGAGGATGATGAAGTAGGAAATGAGCTCTCTTTAGTTTTCTTTTTCTCACAATATTTTCTCACCTTAGAAAAAGCTGGCAAGCTTTTTCTCTCATGAAGAAGAAGATAAAGTCAAGAGATAAGAATGAACTCATGAGGTGAGAATATGAACCATGGGTGAGTTAGTATCATACACTAACTCATGTAGAGAATAAACCATGGCTAGTTAATAATGGTTAGGTTAATAAATATCTACAAGTAAAATAAACTTAGTGGACTTGGTCAATGGTTCCACAAGATTCTACAAGCTTCAACCATGCGACTTAATCCTACTAATTTTGATTAAATTTAGATAAATAAACCCTACATTATTTCAAGCATGGTGTGAGTCTCATACACCCAAGAAGCATGTGGCATCAAGGATGACACAAAATAATGTACATTAATATATATCGCATATATACTAAGTGTACACAAGTGAGAAAAGAAATCTTAAGTGAGCTAATATTAGTTAATGTAACTTAATATATCACATATATAATTATACATTAAATTATCAAATTAACGCTTGATTTAATAATCCGGCTATATCACATACAACCGACTAATATCAAATGTAACAATCTATCAAATCAACACTTGATCCGATAAAACGGCTATATCACTTATAACCAACTGATATCACATATCGCGAGAATAGAATGCGGTATCACATACACGCATTAATCTCGGTCCCTCACATATCACATATGTGCTCCTACTTCATTTCGCATGAACTAGGAAAGCTCTGTGTAGGACTCTAAAGACTCGTCAATACGCCAGCAGTAGGTGATGATCATATCAAACACCCACAAGCCGCAAGCGGTCTGCTAAATGTAACGGCCACCCGGGTATTGAGCGATCAGAAGATCAACAAGCAAGCCTGCTCGTACTCCTGCGGATCTAATCAGTAACACTACCGTACAGTCCAGTCTCTTCGTCAGATATGTTGCATATCACAGCCTGGGGACGGTATAACGTCGGACCCCAATAGCCTGATAAGTCATGCCGATGCAAGGTCCATAACGGTTTGAGAAACTCTTGAAAACACATACCATTGAATCTCAGCAACTCTGTCCAGGGATTTCCTGTTATGGCCAATCGAGCATAGCGCAACATCAACTCCCAATACCGGGAGAGACGAATCCCCTCCTATCGCTCATTGCCTCCATGTGACTCGGGAAGGTACCTAAAAACCACCTTTTTGCATGATCTATTGACCGTGGTATGGTGGAAATCAAAGCACGGTGGGAATCACATAAAACTCTATGACGATCTCGGGTCGACAGACTAACCTGTACCAGTGTCACCAGGGAACTGCTATCTGACTATAGTTATAATACCATCTAGGAGTTCTCGGCGAGTCCGTTTATTATACCCAGTCTCCACTAAGCACCCGTATACCTTCTCTGATGTCTAACACCAATGGATGTGGGATCATCAATTGCCCATCATATGGGTCAAGAAGCGCATACGCTAGTCTACTCTGGAGTATCGATGCCCTGTCTCGATACTCCCACGACTAGGAACACTTATAAGGTGCACTTATGGACTACTCTTGGCCCCACTAGTATGATCTCTATCATAGTCCAGGTAGTCAAGTACACATCCTAAGGGTTTTATCAACATATGAGAGCAAGACAGTATCACTTATACAAGTCAACATGTCAAGACAAAGTGCAACCAGATAGCATACTATCATGTCGAGCAAGAAAGTCCTCCCTATATATGTCCAAGCATCCACTACAATATACATCACATGCACAATAATGGCCTCTAGGGCATACATATAACTAACAAGAATTAGTCAGAATTAATCTCAACCTACAATACTTGCTTAACCTTTCAGCCAGGCTGGTGTTTGTACTTTGAGGGAGGTTTTCTAACGCTTTAGCGAAGTTCCTTAATTACATAACCTCTTTTTCCTGGAGGCGTTGCCCCGCTAACACCATTCTAGACACCTACTTAGTTTATAACATTGATTGTTTAGTGAAAAATATCCCGAGGAGTAGCGGATACTCACAGTAGGATCGGGATCCAAATATCATTATGTGATAACCTCTAAGGAATCCTACCAAAATTATCACACTCCAAATGGTATGCAACACTAGCAAGTTTCAATTTCTTTAGAAAATCCCGATGTGAATTTTTGCCCCAAGCTCTTATGACCTTGATGAAGGCCAACATATCATAAGTCGGAAGTCAAGTTCTACCCATCATTGTACAGGTTAATTTGAACCTACCCGTACATACCTTTGACGAAGGCCAAAATAGTAGCACGACTGTCCTATACCAACGCATCTATCTATGCAACAAATGAATATTCAGTAGCTACCAATCACTATGCCTTGGCGAAGGTCAAATACATAGATTGAATACTACTAAATATCCATCTGAAATAACGGAGGGCTACGAATGGTTTTGGCAAAACCGTGAATGTAATGAACTTGATATAATCGAAGGAACCATGATAGCTTTAAAAAGAGTGGTTTAAGCTCCGCTTTTAAAAGTTGCTTTTTTTTGAAAAAAACGAGTGGTGTTTGAAATTGTTCTAACGACTCAGCTTTGGTTTGTTTGCTTTGCATTAATCAATTAATGTGGTCCCATCATTTACACCTACCTTTGCAGAAAGAAATGAAAATACCCCATACGCTTATGCCATTCGCATTCTCCATTGGCCCCGTCTAACACCGTTAGGTTACTGATTGATACGAAAAAAGTGTTTGTGGAATAACCGCAATCAATAACGGTGTCGCGTGTAGCTAGACCGAGATGAGTACGGGTCGTCCTCTGGGAAACGTGGAACTTTTTATTCTTACTTTAGATGTGTTGAAAGAGAGAGGAGGGATAAAGAATATTGAAGAATGGTTGTAGGATCTAGATCTACGTTAAACACTGATGCAAAATATAGATTTAGATTAACTACGGTGGTAAGTTTATATGAAAAGGGGGCATGTAGGGTTCATTGGGATTTAGTAGTTATGGATGATTAATTAAAGATTATAAAACTAGAACGACAGTGATGCATGTAGATTAGGGTTTCTGGAAGGAAAAGGAATCCCACTCTTAACCCCTATCTCGACACGGAACTCCGTTCATATCTAGCCTTTACCAAAACAATCATTAATCTAATCTCTAATCGCGGTCGAGACTAACAATGAATTCGTAGCGTGCCTGATTAGGATGTTAATGATTCTTTTGATAAAGTTTATAAACTTTATAGGATGTTAAAAGAGTTTAGGTATTTTCATCATCTATTAACCTACCCTAATTCTACGAACCCAAACAAGCGGAGAATTACTCGCGCATGTTGGGAGAAAAAGAGATGGAGAGAGAATTCATAATGAAACTACAAAGAAATAGAATAAGAAAAAGAACTACCTTTATTAATCAACAAAACTCATTTACACTTTGTTTCGTTAGAAAATGATTAGAAATACTAGTTTGCTTCTTGATCTCTTCTAAGGAGGTAGATGAACCGTTGATGATCAGCCTGGATGCGTGAGCCGTCTTGGACTTCGTGATCTCGTCGACTTGATAATTATTCCAAGAGGCTCTCGGTCTTTATTTATAGTCCCAAAGCCAGAAACTTAGCTTCCTAATTTGCAAGAAAGTAGTTAGTATCCAACAGAAAAAATCCCATCTCCCAAGTCTTCAAAACCGCGGCGGATCCGCGGCAAAAAGGGGGTTTTGGCCGCGGATCCGCGGCCAAAAAGTGAGATCTCATGTTGATTTTTCTGTCATTGCATCTTCGTGACACGTGGTGATCAATGGAATCTTTGTAAACTGGAAATCCTTTCTTTGTTTTTACCAGATTTGATTTCTTTAGTTTGCTTTCTTAATTAGGCAGGTTTGCTTTAACAACTTTGATTCCCTTGATTTTAGCCCTGCAAATTCTGCACAATAACTCAAAAAATAATATTTAGTAGAGTTTGTTATATTGAGATATTAACTTAACCATTAAGACTTTGGTCAAAGGTATTTAATAAAGTAAGCATACTTTAAATGGGCCAAATGTTACATGGATATTATATGCTTACATTTTCCTACCAAATGTTAATTATAATATATAAACACATGAAATTAGTATTTTTACAGATAAACCCTCATATGTATCATATATTATAATAAACACCTTTTCTAATATAGAAATAGTAGGAAAAATGTTATATTAAATGTGCAGTTTTATCAACTGAACAGTTACTTAACTAACGCCAGAGCGGAGGCTGGACTAGCTGTAACATTTCCGAAAAATAAAATATTATTTTTTAAGAATTTTATAATTTAATAGTAAATATTATGAATATTTTAATAATGCAGTATAATTAAATACCGAGAAATTGGAAAATATTAAGAAATTAAATTAAATGGTGATTTTTGGAGGGATTTATGCGATTTAGGAAAATTAAATTTTTTATAATTAATTATATATAAGTTTATTGCTAAACTCGATTAGATTTCACTAATCATACATTGATGATGTTTTGTGTACATCACATGCAACATGTCATATTACATTTTTACATTTTCTATCATGGCGTTTCCTTATTTTCAAGCATGGTTTGGGTTTTTAATGAGAAGAAAAGAAAAGAAAAGAAAAGAAAAAGGAAAAGAGTAAACAATAGAGTATGCTTAAAAGAGAGAGAGGTGAGGGGTCTTGACTTGTCTCCCATTTGTTTTCCCCCTCATTTTTCTTCACCATTTTCCTCTCCTCTTTCACCATGGCTGCCTTCCATCTCCTCCCTCCTCTACCTCCTCAAAACACCCTCAACCCCACATTAAACCATCATCTTCCCTTCACTAAAATCATGCATAAGCTCATTACAAACACTTTGGACCAAGAAAAATGGGATTTTGAAGACTTGGGACAACTCAAGAAATTTCTCGAGCTGCCAAATGAGGTAATCCTTGCATCATTAGAGTAGTATTATATTTACATTAGCATCCATACTAGTTTAGAATCCATATTGTGTAGTTTTGTGAACGTGGAAAATTCCTAGAAGAGGCTAGGGGATTTTATGAGTTGTGAAGGGTAAATTGAGGTTAGTAGAGGCCATATAACCCCTTTAGTGTTATAATTCTGGACAAAACTAGAGGCTAAACCCTAAACCATGAACTTTAGAATCCTCGATATCGGGAATTTGTGGATATTTGAGGTGTTATTGGAGATCTGCTAACACCCTGGGACCCTAGATATTATTTAGCAAATACAGTGATACATGCAAGCATCCTAGAAGCATTACCCCTGACCCAAGACCCAAGACCCAACCCATGGCCGTGGATTTAATAGTTCTGGCCGCATATTATGGTCAGGTTGGGGTGGTTTGGCCTCGTGCTTGATCTTTGGCTCTATTTCCAATAATTAGACCTACCCCATGTGAAAAATTGGTTAATTTGACCTAGGGTAAAATCTGGAAGTGTTTTACAATGTTTCTGATTTCGGTTTTGCAAATTTTCTTAACTTGAACTTGGGTATTTGTGTTTTAACTCGATGGTTTGACTTTTGTACATCGATATCGAGGATTTGTTTTGCCTTTCTTGCATGTGTAGACCATAGGTTCTAACCTATGTGCAATTCGTATGCCGTTTTGGTTTTCGTGTGCAATTTCGGTTTATGATACAATCTTTGATATGTAGGTACCCCCTATGTGGACTTCGGATGATGAAGAAGAGGATGGCAGCATCGACTTCGACAAGGGAGGATCAAGGTGAGTAGATATATATCTACGGGGGAAGTCGGGTGGATGGCGTATAGCACCCCCGCAGTTTCATAGTGTAAAAGATGAATATATTATATTATATATATAAATGTGTGTATTGTGAGATTAATGATTATCAAGATAGTTTATGTGTTCATTGGTTAGTTTTAGTGTAATAAGAAGTAACTTAGTTTAGCTTCTTAGTCGCGAAACCGTAGATTTATGTTTTGCACACATGCGCGCATACACGCTTACATTTGTTTCACTTGTGTGTATATAGGGATATACATATATTGTTAGTGTATATGCCCTAGAGGCCATTACTGTATCATACTAGTTTGTATATTACTTAATGGAAGCTTGGGATATTCACCTTGTATATACAATCTTGCTCAAAAGAGTAGTATGCTACTTGGTTTGTTTCTACTTCAATGTGTACTTGTGTTTATTTTAGTATATCGCCTATACACATTAGTGGAGCCCTTAGGATCTTTGCTTGATTACCAGCGTTGTGATGGCAGTCACACTAGTGGGGCTGGGTAATCTATAAGCACATCCTTATGCAGGTCCCTAGTCGCAGGACTATCGAGACAGGGCATCGATACTCCGGAGTAGACTAGCGTATGCGCTTCTCATCCCAGAGTGGGAGGTGGTCTGTCCCACAGCCATCAGTACGTCGTACTGGAGATAGTATACGGGTGCTCGTTAGGTTACGAGTATACTGGACATGACTCGTCGGGAACTGACCGGTTGGTATTATACATATCGTCAGTTATCAGTTCTCAGGTGACATGAGTACAGCTTAGTCCGCTGACTTGACACTGTCACTTCGCCTCGAGTGTGTTCCCACTGTACTTTGATTACTACCCTACCACGGCTCAAAGGAGTCGTGCAAACAGGTAGTAGTTGGGTGCAGTCCCGAAGCACTTGGAGGCAGTGACGGTTAGACAGGATTCGTCTCTCCCGGTATTGGGGGTTGATATCGCGCTGTGTCTAGGAGAGCCATTACACGAGTAGTCCCTGGCCAGGGCAAGCGAGATATACTGGTAGGCTTCCAGTGTTATCTCAGGGTGTATTGGGCTTCACTCCGACACGACTTGTACCGCTATTAGGGGACTGACGTTTTACCGCCCCCTCTAGGCCCGCCATGCGATGTATCAGACGAACAGACCGGACTGTACGGATATTGTCATAGTCAGACTCAGTAGGAGTTCAGATGGGTTTCACCTCGTCAGTCTTCTTGTCGGCATCTACCTGGGGACCGTTACGCACAGCTACTGCCGCTTGCGGTCTGTGGATAAACCCACTGCCAGCGTAGTGTCGAGTCTTTAGAGTCCCACACAGAAAGCTATTCGCCTTTAGGCAAAAGAGTAGAGGTCGCATGGTTTTGCGACAGGTCGCATGGTTTTGCGACAGGGTTCGGTTACATCCGTGCACTTGTGCACGTTTAGTGTCCGGACAGTTAACACTAGCGGGCTTTGGTTTAAGCCAGATCCTAGTGTACGTTTTGGGATTGGTTTTATCCAGTATGTATTCGTGTTCCTCGGAACGCGGATGCGGGTGTGTATGCACAGTTGACGGAGATACAGAAGCAGAGGATTCTCATTAGGGTTGTTGACCGTTGACTGTTGACTATTGACTTTTTGCTCAACCCTAATAAGAATATCATTTATGATTAACAATAATATTAATTAAGTATTGTGGTGACATGGTTGTTGAAGGGTTGACTTTGTTGACTTGTTGACTTTGTTGACCGGTTGACTAGGTTGGACTAGTTGACCATCATGATGACAATGGATATCATTTCATGGCAAAGACTTTTCACTTGCTTGTTCTCTTGTGCAATATGAGTGCATGAAATGATATAGCCATTTTGACTTAAACCATTTACACAATACTTGATTACTATTTTTGTAATGATAGTTTTGGACTATGAGAGCCAAGTGAGAAAAGTCTTTCTTATTCTATCATTTTTCACTCTCTCTTTTGTTCTTGAGCTCTCATCTTCTTCCTCTTGCTCTCCCCCTCTTTAGTCTATGGTTCACTTGTCTCATGTGTTGAAAACCAAGAACCATAGAGAAAATCCCAACACACTCTCCTCTACTCACTCTAGTTCATAAGGTTTGGCAAACCGAGTGAACTAGTTTCTTCAAAGTACGAAGAAGAAGCCAAAGGTAGAAGCTTTCAGGTGGATCGATCTTCGGCGCAAGGAGACGACGGGGTGAAGCCGATCCGGAAAACCATCGAAGCTTGAAGACGAAGGAGTTCAAGAAAGAAAGGTATATCCCCCTAACCGAGTAGTTAACAACTCCTAGTTAGGTTGTTAGTTAGATGTTTAACAAAGATCCGGTTTTGAGTCCATGTTACCACCTCTAGAAAATTGTTTTTCACCAAATTCCGCATGCCCGAAAGTACCGGGAGAGGTAGCATGGACTTACATATATATATATATATGGGTATGTGAGCATGTGTGCGTGTGTGTGTGTGTATGTATATGTATATGTATACATATACTTGGATATGAGGATAGTATATGGTACTTGGAGATGAGTTGATGAGATTGGGCATGGTGCCACGAGATCGGTGATATAATTTGGTTCGTATTATGAGATACGGCATGATATTATAGCGGGTCTTTAGGCGATGTGTTTTCATACACACGCATATATATGTAGATGGTATCAGTATGTACTAGACTTTAGATCAGTACCCCTAATACAAGATATGATGATAAGGATGCCAGATGAAGAATGAGATGATGTGATATTTAATCCGTACCCAGATTTGGGATGCCGTACGATGGATTTAACGTACCTAATATAATTATGATGATTGATCCGCACTCTTGACTCGAGGATGTCATATGATATATTGTATCGTGCGAGATACTATTGAAGCGGGATCACCGACTACTAGATATGGATATCAACTCAGACTTAGGTGGTTTTTCTTTACCCCTTTCGACTAGTCTGTTAGTTTAGTCCTATAGTTTACTTGTAGATGTTAGAATAGACTCGAGTTATACCTATTTCAAACTAACGAATCGTGAATATTTTAAAGACAGGCCAAGGGATGCTACGGATATTTTAAAGGACGTACCTTTTTTTAAAAAACACTGTAGCCCCTATTTTCTAAACACCACGATTCGTATTATTTCAAATGTCAAAATTGTATGACTCATATATAAATGTATATTCATATATATTGCGTTTTTATTCATGTTCCGCATATTCTTGCTGTTCGCATCGCATTGCGTGCATATTTGCGTTTTTCATTAGTTATTATTAAAATCATGCTGTCATGACACCAGCACCATTACCGATGATGCGTATGCTCCACATACACCTGCTTGCCGGCTCACACACATCATCATCGGTAATTTCTATGTCACGTGTTAGTTATATGTATGTCCTAGAGACCATTACTGTACATGCGATGTATATTGTAGTTTATGCTTGGATATATATATGGAGTACTTTCTTGCTCCACATGATAGTATGCTATCTGGTTGCTCTTTATCTTAACATGTACTCTGATAGTCTCTATGTTACATGTTGATAAAGCCCTTAGGATGAGTACTTGACTACCAGGACTATGATGCAGTTCATACCAGTGGGGACAGTGTAGTCGCTAAGTACATCCTTCAAATGTTCCTAGTCGCAGGTGTATCGAGACAGGGCATCTATATACCAGAGTAGACTAGCGTATGCTTCTTGACCCATGTAGATGGGTGAAGGATGATCCCATATCCATTGATGTTTGACATCAGAAATAGTATACGGGTGCTCAGTGGAGAGTGGGTACACTGGATGGACTCGCCGATAACTCCCAGATGGTATTATACCTCACGTCAGATGGCAGTTCTCTGGTGACACTGGTACAGGTTAGTCTGTAAACCCGAGATCGTCATAGAGTCTTGTGTGATTCCCAATGTGCTTTGATTTCCATCATACCACGTCCAAGAGGGCATGCAAAATGGTGGCTTTTGGGTAAAGTCCCGAATCACATGGAGGCAATGAGCGATAGGAGGGGTTTCGTCTCTCTCGGTATAGGGAGTTGATGTTGCGTTGTGTTTGATTGGCTATAACTGGAAATCCCTGGCCATGGTTGCTGAGATTTACTGGTAAGTGTTATCAGTAGTTTCTCGAACTATTATGGACCTCATATCGACACGACTTATCGGTTGCTGGGGTCTGACGTTAACCACCCCTAAACTAGATATGCGACATATCAGATGAAGAGACCGGACTGTACATGAGTGTTACTGATTGGATTCGCAGGAGAATCTACAGGCTTGCTTGTTGATCTTCTGATTGCTCAATACACGGGTGGCTGTTACGTTTAGCTGACCGCTTGCAGCTTGTGGGTGTTTTGATATGATCATCACCTACTGCCGGCGTATTGACGATTCTTTAGAGTCCTACACAGAGGTTTCCTGGCTCTGGAAAAACGGAGTAGGAGCACATATGTGATATGTGCGGGACCGAGAATAATATGTGTATGCGATGCTGTATTTGATTCTCGTGATATGTGATATCGGCCGGGTATATGTGATATAGCCTGGTCATCGGATCAAGTGTTGATTCGATGAACTGATACAGGTTATATTAGTCGGTTATTTGTGAAATAGCCGGATTATCGGATCAAGTGTTGATTTGATAATTTAATGTATAATTATATATTTGATATATTACATTACATTAACTAATATAAGCTCACTTAAAGATTCTTTTTCTCACATGGATAATACATTGATATATATGCGATATATGTTAATTGTATTATTTTCTTTTGTTACTATATATATATTATATTTGTGATATATAATATTGTAACATGTTAGGGTTAAAATTGCAACTAAGGTTTTGAGAATAAAACATGTTAGGCTTTGGATTAGGGTTAATGTTATGGATAAGCTTTGTGGAAGCTTCTTGAAGCTTTGACTTTAGTCTTCATCCTTTGATATTTTGTGAAGATATTTGTTAACCCTACCCAAACCTCAACCCATGGTTTATTCTCTACAAGGGTTAAGGATGTGATCTTTAACCCATGGTTGCAATTCTAACCTCACACAACAATTCATTATTCAACACAAAAGAAATTCTTCTTCTTCTTCCTCTTGAAAAAAGCTTTCTAACTTTTTGTGTTATGATGAAATAATGTGAGAAATTAAAAACAAAAGAGAGCTAAATTCCTACTTTATCATCCTCATATATTCTAGCCACTTAGATTAGGGTATTTGCTTTACTAATACTTGATTAGTGAAGCAAGACCTTGGATTTGAGATTCTTCAAGGTAGATCATCTTAGTAGTTGAAGATTGGAAGCAAGCTTGCATCTTTCTCTTCATGGAGCCTCTCTAGAGTCCGGGTACTTAATGATCGCAGTGAAGGGACCTCAACTTGGAGCTTATGAAGCGGAGGAACGGACTACAAAGGTTGTAATCCCCAACTCTTAGAAGTAAAGTTGTTTACTTGTAAAGTTTACCCTAATTCTCTAGTTATGATCTTGGTTAGGGTTACATAGCACCCCAAATTTTTATAAAATGGCATGTGTGATGCCTTGCTAAACCTTGTTGTCGTGCTATACAACCCTATAGTGGTATCAGAGCCAAGCTAGAGCATTAGGCGTTGTCTAGACGAAGTTAAAAGTCCGATCGAATCCTGAAACATCATTTTTGACCCCCTCTCTGGAAATTTTCTAAAAGGTTGGTTTTTTCCTTATTAAAAATACTCACAAAATTAAGCAGGTGGTTCTATAGATATCTGAGAAGTACGACTCCCTGAATCCATCAAGCCACCGTGGAACCGCGGCTAAACCAAGCTATTGGCAGCGGTTCCGCGGCAGAACATGAGGATTGAGGGATCGTACTTCAACAGGTGATCCGTTGGTATTACATCATACTTCTGGGAATTTTTAATATTACTCAAGTGTTGAGTTTTCTGGAGATCTTAAGTAATCGTTGATTCGATCGGAAATTTTAACTACGTTTAGTTTTCCGGGTAATTTAGAACGTGTTAAAAAGTTCGAACGGATATCAATAACTCACTTTTTCCCCTTTTGGAAAACTTTCAAGTGTTGGATTTTTCCTGAGTTTAAAACTTTCAGAAAATCATCCAAGCGAATTTGTGGACCCGCTAGAAGAACGTAACCTTAACTCGATTATGTGACCGTCAAAACCGCCACTGAACCATATAGTTTGTGGTAGTTTAGCGTTGCCACATGTGAGGCGTTGGTTTGACCCTTCTATGGTTGGTTCATAGCGGCTGTCACATGTTCTAGGACTTTTTGAACTTCGCTCAAGTGTTGAGCTATTTGGGAAATCTTGGGTGTTTGTTTATTCGATCGAAAAGTTTAACATTGTCTATTTATCTGGAATGTGATACAATATGTTGAATTCATATAGTTAGGCATGAAATGCGAAGTATGTGATATTTCGGATTTAAGATGTTTAAAGTGATTGTGGATTCCAAATATTGTAGTTTTTCACTTTCTTTTCTGCGACCGTAAGTGTAATATGTGGTGTATCGCCGGTTTCGGTGCTATATGTCAACGACAACTGGGATATGCATATTTACTTACGTTGATGATATGTGATGTTATGTGTTGCTGTGATATGTTATATTGGATCGTCGTGTTTTGAATAGCCGGGGGTTTTATATAAGATGAGAGTTTTTCTTTTTCATTCATGTAAAATTCAATTGTATATAATATTCTTTTATTGGGGCACTTCCGGGTTGAGGATGATGTCACCATTGTATATTATTTACTTTTCCGCATTAGGATAGACCCAAGGCGGGGAGCACAAGTAACCGGGTTCTAGGGTCCAGTAGGAAACCATCTCAAGGAGTCGAGACCAGGTCTCCTAACTCTAGAACTGGCAGGGTTACTTGCCGCTCTCGTAGGGGTCTAGGGATGTGGGTTTGGCTTTTCATCACGACCATGGAATCCGTGTTTTATACAGGCTCGCAATAAAACACGGACAATCTAGTATATCCAATATTTCATATGTGTTTCTTCTGCTGCAATGTTCTGTGATGAGATCATATTACTGCCTGAGACGAATATTTATATTATATATATGAGATATATGTTATATTGCTGATTTCGTTTCAAATGTGATGCTTGTGAAGCATAATAAAATGGTACTTCATTAATGAGATTAATGAAATAAAAGAAACTTAAAGATATTGTAGAAACTTGTTTAAAAACTGGTAGCTCTAGCTCTTGCTTTGCATAGCTATATTCCTTGTAGAATATCCATCACCTTATTCGATATGGAAAGAGCCGAGATTCCTTCACCGGGAGTGACCTCTTTAGTGAAAACTAGCAGATGCAACAAACACGGTTTGTCTTTTGATTGCTTTTACAGTTTTTGCTTTGCATAGTAGTATTTGTGAAATATCCTGCACCTTATTCGATAAGGAAAGAGCCGAGATCCCTTCACCGGGAGTGACCTCTTTAGCAAAACTAGTAAAAGCGTCAAAAACACTCCGTTTCAAAATTCACTCGATTCTACAACGATATCAAGTTCATTACGCAAAGGCGTTTTCTTAAAAACTTGTCGTAGCCCTCCGTCATTTCAGATAAGTAGTCTTTAGTATTCGTGCTGTGTTTGTTGACTTAGTCAAGACGTAGTGTGCGGTAGCTGATTAGTGCTTATCTGCAAAGCATATGATGCGATTGGATTAGGGTAGTCGTGCGGCCTTGTTGACTTAGTCAAGGGTCGTGCGGGTGGGTTTAATTCAATCGGTAAATGACGGGTTGGACTTAACTTACGGTCTATGGTTTGTTGAATTAGTCAAGGTCATAGACCGCTTGGGGTAAAATATTATTGGGAATTTCAAGTGTTGAAATTTGCAATGAGATTGCATACCTTCTATGAGATAGTTGGATCCCGATACCCGCTGCGAGTAAGAGTTACTCCTGGGAGAGTTTTACACATTACAATTAGCCGATCAAGTAGGTGTCTAGAAAGGTGTCAACGGGGTTACGGCCCTGGGAAAACGAGGTTTATTTTAATTAGGTCCATGCGAAAGCACGGGGAACCTCCTACAAACTACCGGCACTAGCCTGGCTGAAAGATTGGCGAACTTGTAGCGTGTAATTAATCCCGGCTAGTCTTTCCTTTTAGGGTTTGGAGGAAGATTTGACTAAAACAGTGGGAGCCATCCTGATTAGATAAAATAATAACCAAATCTAATCTTGCAAAAGCGCACGCAGAGTGTTTTCTTCTCTCTCTCCTGGTTGCGACTATGTCACGCCTTAATCAAGATAAAAAAAATACGGTTGTATTGACTGAACCCGCTTGTTATACTACGCTAGGGAACATTAGTCCCGCTCCAACTTATAATTGTTATAAGACCGAGCAGGAAATAGAGGATTACCAGGATTCCCATGCCGCCCAAACGAAGAAAGTGCATGCTGATGCATCTTCTTCGGGTATGTTCATTACAGAGAACTGAGAACGGGTGATAAGTTTCAAGTGTTGCAAACGGTGCAATTGTTGCAAGCCAAGTCTGTTGGCATACTTACGATACGCTACTCCGCTTAAGAAGACTTAGGATATACATTTCCTTGCATAGTATTATATTCATTCCTATCATCTATCCTCATCGTTATCAGTTTATGGTTTTTCCTACTATGATTACACGGGCAGAGAGAGCTACGGCTAGAGTTGCGGTCAGCACGAGCTCGTCATGGACGAGGACTGACTAGGGCATGATTCCAGGGACATACGATTGCATACATACTATGCGTTACATCCATCGTATGTCCCTGGAATCATGCCCTAGTCAGTCCTCGTCCATGACGAGCTCGTGCTGACCATGGTGCGAAAAATACAAATAAACGACGCATGTATGGCACACTCATTGCACATAGAGTTTGTTTTTTGCACATGTATGGCACATTCATGGATTTCGATTTCCTTGCGCACCAGACGCACGTGGCATTCATATACACATTTTGGGACTGATTTCCTTTGGAGCAGTATGTTTTATGATACATACTATATGGTATAGTAGCTGAGCAGGACTAGTCCGAGGACAGTACCTGCATATATTGTTTTGCATGCATCGATAGGTATCGAAAGGATTTCCAAAAAGGAGCTATAGTCTCAGTATTTACCTACGTGTCTGAGATGACACGAAAATTTTTACAAGGAAACCCTTCTAAATTGTTTTCAAAACGGCGGGACTTGTATGTTAAATAGGTATATATATGTATATAGAGTTATTTTCTTACACTAAACGCCCACTACTGTGCCGTGATACGCGCATTGCACAGTGATTTGAAAAAGGTTTGGTATGCATTTCTTTCAGATGTTTTGACGAGTTTACACCGACGCGTACTATGTACATGTTATAGTTTTGACGTATATCTTGTTGGTTTTCGTATTGGGCTTTGACATTGATGTCTTCCCCATAACTCTGATGATTGCGGGATGCTTGACGGAGTTTTGATTTTTGTTTATATACTTGTTTTTCATGCGCATGTATTGCGCTACGATGTGTTTTATGTATTTATGATTTCAGAGCCCCGACGACTTGATCATTTTACTGAAATGTTTAGTATTTGAGGGGTTTAAATTTAAATTCGCGGAACGAATTTCTTTAAGGGGGAAATAGTAACATTTCAGAAAAATAAAATATTATTTTTTGGGAATTTTTATAATTTAATAATAAATATTATGAATATTTTAATAATACGGTATAATTAAATACCGATAAATTGGAAAATATTGGGAAATTAAATTAAATGGTGATTTTTGGAGAGATTTATGTGATTTAGGCAAATTATAATTTTTATAATTAATTATATACAAGTTTATTGCTAAACTCGATTAGATTTCACTAATCACACATTGCTGATGTTTTATGCACATGACATGCACCATGTCATATTACATTTTTGCATTTTCTACCATGGCTTTTCCATATTTTCAAGCATGGGTTGGATTTTTAATGAGAAGAAAAGAAATGAAAAGAAACGAAAAAGGAAAGGAGTAAATAATAGAGTATAAGCGAGAGAGAGAGAGAGGTGGAGGGTCTTGACTTGTCTCCCATTTGTTTTCCCTCTTCATTTTTCTTCGCCATTTTCCTCTCCTTTTTCACCATGGCTGCCCTCTATCTCCTCCCTCCTCTACCTCCTCAAAACACCCTCAACCCCACATTAAAACTTCATCTTCCCGTCACTAAATTCATGCACAAGCTCACTACAAACACTTTGGACCAAGAAAAATGGGATTTTGAAGACTTGGGACAACTCAAGAAATTTCTTGAGTTGCCAAATGAGATAATCTTTGCACTATTAGAGTAGTATTATATTTACTTTAGCATCCATACTAGTTTAGAATCCATATTGTGTAGTTTTGTGAACGTGGAAAATTCCTAGAAGAGGCTAGGAGATTTTATGAGTTGTGAAGGGTAAATTGAGGTTAGTAGAGGCCATACAACCCCTTTAGTGTTATAATTCTGGAAAAAACCAGAGGCTAGACCCTAAACCCTGAACTTTAGAATCCCCGATATCGGGAATTTGTTGAAATTTGAGGTGTTATTGGAGATCTGCTAACACCCTGGGGCCCTAGAAATTATTTAGATAATACAGTGATACATGCAGGCATCCTAGAAGCATTACCTAAGACCCGAGACCCAAAACCCAACCCATGGCTATAGATTTATTAGTTCTGGCTGCAAATTACGGCCAGGTTATGGTGGTTTGGCCTCGTGCTTGTTCTGTGGCTCCATTTCCAGTAAATTAGACCCACCCTATGTGCAAAATTGGCTAATTTGACCTAGGGTAAAATCTGGAAGTGTTTTACATTGTTTCTGATTTCGGTTTTGCGGATTCTGTTAACTTGAACTTGGGTGTTTATGTTTTAACTTGATGGTTTGACGTTTGTACATCAACATCGAGAATTTGTTTTGCCTTTCTTGCAGGTGTAGACCATAGGTTCTAACCTTTGTGCAATTCGTATGCCGCTTGGGTTTTCGTGTGCGATTTCGGTTTACAATACAATGTGTGATATGTAGGTACCTCCCATGTGGACTTCGGATGATGGAGAAGAGAATGGCGGCATCGACTTCGACAAGCGAGGATCAAGGTGAGTAGATATATATCTACGGGGGAAGTCGGGTGGATGGCGTATAGCACCCCCGCAGTTTCATAGTGTAAAATACGAATATATTATATTATATATATAAATGTGTGTATTGTGAGATTAATAATTATCAAGATAGGTTTATGTGTTCATTGGTTTGTTTTAGTGTAATTAGAAGTAACTTAGTTTTGCTTCTTAGTCGCGAAACCCTAGATTTATGTTTTGCACACACGCACACGCTTACGTTTATTTCACTTGTGCGTATATGGGGATATATACATATATATATATATATATATATATATATATATATACATATGCGTATGTGTGTATGTATATGTGCGTGTATGTGTGTGTGTGTGTGTGTGTGTGTATGCATGTATGTATGTATGTATGTATGTATATACTTGGATATGAGGATAGTATATGGTACTTAGAGATGAATCGATGAGATTGGGCATGGTGCCACGAGATCGGTGATATGATTTGGTTCGTATTATGAGATATGATATGCTATTATAGCTGGTCTTTAAGCGATGTGTTTTCATACACACGCATATATATGTAGATGGTATCTGTATGTACTAGACTTTAGATCAGTACCCCTAATACAGGATATGATGATAAGGATACCAGATGAAGAATGAGATGATGTGATATTTGACCCGTATCCAGATTTGGGATACCGTACGATGGATTTATCGTACGTGATATAATTATGATGATTGATCCGCACTCTTGACTGGAGGATGTCATATGATATATTGTATCGTGCGAGATACTATTGAAGCGGGATCACCGACTACTAGATATGGATATCGACTCAGACTTAGGTGGTTTTCTTTACCCCTTTCGACTAGTCTGTTAGTTTAGTCCTGTAGTTTACTTGTAGATGTTAGACTAGACTCGAGTCATACCTATTTCAAACTAACGAATCGTGAGTATTTTAAAGACAGGCCAAGGGATGCTACGGATATTTTACAGGACGTACCCTTTTTTTGAAAACACTGTAGCCCCTATTTTCTAAACACCATGATTCGTATTATTTCAAATGTTAAAACTGTATGACTCATATATAAATGTATATTCGTATATGTTGCGTTATTATTCATGTTCCGCATATTCTTGTTGTTCGCATCGCATTGTATGCTTATTTGTGTTTTTCATTAGTTATTATTAAAATCATGCTGTCAGGACACCAGCACCATTACTGATGATGCGTATGCTCCACGTACACCTGCTTGCTGGCTCACACACATCATCATCGGTAATTGCTATGTCATGTACACTTAAAGAATATGATTTCATTGACATATCTTGTTAGCTGATAGTTCCAATATGTCATTGCTTACATATGCTAGTTTAATTATTGCATTCCTTGCTTGATATCCGATGCATTCATTTATTTATCGTCATGACATATTATGGAACTTATTACCGTTATTTCATTGTTTATTTACCCTTGAGATTTTGATTTCGGATTTCCATGAGATTTCTGGATTTGGAGAAACCGCAAGGATTTTATAAACTGATTATTATTTTAAAATGAATGTTGTGGTTTTCTCATGATATAATTTGAGAGGAGTCCACCATTAGTTTTCTCGACTCTTGAGCGATATGATATACCCGATTCGAGGTGGAGGAGGAACCGTCTGTGGGTGCATGTGTTAGTTATATGTATGCCCTAGAGGCCATTACTATACATAGGATGTATATTGTAGTGGATGCTTGGACATTTATAGGGAGGATTTTCTTGCTCGACATGATAGTATGCTATCTGGTTGCTCTTTACCTTAACATGTACACTGATTGTCTCTCTGTTACATGTTGGTAAAGCCCTTAGGATGTGTACTTGACTACCTGGACTATGATGCGGATCATACTAGTGGGGACATGGTAGTCCATAAGTACATCCTTCGAGGTCCCTCGTCGTAGGTGTATCGAGACGGGGCATCGATATACCAGAGTAGACTAGCGTATACCTTCTCGACCCATACAGATGGGCGATGGATGATCCCATATCCATTGGTGTTTGACATCAGAGATGATATACGGGTGCTCAGTAGAGACTGGGTACACTGGACGGACTCGCCGAGAACTCCAAGATAGTATTATACCTTACGTCAGATGGCAGTTCTCTGGTGACACTGGTACAGGTTAGTCTGTAGACCCGAGATCGTCATAGAGTCTTGTGTGATTCCCACTGTGCTTTGATTTCCACCTTACCATGTCCAAGAGGGCGTGCAAAACGGTGGTTTTTGGGTACAATTCCGATTCACATGGAGGCAATGAGCGATAGGAGGGGATTCGTCTCTCCTGGTATAGGGAGTTGATGTTGCGCTGTGTTCGATTGGCTATAACCGGAAATCCCTGGCCAGGGTTACTGAGATTTACTGGTAAGTGTTACCAGTAGTTTCTCGAACTATTATAGACCTCATATCGACACGACTTATCGAGCTGCTGGGGTCTGACGTTTACCACCCCTAGGCGAGATATGCGACATATCAGACGAACAGACCGGACTGTACGGTAAGTGTTGCTGGTTGGATTCACAGGAGTGTGAGCGGGCTTGCTCGTTGATCTTCTGATCGCTCAATACCCGGGTGGCCGTTATGTTTAGCAGACCGCTTGCGGCTTGTGAGTGTTTGATATGATCATCACCTGCTGCCGGCGTATTGACGAGTCTTTAGAGTCCTACACAGAGGTTTCCTGGCTCAAGCGAAACGAAATAGGAGCTCATATGAGATATGTGCGGGACCGAGAATAATACCAGTATGTGATACTGTATTCTATTCTCACGATATGTGACATTGATCGGTTATATGTGATATAGCCGGGTTATCGGATCAAGTGTTGATTCGATAAGTTGTTACTATTGATATTAGTCGGTTATATGCAATATGACCGGATCATTAAGTCAATTGTTGATTTAATGATTTAATGTATAATTATATATTTGATATATTACTTTGTATTAACTAATATTGGTTCACTTAAGATGTTTTTCTCACATGATTGTGCATATTGTATATGTGATATATTTTTGTGTACAAGATTGTATCATGTTTGATGATACATGCAAACTTGGGTATGTGTATGCTTTAAACTATGATTAGGTTAATGGTTAGGGTTTGATCTACTCATTTATTTTCTTTATTCATTTTTGGCAAAAATGAAATGGTAGTGGTTTTCTTTGTTTTGTGCAAGAACCTTCATGATATTTCTAGCACCTTTGAAAAATTCATACCATTTTGTTTTATTCCTTAACCCTAACCATTCACCTTAACCCTAGTTTATTCTCTACATGAGTTTATCTTACCCATGGTTTCATTATGATAGATATCACTTGATTTTCTATTTTTGATAATTCATTCTTTTCTATTCTTCTTCTTCTTCATGAAGAAAGAAAACCCTAGCTAGAAAATTCCAAGTGATGATTCCAAGTGAGAAATCCAAATCCAAAGTGAACCCACTTCCTATTTCTTCATCCTCTACCACTTGCCATGTTGTATGGGGTGTTTTCTTCACAAGTTTCATGACCTAGTGAAGATGGAGCTTGAGTTAGAGTTGCCTCGACGTAGATCATCTTCGGCATCGAGGTCAACGACCTAGCCTGCTCATTTCTCCGACGAAACCATCGCTAGAGTCCGGGATCCCGGTGATCGCAGCGAAGGGACGTCATCAAGGAGCTAAAGAAGTGGAGGACCGGATCTACAAAGGTTGTATTTCCGTTCACTTAGCAATAAAGTTGTTTACTTGCTTGTAGTTTCGCCTAATTTCTAGTTAACGATCCGTATTAGGGTTTCTCGGCACCTAAATTTTTGAATTTGGCATGGTCGATGCCTTGTGGAACCTCTTGAGTGTGCCTAGGAACCCTACAGTTGTATCAGAGCCTAACTAGAGCCTTAGGCGAAGTCTAGACGATATTAGAAGTCCGATCGAACCCGAAACCCTAGTTTAAAACCCTTCTCTGTACATTTTTTCAAAACTGGGTTTTTTCCAAATTAAAAATATGCAGAAAAATCAGCAGGGTTTTCTAGGAGTTACCGTGGAAAACGAGCTTCTAAATCGATCAAATAGCCGCGGAACCGCGGCACGAGCATGGCTCGTGCGGCGGTTCCGCGGCCGTATGGTCGTTTCTTCCATTAAATTTTGCATAGTAATTCCTATCTATTAGTGCTGTATTTTCTGGGAATTTTTAATATTTACTCAAGAGTTGAGTTTTCTGGGTTGTATTGGGGACTCGATGTTTCGATCGGGATGTTTAACTTCGTCTATGGGTTATTCCGGATAATTTTAGAAAATGTTGAAAAGTTCGACCGGATATAAATACCCTCTTTTTCCCCTGTTGGGAAATTTCCAAGTGTTGGATCTTTCCGTAGTTTAAGAACGTTCGAAGTAGTGCAAGTAACGCGATGGACCCTCTAGAAGACAACAAACCTTAACTCGATTATGTGACCGTCTTGAACTGCCCTTTGAACCTTAGGGTTTGGGGCAGTACGGCGTGCCATATGTGAGGCGTTGGCTTGACCCTTCTACGGTTGGACCGTTGGTACTGTGGCGCGAAGTGAATGTTCTTAAACTTATTTCATTTGTTGAGTTGTTTCGGGAAAACATGGGTGTTTGACTGTTCGATCGGAAAGTTTAAAATTTTCTGTTTATCTGGAATGTGATACAATATTTGGAGTCCACAAATAGTTATGAGATAACTGAATGAATGTTATAAACATAGCAGTTTAGTCTCACTTGATCGGTTGCCACGAAATTTTGATGCGATCAAAAGTTCGTCGCAATCGCATAGCGTATGCGGATACTCGCCGGTAAACTTAATAGACAGCTAAGTCCCATAGCCCCCACCAAGTGACTGTAGGAGAACTCCGTCGCCGAAAGCATCCGTTCGAGTGCTCGCGGCAGCGGTGTTCCGCCTTAGTGCACTTCGTCGACGGTATCGGGGGTGCGGCCGTCTACTAAAGTTTGCGACGAGCATTCGTTCAGGATGTCGGGAATCTTGTTGAATTTCCCGACTTGATATTGAAAAGAGTTTTCGATAATGAGACTAAAATGCGGGGTTTATAATTGTTAGGCATGCGATGTCTAAGGAATTCATTTGGTTAGGCATGCGATGTCTAAAGAGTTTGTGGATTCCAACTGTTGTAGTTTTACACTTTCTTTTCTGTGACCGTAAGTGTAATATGTGATATCGCCGGTTTCGTTGCTATATGTCAACGACAATTGGGATACGCATGTTTACTTACGTTGATGACATGTGATGTTATGTGTTGCTGGATATGTTATATTGGATCGTCGTGTTTGAATAGCCGGGTTTTTTTTATGTGAGATGAGTGTTTTTTCATTTTCATTCATGTAAAAACTTGTATGTAATATTCTTTTATTGGGGCACTTCCTGGTTGCGGATGATGTCACCATTTGTATATTATTTACTTTTCCGCATTAGGATAGACCCAAGGAGGGGAGCATAAGTAACCGGGTTCTAGGGTCCAGTGGGAGACCATCTCGAGGAATCGAGTCCGGGTCTCCTAACCCTAGAATTGGTAGGGTTGCTTGCCGCTCTCGTAGGGGTCTAGGGGTGTGGGTTTTGGCTATTCATCACAACCGTAGAATCCGTGTTTTATACTGGCTCGTATTGAAAACACGGACGTCCTAGTATATCCAATGTTTCATATGATTCTTCTGCTGCGATATCTGTGATGTGATCATTTGATGTTCTGTGATAAATACTGTATATAGTATATATGATATATTATATAGGCGTTACTTATGTTTTACACCCGCGCTAGCCCTGCCCCTCTCTGCCATTAGTTACCTAACCTAACGGTGCACGAGGGGACATCGAGGCGAATGCGGATGGCATAAGTGTACGTCGTATTTATCTGTGATGTTTAGATAACTTAAATGATGGGACTTCATTAATATGATTAATGAAAGTAAAAGAAACCTAAAGATGTTGTGGAATCGAATTTCAAAAATAAAACAGGTAGCTACAGTTCTTGCTTTGCATTTGCGGTGTTCCTTGTAGAACATCATGCACCTTATTCGATGAGGAAAGGGCCGAGATCCCTTCACCGGGAGTGACCCCTTTTGCAATAACTGGCAGATGCTACACACTCGGTTTGTCTTTTGATTGCTTCTATTGTTTCTGCTTTGCACAGTGATATATATGATATATCCTGCACCTTATTCGATGAGGAAAGGGCCGACGATCCCTTCACCGGGAGTGACCCCTTTAGCAAAACTAGAAAAGCCTAAAAAACGCTCCATTTTAAAATCATTTGATTCTACAACGATATCAAGTTCATTACGCAATAGGTTTTCAGAAAAACCTGTCGTAGCCCTCCGTCATTTCAGATAAGTACTATTTATTATTCATGCTGCGGTAGTTTGGCATGCGTCAAGGCGTAGTGTACGGTAGCTAACTAGTGCTTATCTGCTAGCATACGATGCGATTAGATTAGGGTATTCCACGGCGTTGTTTGGCATGCGTCAAGGGTCGTGCGGGTGGGTTTAATTCAATCAAGAAATGTACGGATTGAACTTGACTAGCGGACTATGGGTTGTTTGGCATGCATCAAGGTCATAGCATGCTAGGGGCAAAATATTATCGGGAATTTCAAGTGTTGAAATTTGCAATGAGATTGCATACCTTCTATGAGATAGTTGGAACCCGATACCCGCTGCGAGTAAGAGTTACTCCTGGGAGAGTTTTACACATTACAATTAGCCGATCAAGTAGGTGTCTAGAAAAGTGTCAACGAGATTACGCCTCTAGGAAAACGAGGTTTACATTAATTAGGTTCGTGCGAAAGCACGGGGGACCACCTTCAAAGTACCGACACTAGCCTGGCTGAAAGATTGGCGAACTTATAGCTTGTAATTAATCCCGGCTAGTCTTTCCTTTTAGGGTTTGAAGGAAGATTTGATAAAAACAGTGGGAGCCATCCTGATTAGATAAAATAATAACCAATCTATTCTTGCGAGAGCGCACGCAGAGTGTTTTCTTCTCTCTCTCTCCAGGTAGCGACCATATCACGCCTTAATCAAGATAATAATACGGATTATTGACCGAACCCGCTTGTAATACTGAACTGGGGAACGTTGGTCCCGCTCTAACTTATAATTGTTATAAGACAGAGCAGGAAACAGGGGAATACCAGAATTCCTATGCCGCCCAAACAAAGAAAGTGCATGCTGATGCATCATCTTCGGGTGTGTTCATTACGAAGAACTGTTTCTCTGTATCCTCTACGTCCTGGGTATTAGATACCAGATCAGGATCCCAGATATGTAATCTGATACATAGGGCTACAGAAAGGTAGAGAACTGAGAACGGGTGATAAGTTTCATGAGACAGAAAATGGTGCAAGTATTGCAGCCAAGTCTGTTGGTCACTGTCACCCTGTATCCTAAATACATTGATTCTGAACGAATGTTATTAGATACCGAACCTGATATGCACATCATATCAGTCTCTTTATTAGTAAAGAAATGATAAAATTTTGTATTGTTGGATAATGTTTTGAACATTTCCTATATCAAAATTTGATCGGTTCAGGCACGATATCTAAAAGCATTGATGTTCTAAATCGAACTACAGTTCTTAGTATACGGAATACACAAAAGAGGAAGAGTTCAGAAATGAACGGATCCTTCTTGAGGCATTGTAGACTAGGTCATATCAATGCGACCCGACTAGCTGAAGTTACATATAGATGCATATTTAAATCAGTTTGAATTTACATCTTGTGAAACTTGCCAGTCATGTCACAAAGATAAGATGACCATAGCTCTGTTTACTGGAAACACAGAAAGAGTTAGTGAACTCTTGGGATGATACATGTTGATGTATGTAGATCCTCTATCTACACATGCCAAGACCGGTTCTTGGTATTTCATTACATTCTCTGATAATCTCTCAAGATTCAAACATATGTTCCTGTTGAAACAAAAGTCTGAACCTTTTGAGATATTCACAGAATATAAGTTAGAAGTAGAGAACCAAAAACCGGGTATAAGTATTATGTCCTATGATAAGATCAGGGAGGAGAATACTTGTGCAAGGAATTCTTGGACCATTCTAAAGGAGAATGAGATTCTCTCTTAGCATTACTCCTCCGTATACACCATAGCACGATGGTATATCGGGGCGGAGCAATTTCACCTTATTCGATATGGTGCGCTCTATGATGAGTACTACTGAGTTACCTGTTTCCTTTTGGGGGTTATGCACTTGAGAAGCTGCATACCTATTGAATTAAGTTCGAATCAGATCACAGCCTACCACTCCATATGAGATATGGTATGGGAAGAGCCCATGTCTTAAGCTAGTTAAGATTTGGAGTTGTCCGGCCCATGTCTAAAAAGCAAGATCCGGAAAAGCTCGAGGCAAGGTCTGTTCTGTAGAACTGGAAAGGTTCCAGCTATACAAAATACAGCAGATGATTTGATAGAACTAAAGGATTCAATAATAACCAACGAACCTCAGCCTCTCCACCGATCTAGCAGGGTTCCTCACCCGCATGAGAGATACTTCGGTTTCTCTATGACAGTGGGAGCGAGGATTGCATCATGAGATGATGACCCATCAGGAGTGGGACTCTGTAAGAATGGCTGGATGCTTAGCGATCTGAGATAGAATCCTTATACACCAACAAAGTATGGACTTTATTTGCTTTATCTGAAGGGTTAAATCCCCATCAGGAGCAAGTATATCTTGAGAAGATTACTTTGTGTACTTGGAAAAGTTGAGACTTTCAAAGCTAGACTTGTTAAAGGTTTGCATCATTGACAAGGTATGGATTTTGTTGAAACCTTTTTTAAGTAGCTATGCTTAAGTCCATCCAGACCCTACTTGCCACGGCTACATACCATGACTACGATATCTGGTGGTTGGGTGTCATGACTGCTTTTCTAAAATGATGTTTCAGAAAAGAGAGTCTGTAAGTACACAGTCAGAGGGCTTCGGAGAAAGTGGGAGCAGCGGAAACATGTGCAAGATGCTTTATGTGATAAAGCAGGCATCGCGGAGTTGGAACATTTGTTTGATGTATTAGTCAAAGAGTTTGACATCATTAAAATGGTAGATGAACCTTGTATAAACAAAAAGGTAGTAGGGAGTATGGTGACGATCCTCGTAGAGTACGTGGATGGCATACTCTTGAAAGGGAAGGAGTTTCCTATGCTACACTCGGTCAATCTCCGCTTATCACAAGGATTCTCCATATAGGATCAAAGTGATACCTCCTAAATCCTGAGTTTTGATCTATTTGATAGAAGTAATTGGATGTTAGGATTCTCACTAGTTGTAGTGAGATGGTATCAATCGATCTTGGGGAGAATCACTGGAAAGGAGGTTCCAGGGTGATAAGGACGACTGAATGTCAGTCACAGGCACTGTCTTTACCCTCAGTAGAGGGAAGGTATGTTGGAAGAGTTCCAAGCTAGATACCGTGGCATACTAGACGATAAAGGCTGGATACATCGCTACTTAAGATGCTACATAAGAGGCTGTTTGGATGTATATTGGTTCATGAGATGAACTAGGTTCCTACCATTGTGTGACAATGGAAGTGTGGCTTGGGCCCGGGAACCCCGGTCCCATCAGTGACCCAGACGTATTCTAAGGCAGCATCACCTGATCATGGAGATAGTTGATCTCCAGGGTGATCTAGGTTAGGAGTGTAGACTAAGAGGATAACACGGCGGATCCACTCACAAAGGCCTTTTCCCAGAGAGAGACTTTTATGGGATGGTTGAGTATGAGATACTACAACCACTGCTATCAGATGGCCCTAGTGCAAGTGGGAGATTGTTAGTTATATGTATGCCCTAGAGGCCATTACTATACATAGGATGTATATTGTAGTGGATGCTTGGACATATATAGGGAGGACTTTCTTGCTCGACATGATAGTATGCTATCTGGTTGCTCTTTACCTTAACGTGTACACTGATTGTCTCTCTGTTACATGTTGGTAAAGCCCTTAGGATGTGTACTTGACTACCTGGACAATGATGCGGATCATACTAGTGGGGACATGGTAGTCTATAAGTACATCCTTCAAGGTCCCTAGTCGTAGGTGTATCGAGACGGTGCATCGATATACCAGAGTTGACTAGCGTATACCTTCTCGACCCATACAGATGGGCGATAGATGATCCCATATCCATTGGTGTTTGACATCAGAGATGATATACGGGTGCTCAGTGGAGACTGGGTATACTGGACGGACTCACCGAGAACACCCAGATGGTATTATACCTTACGTCAGATGGCAGTTCTCTGGTGACACTGGTACAGGTTAGTCTGTAGACCCGAGATCGTCATAGAGTCTTGTGTGATTCCCACTGTGCTTTGATTTCCACCTTACCACGTCCAAGAGGGCGTGCAAAATGGTGGTTTTTTGGTACAGTCCCGATTCACATGGAGGCAATGAGCGATAGGAGGGTATTTGTCTCTCCCGGTATAGGGAGTTGATGTTGCGCTGTGTTCGATTGGCTATAACCGGAAATCCCTAGCCAGGGTTGCTGAGATTTACTGGTAAGTGTTACCAGTAGTTTCTCGAACTATTATAGACCTCATATCGACACGACTTATCGAGCTGCTGGGGTCTGACGTTTACCACCCCTAGGCGAGATATGCGGCATATCAGACGAACAGACCGGACTGTACGGTAAGTGTTGCTGGTTGGATTCACAGGAGTGTGAGCGGGCTTGCTCGTTGATCTTCTGATCGCTCAATACCCGGGTGGCCGTTACGTTTAGCAGACCGCTTGCGGCTTGTGGGTGTTTGATATGATCATCAACTGTTGCCGGCGTATTGACGAGTCTTTAAAGTCCTACACAGTGGTTTCCTGGCTCAAGCGAAATGAAATAGGAGCGCATATGAGATATGTGCGGGACCGAGAATAATACCAGTATTTGATACTGTATTCTATTTTCGCGATATGTGACATTGATCAGTTATATGCGATATAGCCGGGTTATCGGATCAAGTGTTGATTCGATAAGTTGTTACTATTGATATTAGTCGGTTATATGCAATATGACCGGATCATTAAGTCAAGTGTTGATTTAATGATTTAATGTATAATTATATATTTGATATATTACTTTGCATTAACTAATATTGGTTCACTTAAGATGTTTTTCTCACTTGTTTGTGCACATTGTATATGTGATATATTTTTGTGTACAAGATTGTATCATGTTTGATGATATATGCAAACTTGGGTATGTGTATGCTTTAAACTATGATTAGGTTAATGGTTAGGGTTTGATCTACTCATTTATTTTCTTTATTCATTTTTGGCAAAAATGAAATGGTAGTGGCTTTCTTTTTTTTGTGCAAGAACCTTCATGATATTTCTAGCACCTTTGAAAAAGTCTTACCATTTTGTTTTATTCCTTAACCCTAACCATTCACCTTAACCCTAGTTTATTCTCTACATGAGTTTATCTTACCCATGGTTGCATTATGATAGATATCACTTGATTTTCTATTTTTGATAATTCATTCTTTTCTATTCTTCTTCTTCTTCTTCATGAAGAAAGAAAACCCTAGCTAGAAAATTCCAAGTGATGATTCCAAGTGAGAAATCCAAATCCAAAGTGAACCCACTTCCTATTTCTTCATCCTCTACTACTTTCCATGTTGTATGGGGTGTTTTATTCATAAGTTTCATGACCTAGTGAAGATGGAGCTTGAGTTAGAGTTGCCTCGACGTATATCATCTTCGACATCGAAGTCAATGACCTAGCCCGCTCATTTCTCCGACGAAACCATCGCTGGAGTCTGGGATCCCGGTGATCGCAGCGAAGGGACGTCATCACGGAGCTAAAGAAGTGGAGGATCAGATCTACAAAGGTTGTATTTCCGTTCACTTGGCAATAAAGTTGTTTACTTGCTTGTAGTTTCGCCTAATTTCTAGGTAACGATCTGTTTTAGGGTTTCTCGGCACCTAAATTTTTGAATTTGGCATGGTCGATACCTTGTGGAACCTCTTGAGTATGCCTAGGAACCCTACAGCATGGTGGACTCGGTGCGGTACCCCAGGGCAAGATGGTCGCAGATGATGGCGTTGAGCCTGGCAGGGGAGCACTACCGAATGGTGATTTTTTTATGACTCGGCGGATATCCGGAGGATACCGATCGGAGTATAAGCCAGTCCGGATTACCGGAGCCCGAGGTTTTGAGATTTGATGTTATGGGCTAGTCCGGTTAGCCGGAGCCCTAGATATTGAGATTCGAGGATACAGGCCAGTCCGGATTGCCGGAGCCTGAGATATTGAGATATTGGGATATATGTTTTGTGTCGATGCTTGACATTGATTCTATGTTGATTTTCATTGCTAATACCTCGATTTATATATTTACAGAAATCTCACTTTATAAAGAAAAGAGTTTTCTCATTCATGATGTATTCTGTTTTCATTTAATGCATTCATACCTCATATTTATGATATGTTGCTACCTGAGACACTGACACGAGCACTTGGTATTACACTTATGTATAGATGTTTACCCTTGCCATTTTATCATGCGTCAGGCCATATTATTTGAGGATATTACTTATCGTATGACCTAGGATTAAGTCATGCATACGATTTCTGCTCGGTGATGTTTTCTACTCACGAGTTAGCAACTCTCCCCCGTTGTGCCATAGTTTCTTGCAGGTTTTGCCGTATAGGTTTCGTTGCGGATTTTCTTGCACACTGCTCCTTTTCGGGTGATTGCTTTGGTAGGTGGGTTTACTCGCATCGTGACCACCGTTGTATTTTATTTACATTAAGTTGTATCTAGTAACTCCATCAACCAGACTTGTATTAAATTATTAGACTTAGAAAACCAGTGTATATTATTTCGACCTTAGGGTCGCGTTGTATAATTATGGGTTTTCTTAATGATATTGAGTTTCCTTTTGAGTTTCGATCCTCGCCCTTCGGCGTTGTATATTATATTGCTTGCGTGGTTGTGACCGCCAATTGGCGAAGAGCTAGCTCCCACATGGGGATGCATTTATATATATTTCATGTATTGTACTCTTTTGGGGTCAGTATTTACAAAAGAAACTCTGCCTAAATTTTCAAAAATGACTTGAGATTTTAAAAATGCATATTTCGGCTTATGTTATTAAAACCGCTTGCTTTAAAACAAGTTTTCTTCACTACTTCCTTAAAATGGTTTAGATTTCTGGGATTTTTTGCTTACTTGAATTAAATGGGGTCCTATAGACTTCATATGATTCAAGTGCCAGTCACGTGCCATTTCGGGTCGTGACACTAGCGCGGGTGTAAAACATAAGCAACGTCTACTATATAACATATATATAATATCCATTCGTCTCATGCAATAATAGGCATTCCAGATCACAGATGAACATATTAGATATACTAGGAATTCCGCGTTTCGTTTGAGCCCATAACAAAAGATGGATTCCACGGCCATGATGAATAGCCAAACCCCACCCTAGACCCCTACGGATGCGGCAAACTACCCGCCAAATTCCTAAAGTGAAGCAGCCTTCCTCAGTAAAATGAGTAGGTCACTCGATACTTCAAGAACCCGGTAGTTTGTGCACCCCACCTTGGCTCTATCCTAGGAGAAGAAAACAATAAAAGAAATAATACAACGGCGGCTACAATCTCAACCCGGATGTGCCCCACAAAATAATATTACATCACTTTACAATTTACATCGAATGAAAGAAAGAAAACTCTCTTCTCACATCCTCCGGATATTCATCCACGACGATCCAATATTCAATATCCACAAACCAACATCACAGATAGCATCCCCTAATTAACCAACATATAGTAATTAGCGGAAGTTTACGAACACATATAATAACTGAAACATGTTAAACGACATTAAAACAGCGATTTCGAAATACTCCGTATTGCCACAACAGAAGGATAACATTATATGCAAACTTGGAAAAATAAAACAACACCCGAAACCCTAAATCCAACATTCCAGAACACCCAAAAAATTTCGAGACAAAACACTTAATTCAACCCCATTTGGCTGGCCAAAATTGAGAGCCTTGTTTCTACATGCTTGAAAAAGAGCACTCTGCAATTGTTTAACAAAAATTTAGAGCCTCTGAAAAATTCGACAGAAACTTGGACTTTTGTTTCGATGTTTCGGAGTTATTTCGGTTTCGTAGTTTTACACGTAGTCTAAACTTTTGATTAAGGTTTAGTAGGCTCTGATACCCCTGTAAGTCGATGTCGCGCACCACGCAGGTTCGCAGGGAGGAGTAATGTGTAGAAAACGATTTTTACGGGCTTCGCAACACTGACTTGAACTCCATGATCGATACTAAACCCTAACTAGCAAAACTGTATGAAGTTAACTACTCGGATAGAAAGGTATACCTTACAGAACCATGTCCTTCGGGTCTTCTTGTTTTCCACCTCCTCGTCATAGGTTCCTCGGATCGTACACAGATCAGGCCTCCTCGTCGGTCCTCTCAAGTCAAAGACGATCCACCCGAGAGTCTATAGTCCGAGCTCCAACCTCAAATCTGGGGTAACTAAGGCACCTAGTTCGCTACACTAGATGTTCTAGATGATGTAGAGAATGTAAATGGATTACTTTATCTCTAAATACCCTAGGTTTCTCAACACATGAGACATGAAGGATATGAAGAAGAAGAAAGGGAGCTTGAGGAAAAGAGAGTGAAGCAAGAACATTAGAATGAAGATGGATAGTTTGTGATGAATAATGAACCATACCAATAATGCAAAGCAAAATATCAAGCATGGTTCAATAAATATCTAGTGAGTCACCCTAATGAGTCACCCCATGAGTCAACTACGAGCCATGCCTCATTTAATGTAAATCTCTTCCTCATTTCCTCCACCTTATTTATCTTTTAATCAAAATATTAAATACAAAATGAGGTGTCTTCTTCTAGAAACACTCTTGCGTAAATTAAAAGAATGCCCATCGTCCGTATATACATACCCATATTCGTATTCCGAAAAATACGAATACAAAGAGACGAAAATAATCTAACAATATAATACTAGGATCCGGCTTAAACCAAAGCCCACTAGTATTATCCGCCCGAATATCATATGTGCACAAGTACACGTATGTGATCAAAGCCCTGCCGTAAAACCATACGGCCTCTACATCTTTTGCCCGATGCAGGAAAACTCTCTGTATGGGACTCTAAAGACTCGACAGTATGCTGGCAGTGGGTTTAAGCACAAATACGTCAGTGGTACTAGCTGCACGTAACGGCTACCCAGGTATCTGTCGATAAGAAGGCCAATGAGCAAACTCATCTGAACTCCTACTGGGCCTATCTGTGACAATCTCTGTACAGTCCGGTATGTTCGTCTAAGAGTATCGCATATCGGGCCTATGGGGTGGTAACCGTCAGACCTCTAATAGCGCAATAAGTCGTGTCGGAGTGTAGCCCAAAACACCCTGAGAAACTAATGGAGTACCTATCAGTAAATCTTGCTTGCCCTTGCCAGGGACTTTGTATAATGGCTTTCCGAACACATCGTGATATCAACCCCCAATACCGGGAGAGACGAATCCTATCTAACCGCCACTGCCTCTAAGTGCTTCGGGACTACACCCAAGTACTACCTGTTTGTACGACTCCTTTGAGCCATGGTAGGGTAGTAATCTAAGAACAGTAGGAACACACTCGAGGCGAAGTAGCAGTGTCAAATCGACGAACTAAGTTGTACTCATGTCACCTGGGAACTGCTACCCGACGATAGGTATAATACCTACCAGCAGCTCCCTACGAGTCCTGTCCAGTGTACTCATAACCCAGTGAGCACCTGCATACTATCTCCAGTACGACGTACTAATGGCTATTGGACAAACCATCTCCTCTGCTGGGATGAGAAGCGTATACACTAGTCTACTCTGGAGTATTGATGCTCCGTCTCGATAATCCTACGACTAGGGACCTGTATAAGGATGTGCTTATAGACTACCCTGTCCCCAATAGTGTGACTGCCATCACAACACTGGTAGTCAAGCAAAGTTCCTAAGGGCTCTTCCAATATGTATAAGCAAATGCTAAAAGAAACACATGCACATATTAAGGTAGAAATAAACCGGGTAGCATACTACCATCTTGAGCAAGACTGTTATTATATCCGTGTATATCCCAACCTTCCAAAATGTAATATACAATAATGGTCTCTAAGGCATATATCACTAACAATATCATGAACATTTACGTTAATCAGGTATTGGTTGCAAAAGATACACTGTGTAATTGTATCTATGTTATAAATCAAAATGCAGTTTTCAACATACAAAACACACGAAAGAGGAAGAGTTCAGATGTGAATGAATCCTACTTGTGGCATTCTAGACTTGGTCATATCAGAGAGAAAAGACTAAGTAAGTTGCATAAAGATGGATATTTGAATACATTCGAATTTTCATCTTATGAAACTTGTCAGCCTGTCTCAAGGGAAGATGACCAAATCTCCGTTCACCAGACATGGAGAAAGAGAAGCAGAGCTCTTGGGACTCATACACAGTAATGTGTGTTGTCCGATGTGTTAGTTGTATGTATGCCCTAGAGGCCATTACTGTACATGAGATGTACATTGTAGTGCATGCTTGGACATATATAGGGAGGACTTTCTTGCTCGACATGATAGTATGCTATCAGGTTACTCTTTATCTTAACATGTACACTGATTGTCTCTCTGTTACATGTTGGTAAAGCCCTTAGGATACTTACTTGACTACGTAGATTATGATGGAGATCATACTAGTGGGACAATGGTAGTCTATAAGTTCATCCTTTAATGTCCCTGGTCATGAGTGTATCGAAACAGGGCATCAATATACCAGAGTAGACTAGCGTATAGCTTCTCGACCCATGTACATGGGCGATGGATGATCCCATATCCATTGGTGTTTGATATCAGAGATGGTATACGGGTGGTAAGTAGACACTGGGTACAATGGACGGACTCGCCGAGAACTCCCAGATGGTATTATACCTCACGTCAGATGGCAGTTCTCTGGTGACACCGGTACAAGTTAGTCTCTCAACCCAAGATCATCAAAGAGTCTTGTGTGATTCCTACCGTGCTTTGATTTCCACCTTACCACGTTCAAGAAGATGTGCAAAATGGAGGTTTTTGGGTATAGTCCCAAGTCACATGGAGGCAATGAGCGATAGGAAGGGATTCGTCTCTCCCGGTATTGGGAGTTGATGTTGCACTGTGCTCTATTGGCTATAACATGAAGTCCCTAGCCAGGGCTGATTCTAAGATTTACTGGTAAGTGTTATCAGTGGTTTCTCGACCTGTTATGAGCCTCATATCGGCACGACTTATCGAGTTACTGGGGTCTGACGTTTACCACCCCTAGACGAGATATGCGACATATCAGACAAAGAGACCGGATTGTATGGTAGTGTTACTGTCAGGCTTTTGCAGGAGTTAGAACGGGCTTGCTTACTGATCTTCTAATTGTTCAATACCCGGGTAGCCATTATGTCCAGCTATTACCGCTGACGGCTTATGGGTGCTTGATGTGATCATCACCTACTGCCGGCGTATTGACGAGTCTTTAGAGTCCTAGATAGAGCTTTTACTGGCTCAGGCAAAATAAAGTAGGAGCACATATGTGATATGTGCGGGACCGAGAATAATGCGAGTATGCGATACCGTATTCTATTCTCATGATATATATATCAGACGGTTATATATGATATAGTCGGGTTATCGAATCAAGTGTTGATTCGATAAGTTGATACATTTAATATTACTCGGTTATATGTGATATAGCCGGATTATTAAATCAAGTGTTGATTTGATAATTTAGTGTATAATTATATATTTGATATACTAATTTACAATAACTAATATTAGATCACTAAAGCATTTATTATTCTCACATGTGCTCACTTAATATATATGTGATATATATTAATTGTGTTTTATTTTGTATCATGGTTGTTGATACACACTACATGGGTGTATAAGACTTACACCATACTAATTATAATGTTGGGTTTTAGTATTTAAAGTAATTCCAAATTAGTGGATTATTAGCCAAATGCATGAAGCTTGTAGAAGCTTGTGGATGCTTTGACTAAATCCACTAGTTTTGTTTTACTTAAGATATTTATTAACCTAACCATTATAATCAAGCCATGGTTATGTCTCTAAATGAGTTAGTATATGATACAAACTCACCCATGGTTATTTCTTTCACCTCATTAGTTCATTCTCATCTCTTAAGCTCTTCTTCTTCCTCCATGAAAAAAGCTTGCTGGGTTTTCAAAAGAGAGAAAAATATAGTGAGAAAAATTAAACTAAAGTGAGCCCACTTCCTATTTCATTATCTTCTACTAGATTAGCACTTTAGTATAGAGTGTTAGCTTCACTAATCATTCATTAGTGAAGTAGTGGCTTGAGTTGGTATCCCCTCGACGTAGATTATCTTCGGCCTCGAAGACTTCAAGCAAGATCGCTCTTTTCACCTCGTGAAGCCATGCAAGAGTCCGGGAGTTTGACGATTGCAGCGAAGGGACTACAACAAGGAGCTATTGAAGTGAAGGACCGATCTATAAAGGTTGTATTTCTATTTTCACTTAGATGTAAAACTGTTTACATTTGTTTCCGTTTGAATTTCTAGTTATCGATTCTAGTTTAGAGTTCCTTGAAACGACAAAATTTTGAAAATGGCTTGGACGATGCCTCCTGAAACCTTGCTGCCGTCGATAGGAACCCTACAGTGGTATCAGAGCCTAGCTAGAGAATTATACGGATAATATTAGATTACGAAAACGAAACAAACTCCGAAACTTGAAATACTAAAATCATGTTTCTGTCAATTTTAAAATCAGCTCCAAAAATTTTTCAAACAAGTGCAGAATCATATTTGGACAGAGAGATGAACATGGGAGAAAATTGGGACCATGTGCTCGGATTTTGGCCGAGCACATGGCCACAATTTCCGAGGAGGCCGGCCCTGCAGGGGTGTTTTGGTCCCAATTTTTTTCCATGCACTGGTCTCTGGGTTTTGGTATTTCAGATGTTGTTTATTTTTGCTACTTTTTCATGTGATGATTAACTCAATGGAAAGGCAACTCGGAGTGTTTTGTAGTCGTAATTCTAACCGTTTTCAGGTTACTTTAGACGGTATTAAAAAGTTCGATCGGATATCAAATAGCCGCTTTAACCCTTGCTGGAAATATTTCCAAGTGTTGGATTTTTTCCGTAGTTAAAACGCATTCAAAAATCATGCAAGTTATGAGATGGACCATCTAGAAGAACAAAACCTTATCTCGATTATGTGACCGTCAGAACAGCCACTAGACCCTCGGGTTTGTGGTGGTTAAGCGGTGCCACACGTGAGGTGTTGGTTGACCGTTCTGTGGCTGGCCCATTGGTACTGTGGCATGTGCTGAATAATTTTAAACTACGCTCAAGTGTTGAGCTTTTTAGGTAATTATGGGTGTTTGTTGATTCGATCGGAATGTTTAACATCGTCTAGTTTTTTCTGCGGCCGTAAGTGTAATATGTGGTGTATCGCCGGTTTCGTTGCTATATGTCAACGACAATTGGGATATGCATATTTACTTACGTTAATGACATGTGACGTTATGTGTTGCTGTGATGTGTTATATTGGATCGTCGCGTTTTGAATAGTTGGGGGTTTTATGTGAAATGAGAGTTTTTATTTTCGTTCATGTAAAATTCAATGTATATAATATTTTTTTATTGGGGCACTTCCGGGTTGAGAAAGATGTCACCGTTCTTGTATATTATTTACTTCTCCGCATTATGTAAGTCCATGCTACCTCTCCCGGTACTTGCGGGCTTGCAGAATTTGGTGAAAAACGATTTTTAAGAGGCGGTAACATGGACTCAAAACCCGGATCTTTGTTAAACTACTAACTAAAAACCTAACAAGAGTTTACCTACTCGGTTAGGGGGCTATACCTTTCTTGAACTCCTTCGTCTTCAACTCGTCCCGGAGTTCGGATCGGCCTCACCTCGTCGTCTCCTTGCGTCGAAGATGGATCCACCCGAAAGCTTCTACCTTTGGCTTGTTCTTCGGACTTTGAAGAAACTAGATCACTTGGCTTGCTAGGCCTTGTGAGCTAGAATGAGTAGAGAAGAGTATGTTGGGATTTTGCTCTATGGTTCTTGCTTCTCAACATATGAGACAAGTGAACCATAGACTAAAGAGAGAGAGCAAGAGAAAGAGGGTGAGAGCAAGAGCATGAGAGCTCAAAACCAAGAGAGAGAAAGGTCAAGCAAGAATGAGCCTCACTTTTGTCTTTCACCCTCTCATAATCCAAAAGCATCATTAGCCATAATGTCAACCAAGTATTATGTGATGGTTCATATCATGACAAAGGCAATATTATTTCCATGCACTCATTTTGCAAACTACAACAAGCAAGCAAAAGTCTTTGCATGAAAATGACAACCATTGTGATGATGATGGTCAACTAGTCCAACCTAGTCAACCGGTCAACAAAGTCAACAAGTCAACAAAGTCAACCCTCCAACAACCATGTCACTATAATACTTAATTAATATTATTGCTAAATATATATATATATATATCATATTCTCATTAGGGTTGAGCAAAAAGTCAATAGTCACAGTCAACGGTCAACAACCCTAATGAGAATCCTCTGCCTCTGTCTCTCCGTCAACTGTGCATACACACCCGCATCCGCGTTCCGAGGAACACGAATGCATACTGGATAAATCCAATTCCAAAAGGTACACTAGGATTTGGCTTAACCCAAAGCCCGCTAGTGTAAACTGTCCGGACACTGTACGTGCACAAGTGCACGGATGTGACCGAACCCTGTCGCAAAACCATGCGACCTGTCGCAAAACCATGCGACCTCTACTCTTTTGCCTAAAGGAGAATAGCTTTCTGTGTGGGACTCTAAAGACTCGACACTACGCTGGCAGTGGGTTTAACCACAGACCGCAAGCGGCACTAGCTGTGCGTAACGGTCCCCAGGTAGATGCCGACAAGAAGACTGACGAGGCGAAACCCATCTGAACTCCTACTGAGCCTGAATGTGACATTCTCCGTACAGTCCGGTCTGTTCGTCTGATACATCGCATGGCGGGCCTAGGGGGCGGTAAACGTCAGTCCCCCAATAGCGGTACAAGTCGTGTCGGAGTGAAGCCCAAAACACCCTGAGATAACGCTGGAAGCCTACCAGTATATCTCGTTTGCCCTGGCCAGGGACTACTCGTGTAATGGCTCTCCTAGACACAGCGCGATGTCAACCCCCAATACCGGGAGAGACGAATCCTGTCTAACCGTCACTGCCTCCAAGTGCTTCGGGACTGCACCCAACTACCACCTGTTTGCACGACTCCTTTGAGCCGTGGTAGGGTAGTAATCAAAGTACAGTGGGAACACACTCGAGGCGAAGTGACAGTGTCAAGTCAGCGGACTAAGCTGTACTCATGTCACCTGGGAACTGATAACTGACGATAGGCATAATACCAACTAGTCAGTTCCCGACGAGTCCTGTCCAGTGTACTCGTAACCCAACGAGCACCCGCATACTCTCTCAAGTACGACGTACCGACGGCTGTGGGACAGACCGTCTCCCACACTGGGATGAGAAGCGCATGCGCTAGTCTACTCCGGAGTATCGATGCCCTGTCTCGATAGTCCTGCGACCAGGGACCTGCATAAGGATGTGCATATAGATTACCCAGCCCCACTAGTGTGACTGCCATCACAACGCTGGTAATCAAGCAAAGATCCTAAGGGCTCTACTAATGTGTATAGGCGATATACTAAAATAAACACATGTACACATTGAAGTAGAAACAAACCAAGTAGCATACTACTATTTTGAGCAAGATTGTATATACAAGGTGAATATCCTAAGCTTCTATTAAGTAATATACAAACTAGTATGATACAGTAATGGCCTCTAGGGCATATACACTAACAATCTCCCACTTGCACTAAGGCCATGTACTGGCGTATCGAAGACCTATCATCTCGATCAGCCGCTCGAACTGAGTCTGTGGCAAGGCCTTGGTGAATGGATCTGCAGTGTTATCTTCTGAATTTACTCTCTTTACCTCGATCTCCTGGCGATCAATGATCTCCCTGATCAGGTGGTACCGCCTCAAAATATGCCTGGACTTCTGATGGGACCTGGGTTCCTTTGCTAAAGCTATAGCGCCGTTGTTGTCACAATACAGCGGTATTGGATCAACACTGGTAGGAACCACCTGAAGTTCCGTGAGGAACTTCTTCATCCAGACAGCTTCCTTTGCGGCATCGCAAGCAGCTATGTACTCCGCTTCCATAGTTGAGTCAGCAACGGTTTCCTGCTTGGAACTCTTCCAGCAAACTGCCCCTCCAATGAGGGTAAAGACATAACCCGACATGGACTTGGAGTCATCCTTGTCACTCTGGAAGCTGGAGTCAGCAAAGGCCTCAATCTGGAGGTCTTTTCCGCCATACACCAAGAACATCTCCTTAGTCCTTCTCAGGTACTTGAGAATGTTCTTTACTGCTATCCAGTGTTTCTCCCCTGGGTTCGATTGATACCGGCTTACAATGCTCAATGCGTATGCTACATCTGGTCTGGTACACAACATCGCATACATAATAGAGCCTACCGCAGATGCGTAGGGTATTGATGACATGCGAGCCCTTTCCAAATCAGTCTTGGGAGACATCTCTTTGGAGAGGGTGATTCCGTGACAAGTCGGTAGATTACCGCGCTTGGAATCTTCCATATTGAATCGTTTCAGTATGGTGTCGATGTACCTTGACTGTGAAAGTCCCAACATCCTCTTAGATCTATCACGATAGATCTGGATCCCCAGAATGTAGTTGGCATCGCCCAGGTCCTTCATGGAGAACCTCTGCGATAAGAATCCTTTGACTGACTGTAGCATAGGAATATCATTTCCTATTAGGAGAATGTCATCGACGTACAAGACGAGGAATACCACATTTCTCCCTACAATCTTACTGTAAATGCATGGTTCATCTGGGTTTTTGACAAAGTCGAATTCTTTGACAGTATCATCAAAGCAGATGTTCCAACTCCGCGATGCCTGCTTGAGTCCATAGATGGACTTGAGCAACTTGCACACTTTACCGCTGCTCCCACTCTGAATGAATCCCTCTGGCTGATCCATATAGACGCACTCTTCCAAATTTCCATTTAGGAAAGCCGTCTTTACGTCCATATGCCAGATCTCATAATCGTGGAAGGCAGCAATGGCAAGAAGGATCCGAATGGATTTAAGCATGGCTACCGGAGAAAAGGTCTCGTCATAGTCCAAACCAGGTCTTTGACGAAAACCCTTTGCAACGAGCCTAGCTTTATAGGTTTCAACCTGCCCATCTACACCAATCTTCTTTCTGAAGATCCATTTGCAGCCTACGGGTTTTACCCCTTCTGGAGCAAAGTCCAAAGTCCAAACTTTGTTGGTGTACATAGACTCCATCTCGGTCCGCATTGCATCTAGCCATTTTACCGAGTCACCGCTCTGAATGGCTTGCTGGAAGCTAGCAGGCTCATCATAATTAACTGTGCAATCCTCTCTATCCCCGTCAATGAGAAAACCGAAGTATCTCTCGGGCGGATGAGACTGCCTACTACTTCTACGGAGCGGTGTAGGAATGTCCGGTTCTCTTGAAACGTTTGGTTCATCCAAGCTTTCAGTAACAGCTTGTGGTTCTGGAATTTCTTCCAGTTCTATTGCGCCCCCACTTATCTGATTTTCCAAAAATTCAGTTTCTAAGAAGTGGGCATGCGGAGAAACAAAAACTTTTTGTTCTTCTGCGGAATAGAAAAGATATCCTCTGGAGTTCTTTGGGTATCCCATAAACTTACACAGTACTGAGCGTGCCTCGAGCTTGTCCGCATGCTGCTTTTTTACAAAAGCTGGACATCCCCATACCTTAAGATACTTAAGACAGGGTTTCTTCCCACTCCACATCTGATATGGGGTGGTAGGCACAGTCTTGGTGGGAGCCTTGTTCAAGAAATATGCAGCTGCTTCTAGTGCATAACCCCAAAAAGATCGCGGTAACTCAGCCTTACTCATCATGGAATGAACCATATCCAATAGGGTCCGATTCCGCCTTTCCGATACACCGTTGTGTTGTGGTGTGTATGGAGGAGTAAGTTGAGAGAGAATTCCATTCTCTTTTAAGTAGCCCAGAAACTCAGCACTCAAGTATTCTCCACCTCGATCCGATCTTAGAATCTTGATACTTTTGCCGGTTTGTTTTTCAACTTCATTCTTGTATTCTTGAAATTTCCCAAAGGCCTCGGATTTGTGCTTCATTAAGAAGACATGTCCATACCTAGAGAAATCATCTGTAAATGTAATGAAGTATGAATAACCACTTCGCGCATGTGTAGACATTGGACCACACACATCACTGTGTATGAGTCCCAAGAGCTTGCTCGCTCTTTCTCCGCGTCCAGTGAACGGAGTCTTTGTCATCTTTCCCATGGGACAAGATTCACAAGTGGCATAAGACTGATACTCGAACGGATTCAAGTACCCTTCTTTATGTAACTTAGTTAATCGTGCCTCATTAATGTGACCCAGTCTACAATGCCATAAGAAAGCCTGATTTGTTTCCGGAGACTTTCTTTTAAGTGTGTTCTGGACACTGAAAATCTGAGCTTGATTTAACACGTATATTCCGTTCTGTAATGTACCTGACCCAATCAGAACTTGATTTAGGTGGATGTATACTACATCGCTTACAAAAGTAAATTCATATCCTTCCTTAGAAAGTAAGGATACATATATGATATTACAAGTCGCACCTGGTACATACAAACAGTTACGCAAAATCAATATCTGCCCAGTTGTCAGTCCTAGGTGATATTCCCCTACGGATACAGCATCCATGCTCATTCCGTTAGCAACCCTGAGAGTCATATCACTTTTCCTGATAACCCTACGGTTTCTCAGAGACTGTAACGAATTACAGATATGAGATCCTGATCCGGTATCCAATACCCAGGAAGTAGGGTTAACTGACAAACAGTTCTCTATTACAAACACACTCGAAGCTGAAGTCACAACATGCTTCGAATTCTGGCTACTGGCTTTGCAAGCCCTGCAATCTTTCTGCCATTGTTCATTCCCGTTACAATAGGAACGTCCCTCTTTTACTATATCCGGTCCTGAAACTTTTGCCCTTGCTTTTCCTTTTTCTTCCCTGGTTTCTTTCAGGGTATAAGCAGAGGGCAGGGACTGTAGAATTAAGTCAGTACTTGACCCATTCTTCAACGTGGTCTCCAGGTCCGTGAGCTTAAAATAGCTGGTCTTTATAAGGACGTTGTCCCTTACAGATGACCCGACAGCCAACCTCGCTTGAAGCAATTCGTTCGAGGTCTCATATCTTGCGATACGAGATTGCTCTCCATATAAATCTTTGTTATGGAGGAAGATAGAAACTGAGTCCATCTTCTCGTGCTGCCCCTGGTTTGTACCATCAACTGAGGCTAACACGAGGCACTTGGCTTTCGCACAATCCTTTTCCGATGTCTTTTGGATGTAAACATTCGTGACAGGGGAAACTGGACCTGAGACAGCAGGGGTTTGATTAGTTAAGAGGTGTCCCAGCTTGTCATGGGTAATGGACATCTGGACAGACCTTTGCCAGTCATAACAGTCAGGTTCAGTCATTGTATTATCTAGATGTAACCTAGGTGCGGTCACTGGGTCGCTGCAATTAAGAGAGAGAGAAGAAAACACTCAGCATGATGCTCTTGCAAGTTTAGAGTGGTTTTTAATTTGTCTAAACAGGATGGCTCCCACTGTCTCTCGAATCCCTCCTCAAAACCAAAAAAGGAAGAATTAGTCAAGATCAATCTCACCGTACAATTCTTGCTTAACCGTTCAGCCAGGCTAGTGTCGGTACTTCGAGGGAGGTTTTCCAACGCTTTCGCGAAGTTCCTTAATTAAATAACCTCTTTTCCCTGTGGGCGTAGCCCCGCTAACACCTTTCTAGACACCTACTTGGTTTATAGCATTGATCGTTAAGTGAGAAATTTCCCGAGGAGTAGCATATACTCACAGTAGGATCGGGATCCAAATATCATTGCATGACAAAACTAAAGGAATCCTACCAGAATCATCACACTCCAAATGGTATGCAACGCTAGCAAGTTTCAGTTCTTTTGAAACCCCCGATGTGGATTTTTGCCCCATGCTCTTAAGACCTTGACGAAGGTCAACAAATCATAAGTCACATGTCAAGTTCTACCCGTCATTATCCAGGTTAATTTGAACCCACCCGTATATACCCTTGACGAAGGTC
This sequence comes from Agapanthus africanus, assembly GCA_030015575.1. NCBI lineage: Eukaryota > Viridiplantae > Streptophyta > Magnoliopsida > Asparagales > Amaryllidaceae > Agapanthus > Agapanthus africanus. Next base: position 341,424,760 of record CM057337.1, on the reverse strand, counting down.
AACAAGGTAATACGACTGTCCCAAACCAACGCATCTATCTATGCTACATATGAACACCCAACAGCTACCAATCACTATGCCTTGACGAAGGTCAACAAACATAGCTTGAATACTATTGAATATTCATACGAAACGACGGAGGGCTACGAATGGTTTTGGCGAACCCTTGAACGTAGTGAACTTGATATAATCGATGGAACAAGATAGCTTTTAAAAGGAGTGGCTCAAGCTCCGCCTTTAAAAGTTAGTTTTGAAAAGAACCGAGTGGTTTTCCGAAAGTGTTCCAACGATTTTAACTTGGTTTATTTTCTTGCATTAGTTCTTTTAATGCGTGATATTCTTGCATTAGTTCTTTTAATGCGTCCTATCATTTAACCCTACCATTGCAGAAAACAACCAAAATATGACGTACGCTTATGCCATTCGCACTCGCCACGGGGCCCCGTCATTACCCGTTAGGTTACTTAACTAACGACAGAGCGGGGGCTGGGCTAGCGCGGCTGTAAAACATAAGCAACGCCTAAATAATATCATATATAGATATACTGCAATGATAGCCATTTCAGATCACAGATGAATACATTGGATATACTAGGAATCCGCAATTCGTACGAGCCTGTAACGAAAAGCAGATTACACGGTCGCTGTGAATAGCCAATACCCCACCCAAGACCCCTACGGGTGCGGCAAACTACCCGCCAAGTACCCGAAGCGAAGCAACCTCCCTCATCCCCGTGAGTAGGCCACTCGGCACTTCGGCATACCCGTTAGTTTGTGCACCCCCTCCATGGGTCTATCCTAAGAGCAAAAACAGTAAAAAGAAATTATACAATGACGGCTACAACCCCGACCCGGTTGTGCGGCCATACAAATAATTATTACATCAATTTACAAATTTACATGAATTGAAAGAAAAGAAAACTCTCGTCTCACAACCCCCGGCTATTCACCCGCGATAATCCAATGAATTCATATACACATTCCAATAACATTACAGATCACAGATTTGTATAACCCCCACTAATCGACATATAGCGATTAGCAGACGTTCAATACAAATATCACATCACAGAAAAACCCGTCAGCTAAAGTCTTTTAGAAGTTCGATCAAAAATACGGATTTTCAGGACCCCAAAAATAAAATTTTCGTTCTGGAAAATCTGGACAGAAAATATATATTCCAAAAATCCCAAAATACCCCTATGAGCAAACTGCAAAGAAGAAACCCCATGACCGAGTCAACTCGGCCGCGGTTCCACGGCGTGAGCAAGCTCCCGCCGCGGAACCGCGGCGCTTTGATCGAGTTAGGGGGTCAAATTTTTGCAGTTTCCTCAGAAAACCCTGAGTCGATTTTTTGTGTATCTCAAAAAAAATTTCCAGCACTTTTAAAATCGACAGAAAGTTTAAAAAAACGGGGTTCGTTTTGCGACTTTTTCTTTGATCGATCTTCTAGCTACTTTGCTAACATGTTAGATAGAGTTTAACTAGGCTCTGATACCACTGTAAGTCCATGCTACCTCTCCCGGTACTTGCGGGCTTGCAGAATTTGGTGAAAAACGATTTTTAAGAGGCGGTAACATGGACTCAAAACCCGGATCTTTGTTAAACTGCTAACTAACAACCTAGCAAGAGTTTACCTACTCGGTTAGGAGGCTATACCTTTCTTGAACTCCTTCGTCTTCAACTCGTCCCGGAGTTCGGATCGGCCATACCTCGTCGTCTCCTTGCGTCGAAGATGGATCCACCCGAAAGCTTCTACCTTTGGCTTGTTCTTCGGACTTTGAAGAAACTAGATCACTTGGCTTGCTAGGCCTTGTGAGCTAGAATGAGTAGAGAAGAGTATGTTGGGATTTTGCTCTATGGTTCTTGCTTCTCAACACATGAGATAAGTGAACCATAGACTAAAGAGAGAGAGCAAGAGAAAGAGGGTGAGAGCAAGAGCATGAGAGCTCAAAACCAAGAGAGAGAAAGGTCAAGCAAGAATGAGCCTCACTTTTGTCTTTCACCCTCTCATAATCCAAAAGCATCATTAGCCATAATGTCAACCAAGTATTATGTGATGGTTCATATCATGACAAAGGCAATATCATTTCCATGCACTCATTTTGCAAACTACAACAAGCAAGCAAAAGTCTTTGCATGAAAATGACAACCATTGTGATGATGATGGTCAACTAGTCCAACCTAGTCCAACCGGTCAACAAAGTCAACAAGTCAACAAAGTCAACCCTCCAACAACCATGTCACTATAATACTTAATTAATATTATTGCTAAATATATATATATATATATATATCATATTCTCATTAGGGTTGAGCAAAAAGTCAATAGTCAACAGTCAACGGTCAACAACCCTAATGAGAATCCTCTGTCGCTGTCTCTCCGTCAACTGTGCATACACACCCGCATCCGCGTTCCGAGGAACACGAATGCATACTGGATAAATCCAATCCCAAAAGGTACACTAGGATCTGGCTTAAACCAAAGCCCGCTAGTGTAAACTGTCCGGACACTGTACGTGCACAAGTGCACGGATGCGACCGAACCCTGTCGTAAAACCATGCGACCTGTCGCAAAACCATGCGACCTCTACTCTTTAGCCTAAAGGCGAATAGCTTTCTGTGTGGGACTCTAAAGACTCGACACTACGCTGGTAGTGGGTTTAACCACAGACCGCAAGCGGCACTAGCTGTGCGTAACGGTCCCCAGGTAGATGCCGACAAGATGACTGACGAGGCGAAACCCATCTGAACTCCTACTGAGCCTGAATGTGACATTCTCCGTACAGTCCGGTCTGTTCGTCTGATACATCGCATGGCGGGCCTAGGGGGCCGTAAACGTCAGTCCCCCAATAGCGGTACAAGTCGTGTCGGAGTGAAGCCCAAAACACCCTGAGATAACGCTGGAAGCCTACCAGTATATCTCGTTTGCCCTGGCCAGGGACTACTCGTGTAATGGCTCTCCTAGACACAGCGCGATGTCAACCCCCAATACCGGGAGAGACGAATCCTGTCTAACCGTCACTGCCTCCAAGTGCTTCGGGACTGCACCCAACTACCACCTGTTTGCACGACTCCTTTGAGCCGTGGTAGGGTAGTAATCAAAGTACAGTGGGAATACACTCGAGGCGAAGTGACAGTGTCAAGTCAGCGGACTAAGCTGTACTCATGTCACCTGGGAACTGATAACTGACGATAGGCATAATACCAACTAGTCAGTTCCCGACGAGTCCTGTCTAGTGTACTCGTAACCCAACGAGCACCCGCATACTCTCTCAAGTACGACGTACCGACGGCTGTGGGACAGACCGTCTCCCACACTGGGATGAGAAGCGCATGCGCTAGTCTACTCCGGAGTATCGATGCCCTGTCTCGATAGTCCTGCGACCAGGGACCTGCATAAGGATGTGCTTATAGATTACCCAGCCCCACTAGTGTGACTGCCATCACAACGCTGGTAATCAAGCAAAGATCCTAAGGGCTCCACTAATGTTTATAGGCGATATACTAAAATAAACACATGTACACATTGAAGTAGAAATAAACCAAGTAGCATACTACTATTTTGAGCAAGATTGTATATACAAGGTGAATATCCCAAGCTTCCATTAAGTAATATAAAAACTAGTACGATACAGTAATGGCCTCTAGGGCATATACACTAACACATTAGGATAGACCCAAGGAGGGGAGCACAAGTAACCGGGTTCTAGAGTCCAATGGGAGACCAACTCGAGGAGTCGAGTCCGGGTCTCCTAACTATAGAATTGGTAGGGTTGCTTGCCGCTCTCGTAGGGTTCTAGGGATGTGGGTTTGGCTATTCACCGCGACCGTGGAATCCGTGTTTTTTAGGGGCTCAAAATAAATCACGGACCTCCTTGTATATCCAATATTTCTTATGTTTCTTCTGCTGCGATATCTATGATGTGATCATTTGATATGTTGTGATAGATACAGTATATAGTATAAATGATATATTATATAGACGTTGCTTATGTTTTACACCCACGCTAGCACTGCCCCACTCTGCCGTTAGTTACCTAACCTAACGATGCACAAGGGGATATTGATGCGAATGTGGATGGCATAAGCGTACGTTGTATTTATCTGTGATATTTAGGTGACTTAAATGACGGGACTTCATTAATATGATTAATGAAAGAAAATAAACCTAAATATGTTCTAGAAACTTGTTTTAAAAAAATTGGTAGCTCTAGTTCTTGCTTTGCATAGCGGTATTCCTTGTAGAATATCCAGCACCTTATTCGATAAGGAAAGAGCCGAGATCCCTTCACCGGGAGTGATCTCTTTAGCGAAACTAGCAGATGCTACAAACTCAGTTTGTCTTTTGATTGCTTTTATATTTTTTGCTTTGCATAGTGGTATTTATGAAATATCCTGCACCTCATTCGATGAGGAAAGAGCCAACGATCTCTTCACCGGGAGTGACCTCTTTAGCGAAACTAGTAAAAGGCTCAAAAACACTCCTTTTCAAAATCACTCGATTCTACAACGATATCAAGTTCATTACGCAAAAGGTTTTCTTAAAAACCTGTCGTAGCCCTCCATCATTTCAGATAAGTAGTATTTAGTATTCGTGCTGTGTTTGTTGGCCTTTGTCAAGGCGTAGTGTGCGGTAGCTGATTATTGCTTATCTGCTTAAGCATATGATGTGATTGGATTAGGGTAGTCGTGCGACCTTGTTGGCCTTTGTCAAGGGTCGTGCGGGTGGGTTTAATTCTATCAGGAAATGACGGGTTGAACTTAACTAGCATCCTATGCTTTGTTGGCCTTTGTCAAGGTCATAGGAGGTTAGGGGCAAAATTATCGGGAATTTCAAGTGTTGAAATTTGAAATGAGATTGCATACCTTCTTTGAGATAGTTGGATTCCGATACCCACTGCGAGTAAGAGTTACTCCTGAGAGAGTTTTGCACATTACAATTAGCCGATCAAGTAGGTGTCTAGAAAAGTGTCAACGGGGTTACGCCCCTGCGAAAACGAGGTTTAATTTAATTTGGTCTGTGCGTAAGCATGGAGAACCTCCTTCAAAGTACCAGCACTGGCCTGGCTGAAAGATTGGCGAACTTGTAGGGTGTAATTAATCCCGGCTAGTCTTTCCTTTTAGGGTTTGAAGAAAGATTTTGTAGGGTTGCTAGGCACACGCACAAGGGTCTACGAAGCATCAACCATGCCCAATTTAAAATTTAGCTGTGCCGAACAACCCAAAGTCGGATCTTTATACTAGAGTTTAGGCGAAAACAAGCATGTTAAACATTTTAACACTAAGTGAGAGGGATTACAACCTTTGTAGATCCGGTCCTTCACTTCTAAAGCTCCGTGTTGAGGTCCCTTCACTGCGATCATCGTGTATCCGGACTCTCGAGAGGTTCCACGAAGAGAAAGGTGCAAGCTTGCTTCCGATCTTCGATAACAAAGATGATCTACCTTGAAGTTTCATTAACACAAGCTCTCACTTACTAAATGAAGTGAACAACTCTCATCTAAAGGGCAAGGGTAGATGAGGATGATGAAGTAGGATTTTTTCTCTCATTTGTTTTCTTATTCTCACTCATTTTTCATCACTTAGAACAAAGCTAGAAAGCTTTGCTAAGTAAAAGGAAGAAGAAGAAGAATAGTATTAGAATTCTTTTGTGATGAATAATGAAAGTTTTGATAAGGTTAGAAATGCAACCATGGTTCAAGTAACCATTATAGTGATTTTACTAGGGTTAAGGGTTTGGGTTGAGTTAAAGAAATATCTTGCAAAATATCTTTTTCATGACAAAATAAAAACCTTCAAGAAACTTCTAGAAAGCATTAACCAAAATTAAACCCTAATCTTATTTAATCTCCACTAATCATGTTGCATTAGTTATTATATCATGTTACAATATTATATATCACATATATAACATTTATTGTAACAAAATAAAATAATACAATTAACATATATCGCATATATATCAATGTATTACCCGAGTGAGAAAAAGAATCATTTAGTCTGCAAATATTAGTTAATGTAATTTAATATATCATATATATTATTATACATTAAATTATCGAATCAACACTTGATCCGACAATCCGGCTATATCGCATATAACCGACTAATAATTATCCGTACCGATTCATCGAATCAACACTTGATCCTATGACCCGGCTGATATCAAATATCGCGAGAATAGAATACGGTTTCTCATATCGCATTATCCTCGGTCCTGCACATATCACATATGTGCCCCTACTCCGTTTTGCTTGAGCCAAGAAACCTCTGTGTAGGACTCTAAAGAATCGTCAATACGCCGGCAGTAGGTGATGATCATATCAAACACCTACAAGCTGCAAGCGGTCAGTTAAACGTAACAGCCACCCAGGTATTGAGCGCTCAGAAGATCAACAAGCAAGCCTGTACATTCTCCTGTGAATCCAATCAGTAACACTCCCGTACAGTCCGGTCTCGTCGTCTTATATGTCGCATATCTCGCCTAGGGATGGTAAACGTCAGACCCCAGTAGCTTAATAAGTCGTGTCGATATGAGGTCTATAACAGTTTGAAAAACTACTGATAATACTTACAAGTAAATCTCAGCAACCCTGGCCAGGGATTTCCAGTTATAGCCAATCGAACACAGCGCAACATCAACTTCCTATACCGGGAGAGACGAATCCCCTCCTATCGCTCATTGCCTCCATGTGATTCGGGACTGTACCCAAAAGCCACCTATTTGCACGCCCTCTTAGACATGGTATGATGGAAATCAAAGCACAGTGGGAATCACACAAAACTTTATGACGATCTCGGGTCAACAGAGTACTCTGTACCAGTGTCACCGGAGAACTGCCATTTGACGTGAGGTATAATACCATCTGGGAGTTCTCGGCGAGTCCGTCAAGTGTACCCAGTCTCTACTGAGCACCCGTATACCATCCTTGATGTCAAACACCGATGGATATGGGATCATCCATCGCCCATCATATGGGTCAAGATGCGCATACGCTAGTCTACTCTGGTGTATCGATGCCCTGTCTCGATACACCCTCGACTAGGAACAGTTATAGGATGTACTCATCGACAACCATGTTCCCACTAGTATGATCTCATCATAGTCCCAGTGGTTGAGTACATATCCTAAGGGCTTTATCAACATGTAACATAGAGACAATTAGAGTACATGTTAAGATAAAGTACAACCAGATAGCATACTATCATGTCGAGCAAGAAAGTCCTCCCTATATATGTCCAAGCATCCATTACAATATACATCGTATGTACAGTAATGGCCTCTAGGGCAAACATATAACTAACAATCTTCCACTTGCACTAGGGCCATCTGTTGTGGTATCGCATACCCAACAATTAGCTGTGGTTGAAGTATCTCATACTCAACCATCCCATAAAAGTCTCTACTGGGAAAAAGGCCTTTGTGAGTGGATCCGCGCTGTCGTCCTCTTTGTCTACTCTCCTAACCACGATCTCCCTGGAGATCAACCATCTCCATGATCAGGTGATACTGCCTAAGAATTATATCTGGATTTCTGATGGGACGGGCGTTCCTTGGCATAAGCCACAACTCCATTGTCACACAATGGTAGGAACGAAGTTCATCTCATGAACTTATATATCCAGACTGCCTCTTTGGTAACGATGTATCTTGCCTTTAATCGTCTAGTAAGTCACGGTATCTAGCTTGGAACTCTTCCAACATACTGTCCCTCCACTGAGGGTAAAGACAATGCCTGCGACTGACATTCAGTCGTTCTTATCACCGTGGAGCTTTTCCAGTGATTCTCCCCAGGATCGATTGATACCATCTCACTACAACTAGTGAGATTCCTAACATCCATTTAGATCTATCTCATAGATATAAAACCTAGGATTTAGGAGGTATCACTTTGATCCTATATGGAGAATCCTTGTGATAAGCGGAGATTGACCGAGCGTAGCATAGGAAACTCCTTCCCTATCAAGAGTATGTCATCCACGTACTCTACGAGGATCACCACCATACTCTCTACTACCTTTTTGTATATACAAGGTTCATCTACCATTTTTATGAAGTCAAACTCTTTGACTAACACATCAAAACAGATGTTCCAACTCCGCGATGCCTGTTTTATCGCATAAAACATCATGCACACGTTTCCGCTGATCCCACTGTCTACGAAGACCTCTGGCTGTGTGCTTATAGACGCTCTCTTCCAAATCAGCATTTGGAAAAGCAGTCATGACACCCAACTGCCAGATATCGTAGTCATGGTATGTAGCCATGGCAAGTGGGATCTGGATGGACTTAAGCATAGCTTTGAAAGTCTCAACTTTTCCATGTACACCAAGTAATCTTCCCAAGATATACTCGCTCCTGATGGTGATTTAACCCTTCAAATAAAGCAACCAAAGTCCATACTTTGTTGGTGTATAAGAACTCCATCTCAGATCACTAAGCATCCAGCCATTCTTACAGAGTCTAACTCCTGATGGCCAGCTCGAAAATAGTTGGGTCATCATCTCATGATGCAATCCTCGCTCCCACTGTCATATAGAAACCGAAGTATCTCTCAGGTGGGTGAGGAACCCTACTTGATCGGCGGAGAGGCTAAGGTTCGTTGGAAACTATTGAATCCACATTCAATAGGTATGCAGCTTCTCAAGTGCATAACTCCCAAAAGGAAATAGGAAACTCAGTAGTACTCATCATAGAGCACACCATATCTAATAGGGTGTGATTGCTCCGTCCCGATACACCGAGGTGCTGTGGTGTATACGGAGTAGTAATGCTGAGGGAGAATCTCATTCTCCTTTAGAATAGTCCAGGAATTCCGTGCTCAAGTATTCTCCTCCTTGATCTCATCAAAGGACATAATACTTATACCCGTTTTTGGTTCTCTACTTCTAACTTATATTCTGTGAATATCTCAAAAGGTTCGGATTTGTGTTTCAACAAGAACATATGTCTGAATCTTGAGAGATCATCAGAGAATGTAATGAAGTACAAAGAACCGGTCTATGGCATGTGTAGACATGGGACCTGCATACATCATCATGTATCAATCCCAAGAGTTCACTAACTCTTTCTCTGTTTCCAATAAACAGAGCTGTGGTCATCTTTTATCTGTGACATGACCGGCAAGTTTCACAATATGTAAATTCAAACTAATTTAAATATGCATTTATATGTAACTTCAGCTAGTCGGGTCGCATTGATATGACCTAGTTTACAATACCTCAAGAAGGATTCGTTCATTTCTGAACTCTTCCTCTTGTGTGTGTTCTATACGTTAAGAACTGTGGTTTGATTTAGAACGTCTATGCTTTTAGATAACGTGCCTGAACCGATCAACTCTTGATATAAGAAATGTTCAAAACATTATCCAACAATACAAAATTATATCCTTCTTTACTAATAAAGAAAAAGATATGATGTTGTATATCAGGTTTGGTATCTAATAACATTCGTTCAGAATCAATGTATTCTGGTAATACAGGGTGATAGTGACCAACAGACTTGGCTGCAACACTTGCACCGTTTTTATCTCATGAAACTTATCACCCGTTCTCAGTTCTCTACCTATCTGTAGCCCATGTAACAAATTATATATGCGGGATCCTGATTCGGTATCTCATACCCAGGACGTAAAGGATACTGAGAAACAATTCTATGTAATGAACACACTCGATGATAATGCATCAGCATGCACTTTCTTCGTTTGGGCGGCACGGGAAATCTGGTATTCCCCAATTTCCTGCTCTGTCTTATAACAATTATAAGTTGGAGCGGGACCAACGTTCCCTAGCGCAGTATAACAAGCGGGTTCGGTCAATATATCCGTATTATTATCTTGATTAAGGCGTGACATAGTCTTAACCAGGAGAGAGAGAGAAGAAAACACTCAGCGTGCGCTTTTACAAGATTAGAATGGTTATCAATTTATCTAATCAGGATATCTCCCACTGTTTTAGTCAAATCTTCCTTCAAACCCTAAAAGGAAAGACTAGCCGGGATTAATTATACCCTACGAGTTCGCCAATCTTTCAGCCAGGCCAGTGCCGGTACTTTGAGGGAGGTTCCCCGTGCTTTCACACGGACCTAATTAAAGTAAACCTCATTTTCCCAGGGGCGTAACCCCATTAACACCTTTCTAGACACCTACTTGATCGGCTAATTGTAATGTGTAAAACTCTCCTAAGAGTAACTCTTACTTGCAGCGGGTATCGGGATCCAACTATCTCATAGAAGGTATGCAATCTCATTGCAAATTTCAACACTTGAAATTGTTGGAGATAGTGCCCTCAGAGTCAATTATTGGATCACAGGCACGTGATTGCAATGATTGAGGGAGGACCTGTCCCAGTAGGACAGTCTTACTCAAGATGATAGTATGCTATCTGGTTTATCTTTATCATCGTGTACTACTTTAGGCGACCTTACAGGTCGCTATTACACGTTGATAGAGCCCCTAGGATTCTTGCTTGACTGCCAGTAGTATGAGGGCGATCATATACATGAGAGCTGGGGTCTATAAGCAAATCCTTAAAAGGTCCCTAGTCGTGGGAGTTTCGAGACAGGGCATCGATTCTCCAGAGTAGACTAGTGTATACAGTCGAGACCCCGACGAGGGGCGGTGGCCGGTCTCACAAGCCACTGGTGTCAGTTGGTTCACCTAAGATGTATACAGGTGCTTATTGGGTTATGAGTACACCCGACAGGACTCGCCGGGAACATGCTAGTTGGACTTATACCAGATGTCAGATAGCAGTTCCCTGGTGACATGTGTACAATTTAGTTCATCGACCTGAGATCATCATTTGTCTCGTGTGAATTCCCACTGTACTTTGTTTACTACCCTACCACGCTCAAAGGAGACGTGCAAACAGGTTTTAGTTGGGTACAGTCCCGAGCCACATAGAGGCAGTGAGCAGATCTTCAGGGGTTCGTCTCTCCCGGTATTGAGGGTGAGGTCGCGCTGTGTCTAGGAGAGCCATTACACGATGTCCTTGGCCAAGGCAGGAGATTTACTGGTAGGTATTCCAGTAGTATCTCAGGGTGTTCTGGGCTACACTCCGACACGACTTGTACTGCTATTGGGTGTCTGACTTTTACCAACCCCCTAAGCCTGCCATGCGATGCTCATAGACGAAAAGACAGGACAGTACGGATATTCTCACTAACAGGCTCAGTAGGGTGTCAGGATGAGTTCGCTCACAGACGTCCCTTTTGGTCAATAGCTGGTGGCCCGTCACGTATGGCTAATACCTCTGACGTGCTAGTGGTTAAATCCACAGTCATAGTATTGACGAATGTTTAGAGTCCCCCACACATAGTTACTCAAGTTTCGGGTGAAACGCTGTAGAGGCTGTATGGAGATATGGCAGGGTTCGATCAGATACATGTGATATTGCAAAAATCGTGATCGGACGGATTTTACTAGCGGGCTTTGGTTTAAGCCAGATCCTAGTATTAGACAGTGTAGTTTCGTCTCTTTGCATTTGTATTCAGTGGGAATACAAATGCGAGCATGTATATGCAGTCGCGGGGTTTTCCTGTAATTTATTACGGGATCAGTTTTCTGAAGTTGCCAGTTTGCATTCCGTTCCGGCCGGTTTTCCTTTGTTCCTTTACGGCCGGACTTTCTTGTGGAGGGGGTTATTTGCAAGTTTGCAAATAAGTTATTGTGGAGGGGGTTTCTTGTTATTGGCGGCTTCATGATATGGCTTTCATCATGAGATTCTTTTTGGATCAATCCTTTGCATTTATGAAATGAGAGTTGATTTGTGAGTGGATTGATTTTGAAAATGGGTGTGACATTTCTTTTTCTAATTATCATTTGTTTTTCTCCACTTGCATTTTTCTCCCTCCACCATTTTTCCAAGAGAGGCCGGCCACATTATATGTGGGGGAGAGAGAGGTTCATTTGATGGGTGATTTTTCTCATCTCATTCCTTGCAAAATTGAGTGCTCCTATTCTTTCTCCAAAGTTCATTCTCCATTATTCTCTTCTCCTCCACATCCATGGCAACTTCACTACCCCAAAGAGACTACGATTCTACACTACACTTATAGTACCCTTGGACGCGTCGGCTTGCCAACTTCACGCCCGAGTTGCCTTGGTCCAGAGGTGGGAGCCCGTAAAAGAATCCGGCTACGTGGTGCCCTTTCCGACGAGGAGGTGACGGACGGAGATTCCGCGGGAGATCGGAGTGGAGACGAAGACCGAAGGACACGGATCGCTCGGTATATCTCTCTACCCATCTTTTAGTTTGCTAGTAGCTAGGTTAATGGCCCGATCCGGGTTTTAGTGCGCGGTGGTGCCGGTTTGCAAGTTTTGAAAAGTTTTTCGTTTCCGCGTTTCCGGCGTCGGATCGACGGCCGGGGCGCCACCGTGCACTTACAATGGTATCAGAGCCACGCCATTAACCTAGTCTAGCTTGGTCTAACATGTTTACATTTCCGATCGAACAAAAATCCCAAAACCGCATTTTCATGTACATCTGTTCTCTGTCGATTTTGTTTTGGCTCAGAAATTTTTTTGAAGTGTTGCAAAATGATGTGCAGGGAATTCTAAGACTTCTGTACAAATTTAATCATGTGAACACACTATCCTACCATGGAACTGCGGCCAAACCCATGCTTGGGCCGCGGTTCCGCCGTAGTATTTACTGTTCAGTGCATCAAAATTCTACAGAGGGCTTCTGGGTTGGAAATAGGGGTTTTGGGATATTCTGTTTGGGCCCCGATTTTCTTTGAGTGCTACAGTAGTGCTTGGGGCCCACTTCGGTAAATTTGATCGATCGGAAATTTTAAACACATTAGTTCACAGTATTTACATTATATCTGCGACCGTGAATGTCACTTGATCGGTAAATCCTGTCTAGCTGCTATAGCCCGTTAGACGGATTTGCGAACGTGACATTCACGTTGATGTTTTGTGTTGTGCTGTGATATTGCGGATTGGTCGTGGGGATAGCCTGGATGCAGTGTTAGTACAGTTTTGTTTTATATGTACATTTGATATTGCGGGGCGAGCGTCCGACATGTGGACTGCCGTCACTGCCTGTTTGTATTATTCTTTTGGGGCACGACCGGGTCGAGGTCGATATACCCGTTGTATGCATATTTTTACTTTCTGTACTAGGATTACCCTGCGGAGGGGTGCACAGATAGCCGGGTTCTAGAGGGCAACGAGCCCGCATCTCATGGCGTTGAGACGGAGGGGGCTTTACTCTAGAATTGGCCGGCTATTCGCCGCACTCGTAAGGGGTATAGGTTGACCCAGGAGGGGTGCCCAAGTTACCGGATTCCATGAAGTGCTGGGTGGTCCATTCACGTTACTGAAGGGGTTGCCTCGCTTCAGGTTTTGGCGGGTAACTTGTCGCGCCCGTAGGGGTCTAGGATTTTCATTGCACAGGCTATCCACACGACCAGGGGAACGTCGGGTTTCAGTAGCGGCTCTATGAAACCCGGGGATCCCAGATATCTGTATTGTTCTGTGTTGCTGATTACTCTCTGTGATGCTGCTTTTTATCATGCCTTGAGCGAATATTATATATTGATATATATACTAGTAAATGTTGTATATGTTTTGCATCCGCGCTAGTCCAGTCCCCGCTCTGTCGTTAGTTAACTAACCTAACGGGTGATGACGGGACCCAGTGGCGAATGCGGATGGCATATACGTACGTCATTATTTTCGTTCTTTATTGGTGTGATCAATTGATGGGACTGCATTGATTCGAATCAATGCAAGTTAAACAAACCTATTCTGATGTTGTTGGAACTTTTTTCAAAAAGCTGTTATTGCAAGGGCGTTCACTTTTGTTTTGCACAGTGGTATTCGGTTATGAATATCCAGCTCCTCAGTCAACGAGGCAAGGGCCGAGATCCCTTCACCGGGAGTGACCCCTTGGACAGAAGTTTGCGTCAGGGTAATAACTTCACTATAGCCGATTACTTTTGCTTTGCATCGTGGTATTCAGTTGGAATATCCTGCACCTCATCCTACGGGGAAAGAGCCGAGATCCCTTCACCGGGAGTGACCTCTTTAGCAAAGGTTTTTGTCACTATATTTTTTTATAAAGCTATCAGTTCCTTCAACGATATCAAGTTCATTACGTTAAAGGTTTTCGCCAGAAACCATTCGTAGCCCTCCATCATTTCAGTTAAATATTCGGTAGTATTCAAGATATGTATTTTGACCTCACGCCAAGGTATAGTGATTGGTAGCGGCCGGATATTTATCTGTTGCATAGATAGATGCGTTGGTTTGGGACAGTCGTACTACTATTTTGGCCTACGTCAAGGGTATGTATGGGTGGGTTCAAATTAACCTGGATAATGATGGGTAGAACTTGACATGTGACTTATGACATTTTGACCTCACGCCAAGGTCATAAGAGCAGGGGGTAAATATCCACAACGGGAGTTTCTAAAGAAACTGAAACTTGCCAGATATGCGCATACCTTCTGGAGTGTGATAACGTAAGCGGATTCCGTCACGTTATCATGCGATGATTGTTGGATCCCGATTCCCACTGATGAGTTGGTTTACTCCTCGGGTGATCCCGACTAATTTTTCTTTCAGGTTTGGGGAAGAATTCGACGGTACAGTGGGGGGTTTTATGATTAGATAAAGTAATAACCATTCTGATCTAGGCTAGAGTGCACGCTGAGTGTTTCTTTTCTCTCTCTCTTTGGCAGCGACCATAACCCTGTTAGTTATATGTATGCCATAGAGGCCATTACTATACATGTGTTGTATATTGTAGTGGATGCTTGGACATATATAGGGATGACTTTCCTGCTCGATATGATAGTATGCTATCTGGTTGCTCTTTACCTTAACGTGTACGCTGATTGTCTCTCTGTCACATGTTGGTAAAGCCCTTAGGATGTGTACTTGACTACCTAGACTATGATGCGGATCATACTAGTGGGGACATGGTAGTCCATAAGTACATCCTTCAAGGTCCCTAGTCATGGGTGTATCGAGACGGGGCATCGATATACCAGAGTAGACTAGCGTATGCCTTCTCGACCCATACAGATGGGCGATGGATGATCCCATATCCATTGGTGTTTGACATCAGAGATGATATACGGGTGCTCAGTGGAGACTGGGTACACTGGACGGACTCGCCGAGAACTCCCAGATGGTATTATACCATACGTCAGATGGCAGTTCTCTGGTGACACTGGTACAGGTTAGTCTATAGACCCGAGATCGTCATAGAGTCTTGTGTGCTTCCCACTGTGCTTTGATTTCCATCATACCACGTCCAAGAAGGCTAAAAGGTGGCTTTTGGGTACAGTCCCGAATCACATGGAGGCAATGAGCGATAGGAGGAGTTTCGTCTCTCCCGGTATAGGGAGTTGATGTTGCGCAGTGCTCGATTGGCTATAGCAGGAAGTCCTTGGCCAAGGCTGCTTTAGGGATTTACTGGTAAGTGTTACCAGTAGTTTCTCGACCCGTTATGAACCTCATATCGACACGACTTATCGAGTTATTGGGGTCTGACGTTTACCACCCCTAGATGAGATATGCGACATATCAGACGAACAGACCGGACTGTACGGTTGTGTTACTGGTTGGATTCACAGGAGTGTGAGCGGGCTTGCTCGTTGATCTTCTGATCGCTCAATACCCGGGTGGCCGTTACGTTTAGCAGACCGCTTGCGGCTTGTGGGTGTTTGATATGATCATCACCTACTGCCGGCGTATTGACGAGTCTTCAGAGTCCTACACAGAGGTTTCCTGGCTCAAGCAAAACGAAATAGGAGCGCATATGAGATATGTACGGGACCGAGAATAATACCAGTATGTGATACTGTATTCTATTCTCGCGATTTGTGACATTGATCGGTTATATGCGATATAGCCGGGTTATCGGATCAAGTGTTGATTCGATAAGTTGTTACTATTGATATTAGTCGGTTATATGCGATATGACCGGATCGTTAAATCAAGTGTTGATTTAATGATTTAATGTATAATTATATATTTGATATATTACTTTACATTAACTAGTATTGGTTCACTTAAGATTGATTTTCTCACTTGAATGTGCACATTGTTTATATGTGATATATGCAAGTGTACATATTTGTATCATGCTTGATGTTACAAACAAGATGTGTGTATGAGACTTGAACCATATCAAGGTTAGATTAGGGTTTACTATTTTCTTAAGCATATAACAAATGAGTGTGACTTTGGTCAAAGTTATCAAGCTTCATGCAGCTTGATAAACATTGACAAAGTCAACTCTTTTGTCATATGTTTTTAGATATTAGTTAACTCAACCTTTAACCTAATGGTTTGGTTAAATCTCTACATGAGTTAAGCATGAGGGCTTAAATCAACCATGGTGCCATCATTCATTTGGATAAGTTTCACTTTGGATATTATTCATATAATTTCTTTTCTTCTTCTTCATATTCATCAAGCTTGAAAAAGCTTGCTAGCTCCAATGGCATCATGAGAAAAAGAGTGAGAAATCCAATTCTAAAGTGAACCCACTTCCTATTTCATCATTCTCTACTACTTGCCATGTAGTATAGGGTGTTCTCTTCACAAAGTTTTTGACCAAGTGAAGGAATAGCTTGAGTTTGAGTCTCCCCGACGTAGATCATCTTCGGCCTCGAAGTCAATGACCTAGCCCGATCATTTCTCCGACGAAACCATTTCTAGAGTCCGGGATCCGATGATCGCAGTGGAGGGACGTCAACACGGAGCTAAAGAAGTGGTGGACCGGATCTACAAAGGTTGTAATCCCTTTCACTTAGTAGCAAAGTCGTTTGCTTGCTTGCTTTTCGCCTTAACTTCTAGTTAACGATCTATATTGGGGTTTCTCGGCACCGGAAATTTTTTTTTTGGCATGGTTGATGCCTTGTGGAACCTCCTTAGTGTGCCTAGGAACCCTACAGTGGTATCAGAGCCTAGATAGAGCTTTAGGAGATGTGTAGACGAAGCTAGAAGTCCGATCGAACCCGATATTCCTCGATTTCACCCCTTTCTGTACAATTTTTGAAACAGTGGATTTTTGCTAATTAAAAATTCTCAGAAAATAGTGCAGGGAAATATAAGATTAACTGTAAAAAACGAGACGCTGATTCACTTAAACGGCCGCGGAACCGCGGCAATGACATGCCATTGGCGGCGGTTCCGTGGCTCAATTGATGAGTTAGGGTTTAAGTTTTGTACAGTTTTCCCCGTATGTGATTCCTGATGTTTCTGGGCACTTTTAATTATACTCAACAGTTGAGTTTTCTGGTGTGTATTGGGGACTCATTGATTCGATCGGATGTTTTTAACCTCGTTTATGGTTTTCCGGATAATTTACAATATGTTAAAAAGTTCGACCGGATATAAATACCCACTTTTTCCCCTGTCGGGAAATTTCCAAGTGTTGGATTTTTCCATAGTTTGAGAACGTTCTAAGTAGTGCAAGTAACGCGATGGTCCCTCTAGAAGACAACAAACCTTAACTCGATTATGTGACCGTCTTGAACTGCCCTTTGAACCTTAGGGTTTGGGGCAGTACGACGTGCCACATGTGAGGCGTTGGCTTGACCCTTCTACGGCTGGACCGTTGGTACTGTCGCATGAAGTGGAGGTTTTTGAACTTATTTCAAGAGTTGAGCTGTTTCGGGAAAACTTGGTTGTTTGATTGTTCGATCGGAAAGTTTAACATTTTATATTTATCTGGAATGTGATACAATATTTGGAATCCACAAATAGTTATGAGATAACTGATTTGGATGTTATAAACATAGCACTTTAGTCTCACTTGATCGGTTGCCACGGAATTTTGATGTGATCAAAAGTCCATCGCAATCACGTAGTGTACGCGGATACTCGCCGGTAAACTTAATAGACAGCCATGTCCCATAGCCCCGACCAACTGACTGTAGGAGAACCCCGTCGCCGAAAGCATCCGTCCGGGTGCTCGCGGCAGCGGTGTTCCGCCTTAGTGCACTTCGTCGACGGCATCGGGGGTGCGGCTGCCCACTAAAGTTTGCGACGAGCATTCGATCAGTTTATCGGGAATCTTGTTGAATTGCCCGACTAGATATTGAAAAGTGTTTTCGATATAGAGACTAAAATGCGGGGTTTATAATTGTTAGGTATGTGATGTCTAAGGAATTCAGATGGTTAGGCATGCGATGTCTAAGGAGGTTGCGGATTCCAACTGTTGTAGTTTTACACTTTCTTTTCTATGACCGTAAGTGTAATATGTGATATCGCCGGTTTCGTTGCTATATGTCAACGACAATTGGGATGCGCAAATTTACTTACGTTGATGACATGTGATATTATGTGTTGCTGGATATGTTATATTGGATCGTCGTGTTTGAATAGCCGGGGGTTTTATGTGAGATGAAAGTTTTTATTTTCATTCATGTAAAAACTTGTATGTAATATTCTTTTATTGGGGCACTTCCAGGTAGCGGAAGATGTCACCCATTGTATATTATTTACTTTTCCGCACTAGGATAGACCCAAGGAGGAGGGCACAAGTAACCGGGTTCTAGAGTCCAGTGGAAGACCAACTCGAGGAGTCGAGTCCAGGTCTCCTAACTCTAGAATTGGTAGGGTTGCTTGCCGCTCTCGTAGGGGTCTAGGTGTGTGGGTTTGGCTATTCATCGCGACCGTGGAATCCGTGTTTTATACTGGCTCGTATTGAAAACACGGACGTCCTAGTATATCCAATATTTCATATGATTCTTCTGCTGCGATATCTGTGATGTGATCATTTGATGTTCTGTGATAGATACAGTATATAGTATATATGATATATTATATAGACGTTACTTATGTTTTACACCCGCGCTAGCCCTGTCCTGCTCTGCCGTTAGTTACCTAACCTAACGGTGCACGAGGGGACATCGAGGCGAATGCGGATGGCATAAGTGTACGTCGTATTTATCTGTAATGTTTAGGTGATTTAAATGATGGGACTTCATTAATATGATTAATGAAAGAAAAGAAACCAAAAGATGTTGTGGAATGGAAATTTCAAAAACAGGTAGCTACGGTTCTTGCTTTGCACAGCGGTATATATGATATATCCTGCACCTTATTCGATAAGGAAAGGGCCGAGATCCCTTCACCGGGAGTGACCCCTTTAGCAATAACTGGCAGATGCTACACACTCGGTTTGTCTTTTGATAGCTTCTATAGTTTATGCTTTGCACAGTGATATATATGATATATCCTGCACCTCATTCGACGAGGAAAGGGCCGACGATCCCTTCACCGGGAGTGACCCCTTTAGCAAAACTAGAAAAGCCTAAAAAACAATCCATTTCAAAATCATTTGATTCTACAACGATATCAAGTTCATTACGCAATAGGTGTTCAGAAAAACCTGTCGTAGCCCTCCGTCATTTCAGATATGTACTGGTTAGTATTCGTGCTGCGTTTTTTGACCTCTGTCAAGGCGTAGTGTACGGTAGCTGATTAGTGCTTATCTGTATAAGCATATGATGTGATTGATTTAGGGTAGTCGTGCGACCTTGTTGACCTCTGTCAAGGGTCGTGCGGGTGGGTTTACTTCAATCAGGAAAAGACGGGTTGAACTTGACTAGCAGCCTATGGTTTGTTGACCTCTGTCAAGGTCATAGGACGCTAGGGGCAAAATATTATCGGGAATTTCAAGTGTTGAAAGTGTTAACGGGGTTACGCCTCTGGGAAAACGAGGTTTACATTAATTAGGTTCGTGCGAAAGCACGGGGGACCTCCCTCAAAGTACCGACACTGGCCTGGCTGAAAGATTGGTGAACTTCTAGCGTGTAATTAATCCCGGCTAGTCTTTCCTTTTAGGGTTTGAAGGAAGATTTGATAAAAACAGTGGGAGCCATCCTGATTAGATAAAATATATAACCATTCTGATCTTGCAAGAGCATACGCTGAGTGTTTTCTTCTCTCTCTCCCCTGGTAGCGACCATGTCACGCTTTAATCAAGATAATAATACGGATATATTGAACGAACCCGCTTGTTATAATGATCTGGGGAATGTTGGTCCCGTTCCAACTTATAATTGTTATAAGACAGAGCAGGAAATAGGGGATTACCAGAATTCCCGTGCCACCCAAACGAAGAAAGTGCATGTTGATGCATCATCTTCGGGTGTGTTCATTATAGAGAACTGTTTCTCAGTATCCTTTACGTCCTGGGTATGTGATACCATATCAGGATCCCGCATATGTAATTTGTTACATAGGGCTACAGAAAGGTAAAGAACTGAGAACGGATGATAAGTTTCATGAGACAGAAAACGGTGCAAGTGTTGCAGCCAGGTCTGTTGGTCACTGTCACCCTGTATTACCTGAATACATTGATTCTGAACAAATGTCATTAGATACCGAACCTGATATACAAAATCATATCAGTCTCTTTATTAGTAAAGAAATGATAAAATTTTGTATTGTTAGATAATGTTTTGAAAATTTCCTATATCAAAAGTTGATCGGTTCAGGCACGTTATCTAAAAGCATTGATGTTCTAAATCAAACTACAGTTCTTAGTATACAGAACACACACAAGAGGAAGAGTTCAGAAATGAATGAATCCTTCTTGAGGTATTGTAGACTAGGTCATATCAATGCGACCCGACTAGCTGAAGTTACATATAGATGCATATTTAAATCAGTTTGAATTTACATCTTGTGAAACTTGCCAGTCATGTCACAAAGATAAGATGACCATAGCTCCGTTTACTGGAAACAGAGAAAGAGTTAGTAAACTCTTAGGATTGATACATGTTGATGTATGTAAGGTCCCCAGTCTACACATGCCAAGACCGGTTCTTTGTACTTCATTACATTCTCTGATAATCTCTCAAGATTCGGTCATATGTTCCTGTTGAAACACAAGTCCGAACCTTTTGAGATATTCACAGAATATAAGTTAGAAGTAGAGAACCAATACGGGTATAAGTATTATGTCCTTTGATGAGATCAAGGAGGAGAATACTTGTGCATAGAATTCCTGGACTATTCTAAAGGAGAATGAGATTCTCTCTCAGCATTACTCCTCCGTATACACCATAGCACGATGGTATATCGGGGTGGAGCAATAACACCCTATATGATATGGTGTGCTATATGATGAGTACTACTGAGTTTCCTATTTCCTTTTAGGGAGTTATGCACTTATGAAGTTGCATACCTATTGAATAGGGTTCCGATCAAATCAGATGCCTACCATTTCATATGAGATATGGAAAGGGAAGAGTCCATATCTTAAGTTTGTTAAGATTTGGGGTTGTCCAGCCTATGTCTAAAAGCAAAATCCGGACAAGCTCGAGGCAAAGTCAGATCTGTGGAAGTTTGTTGGATATCCCAAGCATACGCAAGGGAATATCTTCTACCAAACCGAGGAACAAAAATGTTTTGCTTCTCAACATGCCATCTTTGTGAAAGGGAATTTCTTGTGAAGAAATTATTGGTTATGAGGTAGAACTGGAAACAGTTCCAGCTATACAAACTGCAGCTGATAATTTGGTAGAACCAAAGGATTCAATAGAAACCAACGAACCTCAGCCTCTTCGCTGATCTAGTAGGGTTCCTCACCCACCTGAGAGATACTTCGGTTTCTCTATGATAGTGGTAGCGAGGATTTCATCATGAGATGATGACCCAACTAGTTTCGAGCTGGCCATCAGGAGTGAGACTCTGTAAGAATGGATGGATGCTTAGCGATCTGAGATGGAATCCTTATACACCAACAAAGTATGGACTTTGGTTGCTTTATCTGAAGGGTTAAATCCCCATCAGAAGCAAGTATATCTTGAGAAGACTACTTGGTGTACATGGAAAAGTTGAGACTTTCAAAGCTACACTTGTTAAAGGTTTGCATCATTGACCAGGTATGGATTACAATGAAAGCTTTTCTAAGTAGCTATGCTTAAGTCCATCCAGTTCCTACTTGCCACGGCTACATACCATGACTACGATATCTGGCGGTTGGGTGTCTTGACTGTTTTTCTAAATGATGATTTGGAAGAAAGCGTCTATGAGTACACAGCCAGAGGGCTTCGTAGACAGTGGGAGCAGCGGAAACATGTGCAAGATGTTTTATGTGATAAAGCAGGCATCGCGGAGTTGGAACGTCTGTTTTGATGTGGTAGTCAAAGAGTTTGACTTCATCAAAATGGTAGATGAACCTTGTATATACAAAAAGGTAGTAGGGAGTATGGTGGTGATCCTCGTAGAGTACGTGAATGACATACTCTTGATAGGGAAAGAGTTTCCTATGCTACGCTCGGTCAATCTCCGCTTATCACAAGGATTCTCCATATAGGATCAAAGTGATACCTACTAAATCCTGGGTTTTGGATCTACGAGATAGATCTAATTGGATGTTAGGATACTCACTAGTTGTAGTGAGATGGTATCAATTGATCCTGGGGAAAATCACTGGAAAGGTTCCAAGGTGATAAGGACGACTGAATGTCAGTTGCAGGCATTGTCTTTACCCTCAGCTAAAGGACGGTATGTTGGAAGAGTTCCAAGCTAAATACCGAGGCATACTAGACGATAAAGGATGGATACATCGCTACCAAAGATACTACCAAAGAGGAACTCTGGGTGTATATTAGTTCATGAGATGAACTTTGTTCCTACCATTGTGTGACAATGGAGTTATGGCTTATGCCAAGGAACGCCCGTCCCATCAGAGATCCAGACATATTCTTAGGCAGTATCACCTGATCATGGAGATGGTTGATCTCCAGGGGATCGAGGTCAGGAGAGTATACTCAGAGGATAGCACGGCGGATCCACTCACAAAGGCTTTTTCCCAGAAAAAGACTATTATGGGATGGTTGAGTTTGAGATACGACAACAACTGTTATCAAATGGCCCTAGTGCAAGTGGGAGATTGTTAGTTATATGTATGCCCTAGAGGCCATTACTATACATGTGTTGTATATTGTTGTGGATGCTTGGACATATATAGGGATGACTTTCTTGCTCGATATGATAGTATGCTATCTGGTTGCTCTTTACCTTAACGTGTATACTGATTGTCTCTCTGTCACATGTTGGTAAAGCCCTTAGGATGTGTACTTGACTACCTGGACTATGATGCGGATCATACTAGTGGGGACATGGTAGTCCATAAGTACATCCTTCAAGATCCCTAGTCGTGGGTGTATCGAGACGGGGCATCGATATACCAGAGTAGACTAGCGTATGCCTTCTCGACCCATACAGATGGGCGATGGATGATCCCAAATCCATTGGTGTTTGACATCAGAGATGATATACGGGTGCTCAGTGGAGACTGGGTACACTGGACGGACTCGCCGAGAACTCCCAGATGGTATTATACCTTACGTCAGATGGTAGTTCTCTGGTGACACGGGTACAGGTTAGTCTGTAGACCCGAGATCGTCATAGAGTCTTGTGCGATTCCCACTGTGCTTTGATTTCCATCATACCATGTCCAAGAGGGCGTGCAAAAAGTTGGCTTTTGGGTACAGTCGCGAATCACATGGAGGCAATGAGCGATAGGAGGGGTTTCGTCTCTCCCGGTATAGGGAGTTGATGTTGCGCAGTGCTCGATTGGCTATAACAGGAAGTCCTTGGCCAAGGCTGCTTTAGGGATTTACTGGTAAGTGTTACCAGTAGTTTCTCGACCAGTTATGAGCCTCATATCGACACGACTTATCGAGTTATTAGGGTCTGACGTTTACCACCCCTAGACGAGATATGCGACATATCAGACGAACAGACCGGACTGTACGGTTGTGTTACTGGTTGGATTCACAGGAGTGTGAGCGGGCTTGCTCGTTGATCTTCTGATCGCTCAATACCCGGGTGGCCGTTACGTTTAGCAGACCGCTTTCGGCTTGTGGGTGTTTGATATGATCATCACCTACTACCGGCGTATTGATGAGTCTTTAGAGTCCTACACTGTGGTTTCCTGGCTCAAACGAAACGAAATAGGAGCGCATATGAGGTATGTGCGGGACCGAGAATAATACCAGTATGTGATACTGTATTCTATTCTCGTGATTTGTGACATTGATCGGTTATATGCGATATAGCCGGGTTATCGGATCAAGTGTTGATTCGATAAGTTGTTACTATTGATATTAGTCGGTTATATGTGATATGACCGGATCGTTAAATCAAGTGTTGATTTAATGATTTAATGTATAATTATATATTTGATATATTAATTTACATTAACTAGTATTGGTTCACTTAAGATTGATTTTCTCACTTGAATGTGCACATTGTTTATATGTGATATATGCAAGTGTACATGTTTGTATCATGCTTGATGTTACAAACAAGATGTGTGTATGAGACTTGAACCATATCAAGGTTAGATTAGGGTTTACTATTTTCTTAGGCATATAACAAAAGTGTGTGACTTTGGTCAAAGTTATCAAGCTTCATGAAGCTTGATAAATATTGACAAAGTCAACTCTTTTGTCATATGTTTTTAGATATTAGTTAACTCAACCTTTAACCTAATGGTTTGGTTAAATCTCTACATGAGTTAAGCATGAGGGCTTAACTCAACCATGGTGCCATCATTCATTTGGATAAGTTTCACTTTGGATATTATTCATATAATTTCTTTTCTTCTTCTTCATCTTCATCAAGCTTGAAAAAGCTTGCTAGCTCCAATAGCATCATGAGAAAAAGAGTGAGAAATCCAATTCTAAAGTGAACCCACTTCCTATTTCTTCATTCTCTACTACTTGCCATGTAGTATAGGGTGTTCTCTTCATAAAGTTTTTGACCAAGTGAAGGAATAGCTTGAGTTTGAGTCTCCCCGACATAGATCATCTTCGGCCTCGAAGTCAATGACCTAGCCCGATCATTTCTCCGACGAAACCATTTCTAGAGTCCGGGATCCGATGATCGCAGCGGTGGGACATCAACACGGAGCTAAAGAAGTGGTGGACCGGATCTACAAAGGTTGTAATCCCTTTCACTTAGTAGCAAAGTCGTTTGGTTGCTTGCTTTTCTCCTTAACTTCTAGTTAACGATCTATATTAGGGTTTCTCGGCACCGGAAAATTTTTGTTTGGCATGGTTGATGCCTTGTGGAACCTCCTTAGTGTGCCTAGGAAGCCTACAAACCCGACCCTAGACTATGACTCAGTGACCAAAATTAACCGAACCTTCTTATAAGACTGGCTTTTGGATCGTCAGAGTTGCAGACCTCATTGCCACTCCTACTTTTACCCTTTTCTCCAGGACACCCCGTATTACTACGAACGTCCACTTCCATTGGACAAAACCATCGTATGGTTATATACGAACTTGAAGGAATTTATTCGGGGATGGTTTCTGGTTCTGGAGAAAACGAATAGGACTATTCAGTTGTTTTTTCCTTTTACCTTCTCTCAGGTTGCGAGTACTCCTTGGTTTAGGAGATAGTACACCTATTACGCAAATTGGATAGTCTTCTTCCAAACCTTAGGCTGGTGCCGAACGGTAGGGAATGAAGAAAACCAATTAGCCTAAACGGTGTACAGAAGGTATTAAGTTAAGACAAAGAAAGGGATAAGTCAGAGAGAAAAGTAAATTGCGACTGATATTCACGACCAAACCAAGTATTTCATTACCACTCCCATTTCACCTTTGTATTTCTCCGGGACACTCCATATCACTACGAAGATCCATAGTTTATTGGACACTCCATCGTATGGTTATATACGAACTCGAAAGAACTTGTTCCAGTTCGGGGATGGATTCTGGTTCAGGAGAAATAGGAATAAGGTTTATTCGGTTGTCTTTTATCTTCACCTTCTCTCGCATTGCGAGTGCTCCTAGCATTAGGACAGTACACCCATTATGCTTATTGGATAGTCTTCTTCTAAACCATGGACTGGTGCTGAGCGGTAGGGAAGGAAGAAAACCATTTGGCCTAAAGGGGTGTACAGAAGGTAATGACTAAAGACATATAAAGGGATTTGGAGAGGTGGCAAAGATTTATACGGTTACAGTTGTGAATCTGGATAATGGAAGAGGCATTACTAGGAATACCCGGATACCCTACGAAACATTTCAATGTTTCAGTTTCACTGTGTACTGTTAATAGAAAACTGATTTCCCAATTAGACACTTACTCCAGGGTATGTATTTATCAGGTTTGATTCTCACATCTGTATGGTTTTACAGATGATGAGTGGGAGTAAGTTATTGGGAATTAGGTGATCATCCTCATTATATCGGGATTCGTTGTAATTGGTGATATTTGAGGAAGTCACCTGGGTTGTTTGCCGGACGGCAAATGTTTGGTTTTGAATATCCGTTGGTATGCACCAATTTCAAATTGATATATCTGTACGTCTATTTTCATAGAGTGAGATATACCTTTTTGAGATTATGTCCGTGACATTTACCTATATCAGTGGATGGTTAGGTAAGGAGCATTTAACAGCGGTGTAATTCTTCATAACCATAAGTACAGTTTTCAACCTACGATGCACAGTGTATGAGTTACTAGACTCAGGGGACTTATACAGAGTATTGTATATTGTCCAATGTCCATTAGGACAGAGGGGTTGGTCCTCACACTATATTCTGTTTACTTATGACTTCTCTAGTTCTTAGACATGTGTTTCGTGGAAACACAGGGTCCAAGTTTTGAGAAGTTATAGGTATAAGAATAAAGTGGAGAACCAGGTGTTGCAAGTATCGGGACTCTTCAAGGTGATCGAAGATGTAGATACTTGTATATGGTATTCAGTTGATAGTGATGATTAAGAGAACTTACTTCTCTTTCAGGTTACTCATAACTGGAAGCATTCCTAAGTTGAGTAACGCTGATCGGCCTCCTTTCCATTTAGTTGACATACACTGGAGACAGCTGCATGATTTGAATCTGGTTCAATTAAATCAGTGCCTCTATTTCTATATTGGATATAGAACAGTTCATATCTTAACAATGTTAAGGTACGGAGAGTTGTCCAGCTTATGCTTAAAACCAGACTCTGGATAACTCACGGCACGTTTCTGTAATGGCTGTTTATGGGTTGACCCAGGCTATGAAGAGGGTTGAATTTCTACCATCTGGGAGATCAATAGTAATATTGTTTTTGACTCGCCACAGTTTTAATAAAAATGGATTTTTTCAGAAAACAGTAGTGGGAGTATGGTAGAACCGGAAGTGATTCCAGAACCGCAAACGATTACTGAAGATTTGATAAAGAACCTAAAGATTCAATCTGTATTTGACATTCCATTGGCCACTCCGCAGCTATGGTGGGTAACCTCAGGCACCCGAGAGGTACTCCGGTAGCCTCAAGGACGGTGACAGGGAGATTCTTGTTTACCCAGACTTGCCATTGCTGTTGTTCCAGGCTGTGAGACCCTGCAGGAGGATGAGTATAGCGTCATTCTGTACTAGCTTTAGAAGTGTACGTCTATATGACTCTGCCAGAAGGTTGTCGTAGTCAGTGGGAGCAACGGAAGCATAGTGGACAAGTGGCTTATGTCTATTTATAGACTTAAGCAGATATAGCGGAGATAGATCTTTTATTTCTGATGTGACAGTCATAGGTTTGACTTCATCAGAATAAGGGATGGATCTGTTAAGAAGGTAGTAGGGTGTGATGTCCTGGTATTTGGATGACATACACAGAGTAGGAAATGAAATTCCTATACTACGATCGGTTATACTTGTTAGTTATATGTATGCCCTAGAGGCCATTACTGTACATTGGATGTATTTTGT
The DNA here is from genome assembly GCA_030015575.1 of Agapanthus africanus. Lineage (NCBI taxonomy): Eukaryota > Viridiplantae > Streptophyta > Magnoliopsida > Asparagales > Amaryllidaceae > Agapanthus > Agapanthus africanus. The sequence goes on along the minus strand of CM057337.1, from coordinate 341,397,056 downwards.
AGTGGATGCTTGGACATACATAGGGAGGACTTTCTTGCTCGACATGATAGTATGCTATCTGGTTGCTCTTTATCTTAACATGTATACTTTCTGTCTCTCTGATTACATGTTGATAAAGCCCTTAGGATATGTACTCGACTTCCAGGACTATGATGTAGATCATACTAGTGGGGCCTGGGTAGTCCATGAGTGCATCCTTGAAATGTTCCTAGTCGAGGGAATATCGAGACGGGGCATCGATATTCCAGAGTAGACTAGCGCATATCTTCTCGACCCATGCGATGGGCGATGGATGATCCCATATCCATTGGTGTTTGACATCGAAGATGGTATGCGGGTGCTCAGTGGGGACTGGGTATACTGAACGGACTCGCCGAGAACTCCCAGATGGTATTATACCTCACGTCAGATGGCAGTTCTCTGGTGACACCGGTACAGCTTAGTCTGTAGACCCGAGATCGTCATAGAGTCTTGTGTGTCTCCCACTGTGCTTTGATTTCCACCCTACCACGGCTCTACTGAGTTGTGCAAACAGGTGGTTTTTGGGTACAGTCCCGATTCACATGGAGGCAATGAGCGATAGGAGGGGATTCGTCTCTCCCGGTATTGGGGGTTGATGTTGTGCTATGCTCGACTGGCCATAACAGGAAATCCCTGGCCAGGGTTGCAGTGATATACTGGTAAGTGTTATCAGTAGTTTCACGAATGTTATGGACCTTACATCGGCATGACTTATCGAGCTTTTGGGGTCTGACGTTTACCACCCCTAGGCGAGATATGCGACATATCAGACGAACAGACCGGACTATACGGTAGTGTTACTGGTCGGATTCGCAGGAGTGTGAGCGGGCTTGCTCGTCGATCTTCTGATCGCTCAATACCCGGGTGGCCGTTACGTTTGGCAGACCGCTTGCGGCTTGCGGATGTTTAATATGATCATCATCTGCTACCGGCGTATTGACGAGTCTTTAGAGTCCTACACAGAGCTTTCCTGGCTCAAGCAAAACGAAATAGGAGCGCATATGAGATATGTGCGGGACCGGGAATAATACCGGTATGTGATAGTGTATTTGATTCTCGCGATGTGACATTGATTGGTTATATGCGATATAGCCGGGTTATCGGATCAAGTGTTGATTCGATAAGTTGTTACTAATGATACCAGTCGGTTATGTGCGTCATGACCGGATCGTTAAATCAAGTGTTGATTTAATGATTTAATGCATAATTATATATTTGATATATTACTTTGCATTAACTAGTATCGGTTTACTTTAAATGGATTTTTTCTCACTCGGGTGTGCGCATTCCATATCCGATATGATTTTGTACACTTGGATGTATCATGTTTGATGATACATGCTTCTTTGGTTGTGTAAAGAATGAACCATGGTTTATGAATGGTTAGGGTTTAATTTCCTTTTTCTTTTATTTATTCATTAATAACCTTTTTGGAAAATAAAAAGGAATGAGCAAAGTGGTGGCTTTCTTTATTCATTCATGAAGCTTCATGAAGACTTTGACCACTTTGTCTCATTCTTAACCCTAACCACTCCACTAACCCTATTTCACTCTCTACACTTTACCATGGTTATGTGATGATAAGAACTAATTATTCTACTCATTTTTGAATTAACTAATTATTCTTATCATAACATATTACTTCTTCTTCTTCCTTTCTTCAAGAGAAGAAAGTTCACCTCCATCAATGGTGATTGATGCATATGAGTGAGAAATCCAAAACTAAAGTTTACCCACTTCCTATTTCTTCATCCTCTACCTCTTGCCAAGTAGTATAGGGTGTTTCCTTCACAAGTTTTTCCGACTTGGTGAAGTTGGAGCTTGTTCTAGCGATGCCTCGACGTAGATCATCTTCGGCATCGAACCGACGATCAAGCCCGCCCATTTCTTCGACGAAGCCGATACTTGAGTTCCAGATTCATTTTGGACAGCGGAGGGGACCTCGTTGCGGAGCCGTGGAGGTGGTGGACCGGATCTACAAAGGTTGTATGTCCGTTCCCTTAGTTAAAATGTTAACTAGTTAGCTTGTATCGCCTAAATATCTAGTAAACGATCCGTAGTCGGGTTCGTAGGCACCCGTAAAATTTTATTTGTGCATGTTTGATCACTTGTGAGATTTAACTAGAGTGCCTAGGAACCCTACAATGGTATCAGAGCCTAGCTAGAGCCTTAGGCGAAGTCTAGACGGAATTTGAAGTCCGAACGAACCCGAAACCCCGAATCAAACATGCTCTCTGTCCAATTTTTAAAATCTGGTCTTTTTCCAAATTAAAAATATCCATAAAATCAAGCAGGGTTTTATAAGAATTACTGCAAATTTCGAGGGCCCAAGTCAACTTTTCCAGCGCGCTTCCGCGGCATGAGCTAAGCTCATGCGGCGGATCCACGGCCGTACGGCCCCTGTATTTATTTTATTATGCACAGTAATTCTTAGTTTCCAGTGCTGATATTTCTGGGAATTTTTAATAATTTTTCAAGAGTTGAATTTTCTGCAGTTGTTTTGGGGATTCGGTGTTTCGATCGGGGTATCAAATTTTGTCTGTGTGGCTTTCCGGATAAATTTTAGAATATGTTAAAAAGTTCGACCGGATATAAATACCCACTTTTTCCCCTGTCGGGAAATTTCCAAGTGTTGGATTTTTCCGCAGTTTAACGACGTTCTAAGTAGTGCAAGTAACGCGATGGTCCCTCTAGAAGACAACAAACCTTAACTCGATTATGTGACCGTCTTGAACTGCCCTTTGAACCTTCGGGTTTGGGGGAGTACGGCGTGCCACATGTGAGGCGTTGGCTTGACCCTTCTACGGCTGGACCGTTGGTACTGAGGTACAAACGGAATGTTGTTAGACTTATTTCATGTGTTGAGCTGTATCGGGAAAATTTGGGTGTTCGATTGTTCGATCGAAAAGTTTAACATTTTCTGTTTATCTGGAATGTGATACAATAATTGGAATTCACAAATAGTTATGTGATAACTAAATGAATGTTATAAACATAGCACTTTAGTCTCACTTGATCGGTTGCCACGGAATTTTGATGCGATCAAAAGTCCGTCGCAATCACGTAGCGTACGCGGATACTCGCCGGGTAAACTTAATAGACAGCCTCACCCCATTGCCCCGACCAAGTGACTGTAGGAGAACCCCATCACCGAAAGCATCCGTTCGGGTGCTCGCGGTAGCGGTGTTCCGCCTTGGTGCACTTCGTCGACGGCGTTAGGGGTGCGGCCGTCTACTGAAGTTTGCGACGAGCATTCGATCAGAATGTCGGGAATCCTGTTGAATTGCCCGACTTGATATTGAAAAGAGTTTTCGATAATGAGACTAAAATGCGGGGTTTATAATTGTTAGGCATGCGATGTCTAAGTAATTCATTTGGTCAGGCATGCGATGTCTGAGGTGGTTGCGGATTCCAACTGTTGTAGTTTTACACTTTCTTTTCTGTGACCGTAAGTGTAATATGTGATGTCGCCGGTTTCGTTGCTATATGCCAACGACAATTGGGATGCGCATATTTACTTACGTTGATGACATGTGATGTTATGTGTTGCTGGATATGTTATATTGGATCGTCGTGTTTGAATAGCCGGGGTTTTTTTATGTGAGATGAGTGTTTTTCATTTTCATTCATGTAAAAACTTGTATGTAATATTCTTTTATTGGGGCACTTCCAGGTTGCGGAAGTTGTCACCCGTTGTATATTATTTACTTTTCTGCACTAGGATAGACCCAAGGAGGGGAGCACAAGTAACCGGGTTCTGGGGTCCAGTGGGAGACCAACTGAGGAGTCGAGTCCGGGTTTCCTAACCCTAGAATTGGCAGGGTTGCTTGCCGCTCTCGTAGGGGTCTAGGGATGTGGGATTGGCTATTCATCACGACCGTGGAATCCGTGTTTTATACTGGCTCGTATTGAAAACACGGACGTCCTAGTATATCCAATATTTCATATGTTTCTTCTGCTGTGTTTTATCTGTGATCATGCGATGTTCTGTGACAGGTATTATATATATAGTATATATGATATATTATATAGACGTTGCTTATGTTTTACACCCGCGCTAGCCCTGCCCCGCTCTGCCGTTAGTTACCTAACCTAACGGTGCACGAGGGGACATCGAGGCGAATGTGGATGGCATAAGTGTACGTCATATATATCTGTGATGTTTAGGTGGATTTAAATGATGGGATATTCATTAATGAGATTAATGAAAGAAAATAAACCTAATTGATGTTGTGGAATCGAATTTCAAGATAAAACAGGTAGCTACAGTTCTTGCTTTGCATCGCGGTGTTCATTAAAGAACATCCAGCACCTTATTCGATGAGGAAAGGACCGAGATCCCTTCACCGGGAGTGACTCCTTTAGCAATAACTGGCAGATGCTACAACCCTCGGTTTGTCTTTTGATCGCTTCTATAGTTTCTGCTTTGCACAGTGATATATATGATATATCCCGCACCTCATTCGACGAGGAAAGGGCCGACGATCCCTTCACCGGGAGTGACCCCTTTAGCAAGACTAGAAAAGCTTCAAAAACATTCCATTTAAAAACCATTTGATTCCGCAACGAGATCAAGTTCAAAGCGTTAAGGGTTTTCACAAAAACCATTCGCAACCCTCCGTCATTTTAGGAAGTAGAGTACTTAGTATTCATGCTGTGTTTGTTGACTATAGTCAAGGCACAGTGTACGGTAGCTAAGTGATGTCTTCCTACACCGCATATGATGCGATTAGTTAGGACAGTCGCGTGACTTTGTTGACCTTAGTTAAGGGTCATGTGGGTGGGTCTAATTAATCACGAAATGACGGGTAGAACTTGACTAGTACTTATGATTTGTTGACCATAGTTAAGGTCATAGGTGCTAGGGGTAAAAACCTTTATCGGGAGTTTCAAGTGTTGAAATTTGCAATGAGATTGCATACCTTCTATGTGATAGTTGGATCTCGATACCCACTGCGAGTAATTGTTACTCCTGGGAGAGTTTTGCACTTTACAATTAGCCGATCAAGTAGGTGTCTAGAAAGGTGTCAACGGGGTTACGCTTCTGGGAAAACGAGGTTTACTGTAATTAGGTCCGTGCGAAAGCACAGGGAACCTCCCTCAAAGTACCAACACTGGCCTGGCTGAAAGATTGGCGAACTTGTAGAGTGTAATTAATCCCGGCTAGTCTTTCCTTTTAGGGTTTGAAGGAAGATTTGATAAAAACAGTGGGAGCCATCCTGATTAGATAAAATATATAACCAATCTGATCTTGCAAGAGCGCACGCAGAGTGTTTTCTTCTCTCTCTCTCCTGGTAGCGACCATATCACGCCTTAATCAAGATAATAAAATGGATGTATTGACCGAACCCGCTTGTTATACTGAGCTGGGGAACGTTGGTCCCGCTCCAACTTATAATTGTTATAAGACCGAGCAGGAAATAGGGGAATACCAGATTTCCTATGCCGCCCAAACGAAGAAAGTGCATATGATGCATCTCCTTCGGGTGTGTTCATTACAAAGAACTGTTTCTCAGTATCCTCTGCATCCTGGGTATATGATACCGGATCAGGATCCCAGATATGTAATCTGTTACATAGGGCTACAAAAAGGTAGAAAAACTGAGAACGGGTGATAAGTTTCATGAGACAGAAAACGGGGCAAGTGTTGCAGCCAAGTCTGTTGGTCACTGTCACCCTGTATTACGAATACATTGATTCTGAACAAATGCTATTAGATACCGAACCTGATATACAAAATCATATCAGTCTCTTTATTAGTAAAGAAATGATATAATTTTGTATTGATGGATAATGTTTTGAACATTTCCTATATCAAAAGTTGATCGGTTCAGGCACGTTATCTAAGAGCATTGAAGTTCTAAATCAAACTACAGTTCCTAGTATACAGAACACACACAAGAAGAAGAGTTCAGAAATGAACGAATCCTTCTTGAGGCATTGTAGACAAGGTCACATCAATGCGACCCGACTGGCTGAAGTTACATTTAGATGCATATTTAAATCAGTTTGAATTTACATCTTGTGAAACTTGCCAGCCATGTCACAAAGATATAATGACACCAGATCTGTTTACTGGAAACAAAGAAAGAGTTAGTAAACTCTTGGGACTGATACATGATGATGTATGTAAGGTCTCCTGTCTACACATGCCAGGACTGGTTCTTTTTACTTCATTATATTCTCTGATAATCTCTCAAGATTCAGTCATATGTTCCTGTTGAAACATAAGTCCGAACCTTTTGAGGTATTCACAGAATATAAGTGAGAAGTAGAGAACCAATAACCGAGTATAAGTATTATGTCCTATGATGAGATCAGGGAGGAGAATACTTGAGCATGGAATCCTTGGACTATTCTAAAGGAAAATGAGATTCTCTCTCAGTATTACTCCTCTGCATACACCACAGCACAACGGTGTATCGGGGCGGAGCAATCACACAATATTAGATATCGTGTGCTCTATGATGAGTATTACTGAGTTACCTATTTCCTTTTGGGTGTTATGCGCTTGAGAAGCTGCATACCTATTGAATTAGGTTCGAATCAAATCACTGCCTACCATTCCATATGAGATATGGTATGGGAAGAGCCTATCTCTTAAGTGAGTTAAGATTTGGGGTTGTCCGGCCTATGTTTAAAGCAAAATCCGGACAAGATCGAGGCAGGATCAGTTCTGTAGAACTGGAAAGGTTCCAGCTATACAAAACTGCAATTGATGATTTGACTGAACCATAAGATTCTATAGTTCCCGACGAACCTCAGCCTCTCCGCCGATCTAGTAGGGTTCCTCATCCGCCTGAGAGATACCTCGTTTTCTCGATGACAGTGGGAGCAAGGATTGCATCATGAGATGATGACCCAACTAGTTTCGAGCAGGCCATCGAGAGTAGGGACTCTGTAAGAATGGCTGGATGCTTAGAGGTCTGAGATGGAATCCATATACACCAACAAAGTATGGACTTTGGTTGCTATATCTGAAGGGTTAAATCCCCATCAGGAGCAAGTATATCTTGAGAAGATTACTTGGTGTACATGGAAAAGTTGAGACTTTCAAAGCTAGACTTGTTAAAGGTTTTCGTCATCGACCAGGCGTGGATAATGATGAAACCTTTTTCCAGTAGCTATGCTTAAGTCTATCCAGATCCTACTTACCACGGCTACATACCATGACTACGATATCTGGCGGTTGGGTGCCATGACTGCTTTTCTAAATACTGATTTAGAAGAGAACGTCTATAAGAACACAGCCAGAGGTCTTCGTAAACAGTGGGAGCAGCGGAAACGTGTGCAAGTTGCTTTACATAATGAAGCAGGCATCGCGGAGTTGGAACATCTGTTTTGATGTGATAGTCAAAGTGTTTGACTTCATCAAAATGGTAGACGAACCTTGTATATACAAAAGGGTAGTAGAGAGTAAGGTGGTCATCTTCGTATTGTACGTAGACAACATACTCTTGATAGGAAAAGAGTTTCCTATACTACGATCGATCAATCTCCTATTATCACTAAGATTCCCCAAATAGGATCAAAGTGATACCTACTAAATCCTGGATTTTGGATCTATGAGATAGATCTAAATGGATGTTAGAATACTCACTAGCTGTAGTGAGATGGTATCAATCGATCCTGGGGAGAATCACTGGAAGAGTTCCAGGGTGATAAAGACGACTGAATGTCAGTCACAGGCACTGTCTTTACCCTCAGTAAAGGGACGGTATGTTGGAAGAGTTCCAAGCTCGATACCGTGGCAAACTAGACGATAAAGGCTGGTAACATCGCTATTAAAGATACTACCAAAGAGGCTGTTTGGGTGTATATTGGTTCATAAGATGAACTAGGTTCCTGCCATTGTATGACAATGGAAGCGTGGCTTCGACCCTGGAACCCTGGTCCCATCAGTGACCCAGACAAATTCTGAGGCAGCATCACCTGATCATGGAGATAGTTGATCTCCAGGGTGATCGAGGTTAGGAGAGAAGACTCAGAGGACAACACGGCGGATCCACTCACAAAGGCCTGTTCCTAAAGAGAGACTTTTATGGGATGGTTGAGTATGAGATACTACAACCACTGCTACAGATGGCCCTAGTGCAAGTGGGAGATTGTTAGTTATATGTATGCCCTAGAGGCCATTACTGTACATTGGATGTATTTTGTAGTGGATGCTTGGACATACATAGGGAGGACTTTCTTGCTCGACATGATAGTATGCTATCTGTTTGCTCTTTATCTTAACATGTATACTTTCTGTCTCTCTGATTACATGTTGATAAAGCCCTTAGGATATGTACTCGACTTCCAGGACTATGATGTAGATCATACTAGTGGGGCCTGGGTAGTCCATGAGTGCATCCTTGAAATGTTCCTAGTCGAGGGAATATCGAGACGGGGCATCGATATTCCAGAGTAGACTAGCGCATATCTTCTCGACCCATGCGATGGGCGATGGATGATCCCATATCCATTGGTGTTTGACATCGAAGATGGTATGCGGGTGCTCAGTGGGGACTGGGTACACTGAACGGACTCGCCGAGAACTCCCAGATGGTATTATACCTCACGTCAGATGGCAGTTCTCTGGTGACACCGGTACAGCTTAGTCTGTAGACCCGAGATCGTCATAGAGTCTTGTGTGTCTCCCACTGTGCTTTGATTTCCACCCTACCACGGCTCTACTGAGTTGTGCAAACAGGTGGTTTTTGGGTACAGTCCCGATTCACATGGAGGCAATGAGCGATAGGAGGGGATTCGTCTCTCCCGGTATTGGGGGTTGATATTGTGCTATGCTCGACTGGCCATAACAGGAAATCCCTGGCCAGGGTTGCAGTGATATACTGGTAAGTGTTATCAGTAGTTTCACGAATGTTATGGATCTTACATCGGCATGACTTATCGAGCTTTTGGGGTCTGACGTTTACCACCCCTAGGCGAGATATGCGACATATCAGACGAACAGACCGGACTATACGGTAGTGTTACTGGTCGGATTCGCAGGAGTGTGAGCGGGCTTGCTCGTCGATCTTCTGATCGCTCAATACCCGGGTGGCCGTTACGTTTGGCAGACCGCTTGCGGCTTGCGGATGTTTGATATGATCATCATCTGCTACCGGCGTATTGACGAGTCTTTAGAGTCCTACACAGAGGTTTCCTAGCTCAAGCAAAACGAAATAGGAGCGCATATGAGATATGTGCGGGACCGGGAATAATACCAGTATATGATACTGTATTTGATTCTCGCGATGTGACATTGATCGGTTATATGCGATATAGCCGGGTTATCGGATCAAGTGTTGATTCGATAAGTTGTTACTAATGATACCAGTCGGTTATGTGCGTCATGACCGGATCGTTAAATCAAGTGTTGATTTAATGATTTAATGCATAATTACATATTTGATATATTACTTTGCATTAACTAGTATCGGTTTACTTTAAATGGATTTTTTCTCACTCGGGTGTGCGCATTCCATATCCGATATGATTTTGTGCACTTGGATGTATCATGTTTGATGATACATGCTTCTTTGGTTGTGTAAAGAATGAACCATGGTTTATGAATGGTTAGGGTTTAATTTCCTTTTTCTTTTATTTATTCATTAATAACCTTTTTGGAAAATAAAAAGGAATGAGCAAAGTGGTGGCTTTCTTTATTCATTCATGAAGCTTCATGAAGACTTTGACCACTTTGTCTCATTCTTAACCCTAACCACTCCACTAACCCTAGTTCACTCTCTACACTTTACCATGGTTATGTGATGATAAGAACTAATTATTCTACTCATTTTTGAATTAACTAATTATTCTTATCATAACATATTACTTCTTCTTCTTCCTTTCTTCAAGAGAAGAAAGTTCACCTCCATCAATGGTGATTGATGCATATGAGTGAGAAATCCAAAACTAAAGTTTACCCACTTCCTATTTCTTCATCCTCTACCTCTTGCCAAGTAGTATAGGGTGTTTCCTTCACAAGTTTTTCCGACTTGGTGAAGTTGGAGCTTGTTCTAGCGATGCCTCGACGTAGTTCATCTTCGGCATCGAACCGACGATCAAGCCCGCCCATTTCTTCGACGAAGCCGATACTTGAGTTCAGGATTCATTTTGGACAGCGGAGGGGACCTCGTTGCGGAGTCGTGGAGGTGGTGGACCGGATCTACAAAGGTTGTATGTCCGTTCCCTTAGTTAAAATGTTAACTAGTTAGCTTGTATCGCCTAAATATCTAGTAAACGATCCGTAGTCGGGTTCGTAGGCACCCGTAAAATTTTATTTGTGCATGTTTGATCACTTGTGAGACTTAACTAGAGTGCCTAGGAACCCTACAATACTTTGGTTGTCACACAGTGGTTTCTCCAGATAGGATATTAATCCAGTCCTGGAGAAACATTCGGAAGCAGTTTTAGAACATAAGTTGATGTTCTAGGGATTTGATAACGGCAGCCTCCTTTAGGAGACGGTTATCATTCCAGGCTTCCAAGGTGACCTGGATGACAGAGTGACTGTCAGAGTTATAGTTTTCCCTCTGATGAGGGGCAGTATTTTGGACAGGTGATCCAAGCAGATACTGAGGGAGGCATGGCGCAGGATACTGATTAAGTTCAGTTGACGATACAGTCTGAGAAGTTTGGATTTGGAGTTCACTTATGAACTAGGTCCCATCAGATATCCAGACATTCTAAGACAGGTATTGCTCATTTCGGGAGATCGCTTTCTCCGCGAACTTTAGATAAAGAGAGACATAGAAAGAAACATCAAAGCGGATCCACTCACTGAGGCTATTCCTCGAACGCAATAGTTTCGCAAACGAGCTTTGTGAGACTGACTAGTAGAGGAGTTCGGTGTTCGGTATCACATGGGATGTGAGTATGCGACATCGCAATAATTAGCCTTGAGTGCAAGTGGGAGATTGTTGGAGATAGTGCCCTCAGAGTCAATTATTGGATCACAGGCACGTGATTGCAATGATTGAGGGGGGACCTGTCCCAGTAGGATATTCTTACTCAAGATGATAGTATGCTATCTGGTTTATCTTTATCATCGTGTACTGCTTTAGGTGACCTTAAAGATCGCTATTACACGTTGATAACGCCCGTAGGATTCTTGCTTGACTGCCGGCAGTATGAGGGCGATCATATACGTGAGAGCTGGGGTCTATAAGAAAATCCTTAAAAGGTCCTTAGTCGTGGGAGTTTCGAGACAGGGCATCGATTCTCCAGAGTAGACTAGTGTATACAGTCGAGACCCCGAGGAGGGGCGGTGGCCGGTCTCACAAGCCACTGGTGTCAGTTGGTTCACCTAAGATGTATACAGGTGCTCATTGGGTTATGAGTACACCCGACAGGACTCGCCGGGAATATGCTAGTTGGTCTTATACTAGATGTCAGATAGCAGTTCCCTGGTGACATGTGTACATGTTAGTTCATCGACCTGAGATCGTCATTTGTCTCGTGTGAGTTCCCACTGTATTTTGATTACTACCCTACCACGCTCAAAGGAGACGTGCAAACAGGTTTTAGTTGGGTACAGTCCTGAGCCACATGGAGGCAGTGAGCGGATCTTCAGGGGTTCGTCTCTCCCGGTATTGGGGGTGAGGTCACGCTGTGTCTAGGAGAGCCATTACACGAAGTACTTGGCCAAGGCAGGAGATTTACTGGTAGGTATTCCAGTAGTATCTCAGGGTGTTCTGGGCTACAGTCCGACACGACTTGTACCGCTATTGGGGGTCTGACTTTTACCAACCCCCTAGGCCCGCCATGCGATGCTCATAGACGAACGGACCGGACTGTACGGATATTTTCACTGACAGGCTCAGTAGGGTGTCAAGATGAGTTCGCTCACAGACGTCCCTTTTGGTCAATAGCTGGTGGCCCGTCACGTATGGCTAATACCTCTGACGTGCTAGTGGTTAAATCCACGGCCATAGTATTGACGAGTCTTTAGAGTCCCCCACACAGAGTTACTCAAGTTTCGGGCGAAACGCTGTAGAGGCCGTATGGAGATATGGCAGGGTTCGATCAAATACATGCGGTATTGCACGATTCGTGATCGGACGGATTTTTCTAGCGGGCTTTGGTTTAAGCCAGATCCTAGTATTAGACAGTGTAGTTTTGTTTCTTTGCATTTGTATTCAGTGGGAATACAAATGCGGGCATGTATATGCAGTCGCGGGGTTTTCCTGTAATTTATTACGGGATCAGTTTTCTGAAGTTGCCAGTTTGCATTCCGTTCCGACCGGTTTTCCTTTGTTCCTTCACGGCCGGACTTTCTTGTGGAGGGGGTTATTTGCAAGTTTGCAAATAAGTTATTGTGGAGGGGGTTTCTTGTTATTGGTGGCTTCATGATATGGCTTTCATCATGAGATTCCTTTTGGATCAATCCTTTGCATTTATGTGATGAGAGTTGATTGATTTTGAAAATGGGTGTGACATTTCTTTTTCTAATTATCATTTGTTTTTCTCCACTTGCATTTTTCTCCCTCCACCATTTTTCCAAGAGAGGCCGGCCACATTATATGTGGGAGAGAGAGAGGTTCATTTGATGGGTGATTTTTCTCATCTCATTCCTTGCAAAATTTAGAGCTCCATTTCTTTCTCCAAAGTTCATTCTCCATTATTCTCTTCTCCTCCACATCCATGGCAACTTCACTACCCCAAAGAGACTACGATTCTACACTACACCTACAGTACCCTTGGACGCGTCGGCTTGCCAACTTCGCGCCCGAGTTGTCTCGGTCCAGAGGTGGGAGTCCGTAAAAGAATCCGGCTACATGGTGCTCTTTCCGACGAGGAGGTGACGGACGGAGATTCCGCGGGAGATCGGAGTGGAGACGAAGACCGAAGGACACGGATCGCTCGGTATATCTCTCTACCCATCTTTTAGTTTGCTAATAGCTAGGTTAATGGTCTGATCCGGGTTTTAGTGCGCGGTGGTGCCGGTTTGCAAGTTTTGCAAAATTTTTCGTTTCCGCGTTTCCGGCGTTGGATCGACGGCTGGGGCGCCGCCGTGCACTTACAGGAATTCCCAATAATATTTTACCCCTAGCGTCCTATGACCTTGACGAATGCCAAACCACCCATAGTCCGCTAGTCAAGTTCAACCCGTAAATTTCCTGATTGAATTAAACCCACCCGCACGACCCTTGACGAAAGCCAAACAACGCCGCACGAATACCCTAATCCAATCGCATCGTATGCAAGCAGATAAGCACTAGTTAGCTACCGTACAATACGCCTTGACGAATGCCAAACTACCGCAGCACGAATACTAAGTAGTACTTATCTGAAATGACGGAGGGCTACGACAGGTTTTAAGAAAACCCTTTGCGTAATGAACTTGATATCGTTGTAGGATCGAGTGATTTTAAATGGAGTGTTTTTGAGGCTTTTCTAGTTTTGCTAAAGAGGTCACTCCCGGTGAAGGGATCGTCGGCTCTTTCCTTCATCGAATAAGTTGTAGGATATTTCATAAATACCACTATGCAAAGCAAAAACTATAGAAGCATTCAAAAGAAAAACCGAGTTTGTAGCATCTGCTAGTTTCACTAAAGAGGTCACTCCCGGTAATGGGATCTCGGCTCTTTCCTTATCGAATAAGGTGCTGGATGTTCTACAAGCAACACCGCTATGCAAAGCAAGAACTAGAGCTATCAGTTTTTAAACAAGTTTCTACAACATCTTTAGGTTTCTTTTACTTTCATTAATCTCATCAATGAAGTCCCATTTTATTATGCTTCACAAGCATCACATTTGAAACGAAATCTACAATATAACATATATCTCATATGTATAATATAAACATTCGTCTCAGGCAGTAATATGATCTCATCACAGAACATTGCAGCAGAAGAACATATATGAAATATTGGATATACTAGGACGTCCGTGTTTTAATATGAGCCTGTATGAAACACGGATTCCACGGTCGTGATGAATAGCCAAACCCACATCCCTAGACCCCTACGAGAGCGACAAGCAACACTGCCAATTCTAGGGTTAGGAGACCCGGTCTCGACTCCTCAGGATGGTCTCCCACTGGACCCTAGAACTCGGTTACTTATGCTCCCTGCCTTTGGTCTACCTAATGCGGAAAAGTAAATAATATACAATGGTGACATCATCCTCAGCCCGGAAGTACCCCAATAAAAGAATATTACATACAAATGAATTTTACATGAATGAAAAAGAAAAACTCTCATCTCACATAAAAACCCCGGCTATTCAGAACACGATGATCCAATATAACATATCACAGCAACACATAATATCTAATATCATCAACGTAAGCAAGTATGCGTATCCCGATTGTCATTGATGTATAGCAACGAAGCCGGCGATACACCACATACTACGCTTACGGTCACAGAAAAGAAAGTGTAAAACTACAACAGTTGGAATCCGCAACCTCTTTAGACATCGCATACCTAACCAAATGAATTCCTTAGACATCGAATGCCTAACAATTATAAACCCCGCATTTTAGTCTCATTATCGAAAACTCTTTTCAACATCAAGTCGGGCAATTCAACAAGATTCCCGACATCCTGATCGAATGCTCGTCGCAAACTTTAGTAGACGGCCGCACCCCCGGATGTCTTCGACGAAGTGCACTAAGGCGGAACACCACTGCCGCGAGCACCCGAACGGATGCTTTTGGCTACGGGGTTCTCCTACAGTCACTTAGTTGGGGCTATGGGGCGTGGCTGTCTATTAAGTTTACCCGGCGAGTATCCGCGTACGCTACATGATTGCGACGGACTTTTGATCGTATCAAAATCCAGTAACAACCGATCAACTGAGACTGAACTGCTTTTATAACATTCAAATTAATTATCTCATAACTACCTGTGGATTCCAAATATTGTATCATATTCCAGATAAAAAGACAGTGTTGAACTTTCCGATCGAATAAGCAAACACCCAAGATTTCCCTTTAAGTTCTCAACACTGGAAATTAGTTCAAAAACATTCATTATGTGCCACAATACCAATGGTCCAGCCGTAGAAGGATCAAGCCAACGCTTCACATGTGGCACGCCGTACTGCCACAAACCCTAAGGTTTAGAGGCAGTTCAAGACGGTCACATAATCGAGTTAAGGTTTGTTGTCTTCTAGAGGGTCCACCGCGTTACTTGCACGACTTAGAATGTTCTTAAACAACGGAAAATTCCAACTTTTGAAAAAATTTCCGACAGGGAAAAAAGTGAGTTATTGATATCCGTTCGAACTTTTTAACAGTTTTTAAAATGATCCGGAAAAAACTTAAACGATGTTTTATTATCCGATCGAATCAACGAGTCCCCAATACAACCCAGAAAACTCAACACTTGATTGGAATTAAAAATTCCAAGAAGACACAGGAAACACCTACGGACGTTACTGTAGAAAAAGGAGTCCCTGATCATTACATACGGCCCCGGAACCGCCGCTAAAAGCAGGGTACGGCCGCGATTCCGCGGCGCTACAGTGGTGTCAGGGTGTCGTTTTTTATAATTATCCTTATATTTCCCTGCTCTATTTTCTGAGCATTTTTAATACAGAAAAATCAACATTTTGAAAAAATATCCAGAGAAGGGTTCGTGTCGGGGTTTCCGGGTTCGATCGGACTTTAAACTTCGCCTAGACTTCGCCTAAAGCTCTAGCTTGGCTCTGATACCACTGTACGGTTTCTAGGCACACGCACAAGGGTCTACGAGGCATCAACTATACCCGATTTAAAATTTAGCCATGCTGAATAACCCAAAGCCGGATCTTTATACTAGAGTTTAGGCGAAAACAAGCATGTTAAACATTTTAACACTAAGTGAGAGGGATTACAAACTTTGTAGATCCGGTCCTTCACTTCTAAAGCTCCGTGATGAGGTCCCTTCGCTGCGATCATCGTGTATCCGGACTCTCGAGAGGTTCCACAAAGAGAAAGGTGCAAGCTTGCTTCCGATCTTCGATAACAAAGATGATCTACCTTGAAGTTTCATTAACACAAGCTCTCACTCACTAAATGAAGTGAACACTCCCATTTAATGGGCAAGGGTAGATGAGGATTATGAAGTAGGATTTTTGCTGTCATTTGTTTTCTTATTCTCACTCATTTTTCATCACTTAGAACAAAGCTAGAAAGCTTTGCTAAGCAAAAGGAAGAAGAAGAAGAATAGTATTAGATTTCTTTTGTGATGAATAATGAAAGTTATGATAAGGTTAGAAATGCAACCATGGTTCAAGTAATCATTGTAGAGATTTTACTAGGGTTAAGGGTTTGGGTTGAGTTAAAGAAATATCTTGCAAAATATCTTTTTCATGACAAAATAAAAACCTTCTAGAAACTTCTAGAAAGCATTAACCCAAATCAAACCCTAATCTTGTTTAATCTCCACTAATCATGTTCCATTAGTTATCATATCATGTTACAATATTATATATCACATATATAATATTTATTGTAACAAAATAAAATAATACAATTAACATATATCGCATATATATCAATGTATTACCCGAGTAAGAAAAAGAATCTTTTAGTGAGCAAATATTAGTTAATGTAATTTAATATATCATATATATTATTATACATTAAATTATCGAATCAACACTTGATCCGACAATCTGGCTATATCGCATATAACCGACTAATATTTATCCGTACTGATTCATCGAATCAACACTTGATCCGATGACCCGGCTGATATCAAATATCGCGAGAATAGAATACGGTATCTCATATCCTATTATCCTCAGTCCCGCACGTATCACATATGTGCCCCTACTCCATTTTGCCTGAGCCAAGAAACCTCTGTGTAGGACTCTAAAGAATCGTCAATATGCCGGCAGTAGGTGATGATCATATCAAACACCCACAAGATGCAAGCGGTCAGCTAAACGTAACAGCCACCCAGGTATTGAGCGCTCAGAAGATCAACAAGCAAGACTGTACATTCTCTTGTGAATCCAATCTGTAACACTCCTGTACAGTCCGGTCTCGTCGTCTAATATGTCGCATGTCTCGCCTACGGATGGTAAACGTCAGACCCCAGTAGCTTGATAAGTCGTGTCGATATGAGGTCTATAACAGTTCGAGAAACTACTGATAACACTTACCAGTAAATCTTAACAACCCTGGCTAGGGATTTCCCGTTATAGCCAATCAAACACAGCGCAACATCAACTCCCTATACCGGGAGAGACGAATCCCCTCCTATCGCTCATTGCCTCCATGTGATTTGGGACTGTACCCAAAAGCCACCTTTTTGCATGCCCTCTTGGACGTGGTATGATGGAAATCAAAGCACAGTGGGAATCACACAAGACTCTATGACGATCTCGGGTCAACAAACTACTCTGTACCAGTGTCACCGGAGAACTGCCATCTGACGTGAGGTATAATACCATCTGAGAGTTCTCGGCGAGTCCGTCCAGTGTACCTAGTCTCTACTGAGCACCCGTACACCATCCTTGATGTCAAACACCGATGGATATGGGATCATCCATCGCCCATCATATGGGTCAAGATGCGCATACGCTAGTCTACTCTGGTGTATCGATGCCTTGTCTCGATACACCCTCGACTAGGAACAGTTATAGGATGTACTCGTCGACTACCGTGGCCCCAGTAGTATGATCTTATCATAGTCCCAGTAGTTGAGTACATATCGTAAGGGCTTTATCAGCATGTAACATAGAGACAATCAGAGTACATGTTAAGATAAAGTACAACCAGATAGCATACTATCATGTCGAGCAAGAAAGTCCTCCCTATATATGTCCAAGCATCCATTACAACATACATCGTATGTAAAGTAATAGCCTCTAGGGCATACATATAACTAACAGATTTGATAAAAATAGTGGGAGCCATCCTGATTAGATAAAATAATAACCAATCTGATCTTGCAAGAGCATACGCTGAGTGTTTTCTTCTCTATCTCTCTCTAGGTAGCGACCATGTCACGCCTTAACCAAGATAATAATACGGATGTATTGACCGAACCCACTTGTTATACTGAGCTGGGGAAAATTGGTCCCGTTCCAACTTATAATTGTTATAAGATCGAGCAAGAACTAAGGGATTACCAGGATTCCCTGTGCCGCCCAAACGAAGAAAGTGCATGTTGATGCATTTTCTTCGGGTGTGTTCATTACCGAGAACTGTTTCTGAGTATCCTCTACGTCCTGGGTATGAGATACCGGATCAGAATCCCACATAAGTAATCTGTTACATAGGATACAGATATGTAGATGTAACAT
Organism: Agapanthus africanus; assembly: GCA_030015575.1. Classification (NCBI taxonomy): domain Eukaryota; kingdom Viridiplantae; phylum Streptophyta; class Magnoliopsida; order Asparagales; family Amaryllidaceae; genus Agapanthus; species Agapanthus africanus. Next base: position 341,378,801 of record CM057337.1, on the reverse strand, counting down.
TTCAGAAAATATAAAATATTATTTTTGAAATTTAATATTAAAATAATATATTTCCCGAAAACTGCCCGATTTGCGAAATTGGGGTTTTCGAAAAAAGGTATAAATATATACCAATAAGTGTGAAATAATTGAAAATTAAAATAATTTATTCATTTAAAAATATATCTAAAGGATTTGGCATTTTTTAAAATCAATTATATGCAGTTTAAATGAAAACCCGATTAGTGCACTGCTAATCGCAATTAAGCCAAATGCGTGTTTCTACAGTTTTTCATGGCTAGTGCACCATGTCATGTTGCATTTTGGTTACATGTTGTTTTCTTGTGTTGTTTTGGGTATTTTATGGTTTGGTTTTAAAAGAAAGGAGAAAAGGGTAAAAGGGTAAATAGATGAGAGAGTGGGTGAGAATAAGAGGAGGAGAGAGAGAGGGCAGCCATGTTACTTCATTTCCCCCCATTATTTTTCCTTCTTCATCTTCTTCAACTCACTTCCCTCCACCTCTATCCCAAGATCCATCACCAAATATTCACCAAAACCCTAAACCCTCTTCACAAAAGTTGATCCCCTCCTTCTCCTCTACACATTGGACCAAGAAAAGTGGGATTTTGGCAATATTGGCAAACTAGGGTTTTTCTTGAGTTGCATCCATGAGACATAATTTCAACCATTTAGATTGTTTTAAGTTTATTTATATTCTAGTTAGTTAGAAATGGGTTTAAGATGTGGAATTGTGAACTTGGAAAATTCTAGAGAGGGGTTTGAGTATTGTGTGGATTGGGGGATGTCTAGTAGCTGTTATAAGACCCTAGAGACCAATTCATGACCTGGACCAATGACCAAAACCCCAAGATACGAACTTTAGATTCGTCGACATCGGATAATTCTTAGGTCCACGTTACCCACCTCGGTACTTTCGGAGAGGCGGAATAGGTAAAACGAAAATTTTTCCTAACTAGGTAGCATGGACCGTACAAGAAGGATCGTTGCTAAACAAGAACTAACAAATATTCTACAAGTTCTAACTACTATGTAGAATAGTTATACCTTGGTGTTGAACTCCTTCTCTTCTTGTTGTTGTTCTTCCTCTTGTTTGCTCTTTATAGTTGCTTGAAGGGATCCTCCTTTTCGTCTTCTCTTTGCCATAGATGGATCCACCCAAGGGTCTCGAAATTGAGTTCCAATCTCAACCTAGAGATGACTAAGGTGTTTGGTTTGCTAAACCTAATACCTTAGATTGAGTAGAGAAGAGTGATGGTGGTTTTGTCTCAAAAGTTCATGATTTCCAACTTATGGAACACTTGAACCTTGAGAGAGGAAGAAGAAGAGGGAGAGCTTTCTTTCTAGGAGAGAGAAAGAGAATGATAAAAAGAGCTCTCATAATCCAACCCTTCTCACAAAAGTGAGAATAATGATAATAATAATAATTAAGTATATGGTGATGGTTAGTTTCAATGACCTTTATCATATCATGCTATTATTGCATTTTGCAAACAACAAGCAAGCAAAAGTCATACCCATGAAATGATCGCTATGAAATGATGATGGTCAACAAGTCCAAAATGGTCAACCGGTCAACAAAGTCAACATAAGTCAAACTTTCAACTCAACCATGGCACAATAATACTTAATTAATATTATTAATCATATATCATATTCTCATTAGGCTTTAGAGAAAAGTCAACGGTCAACAAGTCAACCAAAGTCAAATGGTCAACAACCCTAATGAGAATCCTCTGCCTCTGTCAACTGTGCATACACACCCGCATCCGTGCCCCAAGGAACACGAATACACTGAGACAACACCAATCCCAAAACGATTACTAGGATCTGGCTTAATCCAAAGCCCGCTAGTAACTACTGTCCGGACACCAAACGTGCACAAGTGCGCGGATGTGAACGAACCCCGTTGCAAAACCATGGAACCTCTACTTTGTTTTGCCCAAAGGCGAGTAACCCTCTGTGTGGGACTCTAAAGGCTCGACACTACGCTGGCAGTGGGTTTAACCACAGGCCGCAAGCGGCACTAGCTATACGTAACGGTCCCCAGGTAGATGCCGATAAGAAGACTGATGAGGTGAACCCATCGAACTCTTACTGAGCCAGAATGTGACAATCTCCGTACAGTCCAGTCTTTTCGTCTAAGAGTATCGCATGGCGGGCCTAGGGGGTGGCAAACGTCAGTCCCTAATAGCGGTACAAGTCGTGTCGGAGTGTAGCCCAAAAACACCCTGAGAAACTACTGGTAACACTACCTGCAAATCTCGCATGCCCTGGCCAGGGACGACTATGTGTAATGGCTCTTCTAGACACAGCGCGATATCAACTCCCAATACCGGGAGAAACGAATCCTGTCTGACCGTCACTGCCTCCAAGTGCTTCGGGACTGCACCCAACTACTACCTGTTTGCACGACTCAGTAGAGCCATGGTAGGGTAGTAATCAAAGAACAGTTGGAATACACTCGAGACGAAGTGACAGTGTCAAGTCAGTGGACTAAGCTGCACTCATGTCACCTAGGAACTGTTAACTGACGATAGGTATAATACCAACCAACAGTTCCCGACGAGTCCTGTCCAGTGTACTCGTAACCTAACGAGCACCCACTTACTATCTCAAGTACGACGTACTGACGGCTGTGGGACAGACCGTCTCCCGTGCTGGGATGAGAAGCGCATACGTTAGTCTACTCCGGAGTATCGATGCCCTGTCTCGATAGTCCTACGACTAGGGACCTGATTAAGGATGTGCTTGTGGATTACCCAGCCCCTACGAGTGTGATCGCCATCACAACGCCGGTAATCAAGCAAATATCCTAAGGGCTCTACTAATGTGTATAGGCGATATGTTAAAAGAAACACATGTACACACATTGAAGTAGAAACAAACCCAGTAGCATACTACTATTTTGAGCAAGATTGTGTATACAATGATGAATATCCCAAGCTTCCATTAAGTAATATACAAACTAGTATTATACAGTAATGGCCTCTAGGGCATATACACTAACAATCTCCCACTTGCACTAAGGCCATGTACTGGCGTATCGAAGACCTATCATCTCGATCAGCCGCTCGAACTGAGTCTGGGGCAAGGCCTTCGTAAATGGATCCGCCGTGTTGTCTTTTGTGTCCACTCTTCGTACCTCGATCTCCTGGCGATCAATGATCTCCCTGATCAGGTGATACCGCCTTAAGATGTGTTTGGATTTCTGATGGGACCTTGGTTCCTTCACTAAAGCTATAGCCCTATTGTCATCGCAATACAAAGGTATTGGGTCTACAATGGACGGAACCACCAGAAGTTCACTAATGAACTTCTTCATCCAGACCGCCTCTTTTGCGGCATCGCTTGCAGCAATGTATTCAGCCTCCATCGTCGAGTCTGCGACGGTATCCTGTTTGGAACTCCTCCAACATACCGCCCCTCCGTTGAGGGTAAACACAAAACCCGAGACAGACTTGCTGTCATCTTTGTCACTCTGGAAGCTTGAATCGGTAAAGGACTCGATCCTGAGGTCTCCATTACCGTAAACTAGGAACATCTCCTTAGTCTTTCTTAGGTACTTGAGAATGTTCTTCACTGCCGTCCAGTGGTCCTCACCTGGGTCTGACTGATACCGGCTCACCACGCTCAGCGCGTAAGCTACATCTGGTCTTATACATAGCATCACATACATTATAGATCCTACCGCCGAAGCGTAGGGTATAGTGCTCATGCGAACCCTCTCCTCGTCAGTCTTAGGAGACATCTTCATGGAGAGGGTAATTCCGTGCAATGCGGGTATGTTACCGCGCTTGGAATTCTCCATACTAAATCTCTTTAGTACGGTCTCTATGTACCTGGACTGCGAAAGTCCCAGTAGTCTCTTGGATCTATTTCTGTAGATCTTGATCGCCAGAATGTACGAGGCATCACCCAGGTCCTTCATGGAGAACCGTTGTGACAAAAATAGCTTGACCGATTGTAGCATAGGAATGCCATTTCCTATCAAAAGAATGTCGTCCACGTACAAGACTAGGAACACGACAGTTCGTCCTACAATCTTCTTATAGACACAAGGTTCATCTTCGTTCTTGATGAAATCAAATTCCTTGATTGCCTCATCAAAATAGATGTTCCAGCTCCGCGATGCCTGTTTTAATCCATAAATGGATTTAAGCAACTTGCATACCTTCCCGCTGCTCCCACTGTCTACGAAACCTTCTGGCTGATCCATGTAAACGCACTCTTCCAAACAGCCGTTTAGAAAAGCCGTTTTAACGTCCATCTGCCAGATTTCATAGTCATGGAAGGTAGCAATGGCAAGTATGATCCGAATGGATTTGAGCATAGCCACCGGAGAAAAAGTTTCGTCATAGTCCAAACCAGGTCTTTGACGAAAACCTTTTGCAACGAGTCTAGCTTTATAGGTTTTCACCTTCCCATCTACATCAAGTTTCCTTTTGTAGATCCATTTGCATCCAACGGGTTTTACCCCAGGTGGATCAATATCCAAGGTCCACACTTTATTGGTGTACATGGACTCCATTTCGGATTGCATTGCTTCCAGCCACTTATCAGAGTCCCTACTGATAATGGCCTGCCTGAAACTGGTAGGGTCATCTTCTTCCAAGATGCAATCCTCTCGATCCCCGTCTATGAGAAAACCGTAGTATCTCTCGGGCGGATGAGAAATCTTACCAAATCTACGGAGTGGCTGAGGTTCGTTGGGTGTAACTGAATCTAGCGGTTCCTCCAAATCTTTAGTTAAAGTTTTGTGTTTCTGGAATTTCATCCAGTTCTACCGTGTTGCCACTAATATTTTTAACAAGAAATTCTTTTTCCAAAAATGTGGCATTCCTGGAAACAATTATCTTCTGTTCCTCTGCATGGTAGAATAGATACCCACTTGAATCTTTTGGGTATCCTACAAACTTACATAAAACTGCCCGTGCCTCAAGTTTGTCTGGGTTCTTCTTTTTGACATAAGCTGGGCAAGCCCAAATCTTAATACGTTTAAGATACAAACTCTTACCACTCCATATTTCATACGGAGTCTTAGGCACGGATTTGGATGGAACTTGATTCAATAGATGTGCTGCTGTTTGAAGTGCATATCCCCAGAATGAAAGAGGCAACTCAGCACTACTCATCATGGAGCGAACCATATCCAATAGGGTACGATTCCTCCATTCCGATACACCGTTGTGCTGTGGCGTATAAGGAGGAGTAGGCTGAGAGAGAATACCATTCTCTTTTAAGTAATCTAGGAATTCCCTGCTTAAGTACTCCCCTCCTCTATCTGATCGGAGGATCTTGATACTTTTGCTAGTCTGGTTCTCTACTTCGTTTCTGAATTCCTTGAATTTCTCAAAAGCTTCAGATTTATGTTAAATAAGATACACATATCCGAATCTAGAGAGATCGTCAGTGAATGCGATGAAGTACGAGAACCCACCCCTTGCATGTATAGATATCGGACTACATACATCACTGTGTATGAGTCCCAAGAACTCTGGTGCCCTTTCTCCATGTCCGGTGAACGGAGATTTGGTCATCTTCCTTTTAAGACAAGAATGACAAGTTTCATAAGATGAAAACTCGAACGTATTCAACAGTCCATCTTTATGAAACTTACTTAGTCTTTTCTCTCCGATATGACCAAGTCTACAATGCCACAAGTAGGATTCATTCGTATCTGAATTCTTCCTCTTGCGTGTGTTTTGTACATTGAGAACTGTATTCCGATTTAGAACGTAGATACCATTACAAAGTGTACCTTCTGCAACCAGTACCTTATGAAGGTAAATGTTCATGATATTTCTATCAAGAACAAAGTTATATCCATCTTTATTGAGTAAAGAAACTGATATGATGTTGCAAACCATGGAAGGTACATAGTAGCAATCGTTCAAAATCATAGTATTGCCATTTGGCAACACTAGGTGATATTCACCGACGGCTGCAGCATTAACTTGTGCTCCGTTCGCTACTCTGAGTGACATATCACCAGGTACAACTGTAACATTTTCAAAAATATAAAATATTAATTTTGGTAATTTTTATAATTTAATATTATTTTATTGATTATTTTAATATTAAATGCAAATAAATAGGAAAAATGTTAGAAAAAATTATGAAAAATTATGGAAAATTCTAAAATAGGGTAAATTAGTGGATTATGGCATTTTTAAGTTTTTGTGATTAGTTTGACAATAATTTAGTGCTAATCGCGATTAAAATCGCTAATCGGGTTTTTTGGCAATTTTGTGCAAAACTTGCACATATCACTTTTTCTACACTTGTGCATTTTTCTAACCATGGTTTTCTTTTGGGATTACTATTGATGTGAGAAGGTTTGGATTTTAAAAGAAAAGGAAAAGAAAGGAAAATATAATGATGAGGGTAGGTGAGAGAGAGAGGTGGACTTTGACTTAGCATACTTAGCCATTCTCCTCGTTTTCTGTGCACAGCCCCTGTTCCTCTAGTGTTGACCCAGGGTACTTCTAGTTTTGACAGATTCTATCTAGGGTGAAATCTGGGACATATATCCTAAGTTGCTATTTTGGATTCGTGTTTCCGTATTCCGTATTTTTGATTCTGAAATGGTGGAATGTGTTTTGCCTCGACTAATTGTCGTTTATACGACGATGTAGAGGATTTATTGATGGTTTTGAAGGCGTGCCATAGGTTCTCACCTATAGGCCCCCTTATCGTATCGTTTTGGATTTCATGCGCCGTTTTAGATTGGATTTGGTTTTAATGCGCATATACGATATTTTGATATGTAGGTACCCATGAAGACTTCGGGACGACAAGCAAATACGTGGTGACGTCCGCAATTGGTGATGCAAGGTGAGTAGATTATATCTACAGGGGGAAGTCGGGTGGATGGCGTATAGCACCCCCGCAGTCCGTAGATAGATTACTATGTAGTTTATTGTGATATTAGGTGTATTGTGGATAATGTAGGGTTAGAAGTGACTAGTGTAGTTCATAGTCGCGAACCCTAGGGTAGAATTACACCTACACACACCCTTGCTTATCACTTGTACTTGCACTGTGATTGATGATATGTGATGACTTTGGAGATGAGTCGATGATGTGGGCTGGGTGCCCTGGGATCGGTGATTTTATACGATTCATATGTGGGATATGACTTGTGATTCTTGCGGGCTTGGGATATGTGTTTTACCCCCGCATGCATACTTACTGAGGTTACCGTTTTGTACTAGACATAGAGTAGTACTCCAGACTATATGATCTGATGATGGTGATATCTGTTATGTGATGAGACAGTGAGATACTGACCCCTACCCAGCTATGGGGATGCCGTACGATGATTTACCGTACGAGCCGATATTGATGATAGATCCGCACTCATAACTCGAGGATATCTTATGATATGACATTGAGGCGAGATCACCGACTATATACTTTTATACATGTATCGACTCAGATTTAGGTGGTTTCCACACCTACCCCTCCTGATTGACCGGATACTTAGATGTAGTTTGCATAGTAGATACTTCACTGTGGTGTTGACTACTAGATATCTGCATTTTCCTGCTATTCGCATTGCTGGCATATGTTCATTGTTATATTATTATCATGCTGTTAGGACACCAGCACCATTATCGATGATGCGTATGTTTCACGTACACTATTTGCCGGCTCACACACTTCATCATCGATAATTGCCATGCCACTACACTGTAGTACTGTTGCATTCATGATATGATTACCGCTTGGCATATTGTACACATGTACCTGTACACAAACATAGATGATTCTGACTTGATTGAGATTGAGGACCGCAAGATATTCTTTAAACTGATTCATTCTAAAGGAGCGGTTCCTCCCGACATATGTACATTACTATTCCATGTTGCATGATTTCCGATATGATTATCTCTCTTTACATGTCGCATACATCATGGATTGATTGCATAGCACATTGCATTGGATTTACTTCTTGATGTGGATTTTCATGTGATTTCTGATTTTGAGGACCGTGGGATTATTTAAGAAAAGATGTTCTTTTATGAAAACCCGGTACCTCGTGATATGATATTTGGGTGCGTCCACCACGCGTTTTCTCGGTGCTGAGACGTGTGCTTGAAACCCGATTCGAGGAGTGATGATCCGTTTGCGGGTTCGTGGTGGGCCCGGTATGGTTCCCCTCGGCGAGATGATCGATGGGTTATGCCGATTGAGCCTGGAGGCGGGCGAGTACCTACCGGTGATTGTATTTGAGCTCGGCGGATATCCGGGGGATACCGCCTGGAGCCGAGAGATGGGCGTACTGCCGGGGGCCGACGGGCCGCTACCGCAGACGGAGCCCAGAGATGGACATGGGTTGACTCGTGCTGCCGGGGCCGAGGGCCGATACCGCAGACGGAGCCCCATATGGATGAGGATTTACGTGTCGATGCTTGGCACGGGTTTCATGATGTTTTCCATGATATTGTTTATATCCTCATACTTGCATACATGATGCTTACTGTCAGTGGGTGACAGGTGGACGGGTTCCACATATATACAGACATGGATCATATACAGACTGGATTTACACTTGTCATACTTCATTTGTATATATAACAGGGTATGAGGGCGCTGTTATATATACCCTTACACCAATATTAGTGGTATGAGACGCTAATATATGTGTATTGATATCATTGATATTTCATCATACTTACCTCATGCAGGCATACCTTACACTGATGACATGTTATTACCTGAGTACCTGGCACTACATACATGATTAGATGTTACCTTGCCACCTTATTACACTCAGATGCACTCTTGTGGATTGTATTACTAATCGTTGGCTTAGGTTTATGTCTTGCATTCGGTTTCTGCTTGTAGATATTTCTATTCACGAGTTGGCAACTCACCCCCGTTGTGCCACAGTCCTTGCAGGTTCTGCCGTACAGGTTTCATTGCGGCATTTCTGGCACACTACCTTCTTGCGGGTGATTTGCTTTGGTAGGTGGATTCTTTCGCATCAAGAATCACCATTTTATTCATGTATTTCATTGTATCTAGAAATTGTCCATCAACCAAAAACTTGTATATTCTTTCAGACTTAGAGACAGTGTGGTATTATTCGACCTTAGAGTCGCGCTTAGTAGTATTGCGGTTTTCTTGCTGCTTTTTGAGCTTTCCTTGATTTTGATCCTCGCCACTTGGCGTTGTATATTATCATATCATCGTGTGGTTGTGACCGTCGATTGACGAAGAGCTAGCTCCCGCTTGGGGATGCCTTTATCATTTTATATATTGTTATTCATGTTGTACCCCATTCGGGGCCAGTTTTACAAGAGAAACTCTGTCGAAAATTTTAGAAAAGACTGTACGGTTTTCAAATGCACATTCGGCTTAGTTATTTAAAAACCTTGATTTCAAACATGTTTTTCTTCACTTCTTTAAACCAGTTTTCTTTACTTATTCTCAAAAATGGTTTTAGATTTCTGGGCTTTTGGCTTACTTGGATCAGATGGAGTCCTATAGACTTCATATGGTTCAAGGGCCAGTCACGTGCTCTTTCGGGTCGTGACAAAGTTGGTATCAGAGCGCTAGGTTGACCTTGGTTCGAGTCTAAGTTTGACTATGTGGAGCCTAGGGAGTTGTTTATATACGGAACTTAGGCTTGACCTTACGGAACTTAGACTTGGTCGAGGGGGTGTAAACCCGAACTTTCGTCGTTTTAGGATGACCCTTGGTTGATGGATTTGGTGACTAAAGTAGAGTGACGTACCGTTGGTATGTTCCGCGGCATACTTACGACACGCCACTCCGCTTAAGGAACCTTAGGATGTACATACTTTCGAGATCAGTGATTCTCTTTATATCCAGGATTATTCATCCATTTGAGATCCCCGATTCTATTAGTTTCATGATCATACCTTCATTGATACTGTTCCTTCCTATGATCATGTATCCACTTTGGATCTGTTGTTTCCCTTCTTGCCACTGATGTGCTCTCTTTGATACTCGATTGAGATTCCTGTCACCGTGTTTGAGCGCAGTTTGGGCTGCTGCTAGGGTTACGGCCGGTGTGAGCTCGTTTGGTACGAGGGCCGACCTTTGTGTTTTCTGGTGACATGGGAACGTCTCGAGTTAGTGTTGGTGATTGTGACCTCTAGTGGAGGCGAGTGCTTGGTCTTGCACTGGATGATCGAGCCTTTGTTAGAGCTGCCAGTTGAGAGAGGACTGTTGATGTACAGCATACCTCAGAGATGGTGATGTCGCCTACCGTGCAGACAGATGGACCAGCTGTCGCTGAGATTGACAGGGTGTTGCTTTCGGAGCTTACGAGCTGAGATTGCCGGAGCTTTCAGGCAGTTATGCGACAGATGATAGCTAGTCTACCCGATTTGAGAGACGAAGGTGATTCGTCCGATTTTGCGCCAGAGCGGGCCCAGTTGAGTTGAAGATTTCCAGTGTGGAGAGTCTTACTCAGATCTAGAGCAGGCTGATTCAGAGATGACCGCTTATGTATTGCCTTTCCTGGAGGATTGAGGCGTTGTTCGGCGTACAGGCATATGAGCCAGTTGTTGCTGCAAATGATGAGATATCGCCCAGATGATTGGAGCTACTGCAGCATGAGCATGTTCTTAGAGAGATGATAGCGAGTTGCTAGTCACCGAGGATGGATGACTAGGACGCGTGGTGAGTTCGCTTACCCCGATGCGAGGTCATCAGGTGGATTGATTCCAGCTAGAGACGACTTCACGCAGATTCGTTGAGAGTCGATTGAGACGATCGAATGTCAGGAGCCTATTTTCCAAGTTTAAAGTATACGGAAAGACATGCAGATGATTCTATGGACCCTCTAGAAGAATGAAACCCTAACTCGACTTAATGACCGTGTGACAGCCTTGGAACCTTAGGGTTTACGGCGGTTCCGCGGCGCCATTAGTGAGGCTTGGGTTTGCCCTTCTACGGCTGGACCACCGACGCTGTGGCATGTACTCGATACTATTAAACTGTACCCGAGATGTGAGCTCTTGGGGGATTATGAGGATCTGACGAGTCGATCGGATGGTTCGACATCTTTCGGATATCGTGATGGGACACTGCTTGGGAGACTCCAGGTGCGAGCATAGCCGTCGGAGCGCAGTTCGTGCAGCCATGATGAGACGAGTCCGAATCAGTCGACACTGATGCAGAGTGAAGAAAAGAGTTCGCAAGATATTTCGACGAGATGACGTCCCACTCCGCCGACATCAGAGATGTTATACGCACCCAGAGGCGTGGTATATGGATATACCTTCCAGAAAGAAGCGCGATAGGTATGCAGCCGTTCCGGAATAAGCTTTAGCTTCAGCATTGGATGATGACTTCCGGGCATTTCGGCAGGATTGAGATTTGAGAAAGGAACCTCGGCAGGACCTTTCTGGAGTACGATACGAGAAGACCTAGACCAGGAGTGGTCGTGTTGCGCACACCCAGCAGGCCAGAGTTCGGCATTGTCGACGAGGTAGTTGACCAAGTTCGGATAAAGGAACTTACCCAGATGCGTTGCGAATGGATCAAGGACGGACGAGTGATGAGTATTCCTCCGATGGTTGGGACGTGTTTCCGAGGACCAGTTCGGCCTGACATCTGCTACAGAATGATGAAGCTACAGAGTACGCGATTTCGAGTCCGTGTGAGAGACTTCAGATTGACCGTGGCCGAGAGCAGTGCAGTGTATAGTAGCTTGGCGTGACGTCATAGTGGACGACGATGGAGACAAGTGGAACCAGAGGTTCGTGTGAGACACTGACGAGCTGTCATTGCTTCCCGTCGAAACTAGAGACCTGATATGCTTACAGAAACGTTGGGATGTGACCAATTTCCGAGAAATGTTGTGCTGAGGACACAGATGTCTTTCCAGCGAGAAGAGATAGTACAAGAGAGCCAGCCTCTGTACAGATCGGCATAGGCATGATTGGAAGAGACCTTGAGCAGGATTCCTTCCAGGACATTGCTGCAATGATGTTTGCACCCAGGATCAGATGTGTGACGTGCATTCAGATAGCCAGAGACCGACGTTAGTGATATGCTGCCTTACGAGTGGTCGTGAGGTTTGACCGAGAGGTGACCAGAAAAGTGCCAGAACGGAATCGTCCCCGTTAGCACACCTGACAGGGCCGATGAGCCGATTGACCGCGTGATAGGTAATCCGCAGAGAAGATAAGGACCTAGAGAGTCAGAAGACGCCAGACCGTGAGCAAGAGGCAGGTAGATATCCTGCGCTGCTAGCAGTGGATTACACTGACTCCTTCTCGACCTTGAAGGAGAAACTACCGAAGACGGTATTTATGATTTGTGATTTTGTGATTCGATTATCACGTATCCGTCATTTTGGATTTCGGTATTTTGGGCGTTCTATTTGCACGATCTAGTTTTGGTGACTGAGTTTCATGATATTGGTTTCATGCACCCACTGGATATTTATATATTTTGCGCAGAGTTTTCATGCATTTTAGTGTTAGGCTTTGATTCGTGCACGCTGATGCACACGGTTGTGAGATTTTCCTTGCGGTACCCTGATTTTGGTTTGAGCCGCATTATATCGTTGATTTTGACTCGGATTTTGATGGTTGATTTTTGCACTCCGTGCTGGCGATGTGCTTTACGCCTGTTCGGTGTTTGCTTTTGGATTTCGTGATTTCCGTGCATGTTGAGTGCGCAGGGTTTAGATTTTCATTCGTGCACGATGGATGCACCGGTTTGGATTTTCGCGCATGTTGGGCGCATGTTTTTAGATACGATTTTGGTGCATGCCAGATGCGCTAAATCGGGATTCTTCGTGCATGTCACATGCACCTGATTTATTTTGCTGTCAGGCACATACGATGCCCATGACAGATGCTTCGTGCACACCCGTTGCACTTGGATGTTGTTTTGTGCACCTGTTTAAGACATATATGGATTTTTTTTTGATTTCAGTGCGCACCAGACGCACAGGATGGTGTTATGTTTAGATTGGATGTCTACATGTGTAGTTCCGATCCATATCATATCGGTTTTGTATTGGATTTGACATTGTGTTTTTTTTTACATTGGCTCCGATGATTGCGGGATGCTTGACGGAGTTTTGTTTTCGAGTTATCTGCTCAGTACCCTTGCGCATGCATTGCGCTGTGACGTTCTATGTGTTGATGATTTCGGAGCCCCGACGACTTTGGTTTATTACTGAGATGTTTTTGTATCTGGGGGTTTAAATTTAAAATTCGGGGACCGAATTTCTTTAAGGGGGGTAGATTGTAACATTTTCAAAAATATAAAATATTAATTTTGGGAATTTTTATAATTTAATATTATTTTATTGATTATTTTAATATTAAATGCAAATAAATAGGAAAAATGTTAGAAAAAATTATGAAAAATTATGGAAAATTCTAAAATAGGGTAAATTAGTGGATTATGGCATTTTTAAGTTTTTGTGATTAGTTTGACAATAATTTAGTGCTAATCGCGATTAAAATCGCTAATCGGGTTTTTTGGCAATTTTGTGCAAAACTTGCACATATCACTTTTTCTACACTTGTGCATTTTTCTAGCCATGGTTTTCTTTTGGGATTACTATTGATGTGAGAAGGTTTGGATTTTAAAAGAAAAGGAAAAGAAAGGAAAATATAATGATGAGGGTAGGTGAGAGAGAGAGGTGGACTTTGACTTAGCATACTTAGCCATTCTCCTCGTTTTCTGTGCACAGCCCCTGTTCCTCTAGTGTTGACCCAGGGTACTTCTAGTTTTGACAGATTCTATCTAGGGTGAAATCTAGGACATATATCCTAAGTTGCTATTTTGGATTCGTGTTTCCGTATTCCGTATTTTTGATTCTGAAATGGTGGAATGTGTTTTGCCTCGACTAATTGTCGTTTATACGACGATGTAGAGGATTTATTGATGGTTTTGAAGGCGTGCCATAGGTTCTCACCTATAGGCCCCCTTATCGTATCGTTTTGGATTTCATGCGCCGTTTTAGATTGGATTTGGTTTTAATGCGCATATACGATATTTTGATGTGTAGGTACCCATGAAGACTTCGGGACGACAAGCAAATACGTGGTGACGTCCGCAATTGGTGATGCAAGGTGAGTAGATTATATCTACAGGGGGAAGTCGGGTGGATGGCGTATAGCACCCCCGCAGTCCGTAGATAGATTACTATGTAGTTTATTGTGATATTAGGTGTATTGTGGATAATGTAGGGTTAGAAGTGACTAGTGTAGTTCATAGTCGCGAACCCAAGGGTAGAATTACACCTACACACACCCTTGCTTATCACTTGTACTTGCACTGTGATTGATGATATGTGATGACTTTGGAGATGAGTCGATGATATGGGCTGGGTGCCCTGGGATCGGTGATTTTATACGATTCATATGTGGGATATGACTTGTGATTCTTGCGGGCTTGGGATATGTGTTTACCCCCGCATGCATACTTACTGAGGTTACCGTTTTGTACTAGACATAGAGTAGTACTCCAGACTATATGATCTGACGATGGTGATATCTGTTATGTGATGAGACAGTGAGATACTGAACCCTACCCAGCTATGGGGATGCCGTACGATGATTTACCGTACGAGCCGATATTGATGATAGATCCGCACTCATAACTCGAGGATATCTTATGATATGACATTGAGGCGAGATCACCGACTATATACTTTTATACATGTATCGACTCAGATTTAGGTGGTTTCCACACCTACCCCTCCTGATTGACCGGATACTTAGATGTAGTTTGCATAGTAGATACTTCACTGTGGTGTTGACTACTAGATATCTGCATTTTCCTGCTATTCGCATTGCTGGCATATGTTCATTGTTATATTATTATCATGCTGTTAGGACACCAGCACCATTATCGATGATGCGTATGTTTCACGTACACTATTTGCCGGCTCACACACTTCATCATCGATAATTGCCATGCCACTACACTGTAGTACTGTTGCATTCATGATATGATTACCGCTTGGCATATTGTACACATGTACCTGTACACAAACATAGATGATTCTGACTTGATTCAGATTGAGGACCGCAAGATATTCTTTAAACTGATTCATTCTAAAGGAGCGGTTCCTCCCGACATATGTACATTACTATTCCATGTTGCATGATTTCCGATATGATTATCTCTCTTTACATGTCGCATACATCATGGATTGATTGCATAGCACATTGCATTGGATTTACTTCTTGATGTGGATTTTCATGTGATTTCTGATTTTGAGGACCGTGGGATTATTTAAGAAAAGATGTTCTTTTATGAAAACCCGGTACCTCGTGATATGATATTTGGGTGCGTCCACCACGCGTTTTCTCGGTGCTGAGACGTGTGCTTGAAACCCGATTCGAGGAGTGATGATCCGTTTGCGGGTTCGTGGTGGGCCCGGTATGGTTCCCCTCGGCGAGATGATCGATGGGTTATGCCGATTGAGCCTGGAGGCGGGCGAGTACCTACTGGTGATTGTATTTGAGCTCGGCGGATATCCGGGGGATACCGCCTGGAGCCGAGAGATGGGCGTACTGCCGGGGGCCGACGGGCCGCTACCGCAGACGGAGCCCAGAGATGGACATGGGTTGACTCGTGCTGCCGGGGCCGAGGGCCGATACCGCAGACGGAGCCCCATATGGATGAGGATTTACGTGTCGATGCTTGGCACGGGTTTCATGATGTTTTCCATGATATTGTTTATATCCTCATACTTGCATACATGATGCTTACTGTCAGTGGGTGACAGGTGGACGGGTTCCACATATATACAGACATGGATCATATACAGACTGGATTTACACTTGTCATACTTCATTTGTATATATAACAGGGTATGAGGGCGCTGTTATATATACCCTTACACCAATATTAGTGGTATGAGACGCTAATATATGTGTATTGATATCATTGATATTTCATCATACTTACCTCATGCAGGCATACCTTACACTGATGACATGTTATTACCTGAGTACCTGGCACTACATACATGATTAGATGTTACCTTGCCACCTTATTACACTCAGATGCACTCTTGTGGATTGTATTACTGATCGTTGGCTTAGGTTTATGTCTTGCATTCGGTTTCTGCTTGTAGATATTTCTATTCACGAGTTGGCAACTCACCCCCGTTGTGCCACAGTCCTTGCAGGTTCTGCCGTACAGGTTTCATTGCGGCATTTCTGGCACACTACCTTCTTGCGGGTGATTTGCTTTGGTAGGTGGATTCTTTCGCATCAAGAATCACCATTTTATTCATGTATTTCATTGTATCTAGAAATTGTCCATCAACCAAAAACTTGTATATTCTTTCAGACTTAGAGACAGTGTGGTATTATTCGACCTTAGAGTCGCGCTTAGTAGTATTGCGGTTTTCTTGCTGCTTTTTGAGCTTTCCTTGATTTTGATCCTCGCCACTTGGCGTTGTATATTATCATATCATCGTGTGGTTGTGACCGTCGATTGACGAAGAGCTAGCTCCCGCTTGGGGATGCCTTTATCATTTTATATATTGTTATTCATGTTGTACCCCATTCGGGGCCAGTTTTACAAGAGAAACTCTGTCGAAAATTTTAGAAAAGACTGTACGGTTTTCAAATGCACATTCGGCTTAGTTATTTAAAAACCTTGATTTCAAACATGTTTTTCTTCACTTCTTTAAACCAGTTTTCTTTACTTATTCTCAAAAATGGTTTTAGATTTCTGGGCTTTTGGCTTACTTGGATCAGATGGAGTCCTATAGACTTCATATGGTTCAAGGGCCAGTCACGTGCTCTTTCGGGTCGTGACAACAACTTTCCTACTTTTTCTCAGCCCCTGCAATAAATTACAGATATAAGATCCCGATCCGGTATCAAGTACCCAGGAGGTAGGGCTTACCGTAAAACAGTTCTCAATTACAAGAACACCTGAAGTAGATGCAAAATCATGCTTCTTCTTCAACTGGGTATCCTTGGAATCCATACAATCCCCTTTCCCTTGCTCATACTTATGATTGTTGTCATAAGTTAGAGCCGAACCGATGTTCCCCAGCCCCGAATAAGAATTCGGATCGGTCAAGCGATACATTTTATTATCTTGATTAGGGCGTGAAATGGTTGCTACCTGGAGAGAGAGAAAAGAAACACTCAGTGTGCGCACTTGCAAGATTAGATTGGTTTATTAATTTATCTAACCAGGATGGCTCCCACTGTTTCCTCAAATTCTTCTTCAAACCCTAAAAGAAGAACTAGTCAGGATTAATCGCACGTCACAATACTTGCTTAACCTTTCAGCCAGGCTGGTGTTGGTACTTCGAGAGAGGTTTTCCAACGCTTTTGCAAAGTTCCTTAATTAAATAACCTCTTTTCCCTGGAGGCGTAGCCCTGCTAACACCGTTCTTGACACCTACTTGGTTTATAGCATTGATTGTTAAGTGAAATGTTCTCCCGAGAGTAATCCAACTCATCAGTGGGATCGGAATCCAACTATCATTGTGCGATGACCTAGATGGAATCCACTCTAGTCACCACACTCCAGGAGGTATGCTAAATCTGCAAGTTTCAGTTTCTTTAGAAACTCCCGATGTGGATTTTTGCCCCTAGAACCCAAGTGACCTTGACACAGTCAACAAATCAAAGAGTCCTAGTCAAGTTCAACCCGTCATCATCTTGATTGCATTAAACCCACCCGCATAACCCCTGACACAGTCAACAAGGTTACACGACTGTCCTAACCAATCACATTGTATCCAGCAGATAAGCAATACTCAGCTACCGTTCACTGCGCCTTGACACAGTCAACAAACGCAGCACGAATACTAAGTATAACTTATAAGAACTGACGGAGGGCTACGGCTGGGTTTTTGGCAAAAAACCCGTTAACGTAATGAACTTGATATCATTGAAGGAACCTGATAGCCCTTTTGAAAAATATAGTGGCGAAATCTTTTGCTAAAGAGGTCACTCCCTGTGAAGGGATCTCGGCTCTTTCCTCGTCGAATGAGGTGCAGGATATTCCAAACTGAATACCTCGATGCAAAGCAAGAATAATCGACTATAGTGAAGTTATTACCCTGACGCAAACTTTTTGTCCAAGGGGTCACTCCTGATGAAGGGATCTCGGCCCTTGCCTCGTCGACTGCGGTGCTGGGCATTCATAACCGAATACCTCTATGCAAAACAAAAGAGAGCGTCCTTGCAATAACATCTTTTTGAAAATTGTTCCAACAACGTCTTATTTGGTTTGTTTTTTCTTTGCATTAGATTAATGCGTCCCATCAGTTAATCCTACCATTGCAGAAAACAACGAAAATATGACGTACGCTTATGCCATCCGCATTCGCCACGGGGCCCATCATTACCCGTTAGGTTACTTAACTAACGACAGAGCGGGGGCTGGACTAGCGCGAATGCAAAACATAAGCAACGCCTAAATAGATATCATATAGATATATAAACATTCGTCAGATGCAATGATAGCCATTCCAGATCACAGATGAACACATTAGATATACTAGGAATCCGCATTTCGTACGAGCCTGTAACGAAGAGCGGATTACACGGTCGCGATGAATAGCCAAGACCCCACCCTAGACCCCTACGGGTGCGGCAAACTACCCGCTAAGTACCCGAAGCGAAGCAACCTCCCTCAACACTATGAGTAGGCCACTCGGCACTTCGAGGTACCCGGTAGTTTGTGCACCCCACCTTGGGTCTATCCTAAAAGCAAAAATAGTAAAAGAAATTATATAATGACGGCTACAACCCCATCCCGGTTGTGCGGCCATATAAATAATATTACATCAATTACAAATTACATGAATTGGAAGAAAAAGAAAACTCTCATCTCACAACCCCCGGCTATTCATCCGCGACAATCCAATGAATTCATATACACATACCATCAACATTACAGATCACAGATATGTATAACCCCCACTAATCGACGTATAGCGATTAGCAGACGTTCAATAGATATATCCCATCACAGATATAACCCGTTAGCTTAAGTCTTTAGAAGTTCGATCAAAATACGGATTTTTAAACCCCAAAAACAAATTTTGCTTTCTGGAAAATCTAGGCAGAAAAACATATTCCAAAAATCCCAAAACACCCCCAGAAATACACTGCAGCAAAACCCATCAATGGCCGAGTCAACTCGGCCGCGGATCCGCGGCAATAAGCTCTTCTTGCCGGGTTTCCGCAGTGAGTTGGTCGGTTCAGTCGATGGTTTTTCTGCACTGTTCACTAAAAACCCTGAGCCGATTTATGGTACATGTCAAATAATTTTTACAGCAGTTTAAAATTCGACAGAAAGTTCATGTTCCGGGCATGTTTCATGACTTTTTCTCCAATCGAACTTCTAGTTACTTTGCTAATATGTTAGATAATGTTTAGCTAGGCTCTGATACCAATGTTAGGTCCACGTTACCCACCCCGGTACTTTCGGGGAGGCGGAATAGGTAAAACAAAATTTTTTCCTAACTAGGTAGCATGGACCGTACAAGAAGGATCGTTGCTAAACAAGAACTAACAAATATTCTACAAGTTCTAACTACTATGTAGAATGGTTATACCTTGGTCTTGAACTCCTTCTCTTCTTGTTGTTGTTCTTCCTCTTGCTTGCTCCTTATAGTTGCTTGAACGGATCCTCCTTGCCGTCTCCTCTTTGCCATAGATGGATCCACTCAAGGGTCTCGAAATTGAGCTCCAATCTCAACCTAGAGATGACTAAGGTGTTTGGTTTGCTAAACCTAATACCTTAGATTGAGTAGAGAAGAGTGATGGTGGTTTTGTCTCAAAAGTTCATAATTTCCAACTCATGGAACACTTGAACCTTGAGAGAGGAAGAGGAAGAGGGAGAGCTTTCTTTCTAGGAGAGAGAAAGAGAATGATAGAATGAGCTCTCATAATCCAACCCTTCTCACAAAAGTGAGAATAATGATAATAATAATAATAATTAAGTATATGGTGATGGTTAGTTTCAATGACCATTATCATTTCATGCTATTATTGCATTTTGCAAACAACAAGCAAGCAAAAGTCATACCCATGAAATGATGGCCATGAAATGATGATGGTCAACAAGTCCAAAATGGTCAACCGGTCAACAAAGTCAACAAGTCAACATAAGTCAAACTTTCAACTCAACCATGGCACAATAATACTTAATTAATATTATTAATCATATATCATATTCTCAATAGGGTTTAGAGAAAAGTCAACGGTCAACAAGTCAACCAAAGCCAAATGGTCAACAACCCTAATGAGAATCCTCTGCCTCTGTCAACTGTGCATACACACCCGCATCCGTGCCCTAAGGAACACGAATACACTAAGACAACACCAATCCCAAAACGATTACTAGGATCTGGCTTAATCCAAAGCCCGCTAGTAACTACTGTCCGGACACCAAACGTACACAAGTGCGCGGATGTGAACGAACCCCGTTGCAAAACCATGCAACCTCTACTCTGTTTTGCCCAAAGGCGAGTAACCCTCTGTGTGGGACTCTAAAGGCTCGACACTATGCTGGCAGTGGGTTTAACCATAGGCCGCAAGCGGCACTAGCTGTACGTAACGGTCCCCAGGTAGATGCCGATAAGAAGACTGATGAGGTGAACCCATCGAACTCCTACTGAGCCAGAATGTGACAATCTCCGTACAGTCTGGTCTGTTCGTCTAAGCGTATCGCATGGCGGGCCTAGGGAGGTGGCAAACGTCAGTCCCCTAATAGCGGTACAAGTCGTGTCGGAGTGTAGCCTAAAAACACCCTGAGAAACTACTGGTAACACTACCAGCAAATCTCATTTGCCCTGGCCAGGGACGACTATGTGTAATGGCTCTCCTAGACACAGTGCGATATCAACTCCCAATACCGGGAGAGACGAATCCTGTCTAACCGTCACTGCCTCCAAGTGCTTCGGGACTGCACCCAACTACTACCTATTTGCACGACTCAGTAGAGCCGTGGTAGGGTAGTAATCAAATAATAGTGGGAATACACTCGAGGCGAAGTGACAGTGTCAAGTCAGCGGACTAAGCTGCACTCATGTCACCTGGGAACTGTTAACTGACGATAGGTATAATACCAACCAACAGTTCCCGATGAGTCCTGTCTAGTGTACTCGTAACCTAATGAGCACCCGCATACTATCTCAAGTACGACGTACTGACGGCTGTGGGACAGACCGTCTCCCCTGCTGGGATGAGAAGCGCATACGCTAGTCTACTCCGGAGTATCGATGCCCTGTCTCGATAGTCCTACGACTAGGGACCTGTATAAGGATGTGCTTGTGGATTACCCAGCCCCCACGAGTGTGATCGCCATCACAACGCCGGTAATCAAGCAAAGATCCTAAGGGCTCTACTAATGTGTATAGGCTATATGTTAAAAGAAACACATGTACACACATTGAAGTAGAAACGAACCAAGTAGCATACTACTATTTTGAGCAAGATTGTGTATACAATGGTGAATATCCCAAGCTTCCATTAAGTAATATACAGACTAGTATGATAGAGTAGGTAGCTTGAGTAGATTGTGTATACAATGGTGAATATCCCAAGCTTCATGTATTAGTTGTACCTGCTAGCGTACCTTTCATGATTATTGCATTCATATGACCTTTTATTGCTATTAATTGCATATGTTAGATTCGCGCTGTACGTGCATACTTGCGATTACCTGCATATGTTATTTACTATTCATGAGTTGGCAACTCTCCCCCATTGTGCCACAGTTGTTTTGCTGGATTGTTCGCCAGAGTAGTCGAGGCAGGCTATTATTATCTATCTTATCATCTTTTGCTGCGGATACCGCATCAGCTCACAGTGTGCAGTTTGCTTAGGTGGGTTTTGTGGTTATTCGTTGTTGTATTGTATATTCGTTGTATCCTTGTACTCTCCACCTACTATATTTTCTTGTTGGCTTAGAGACTTGGTGAGGACGATATTGTATATTATTTGTGACTTGTTGTCTTTTATACAGTTTTCTTTCTATCGTCTTTTATTTCTTCGCTACGGCGTCGTATATTTGTTGTGGTGGTTGTTTTCTGCCTTTGGGCGTATATTTGCTCCCGTTTGGGATGCTTTATTTATATTTATGTTGTACCCATTTTTGGGGCTAGTTTTTACAAAGGAGGTGCTGCCAAAATTTTAAAGAAAGAAAGTTGGACTTTTAAAGAATTTGGGTTGTGATTTCAAAGACTTTTAAAAATGTTTCTTATCTTTTCTTGTCTTTTAATGGTTTAGATTTCTGGATTTTGGCTTTCTTTTACTGCATTACGCCTGTAATCGTTGCGTAGTATTAAGGCCGTCACGTGCCAATTTCGGGTCGTGACAAAGTTGGTATTAGAGCGCTAGGTTTTACCTTTCGGAGTGTAGGATGACCTTGGTATAATGGAGAAGGTAGCTTAAGCGGAGTAACGTAGTGTGTATGTCTGCAGCGTACTCATGTTGTGGTACTCCGCCTAAAGTCACCTAAGTACAAATTGCTTGAAATTCCTTCCTTGATGATTCATATCCTTATGATTCGATTTCCGTGTTCATATCGAATCCTATCTCTATTTATAACCTTTGCCGCCGACGACTAAGGGGACTCAGAGAGGAGCAGCGAGGGCCGAGGTCATAATTGACTCGGGTAGGACAAGGACTGACCAGGATGGCACGCTCGATGCACAGGAGCAGACGGATCCGCCTTCGACAGATAGTATCGCTAGGC
This sequence comes from Agapanthus africanus, assembly GCA_030015575.1. Taxonomy (NCBI): domain Eukaryota; kingdom Viridiplantae; phylum Streptophyta; class Magnoliopsida; order Asparagales; family Amaryllidaceae; genus Agapanthus; species Agapanthus africanus. The sequence continues at coordinate 341,356,106 of CM057337.1, read as the reverse complement.
TTATGGCAGAGATGCAGGACATGCGCCAGACGAAGAGTTCTTTGGTTGAGGCCATTCGAGCGCAACGACAGGATGTTGTCACACCTGTTACCCAGTTGTTCCTTGCTATCAGCATGCAGCATTCTGTCACCTACATAGCACCAGTGGATGCAGCCCTAGTTGACGAGACACATATTCCAGAGACTTTGGGAGGTCCGGAACCGTGGAGGACTCGCACCGGTCTACCAACTCAGAGACTGAGGCCTAGTCGTCGAGACAGCTTTCGTGACCGTCGCGGAGTAGCAGTGGTTTGGGAAGAGAGTCATGTTAGCTAGATCAGCCGTTTGTTGTGTTAATTTCTGTCAGCGATTCTTTTGCTGCGCGACACGTATTTCAGTCGTGTGCCAATTAGTAAGGAGAACCATCTGTCACTTGATCCTTCTAGAGATGTTGGATTTGACGTTCTCCTGGGAACGGACTGGTTAGCTACGTGCTGTAGGGTTGCTAGGCACGCGCACAAGGGTCTACGAGGCATCAACCATGCCCGATTTAAAATTTAGCCGTGCCGAACAACCCGAATACGGAACTTTAAACTAGAGATTAGGCAAAAACTAACATGCTAAACATTTTAACACTAAGTGAGAGGGATTACAACCTTTGTAGATCCGGTCCTTCACTTCATATGCTCCGTGTTGTGGTCCCTTCGCTGCGATCATCGGGATCCGGACTCTCGAGAGGTTCCACGAAGAGAAAGACGCAACCTTTGCTTCCGATCTTCGATACTAAGATGATCTGCCTTGAAGTTTCTTTAACACAAGCTAACACTCATGAAATGATGTGAACACCCTCATCTAAATGGCAAGGGAAGATGAGGATGATGAAGTAGGATTTTCTCTCTCTTTATTTATCTTTTTCTCATATTTATCCATCACAAAAATCAAAGCAAGAAACCATTTCAAGCAAAGAAGAAGAAGGAAGAAGATGATGAACAATGTTAGAATCCTTTTGTGATGAATAGGAAAAGAAATGATATGATGAATAATGTAACCATGGTCAAACTAACCCTTGTAGAGATTTGACTAAGGTTAAAGGTTTGGTTAGGTTAAGGAAATATCTAGCATAATATCTTAACAAAGACAAAGAAAGAAAGCTTCTAGAAACTTCTAGAAAACCTTAACCCTAATCAAACCCTAACCATGTTTAATCTCTACTAAACAAGTTGCATTAGTTATCATATCATGTTACAATATTATATATCACATATATAATATTTATCGTAACAAAATAAAATAATACAATTAACATATATCGCATATATATCAATGTATTATCCGAGTGAGAAAAATAATCTTTTAGTGAGCAAATATTAGTTAATGCAATTTAATATATCATATATATTATTATACATTAAATTATCGAATCAACACTTGATCCGACAATCCGGCTATATCGCATATAACCGACTAATATTTATCCGTACCGATTCATCGAATCAACACTTGATCCGATGACCCGGCTGATATCAAATATCACGAGAATACAATACGGTATCACATATCGCATTATCCTCGGTCCCGCACATATCACATATGTGCTCCTACTCCATTTTGCCTGAGTCAAGAAACCTCTGTGTAGGACTCTAAAGAATCGTCAATACGCCGGCAGTAGGTGATGATCATATCAAACACGCACAAGCTGCAAGCGGTCAGCTAAACGTAACAGCAACCCAGGTATTGAGCGCTCAGAAGATCAACAAGCAAGCCTGTACATTCTCCTGCGAATCCAAACAGTAACACTCCCGTACAGTCCGGTCTCGTCGTCTGATACGTCGCATATCTCGCCTAGGGGTGGTAAACGTCAGACCCCAGTAGCTCGATAAGTCGTGTCGATATGAGGTCTATAACAGTTCGAGAAACTACTGATAACACTTACCAGTAAAATTCAGCAACCCTGGCCAGGGATTTCCGGTTATAGCCAATCGAACACAGCACAACATCAACTCCCTATACCGGGAGAGACGAATCCCCTCCTATCGCTCATTGCCTCCATGTGATTCGGGACTGTACCCAAAAGCCACCTTTTTGCACGCCCTCTTGGACGTGGTATGATGGAAATCAAAGCACAGTGGGAATCACACAAGACTCTATGACGATCTCGGGTCAACAGACTACTCTGTACCAGTGTCACCGGAGAACTTCCATCTGACGTATGGTATAATACCATCTGGGAGTTCTCGGCGAGTCCGTCCAGTGTACCCAGTCTCCACTGAGCACCCGTACACCATCATTGATGTCAAACACCGATGGATATGGGATCATCCATCGCCCATCATATGGGTCAAGATGCGTATACGCTAGTCTACTCTGGTGTATCGATGCCCTGTCTCGATACACCCTCGACTAGGAACAGTTATAGGATGTACTCGTCGACTACCGTGGCCCCACTAGTATGATCTCATCATAGTCCCAGCAGTCGAGTACATATCCTAAGGGCTTTATCAACATGTAACATAGAGACAATCAGAGTACATGTTAAGATAAAGTACAACCAGATAGCATACTATCATGTCGAGCAAGAAAGTCCTTCCTATATATGTCCAAGCATCCATTACAATATACATCGTATGTACAGTAATGGCCTCTAGGGCATACATATAACTAACAATCTCCCACTTGCACTAGGGCCATCTGTTATGGTATCGCATACCCAACAATTAGCTGCGGTTGAAGTATCTCATACTCAACCATCCCATAAAAGTCTCTACTGGGAAAAAGGCCTTTGTGAGTGGATCCGCGCTGTTGTCCTCTGTGTCTGCTCTCCTAACCTCGATCTTCCTGGAGATCAACCATCTCCATGATCAGGTGATACTGCCTAAGAATTATATCTGGATTTCTGATGGGACGGTAGTTCCTTGGCTGAAGCCACAACTCCGTTGTCACACAATGGTAGGAATGAAGTTCATCTTATGAACTTATATATATCCAGACTGCCTCTTTGGTAGCATCCTTGGCAACGATGTATCTTGCCTTTAATCGTCTAGTATGTCACGGTATCTAGCTTGGAACTCTTCCAACATACCGTCCCTCCACTGAGGGTATAGACAAGCCTGTGACTGACATTCAGTCGTCCTTATCAGCCTGGAACCTTTCCAGTGATTCTCCCCTGGATCGATTTATACCATCTCACTACAACTAGTGAGTATCCTAACATCCAATTAGATCTATCTCATAGATCCAAAACCCAGGATTTAGGAGGTATCACTTTGATCCTATATGGAGAATCCTTGTGATAAGCGGAGATTGACCGTGCATAGCATAGGAAACTTCTTCCCTATCAAGAGTATGTCATCCACGTACTCTACGAGGATCTCCACCATACTCTCTACTACCTTTTTGTATATACAAGGTTCATCTACCATTTTGATGAAGTCAAACTCTTTGACCAGCACATCAAAACAGATGTTCCAACTCCGCAATGCCTGTTTTATCATATAAAACATCTTGCACACGTTTCCGCTGCTCCCACTGTCTACGAAGCCCTCTGGCTGTGTACTTATAGACGTTCTCTTCTAAAACATCACTTAGAAAAGCAGTCATGACACCCAACCACCAGATATCGTAGTCATGGTATGTAGCCGTGGCAAGTAGGATCTGGATGGACTTAAGCATAGATCCTTAGAAAAGGTTTCAACATTATCCATACCTGGTTTATGATGCAAACCTTTAACAAGTCTAGCTTTGGAAGTCTCAACCTTTCCATGTACACCAAGTAATCTTCTCAAGATATACTTGCTCATGATGGGGATTTAACCCTTCAGATAAAGCAACCAAAGTCCATACTTTATTGGTGTATAAGGATTCCATCTCAGATCGATAAGCATCCAGCCATTCTTACAGAGTCCCACTCCTGATGGCCAGCTCGAAACTAGTTGGGTCATCATCTCATGATGCAATCCTCTCTCCCACTGTCATAGAGAAACCGAAGTATCTCTCAGGTGGGTGAGGAACCCTACTAGATCGGCGGAGAGGCTGAGGTTCGTTGGTAACTATTGAATCCTTTGGTTCTATCAAATCATCTGCTGTAGTTTGTATAGCTGGAACATTTCCAGTTCTACATAACAGACCTTACCTTCGAGCTTGTCCGGATTTTGCTTTTTAGACATAGGCCGGACAACCCTAAATCTTAACAAGCTTAAGATATGGGCTCTTCCCTTTCCATATCATATATGAAGTGGTAGGCAACTGATTTGATTTGAACCCTATTCAATAGGTATGCAGCTTCTCAAGTGCATAACTCCCAAAAGGAAATAGGAAACTCAGTAGTACTCATCATAGAGCACACCATATCACATAGGGTGCTATGGCTCCACCCCGATACACCGACGTGCTGTGGTGTATACGGAGGAGTAATGCTGAGAGAGAATCTCATTCTCCTTTAGAATAGTCCAGGAATTCCGTGCTTAAGTATTCTCCTCCTTGATCACATCATAGGACATAATACTTTTACCCGTATTTTGGTTCTCTACTTCTAATTTATATTCTGTGAATATCTCAAAAGGTTCGGACTTGTGTTTCAACAGGAACACATGTCTGAATCTTGAGAGATTATCAGAGAATGTAATGAAGTACAAAGAACCAGTCTTGGCATGTATAGACAGGAGACTTACATACATCAGCATGTATCAATCCCAAGAGTTCACTAACTCTTTCTCTGTTTCCAATAAACAGAGCTATGGTCATCTCATCTTTGTGACATGACAGGCAAGTTTCACAAGATGTAAATTCAAACTAATTTAAATATGCATCCATATGTAACTTCAGCCAGTCGGGTCGCATTGATATGACCTAGTCTACAATACCTCAAGAAGGATTCATTCATTTCTGAACTCTTCCTCTTGTGTATGTTCCTTATACTAAGAACTGTAGTTTGCTTTAGAACGACAATGCTTTTAGATAACGTGCCTGAACCGATCAACTCTTGATATAGGAAATGTTCAAAACATTATCCAACAATACAAAATTATATCCTTTCTTTACTAATAAAGAGACTGATATGATTTTGTATATGAGGTTCGGTATCTAATAACATTTGTTCAGAATCAATGTATTCTGGTAATACAGGGTGACAGTGACCAACAGACTTGGCTGCAACACTTGCACCGTTTTCTATCTCATGAAACTTATCACCCGTTCTCAGTTCTCTACCTATCTATAGCCCATGTAACAGATTACATATACGGGATCCTGATCCGGTATCACATACCCAGGACGTAAAGGATACTGAGAAACAGTTCTGTGTAATGAACACACCCGAAGATGATGCATCAACATGCACTTTCTTCGTTTGGGCGGCACGGGAAATCTGGTATTCCCCAATTTCCTGCTCCATCTTATAACAATTATAAGTTGGAGCGGGACCAACGTTCCCCAGCTCAGTATAACAAGCGGGTTCGGTCAAATATATCCGTATTATTATCTTGATTAAGGCGTGATATGGTCGCTATCTGGAGAGAGAGAGAACGAAACACTCAGCGTATGCTCTTGCAAGATTAGATTGGTTATCTAATATATCTAATCTGGATGTCTCCCACTGTTTTAGTCAAATCTTCCTTCAAACCTTAAAAGGAAAGACTAGCCGGGATTAATTACACGCTACAAGTTCGCCTATCTTTCAGCCAGGCCAGTGTCGGTACTTTGAGGGAGGTCCCCCGTGCTATAGCACGAACCTAATTAATGTAAACATCATTTTCCCAGGGGCGTAACCCCGTTAGCACCTTTCTAGACACCTACTTGATCAGCTAATTGTAATGTGTAAAACACTCCCAGGAGTAACTCATACTCGCAGCGGGTATTGGGATCCAACTATCTCATAGAAGGTATGCAATCTCATTGCAAATTTCAACACTTAAATTCCCCAATAATATTTTGCCCCTAGCGTCCCATGACTTTGACGCAGGCCAACAAACCACAGTGCGCTAGTCAAGTTCAACCCGTTATTTCTTGATTGAATTAAACCCACCCGCACGACCCTTGACGCAGGCCAACAAAGTCACACGACTACCCTAACTCAATCAGCATCATATGCATAAGCAGATAAATACTAGTTAGCTACCGCACACTACGCCTTGACGCAGGCCAACAAACGTAGCACGAATACTAACTACTACTTATCTGAAATGACGGAGGGCTACGTCAGGTTTTTATGAAAACCCTTTGCGTAATGAACTTGATATCGTTGTAGAATCGAGTGATTTTTAAAATGGAGTGTTTTTGAGGCTTTTCTAGTTTTTCTAAAGGGGTCACTCCCGGTGAAGGGATCGTCGGCCCTTTCCTCATCGAATAAGGTGCGGGATATATCATATATATCACTGTGCAAAGCAAGAACTATAGAAGCAATCAAAAGACAAACCGAGTTTGTAGCATCTGCCAGTTATTGCTAAAGGAGTCACTCCCGGTGAAGGGATCTCGGTCCTTTCCTTATCGAATAAGGTGCTGGATGTTCTACAAGGAACACCGCTATGCAAAGCAAGAACTGTAGCTACCTGTTTTAATTTTGAAATTCGATTCCACAACATCTTAGGTTTCTTTTATTTCATTAATCTTATTAATGAAGTCCCATTATATTATGCTTCGCAAGCATCACATTTGAAACGAAATCTGCAATATAACATATATCTATATATATAATATAAACATTCGTCTCAGGCAGTAATATGATCTCATCACAGAACATTGCAGCAGAAGAAACATATATGAAATATTGGATATGCTAGGACGTCCGTGTTTTCAATACGAGCCTGTATAAAACACGGATTCCACGGTCGCGATGAATAGCCAAACCCACATCCCTAGACCCCTATGAGAGCGGCAAGTAACACTGCCAATTCTAGGGTTAGGAGATCTGGTCTCGACTCCTCGAGATGGTCTCCCACTGGACCCTAGAATCCGGTTACTTGTGCTCCCCGCCTTGGGTCTACCTAATACGGAAAAGTAAATAATATACAACGGTGACATCTTCCGCTACCTGGAAGTGGCCCAATAAAAGAATATTACATACAAATGAATTTTACATGAATGAAAAAGCAAAACTCTCATCTCACATAAAACCCCCGGCTATTCAAACGCGACGATCCAATACAACATATCACAGCAACACATAATATCTCATATCATCAACGTAAGCAAGTATGCGTATCCCGATTGTCGTTGATGTATAGCAACGAAGCCGGCGATACACTACATACTACGCTTACGGTCACAGAAAAAAAAGTGTAAAACTACAACAGTTGGAATCCGCAACCTCTTTAGACATCGCATGCCTAACCAAATGAATTCCTTAGACATCACATGCCTAACAATAAACCCCGCATTTTAGTCTCATTATCGAAAACTCTTTTCAATATCAAGTCGGGCAATTCAACAAGATCCCCGACGTCCTGATCGAATGCTCGTCGCAAACTTTAGTAGACGGCCGCACCCCCAGATGCCGTCGATGAAGTGCACTAAGGCGGAACACCGCTGCCGCGAGCACCCGAACGGATGCTTTCGGCGACGGGATTCTCCTACAGTCACTTGGTCGGGGCTATGGGGCGTGGCTGTCTATTAAGTTTACCCGGCGAGTATCCGCGTACGCTACGTGATTGCGACGGACTTTTGATCGGATCAAAATTCCGTGGCAACTGATCATCTGTGACTAAACTGCTATGTTTATAATATTCAAATTAGTTATCTCATAACTTCTTGTGGATTCCAAATATTGTATCGCATTCCAGATAAATAGACAAAGTTAAACTTTCCGATCGAATCATCAAACACCCAAGATTTCCCCAATATATCTCAACACTTGAAATCAGTTTAAAAACATTCATCACATGCCACAGTACCAATGGTCCAGCCGTAGAAGGGTCAAGCCAACGCCTCACATGTGGCACGCCGTACTGCCCCAAACCCTAAGGTTCAAAGGGCAGTTCAAGACGGTCACATAATCGAGTTAAGGTTTGTTGTCTTCTAGAGGGTCCACCGCGTTACTTGCACGACTTAGAACATTCTTAAACATGAGGAAAAATCCAACTTTTGAAAAATTTTCCGACAGGGGAAAAAGTGAGTTATTGATATCCGTTCGAACTTTTTAACAGTTTCTAAAAATTATCCGGAAAAAACACATAAACAAAATTAGGCAATCCGATCGAATAATTGAATCCCCAAAACAACCCCAGAAAAACTCAACTGTTGAGTAAAAATAAAAATTTCCAGAAGACTCGGCACTTCAAGACAAGAATTACTGTGCAAGCCACGTGGTGTAACTCAGCCAAATGGCCGCGGAACTGCCGCAAAACCCAGGGTTAGGCCGCGGTTCCGCGCCTCACTTGACGAGTTATAATCACGTGCTTCACAGTAACTCATAGAATTCCCTGCTGAATTTTTTGGTAATTTTTAATTCACAAAAATCCAAATTTTCAGAAAATATCCAGAGAAGGGGTTAATTCGGGTTTTCCGGGTTCGATTGGACTTTAAACTTCGTCTAGACTTCGCCTAAAGCTCTAGCTTGGCTCTGATACCACTGTAGGGTTGCTAGGCATGCGCACAAGGGTCTACGAGGCATCAACCATGCCCGATTTAAAATTTAGCCATGCCGAACAACCCGAATACGGAACTTTAAACTAGAGATTAGGCGAAAACTAACATGCTAAACATTTTAACACTAAGTGAGAGGGATTACAACCTTTGTAGATCCGGTCCTTCACTTCATATGCTCCGTGTTGTGGTCCCTTCGCTGCGATCATCGGGATCCAGACTCTCGAGAGGTTCCACGAAGAGAAAGACGCAACCTTTGCTTCCGATCTTCGATACTAAGATGATCTACCTTGAAGTTTCTTTAACACAAGCTAACACTCATGAAATGATGTGAACACCCTCATATAAATGGCAAGGGAAGATGAGGATGATGAAGTAGGATTTTTGCTCTCTTTATTTATCTTTTTCTCATATTTATCCATCACAAAAATCAAAGCAAGAAACCATTTCAAGCAAAGAAGAAGAAGGAAGAAGATGATGAACAATGTTAGAATCCTTTTGTGATGAATAGGAAAAGAAATGATATGATGAATAATGTAACCATGGTCAAACTAACCCTTGTAGAGATTTGACTAAGGTTAAAGGTTTGGTTACGTTAAGGAAATATCTAGCATAATATCTTAACAAAGACAAAGAAAGAAAGCTTCTAGAAACTTCTAGAAAACCTTAACCCTAATCAAACCCTAACCATATTTAATCTCTACTAAACAAGTTGCATTAGTTATCATATCATCTTACAATATTATATATCACATATATAATATTTATCGTAACAAAATAAAATAATACAATTAACATATATCGCATATATATCAATGTATTATCCGAGTGAGAAAAAGAATCTTTTAGTGAGCAAATATTAGTTAATGCAATTTAATATATCATATATATTATTATACATTAAATTATCGAATCAACACTTGATCCGACAATCCGGCTATATCGCATATAACCGACTAATATTTATCCGTACCGATTCATCGAATCAACACTTGATCTGATGACCCGGCTGATATCAAATATCGCGAGAATACAATACGGTATCACATATCGCATTATCCTCGGTCCCGCACATATCACATATGTGCTCCTACTCCGTTTTGCCTGAGTCAAGAAACCTCTGTGTAGGACTCTAAAGAATCGTCAATACGCCGGCAGTAGGTGATGATCATATCAAACACCCACAAGCTGCAAGCGGTCAGCTAAACGTAACAGCTACCCAGGTATTGAGTGCTCAGAAGATCAACAAGCAAGCCTGTACATTCTCCTGCGAATCCAAACAGTAACACTCCCGTACAGTCCGGTCTCGTCGTCTGATATGTCGCATATCTCGCCTAGGGGTGGTAAACGTCAGACCCTAGTAGCTTGATAAGTCGTGTCGATATGAGGTCTATAACAGTTCGAGAAACTACTGATAACACTTACCAGTAAATCTCAACAACCCTGGCCAGGGATTTCCGGTTATAGCCAATCGAACACAGCACAACATCAACTCCCTATACCGGGAGAGACGAATCCCCTCCTATCGCTCATTGCCTCCATGTGATTCAGGACTGTACCCAAAAGCCACCTTTTTGCACGCCCTCTTGGACGTGGTATGATGGAAATCAAAGCACAGTGGGAATCACACAAGACTCTATGACGATCTCGGGTCAACAGGCTACTTTGTACCAGTGTCACCGGAGAACTGCCATCTGACGTATGGTATAATACCATCTGGGAGTTCTCGGCGAGTCCGTCCAGTGTACCCAGTCTCCACTGAGCACCCGTACACCATCCTTGATGTCAAACACCGATGGATATGGGATCATCCATCGCCCATCATATGGGTCAAGATGCGTATACACTAGTCTACTCTGGTGTATCGATGCCCTGTCTCGATACACCCTCGACTAGGAACAGTTATAGGATGTACTCGTCGACTACCGTGGCCTCACTAGTATGATCTCATCATACTCCCAGTAGTCGAGTACATATCCTAAGGGCTTTATCAACATGTAACTTAGAGACAATCAGAGTACATGTTAAGATAAAGTACAACCAGATAGCATACTATCATGTCGAGCAAGAAAGTCCTCCCTATATATGTCCAAGCATCCATTACAATATACATCGTATGTACAGTAATGGCCTCTAGGGCATACATATAACTAACACGTGCTAGGCGTCTGTGGGCTACCATGAGAAAATAGTCAAGTATGTTTTCCCGGCAAGTCAGTTCTTGTTGTGTCGGGGGACAGTGGTGCTGTCTCTCACAGCTTGAATTCAGCCTTTTTCGCTAGTCGGCTTTTGAGGAGAGGTTGTCATGGATTCTTGGCGTTCATTCGAGATACCAGAGCCACAGTGGGATTGTTGGACCGGGTTTCTATTGTGCGAGAGTTTTCCGACGTTGTTCCAGATGAGCCGGCAAAGCTTAGGGAGCTTAAGTATCAGCTGCAAAGTTGTTGTTGGGGGCTTGTGCATCTGAGTGTTTCATATTGGGGAGCACCTATTTCTGTTCGTTAAGGAGAAAGACGACAAATTGAGCTTGTGTATTGATGGATCGTAAATTGAACCGGCTCACGGTGCGGAAAGGTATCCTTTACCTCGCATTGACGATTTCTTCGATCAGCTCCAGAGTGTTAGTTATATGTATCCCCTAGAGGCCATTACAATACGTGTGTTGTATATTGTAGTGGATGCTTTGACATATATAGGGAGGACTTTCTTGCTCGACATAATTGTATGCTATCTGGTTACTCTTTACCTTAACGTGTATACTGAATGTCTCTCTGTTACATGTTGGTAAAGCCCTTAGGATGTGTACTTGACTACCTGGACTGTAATGCGGATCATACTAGTGGGGACATGGTAGTCCATAATTACATCCTTCTAGGTCCCTAGTCATGGGTATATCGAGAAGGGGCATCGATATACCAGAGTAGACTAGCGTATACCTTCTCGACCCATACAGATGGGCGATGGATGATCCTATATCCATTGGTGTTTGGCATTAGATATGATATACGGGTGCTCAGTAGAGACTGGGTACACTGGACGGACTCGCCGAGAACTCCCAGATGGTATTATACCTTACGTCAGATGACAGTTCTCTGGTGACACTGGTACAGGTTAGTCTGTAGACCCGAGATCATCATAGAGTCTTGTGTGATTCCTACTGTGCTTTGATTTTCACCTTACCACGTCCAAGAGGGCATGCAAAATGGTGGTTTTTGGATACAGTCCCGAGTCACATGGAGGCAATGAGCGATAGGAGGGGTTTCGTCTCTCCCGGTATTGGGGGTTGATGTTGCGCTGTGCTCGATTGACCATAACAGGGAGGTCCCTGGCCAGGGCTGGTTTAGAGATTTACTAGTAAGTGTTACCCATAGTTTCTCGACCCGTTATGACCCTCATATCGGCACGACTTATCGGTTATTGGGGTCTGACGTTTACCACCCCTAGACTTGATATGCGACATATCAGACGAGGAGACCGGACTGTACGGTAGTGTCACTGTCAGGCTTTTTGCAGGAGTTGGAGCGGGCTTGCTTGCTGATCTTCTGATCGCTCAATACCCGGGTAGCCGTTACATCCAGCTAGTACCGCTGACGGCTTGTGGGTGTTTGATATGATCATCACCTACTGCCGGCGTATTGACGAGTCTTTAGAGTCCTACATAGAGGTTGTACTGGCTCAGGCAAAACGAGATAGGAGCGCATATATGATATGTGCGGGAACGAGAATGGTACGAGTATATGATACCGTATTCTATTCTCGCGATGATTGTATCGATTGGTTGTATGCGATATAACATAGTTATCGAATCAAGGATTGATTCGATAAGTCGATACATTGGATATTAGTCGGTTATATGCGATATGACCGGATCGTTAAATCAAGTGTTGATTTAATGATTTAATGTATAATTATATATTTGATATATTAGTTTACATTAACTAGTATTGGTTCACTTAAGATTGATTTTCTCACTTGATGAGCACAAGTTGTATATGTAATATATTTTTGTGCACAAGTTTGTATCATGTTTGATGATACATGCAAACTTGGGTGTGTGTATGACTTACACCTTGTTTAGGTTAAATGTTTGGGTTTTTATTTATTTTGGTAAAATAAAATGGTGGATTGCTTTGTCTTTGCTTGAAGCTTCATGAAGCTTTCAAGCATCTTTGACAAAGTCCACCATTTTGGTTTGCATGTCATTTTCCTTAACCTAACCATTAACCTAAACTCAAGTTTAGTCTCTACAATGGTTTATCTCACCCATGGTTGCATTATGATAGACTTCACTTGATAATTCATTTTTTGTAATTATTCTTATTGTTTTCTTTTCTTCTTCTTCTTCTTGAAGAAAAGAAAAGGCTTGCTAGAAAATTATCAAGTGAAGATTAAGTGTGAGAAATCAAAATCTAAAGAGTACCCAATTCCTATCTCACCATCCTCTACTAGACTAGCACTTTAGTTTAGGGTGTTTGCTTCACTAATTCTATGGTTAGTGAGGTAGAAGCTTGAGTCCGTATTCTCTCGACGTAGATCATCTTCGGCATCGAAGACTTCAAGCTATCCCGTTGTAATTTCTCAAGGAGTCGTCCGAGAGTCCGGGAGTTGGATGATCGCAGTAAAGGGACATCATCACGGAGCTTTGGAAGTGAAGGACCTGATCTACAAAGGTTGTAGTCCCTTCCCTTAGTGATAATTGTTATCTACTAGCTTTATGTTTTGCATAATCTCTAGTTAACGATCTTGCTTAGGGTTGTTAAGCACTTAAAAATTTTAATCCGGCATGGTCGATACCTTGTAGAGCCTTATTAGTGTGCATAGTATCCCTACAGTGGTATCAGAGCCTAGCTAGAGCATTAGGTGATGTGTTAACGAAGTTAAAACCCCGATCGAACCCGAATACGATATTTCAAACCCCTCTCTGTACATTTTTTAAAATCTGGGTTTTTCCAGAATTAAAAATACCTAAAAAATTCAGCAGGCTAATATAAGAATTATGGTAAAAAACGAGCCCCCAATTCCTAAACATGGCCGCGGAACCGCGGCAATTAGCCACCTTTGGCGGCGGTTCCGCGGCAAGGTAAGGGTATTACGGACGGATTTTTGCACAGTAATTCTTGTCTCTGTGGTTACTATTTTATGGGTATTTTTAATCTGACTTAAGTGTTGAGTATTCTGGGGTTTATTTTGTAATCGTCGATTCGATCAGGAATTTTAAATTCGTTATTATTTTTCCGGATATTTTAGAACATGTTAAAAAGTTTGACCAGATATAAATACCCACTTTTTCCCCTGTCGGGAAATTTCCAAATGTTGGATCTTTCCGTAGTTTAAGAATATTCTAAGTAGTGCAAGTAATGCGATGGACCCTCTAGAAGACAACAAACCTTAACTCGATTATGTGACCGTCTTGAACTGCCCTTTGAACCTTAGGGTTTGGGGCAGTACGGCGTGCCACATGTGAGGCGTTGGCTTGACCCTTCTACGGCTGGACCGTTGGTACTGTGGCATGAAGTGGATGTTTTTAAACTTATTTCATGTGTTGAGCTTTTCGGGAAAACTTGGGTGTTTGATTGTTCGATCGGAAAGTTTAACATTCTCTGTTTATCTGGAATGTGCTACAATATTTGGAATCCACAAGTAGTTATGAGATAACTAATTTGATTGTTATAAACATAGCAGTTTAGTCTCATTTGATCGGTTGCCACGGGATTTTGATGTGATCAAAATTCCGTCGCAATCACGTAGCGTACGCGGATACTCGCCGGATAAACTTAATAGACAACTACACCCCTTAGCCCCGACCATGTGACTGTAGGAGAACCCCGTCGCCGAAAGCATCCGTTCGGGTGCTCGCGGTAGCGGTGTTCCGCCTTGGTGCATTTCGTCGACGGTATCGGAGGTGCGGCCGCCTACTAAAGTTTGCGACGAGCATTCGATCAGGATGTCGGGAATCCTGTTGAATTGCCCGACTTGATATTGAAAAGAGTTTTCGATAAAGAGACTAAAATGCGGGGTTTATAATAGTTAGGCATGCGATGTCTAAAGAATTCATTTGGTTAGGCATGCGATGTCTAAAGAATTTGCGGATTCCAACTATTGTAGTTTTACACTTTCTTTTCTGCGACTGTAAGTGTAATATGTGATATCGCCGGTTTCGTTGCTATATGTCAACGACAATTGGGATGCGCATATTTACTTACGTTGATGACATGTGATGTTATGTGTTGCTGGATATGTTATATTGGATCGTCGCGTTTTGAATAGCTGGGGGTTTTATGTGAGATGAGAGTTTTTATTTTCATTCATGTAAATTTAATTGTATGTAATATTCTTTTATTGGGGCACTTCCGGGTTGAGGTTGATGTCACCATTTGTATATTATTTACTTTTCCGCACTAGGATAGACCCAAGGAGGAGAGCATAAGTAACCGGGTTCTAGAGTCCAGTGGGAGACCAACTCGAGGAGTCGATTCCGGGTCTCCTAACTCTAGAATTGGCAGGGTTGCTTGCCGCTCTCATAGGGGTCTAGTGGTGTGGGTTTGGCTATTCATCACTACCGTGGAATCCATGTTTTATACAGGCTCAAAATAAAACACGGACGTCCTAGTATATCCAATATTTCATATGTTTCTTCTGCTGCGATATCTGTGATGTGATCATGTGATTTGTTCAGATAGATATAGTATATAGTATATATGATATATTATATAGACGTTACTTATGTTTTACACCCGCGCTAGCCCTGCCTCGCTCTGGCGTTAGTTACCTAACCTAACGGTGCAGACGGGACATCGAGGCGAAAGCGGATGGCATAAGCGTACGTTATATTTATCTGTGATGTTTAGGTGGACTTAAATGATGGGACTTCATTAATGAGATTAATGAAATAAAAGAAACCTAAAGATGTTGTGGAATCGAATTTTCAAAAACAGGTAGCTACAGTTCTTGCGTTGCATCATGGTGTTCCTTGTAGAACATCCTGCACCTTATTCGATAAGGAAAGGGCCGAGATCCCTTCACCGGGAGTGACCCCTTTAGAAATAACTGGCAGATGCTACAACCCTCGGTTTGTCTTTTGATTGATTCTATAGTTCTTGCTTTGCATAGTGGTATATATGATATATCCTGCACCTTATTCAATGAGGAAAGGGCCGACGATCTCTTCACCGGGAGTGACCCCTTTAGCAAAACTAGAAAAGCCTAAAAAACACTCCATTTTAAAATCATTTGATTCTACAACGATATCAAGTTCATTAAGCAATAGGTTTCCAGAAAAACCTGTCGTAGCCCTCCGTCATTTCAGATAAGTCCTGCTTAGTATTCGTGCTGCGTTTGTTGACCTTGTCAAGGCGCAGTGTGCGGTAGCTAACCGGTATTTATCTGTTTATGCATATGATGCAGATTGGGTTAGGGTAGTCGTAAGGCCTTGTTGACTTTGTCAAGGGTCGTGCGGGTAGGTTTAATTCAATCAAGAAATGACGGGTTGAACTTGACTTGCGGTCTATGGTTTTTTGACCTTGTCAAGGTCATAGATAGCTTGGGGAAAAATATTATCGGGAATTTCAAGTGTTGAAATTTGCAATGAGATTGCATACCTTCTATGAGATAGTTGGATCCCGATACCCACTGCGAGTAAGAGTTACTCCTAGGAGAGTTTTACACATTACAATTAGCCGATCAAGTAGTTGTCTAGAAAGGTGTCAACAGGGTTACGCCTCTGGGAAAACGAGGTTTACTTTAATTAGGTTCGTGCGAAAGCACGGGGGACCTCTCTCAAAGTACCGACACTGGCCTGGCTGAAAGATTGGCAAACTTGTAGCGTGTAATTAATCCCGGCTAGTCTTTCCTTTTAGGGTTTGAAGGAAGATTTGATAAAAACAGTGGGAGCCATCCTGATTAGATAAAATAATAACCAATCTATTCTTGCAAGAGCGCACGCTGAGTGTTTTCTTCTCTCTCTCTCCAGGTAGCGACCATATCACGCCTTAATCAAGATAATAATATGGATATTTGACCGAACCCGCTTGTTATACTGAGCTGGGGAACGTTGTTCCGCTCCAACTTATAATTGTTATAAGACAGAGCAGGAATTAGGGGATTACCAGAATTCCCGTACCGCCCAAACGAAGAAAGTGCATGCTGATGCATCTTCTTCGGGTGTGTTCAACACAAAGAACTGTTTCTCAGTATCATTTACGTCCTGGGTATGAGATACTGGATCATGATCCCACATATGTAATCTGTTACATGGGCTAGACATAAGGTAGAGAACTGAGAACGGGTGATAAGTTTCATGAGACAGAAAACGGTACAAGTGTTGCAGCCAAGTCTGTTGGTCACTGTCACCCTGTATTACCTAAATACATTGATTCTGAACAAATGTTATTAGATACCGAACCTGATATACAAAATCATATCAGTCTCTTTATTAGTAAAGAAAGGATATAATTTTGTATTGTTGGAAAATGTTTTGAACATTTCCTATATCAAAAGTTGATCGGTTCAGGCACGTTATCTAAAAGCATTGACGTTCTAAATCAAACTACAGTTCTTAGTATACAGAACACACACAAGAGGAAGAGTTCAGAAATGAACGAATCCTTCTTGTGGTATTGTAGACTAGGTCATATCAATGCAACCCGACTAGCTGAAGTTACATATAGATGCATATCTAAATTAGTTTAAATTTACATCTTATGAAACTTCCCAGTCATGTCACAAAGATATAATGACCACAGCTCTGTTTATTGGAAATAGAGAAAGTGTTAGTAAACTTTTGGGATTGATACATGCTGATGTATGAAAGGTCCCCTGTCTACACATGCCAGGACCGGTTATTTGTACTTCATTACATTCTCTGATGACCTCTCAAGATTCAGACATATGTTCCTGTTGAAAAACAAGTCTGAAACTTTTGAGATAATCACAGAATATAAGTTAGAAGTAGAGAACCAAAATACGGGTTTAAGTATTATGTCTTTTGATAAGATCAAGGAGGAGAATTCTTGAGCACGGAATTCCTGAACTATTCTAAAGGAGAATGAGATTCTCTGTCAGCATTACTCCTCCGAATACACCACAGCACGTCGTTGTATCGGGGCGGAGCAATCATACCCTATATGATAAGGTGTGCTCTATGATGAGTACTACTGAGTTACCTATTTCCTTTTGGGAGTTATGCACTTATATAGTTGCATACCTATTGAATAGGGTTCCAACCAAATCAGGTGCCTACCACTCCATATGAGATATGGTAAGGGAAGAGCCTATCTCTTAAGTTAGTTAAGATTTGGGGTTGTCCGGCCTATGTCTGAAAGAAAAATCCGGAAAAGCTCGAGGCATAGTCAGATCTGTGGAAGTTTGTTGGATATACCAAGCATTTGCAAGGGAATATCTTCTACCAAACCGAGGAACAAAAATATTTTGTTTCTCAACATGCCACCTTTGTGAAAGGGAATTTCTTGTGAAGAAATTAGTGGATATGAGGTAGAACTGGAAGCAGTTCCAGCTATACAAACTGCAGCTGATGATTTGGTAGAACCAAAGGATTCAATAGCAACCAACGAACCTCAGCCTCTCCGCCGATCTAGTAGGGTTTCTCACCCACCTGAGAGATACTTTGGTTTCTCTATGACAGTGGGAGCGAGGATTGCATCATGAGATGATAACCCAACTAGTTTCGAGCTGGCCATCAGGAGTATGACTCTGTAAGAATGGCTGGATGCTTAGCGATCTGAGATGGAATCCTTATACACCAACAAAGTATGGAGTTTGGTTGCTTTATCTGAAGTGTTAAATCCCCATCAGGAGCAAGTATATCTTGAGAAGATTACTTGGTGTACATGGAAAAGTTGAGACTTTCAAAGCTAGACTTGTTAAAGATTTGCATCATAGACCAGTTGTGGCTAATGATGAAACCTTTTCAGGGGTCTATGCTTTAGTCCATCCAGCCCTACTTGCTACGGCTATATACCATGACTACGATATCTGGTGGTTGGATGTCATGACTACTTTTCTAAAATGATGTTTTAGAAGAGAGCGTCTATAAGTACACAGCCAGAAGGCTTCGTAGACAGTGGGAGCAGCGGAAACGTGTACAAGATACTTTATAAGATAAAGCAGGCATCGCGGAGTTGGATCGTCTGTTTTGATGTGTTAGTCAAAGAGTTTGACTTCATCAAAATGGTAGATGAACCTTGTATATACAAAAAGGTAGTAGGCAGTATGGTGATGATCCTCGTAGAGTACGTGGATGACATACTCTTGATGGGGAAAGAGTTTCCTATGCTACGCTCGGTCAATCTCCGCCTATCACAAGGATTCTCTATATAGGATCAAAGTGATACCTCCTAAATCCTAAGTTTTGGATCTATGAGATATATCTAACTGGATGTTAGGATTCTCACTAGTTGTAGTGAGATGGTATCAATTGATCCTGGGGAGAATCACTGGAAAGGTTCCAGGGTGATAAGGACGACTGAATGTCAGTCACAGGCATTGTCTTTACCCTCTGTGGAGGGACGGTATGTTGGAAGAGTTCCAAGCTAGATACCATGACATACTAGACGATTAAAGGCAAGATACATCGTTACCAAAGATGCTACCAAAGAGGCAGTCAGGATATTTGTATAAGTTCATGAGATGAACTTCGTTCCTACCATTGTGTGACAATGGAGTTGTGACTTATGCCTGGGAACGCCCGTCCCATCAGTGATCCAGATATAATTCTTAGGCAGTGTCACCTGATCATAGAGATGGTTGATCTCCAGGGAATCGAGGTTAGGAGAGTAGACTCAGAGGACAACACGGCGGATCCACTCACAAAGGCTTTTTCCTAGAGAGAGACTATGATAGGATGGTTGAGTATGAGATACTACAACCACTGTTATCAGATGGCCCTAGTGCAAGTGGGAGATTGTTAGTTATATGTATGCCCTAGAGGCCATTACTATACATGTGTTGTATATTGTAGTGGATGCTTGGACATATATAGGGAGGACTTTCTTGCTCGACATGATAGTATGCTATCTGGTTACTCTTTACCTTAAGGTGTATACTGATTGTCTCTCTGTTACATGTTGGTAAAGCCCTTAGGATGTGTACTTGACTACCTGGACTGTGATGCGGATCATACTAGTGGGGACATGGTAGTCCATAAGTACATCCTTCAAGGTCCCTAGTCGTGGGTATATCGAGACGGGGCATAGATATACCAGAGCTAGCGTATACCTTCTCGACCCATACAGATGGGCGTTGGATGATCCCATTTCCATTGGTGTTTGGCATCAGAGATGATATACGGGTGCTCAGTGGAGACTGGGTACACTGGACGGGCTCGCCGAGAACTACCAGATGGTATTATACCTTACGTCAGATGGCAGTTCTCTGGTGACACTGGTACAGGTTAGTCAGTAGATCCGAGATCGTCATAGTGTCTTGTGTGATTCCCACTGTGCTTTGATTTCCACCTTACCACGTCCAAGAAGGCGTGCAAAATGGTGGTTTTTGGGTACAGTCCCGAGTCACATGGAGGCAACGAGCGATAGGAGGGGTTTCGTCTCTCTCGGTATTGGGGGTTGATGTTGCGCTGTGCTCGATTGGCCATAACAGGGAAGTCCCTGGCCAGGGCTAGTTTAGAGATTTACTAGTAAGTGTTACCCGTAGTTTCTCGACTCGGTATGAGCCTCATATCGGCACGACTTATCGGTTATTGGGGTCTGACGTTTACCATCCCTAGACTTGATATGCGACATATCAGACGAGGAGACCGGACTGTACGGTAGTGTCACTGTTAGGCTTTTTGCAGGAGTTGGAGCGGGCTTGCTTGCTGATCTTCTGATCGCTCAATACCCGGGTAGCCGTTACGTCCAGCTAGTACCGCTGACGGCTTGTGGGTGTTTGATATGATCATCACCTACTGCCGGCGTATTGACGAGTCTTTAGAGTCCTATATAGAGGTTGTACTGGCTCAGGCAAAACGAGATAGGAGCGCATATGTGATATGTGCGGGACCGAGAATGATACGAGTATGTTATACCGTATTTTATTCTCACGATGATTGTATCGATTGGTTGTATGCGATATTACCTAGTTATCGAATCAAGGATTGATTCGATAAGTCGATACATTGGATATTAGTCGGTTATATGCGATATGACCGGATCGTTAAATCAAGTGTTGATTTAATTATTTAATGTATAATTATATATTTGATATATCACTTTACATTAACTAGTATTGGTTCACTTAAGATTGATTTTCTCACTTGATGTGCACAAGTTGTATATGTGATATATTTTTGTGCACAAGTTTGTATCATGTTTGATGATACTTGCAAACTTGGGTGTGTGTCTGACTTACACCATGTTTAGGTTAAAGGTTTGGGTTTTTATTTATTTTGGTAAAATAAAATGGTGGATTGCTTTGTCTTTGCTTGAAGCTTCATGAAGCTTTCAAGCATCTTTGACAAAGTCCGCCATTTTGTTTTGCATGTCATTTTCCTTAACCTAACCATTAACCTAAACTCAAGTTTAGTCTCTATAATGGTTTATCTCACCCATGGTTGCATTATGATAAACATCACTTGATAATTCATTTTTTTCAATTATTCTTATTGTTTTCTTTTCTTCTTCTTCTTCTTGAAGAAAAGAAAAAGCTTGCTAGAAAATTATCATGTGAAGATTAAGTGTGAGAAATCAAAATCTAAAGAGTACCCATTTCCTATCTCAGTATCCTCTACTGGACTAGCGCTTTAGTTTAGGGTGTTTGCTTCACTAATTCTATGGTTAGTGAGGTAGAAGCTTGAGTCCGTATTCCCTCGACGTAGATCATCTTCGGCATCGAAGACTTCAAGCGATCCCGTTGCAATTTCTCAAGGAGCCGTCCGAGACTCCGGGAGTTGGATGATTGCAGCGAAGGGGCATCTTCACGGAGCTTTGGAAGTGGAGGACCGGATCTACAAAGGTTTTTGTCCCTTCCCTTAGTGATAATTGTTATCTACTAGCTTTATGTTTCGCCTAATCTCTAGTTAACGATCTTGCTTAGGGTTGTTAAGCACCTAAAAATTTTAATCTGGCATGGTCGATGCCTTGTAGAGCCTCATTAGTGTGCATAGTATCCCTACACAGAGTGTGAGACATTTTCTAAGTTTGTTAGGAATCAGGTCATCATTGTTGCGGATTCGGAGTGATGACATTCCGAAGACTGCCTTGTACGTGCTATAGGCTTTGTGTGTTTTGGTTGTGTCTTTGGACTCACCAATGCCCTAGTAGCATTCGTAGATATGATGAACCAGATTTCTTCAGGCCGTTCCTCGACCAGTTATTGTTGTGTTATTGACGACATTCTGGTCTATTGCAATGTGTTTTGAGAAATAGGAGCAACACTTGAGGATTTGTTTTGCAGATACTGGGAGAGCCCCAGCGGTTTGCTAGGTTCTCGGAGTGTTTCTTCAGGCTTGTTTGTGTTGACTCCTAGGTCTAGTAGTTACGGGAAACGGTTTTCGTATGGTTTCGAGGAAGATCGAGGCCGTACAACTTAGACCCAGACTTGTGTGCAGGACGGAGGTCCGCAGATTTTTGGGCTTAGCAGGTTTTTACCGTCGTTTCGTGCAGGATTGCTAGTGTAGTGCTGTACCATTGACTGGAGTGACCGGAAAGGAGGTTTCTTTTCTTTAGACTGAGGCATGTGTGCGGAGCTTTTCAGTGGTTGGAGACTCGGATAACAACTGCATCACTTCATTCTTTGCTTCTGGTTCTGGCGACTTTATTGTTTAACTGTAATGTTTCGCGAGTGGGGCTCGATTGTGTACTGAGGTGACACTATAGAGTTATCGCTTTTGCTTCCCTACATCTGGAGGAAGTACGAGCAGGATATCCCACTCATGATCTGGAGATGGCCGCGGTGGTCTTGCGTTGGAGATTTGGAGACACTACTTGTTCGAGAGTCGTGTCAGATTTTCATGGACCACCAGAGCTTAATGTACATCTTCCTGCAGCGGGTTGTGATTGTTGAGATAGTCTTCTGCAGATTTACAGTTCTTCTGCGATAGTTGAGTATAGCTTAAGTTCGCCTCAACTTAGGGGATAACTTGCTTATGTCCGCGCCCGACCACTTTTCCTTAATCGCTTTCGTGAGGCACTGCCCGCCGAAGCTCGTTCGTTAGAGATACTTGAGCATACTCGGCTGGGAAATGATTCGGAGTCCTTGATTTGTTACAAGGGTGTGCTATGTTTAGGGATGCGTTGTGTACCTGATACTATTGGGTAGAGACGCGAAATCCTAGAGCAGGCACATCTGTCAACTCTCTGTACGCATTCAAGTTCCACCAACATTGACGTGACTTGTGAGATAGTTACGGGTGGGCAGGGATGTAAATAGAAGTTTCGAGATTCGTTTCAAGGTGTCTGTCTTGTTGTGTGCTTTAGTTGAGCATCTGAGACCGGCTGGAGAGTTGCAACCTTTAACCGTTCCGAAGTGGGAGTGGAAGCAGATCTCCATGAATTTCGTTACGGTGTCTACCCAGGTTTAGTCAGGGTGTGACTCCATTCGGATGTTTGTTGTCCGGTTTTACTCAGTTTGCTCAGTGGTTCTTTGTTAAGTTTGTGCGTTGCACGGAGTTCCTTCATGGGTCATATCCGATGAAGGCACCCTGTTCGCTTGCCGTCTTGGGCAGGAACTTCAGGAAGCCTTGGGTACTGGTTGAGCTTTAGCTCCGTTTTTCCATCCGCAGGATGATGGTTTTGTGAGAGTGGGCTATACCGACTCTGGAGGATATGTTTGTGCGTGCGTACTTTGTGTCGGTAGTTGGGATCGTCACTTTCCATTGTTAGGATTCTCCTTCGATAGCTGTTATCAGGAGGCACTCCAATTGGCAACCTTTAGGTTTAGTTGTTAGGTCGTGTCGATCACCAGTCTGTTTTTCTGACTCTGCGTAGTAGGATTTTTGGACCCCGGCGAGTCTAGAGACTTCAGAGATGATCCAGTTGGTTCTGGTCAGGATGATGGCAGCCCAGTGCAGACAGAGATCTTATGCCGACTGTGTTGGTCGGAGACTTGAGTTCGCAGTGGGAGATCATGTATTCCTACGGACTTTCCGATAAATAACGTGTTGAGTTTTGGGAAGCTTACCCCAGAATTGTAGGTCCTTTTGAGATCCTTAAAGCGAGTTAGTTTCGTTTCCTTTAATTTGGCACTTCCGCACAGATTATTGAGTATTCACCCCGTATTCCTTGTGTCGATACTTTGCAATTACCTTCATGACCTTTCTTACACGATTCAGCACAAGACCATTTATCTTGGAAGCGATCTTCTCGTTCACCGGCAGCCATTTGTGTTAGTGGCTCAGCAGGTGGAGAAACTTCGGTCAAGGGTCTTGCCATCAGTGAAGGGTTTTTCTTGGACATAGCCGTATAGTGAGGTAATCACTTGGAAGGCTGCGAGCGAAATATGAGAATTTGTAATCTTCTCTTTGAAGGTATGCTTATTGAGAATTTTAAATTCGGGGACGAATTTTTATAAGGGGGGAGATTGTAACGCCTTAGATTTCGATTAGTGTTCGTTTAGACGTTAATGCGGGCTTACTGTAAAAAGTTTACCAATTCGGGTTTCTCACATTTTATAAAATTTAATTAATAAATAATTATTATTTGTTATAAGCATGCACACACGTGTGCACGTAAATGTGAGTTTTGTTTGTGCTAATTTTGATCTTAGCAACATTGACACTTAACCTAATCCTTGTTTAATCCAATCCTTAACCTAAACCCTAGATCTTTTGTGAGTGAGAAGATATTTTTCTTTTGGTGTGATGAGGTGTGTATGAATGCATTAATGGAGGAATTAATGCATATGATACACTCATCCTCATCTCACACTCTACACTCACCTCCCTCTCTCTTTATCAATCACCCTCTCTCTTTTTCTCTATCTCTTTCTCATTTCTTCATCTCTTTCTATTCCTCAAACTGAACACTCTTTCATTTCTACACAAAATCCATCACTAAACATTACAAACTTCATCAAAATCACATCTTTATCTTGGTTTTGCCTCATAGATGCCTAGGAGTATGCAAAGCAAGGATCTTTGAGTTCTTTTGTGTAAGTAATGTTCTTTTGCTGTTGCTTATGTGTTTTTAGTGTAGCTTAGATTGTTAGATTTAGTTTAGATAGTGTAAAGTTTAGTTTTGTGCATAATATCATATTTTTAGTGTCTATTTATGATATCTATGTTCTGCTGTGACCCGGGATGTGTACGAGAAAATCAAACAATATTGATGTGTTGTACTATTGACCATAGGACCTCACCTAGAGCACGAACCCTAGGATCTCGGACTCGGCCGGGGACATCTGAAGCGCGATCCGGCGACCTCGGCTTGGTGCGAGAGTTGGGGTTTGGGTTTTTCTGGGTAGGTCTATGCTGTGGTTTGGGTGTTTTTGGTCTTGTTTGATTGTTGAGTTTTCTCTGTATACGAAATCTGATATCACATAGCTAGTTTCAAGTGTTTTGTGTCTGCGCGATACGTTATATGACACGGATCGTGCACTTTGTGTGGTTTTGCTCTTGAGTTGTTTTCGTCGTGTCGCTACGCACGTTAGCCACAATACGAACACTTGAGAGTGTGTTTTGTGTCTTTGCGTCGGTCTAATGTAGTTTGTACGTGTTTTGGGTCTATTATTAATATATACTTGTTTTATTGTTTTAATGTTGCAGGTTCGCAGGTGGGGACTTCGGACACTGCTACAAGGGGAAAACAGGTGGTAGACTTCACCTAACTTGGAGCGTTGGTGAGTAAATTTAACATCTACAGGGGAATCGCCCGCATGGTGTTATGCGTCTAGGCTAGAGATGTTACTTTCTGTCGCATATTCTATGTCATATTTAGAATTACGCGTGCACCCTACTGCTTAGTTAGTGTTGTGCTTGGACTAGTATCCTTAGGACACTGCATATATTATTGACGACTTATGTTGCACAAGCACTGATTGTATGCTACATACACCGTCAATAATTGCCATGTCACGCACAACCAACTTATACATATGATATTGCTTGGTTAGGGACATTGGGACATTGATTCATATTTCTTATCGCATTGACATATAGCATACCTGTATACTTACATTCTTACATTTATGCCTTCATATACTTACATGCTAGATACCTGTATACCACTAGAGTACTGTACCATTAGTGACAGGTACATACATACCTTATGCCATAGCTACAGGTATACCTTGCACACATACTTCACTTATACCCAGGGGGTATATTACATCATTACTTATAGGTAGATACATATATCTTGCCATACCTTTATTTTTACACATATATCAGTTATAGCTACATATTTACTCTTACTTGATTTTATTTTGAATTAGAGAAAATAGGAACCGCGTGATGATTTATATTAACTTGTTGCGGTTAATTAGCGGCTTTTCCTTTATATGCTTACATTTCAGTTTTATGTTGCATATATTATATTCATGGATTTTTCACATTGAGCTATGGATTTTTTCATGATGTTTTCTGGATTTGGGGATCGTGGGAGTTCATGAAATTATGCATTATTTGAAAAGCCCGGTTTCCCTTGATATGATATTTCAGCAGCCACCATGAGATTTATCGGGTATGATATATATACCCCACGCGAGGAAAGGAGGGGTCCGTGTGCGGATACATGGAGGTGCCCGGAGGTACCCCAGGGCAAGAATCTCAGTGAGGAGATGAGTTAGTGGGGGAACCATACTTTCCGGTGATATTACCAATGAATAAGCGGTTATCATGGGGATACCGACGGGAGTCATGTACGTATAGATACGTCGAGAGGCGAGGGTCAGAGCTAGGCACTCGAGCTTTCGGGATAGCGTATGATACGTACCTATCAGGGTGCCAGTCTTGGTGAAAGCACCTAATAGATCAGCATTTCTATGTCGATACTTGACATATTGGTTTCATGATATTTCTTTTTACTCCTATGTATATATAACAGTGGATTGGGACGCTGTTATATATGCCTTTACACCAATATTAGTGGAATGGGACGCTAATATATGTGTATTGATATCAATTCATATACTTCATCTAATTTATTCATGCAAATATACCTAGATTATAAGAGATTCACTTGATATTGGATTTAGGACATATGACATTTACTTGATATTGTACATAAAGGATATATAAGATTTACTTGATTTTGTACATTCAGGATATAGGAGATTTATTCGATATTGTACATTAAGGATTTGTGAGACTTATATGATATGAGAGCCAATTTGGGGGCTGGTTTGAGGAAATTGGAATTTGGATTGTCTTGAAGGATTGTGATCCTACCACGATGTCAGGATTCCGTGGAAATGACAAATTTCATTCCATACTCCACACATTTATTGTTTATGCACTGCTTCATGTATTAGCAGTACCCGTTAGTGTACCTTTCATGACTGTTGCATTTACATACCTTTATTTATATGTATTACTTCATGTCGTAGTTGTACCCGCTAGAGTACCTTTCATGACTGTTGCATATATACTTTTTCATATCTTTATTGCATGATTATTGCATACCGATTGTCATATTATTATTACTTCATGTATTAGTTGTACCTGCTAGCGTACCTTTCATGATTATTACATTCATATGACCATTTATTACTATTAATTGCATATGTTAGATTCGCGCTGTACATGCATACTTGCGATTACCTGCATATATTATTTACTATTCATGAGTTGGCAACTCACCCCCGTTGTGCAACAGTTGTTTTGCAGGATTATTCCCCAGAGTAGTCGAGGCAGGCTATTATCATCTATCTTATCATCTTTTGCTGCAAATACCGCATCAGCTCACAGTGTGCACTTTACTTAGGTGGGTTTTGTGGTTATTCGTTGTTGTATTGTATATTCGTTGTATCCTTGTACTCTCCATCTACTATATTTTCTTGTTGACTTAGAGACTAGGTGAGGACGACATTATATATTATTTATGACTTGTTGTCTTTTATACAGTTTCCTTTCTATCGTCTTTTATTTCTTCGCTACGGCGTCGTATATTTGTTGTGGTGGTTGTTTTCCGCCTTTGGGCAAGTATTTGCTCCCGTTTAGGGATGCTTTATTTATATTTATGTTGTACCCATTTTTGGGGCTAGTTTTTACAAATGAGGTGCTGCCAAAATTTTAAAGAAAGAAAGTTGGACTTTTAAAGAATTTGGGTTGTGATTTCAAAGACATTTAAAAATGTTTCTTATCTTTTCTTGTATTTTAATGGTTTAGGTTTCTGGGTTTTGGCTTTCTGTTACTGCGTTACACCTGTAGACGTTGCGTAGTATTAGGGCCGTCACGTGCCAATTTCGGGTCGTGACAGTTTTAGGCACACCGGTTTATTCTTCGACATTGTAGGAGGTGTATCTCAGTGTCAATTATTGCGATTTGCGTTTATGATCCGAGTATCACGCTTATATCGCTTGGATTTGAGTTTTGATGATTGAGTTTCGTGATATCATTTTCGTGCACCATGGCTGCACCTACTGGGTTTTCACTTTTTTGTGCATAGTTATTGCACTTGATATATATTTTATATACCGTTGTGTTGATTTACGATTTGTGCGTATTATTGCACTTGATTTTGTGCGTGTGGTACGCGCTCGATTTGATTTTTGCACTCGGTATAGCTTACATGTGCTTGCAGTGCATTGATACGTATTTTGTGCACGCAGTCGTGCGCGTTTACGATTTTATACACCCTGGTACACTCGGTGTTGCTTTTATAGGCATTTGAGTTATGGATTCATATTTCATGCACTGGATGCACCGTATTCGTATTTCGTGCACTGGATGCACTGTATTCGTATTTCGTGCACAGGATGCACCAGATTTGCACTTCGTGCATTTGTTGCACTAGATTTTCATTTCGTGCAACTGTCGCACCAGATTTATATTTTGTGCATTTGCTGCACCAGATTCGTATTTCATACACTGTTGCACTAGATTTGCATTTCTTTCATTTGTTGCACCGGACGGGTATTTGTGTATTTGTCGCACTGGATTTATACTCCGTACCTTGATTGCACCCGATTTATGTCATTGAGCATTCGTTTTACCAGATTTGTATTTTCGTCCACGTTTGTACTTGATGTTTGTTTTCGTGCATGCTATGGCACTAGATGTTTCTTACGAACCTGACGAGCTTTGGTTGGATTTTTGCGCATATCAGGCGCTTGATTTTGGATTTTTGTGCACATCGGATGCACTTGAGTGAGATTTTACTCGTGCATGCTGGATGCACTTGATTTAGATTTCTTTCGTGCATGATGGATACACTTGATTTGGATTTTAGCTCATGTTGGGTGCATGATATGAGATGTGGTTTTGTGCACACCGGATGCACTCAATTGGGATGTTCATTCGTGCATGTTAGTTGCACCGGATGCACTCTAGATGCACTTGATATTGTTGTCGTGCACACCCGTTGCACTGGACAGATGCTTTCTTGCATACATGTTGCACTTAGTTTTGGTTTTGTGCACACTCATAGCACTTGTATTTGGATTTGATTTCCGTGCGCACCAGACGCATGTGATGGTTAGATACGCCTTTTGAGGCTGATTTTGCTTTTGAGCACTTTGTTTTCATCATAGGCACTGTGTTATGTTGTAGCCAAACAGGACTGATCTGAGGACAGTACCTGAGTATTTTGCATGTATTTAAAAGCTTACCAAGGGGTTTTCGAAAAGGAGCTATAGTCTCGCTATTTCTTACGTGTTTGTAAGCAACACGAACGTTTACAAAGGAAAACCTTTTGGGATAATTTGAAACGACAGAACGTATATTTAGCAAAACATATATGGACATATATTATTATTTTACAAATGAGCGTTCGTCACTTAGGCCGTGAGTTACGCATCACACGGAGATTTAGAAAAGAGTTTTGCATGAGTTTTTTTCAGTTCTTGAAAGTTTTCCATGGATGCATACTATACACGTATTATAGTATTTGACTGGTGTATATTGGATTTCAGTAGTGGATTTCGAGATCTGTATCTCCATGGTAACTCCGAGGATATACATGCAAATCCGACGATTTGCGTGACGCTTGACGGAGTCCGGGTTTTGAGTTTTGTACTCGTTTTCATGCGCACTTGACGCAATGTGCTGTGTTATTTCTATATCTTCCGTGATTTTAGAGCCCCGTTGTTTTGAGTTGATTATGGAAATGTTTTAGATTTTGGGAGTTTAAATTTAAATTCGGAGACCGAATTTATTTAAAGGGGGAAGATTGTAACATTTCAGAAAATATAAAATATTATTTTTAGAATTTAATATTAAAATAATATATTTCCCGAAAACAACCCGATTTGCGAAATTGGTGTTTTCGAAAAAGGGTATAAATATATACCAATAATTGTGAAATAATTGGAAATTAAAATGATTTATTCATTTAAAAATATATCTAAAGGATTTGGCATTTTATAAAATCAATTATATGCAGTTTAAATGAAAACCCTATTAGTGCACTACTAATCGCAATTAAGCCAAATCCGTGTTTCTACAGTTTTCCATTGCTAGTGCACCATGTCATGTTGCATTTTGGTTATATGTTGTTTTCTTGTGTTGTTTTGGGTATTTTATGGTTTGGTTTTAAAAGAAAGGAGAAAAAGGTAAAAGGGTAAATTGATGAGAGAGTGGGTGAGAATAAGAAGAGGAGAGAGAGAGGGCAGCCATGTTACTGTAAGTCTACGGCAGCGCCCCGGCCGTCTGTACGAGGCCAAAATACGGAAAACAAAAACTTTTCTTAACTTGAAAACCGGCGCTATCGTATGCTTAAAACCCGGATCGGACCATTAACCTACTACTAGCAAACTAGAGAAAGGGTAGAGAGGCAATACTGAGAGATCCGTGTCCTTCGATCTTCGGCCACCATCCCAAGCTCCTCACGGCATCTCCGGTCTTGTTCTCCTCGTCGAAAAGGGCACCACATCGAGAAGTCTTTTTACGGGCTCCCACCTCTGAACCGAGGCAACTCGGACACGAAGTTGGCTAGCCGACGTGTCCAAGATTGCTGTAGACTAGGTGTAGAATGCTATGTCTCGAGGGTTAATGAAGTTGCCATTTTTGGATGGAGGAATGAACTATGGAGATCAACTAAAGAATTTTCGTGTAAAATGATATGAATCATATTCACACACAAAATGGGGGGTCTCCAAAATGTAGTGATCGGCCAAATTGGCAGTGAGCAATTTCATGGGGGTGAGCACAAGAAAAGGCATGGAGTGAGCATAAGAAAATGTGATGATAAAGAGGAAATATGGTCACACCAAAGTCTTTCCAAAATCCTTTCACAATAAATGCAAGCCATGAGCACAAAAAAGGAATCAAAAGATGCTAGAACTATCATGAACCTTCCACCACAAAAAACCCCCTCCAATGCTAATTTCCACTTTTGCAAATAAGCCCCTCCCATCAAAGGAATTTCAGCCAAGAAGGAATAAAGAAAAACTAGCCGAAACGGAATGCAAACTGACAACTTCAAAAAACGATCCCGTAATAAATTACAGGAAAACCCCGCGACTGTATTTACATACCCGCATTTGTATTCCGACCGAATACAAATGCAATGAGACAAAATCTACACTGTATAATACTAGGATCCGGTTTAAACCAAAGCCCGCTAGTATTATGCGTCCGAACAATAATACGTGCATAAGTGCACGCGTACGTTCGAACCTTGCCATAAATCCATACGGCCTCGACAGCGTTTCGCCCGAAACTTGAGAAACTGTCTGTGGGGGACTCTAAAGACTCGTCAATACTTTGGCTGTGGATTTAACCACTAGCACGTCAGAGGTATTAGCCGTACGTAACGGGCTACAAGGTATTGACCAAAAGGGAGGTCGATGAGTGAACTCATCCTGACACCCTACTGTGCCAGTCAGTGACAATATCGGTACAGTCCGGTCCGTTCGTCTATGAGCATCGCATGGCTGTCCTAGGGGGTTGGTAAAAGTTTATTGACCCCCAAAAGCGGTACAAGTCGTGTCGGAGTGTAGCCCAGAACACCCTGAGATACTACTGGAATACCTACCAGTAAATCTCCTGCCTTGGCCAAGGACTTCGTGTAATGGCTCTCCTAGACACAGCGCGACCTCACCCCCAGTACCGAGAGAGACGAACCCCTGCCGATCCGCTCATTGCCTCCATGTGGCCCGGGACTGTACCCAACTAAAACCTGTTTGCACGACTCCTTTGAGCCGTGGTAGGGTAGTAATCAAAGTACAGTGGGAACTCACACGAGATAAATGTGTAGGGTTCCTAGGCACACTAATGTGGTCTCACAACAGATCAAACATGCCCAATTCAAATTTTTTCATGTGCCTACAAACCCTAATACGGATCGTTAACTAGATGATAAGGCGATGCAAGCAAGTAAACAACTTTATTGCTAAAGGAAAGTGACTACAACCTTTGTAGATCCGGTCCTCCACTTCCTAGGCTCCGTGATGACGTCCCTCCGCTGTACCTATCGGAATCCGGACTCTGGCGAAGGTTTCGTCGGAGAAATGATCGGACTAGGTCGTCGACTTCGATGCCGAAGATGATCTGCGTCGAGGCAACTCAAGATCAAGCTCCAACTTCACCAAGTCATGAAACATGTGAAGAAAACACCCTATACTACTTGGCAAGTGGTAGAGGATGAAGAAATAGGAAGTGGGTTCACTTTAGAATTGGATTTCTCACTCTTTTTCTCATGTTGCCATTAATGGTAGCAAGCTTTCTTCTTGTCGAAGAAGAAGAAGAAGAAGAAAAAGAATATGATAAGTCTCTTGAAAAATAGAAAATAAGTGATCCTTATCATATTTGCAACCATGGTTTAGTGTAGAGAATGAACTAGGGTTTAGTTGAATGACAAAAGAAAAATTGTAGATTTTTCAAAGATGCTAGAAAAGCTTCATGAAGCTTCAAGCAAAACAACAAAATAAAGTCACCATTTCTATTTTCCAAAAACAAATGAATAAATAAATAAGTGAAATGAAACCCTAACCATTCACTAAACATGGTTTAAGTCTTACACAAAACCAAGTTTGCATGTATCATCAAACATGATACAAACAAGTGCACAAAAATATATCACATATACAACTTGTGCATTTCAAGTGAGAAAATCAATCTTGAGTGAACCAATACTAGTTAATGTAAAGTAATATATCAAATATATAATTATACATTAAATCATCAAATCAACACTTGATTCAATGATCCGGTCATGTCGCATATAACCGACTAGTATCAAGTGTATCAATGTATCGAATCAACACTTGATTCGGTAACCTGGTTATATCATATATAACCGTTCGATGATACAAATCGCGAGAATAGAATACGGTATTACATACACGCATTATTCTCAGTCCCGCACATATCTCATATGCACTCCTATTTCGTTTCGCTTGAGCCAGGAAACCTCTGTGTAGGACTCTAAAGACTCGTCAATACGCCGGCAGCAGGTGATAATCATATCAAACACCCACAAGCCGCAAGCGGTCTGCTAAACATAACGGCCACCCGGGTATTGAGCGATCAGAAGATCGACGAGCAAGCCCGTTCACACTCCTGTGAATCCAACCAGTAACACTTACCGTACAGTCCGGTCTCGTCGTCTGATATGTCGCATATCTCGCCTAGGGGTGGTAAACGTCAGACCCCAATAGATCGATAAGTCGTGTCGATATGAGGTCTATAACATCTCGAGAAACTACTGGTAACACTTACCAGTAAATCTCAGCAACCCTACCCAGGGATTTCCGGTTATAGCCAATCGAACACAACGCAACATCAACTCCCTATACCGGGAGAAACGAATCGCCTCCGATCGCTCATTGCCTCCATGTGATTCGGGACTGTGCCCAAAAACCACCGTTTTGCACGCCCTCTTGGACGTGGTAAGGTGGAAATCAAAGCACAGTGGGAATCACACAAGACTCTATGACGATCTCGGGTCAACAGACTAACCTGTACGAGTGTCACCAGAGAACTGCCATCTGACGTAAGGTATAATACCATCAGGGAGTTCTCGGCGAGTCCGTCCAGTGTACCCAGTCTCCACTGAGCACCCGTATATCATCTCTGATGTCAAACACCAATTGATATGGGATCATCCATCGCCCATCTGTATGGGTCGAGAAGGTATACGCTAGTCTAATCTGGTATATCGATGCCCCGTCTCGATACACCCACAACTAGGGACCTTGAAGGATGTACTTATGGACTACCATGCCCCCACTAGTGTGATCCGCATCATCGTCCAGGTAGTCAAGTACACATCCTAAGGGCTTTACCAACATGTAACAGAGAGACAATCAGTGTACACGTTAAGATAAAGAGCAACTAGATAGCATACTATCATGTCGAGCAAGAAAGTCCTCCCTATATATGTCCCAGCATCCACTACAATATACATCCTACTTATAGTAATGGCCTCTAGGGCATACATATAACTAACAATCTCCCACTTGCACTAGGGCCATCTGATAGCAGTGGTTGTAGTATCTCATACTCAACCATCCCATAAAAGTCTCTCTCTAGGAAAAAGCCTTTGTGAGTGGATCCGCCTTGTTGTCCTCTGAGTCTACTCTCCTAACCTCGATCTCCCTGGAGATCAACTATCTCCATGATCAGGTGACACTGCCTCAGAATATGTCTGGATCACTGATGGGACAGGCGTTCCTAGGCATAAGCCATAACTCCATTGTCACACAATGGGAGGAACGAAGTTCATCTCATGAACTAATATACACCCAAGCAGCCTCTTTGGTAGCATCTTAAGTAGCGATGTATCCAGCCTTTATCGTCTAGTATGCTACGGTATCTAGCTTGGAACTCTTCCAACATACCATCCCTCCACTGAGGGTAAAGACAATTCCTGTGACTGACATTCAGTCGTCCTTATCACCCTGGAACACTTCCAGTGATTCTCCCCAGGATCGATTGATACCATCTCACTACATCTAGTGAGAATCCTAACATCCATTTTGATCTATCTCATAGATCCAAAACCCAGGATTTAGTAGGTATCACTTTGATCCTATGTGGAGAATCATTATGATAAGCGGAGATTGATCGAGCGTAGCATAGGAAACTCCTTCCATATCAAGAGTATGTTATCCACGTACTCTACGAGGATCGTCACCGTACTCCCTACTACCTTTTTGCTTATACAAGGTTCATCTACTATTTTGATGATGCCAAACTCTTTGACTAATACATAAAAATAGGTGTTCCAACTACGCGATGCCTGCTTTATCACATAAAGCATCTTGTACACGTTTCCGCTGCTCCCACTGTCTACGAAGCCCTCTGACTGTGTACTTATAGACTCTCTCTTCTATATATCATTTAAAAGAGCAGTCATGACACCCAACCGCCAGATATCGTAATTATGGTATGTAGCCGTGGCAAGTAGGATCTGGATGGACTTAAGCATAGCTACTGGAAAAGGTTTCATCATTATCCACGCCTGGTCGATGATGAAAACCTTTAACAAGTCTAGCTTTGAAAGTCTCAACTTTTCCATCTACACCAAGTAATTTTCTCAAGATATACTTGCTCCTGATGGGGATTTAACCCTTCAGATATGCAACCAAAGTCCATACTTTGTTGGTGTATAAGGATTCCATCTCAGATCGCTAAGCATCCAGCCATTCTTATAGAGTCCCACTCCTGATGGCCAGCTCGAAACTAGTTGGGTCATCATTTCATGATGCAATCCTCGCTCCCACTGTCATAGAGAAACTGAAGTATCTCTCAGGTGGGTGAGAAACCCTACTAGATCGGCGGAGAGGCTGAGATTCGTTGGTATCTACTTAATCCATTTGGTTGTACCAAATCATCTGCTGTAGTTTGCATAGCTGGAACCTTTCCAGTTCTACATAACTGACCTTGCCTCGAGCTTGTCCGGATTTTGCTTTTAGACATAGGCCGGACAACCCCAAATCTTAACTAGTTTAAGACATGGGCTCTTCCATACCATATCTCATATGGAGTGGTAGGCTGTGATCTGATTCGAACCCTATTCAATAGGTAGGCAGCTTCTCAAGCGCATAACTCCCAAAAGGAAACAGGTAACTCAGTATTACTCATCATAGAGTGCACCATATCGAATAGGGCGCAATTGCTCCGCCCTAATATACCATCGTACTATGGTGTATACGGAGGAGTAATGCTGAGAGAGAATCTCATTCTCCTTTAGAATAGTCCAGGAATTCCGTGCTCAAGTATTCTCCTCCCTGATCGCATCAAAGGACATAATACTTATACCCTCATTTTGGTTCTCTACTTCTAACCTATATTCCATGAATATCTCAAAAGGTTCGGACTTATGTTTCAACAGGAACATATGTCTGAATCTTGAGAGATCATCAGAGAATGTAATGAAGTACAATGAACTGGTCTTGGCATGTGTAGACAGGGGACCTTTATACATCAACATGTATCATCCCAAGAGTTCACTAACTCTTTGTCTGTTTCCAATAAACAGAGCTGGTGTCATTATATCTTTGTGACATGACTGGCAAGTTTCACAAGATGTAAATTCAAACTGATTTAAATATGCATCTACATGTAACTTCAGCTAGTCGGGTCGCATTGATATGACCTAGTCTACAATGCCTCAAGAAGGATTCGTTCATTTCTGAACTCTTCCTCTTGTATGTGTTCTGTATATTAAAAACTGTAGTTTGATTTAGAACATCAATGCTTTTAGATAACGTGCCTGAACCGATCAACTTTTGATATAGGAAAAGTTCAAAACATTATCCAACAATACAAAATTTTATCATTTCTTTACAAATAAAGAGACTGATATGATTTTGTATATCAGGTTCGGTATCTAATAACATTCGTTCAGAATCAATGTATTTGGAATACAGGGTGACAGTGACCAACAGACTTGGCTACAACACTTGCACCGTTTTCTGTCTCATGAAACTTATCACC
Organism: Agapanthus africanus; assembly: GCA_030015575.1. Taxonomy (NCBI): domain Eukaryota; kingdom Viridiplantae; phylum Streptophyta; class Magnoliopsida; order Asparagales; family Amaryllidaceae; genus Agapanthus; species Agapanthus africanus. The sequence goes on along the minus strand of CM057337.1, from coordinate 341,319,563 downwards.
CGTTCTCAGTTCTTTACCTTTCTGTAGCCCTATGTAACAGATTACATATCTGGAATCCTGAACCGGTATCAAATACCCAGTATGTAGAGGATACAGAGAAACAGTTCTTTGTAATGAACACACCCGAAGGAGATGCATCATATGCACTTTCTTCGTTTGGGCGGCACGGGAATTCTGGTATTCCCTAATTTCCTGCTCTGTCTTATAACAATTATAAGTTGGAGCGGAACCAACGTTCCCCAGCTCAGTATAACAAGCGGGTTCGGTCAATAATCCGTATTATTATCTTGATTAAGGCGTGAAATGGTCGCTACCTGGAGAGAGAGAGAAGAAAACACTCAGCGTGAGCTCTTGCAAGATCAGATTGGTTATTATTTTATCTAATCAGGATGGCTCCCACTGATTTTATCAAATCTTCCTTCAAACCCTAAAAGGAAAGACTAGCCGGGATTAATTACACACTACAAGTTCGCCAATCTTTCAGCCAGGCCAGTGTCGGTACTTTGAGGGAGTTCCCCGTGCTTTCGCACGAACCTAATTAATATAAACCTTGTTTTTCCAGAGGCGTAACCTCGTTAACACCTTTCTAGACACCTACTTGATCGGCTGATTGTAATGTGTAAAACTCTCCCAGGAGTAACTCTTACTCGCAGTGGGTATCAGGATGCAACTATCTTATAGAAGGTATGCAATCTCATTGCAAATTTCAACACTTGAAATTCCCGATAATTTTGCCCCTAGCGTCCTATGACCTTGACGCAGGCCAACAAACCATAGTGTGCTAGTCAAGTTCAACCCGTCATTTCCTGATTGAATTAAACCCACCCGCACGACCCTTGACGCAGGCCAACAAAGTCGCACGACTACCCTAATCCAATCTGCATCATATGCATAAGCAGATAAATACTAGTTAGCTACCGCACACTACGCCTTGACACAGGCCAACAAACGTAGCACGAATACTAAGTAGGACTTATCTGAAATGACGGAGGGCTACGACAGGTTTTTCTGAAAACCTGTTGCGTAATGAACTTGATATCGTTGTAGAATCAAATGATTTTAAAATGGAGTGTTTTTTAGGCTTTTCTAGGTTTGCTAAAGGGGTCACGCCCGGTGAAGGGATCGTCGGCCCTTTCCTCGTCGAATGAGGTGCGGGATATATCATATATATCACTGTGCAAAGCAAGAACTGTAGCTACCTGTTTTAATTTTGAAATTCGATTCCACAACATCTTTAGCTTTCTTTTTACTTTCATTAATCATATTAATGAAGTCCCATCATTAAGTTACCTAAACATCACAGATAAATACGACGTACACTTATGCCATCCGCATTCGCCTCGATGTCCCCTCGTGCACCGTTAGGTTAGGCAACTAATGGCAGAGCGGGGCAGGGCTAGCGCGGGTGTAAAACATAAGTAACGCCTATATAATATATCATATATACTATATACAGTATTTAACACAGAACATCACATGATCACATCACAGATAACGCAGCAGAAAATATCATATGAAATATTGGATATACTAGGACGTCCGTGTTTTTAATACGAGCCAGTATAAAACACGGATTCCACGGTCGCGATGAATAGCCAAACCCACACCACTAGACCCCTACGAGAGCGGCAAGCAACCCTACCAATTCTAGAGTTAGGAGACCCGGACTCGACTCCTCGAGTTGGTCTCCCACTGGACTCCAGAACCCGGTTACTTGTGCCCTCCTCCTTGGGTCTATCCTAGTGCGGAAAAGTAAATAATATACAAAGGGTGACACCTTCCACAACCTGGAAGTGCCCCAATAAAAGAATATTACATACAAGTTTTTGCATGAATGAAAATGAAAAACACTCATCTCACATAAAAAAAACCCCGGCTATTCAAACACGACGATCCAATATAACATATCCAGCAACACATAACATCACATGTCATCAACGTAAGTAAATATGCGCATCCCAATTGTCGTTGACATATAGCAACGAAACCGGCGATATCACATATTACACTTACGGTCACAGAAAAGAAAGTGTAAAACTACAACAGTTGGAATCCGCAAACTCTTTAGACATCGCATGCCTAATCAAATGAATTCCTTAGACATCGCATGCCTAACAATTATAAACCCCGCATTTTAGTCTCATTTATCGAAAACTCTTTTCAATATCAAGTCGGGTAATTCAACAAGATTCCCGACATCCTGATCGAATGCTCGTCGCAAACTTTAGTAGATGGCCGCACCCCTGATACCGTCGACGAAGTGCACCAAGGCGGAACACCGCTGCCGCGAGCACCCAAAAGGATGCTTTCGGCGACGGGGTTCCCCTATAGTCACTTGGTCGGGGCTATGGAGTGAGGCTGTCTATTAAGTTTACCCGGCGAGTATCCGCGTATGCTACGTGATTGCGACGGACTTTTGATAACATCAAAATTCCATGGCAACCGATCAAGTGAGACTAAACTGCTAAGTTTATAACATTCATTCAGTTATCTCATAACTACTTGTGGATTCCAAATATTGTATCACATTCCGGATAAATAGAAAATGTTAAACTTTCCGATCGAAAAATCGAACACCCAAGTTTTCCCGAAACAGCTCAACACATGAAATAAGTTTAAAAACATTCACTTCGTGCCTCAGTACCAACGGTCCAGCCGTAGAAAGGTCAAGCCAACGCCTCACATGTGGCACGCCGTACTGCCCCAAACCTAAGGTTCAAAGGGCAGTTCAAGACGGTCACATAATCGAGTTAAGGTTTGTTGTCTTCTAGAGGGACCATCGCATTACTTGCACTACTTGGAACGTCATTAAACTACGGAAAAATCCAACAATTGGAAATTTCCCGGCAGGGAAAAAAGTGGGTATTTATATCCGGTCGAACTTTTTAACATATTCTAAAATTACCCGGAAAAACATATAGACAAAGTTTGATAATCTGATCGAATTTACGAACTCCCAATACAATCCAGAAAACTCAACTTTTGAGTGATATTTAAAAATTCCTAGAAAATACAGCACCTAAATATAAGAATTACTGTGCAAAAATTAATGGAGGATGCGACAGTACGGCCGTGGAACCGTCGCACGAGTCAGGCTCATGCCGCGGTTCCGCGGCGGTTTAGATGATTCAGGATCTCGTTTTCCACTGTAATTCTTAAAACATCCTGCTGAATTTTTTAAGCATTTTTAATCTGGAAAAAACCCAGTTTTGAAAAAATGTACAGAGAAGGGTCATGGATTAGGGTTTCGGGTTCGATCGGGTTTCCAACTCTGTCTACGCATCGCCTAAGGCTCTAACCTGGCTCTGATACCACTGTAGGGTTCCTAGGCACACTAATGAGGTCTCACAACAGATCAAACATGCCCAATTCAAATTTTTTCATGTGCCTACAAACCCTAATACGGATCGTTAACTAGATGATAAGGCGATGCAAGCAAGTAAACAACTTTATTGCTAAAGGAAAGTGACTACAACCTTTGTAGATCCAGTCCTCCACTTCCTAGGCTCTGTGATGATGTCCCTCCGCTGTACCTATCGGAATCCAGACTCTGGCGAAGGTTTCGTCGGAGAAATGATCGGGCTAGGTCGTCGACTTCGATGTCGAAGATGATCTACGTCGAGGCAACTCAAGATCAAGCTCCAACTTCACCAAGGTATGAAACTTGTGAAGAAAACACCCTATACTACTTGGCAAGTGGTAGAGGATGAAGAAATAGGAAGTGGGTTCACTTTAGAATTGGATTTCTCACTCTTTTTCTCATGTTGCCATTAATGGTAGCAAGCTTTCTTCTTGTCGAAGAAGAAGAAGAAGAAGAAAAAGAATATGATAAGTCTCTTGAAAAATAGAAAATAAGTGATCCTTATCATATTTGCAACCATGGTTTAGTGTAGAGAATGAACTAGGGTTTAGTTGAATGGTTAGGGTTAAGGACAAAACAAAAATGGTAGACTTTTCAAAGATGCTAGAAAAGCTTCATGAAGCTTCAAGCAAAACAACAAAAGAAAGTCACCATTTCTATTTGCCAAAAACAAATGAATAAATAAATAAGTTAAATGAAACCCTAACCATTCACTAAACATGGTTTAAGTCTTACACAAAACCAAGTTTGCATGTATCATCAAACATGATACAAACAAGTGCACAAAAATATATCACATATACAACTTGTGCATTTCAAGTGAGAAAATCAATCTTGAGTGAACCAATACTAGTTAATATAAAGTAATATATCAAATATATAATTATACATTAAATCATTAAATCAACACTTGATTCAATGATCCGGTCATGTCGCATATAACCGACTAGTATCAAGTGTATCAATGTATCGAATCAATACTTGATTCGGTAACCTGGTTATATCATATATAACCGTTCGATGATACAAATCGCGAGAATAGAATACGGAATCACACACATGCATTATTCTCGGTCCCGCACATATCTTATATGCGCTCCTATTTCGTTTCGCTTGAGCCAGGAAACCTCTGTGTAGGACTCTAAAGACTCGTCAATACGCCGGCAGCAGGTGATGATCATATCAAACACCCACAAGCCGCAAGCGGTCTACTAAACGTAACGGCCACCCGGGTATTGAGCGATCAGAAGATCGACGAGCAAGCCCGCTCACACTCCTATGAATCCAACCAGTAACACTTACCGTACAGTCCGGTCTCGTCGTCTGATACGTCGCATATCTCGCCTAGGGGTGGTAAACGTCAGACCCCAATAGCTCGGTAAGTCGTGTCGGTATGAGGTCTATAACATCTCGAGAAACTACTGGTAACACTTACCAGTAAATCTCAGCAACCCAGGCCAGGGATTTCCGGTTATAGCCAATCGAACACAGCGTAACATCAACTCCCTATACCTATCGCTCATTGCCTCCTATCGCTCATTGCCTCCATATGATTCGGGACTGTACCCAAAAACCACCGTTTTGCACGCCCTCTTGGACGTGGTAAGGTGGAAATCAAAGCACAGTGGGAATCACACAAGACTCTATGACGATCTCGGGTCAACAGACTAACCTGTACCAGTGTCACCAGAGAACTGCCATCTGACGTAAGGTATAATACCATCTGGGAGTTCTCGGCGAGTCCGTCCAGTATACCCAGTCTCCACTGAGCACCCGTATATCATCTCTGATGTCAAACACCAATGGATATGGGATCATCCATCGCCAATCTGTATGGGTCGAGAAGGTATACGCTAGTCTACTCTGGTATATCGATGCCCCGTCTCGATACACCCACGACTAGGGACCTTGAAGGATGTACTTATGGACTACCAAGCCCCCACTAGTATGATCCGCATCATAGTCCAGGTAGTCAAGTACACATCCTAAGGGCTTTACCAACATGTAACAGAGAGACAATCAGTGTACACGTTAAGAAAAAGAGCAACCAGATAGCATACTATCATGTCGAGCAAGAAAGTCCTCCCTATATATGTCCCAGCATCCACTACAATATACATCCTATGTATAGTAATGGCCTCTAGGGCATACATATAACTAAAAAAATGACGATCTCAGGTCGATGAACTAACCTGTACACATGTCACCAGGGAACTGCTATCTGACGCTAGGTATAATACCAACCAGCTTGTTCCCGGCGAGTCCTGTCCGGTGTACTCATAACCCAATGAGCACCTGTATACATCTTAGGTGAACCAACTGACACCAATGGCTTGTGAGACCGGCCACCGCCCCTCGTCGGGGTCTCGACTGTATACACTAGTCTACTCTGGAGTATCGATGCCCAGTCTCGAAACTCCCACGACAAGGGACCTTTTAAGAATGTGCTTATAGACCCATGCTCCCATGTATATGATCGCCATCATACTGCTGGTCGTCAAGCAAGAATCCTAAGGGCTCTATCAACGTGTAATGGTGACCTTTAAGTTCATCAAAAGCAGTACACGATGATAAAGATAAACCAGATAGCATACTATCATCTTGAGTAAGACTGCCCTACTGGTATAGGTCCTCCCTCAATCATTGCAATCACACGCCTGTGATCCAATAATTGACTCTGAGGGCACTATATCCAACAATCTCCCACTTGCACTCAAGGATAATTATTGCGATGTCGTATACTCACAGCCCGTGTGATACCGAACACCCAACTCCTCTACTAATCAGTCTCACAAAGCCCGTTTGCGAAACTATTGCGTTCGAGGAATAGCCTTAGTGAGTGGATCCGCCCTGATGTTTCTTTCTATGTCTCTCTTTATCTCAAGTTCGCGGAGAAAGCCATCTCCCGAAATGAGCAATACCTGTCTTAGAATATGTCCGGATATCTGATGGGACCTAGCTCATAAATGAACTCCAAATCCAAACTTCTTAGACAGTATCGTCAACTGAAAACAATCTGTATCCTGCGCCATGCCTCCCTCAGTATCCGCTTGGACCACCTGTCCAAAATACTGCCCCTCGTCAGAGGGAAAACTATAACTCTGACAGCCACTCTGTCATCCAGGTCATCTTGGAAGCCTGGAATGATAACCGTCTCCTAAAAGAGTCTGTTGTTATCATTTTCCTAGAACATCCACTTATGTTCTAAAACTGCTTCCGATCGTTTCTCCAGGATTGGATTAATATCAACTGATTGCATCTAGTGCAAAAACAACATCTGGTGTGGTACTTGACATCTTATGATTTACTCAATTGCCTAAGCAAGTGATCTGCCAATTATGCACATCCCTCTCCCCTTTAGTCAGTAAGACACCTTTAGAGAGGGTGACTCCATCACCTGCAGGTACACTACCGTGCTAGGAGTCGTCCATTCTAAAGCACCTTTAGAATGCTGTCTAAGTACCCTGATTGGGAAACCACCCAAATCTAGATCTAAAACCATAGATCTAGTAACCAGAATGTCTGATATAATATCCAAGCCTTTTGTGGAGAAACCACTGTGTGACAACCAAAGTATAACCGATCGTAGTATAGGAATTTCACTTCCTACTCTGTGTATGTCATCCAAATACCAGGACATCATACCCTACTACCTTCTTAACAAATCCATCCCCTATTCTGATGAAGTCAAACCTATGACTGTCAAATCAGAAATAGATGATCTATCTCCGCTATAACTGCTTTAGTCCATAGACATAAGCTATTTGTCCATTATGCTTCCGCTGCTTCCACTGACTACGACAACCCTCTGGCAGAGTCATATACACGTACACTTCTAAAGCTAATTTAGAACGACGCTATACTCATCCTCCTACCGGGTCTCACAGTCTGGAACAACATCAATGGCAAGTTTGGGTAAACAAGAACCTCCCTGTCACCGTCCTTGAGGCTACCGGAATACCTCTCGTGTGCCTGAGGTTACCCACTATATCTGTAGAGTGGCCAATGGAATGTCAATCCAGATTGAATCTTTAGGTCCTTATCAAATTTTCAGTAATCGTTTGCAGTTCTGGAATCACTTCCAGTTCTACCATACTGCCACTACTGTTTTCTGAAAAAATCCATTTTTATTAAAACTGTGGCGAGTCAAGAACAATATCACTATTGATCTTCCAGATAGTAGAAAGTCAACCCTCGTCATAGCCCGGGTCAACCCACAAACAGCCATTACAGAAACGTGCCTTGAGTTATCCAGAGTCTGGTTTTAAGCATAAGCCGGACAACTTCCCGTACCTTAACATTGTTAAGATATGAACTATTCTATATCCAATATAGAAACAGAGGTACTGATTTAATTGGAACCAGATTCAAATCATGCAGCTGTCTCCAGTACATGTCAACTAAATGGAGAGAGGCCGATCAACATTACTCAACTTAGGAGTACTTCCAATTATGAGTAACCTGAAAGAGAAGCAAGTTCTCTCAATCATTACTATTATCTGAATACCATACACAAGTATCTACATCTTCGATCACCTTGAAGAATCCTGATACTTGTAACACCTGGTTCTCTACTTTATTCTTATACCTATAACTTCTCCAAATTTGGACCTTGCATTTCTACGAAACACATGTCTAAGAACTAGAGAAGTCACAAGTAAACAGAATATAGTACGAGTACTAACTGTTAGTGTATATGCCCTAGAGGCCATTACTGTATCATACTAGTTTGTATATTACTTAATGGATGCTTGGGATATTCACCTTGTATATACAATCTTGCTCAAAATAGTAGTATGCTACTTGGTTTGTTTCTACTTCAATGTGTACTTGTGTTTATTTCAGTATATCACTTATACGCATTAGTGGAGCCCTTAGGATCTTTGCTTGATTACCAGCGTTGTGATGGCAGTCACACTAGTGGGGGCTGGGTAATCTATAAGCACATCCTTATTCAGGTCCCTGGTCGCAGGACTATCGAGACAGGGCATCGATACTCCGGAGTAGACCAGCGCATGCGCTTCTCATCCCAGTGTGGGAGACGGTCTGTCCCACAGCCGTCAGTACGTCGTACTTGAGATAGTATGCGGGTGCTCGTTAGGTTACGGGTACACTGGACAGGACTCGTCGGGAACTGACTAGTTGGTATTATACCTATCGTCAGTTATCAGTTCCCAGGTGACATGAGTACAGCTTAGTCCGCTGACTTGACACTGTCACTCCGCCTCGAGTGTGTTCCCACTGTACTTTGATCACTACCCTACCACGGCTCAAAGGAGTCGTGCAAACAGGTGGTGGTTGGGTGCAGTCCCGAAGCACTTGGAGGCAGTGACGGTTAGACAGGATTCGTCTCTCCCGGTATTGGGGGTTGACATCGCGCTGTGTCTAGGAGAGCCATTACACGAGTAGTCCCTGGCCAGGGCAAACGAGATATACTGGTAGGTTTCCAGTGTTATCTCAGGGTGTATTGGGCTTCACTCCGGCACGACTTGTACCGCTATTGGGGGACTGACGTTTACCGCCCCCTAGGCCCGCCATGCGATGTATCAGACGAACAGACCGGACTGTACGGAGAATGTCACGCTCAGGCTCAGTAGGAGTTCAGATGGGTTTCGCCTCGTCGGTCTTCTTGTCGGCATTACCTGGGGACCGTTACGCACAGCTAGTGCCGCTTGCGGTCTGTGGTTAAACCCACTGCCAGCGTAGTGTCGAGTCTTTAGAGTCCCACACAGAAAGCTTTTCGCCTTTAGGCAAACGAGTAGAGGTCGCATGGTATTGCGACAGGTCGCATGGTTTTGCGACAGGGTTCGGTCACATCCGTGCACTTGTGCGCGTACAGTGTCCGGACAGTTTACACTAGCGGGCTTTGGTTTAAGCCAGATCCTAGTGTACCTTATGGGATTGGATTTATCCAGTTTCCATTCGTGTTCCTCGGAACGCGGATGCGGGTGTGTATGCACAGTTGACAGGGAGGCAGAGGCAGTGGATTCTCATTAGGGTTGTTGACAGTTGACCGTTGACTTTTGACTTTTTGCTCAACCCTAATGAGAATATGATATGTGATTAACTATTATATTAATTAAGTATTATGGTGATATGGTTGTTGACTTGTTGACTTTTGTTGACTTGTTGACTTTGGTGACTTGTTGACTTTTGTTGACTTGTTGACCGGTTGACTAGGCTTGACTAGTTGACCATCATGATAACCATGGTTATCATTTCATGCCAAAGACTTTTTTCTTGCTTGCTTTTTGAGTAATATGAGTGCATGATATGATAACCTTATGGTTGCTTCTAACCATCACCTAAAGACTTTTTTGATATGATGAGTTATGATCACTTTGGATTATGAGAGGGTGAGAGAGAAAAGAGAGCCTCATTCTTTCTTGCTCATTCTCTCTCTTGTTCTTGAGCTCTCCCCTTGCTCTCACCCTCAACCTCTTGCTCCCTCTCTTGATCTATGGTTCTCTTGTCTCATGAGTTGAGAATCAAGAACCATAGATAAAATCCCATTCTATTTCCTCTCTACTCATTCTAGTTCACTAGGTTTAGCAAACCAAGTGAACTAGTTTCTTCAAAGACCGAAGAAGGAGCTAAAGGTTGGAGCTTTCAAGTGGATCTATCTTCGGCGTACGGAGACGACGAGAAGGAGCCATCGGACCACCACCGGAGCTTGAAGAGAAGGAGTTCAAGTTTAGGTATAACCATCTTCATCCGAGTAGCTAAACATCTTTAGCTTAGTTTGCTAGTTTTAGTTTAGGTAACGATCCCGACCATAAGTTAGTCCATGTTGCCTCTTGCGATAAAAATTTTGATTTTATACCGTTTCCGCCTCCCCGTAAGAACCGGGGGTCGCAATATGGACTTACAGTGGTATCAGAGCCTAACTAAACTTAAACTAGCTAGGTAGTAAAGTGTAACGAAGTTCGGAACCGAAAAAAATCACAAAACCGGAAAACTACAAAAACTGAGTTTCTGTTGAAATTTTTTCTGGTCAAAATGAAAAACTTCATACTCCTAAATTCGTCTCAGGGTTTTGTTAGAACACCCATGAAAAACGATTCACCAATTCGTCTAAACCGCCGCGCTTCCGCCGCGTGACCCTTCTTGGCCGCCGCGGAAGCGCCGCGGTTTGTTGTCTTTAGTGCGTCGTTTTTCGTGCAGTGTGTGTCTGTGTTGGTTTTGGGATTTTTGAGATATATTATATGTGCCCAGATTTTACAGAAAAGAAATTTCCTTTTGGGGTCCTATAATTCCGTATTTTTCCGAACTTCATTGCACTTTGACTATGATGGTTATATCTGTGATGTTTGCATGTATTGAACGTCGGCTAATCGCTATAAGTCGATTAGTCGGGGTTATACATGATCTGTAATGTGCTGGAATGTGTATATAAATATGTTGGATTGTCGCGGGTGAATAGCCGGGGGTTGTGAGACGAGAGTTTACTTTTCTTGCAATTCATGTAAATTTGTAAATTGATGTAATAATTATTTGTTTGGCCGCACAACCGGGTCGGGGTTGTAGCCGTCATTGTATAATTTCTTTTTACTGTTTTTGCTCCTAGGATAGACCCGTGGAGGGGTGCACAAACTACCGGGTATGCCGAAGTGTCGAGTGGCCTACTCATGGAGATGAGGGAGGTTGCTACGCTTCGGGTACTTGGCGGGTAGTTTGCCGTACCCGTAGGGGTCTTGGGTGGGGTATTGGCTATTCACTGCGACCGTGTTATCTGTTTTTGTTACAGGCTCGTACAAATTACAGATTACTAGTATATCCAATGTATTTATCTGTGATCTGAAATGTTTATCATTGCAGTATATCTATATAAGATATTATTTAGGCGTTGCTTATGTTTTACAGACGCGCTAGCCCAGCCCCCGCTCTGTCGTTAGTTAAGTAACCTATCGGGTAATGACGGGGCCCAGTGGCGAATGCGAATGGCATAAGCGTACGTCATATTTTGGTTGTTTTCTGCAATGGTAGGATTAAATGATGGGACGCATTAAAAGTACTAATGCAAGAATATCACGCATTAAAAGAACTAATGCAAGATAATAAACCAAGTTAAAGTCGTTGGAACACTTTCGAAAAACCACTCGGTTCTTTTCAAAACAAACTTTTAAAATACGGAGTTTGAGCCACTCCATTTTAAAGCTATCTCGTTCCATCGACCAAATCAAGTTCACTACGTTCACGGTTTTGCCAAAACCATCCGTAGCCCTCCATCATTTCAGTTAAATATTCGGTAGTATTCAAGCTATGTATTTTGACCTCACGCCAAGGCATAGTGATTGGTAGCTGCCGGATATTTATCTGTTGCATAGATAGAATGCGTTGGTTTGAGACAGTCGTACTGCCATTTTGGCCTACGTCAAGGGTATGTACGGGTGGATTCAAATTAACCTGGATAATGATGGGACGAACTTGACATGTGACTTATGACATTTTGACCTCACGCCAAGGTCATAAGAGCATGGGGCAAAAATCCACATCGGGAGTTTCATAAGTACTGAAACTTGCTAGATTTGCATACCATTTGGAGTGTGATGATTCTGGTAGGATTCCTTCAGTTTCGTCACGCGATGATATTTGGATCCCGATCCTACTGTGAGTATATGCTACTCCTCGGGAAATTTCTCACTTAACGATCAATGCTATAAACCTAGTAGGTGCCTAGAAAGGTGTTAGCGGGGCTACGCCCCCAGGGAAAAGAGGTTCTCTAATTAAGGAACTTCGCGAAAGCGTTGGAAAACCTCCCTCGAAGTACCGACACCGGCCTGGCTGAACGGTTAAGCAAGTATTGTACGGTGGGATTGATCCTGACTAATTCTTCCTTTATGGTTTGAGGAGGGATTCGAGAAACAGTGGGAGCCATCCTGTTTAGACAAACTAAAAACCACTCTAAACTTGCAAGAGCATCATGCTGAGTGTTTCTTCTTCTCTCTCCTAATTGCAGCGACCAATCAACATGACTGGACTTAAGTTACTCCTAGATAAAAACAAGCTGACAGGGCCAAACTACAAAGATTGGCTCAGGAATGTCACGATAGCAATCACTTATGACAAGCTGGGGTATCTTCTTACCACCAAAGCTCCCCCTGTCCCTGGTCCAACTTCCAGTGTCGCGGATAAGGAAATCCGCAAGACTTGGGAGATTGATAGCGCGAAGGCCAAGTGCCTCCTGCTTGCCTCGATGGACAACGAACATCAGAGGAGGCATGAGAATATGGACATGGAGTCCATATTGCTCCATACAAAAGAACTGTATGGAGAGCAATCACGTATCGCAAGATACGAAGCGTCGAAAAAGTTGTTTTCGACAAGAATGGCCGTCGGATCATCAGTAGCCGAGCATGTGCTAAAAATGATCGGCTTCATTGAGGAGCTCGCTGACCTAGGGATCACATTGGAGAGTGAGCTATATACGGATATAGTTCTCCAGTCCCTTCCTTCCACTTACGCCCAGTTTATACTGAACTTCAACCTACAAGAAAAAGAGGTTGAACTATCAGAGCTCCTCAACATGCTGAGGAGCGCAGAGGGCACCCTACAGAAAGGTAGGGAAACATCCACTTTGTTTGTAGGAGGATCATCTTCTTCTAGGTCCAAGGCGAAAGCCAAGGGAAAGAAGAAGAAGGCCCCCGCCAAACCAAGGGGCGGTGTTGGTAAAGTGGATACGAAGGGAAAGGGCAAAGCAACAAAGATAGCGGGGAAGCTTGTGGATAAAGAAGAATGCTTCTATTGTCATAAGAAAGGACACTGGAAGAATGATTGCAGGGCCTGGAAGGCCAGAACACAGGAATTGAAGCAGGTTGCAGCTTCAGCTTCAGGTGTGTATGTTATTGAAAACTGTCTTTCAATAAACTCTACTTCCTGGGTATTGGATACCGGATCAGGATCTCATATCTGTAATTCTTTGCAGGCGTTGAGAAACCGTAGGGTTTTGAAGGCAGGTGACATGACCCTCAAAGTTGCGAACGGAGCTAGCATGGATGCTAAAGCCGTGGGGGACTATCACCTGGGAATGTCAGATGGACATGTTTTGGTTTTGCGTAATTGCTTTTTTGTACCCAACGCAACTTGTAATATCATTTCTGTATCTTTAGTTTCTAAAGAAGGTTATGAATTTGCGTTTGTAAGTAATGTTGTAAACATTCACCTTAATCAAGTTTTGATTGGGTCAGGTACATTGAGTAATGGTATATACGTGTTAAACCAACCACAGATTTTCAACGTCCAGAATACACACAAAAGAAAGTCTCCAGAAATAAATCAGACTTTCTTATGGCATTGTAGATTGGGTCACATCAATGAGAGAAGGTTGACTAAGTTACATACAGAAGGATATTTGAATGCGTTCGAATATCAATCGTATGCCACTTGTCAATCTTGTCTCAAAGGAAAGATGACAAAGACTCCGTTTACTGGACAAGGAGTAAGAGCGAGCGAGCTCTTAGGACTCGTACACAGTGACGTGTGCGGTCCAATGTCTACACATGCCCGAAGCGGACATTCTTACTTCATTACTTTTACGGATGACTTCTCAAGGTACGGTTATGTCTTCTTAATGAAACATAAGTCCGAGGCCTTTGGAAAATTCCAGGAGTATAAGAATGAAGTAGAGAAACAGACCGGCAAAAGTATTAAGATTCTAAGATCGGATCGAGGTGGAGAATACTTAAGTGCCGAGTTCCTGGACTATTTAAAAGAGAACGGAATTCTCTCTCAGCTTACTCCTCCATACACCCCGCAACATAACGGTGTATCGGAGAGACGGAACCGCACCCTATTGGATATGGTGCGGTCCATGATGAGTAACGCTGAGTTGCCGCGATCATTCTGGGGATATGCGCTAGAATCAGCAGCATACCTTTTGAACCGAGTTCCGACTAAGACTGTGCCTACCACCCCATATGAAATGTGGAGTGGGAAGAAACCCTATCTTCAATATCTGAAGATCTGGGGATGTCCAGCTTTTGTCAAAAAGCAGCATGCGGACAAACTCGAGGCACGCTCAGTACTGTGCAAGTTTGTGGGATACCCAAAGAACACCAGGGGGTATCTTTTCTACTACGCAGAGGAACAAAAAGTCCTTGTTTCTCGTAATGCCCACTTTCTAGAACACCAGTTCTTGGAAAAGGAAATTAGTGGGAGCGCAGTAGAACTAGAAGAAATTCCAGAACCACAGACTATTACTGAAAGGTTAGTGGAACCAGAGGGTTTAACAGAACAGGACATTCCTACGCCGCTCCGCAGGAGTAGTAGGCAGTCTCATCCGCCCGAGAGATACTGCGGTTTTCTCATAGACGGGGATAGAGAGGATTGCATCATAGATTATGATGAGCCTACTAGCTTCCAGCAGGCCGTTCAGAGCGTTGACTCAGTGAAATGGCTGGATGCAATGCGGACCGAAATGGAGTCCATGTACACCAACAAGGTATGGGCGTTGGACATTGCTCCAGACGGGGTAAAACCCGTAGGATGCAAGTGGATCTTCAAAAGGAAGATTGGTGTAGATGGACAGGTTGAGACCTATAAAGCTAGGCTGGTAGCAAAGGGTTTTCGTCAAAGACCTGGCTTGGACTACGACGAAACCTTTTCTCCAGTAGCCATGCTGAAATCCATTCGGATCCTTCTTGCCATTGCTGCCTTCCACGATTATGAGATCTGGCAAATGGACGTAAAGACAGCTTTTCTAAATGGAAATTTAGAGGAGTGTGTCTATATGGACCAGCCAGAGGGTTTCATTCAGAGTGGGAGCAGCGGAAAGGTGTGCAAGTTGCTTAAGTCCATCTATGGACTAAAGCAGGCATCGCGGAGTTGGAACATCTGCTTTGATGAGACGGTCAAAGAATTTGGCTTTATCAAAAATCCAGATGAACCATGCATCTATAGTAGATTTGTAGCGAGAACTGTAGTATTCCTCGTTTTATACGTGGATGACATTCTCTTAATAGGAAATGATATTCCTATGCTACAATCTGTCAAGGGGTTCTTGTCACAAAGGTTCTCCATGAAAGACCTGGGTGATGCCTCATACATCCTGGGGATCCGGATCCATCGTGATAGATCCAAGAGGATATTGGGACTTTCTCAGTCCAGGTACATCGACACCGTACTGAAAAGATTCAGTATGGAAGATTCCAAGCGTGGTAACCTACCAGCTTGTCACGGGATCACCCTCTCTAAAGAGATGTCTCCCAAGACTGATTTGGAGAGGGATCGCATGTCAATTATACCCTACGCTTCTGCGGTAGGCTCTATAATGTATGCGATGTTGTGTACCAGACCGGATGTAGCTTATGCACTGAGTGTGGTAAGCCGGTATCAGTCAAACCCTGGGGAGAAACACTGGATAGCGGTAAAGAACATTCTCAAGTACCTGAGAAGGACTAAGGAGATGTTCTTGGTGTATGGCGGAAAAGACCTCCAGATCGAGGCCTTTGCTGACTCCAGCTTCCAGAGTGACAAGGATGATTCCAAGTCCATGTCGGGTTTTGTCTTTACCCTCAATGGAGGGGCGGTGTGTTGGAAGAGTTCCAAACAGGAAACCGTTGCAGACTCGACGATGGAAGCGGAATACATCGCTGCATCTGATGCCGCAAAAGAAGCTGTCTGGATGAGGAAGTTCTTGAAAGAACTTCAGGTGGTTCCGTCCATTGTTGACCCAGTACCTCTGTATTGCGACAACAACGGGGCTATAGCTTTAGCAAAGGAACCAAGGTCCCATCAGAGATCCAGGCACATCTTGAGGCGGTATCACCTGATCAGGGAGATCGTGGATCGCCAGGAGATCGAGGTTCGGAGAGTCGCTTCAGAAGATAACACTGCTGATCCATTCACCAAGGCCCTGCCCCAGACTCAGTTCGAGCGGCTGATCGAGATGATAGGTCTTCGATACGCCAGTACATGGCCTTAGTGCAAGTGGGAGATTGTTAGTGTATATGCCCTAGAGGCCATTACTGTATCATACTAGTTTGTATATTACTTAATGGATGCTTGGGATATTCACCTTGTATATACAATCTTGCTCAAAATAGTAGTATGCTACTTGGTTTGTTTCTACTTCAATGTGTACTTGTGTTTATTTCAGTATATCACTTATACGCATTAGTGGAGCCCTTAGGATCTTTGCTTGATTACCAGCGTTGTGATGGCAGTCACACTAGTGGGGGCTGGGTAATCTATAAGCACATCCTTATTCAGGTCCCTGGTCGCAGGACTATCGAGACAGGGCATCGATACTCCGGAGTAGACCAGCGCATGCGCTTCTCATCCCAGTGTGGGAGACGGTCTGTCCCACAGCCGTCAGTACGTCGTACTTGAGATAGTATGCGGGTGCTCGTTAGGTTACGGGTACACTGGACAGGACTCGTCGGGAACTGACTAGTTGGTATTATACCTATCGTCAGTTATCAGTTCCCAGGTGACATGAGTACAGCTTAGTCCGCTGACTTGACACTGTCACTCCGCCTCGAGTGTGTTCCCACTGTACTTTGATCACTACCCTACCACGGCTCAAAGGAGTCGTGCAAACAGGTGGTGGTTGGGTGCAGTCCCGAAGCACTTGGAGGCAGTGACGGTTAGACAGGATTCGTCTCTCCCGGTATTGGGGGTTGACATCGCGCTGTGTCTAGGAGAGCCATTACACGAGTAGTCCCTGGCCAGGGCAAACGAGATATACTGGTAGGTTTCCAGTGTTATCTCAGGGTGTATTGGGCTTCACTCCGGCACGACTTGTACCGCTATTGGGGGACTGACGTTTACCGCCCCTAGGCCCGCCATGCGATGTATCAGACGAACAGACCGGACTGTACGGAGAATGTCACGCTCAGGCTCAGTAGGAGTTCAGATGGGTTTCGCCTCGTCGGTCTTCTTGTCGGCATTACCTGGGGACCGTTACGCACAGCTAGTGCCGCTTGCGGTCTGTGGTTAAACCCACTGCCAGCGTAGTGTCGAGTCTTTAGAGTCCCACACAGAAAGCTTTTCGCCTTTAGGCAAACGAGTAGAGGTCGCATGGTATTGCGACAGGTCGCATGGTTTTGCGACAGGGTTCGGTCACATCCGTGCACTTGTGCGCGTACAGTGTCCGGACAGTTTACACTAGCGGGCTTTGGTTTAAGCCAGATCCTAGTGTACCTTATGGGATTGGATTTATCCAGTTTCCATTCGTGTTCCTCGGAACGCGGATGCGGGTGTGTATGCACAGTTGACAGGGAGGCAGAGGCAGTGGATTCTCATTAGGGTTGTTGACAGTTGACCGTTGACTTTTGACTTTTTGCTCAACCCTAATGAGAATATGATATGTGATTAACTATTATATTAATTAAGTATTATGGTGATATGGTTGTTGACTTGTTGACTTTTGTTGACTTGTTGACTTTGGTGACTTGTTGACTTTTGTTGACTTGTTGACCGGTTGACTAGGCTTGACTAGTTGACCATCATGATAACCATGGTTATCATTTCATGCCAAAGACTTTTTTCTTGCTTGCTTTTTGAGTAATATGAGTGCATGATATGATAACCTTATGGTTGCTTCTAACCATCACCAAAAGACTTTTTTGATATGATGAGTTATGATCACTTTGGATTATGAGAGGGTGAGAGAGAAAAGAGAGCCTCATTCTTTCTTGCTCATTCTCTCTCTTGTTCTTGAGCTCTCCCCTTGCTCTCACCCTCAACCTCTTGCTCCCTCTCTTGATCTATGGTTCTCTTGTCTCATGAGTTGAGAATCAAGAACCATAGATAAAATCCCATTCTATTTCCTCTCTACTCATTCTAGTTCACTAGGTTTAGCAAACCAAGTGAACTAGTTTCTTCAAAGACCGAAGAAGGAGCTAAAGGTTGGAGCTTTCAAGTGGATCTATCTTCGGCGTACGGAGACGACGAGAAGGAGCCATCGGACCACCACCGGAGCTTGAAGAGAAGGAGTTCAAGTTTAGGTATAACCATCTTCATCCGAGTAGCTAAACATCTTTAGCTTAGTTTGCTAGTTTTAGTTTAGGTAACGATCCCGACCATAAGTTAGTCCATGTTGCCTCTTGCGATAAAAATTTTGATTTTATACCGTTTCCGCCTCCCCGTAAGAACCGGGGGTCGCAATATGGACTTACACTAACCCCTCTGTCCGCATGGACACTAGACAACATACAATACTCTGTATAAGTCCCTTGAGTCTAATAACTCATTCCCTGTATGTCGTAGGTTGAAAACTGTACTTATGGTTAAGAAGAATTACACCGCTGTTTAATGCTCCTTACCTAACCATCCACTGATATAGGTAAATGTCATAAACATAATTTCAAAAGGTTATATCTCACTTTATAAAAATAAACTTATAGATATATCAATTTTAAATTGGTGCACAATAACGGATATTCAAAACCAAATATTTGCCGTCCAACAAACAACCCAAGTGATTTCATCAAATATCACCAATTACAACGAATCCCGATATAATGAGGATGATAACCCAATTCCCAATAACTTACTCCCACTCATCATCTGTAAAACCATACAGATGTGAGAATCACACCTGGTAAATACATACCCTGGAGCAAGGACTAATTAGGAAATCAGTTTTCCTTTAACAATACACAGTGAAACTGAAACATGTAAATGTTTCGAAGGGGTATCCGGGTATTTTAAGTAATGCATCTTCCATTATCAGATTCACAACTATAACTGTATACTTCTTTGCCATCTCTCCAAATCCTTTTATATGTCTTTAGTCATTACCTTCTGTACACCTCTTTAGGCCAAATGGTTTTCTTCCGTCCCTATCGTTCGGCACCAGCCTATGGTTTGGAAGAACACTATACAATAAGCATAATGGGTGTACTGTCCTAATCTTAGGAGCACTTGTTGGATATGGTGCCCTCTAAGTCAATTATTGGATCACAGGTACGTGATTGCAATGATTGAGGGAGGACCTATACCGATAAAACAGTTTTACTCGAGATGATAGTATGCTATCTGGTTTGTCTTTATCATCATGATAGAGCCTATAGGATTCTTGTTTGACTACCAGCAGTATGATGGCGATCATATATGTGGGAGCTGGGGTCTATAAGCACATCCTTAAAAGAGTCCCTAGTCGTGAGAGTTTCGAGATAGGGCATCGATACTCCAGAGTAGACTAGTGTATACAGTCGAGACCCCGACGAGGGGCGGTGGCCGGTCTCACAAGCCACTGGTGTCAGTTGGATCACCTATGATATATACAGGTGCTCATTGGGTTATGAGTACACCGGACAAGACTCGCCGGGAACATGCTAGTTGGTATTATACATATCGTCAGATAGCAGTTCCCTGGTGACATGTGTACAGGTTAGTTCATCGACCTGAGGTCGTCATTTGTCTCGTGTGAGTTCCCACTGTGCTTTGATTTATACCCTACCACGGGTCAAAAAGTCGTGCAAACAGGTATATTTTGGGTACAGTCCCGAGCCACATTGGAGGCAAGTGAGCGGATCTTCAGGGATTCGCCTCTCCCGGTATTGGGGGTCAGATCGCGCTGTGTTTAGGAGAGCCATTACACGAAATCCCTGACCAGGGTAATCGAGATATACTGCTAGGTATACCAGCAGAATCTCAGGGTGTTCTGGGCTGCTCTCTGACACGACTTATATCGCTGTTGGGGGTCTGACGTTTACTGGCCCCCTAGGCCGTATATGCGATACTCATAGACGAATGTTCCGGACTGTACGGTTATTGTCACTGTCAGGCTCAGTAGGGTTTATAGATGAGTTCGCTCGTCAGCTTCCCTTCCAATCAATACATAGGCAAAACGTTACGTACAGCTTGTACCTCTGACGTGCTAAGGGTTATACCCAATGCCAGTGTGTTGATGAGTCATTAGAGTCCCCCACCGACACTTTCCCAAGTTCGGGCGAAACGTTGTAGATGCCGTATGGGTTTATGGCAAGGTTTGGAAAATGCACGTGCATTTTCGCACGTGCCGGTTTTCGGGCAGATAATACTGGTAGGCTTTGGTTTAAGCCGGAACCCAGTATTATACTGTGTAGATATAATATCTTTGTCTCAGTTGCATTTGTATTCGGTCGTAATACAAATGCGGGTATGTTTATACCGATACGGAAATTCGTTTCGGGATGATTTTTGGAAGTTGCCAGTTTCTAGTTTTCTATCAGCCGTATTTGACATTCGGTTAAATGCGGATTTATCCTTTCGTCTTTTGGGTGAGTCATGGTTCTAGAAAATTCTAGAAATAGTGACTAGGATTAGTGACTCATCATTTGCTTTAATTATGAGGTGAGGTGTTAAGTGAGGTGGATTAATTCATTTAATGTGTTCATACCGCTCATTCTTTGCATATGATAAATATCCTTGATATTTTTCCTTACACTCACTCTCCTTGCTCCTACACTCACTCTCCCTCTTCTTTATATATATGGCTGGCCCCTCTTGTGAGATGATGATGGTTTTTCATTTGCTTGAGAGAAAAGATTATGATAGTTTAGCGTATGGAAATCTCATACAGTTCAATTTCCATTTACCCGATTCCAATTGGCAACTTCTTTTAACCGTTCTTCCATAGCCTTGGACGTAACGAGACAAAGTATTCTACTCATTCTCTACTTCATCTTGGTCGTCTCTTTTAGCAAACTTGACGATCGAGTTGCCTCGGTTCAGAGGCGGGAGCCCGTTTAAAGATCCGTCGACGTGGTGCCACCTGGACGACGAGACCGGAGATCGAGCAAGTTCGGATCAGTTGCAACATAGCGTGGGATGATGGTTGAAGACCGAAGGACTCGGATCATTCGGTATAACAATTCTACCCTCTTTACAATTTGTTAGTTTAGCTTTAATGGACGATCCAGGATAAAGTACGCGATAGCGCCAGTCGTAAAAGTTTTGTTCCGCATATTGGCGTCTGTTAGACGGCCGGGGCGCTGCCGCGGACTTACAGTGGTATCAGAGCCTCACCATTAAGCTATACTAATTTGTGCTAACGCGTTTAAAAGATCGATCGAACGGAATTTCCGAAATCATAATTTTCTGTACATGATGTTTCTGTCGATTTGTAAACTGTTCTAAAATTCATTTTGAGCATTTCAGAAAATCATGCAGGGTTTTTGAAGCAAACTGTGCAAATTTGGGCACGTGATCCCATTAAATCACCGCGGAACCGCGGTCAAACCTAGAGTTTGACCGCGCTTCCGCGGCGGTTTAGTGGGATTAGTGCACCAAATTTTTCCAGGGGATTCTTCACAGGGAAATATGGTTTCTGGTACTGTTATTTTGGGCCCATATTTTATTACTGTACACCAGATGCTCGTGGGGCCCATTTCGGGAAATTTAGTCGATCGAAATTTTAAACTTGTTATTTTTCAGTACTTTCATTATATCTCCGACCGGGAATGTCATTTGATCGGTAAACCGCGTCTGATTGCTATAGTTCTTTCAGACGGGTTTGCGAACGTGACATTCGCGTTGATGTTCTGTGTTGTGCTGTAATGTTGCGGATTCGTCGTGGTGGATAGCAGGGTGCAATGATAGAGTTGTTTAAATTTATTTATACATTTGATATTGCAGGGCGAGCGTCCAACATGTGGACTGCCGTCACTTCCTGTTTGTATAATATTCTTTTGGGGCACGACCACGTTGCGGTCGATGTACCTATTGTACTATTTTTATTTCTGTACTAGGTTTACCCCGCGGTGGGGTGCACGAATAGCCGAGTTCTGGAGGGCAACGGGTTCGTATCTCATGGCATTGAGAGGCAAAGGGACCTCACTCTAGAATTGGCAGACTATTCGCCGCACCCGTAAGGGGTATATGTTGACCCAAGGAGGGGTGCTCAATTTACCGGATTCCGTGAAGTGCCGGGTATTCCATTCACTATGTTGTGGGGACTACCTCGCTTCAGGTTTTGGCGGGTAACTTGCACCCGTAGGTGTCAAGGTTTCATTGCACTGGCTATCCACACGACCAGGGGAATGTCGGGTTTCAGTAGCGGTTCTGTGAAACCCGGGGATCCCAGATTATCTGTATTGTTCTCTGATGCTTATTACTTATCTGTAATGTTGCATATTATCACGCCTGGAGCGATTACTGTATATTAGTATATATACTATTAGATGTTGTATATGTTTTACACCCGCGCTAGTCCAGTCCCCGCTCTGTCGTTAGTTAAGTAACCTAACGGGTGATGACGGGACGCAGTGACGAATGCGAATGGCATATACGTACATTTTATTTTCGTTCTTTTCTGGTGTGATTGATTGAGGGGAATGCATTGATTCTTTTCAATGCAAGGATAAAGCAAATCTATATTTGATGTTGTTGGAACAAATTTTAAAATTATTACAAAGACGTTTCCTTTTGTTATGCATATTGGTATTCAGTTAGAATATCCTGCACCTCATTCCACGAGGAAAGAGCCGAGATCCCTTCACCGGGTGTGACTTCTTTAACAAAAGGTTTTCTCTACTATATATTTTTATAAAGCTATCAGGTTCCTTCAAACGAGATCAAGTTCATTACGTTAAAGGTTTTTCGCAAAAAACCAGCCGTAATCCTCCGTCGTTTCTTATGGATGGTCAGTAGTATTCAAGCTATGTTTGTTGGCCTATGTCAAGACATAGTGTTTGGTAGCTGCTGGGTATTCATTTGTTGCATAGATAGATGCATTAGTTTAAGTCAGACGTACACCTTGTTGGCCTACGTCAAGGGCTTGTACGATGACTTAAGTTGATCCGGACAACGACGGGTAGAACTTGACATGTTGCTTATGATTTGTTGGCCTACGTCAAGGTCATAAGAGCATGGGATAAAAAAATTACATCGGGAGTTTCAAACATACAAGAAACTTGCCAGACTTGCGCATACCTTCTGGAGTGTGATGACTTGAGTGGCTTCCATCAAGTTATCATGCGATGATAGTTGGATCCCGATTCTCACTGATGAGTTGGTTTACTCTTCGGGTGACCCCGACTAATTCTTCTTTCAGGTTTGGAGGAGAATTTGAGAAAATAGTGGGAGGTTTCCTAATTAGATAAAATGATAATCATTCTGATTTAGGCTAGAGTGCACGCAGAGTGTTTCTTCTCTCTCTCTCTCTTTGGCAGCGACTTTTGACCGACCCCAGACTATAACTCAGTGACCAAAGTTGACCGAACCTTCTTAACATACTGGCTTTTGGATTGTCTATAGTTGCATAAGTCATTGCTGCTCTTTCTTTTACCCTTTGTATTTCTCAGAACACCCCGTATTACTACGGACATCCACTTCCATTGGATAGATCCATCGTATGGTTATATACGAACTCAAAGGGACTTCTTCGAGGATGGATCCAGGTTCAGGAGAAATAGAACTGGTTTATTCAGTTGACTTTTATTATCACCTTCTCTCAGGTTGCGAGGGCTCCTTGGTTTAGGAGAGTACACCTATTATGCTTACTGGATATTCTTATTCCAAACCATAGGCTGGTGCCGAACGGTAGGGAATGAAGAAAGCCAATTAAGCCTAAATAGGGTGTGCAAAAGGTAATATGTAAAGACAAGATAAAGGAATTAGAAAGACGGCAAAGTAAATTGCGACTATTCATATTCATGACCAAACCATGTGTTTCATCGCTGCTCCTACTTCACCTTTGATTTCTCCAGAACAACCCGTATCACTACGAACATCCAATTCCATTGGATAAATCCATCGTATGGTTATATACGAACTCGAAGGACATTTTTTCGAGGATGGATTCTGGTTCAGGAGAAATAGGAATAAGGTATTATTCAGTTGTTTTTATCATCACCTTCTCTCAAGTTGCGAGTACTCCTAGGATTAGGAGGGTACACCCATTACGCTTATTGGATAGTCTTCTTCCAAACCATAGGCATGTGCCGAATGGTAGGGAAGGAAGAAAACCATTTAGCCTAATGTTGGTGTACAGAAGGTAACGACTAAAGACAAATTAAAGGGAATTGGAAAGATGGCAGGGAAATATACGGTTAAAGTCATGAATTGGATTATGGAAGAGGCATTACTAGGAATACCAGGAAACCCCTACAAAACATATTTATGTTTCATATTCACTGTGCATTGTTAATAGAAAACTGATTTCCCGATTGGATACTTACTCCAGGTTATGTATTTACCAGGTTATATTCTCACATCTATATGAGAATACAGATGTTGAGTGGGAGCAAGTTATTGGAAATTAGGTGATCATCCTCATTATATCGGAATTCGTTATAATTAGTGATATTTGAGAAAATCGCCTAGGTACATTTTTCAACCTACGATGCATATGTTTTGAGTTATTCAACTCAGCGGACTTATACAGAGTTGTGTATGTTGTCCAGTGTCCGTCAGGACAAAGGGGTTGGTCCTCGTACTATATTCTGTTTACTTGTAACTTCTCTAGTTTTTAGACAAGTGTTTCGTAGAAATACAATGTCTAAGTTTTGAGAAGTTGTGGGTATAGGAATAAAGTAGAGAACCAAGTGTCACAAGTATCGGGATTCTTCAAAGAAATCGAAGATGTAGATTCTTATGATTAGTATTCAGTTGATAGTAATGATTTTGAGAAACTTGTTTCTCTTTCAGGTTACTCATAATTCGATGTATTCCTAAGTTGAGTAATGCTGATTAGCCTTTCTCCATTAAGATGATATGCACTGGAGACAGCTGCATAATTTGAATCCGGTTCCAATTAAAATGGTGCCAAAGTTTCTATATTGGATATAGAACGATTCATATCTTAACGATGTTAAGGTAAGGGGAGTTGTCCAGCTTATGCCTAAAACTAGACATGGATAACTCAAGGCACGTTTCTGTAATGGCAGTTTGCGGGTTGACCCTAGCTTCGACGAGGGTTGATTTTCTACCATCTGGAAGATCAATAGTGATATTTTTCTTGACTCGCCACAGTTTTATTAAAATGGTTTTTTCAGAAAACAGAAGTTGGAGTATGGTAAAACTGGAAGTGATTCCAGAACCACAAACGATTACGGAAAATTTAATAGGACCTATATATTTAATCAGGTTTGACATTCCATTAGCCACTCTACAGACATGGTGGGTAACCTCAGACACCTGAGAGGTACTCCGGTAGCCTCAAGGACGGTGACAGGGAGGTTCTTGTTTACCCAGACTTGACACTACTGTTGTTCCAGACTATGAGACCCGGCATGAGGATATGTGTAGCGTCGTTCTAAACTAGTTTTAGAAGTGTACGTATATATTATTCTGCCAGAGGGTTATCGTAGTCAGTGGGAGCAGCGGAAGCATAGTGGACAAGTAGCTAGTGTCTATTTATAGACTTGAGCGGAAATAGCGGAGATAGATCATCTGATTTTTGATGTGAAAGTCATGAGTTTGACTTCATCAGAATAAGGGTTGGATCTGTTAAGAAAGTAATAGCGTGTGATGTCCTGCTATTTGGATGACATAACACAGAGTAGGAAGTAAAATTCCTATACTACGATCAGGTTGTACTTTGGTCATCACACAGTTGTTTCTCCACAAAAGATATGGATATAATATCTGACATTCTGGTTACTAGATCTATGGTTTGAGATCTAGATTTGGGTAGTTTCCCAATGTGGGTACTTTAACAGTATTCTAATAGTATTTTAGAATAAATGACTCTTGACATGGTGGTGTACCTGCAGGTGATGGAGTCATCCTCTCTAAAGGTGTCTTACAGACTAAAAAGGAGAGGGGCGTGCATGATTGGCAGATCACTTGCTTAGGCAATTGAGTCAATCGTGAGATGTCAAGTACCACATCAGATGTTGTTGCACTAGCTGCGATAAGTTTATATTAATCCAATCCTGAAGAAACATACAGAAGCAGTTTTAGAACATAAGTGAATATTCTACGGATTTGATGACGTCGGTCTCCTTCGGGAGACGGTTATCATCCCAGGCTTCAAAGGTGACATGGATAACAGAGTGATTGTCAGAGTTATAGTTTTTCCTCAGACGAGGGACAGTATTATGGACAGGTGGTCCAAGAGGATACTGTGGGAGGCATAGTGCTCAACACTGATTAGTTTCAGTGATCGATACAGTCTAAGAAGTTTGGATTTGGAGTTCATTTATGAACTAGGTCCCATCAGATATCCAGACATATTCTAAGACAGGTATTACTAGATCCGGGAGATGGTTTTCTCCGTGAACTTGAGATTAAGAGAGACATAGAAAGAAACTTCAAGGCGGATCCAGTCACTGAGGCTATTTCTCAAATACAATAGTTTTGCAAATGAGCTTTGTGAAACTGATTAGTAGAGGAGTTGGATGCTCGGTATCACACGAGTTGTGAGTACACGACATCGCAATAATTAGCCTTAAGTGCAAGTGGGAGATTGTTGGATATAGTGCCCTCTAAGTCAATTATTGGATCGCAGGTACGTGATTGCAATGATTGAGGGAGGACCTATACCGATAAAACAGTCTTACTCGAGATGATAGTATGTATCTGGTTTGTCTTTATCATCATGATAGAGCCCATAGGATTCTTGTTTGACTACCAGCAGTATGATGGCGATCATATATGTGGGAGCTGGGGTCTATAAGCACATCCTTAAAAGAGTCCCTAGTCGAGGGAGTTTCGAGATAGGGCATCGATACTCCAGAGTAGACTAGTGTATACAGTCGAGACCCCGACGAGGGGCGGTGGCCGGTCTTACAAGCCACTGGTGTCAGTTGGATCACCTATGATGTATACAGGTGCTCATTGGGTTATGAGTACACCGGACAGGACTCGCCGGGAACATGCTAGTTGGTATTATACATATCGTCAGATAGCAGTTCCCTGGTGACATGTGTACAGGTTAGATCATCGACCTGAGGTCGTCATTTGTCTCGTGTGAGTTCCCACTGTGCTTTTATTTATACCCTACCACGGATCAAAGGATTCGTGCAAACAGGTATATTTGGGGTACAGTCCCGAGCCATATTGGAGGCAAGTGAGCGGATCTTCGTGGATTCGTCTCTCCAGGTATTGGGGGTGAGATCGCGCTGTGTTTAGGAGAGCCATTACACGAAATCCCTGGCCAGGGTAATCGAGATATACTGGTAGGTATACCAGCAGAATCTCAGGGTGTTCTGGGCTGCTCTCTGACACGACTTATATCGCTGTTGAGGGTCTGACGTTTACTGGTCCCCTAGGCCGTATATGCGATACTCGTAGACGAATGTTCCGGACTGTACGGTTATTGTCACTGTCAGGCTCAGTAGGGTTTATAGATGAGTTCGCTCGTCAGCTTCCCTTCCAATCAATGCATAGGCAAAACGTTACGTACAGCTTGTACCTCTGACGTGCTAGGGGTTATACCCAGTGCCAGTGTGTTGATGAGTCATTAGAGTCCCCCACCGACACTTTCCCAAGTTCGGGCGAAACGTTGTAGATGCCGTATGGGTTTATGGCAAGGTTCGGAAAATGCACATGCATTTTCGCACGTGTCAGTTTTCGGGCAGATAATACTGGTAGGCTTTGGTTTAAGCCGGAACCCAGTATTATACTGTGTAGATATAATATCTTTGTCTCAGTTGCATTTGTATTCGGTCGTAATACAAATGCGGGTATGTTTATACCGATACGGGGTTATCCTGAAATTCATTTCGGGATGATTTTTGGAAGTTGCCAGTTTCCAGTTTTCTATCAGCCGTATTTGACATTCGGTTAAATGAGGATTTATCCTTTCGTCTTTTGGGTGAGTCATGGTTCTAGAAGATTCTAGAAATGGTGACTAGGATTAGTGACTCATCATTTGCATTAATTGTGTGGTGAGGTGTTAAGTGAGGTGGATTAATTCATTTAATGTGTTCATACCACTCATTCTTTGCATATGATAAATATCCTTGATATTTTTCCTTACACTCACTCTCCTTGCTCCTACACTCACTCTCCCTCTTCTTTATATATATGGCCGGCCCCTCTTGTGAGATGATGATGGTTTTTCATTTGCTTGAGAGAAAAGATTATGATAGTTTAGGGTATGGAAATCTCATACAGTTCAATTTCCATTTACCCGATTCCAATTGGCAACTTCTTTTAACCGTTCGTCCATAGCCTTGGACGTAATGAGACAAAGTATTCTACTCATTCTCTACTTCATCTTGGTCATCTCTTTTAGCAAACTTGACGATCGAGTTACCTCGGTTCAGAGGCGGGAGCCCGTTTAAAGATCCGTCGACGTGGTGCCACCTGGACAACGAGACCGGAGATCGAGCAAGTTCGGATCAGTTGCAACATAGCGTGGGATGATGGTTGAAGACCGAAGGACTCGGATCATTTGGTATAACAATTCTTCTCTCTTTACAATTTGTTAGTTTAGCTTTAATGGACGATCCGGGATAAAGTACGCGATAGCGCCAGTCGTAAAAGTTTTGTTCCGCATATTGGCGTCTGTTAGACGGCCGGGGCGCTGCCGCGGACTTACAGCACTCGCAACCTGAGAGAAGTTGAAGATAAAAGGCAACTTAATAAACCTTATTCCTATTTCTCCTGAACCAGAATCCATCCCCGAACTGGAACGAGTTCCTTCGAGTTCGTATATAACCATACGATAGAATATCCAAATAACTGTGGATCTTCGTAGTGATACGGAGTGTTCTGGAGAAATACAAAGGTGATATAGGATTGGCGAAGAAATATTTGGTTTGGTCGTGAATAGCAGTCACAATTTACATTGCCCTCTTACTAATCCATTTATTTGTCTTTACTTAATACCTTATGTACACCTTCGTTAGGCTAATTGGTTTTCTTCATTCCCTACCGTTCGGCACGTGCCTATGGTTTGGAAGAAGACTATCCAATAAGCGTAATAGGTGTACTGTCCTAATCCAAGGAGCACTCGCAACCTGAGAGAAGGTAAAATGAAAAGACAACTGAAAAGTCCTATTCATTTTCTCCAGAACTGGAAACCATCCTCGAATCTGGAACAAGTTCCTTCGAGTTCGTATATAACCATACGATGGTTTTATCCAATGGAAGTGGATGTTCGTAATAATACGGGGTGTCCTGGAGAAAAAGGGTAAGAGTAGGAGTGGCAATGAAGTATGCAACTCTGACAATCCAAAAGCCATTGTTTTAAGAAGATTCGGTTAACTTGGTCACTGAGTCATAGTGTAGGGTCGGGCCATGGTCGCTGCCAAAGAGAGAGAGCAAAGAAACACTCAACGTGCACTCTAACCTAGATCAGAATGGTTATCAATTTATCTATTCAGGAAACCTCTCACTGTAACCTCAAATTCTCTTCCAAACCTGAAAGAAGAATTAGTCGGGATCACCCGAGGAGTAAACCAACTCATCAGTGGGAATCGGGATCCAACTATCATCGCATGATAACGTGATGGAATCCACTCACGTTATCACACTCCAGAAGGTATGCGCATATCTGGCAAGTTTCAGTTTCTTTAGAAACTCCCGATGTGATTTTTACCCCATGCTCTTATGACCTTGACTAAGGCCAACAAATCATAAATCACATGTCAAGTTCTACCCGTCATTGTCCAGGTTAATTTGAACCCACCCGTACAAGCCTTTGACTAGGACCAACAAGGCTATACGACTGTCCCAAACCAACGCATCTATCTATGCAACAGAAAAGTAACAAATCGCTACCATACATTATGCCTTGACTTTGGCCAACAAACATAGCATGAATAATATGTGCTATCCGTCTGAAATGACGGAGGGCTACGAATGGTTTTTGGCGAAAAACCTTTAACGTAATGAACTTGATATCGTTGAAGGAACCGGATAGCTTTTTATAAAAATATAGTGGCGAAAACCTTTGCTAAAGAGGTCACTCCTGGTGAAGGGATCTCGGCTCTTTCCCCGTAAAATGAGGTGCAGGATATTCCAATGGAATACCACGATGCAAAGCAAAAAGTAATCGACTATAGTGAAGTTATTACCCTGACGCAAACTTCTGTCCAAGGGGTCACTCCCGGTGAAGGGATCTCGGCCCTTGCCTCGTCGACAGAGGTGCTGGATATTCATAACCGATACCACTGTGCAAAACTAAAGAGAACGTCCTGGCAATAACAGGTTTTCTTTTTGAAAAATGTTCCAACAACTTCAGAATAGGTTTGTTTAGCTTGCATTGATCTGAATCAATGCAGTCCCATCAATTAATCACACCACAAAAGAACGAAAATAATGATGTACGTATATGCCATCAGCATTCGCCACTGGGTCCCGTCATCACCCGTTAGGTTACTTAACTAACGACAGAGCGAGCACTGGACTAGCGCAGGTGTAAAACATATACAACATCTACTAGTATATATATCAATATATAATATTCGCTCAAGGCGTGATAAAAAGCAACATCACAGAAATGTAATAAGCATCACAGAACAATACAGATAATCTGGGATCCCCGGGTTTCATAGAGCCGCTACTGAAACCCGACGTTCCCCTGGTCGTGTGGATAGCCTGTGCAATGAAATCCTAGACCCCTACGGGCGCGGCAAGTTACCCGCCAAAACCTGAAGCGAGGCAGCCCCCTTCAACAACGTGAATGGACCACCCAGCACTTCACGGAATCCGGTAACTTTAGCACCCCTTGGGTCAACCTGTACCCCCTACGAGTGCGGCGAATAGCTCGCCAATTCTAGAGTGAATCCCCCTCCGTCTCAAAGCCATGAGATGCGGGCCCGTTGCCCTCTAGAACCCGACTACCCGTGCACCCCTCCGTGGGGTAATCCTAGTACAGAAAGTAAAATATATACAACGGGTACATCGACCTCAGCCCGATCGTGCCCCAAAAGAATAATATACAAACAGGCAGTGAAGGCAGTCCATATGTCGGACGCTCGCCTCGCAATATCAAATGTACAAATACGACCAAACTGTACTACCATTGCATCAAGGCTATTCACTACGAAAAATCCGCAACATCACAGCACAACACATAACATCAACGTGAATGTCACGTTCGCAAATCCGTCTAAAAGGGCTATAGCAATTAGATAGGATTTACCGATCAAATGACATTCACGGTCGCAGATATAATGTAAATACTGTGAACTAACATGTTTAAAATTTTCGATCGACAAAAATTCCCGAAGTGGGCCCCAAGCACAACTATAGCACTCAAAATAAATCTGGGCCCAAACTGAATATACCAAAAACCCCAATTCCAACATAGAGAATACTGTACAAAATTTGGTGCACAGAAGAGACAAAATGGCAGCTGAACCGCGGCCAAAGCATGGGTAAGGTCGCGGATCCGCGGCTGTACAGTAACCGCATGCAACCAAATTTTTACAGAATTCTTAGAATCGCATGCACGTATTTCTGCAATACTCAAAATAATCTTTCGAGCATAAATGAAAATCGACAGAAACTGCATTTTTGAAATTGTGGTTTTTGGAAATTTCGTTCGATCGAGTTCTAAACACGTTAGAGCAAGCTAGAAAAGGTTAATGGCGTGGCTCTGATACTATGTAAGTCTACGGTACCGCCCCGGCCGTCTGTACGAGGCCAAAATGCGGAAAACAAAAACATTTCTTAACTTGGAAACCGGCGCTATCGTATGCTTAAAACCCGGATCGGACCATTAACTTACTACTTGCGAACTAGAGAAAGGGTAGAGAGGCTATACCGAGCGATCCGTGTCCTTCGGTCTTCGGCCACCATCCAAAGCTCCTCTCGGCATCTCCGATCTTGTTCTCCTCGTCGGAAAGGGCACCACATCGAGAAGTCTTTTTACGGGCTCCCACCTCTGAACCGAGGCAACTCGGACATAAGGTTGGCTAGCCGACGTGTCCAAGATTGCTGTAGACTAAGTGTAGAATGCTATGTCTCGAGGGTTAATGAAGTTGCCATTTTTGGATCGAGGAATGAACTATGGAGATCAACTAAAGAATTTTGGTGTAAAATGATATGAATCATATTCACACACAAAATGGGGGGTCTCCAAAATGTAGTGCTCGGCAAAATTGGCTGTGAGCAATTTCAAGGGCGTGAGCACAAGAAAAGGCATGGGGTGAGCATAAGAAAATGTGATGATAAAGAGGAAATATGGTCACACCAAAATCTTTCCAAAATCCTTTCATAATAAATGAAAGCCATGAGCACAAAAAAGGAATCAAAAGATGCTAGAACTATCATGAACCCACCACCACAAAAAAAACCCTCCAATACTAATTTCCACTTTTGCAAATAAGCCCGTCCCATCAAAGGAATTTCAGCCAAGAAGGAATAAAGAAAAACTGGCCGAAACGGAATGCAAACTGGCAACTTCAAAAAACGATCCCGTAATAAATTACAGGAAAACCCCGCGACTGTATATACATACCCGCATTTGTATTCCGACCGAATACAAATGCAATGAGACAAAATCTACACTGTATAATACTAGGATCCGGCTTAAACCAAAGCCCGCTAGTATTATCCGTCCGAACCATAACACGTGCACAAGTGCACGCGTACGTTCGAACCCTGCCATAAATCCATACGGCCTCTACAGCGTTTCGCCCGAAACTTAAGAAACTGTCTGTGGGGCACTCTAAAGACTCGTCAATACTTTGGCTGTGGATTTAACCACTAGCACGTCAGAGGTATTAGCCGTATGTAACGGGCAACAAGGTCTTGACCAAAAGGGAGGTCGATGAGCGAACTCATCCTGACACCCTACTGAGCCTGTCAGTGACAATATCCGTACAGTCCGGTCCGTTCGTCTATGAGCATCGCATGGCGGGCCTAGGGGGTTGGTAAAAGTCAGACCCCCAAAAGCGGTACAAGTCGTGTTGGAGTGTAGCCCAGAACACCCTGAGATACTACTGGAATACCTACCAGTAAATCACCTGCCTTGGCCAAGGACTTCGTGTAATGGCTCTCCAAGAAACAGCGCGACCTCACCCCCAATACCGAGAGAAACGAACTCCTGCCGATCCACTCACTGCCTCTATGTGGCTCGGGACTGTACCCAACTAAAACCTGTTTGCACGACTCCTTTGAGCCGTGGTAGGGTAGTAATCAAAGTACAGTGGGAACTCACACGAGACAAATAACAATCTCAGGTCAATGAACTAACCTGTACATGTGTCACCAGGGAACTGCTATCTGACTCTAGGTATAATACCAACTAGCATGTTCCTGGCGAGTCCTGTCCGGTGTACTCATAACCCAATGAGCACCTGTATACATCTTAGGTGAACCAACTGACACCAATGGCTTGTGAGACCGGCTACCGCCCCTCGTCGGGGTCTCGACTGTATACACTAGTCTACTAATGGAGTATCGATGCCCAGTCTCGAAACTCCCACGACTAGGGACCTTTTAAGGATGTGCTTATAGACCCCAGCTCCCACGTATATGATCACCATCATACTGCTGGTCGTCAAGCAAGAATCGTAAGGGCTCTATCAACGTGTAATAGTGACCTGTAAGGTCACCTGAAGCAGTACACGTTGATAAAGATAAACCAGATAGCATACTATCATCTTGAGTAAGACTGTCCGACCTGTATAGGTCCTCCCTCAATCATTGCAATCATGTGTCTGTGATCCAATAATTGACTCTGAGGGCACTATATCCAACAGTTACTTCATTTCCCCCATTATTTTTCCTTCTTCATCTTCCTCAACTCACTTCTCTCCACCTCTACCCCAAGATCCATCTCCAAATATTCACCAAAACCTTAAACCCTCTTCACAAAAATTGATCCCCTCCTTCCTCTCTATACATTGGACCAAGAAAAGTGGGATTTTGGCAACATTGGCAAACTAGGGTTTTTCTTGAGTTGCATCCATGAGGTATAATTTCTACCATTTTGATAGTTTTAAGTTTCTTTATATTCTAGTTAGTTAGAAATGGGTTTAAGATGTGGATTTGTGAACTTGGAAAATTCTAGAGAGGGGTTTGAGTGTTTTGTGGATTTGGGGATGTCCAGTGGCTATGCTTAAGTCCATCCGGATCCTACTTGCCATTGCTACATACCATGACTACGATATTTGGCAGTTGGGTGTCATGACTGCTTTTCTAGATAGTGATTTATAAGAGAGCATCTATAAGTACACAGTCAGAGGGCTTCGTAAATAGTGGGAGTAGCGGAAACGTGCGCAAGTTACTTTACAGGTTAAAGCAGGTGTCATGGAGTTGGAACATCTGTTTTGATGTAGTCAAAGCGTTTGACTTCATAAAAATGGCAGATGAACCTTATATATACAAAGGGGTAGTAGAGAGTAAGGTGGTCATCCTCGTATTGTACGTGGATGGCATACTCTTGATAGGAAAGGTGTTTCCTATGCTACACTCGGTCAATCTCCACTTATCACATTGATTCTCCATATAGGATCTAAGTGATACCTCCTAAATCCTGGGTTTTGGATCTATGAGATAGATCTAAGTGGATGTTTGGATTCTCACTAGGTGTAGTGAGATGGTATCAATCGATCTTGGGGAGAATAACTGGATAGCTTCCAGGGTGATGAGGTCGACTGAATGTCAGTCACAGGCATTTTCTTTACCCGCAGTTGAGGGACGGTATGTTGGAAGAGTTCCAAGCTGGATACCGTGGCATACTAGACGATTAAAGCTGGATACATCGCTGCCTAAGATGCTACCAAAAAGGAAGTCTGGGTGTATATTAGTTCATGAGATGAACTTCGTTCCTACCATTGTGTAATAATGGAGATGTGGCTTAGGCCTAGGAACCCCCATCCCATCAGTGATCCAGACATATTCTAAGGCAGTACCACCTGATCATGGAGATAGTTGATCTCCAGGGAGATCGAGGTTAGGAGAGTAGACTCAGAGGACAACACGGCGGATCCACTCACAAAGGCATTTTCCCAGAGAGAGACTTTTATGGGATGGTTGAGTATGAGATACTACAACCACTGCTATATGATGGCCCTAGTGATATTGGGAGATTGTTAGTTATATGTATGCCCTAGAGGCCATTACTGTACATAAGATGTACATTGTAGTGGATGCTTGGAAATATATAGGGAGGACTTTCTTGCTCGACATGATAATATGCTATCTGGTTACTCTTTATCTTAACATGTACATAGATTGTCTCTCTGTTACATGTTGGTAAAGCCCTTAGGATGCATACTTGACTACCTAGATTATAATGGAGATCATACTAGTGGGATAAAGGTAGTCTATAAGTTCATCATTTAATGTCCCTAGTCGTGGGTGTATCGAGACGGGGCATTGATATTCCAGAGTAGACTAGCGTATAACTTCTCTACCCATGTAGATGGGCGATGGATGATCCCATATCCATTGGTGTTTGACATCAGAGATGGTATACGGTTGCTCAGTGGAGACTGGGTACACTGGACGGACTCGCCAAGAACTCCCAGATGGTATTATACCTCACGTCAGATGGTATTTCTCTGGTGACACTAGTACAGGTTAGTCTGTCGACCCGAGATCGTCATAGAGTCTTGTGTGATTCCCACTGTGCTTTGATTTCCACCTTACCACGTTCAAGAGGACATGCAAAACGATGGATTTTGGGTACAGTCCCGAGTCACATGGAGGCAATGAATGATAGGAGGGGATTCGTCTCTCTCGGTATTAGGAGTTGATGTTGCGTTGTGCTCGATTGGCTATAACATGAAGTCCCTAGCCAGGGCTGATTCTGAGATTTACTGGTAAATGTTATCAGTAGTTTCTCGACCTGTTATGAGCCTCATATCGGCATGACTTATCGAGTTACTGGGGTCTGACGTTTACCATCCCTAGACGAGATATGCGACATATCAGACGAAGAGACCAGACTGTACGGTAGTGTTACTGTCAGGCTTTTGCAGGAGTTAGAGCGGGCTTGCTTGCTGATCTTCTGATCATTCAATACCCAGGTAGCCGTTACGTCCAGCTAGTACCGCTGACGGCTTGTGGGTGCTTGATGTGATTATCACCTACTGTCGGCGTATTGACGAGTCTTCAGAGTCCTACATAGAGCTTTTACTGGCTCAATAAAAACGAAGTAGGAGCACATATGTGATATGTGTGGGACCGAGAATAATGGGAGTATGTGATACCGTATTCTATTCTCACGATATATATATCATACGGTTATATGTGATATAGCCGGGTTATCGAATCAAGTGTTGATTCGATAAGTTGATACATTTAATATTAGTCGGTTATATGTGATATAGCCGGATTATTAAATCAAGTGTTGATTTGATAATTTAGTGTATAATTGTATATTTGATATACTAATTTACATTAACTAATATTAGCTCACTTAAACATTTATTATTCTCACATGTGCATACTTAATATATATGTGATATATAATAATTGTGTTTTATTTTGTATCATGGTTGTTGATACACACTACATGGGTGTATGAGACTTACACCATACTAATTATAATGTTGGGTTTTAGAATTTAAAGTAATTCCAAATTAGTAGATTATTAGCCAAATGTATGAAGCTTGTAGAATCTTGTGGATGCTTTGACTAAGTCCACAAGTTTTGTTTTACTTAAGATATTTATTAACCTAACCATTATAATCAAGTCCTGGTTATGTCTCTACATGAGTTAGTATATGATACAAACTCACCCATGGTTATTTCTCACACCTCATTAGTTCATTCTCATCTCTTGAGCTCTTCTTCTTCCTCCATGAAAAAAGCTTGCTAGGTTTTCAAAAGAGAGAAAAATAAAACTAAAGTGAGCCCACTTCCTATTTCATCATCCTATACTAGATTATCACATTAGTATAGGGTGTCAGCTTCACTAATCATTCATTAGTGAAGTAGTAGCTTAAGTTGGTATCCCCTCGACGTAGATCATCTTCGGCCTCGAAAACTTCAAGCTAGATCGCTCTTTTCACCTCGTGAAGCCATGCAAGAGTCCGGGAGTTTGACGATCGCAGCGAAGGGACTACAACAGGTAGATATTGAAGTGAAGGACCGATCTACAAAGGTTGTATTTCTATTTTCAGTTAGATGTAAAACTGTTTACATTTGTTTCCGTATGAATTTCTAGTTATCGATTCTAGTTTAGAGTTCCGTGAAACGGCAAAATTTTGAAAATGGCATGGACAATGCCTCCCGAAACCTTGTTGCCGTCGATAGGAACCCTACACGATGTCAATACATGTAAGGGGTGGGTTCTCATTCTTCATCATATTCACTGATGAACTCTCTAGGTTCGGGTATGTGTATCTTATTAAACGTAAATCTGAACCTTTAGAGAAATTCAAAGAATACAGAAACGAAGTAGAGAACCGGACTGGTAAAAGTATCAAGATCCTCTGATCTGATAGAGGAGGAGAGCACTTAAGCACGGAATTTCTAGAATACCTAAAAGAGAATAGATCTATTGGGGGTAAAAATATCAATCATGCTTTACTCGATTTAGGCGCTAGTGTGAACTTGCTTCCATATTCTGTCTAAGAGCAATTAGGTATCGGAGAGTTAAAGCCCGCGCACACAACTCTCTCAATGACCGATAGATCTATCACCAAACCTAGGGGTGAGCTTGAGGATGTGTTGATAAAAATCGGGGAATTTATATTCCCTGTGGACTTTATTGTTATAGATACACAGACTGTAGCAAACTCACGGAACCAAATTCTGATGATTCTCGGTCGACCTTTTTTGCTATTTCCAATGCTGTAATCAATTGTCGAAACAGCTTTATGAACCTATCCTTTGGAAATAAGTGAATTGAGCTTAACATTTACAAGTTGGGAAGTCAACCCTCCGAACCTCATGCTCGGGTATGTTCTGTCGAATTAATAGATGTCGACAGCAGCGAATTTGAACAGCTTCACGATACTTATTTAGACTCTTTTCATACGTTGTTGTTTGACCCAGATATGTATCATACACATACGGACCCTTCTTTCGAGTTGTCCGGGTCAACATCTAACGTTGATTATGAACCTGTTATGGAGTCTGAGTATCATCCCGTTCTTTCCGATGACATTATTCCTCGGGATATCAATGAAAGCTTCGCTAATGAACTCGCATTCTTAGCTGACATGGGAGTTGTGATGAATCAACCCCAAAACAAAGAAATTGAACTATGACCCCTTCTTCTTGACAATTACAAGAATGCGAGTAATCCATCATCATTATCATTGTGTCATCTCTCCAGTTTGAGACGCAAATCTTTTCCATCACACCACTTATCTCTTCCCCACTTCTTCGTGGCTCTATACAACAAGTTCTTCCACCAACCGGTGTGTTTCATCGATAAAATCTTTGAATGGTTGATGTTGACTTTCGGTCTTTGTTAGGCTTTGCATTGACTAACTTTACCCCCCTCTTATGATCTTAAAATACTTAATATTGTTTAACTCAAGTTTGGAGGGGTATATTTTTGGCTCTTGAAAATAAAAGTTGTCCTCAAAAAATGGTGAGCCAAAAATAAGTTTGGGGGAGGATTTTCACGTTCATATATTCTTGTCCCCATTAATAACTTTTCCTCTCAAGCTTACAGGTTTTTGAGATTTAACAGATGGCAACAGTGAGGACACTGTTATAAACAAGTTTGGGGGAGGTTTGTGCTTATTTACGCATCACTTTGCGTCATACTTTGCATCAGCACAAAACAAAACATATAATATATATATATATATTTAGAATTTAAAAATTTATAATGAAAGATTAGAAAGTGAAAAACTACATCTAAAAGATTGGAAAGATTTAAGAAAACCAAGAAAGTTAAATGTTTTCTTAAATGGAACTAGTAATAAGTAGTCATGAGCCATTGTCCCAAGGGTTAGTAAGATGAATGAAGTCACCAATCTGAGTTAAAAATAAGTCTGAAAAATAGTTCCTATTCTGGAAGCCAAACATCTGAATGTTGATACCCTACTATACGCGCTTACACACGTCTTGAAACTTGGGATAATAGAGGATACCTTGAAATGCTCTTATCTAAAATCCAAAGTACGATGAAAATAAAAATGAAAAATAAAAGAGAAAATGGTGAAGAAAAAATGAACACTGGTTTTGTAATCACCAAGACAGCATAAAAAATTGTAGCGTGGGTGCTTCATCACCTAGTGCCTTTGACCAACTGGTTTGAGAGTCACTGCTAAGCCATAGGTGTTGCAAGACGAGAAAATTGCTACTTACGCCTAATCTGCAAGCACATGAGTAATCGGTCGGTTAGTACCTCAAGAAGCATTAACGGTCGCATGAAAAATGTGTAAGCAATTCCATCCAAAATATTCACTGACTAATAAGTACTGAGGTAGATGGACAAGAGTATGATAGCTTGAATTGAATTCTCCGAGTGTAGGGATGTCTTTTACACACACGTAGGGGTATATGATCAATGTTTGGAAGAAAGGTAGGAATGAAGAATAAAGGCGATGTTTTATTGAGAGATGATGTGATTTCTAACGTCTTTTCATGACTATTAAGATAGGGCTCATGACAACCGAAAAGCTAGTGTAGTTGAAAACTCTGATTTTCAAGTTCTTTCTTTTATAATTCTTATCTTTATATTTAACTTTCACAGTCTTCCTTTTATTATAGGATTTTGTGGGTGTAATCCACTGAAAACCTTCAGGAGACCACTCCTCCTACTAGGGACACGTAGAGGTTTAAAAGCTTGTTGCACGTGCTCAGTGCAATCGTGTTGCCTACGAAAGTGTGCTAGTTAGTTTTTCTTTTTTCGTTATTTCTCCTTCTCTTGAATAAAAGAAGTTTGCTCGAGACGATCAAAATCAAGTTTGGGGGAATTTGTTCAGTCGAAAATACTGCACTTTCAACACGACAATTTCCTTACTCTTTCTAATCATCTAAAGGTGTTTGGTATAAAATAATACATATTTGCAGTTTGTATGGAAAAGATCATTTAACATGTGTTATACTTTATAACCGACATTATGGAGGGAAATTGTGTGTTTATTACTTCACGGATGATATTGTATATCTCAGCACTTTTCATCAAGATTTTGTGCAGAAAATTATTCAGGTCAAAGAACTGGAATCGCAAATTTGCCGATAAAATGCAGCAAGTCAAAGACTTGGAATATGGCAGAGATTCAGAAAAGAAAATAAGATTCCATACATCAGAAGAAGACCCAAATGCCAATACTAGAATACCCTAGAAATAACATCCAGAGATCTCTTCAAACGGCCGCGGAACCGCGGCCGATTCAGCCCGATCCGCCGTGGATCCACGGCCGAGTTGGGGGCGCCAGCGTTGAAACTTCTCCAGAATGTTCCCTGTAACCTCCTAGCTTCTTCAAGACGCTTCGAACTTCCTAGCTTACTCCACAAGCTTCCCTTCAACAACCAAGCTTCTTATGCAAGCTTCATAACTACCTAGCTTGTTTGAGAAGATTAACCTAGCTTCTAGTGGAAGATTGAGAAGGACTATAAAAAGGGAGCTAGGGCTTCACTGTAAAGGTTGTTCATTTTTAGTGGTTGAATCTTAGTGACAAAGTTTCATCCAAACCCAAATCCAAATCAAATCTAAAATCCAAATCAAATCAAGAATCAATTGAGAAGCAACATCAAGCGAAGACTTCGAAGATCCTTTATTGTAATGCCAATCGTCATCAAGAACAAGAGATCCGCAACCGATCCACGTCTTACGGCGATCGAGCCACGCAAAAATCGATGACAAATTCTCTTTTCAAAGGAGCGATCGAGAGCTAGTTCTTGTAACCTCGAATTGAGAGATGTAAATTTGAAGAAGATTTAATAAAGGTGATAAATTGTTAATTATCATTTTGTTTAAATTCATGCATTATGAAATTTCTACTTCTTGAATCTCTAATTTTCATAATGTGTGAGTAAATCTCCGCTTGTAAAGGAATCGAGGGATTCGGTAGATCAAATGATGATGAAATCCTAAACTAATATTATGTCTTATGAGAATTGTGAACTTCTGGAAAAAGAATCATCGATGACCTAATTTGGAGCGAGATCACTGTTCTTGATAATTTCGTTGCAAATTAGGGATTAAACGATTGATAATTCTCCTTGCTAAAGGCTAGATTTGAATGATGATCAATGAAAAGACAAGGGATAGTAAAGGAGAAACCCAAGTTTCTTCAAAAGATCCCTAATCTTCATTCATCATTTTTCTAGATATAATTCATCAATAGATAAGATGAGTCATTATTAGTATTCATCATTGCTACAAATTCCTATCGATTCCTACAAGCTATTCTTCATATTCTTGATAATTCCAAGTGATTGTGGATAATTTTTTGATTAATAATTCTTGAACACTTTCTTGATTTTCTTGAAAATGATAAACTCAAATGAATCTTGAATTGCTTTCTTGAATTTTCTTTTCTTTCAATTCATCTAAAGCAAGATTGAATAAATACACGAATCTCTGTGGACGATCCGTTCTCATTAATGAAGCTACATCGACACCGTTATTGATTGCGGTTATAAATTCTTTGATTACACATCATCGCTTCTTCTTTACAACTATTACTTTCTTTTAAAATCATGAAGAAGTGAGAACATCGAAAAATACGATCAATCACCGCACTCGTAGGGGGTATAGGTTGACCCAAAGTGGGGTGCTCAAGTTACCGGATTCCGTGATATGCTGGGTGGTCCATTCACTTTGATGAAGAGGGCGGCCACGCTTCTGGTTTTGGCGGGTAACTTGCCG
The DNA here is from genome assembly GCA_030015575.1 of Agapanthus africanus. Lineage (NCBI taxonomy): Eukaryota > Viridiplantae > Streptophyta > Magnoliopsida > Asparagales > Amaryllidaceae > Agapanthus > Agapanthus africanus. The sequence continues at coordinate 341,277,639 of CM057337.1, read as the reverse complement.
CACTAATAGGGGTCTAGGTTTTCATTGTACAGGCTATCCACATGACCCGGGGAACGTCGGGTTTCACTTGCGGCTCAAAGGAAACCCGGGGCTCCCAGATTATTTGTATTGTTCTGTGATGCTTATCGCTTGTTTGTGATGTTGCGTTTATCATACCTGGAGCGATTATTATATATTGTTGTATATATACTAGTAGATGTTGTATATCTTTTACAACCGCGCTAGTCCAGTCCCCGCTCTGTCGTTAGTTAAGTAACCTAACGAGTGATGACGGGACCCAGTGGCGAATGCGGATGGCATATACGTACGTCATATTTTCGTTTCTTTTGGTGTGATTAATTGATGGGACTGCATTGATTCTGATCAATGCAAGAAAAACAGACCTAACTGATGTTGTTGGAACAATTTTAAAAAGCTATTATTACAAGGACGTTCTCTTTTGTTTTGCAAAGCGGTAATCGGTTATGAATATCCAGCACCTCATTCGACGAGGCAAGGGCCGAGATCCATTCATCGGGAAAGTCCCTTTAGGCAGGAGTTTGCGTCAGGGTAATAACTTCACTATAGTCGATTACTTTTCACTTTGCATAGCGGTATTCAGTTGGAATATCCTGAACCTCATTCCTCGAAGAAAGAGCCGAGATCCCTTCACCGGGAGTGACCTTTTTAGCAAAGGTTTTCTCCACTATATATTTGTAAAAGGCTATTCGGTTCCTTCAATGATATCAAATTCATTACGTTAAAGGTTTTTCACCAAAAACCATTCGTAGCCCTCCGTCATTTCAGATGGGTAGCATATAGTATTCATGCTATGTTTGTTGGCCTTAGTCAAGGCATAGTGTATAGTAGCTACTTGTTACTTTTCTGTTGCATAGATAGATGCATTGGTTTGGGACAGTCGTATAGTATTGTTGGCCCTAGTCAAGGGCGAGTACGGGTAGACTGAAATTAAACTGGACAATGACGGGTAGAACTTGACATGTGACTTATGATTTGTTGGCCTTAGTCAAGGTCAAAAGAGCATGGGGTAAAAATCATATCGGGAGTTTCAAACATATAGGAAACTTTCTGGGTATGCGCATACCTTCTGGTGTGTGATAACATGAGTGGATTCCATCAGGTTATCATGCGATGATAGTTGGATCCCGAAACCCACTGATGAGTTGGTTTACTCCTCGGGTGATTTTAGATGATCCCGACTTATTCTTCATTCAGGTTTGGAGGAGAATTTGAGAATACAGTAGGAGACATTCTGATTAGATAAAGTGATTAACCATTATGATCTAGGTTAGAGTGCACGCAGAGTGTTTCTTTTCTCTCTCTCTTTGGCAGCGACCATGGCCCGACCCTAGACTATAACTCAGTAACCATGTTAACCGAACCTTCTTAAAACACTGGCTTTTGGATTGTCAATGTTGCATACATCATTGCCACTCCAACTTTTACCCTTTGAATTTCTCCGTAACATTTCGTATTACTACGAAGATCCCTTTTATTGGATAAGACCATCGTATAGTTATATACGAACTCGAAGAAACTTATTTCAGATTCGAGGATGGTTTCCGGTTCTGGAGAAATTGAATAGGACTATTCAGTTGTCTTTTCATTTTACCTTCTTTCAGGTTGTGAGGGCTCCTAGATTAGGAAAGGGTACACCTATTGCGCTTATTGGATAATCTTCTTCCATACCATAGGCAGGTGCCGATAGGTAAGGAAAGAAGAAAACCAATTAACCTAAGTATAGTGTACAGAAGGTAATAAGTAAAGACAGATAAAGGGATTAGAAAGAGGGCAAAGTAAACTGCGACTGCAATCATTCATGACCAAACCACGTATCTCATCGCCACTCCTACTTCACCTTTTTATTTCTCCAGAACACTCCGTATCATTATGAAGATCCACATTTATTGGATAATCCATCGTATGGTTATATACGAACTCGAAGGAACTTGTTACAGTTCGAGGATGGATTCTGGTTCAGGAGAAATAGAATAAGGTTTATTCAGTTGTCTTTCATCTTTACCTTCTCTCAAGTTGCGAGTACTCCTAGGATTAGGAGAGTACACCTATTACGCTTATTGGATGGTCTTCTTCCAAACCATAGGCTGGTGCCGAACGGTAGGGAAGAAAGAAAACCAATTAGCCTAAGGGAGGTGTACAAAAGGTAATGAGTAAAAACAAATAAAGGGATTTGGAGAGATAGCAAGGAAATATACGGTTACAGTCATGAATCTGGATAATGGAAGAGGCATTACTAGGAATACCCGGATACCCTTTCGAAGCATTTTCATATTTCGGTTTCACTATGCGTTGTTAATTGAAAACGGATTTCCCAATTAGATCTTTACTCCAGGGTATGTATTTACCAGGTTTGATTCTCACATCTGTATGGTTTTACAGATGATGAGTGGGAATAAATTATTGGGAATTAGGTGATCATCCTCATTATATTGGAATTCGTTGAAATTGGTGATATTTGAGGAAATCACCTGTGACGACAAACTTTTGGTTTTGAATATCCGTTTTTATGCACCAATTTCAAACTGATATATCTGTATGTTTATTTTTTATAAAGTGAGATATAACTTTTTGAAATTATGTCCATGACATTTGTAAGTCGATGTGCAACACCCCACGAGTTGCGGGGAGGCGGAAATATGAAAAACGATCTTGTTCTAAAACAAACATCGACTAACCGAAGATCTTTGCTAACCAAAACTTAACAATAAGCATAGAGTTCTAAGCTACTATGTAAAGAGATTATACCAAACGATTCTAGTCCTTCATCTTTACGATCTCTACGGCCTCCTTGGATCTCCACGTCCTCTTCGGCTTCCTTCCGTGATAGACGATCCACCCGAGAACCCTAATCCAAGCTATTACCTATAAACTTGAGGTTACTTAGTTTCTTTAGTTGCTAATTAAAGTAACTAAGGTGATGTAGAGTTAGGTAATGGAGTGTTTAGTCTTTACTAATCCTTGTACTCAACTCATGAGTGGTAGGATTAGGGTTTGGAGAAGGAGAGAGAGCTTGAGGAGAGAGAAGGTGAAGATGATAATGAGAATAGAAAAGCTTCTCACTTGAATATATCAAACATAATGAATTATCAAATAATATCAATTAAATGATTATTCACCATGCTTCATTTATTCAAGAAGAGTGATTCATCATGTGAGTCATTAGATCATTAATGATGCATTAATGATGTATTTAATGATATGATGAATCATATGAATGAGTCACTAAAGCAATTAATGAAAATGCCACCTTAACCCCCCTGTCACATCCTTCTAGAAGCTTCTCGGAAATTACGAGAACGCCCCTCGCATCCGTGAAAACACGGAAAAACTTTAGACTGTATAAATCCAATAACCTGATACTAGAATCTAGCTTAAACCAAAGCCGGCTAGTAAAAACTGTCCGAATGTCGTACGTGCGTTTAAACACGTATGCGTCCGAACCTTTGTCGTAAAACCATACGACCTCTATATCTTTTCGCCTGGGTTTGGGAAATCTCCGTGTGGGACTTTAAAGACTTGACTACTACGCTGGCAGTGGGTATAACCACAGACCGCAAGCGGCACTAGCTGTACGTAACGGTCCCCAGGTAGTTGTCGATAAGAAAGCCGATGAGGTAACCCATCCGAAATCCTACTGAGCCTGTCCGTGACAATATCCGTGCAGTCCGGTCTGTTCGTCTTAGAGTGTCGCATGTATGGTTTAGGGAGGTAGTGGACGTCAGACCCCTAATAACCGTACAAGTCTTGTCGGCATGGCTCAAGACCATCCGAGAATCTACTGATCAGTCCAGCAGTAATTCTCAATCAGCCCTGGCCAGGGACTTATGGTAATGACCAACCGATCACCGTGCGATATCAACTCCTTATACCGGGAGAGACGAATCCCTAACAGTCGCTCACTTCCTTCACGTGGCTCGGGACTGTGCCCAACTAAAACCTATGTGCATGACTCCTTTGAATCGTGGTAGGGTAGTAATCAAAGCACAGTGGGAACTCACACGAGACAAATGACGACTTTAAGTCAACGGACTATTTGCACACATGTCACCTGAGAACTGCTATCTGACGTTAGGTATAATACCATCCAGTCAGTTCTCGGCGAGTCCTGTCCGGTGTACTCACATCCAGTGAGCATCTGTATACAATCATAGGTGCACTCCACCAATGGCTGCGGGACCAGTCCATCGCCCCTCCTCAAGGTCTAGATATGTATACACCAGTCTAGTCCAGAGTATCGATGCCCAGTCTCGATACTCTTGCGACCAGGGACGTCTTAGGATGTGCCTATTGACTATCCAGCTCCCACAAGTATGACTGCCATCACAACGCCGGTAGTCAGGCAAACACCCTATGGGCTTTATCAACATACATAAATAAATACCAAGTAAAATATATCATAAGTTAAGACAAAGACAAACCAAATAGCGTACTATCATATCAAGCAAGAATGTCATCTACATATATATCCCTAGCATCCTATACAATGAAGGCCTCTTGGGCATATATATCCAACAATCTTCCACTTGCACTAAGGCCTATAATTGGCACAATGAGTACCCACTGTCTCTACCAGATCCAGTTGCTGGCGTACCGCATGCCCAACATCTCAAACAGCCTCTCGAACTGCACTTGAGGGATGGCCTTAGTGAATGGATCTGCCGTGTTGTCTTTTGTGTCCACTCTCCGTATCTCGATCTCCCGACGATCCATGATCTCCCTGATCAGGTGAAACCGCCTTAAGATATGCCTGGATTTCTGATGGGACCTTGGTTCCTTCGCTAAAGCTACAGCGCCATTATCATCGCAACACAAAGGTATTGGATTGGCAATGGACAAAACCACCTGAAGTTCAGGAATGAACTTCCTCATCCAGACAGCCTCTTTTGCGGCTTCACTAGCAGCTATATACTCAGCCTCCATTGTTGAGTCTGCGACGGTATCCTGTTTGGAACTCCTCCAATATACCTCCCCTCCATTGAGGGTAAACACAAAACCCGAAATGGATTTAGAATCATCCTTGTCACTTTGGAAGCCGGAGTCGGTAAAAGCCTCTACCTGGAGGTCCTTATTACCGTAAACTAAGAACATCTCCTTAGTCCTTCTCAGGTACTTGAGAATGTTCTTCACCGCTATCCAATGTTTCTCACCTGGGTCAGATTGATACCTGCTTACCACACTAAGTGCATAAGCTACATCCGGTCTGGTACATAACATCGCATACATTATAGATCCTACCGCCGAAGCGTAGGCTATAATGCCCATGCGAGCCCTCTCTTCATCAGTCTTTGGAGACATCTCTTTGGAGAGGGTGATTCCGTGACATGCGGGCATATTACCATGCTTGGAATCTTCCATACTAAATCTCTTTAGTATAGTGTCAATATACCTGGACTGTGAAAGTCCCAACATTCTATTAGATCTATCACGATGGATCTTAATGCCCAAAATGTATGATGCATCTCCCAAGTCTTTCATAGAGAATTTCTGTGACAAGAAGAGCTTTACTGATTGTAGCATAAGGATATCATTCCCTATCAGTAGTATGTCGTCGACGTACAAAACGAGGAAGACTACTGCTCTTTCTACAATCTTCTTATAAATACATGGTTCATCTACATTTTTGATAAAGTCAAATTCTTTGACTAACTCATCAAAGCAGATGTTCCAACTCCGCGATACTTGCTTTAATCCATAAATGGATTTAAGCAACTTGCAGACTCTTCCGCTGCTCCCACTGTCTAAGAAACCTTCTGGTTGATCCATGTAAACACTCTCTTCTAAATGTCCATTTAGAAAAGCTGTTTTTACGTCCATCTGCCAGATTTCATAGTCATGGAAGGCAGCAATCGCAAGCAGGATCTGAATGGATTTAAGCATAGCTACAGGTGAAAAGGTTTCATCATAGTCCAATCCTGGTCTTTGACGAAAACCTTTGGCTATGAGTCTAGCTTTGTAGGTTTCCACTTGTCCAAATGCACCAATCTTCTTTTTGAAGATCCATTTGCATCCAACTGGTTTTACTTCAGGAGGAGCAACTTCTAAAGTCCATACTTTATTGGTGTACATGGATTCCATTTTGGATCTCATAGCATCCAGCCATTTCATCGAGTCACTACTCGTAATCTCTAGTGTGTGCCGTGATGACGTCCCTCCGCTGCGATCATCGGATCCCGGACTCTAGCGAAGCTAAGGAAGTGGAGGACCGGATCTACAAAGGTTGTAGCCCCTTTCACTTTTTAGTTAAGTTGTCAACTTGCTAGTTTTTCGCCTATCCTCTAGTCAACGATCTTTGCTTAGGGTTTCCTGTACAGTCGCAATACTGCCAAGAAACCCTAAGCAAAGATCGTTGACTAGAGGATAGGCGAAAAACTAGCAAGTTAACAACTTAACTAAAAAGTGAAAGGGGCTAAAACCTTTATAGATCCGATCCTCCACTTCCTTAGCTCCGTGATGACGTCCCTCCGCCGCGATCATCGGATCCCGGACTCTAGCGATGGTTTCGTCGAAGAAATGATCGGGCTAGGTCGTCGACTTCGATGCCGAAGATGATCTACGTCGAGGCAACTCAAGATCAAGCTCCATCTTCACTTGGTCATAAAACTTGTGAAGATAACACACTCTACTACATGGCAAGTGGTATAGGATGAAGAAATAGGAAGTGGGTTCACTTTGGATTTGGATTTCTCACTTGGAATCATCACTTGGAAAAATCTAGCAATGGTTTCTTCTCTTCATGAAGAAGATGAAGAAGAAGAAAGAAAAAGAATAAAATGAATTATTTCCAAAAGGAAAATCAAGTGATGGTTATCATAATGCAACCATGGGTGAGTTTAACCAGTGTAGAGACTAAACTACGGTTTAGGTGAATGGTTAGGTTTAGGAAAGAAACAAAGTGGTCAAAGCTTCATGAAGCTTCAAGAAAAAAACAAAGAAGCCACCATTTTATTTCTTGCCCAAAAAGAATTAAAGAAAATAAATAAACCAAATAAAATCCTAACCATTAACCTAAACATGGTTTAAATCAAACACACACCCAAGTTTGCATGTATCATCAAACATGATACAAAGTAGTGCACAAAACTATATCATATATACAATGTGCGCATCAAGTGAGAAAATAATCTTAAGTGAACCAATACTAGTTAATGTAAAGTAATATATCAAATATATAATTATACATTAAATCATTAAATCAACACTTGATTTAATGATCCGGTCATATTACAAATAACCGACTAATATCAAGTGTATCAATGTATAGATTAAACATTTGATTCGGTAACCCGGCTATATCTTATATAACCGTCCGATGATACAAATCACGAGAATAAAATTCAGTATCACATACTGGTATTATTCTCGGTCCCGCACATATCTCATATGCACTCCTATTTCGTTTTGCTTGAGCCAGAAAACCTCTGTGTAGGACTCTAAAGACTCGTCAATACGCCGGCAGCAGGTGATGATCATATCGAACACCCACAAGCCGCAAGCGGTCTGCTAAACGTAACGGCCACCCGGGTATTGAGCGATCAGAAGATCAACGAGCAAGCCCGCTCACACTCCTGTGAATCCAACCAGCAACACTTACCGTACAGTCCAGTCTGTTCGTCTGATATGTCGCATATCTCGCCTAGGGGTGGTGAACGTCAGACCCCAGTAGCTTGATAAGTCATGCCGATGTAAGGTCCATAACAATCGTGAAACTACTGATAACTCTTACCAGTATATCACTGCAACCCTGGCCAGGGATTTCCAGTTATGGCCAGTCGAGCATAGCGCAACATCAACCCCCAATACCGGGAGAGACGAATCCCCTCCTATCGCTCATTGCCTCCATGTGAATCGGGACTGTACCCAAAAACCACCTGTTTACACGACTCAGTAGAGCCGTGGTATGGTGGAAATCAAAAGCATAGTGGGAGACACACAAGACTCTTTGACGATCTCGGGTCAACAGACTAAGCTGTACCAGTGTCACAAGAGAACTGCCATCTGACGTGAGGTATAATACCATCTGGGAGTTCTCGGCGAGTCCGTTCAGTGTACCCAGTCTCTACTGAGCACCCGCATACCATCTCTGATGTCAAACACCAATGGATATGTTATCATCCATCGCCCATCACATGGGTCGAGAAGATATACGCTAGTCTACTATGGAATATCGATGCCCCGTCTCGATATTCCCACGACTAGGATCATTGAAGGATGTACTCATGGACTACCCAGGCCCCACTAGTATGATCTACATCATAGTCCTGAAAGTCGAGTACACATCCTAAGGGCTTTATCAACATGTAATAGAGAGACAGCAAGTATACATGTTAAGATAATGAGCAACCAGATAGCGTACTATCATGTCGAGCAAGAAAGTCCTACCCATATATGTCCCAGCATCCACTACAATATACATCCAATGTACAGTAATGGCCTCTAGGGCATACATATAACTAACAATCTCCCACTTGCACTAGGGCCATCTGTAGCAGTGGTTGCAGTATCTAATACTCAACCATCCCATATGAGTCTCTCTCTAGGAAAAAGCCTTTGTGAGTGGATCCGCTGTGTTGTCCTCTGAGTCTACTCTCCTAACCTCGATCACCCTGGAGATCAACTATCTCCATGATCAGGTGATGCTGCCTCAGAATATTTCTGGGTCACTGATGGGACCAGGGTTCCTGGGCCAAAGCCACACTTCCATTGCCACACAATGGTAGGAACCTAGTTCATCTCATGAACCAATATACACCCAAACTTCCTCTTTAGTCGTATCTTTAATAGCGATGTTACCAGCCTTTATCGTCTAGTCTGCCACGGTATCTAGCTCGGAACACTTCCAACATACCGTCCCTCCACTGAGGATAAAGAAAATGCCTGTGACTGACATTCAGTCGTCCTTATCATCCTGGAACCTTTCCAGTGATTCTCCCCAGGATCAACTGATACCATCTCACTAAACCTAGTGAGAACCCTAACATCCCTTTAGATCTATCTCATAGATCCAAAACCCAGGATTTAGGAGGTATCACTTTGATCCTATATGGAGAATCCGTGTGATAGGAGGAGATTGACCGAGCGTAGCATAGGAAACTCTTTTCCTATCAGGACTATGTTGTTCACGTACAATACGAGGATGACCACCTTACTCTCTACTACCTTTTTATATATACAAGGTTCATCTACCATTTTGATGAAGTCAAACTCTTTGACTATCGCATCAAAACAGACGTTCTAACTCCGCGATGCCTGCTTTATTCTGTAAAGCATCTTGCACACGTTTCCGCTGCTCCCACTGTTTACGAAGCCTTCTGGCTGTGTACTTATAGACGTTCTCTTCTAAATCAGTATTTAGAAAAGCAGTCATGAAACCCAACCACCAGATATCGTAGTCATGATATGTAGCCGTGGCAAGTAGGATCCGGATGGACTTAAGCATAGCCACTGGAAAAGGTTCCATCATTAGCCACGCCTGGTCGATGACGAAAACCATTAACAAGTCTAGCTTTGAAAGTCTCAACTTTTCCATCTACACCAAGTAATCTTCTCAAGATATACTTGCTCCTGATGGGGATTTAACCCTTCAGATATCGCAACCAAAGTCCATACTTTGTTGGTGTATAAGGATTCCATCTCAGATCACTAAGCATCCAGCCATTCTTACAGAGTCCCTACTCTTGATGGCCTGCTCGAAACTAGTTCGGTCATTATCTCATGATGCATTCCTCGCTCCCACTGTTATCGAGAAACCGAAGTATCTCTCTGGCGGATGAGGAACCCTGCTAGTTCGGCGGAGAGGCTGAGGTTCGTCGGGGACTACTGAATCCTTTGGTTCCGTCAAATCATCAGCCGTAGTTTGTATTGCTGGAACCTTTCAAGTTCTACTTAACAGACCTTGCCTCGATCTTGTCCGTATTTTGCTTTTAGACATAGTCCGGACAATCCCAAATCTTAACCAACTTAAGATATAGGCTCTTCCCTTTCCATATCACATATGATTTGGTAGGCAACTGATTTGATTTGAATCCAATTCAATAGGTATGCAACTTCTCAAGTGCACAACCCCAAAAGGAAATAGGCAACTCAGTAGTACTCATCATAGAGCACACCATATCTAATATGGTGCGATTGCTCCGCCCCGATACACCATTGTTCTGTGGTGTATTCAGAGGAGTAACACCGAGAGAGAATCTCATTCTCATTTAGAATAGTCCAAGAATTCCATGCACAAGTATTCTCCTCCCTGATCTTATCATAGGACATAATACTTATACCCGGTTTTTGGTTCCCTACTTCTAACTTATATTCGGTGATTATCTCAAACGTTTCGGACCTATGTTTCAACAGGAACATATGACTGAGCCTTGAGAGATCATCAGAGAATGTAATGAAGTACAAAGAACCAGTCCTGGCATGTGTAGACGGGGGACCTTAGATACATCATCATGTATCAGTCCCAAGAGTTTACTAACTCTTTCTCTGTTTCCAATAAACAGAGCTATGGTCATCTAATCTTTGTGACATGGCTGGCAAGTTTCACAAGATGTAAATTCAAACTGATTTAAATATGCATCTAAAATGTAACTTCAGCCAGTCGGGTCGCATTGATATGACCTAGTCTACAATACCTCAAGAAGGATTCGTTCATTTTTGAACTCTTCCTCTTGTGTGTGTTCTGTATACTAAGAACTGTAGTTTGATTTAGAACGTCAATGCTTTTAGATAACGTGCCTGAACCGATCAACTTTTGATATAGGAAATGTTCAAAACATTATCCAACAATACAAAATTATATCCTTTCTTTACTAATAAAGAGACTGATATGATTTTGTATATCAGGTTCGGTATCTAATAGCATTTGTTCAGAATCAATGTATTGGTAATACAGGGTGATAGTGACCAACAGACTTGGCTGCAACACTTGCACCGTTTTCTGTCTCATGAAACTTATCACCCGTTCTTAGTTCTCTACCTTTCTGGAGCCCATGTAACGGATTACATTTGCGGGATCCTGATCCGGTATCTAATACCTTGGACGTAGAGGACACTGAGAAATAGTTTTTTATAATGAACACACCCGTAGGAGAAGCATCATATGCACTTTCTTCGTTTCGGTGGTATGGGAATCCTGGTATTCCCCTATTTCCTGCTCGGTCTTATAACAATTATAAGTTGGAGCGGGACCAACGTTCCCCAGCTCAGTATAACAAGCGGGTTCGGTCAATTCATCCATATTATTATCTTGATTAAGGCGTGATATGGTCGCTACCTGGAGAGAGAGAGAGAAGAAAACACTCTGCGTGCGCTCTTGCAAAATTAGATTGGTTATTTATTTTATCTAATCAGGATGGCTCCCACTGTTTCTATCAAATCTTCCTTCAAACCCTAAAAGAAAAGACTAGCCGGGATTAATTACACTCTATAAGTTCGCCAATCTTTCAGCCAGGCCAGTGTCGGTACTTTGATGGAGGTTCCCCGTGCTTTCGCACGGACCTAATTAAAGTAAACCTCATTTTTCCAGAGGCGTAACCCCGTTGACACCTTTCTAGACACCTACTTGATCCGCTAATTGTAAAGTGCAAAACTCTCCCAGGAGTAACAATTACTCGCAGTGGGTATCGGGATCCAACTATCATATAGAAGGTATGCAATCTCATTGCAAATTTCAACACTTGAAACTCCCGATAGTGGTTTTTACCCCTAGCACCTATGACCTTAACTATGGTCAACAAATCATAAGTACTAGTCAAGTTCTACCTGTCATTTCGTGATTAATTAGACCCACCCACATGACCCTTAACTAAGGTCAACAAAGTCACGCGACTGTCCTAACTAATCGCATCATATGCGGTGTAGGAAGACATCACTTAGCTACCGTACACTATGCCTTAACTAAGGTCAACAAACACAACACGAATACTAAGTACTCTACTTCCTAAAATGACGGAGGGTTACGAATGGTTTTTAATAAAACCTTTAACGCTTTGAACTTGATCTCGTTGCGGAATCAAATGGTTTTTAAATGGATTGTTTTTTAGGCTTTTCTAGTTTTGCTAAAGGGGTCACTCCCGGTGAAGGGATCGTCGGCCCTTTCCTCATCGAATAAGGTGCAGGATATATCATATATACCGCTGTGCAAAGCAGAAAGTATAGAAGCAATCAAAAGACAAACCGAGGGTTGTAGCATCTGCCAGTTATTGCTAAAGGTGTCACTCCCGGTGAAGGGATCTCGGTCCTTTCCTTATCGAATAAGGTGCAGGATGTTCTACAAGGAACACCGCGATGCAAAGCAAGAACTGTAACTACCTGTTTTTATTTTTGAAATTCGATTCCACAACATCATTTAGGATTATTTTCTTTCATTAATCACATTAATGAATATCCCATCATTTAAGTCCACCTAAACATCACAGATAAATATAACGTACGCTTTTGCCATCCGCATTCGCCTCGATGTCCCGTCTGCACCGTTAGGTTTGGTAACTAACGGCAGAGCGGGGCAGGGCTAGCGCGGGTGTAAAACATAAGCAACGTCTATATAATATATCATATACACTATATACTATATCTATCTGAACATATCACATGATCACATCACAGATAACGCAGCAGAAATATCATATGAAATATTGGATATACTAGGACGTCCATGTTTTTAATACGAGCCAGTATAAAACACGGATTCCACGGTCGTGATGAATAGCCAATCCCACACCCCTAGACCCCTACGAGAGCGGCAAGCAACCCTACCAATTCTAGGGTTAGGAGACCCAGACTCGACTCCTCGAGTTGGTCTCCCACTGGACCCTAGAACCCGGTTACTTGTGCTCCGCTCCTTGGGTCTATCCTAATGCGGAAAAGTAAATAATATACAATGGTGACATCATCCGCAACCTGGAAGTGCCCCAATAAAAGAATCTTACCTACAAGTTTTTTACATGAATGAAAATGAAAAACACTCATCTCACATAAGAACCCCCCGGCTATTCAAACACGACGATCCAATATAACATATCCAGCAACACATAACATCATATGTCATCAACGTAAGTAAACATGTGTATCCCAATTGTCGTTGACATATAGCAACGAAACCGGCGATGTCACATATTACACTTACGGTCGCAGAAAAGAAAGTGTAAAACTACAACAGTTGGAATCCGCAAACTCTTTAGACATCGCATACCTAATCAAATGAATTCCTTAGACATCGCATGCCTAACAATTATAAACCCCGCATTTTAGTCTCATTATCGAAAACTCTTTTCAATATCAAGTTGGGCAATTCAACAGGATTCCCGACATTCTGATCGAATGCTTGTCGAAAACTTTAGTAGACGGCCGCACCCCCGATACCGTCGACGAAGTGCACTAAGGCGGAACACCGCTGCCGCGAGCACCCGAACGGATGCTTTCGGCGACGGGGTTCTCCTACAGTCGCTTGGTCGGGGCTATGGGGTGTAGCTGTCTATTATGTTTATCGGCGAGTATCCGCGTACGCTACGTGATTGCGACGGACATTTGATCGCATCAAAATTCCGTGGCAACCGATCAAGTGAGAATAAAGTGCTATGTTTATAACATTCATATTAGTTATCTCATAACTACTTGTGAATTCCAAATATTGTATCACATTCCTGATAAATAGAAAATGTTAAACTTTCCGATCGAACAATCAAACACCCAAGTTTTCCCGAAAAAGCTCAACACATGAAATAAGTTTAAAAACATTCACTTCATGCCACAGTAGCAACGGTCCAGCCGTAGAAGGGTCAAGCCAACGCCTCACATGTGGCACGCTGTACTGCCCCAAACCCTAAGGTTCAAAGGGCAGTTCAAGACGGTCACATAATCGAGTTAAGGTTTGTTGTCTTCTTGAGGGTCCATCGCGTTACTTGCACTACTTAGAACGTCTTTAAACCACGGAAAAATCCAACATTTGGAAATTTCCCGACAGGGGAAATATTGGGTATTTATATCCGGTCGAACTATTTAACATGTTCTAAAATACCCGGAAAAACACATAGATGAAATTAGACTTCCCGATCGAAACACCGAGTCCCCAATACAACCCAGAAAACTCAACTCTTGAGTAAACATTAAAAATTCCCAGAAAATACAGCAATAAAAGAAAGAAATTACTGTGCAAAATTAAATGAGTACTGCGACTGTACGGCCGCGGAACCGCAGCAAGAGCCATGCTCGTGCAGCGGTTCCGCGGCTCTTTGATCGATTTAGGCGCACTTGCTTCACAGTAACTTCTCAAAAACCCTGCTGAATTTTTTAGCTATTTTTAATATGGAAAAATCCACTGTTTACAAAAATATACAGAGAGTGGTTTTGGATTAGGGTTTCGGGTTCGATCGGGTTTCTAACTTCGTCTACTCATCGCCTAAGGCTCTAGCTAGTCTCTGATAACAATGTAGGGTTTCTAGGTACACACTAGAGGTTCTACAACTGATCAAACATGTCCAATTCTAAATTTTTCTTGTGCCGAGAAACCCTAAGCAAAGTTCGATGACTAGAGGATAGGCGAAAAACTAGCAAGTTAACAACTTAACTAAAAAGTGAATGGGGCTACAACCTTTGTAGATCTGGTCCTCCACTTCCTTAGCTCCGTGATGACGTCCCTCCGCCGCGATCATCGGATCCCGGACTCTAGCGATGGTTTCGTCGAAGAAATGATCGGGCTAGGTCGTCGACTTCGATGCCGAAAATGATCTACGTCGAGGCAACTCAAGATCAAGCTCCATCTTCACTTGGTCATAAAACTTGTGAAGATAACACACTCTACTACATGGCAAGTGGTAGAGGATGAAGAAATATGAAGTGGGTTCACTTTGGATTTGGATTTCTCACTTGGAATCATCACTTGGAAAAATCTAGCAATGGTTTCTTCTCTTCAAAATGAAGATGAAGAAGAAGAAAGAAAAAGAATAAAATGAATTATTTCCAAAAGGAAAATCAAGTGATGGTTATGATAATGCAACCATAGGTGAGTTTAACTAGTGTAGATACTAAACTAGGGTTTAGGTGAATGGTTAGGTTTAGGAAAGAAACAAAGTGGTCAAAGCTTCATGAAGCTTCAAGAAAAAAACAAAGAAGCCACCATTTTATTTCTTGCCCAAAAAGAATTAAAGAAATAAATAAACCAAATAAAATCCTAACCATTAACCTAAGTATGGTTTAAATCAAACACACACCCAAGTTTGCATGTTTCATCAAACATGATACAAAGTAGTGCACAAAACTATATCATATATACAATGTGCACAGCAAGTGAGAAAATAATCTTAAGTGAACCAATACTGGTTAATGTAACGTAATATATCAAATATATAATTATACATTAAATCATTAAATCAACACTTCATTTAATGATCCAGTCATATTACATATAACCGACTAATATCAAGTGTATCAATGTATCGAATCAACATTTGATTCGGTAACCCGGCTATACCTTATATAACCGTTCGATGATACAAATCGCGAGAATAGAATTCAGTATCACATACTGGTATTATTCTCGGTCCCGCACATATCTATATGCGCTCCTATTTCGTTTCGCTTGAGCCCGGAAACCTCTGTGTAGGACTCTAAAGACTCGTCAATACGCCGGCAGCAGGTGATGATCATATCGAGCACCCACAAGCCGCAAGCGGTCTGCTAAACGTAACGGCCACCCGGGTATTGAGAGATCAGAAGATCAACGAGCAAGCCCGCTCACACTCCTGTGAATCCAACCAGCAACACTTACCGTACAGTCCGGTCTGTTCGTCTGATATGTCGCATATCTCGCCTAGGGGTGGTGAACGTCAGACCCCAGTAGCTTGATAAGTCATGCCGATGTAAGGTCCATAACAATCGTGAAACTACTGATAACTCTTACCAGTATATCACTGCAACCCTGGCCAGGGATTTCCAGTTATGGCCAGTCGAGCATAGCGCAACTTCAACCCCCAATACCGGGAGAGAAGAATCCCCTCCTATCGCTCATTGCCTCCATGTGAATCGGGACTGTACCCAAAAACCACCTGTTTGCACGACTCAGTAGAGCCGTGGTAGGGTGGAAATCAAAGCACAGTGGGAGACACACAAGACTCTATGACGATCTCGGGTCAACAGACTAAGCTGTACCAGTGTCACCAGAGAACTGCCATCTGACGTGAGGTATAATACCATCTGGGAGTTCTCGGCGAGTCCGTTCAGTGTACCCAGTCTCCACTGAGAACCCGCATACCATCTCTGATGTCAAACACCAATGGATATGGGATCATCCATCGCCCATCACATGGGTCGAGAAGATATACGCTAGTCTACTCTGGAATATCGATGCCGGTCTCGATATTCCCACGACTAGGAACATTGAAGGATGTACTCATGGACTACCCAGGCCCCACTAGTATGATCTACATCATAGTCCTGGAAGTCGAGTACACATCCTAAGGGCTTTATCAACAAGTAATAGAGAGACAGCAAGTATACATGTTAAGATAAAGAGCAACCAGATAGCGTACTATCATATCGAGCAAGAAAGTCCTACCTATATATGTCCCAGCATCCACTACAATATACATCCAATGTACAGTGATGGCCTCTAGGGCATACATATAACTAACAGTAATAGCCTGCTGAAAACTAGTAGGCTCATTATCATCGATGATGCAATCCTCTCAATCCCCATCTAGAAGAAAACCACAGTTTCTTTCAGGAGGATAAGAAAGCCTACTAGATCTATGGAGTGGCGTTGGTTTGTCATGTTCTATTGATATTTGAGGTTCTACTAAGTCCTCGGTAGCAGTTTGATGTTCTGGAATTTATTCCAGCTCTACCGCGCTCGTACTAATTTCTTTTGCAAGAAATTCGCTTTCTAAGAAGACAATGTGACGAGCGACAAACACCTTTTGTTCTTCAGTGTGGTAGATCATATACCCTCTTGAATGCTTGGGGTATCCTACAAACTTGCATAAAACCGATCGTGCCTCGAGCTTGTCCGGATTATGCTTTTTAACATATGCCGGACATCCCCATATCTTGATATACTTAAGATATGGTCTCTTCCCGCTCCACATTTCATATGGAGTGGTAGGTACTGACTTAGTTGGAACTCTATTCAATAGGTATGCGGCTGATTCTAGAGCAAATCCCCAGAAGGAAAGTGGCAACTCAACACTACTCATCATTGAACGCACCATATCTAATAGAGTGCGATTGCTCCTTTCTGATACACCATTATGCTGAGGTGTATAAGGCGGAGTAAGCTTAGAGAGAATTCCATTCTCTTTTAAGCATTCAAGGAAACTGGTACTTAAGTATTCTCCACCTCGATCAGATCGAAGTGTCTTGATGCTTTTACCAGTTTGTTTCTCTACTTCATTTTTATACTCCTTAAACTTCTCAAAAGCCTCGGATTTATGCTTCATTAAGAACACATGTCCATACCTAGAGAAGTCATCAGTAAAAGTGATGAAGTAGGAGTGACCACTTCGTGCATGCGTAGACATCGGACCACATGCATCACTGTGTACAAGTCCCAAGAGTTCAGTGGCTCTTTCTCCGTGTCCGGTGAACGGAGATTTGGTCATTTTTCCTTTGATACATGATTGACAAGTTGCATATGATGAATATTCAAACGGATCTAAATATCCATCTTTATGTAACTTAGTCAACCTTGTTTCATTTATATGACCAAGTCTACAATGCCAATGGAAGGCTTGATTCGAATCTGGAGCCTTTCTTTTACGCGTGTTTTGAATATTGAAAATTTGAGGTTGATTAAGTATGTATATGCCATTTTCCAGTCTGCCATACCCAATCAGTTCTTGATTTAGGTGAATGTTCATAACATTTCTTTCAAGCGCAAAATTATATCCTTCATTCGATAACAAAGATACTGATATAATATTACACAACATACTGGGAATACAAAAACAGCTGTACAACACCAAAATGTGTCCACTAGTCAACCCTAGGTGATATTCCCCTATTGCAATTGTGTCTACATGCATTCCATTGCCCATCCGGAGAGTCGTATCACCTGTCCCCGGCACTCTACTATTTCTCAGATCCTGCAATGAATTACAGATATGAGAACCAGAACCGGTATCAAGTACCCATGATGTAGAGTTAACTGAAAGACAATTTTCGATTACAAACACACCTGAAGTAGAAGCAACCGCTTGCTTCATGTCCTTGGCTTTGAAGGCCTGACAATCCTTGTTCCAGTGCCCTTGCTTGTGACAATAGAAGCACTCGTTCTTTTCTGTCTTCACCCTTCCTGCTTTGTTTGTTCCATGCACCTTCTTGACCCCACCTTTCGGTTTGGTAGCTTTCATCTTCTTCTTCCCTTTAGCTTTCGCTTTAGATTTAGAAGAAGATGATTAGCCAACATACAGAATGAGGGTCTTCTCCTTTTTCAAGGAGGTCTCTGCTACCCTCAACATATTGAGCAGCTTTGGAAGATCAGCTTCCATTTCGTGCATGTTGAAGTTCAGCACGAACTGAGAGAAGGTGTGGGGAAGGGACTGCAAAATCAAGTCGATATACAAATCGTTCTCTAGCACACATCCCATGTTTGCAAGTTCCTCAATGAGGATGATCATTTTGAGGACGTGCTCTCCTACAGGCGATCCTGGAGCTAACCTCATCTGGAAGAGTTTCCTTGAGGTTTCGTACCTCGCAATACGGGAGTGCTCCCCATACAATTCTTTGACATGGAGAAAGATGGATACAATATCCATACTCTCGTACTGTTTCTGGAGTTCATTGTTCATGGACACCAGCACGATACACTTAGCTCGCTCACAATCTAGATCGCAGGTTTTGCGTACTTCCCTGTCCACAACTGAGGAATCTGGTCCAGGCATAAGGGGAGGAACAGCGATGGTAACATATGCTACTTTGTCATAAGTCAGTGCAATATTGACGTTCCTTAGCCAATCTTTATAGTTCTGCCTGGTCGGTATATATTTTTTCAAGTAATAGTTTTAGTCCAGTCATGGTAGCTGCCAGAGAGAGAGAAAAGAAAACACTCAGCATATGCTCTTGCAAGTTTAGATTGGTTTATTAATATATCTAAACAGGATGGCTCCCACTGTTTCCTCAAATCCTTCTTCAAAACCTAAAAGAAGAACTAGTCGGGATTTAATCACACGTCAAAATACTTGCTTAACCTTTCAGCCAGGCTAGTGTTGGTACTTCGAGGGAGGTTTTCCAACGCTTTCGCGAAGTTCCTTAATTAAATAACCCCTTTTCCCTGGAGGCGTAGCCCCTCTAACACCTTTCTAGTTACCTACTTGGTTTATAGCATTGATTGTTAAGTGAGAAAATTTCCTGAGAGTAATCCTACTCATCAGTGGGATCGGGATCCAACTATGATTGCATGATGCCCTAGATGGAAGCCACTCTAGTCACCACACTCCAGAAGGTATGCTAAATCTGCAAGTTTCCTTTATGTTTGAAACTCCCGATGTGATTTTTACCCCAAGCTCTTATGACCATGACGTAGGCCAACAAATCATAAGACGCAAGTCAAGTTCTACCCGTCGTTGTCCTAATCAACTTAAGTACATCGTACATGCCCTTGATGTAGGCCAACAAGGTGTACGTTTGTCTTAAACTAATGCATCTATCTATGCAACAAATAGGCACACACACTGCTACCATACACTATGCCTTGACGTAGGCCAACAAGCATAGCATGAATACGATGCGCTGTCTATCTGAAACGACGGAGGCTTACGACTGGCTTTTGGCAAAAAACCGTTAACGTAATGAACTTGATATGATCGAAGGAATAAAGATAGCTTTTATTTAAAATGAGTGGTTTAAGCTTCGCAATTAAAATTTGCTTTTTCAAGAAAACCGAGTGGTTTTTAGAAATTGTTCCAACGATTCAGTTTAGGTTTTATTTTCTTTGCATTAATAATAATGCGTCCCATCATTAACCTATCATTACAGATAACAACAAAAATACAACGTCCTCTTATGCCATCCGCATTCGCCACTGGGTCCCATCATCACGCGTTAGGTTACTTAACTAACGGCAGAGCAGGGGATGGGCTAGCGCGGGTGCAAAACATAAGTGACCTCTAAAAAGCTATCATATATAGATATTGTACATTCGTCAGACGCAATAATAGGCATTCCAGATCACAGATAAACAATATTGGATTTGCTAGCAATCCGCGTTTCAATTGAGCCTGCAATGAAAGAAGGATTACACAGTTGTGATGAATAGCGATTACCCCATCCCAGACCCCTACGGGTACGGAAAACTACCCGCCAAGTACTAGAAGTGAAGTGGTATACCTCAACACTTCAAAATACCCGGTAGTTTGTGCACCCTACCTTGGGACTATCCTAGGAGCAAAAACAGTAAAAAGAAATAATACAACGGTGGCTACAACCGCAACCTGGATGTGCCCCGCAAAAAAATATTACAACTTATTACAATTACATCGAATGAATTAATACAATAACCCATCACATAACCCGGCTAATCATCACAACAGTCCAATACAGTTCATATCCACAAACAGTTAAAAACAACATCACAGATATGTGCAACCCCCTGCCAACCGACATACTAGCAGTTATGGGAGGTTTACGAACACATAATACAGTTCACAGATATAATCAAACAAGCAAACATCGTATAATTTTGATCGATTAAACACTTTAAATTCTACTCCAAATCTTCTCTATAAATTTGAAACCTGAGCAGAAAATAAAAATACCAGAAAATACAAAATATCACAGCAGATGCACAGAAGAAAACTGGGCTGAATCGGCCCCAACTCGGCCGCGGATCCGCGGCGGATCGGTGGGATCGGCCGCGGTTCCGCGGCACTTTGGCCGATTCAGGAGCCCATTTTTCTTGTGTGTTCTTATATATTCATGTTGGTCATTCTAAAGGTCCCTGAAAAAATTTTAGACCTCATTTTTAATTCGACAGAAACTATGCAATATCGGTGTATTTTCCGGTTTGTTTCGCGTTCGAAATTCATACGACTTTGCAAGTGAGTTAATTATTGTTTAGTGAGGCTCTGATACCACTGTAAGTCGATGTGCAACACACCACGAGTTGCGGGGAGGAAGAAATATGAAAAACGATCTTGTTCTAAAACATACATCGACTAACCGAAGATCTTTGCTAAACAATACTTAACAATAAGCATAGAGTTCTAAGCTACTTTGTAAAGAGATTATACCAAACAATTCTAGTTCTTCGTCTTTACAATCTCTACGGCCTCCTTGGATCTCCACGTCCTCCTCGGCTTCCTTCCGTGATAGACGATCCACCCGAGAACCCTAATCCAAGCTATTACCTCTAAAGTTGAGATTACTTAGTTTCTCTAGTTGCTAATTAAAGTAACTAAGGTGATGCAGAGTTAGGTTATGGAGTGTTTAGTCTTTACTAATCCTTGTACTCAACTCATGAGTGGTAGGACTAGGGTTTAGAGAAGGAGAGAGAGCTTGAGGAGAGAGAAGGTGGAGATGATAATGAGAATAGAAAAGCTTCTCACTTGAATATATCAAACATAATGAATTATCAAATAATATCAATTAAATGATTATTCACCATACTTCATTTATTCAAGAAGAGTGATTCATCATGTGAGTCATTAGATCATTAATGATGCATTAATGATGCATTTAATGATATGATGAATCATATGAATGAGTCACTAAAGTAATTAATGAAAATGCCACCTTAACCCCTCATGTCACATCCTTCTAGAAGCTTCTCGGAAATTACGAGAACGCCCCTCGCATCCGTGAAAACACAGAAAAACTTTAGACTGTATAAATCCAATAACCTGATACTAGAATCTGGCTTAAACCAAAGCCGGCTAGTAAAAACTGTCCGAATGTCGTGCGTGCGTTTAAACACGTATGCGTCCGAACCTTTGTCGTAAAACCATACGACCTCTATATCTTTTCGCCTGGGTTTGGGAAATCTCTGTGTGGGACTCTAAAGACTCGACTATTACGCTGGCAGTGGGTTTAACCACAGACCGCAAGCGGCACTAGTTGTACGTAACGGTCCCCAGGTAGTTGTCGATAAGAAAGCCGATGAGGTAACCCATCCGAAATCCTACTGAGCCTGTCTGTGACAATATCCGCGCAGTCCGGTCTGTTCATCTTAGAGTATCGCATGTATGGTCTAGGGAGGTCGTGGACGTCAGATCCCTAATAACCGTACAAGTCGTGTCGGCATGGCTCACGACCATCCGAGATTCTACTGATCAGTCCATCAGTAATTCTCAATCAGCCCTGGCCAGGGACTTATGGTAATGACCAACCGATCACCGTGCGATATCAACTCCATATACCGGGAGAGACGAATCCCTAACAGTCGCTCACTGCCTCCACGTGGCTCGGGACTATGCCCAACTAAAACCTGTTTGCACGACTCCTTTGAATCGTGGTAGGGTAGTAATCAAAGCACAGTGGGAACTCACACGAGACAAATGACGACCTTAAGTCAACAGACTATCTGCACACATGTCACCTGAGAACTGCTATCTGACGTTAGGTATAATACCATCCAGTCAGTTCTCGGCGAGTCCTGTCCGGTGTACTCACATCCAGTAAGCATCTGTATACAATCTTAGGTGCACTCCACCAATGGCTGCGGGACCAGTCCATCGCACCTCCTCAGGGTCTAGATATGTTTACACTAGTCTATTCCGGAGTATCGATGCCCAGTCTCGATACTCCTGCGACCAGGGACATCTAAGGATGTGCCTATTGACTATCCAGCTCCCATAAGTATGACTGCCATCACAACGCCGGTAGTCAGGCAAACACCCTATGGGCTTTATCAACATACATATATAAATACCAAGTAAAATATATCATACGTTAAGACAAAGACAAACTAAATAGCGTACTATCATATCAAGCAAGACTGTCATGTACATACATATCCCTAGCATCCTATACAATGAAGGCCTCCAGTGCATATATATCCAACAACATTTACCTATATCAGTTGATGCTTAGGTAAGGAGTATTAAACAGTGGTGTAATTCTTCTTAACCATAGTACAGTTTTCAACCTACGACGCACAGGGTTTGAGTTATTCAACTCAGTGGACTTGTAAAAAGTATTGTATGTTGTCCAGTGTCCATTAGGACAGATGAGTTGGTACTCATACTATATTCTGTTTACTTATGACTTCTCCAGTTTTAGACAAGTGTTTCGTAGAAATACAAGGTCCAAGTTTCAAGAAGTTATAGGTATAAGAATAAAGTAGAGAACCATGTGTTGCATGTATCAGGATTCATCAAGGAGATCGATGATGTAGATACTTGTGTTTGGTATTCAGTTGATAGTAATGGTTTTGAGAACTTGCTTCTCTTTCAGGTTACTCATATATGGATGCACTCCTAAGTTGAGTAATGGTGAACGGCCTCTCTCCATTTTACTGACATGCACTGAAGGCAGCTGCATGATTTGAATCTGATTTCAATTAAATCAGTGCTTCTGTTTCTATATTGTATATAGAATGGTTCATATGTTAACGGTGTTAAGGTATATGGAGTTGTCCGGCTTATGCTTAAAACCGGACTCTGGATAACTCAAGGCACGTTTCTGTAATGGCAGTTTGTGGGTTAACCCGGGCTATGACGAAGGTTAACTTTCTACCATCTGGAAGATCAATAGTAATATTGTTCTTGACTCGCCACAGTTTTAGTAAAATGGATTTTTTTCAGAAAACAGTAGTGGGAGTATGGTAGAACTGGAAGAGATTCCAGAATCACAAACGATTACTAAAAATTTAATAGAACCTAAAGATTCAATCAGGTTTGACATTCTATTAGCCACTCCGCAAATATGATGGGAAACCTCTGGCGCCCGAGAGGGAATTCAGTATTCTCAATGACGGTGACAGAGAGGTTCTTGTTTACCCAGACTTGACACTACTATTGTTCTATACTATGAGACCTACCAGGAGGATGAGTATAACGTCATTCTAAACTAGTTTTAGAAGTGCACATGTATATGACTCTGCCAGAGGGTTGTTGTAGCCAGTGGGAGCAGCGGAAGCGTAATAGACAAGTAGCTTATATCTATTTATAGACTAAAGCAAGTATGGCGGAGAAAAATCATCTATTTTTGATGTGACAGTCATAGGCTTTGACTGTAAGTCTATGGTAGTGCCCCGGCCGTCAATCCGAGGCCAAACGCGGAACAAAACTTTTTACGAAACCGGCGCTATCGTATTCTTTCACCCGTATCGAACCATTAACACAAACTAGCTAACTAGAAAGGTGATAGAAAGGCTATACCGATCGATCCGTGTCCTTCGGTCTTTAGCCACAATCTCTTGCTCCTCACGGCATCTCCGATCTCTGGTCTGCTCGTCGGAAGGGCACCACATCAAGAAGCCTTTTTACGGGCTCCCGCTTCAAACCGAAGCAACTCGTACATGAAGTTTACCAGCCGACATGTCCAAGTTGATGTAGAGAATATGTGTGATAACTTTGTCTCAAGCATCCATTGATTCTCAACAAATGAGAGTATATGGATGGAGGTTGAAGATGAAGCCATGGTGGAACTTGTGAGCTAGAGGATGAAGAAGAAGAAGAGCTTTTCTTTTATATTGTGTGAGATGAAAAATTGAGAGAGGCTTTGAATGATAATCTCAAGAGCTAACCCCTTACATGTGGCTGCCCTCTCTCTCTACCTTTCATCTCACACCACAAATCAATCAAGATAATTGTCATGGCATAATAAAACACACCATGAGTCACCAATGAAGAACATGGTACATTCAATGCATATAATCATGACAACCACTCACAATTTCCACCAAATAAACATTAACCCAAATGTTTATGACAATAAAAAGATATGGCAACATCTAAAGTAAACTTATGACGGATCACAAGGATACCCCTCAACAGTATATACATACCTGCATCCACATTCCGACTGAATGTGAATGCAATGAGACTAAAGTAATCCAACAAATTTAATAGTAGGATCCGGCTTAAACCAAAGCCCACTAGTATGATCCGCCCGATCATGATCCGTGCACAAGTGCGCGTATATGATCGAACCCTGCCATAATACCATATGGCCTCTACAACGTTTCGCCCGAACTTGGGAAAACTTTCTGTAGGGGACTCTAAAGACCCGTCGATATGCTAGCGGTGGGTTCAACCACAAACACGTCAGTGGTACTAGCTGTACATAACGGCCGCCCAGGTATTGACCAAAAGTGAAGCCGATGGGAGAACTCATCTTGGAACCCTACTGAGCCTGTCAGTGACAATATCCGTATAGTCTGGTCCGTTCGTCTATGAGCATCGCATGTCGGGCCTAGGGGGCTAGTAAACGTCAGACCCTTAAAAGCGGTACAAGTCATGTCGGAGTGTAGCCCAGAACACCCTGAGATACTATTGGAATACCTATCAGTAAATCTCACTTGCCTTGGCCAAATACTTCGTGTAATGGCTCTCCTAGACACAGTACGATCTCACCCCCAATACCGGGAGAGAAAAATCCCCTACCGATCTGCTCACTGCCTCCATGTGGCTTGGGACTGTATGTCACGACCCGAAAAGTACGGAGAGTGACTGGTACTTAAATTACGAAACGCCTCGAGGCGTACGTAATCTAGGTAAGCCAAAACCCAGAAATCAAAACCTATTTAAGCAATAGAGTGAAGGAAAACCAAAATATATAAAGAAATTTTCAAATAAATAAGTCATATCAAGCTTTTAAAACCAACATCCATTTTTTTCCGAAAAATTCGGCAGAGTCTCCTTTGTAAAAACTGACCCCAAACGGGTACAAGACAGGAATATATATACAACATGAAATAAGGCATCCCCAAGCGGAAGCTAGCTCTTCGCCCAATAGCGGATTCACAATCCCATGCAATAAATATCATAACCATGCAGAATAAGTAAATAAAAGCACATAAAGTAAACATCATGTCGGCTCAAGTGAGCTCAACCCAAAGAAACAACATATTTGTACACAAATCTCACTGTCTCATCTCTAGATCACAGTACAGCAGTACAAGTGGCTGATAAAGTAGATGGAGTACACTAGATACAATGAATATACGAGGTGGAAACAAAATAATCTCATAACCCACCTATGATCAAAAGCCTCAAATCCAAGTAAAAGGTGCAAACGGAGGAAGTGCGTCCGCCGCTACAGTGCTGACGGATCGGACCTAAAAAAAGGCTGTGGCACAACGGGGGTGAGTTGCCAACTCGTGAGTAATAAGTAACATCTATAAAGGCTATCGTAAGCATGTACGCAAAAGTGTCACAACTCTACAATACTGATATGGCATGATGTACTAGCATGAATGCAACATGAATGCAATTTAACACGAGATCTGAGTATGTTTGATAAGAGAAAATCATTAATTTCATC
The DNA here is from genome assembly GCA_030015575.1 of Agapanthus africanus. Lineage (NCBI taxonomy): Eukaryota > Viridiplantae > Streptophyta > Magnoliopsida > Asparagales > Amaryllidaceae > Agapanthus > Agapanthus africanus. The sequence goes on along the minus strand of CM057337.1, from coordinate 341,251,212 downwards.
TTAGAAAAACTCTTGTGAGATATCTGAAGAAATATCCATGAAATCAACAGAAATCCGTGTCAAGCATCGACATCTCAAAAGAATATCTCAATGTCTCAAAGTATCGGTATCTCAAAGTCTCACGACCACGGTCGGTATCCTCTGGATATCCGCCGCGCCAACAATCACCGGTTGGTAGTCTGCCCCTGCCAAGCTCATCGTCTACAACTCGAACTTCTTGCCTCGGGGTACCTTACCGGGCCCACCATGTACCCGAGACGGTTCATCCTACTTCTCGAAACAGGTCTCGAAAACTAACAGAAAATCCATGGTGGATGACACATGTATCATAACACGAGAAAACCGCAACTTGCTATATTTAAAATGAATATCATGTTTATTAAATCCTTGCGGTTTTCCCCAAAATTTCATAAATCTCAAGTGCTGAAATTCTCAAGAAAAATCACCATAAGCACACAAGTCAGCGATAATGAATGCCTATGGTATCAACAATGCAAACTGCAATATATGACTAAAAGACTATGCATGAACGATGATGCAATGAGGTACATGCATATGACTAGCAATCCTACTTGTTCATCCTGAGGAATTTAAATGTATTAGCACAGGTTTACACATCATATATGATGAAATTGTTCTAGATTCTGGTTTAAACAAGTTATCTAGTGTTTGTGGCATAGCAATTACCAAGGTGTGTGTGTCCGCATGAATAGTGCTCGTGCTGCATAAAACCATAGTAATGGTGCAAGTGTCCTATGAGATGAGTTCGCGCATATATATATATATATATATATATATATATATATAGGATCGTGAAATTCAGTGAGATAATGAACTAGGAACACGCATAAATGCCAATACTAATAGAAGTTTTTTAAACTATCGGACGCCTTACGCTATCCAAACGATTTCCCCTTAGATGTGTACATCTACTCACCGGAAAGCCTCAGCTAGCCTGGTCCAATCACCGCTTTCCCCTTCCGTGCCCCATCCGAAGTCTCCGCGACCGATCCGGGAATTTGCACAAACGCAAAACATCAAGCTAAAACTTTGAGAAGGTACGAGGACAACGATACAAAGAATAAACGTCCTCAAGCTAAACTTGTGTGCACAAAAAGAAAGTGTACGACATCGCCACAACCTCAACTAGAATTGCTATACAAAACCACCACCAACCTAGAACCCGATCATACCTATCGCTCATTCAAAATACCCTAATTATCATAGGAGATGTTATATAATTAGTCACAACATCAAACCAATTCAACACCTAATTATAGCAAAAACCTAGTAAGCATTCAAATGGGATTTCGGTGCAAACATTCATGGATTAACGACCTAATGGCCGCATTCACAAATAAACAACTAAATTATGCCATGCTTCACTACTTAAAATAATATCCCACAAAACACACAAAAATCATGCAATTTTCTTGCATAATCACTTGCTTAGTATAAATTGAAGCCCACTTAAGCAAGGTAACTACTTATTTTAGGTTTGTATTGCCCCTAGATAGTAAACTAAGCTTAGTTAACATAGTAATGATGGTTGAAACCCTAGTTCTAACTCAACCCTCATCTTTAAAAACCTAAACTTGAAATTAGCACCAATTTAACACTTAAACAATTTAGTTTAAGGAAATTAACCACAAGTATTAATTGAGTGAAAATTATACCTCAAATTTTAGAGATCTAGCATGTGATTTTGCCTCCTCAAAATGGTCTCCTTGCTCCAAGATTCAAGCAAGAGTTGGCTAAGGAGATTGGATGGAGAATTGGCTTGAATTTGTGAGGTTTTAATTGGATTTTTGATGCAATTTGAGGATTTTTTTGGAGATGGAAAGAGATGGAAACAATGGAGGGGGAGGGCTGCAGATTTTGGCAGTGAGGGAATGGGGAGGAGTGTGTGGGTGTTGTAGATTTTTTCCACAGTCAAACCCCTCCCATACCACAATAATACCCATACCTTAATTAATATATTTTATTCCACTCATAATGTTTCATCACAAATGAGTTGAAGGGAAAAATTTGAAGGGGGCTTCCTACAGGTGGGCTCGGCTTATATGAGGCGGTGAGGATGAGTGGGTGATTGAAAAGAAAATTCCATGCTAAAAACATCCCCACAAATTCATAATAGCAAGTTTTATTTTATTTTATTTTCATTTTTTTTCCCTTTGACCCTAAAACAACTAGAACTTGGAATAACATGGTAAAAAAATTCATGTTACAAACTAAATTTTAGTTTTCATGGTTCTTAAGTTTGTAATTAGCCCATTCAAATTTGTATTTATCACTAATTTAATGTGTATTTAAAAGCTTAAAATAATATTAAAAACAATAAATTAAGGAAAAATATTTAAACGATTAGAAATTTAAAAGTGACTAATTAATTACCAAATACTAGCAATTACCTATCTAAATTAGGTATAATCAGGCCTATATTGAAAAAATAATTATAATTACATTTTACGTAAAATACCAGTTATTTACCGATTATCGGGAAATTACCTAAACGGCTTTTCAAGGCTTTACAATCTTCCCCCCTTAAAAAAATTCGATTCCCGAATTTAAAATTCTAGCTACGCGTACCTTCAAAGAGATAGGGATATTTCTTCCTCATCTCGTCCTCGGTCTCCCAGGTGACCTCCTCGCTGCTTGGGCCACGCCAAAGGACCTTGACGGTCGGTATAACCTTCAATCTCAATTTCTTCACCTACCGATCCAGGATGACCACCGGCTACTCTGCAAAAGAAAGGTCGCGCTCCAGCTGGACCGTCGGGTGCTGAATCGCATGAGAAGGGTCGTGAAGGTACTTGCGGAGCATCGTAACGTGGAAGACGGGGTGAATATCAGGAAAGCTGGGCGGAAGAGCCAACCGATACGCAACAACACCAACACGCTCTAGGATCTCGAAAGGGCCCACAAATCTGGGACTAAGTTTCCCTTTTCGCCCAAATCTTATCACGACCTTCATCGGAGAGACCCTCAGAAAAACATGATCGCCAACGGCGAAATCGAGTCTGCGACGGCATCTGTCCGCATACGATTTCTGCCTGCTCTGAGCCGCACTCATCCGATCTCAAATCAACTGTATCTTCTCGGGTCAACAATCTGCGGCCCTAATATATTGCTCTCGCTGAGCTCTGTCCAACAGACGGGCGATCTGCATCTTCTCCCATATAAAGCCTCGAATGGTGCCATCTGAATGGTCTCCTGGAAGATATTGTTTTAGGAGAACTGTACTAAGGGAAAATGGTGGTCCCAGCTACCTCCGAAATCTAAAACGCACTCTCGGAGCATGTCCTCAAGAGTCTGAATAGTCCGCTCTGACTGGCCGTCGGTCTGCGGATGAAATGCTGTGCTGAAACTCAAGCAGGTACCCAACGCCTCCTGAAGCCTTTGCCATAGTTGGCTGGTAAACTGGGTGCCTCAGTCGGACATGATACACGTCAGGACGCCATGCTACCGTACGATCTCGTCGATGTAAATCTGGGTATACTGAGCAAAAACAAAAGTGGTCTTCACTGGCAGGAAGTGAGCCGCTTTCGTCAATCGATCCACGATCACCCAAATGGAGTCATACCCCCGACTGGTCCTAGGTAGACCCACAATGAAGTCCATAGAAATCTGCTCATATTTCCACTCTGGAATGGGCAAAAGCTGCAACTCTCCCGCGGGCCTCTTGTGCTCTGCCTTGACTTGCTGACAAGTCAGGCATCTCGACACGAAGTCTGTGACGTCCCTTTTCATTCCGTCCCACCAATAAACATATCTCAGATCGTGGTACATCTTGGTGGAACCTGGATGAATGCTATATATCGATATATGTGCCTCCTCAAGAATCTCACGCCGCAGTCTCTCAGAATCTGGTACGCATAATCGGGTCCCAAAGCGCTGTACTCCCTGATCATCGATCACGATCTCGGAATCTCTGCCTTGTCTAACCTTCTCCATGATCTCTGAAAGACGGTCATCACTGGGTTGTGCCTCGCGGATACGGTCAAGCAACTGCGGACGTGCACGAATATGCACAAGCTGTCCCATGGTCGGAGTGAACTCCAACTCCACTCGCCTGTCGCATAGAATCTGTGAATCTACTGACGACTGCCTCTGCACGGCGCTTAAACAAGATAAACTACCTTCGGGCCTCCTACTCAAAGCATCTACCAACACATTCGTCTTGCCCGGATGGTCAAGGATTTCGCAATCATAGTCTTTCACCAGCTCTATCCAAAGGCGCCGTCTCAGATTCAGATCTCGCTGCTGAAATATGTACTTCAAGCTCTTGTGGTCCGTGAATATCTGGCACGACTCGCCTTATAGTTAATGTCTCCAGATCTTGAGTGCAAACACCAATGCAGCCATCTCTAAATCGTGCGTAGGATAGTTCTGTTCATGAGTCTTCAACTGCCGAGATGCATACGTAATAACCCTATCGTGCTGCATCAACACGCAACCTAGTCCCACTCAAGAAGTGTCGTAATAAACCACGAGTCCGCCCGATCCCGAAGGCAATTACAACACTGGTGCAGCGATACGGGAGAAGTCCTAAACAAATCGTCGGTAGTAGCCAGGCAGGCCTAGGAAGCTGCGGATCTCTATAACTGATGCAGGTCTAGGCCAATGCTGAACGACCTCGATCTTCTTCGAGTCCACACATATGCCATCTCTCGTAATCACGTGACCCAAGAAATCAACGCTATCAAGCCAAAACGCAGACTTGGAGAATTTCACGAATAGCTGGTGCTCCCTCAAAGTCTGTAATGTGATCTGCAGGTGCTGCTCGTGCTCCTCTCGGCTCCGGGAATACACCAAAATGTCGTCAATAAACACGATGATGAACAGATCTGGATACGGCCTGAAAATGCGGTTCATCAAGTCCATAAACGCGGCTGGTGCATTGGTGAGTCCGAACGACATCACCAAAAACTCATAGTGCCCGTAACGTGTACGAAAAGCCGTCCCCGGAATATCCTCCTGCCGCACCCGCAACTGATGGTAACCCGATCGCAAGTAAATCCTCGAAAAGTATCCCGCACCTTGAAGCTGGTCGAACAAATCATCGATACGTGGTAAGGGATATATGTTCCGTATGGTAACCCTGTTCAGCTGGCGGTAATCAATGCACAAGCGCACACTGCCGTCCTTCTTCTTGACGAACAAAGACAGGAGCACCCCAAGGAGACACACTCGGTCGAATAAGACCATTATCTAACAAATCCTGCAACGGATCCATCAGCTCTCTAAGCTCCGCCGGGTCCATCCGATAAGGCGGTATGGAAATAGGCCCCGTGCCGGGGATCAAATCGATGCAGAACTCGACATCGTGCTCAGGCGGTAGCCCGGGCAGCTCGTCAGGGAAAACATTAGGGAACTCACTAACAATCGGGACCTGGTCCAAAGGAACCTCTGCAGCTCGAGTATCACAAACATACGCTAAGAATCCCTGACATCCCTCCCGCAAGAGATGAGCAGCGCGAAGAGACGAAATCAAGCGGGGAAGGGTGACGCTGCGGTCTCCCTGAATAACTAGAACTGGCTCTCCCGAGAAACTAAATCTGACTGCCTTCTCACGGCAGTCCACAGATGCATAACAAGTGACTAGCTAGTCTATGCCCAGAAGAACAGCAAAGTCCAACATATCGAGGAGAATCAAATCAACTGATGAATCCCTTTCCTTGATATGAACGGAACACAATTGAAACACAGAACGAGCGACAAACGACTCGCCTACCGGAGTAATAACAACAAGCGGCTGATCTAACGACGATGACTCATGGCCCAACATCGGTGCAAAGTGTGTAGATACATACGAATGTGTGGAACCTGGGTCGAATAATACCCGTGCTTCGATAGAACATACTGGCAAGGTACCTGTCACAACGACATTGGTTGCCTGCGCATCCTGTGAAGTCAAAGCGAACACTCGGGCCTGTCCCCAACCAATAGCTGGCTGTCCTCTGCCTCGGCCTCTGCCTCCTCGTCCTCTCTAAACAGGACTGCCGCGTCCATGGCCCCTGGGGGCGTCTAACTGGCGTGGAGCATCACCGGGAGTAGGAAGTAGAGCTCTCTCAGGAGGTGGTGAAGGTGGTAAGGACACGTGTGGAACTGTCGCCGTGCCCTGTCGTCTCACCATACAGTCTCTGATACAATAGTATAGACCCCCGCACCGAAAACATCCTGCGATGCCTGCTAGCCCTGTGAATAAGAACCAAATAACTGACCCCGTCTAACTCCTCTGTCGCCACCATCTCCCGAAAAGAATCTGTCATGATGCCTCTGAGCTAGCATATCGGTACAAATCCTCTTCAGCCCAGAAACTACCGAAGTCCCTGAAATGCGCTCCTCCAACCAAAAGGCCGTGTCCATAGCAGCTGCATAAGTGTCAAAGTGCTGGGCGCCGATGGCAAGAAATAACTGGGTGTCAAGTCCTTGTATAAACCTCTTTATCCTCTTCTCTTCAGTGTCTACCAAGTAAGGAGCAGATCTGGACAACTGCGTAAACTGGATATCATACTCGGACACGGTCATCCTTGGAGTCTTGTGCATGTAGGGTTCCGGCAGCGCCCCGGCCATCGAAACGCGGCCAAAATGCCGAACAAAAATTTTCTAAACTGGCGCTACCGCTACCCGATTTACGGATCGACCTTAAACCCTAAACTAGCAAACTAACTAAGAGTTAGAATCGTTATACCGAGTTGATCCGAGTCCTTCGGTCTTCAATCCAAGCTCCTAGCGGTCCTTTGATGATGTTTGGTTGCCGGTCTTCCTCCATCTCCGATGATCCACCAGAGGGAAACGGTGCAAGCTCCAGCCTCGACAAACGAGGCAACCGACGCCCTAAAGTTGCTAGCTATGGAGAGTGGGGGTGTATGAAAATGTCACTACAATTTTCTCTCTTTTCATTGAGCTCAAGAGAGCATCCATGGAAGATGAATGAAGGTGGTGATGAATACTTGGCATGAACTAAAAATGGTGAAGGCTTTTGTGAACTTTTTTGAGTGAATGAGAGAGTAAGCTTGTATTGCAAATGTGAATTAATCCAAAACCAAAAATGAACCCCAATCCCACAATGAGTGGCCGGCCCCCCTCTCTCTTCCACATAAAAAAATCATTTTCTTTTTCCAACATTTTTTATTAAACAAATGAGTCCATACCAAGCTACATGCACAAACCCTTGCCACAAATCACATCACCTTTTCCACCTCATTAATAAAAAACAAATGAATTTCCATAAATGGAAAATCATATAAATGAGGTGGCATCATCTAGAAGCTATTCCGTATAAAATACGGAATACTTCCCGGTACATGTACTGAAATACATATACGCATATTCGTACCAAAATACGAACATCCGAGAGAGAAAACGAATAGTGAACAATAATACTAGAATACGTATATACAAATACATATATAAATTATTAAATCAAAACCTGATTTAATAAATTGGCTTAATCCTAAGCCACTAGTATTATGAACCGTCCAATTAAAGTCTGCGCAGCAAGTGTACATATTTAATCGGACATCTGTATGTATCAACATACCTCATGTACACCATATCTTCTGAACCGTAAAAACCCTCTGTGTGGGACTCTAAAGACTCATCAATATGCTGGCAGTGGGTTTAACCACAAGCACGTCAGCGGCACTAGCTGTACGTAACGGCTACCCAGGTATTGAGCAAAAGGGAGGCCGACGAGCAAACCCATCCTGAACCTCTACTGAGCCTGACAGTGACAATATCCATAAAGTCCGGTCTGTTCATCTAAGAGTATCGCATATCGTGTCTAGGGAGTGGATAAAGTCAGACTCCCAACAACGCGATATTTAGTGTTGGTATGAAAGCCATCATCACCTGAGAAACTATCGATCCTGGATCTATAATTCTCGTCCACCGTGGCCACGGATTTATGGTGATGGCCATCCGTACACAACACGACATCAACCCCCAATACTGGGAGAGACAAATCCCCGACGATCCGATCACTGCCTCCATATGGCTCGGGACTATACCCAACTAAAACCTATTTGCATGACTCCTTTGAGCTGTGATAGGGTAGTAATCAAAGCACAGTGGGAACTCACACGAAACAAATGACGATCTCAGGTCAACAGACTAACCTGTACACATGTCACCAGGGAACTGCTATCTGAAAATAGGTATAATACCAACTAGCAGGTTCCCGGCGAGTCCGTCCAGTGTACTCATAACCCAATCAGCACCTGTATACTATCTTAGGTAAACAAACTAACACCAATGGCTTGTGAGACCTGGCCACCCCCACGTCGGGGTCTCGATCAGTATACACTAGTCTACGCTTGAGTATCGATGCCCGGTCTCGATACTCCTACGACTAGGGACATTTAAGGATGTGCTTATAGACCCCAGCTCCCACATATATGATCGCCATCATAATGCTGGCAGTCAAGCAAGAATCCTATGGGCTCTATCAACACGTATATGATGATAAAGACAAACCAGATAGCATACTATCATCTTGAGTAAGACTGTTTTATCGGTATAGGTCCTCACTCAATAATCATAATCACAAGTCCGCGACAATGATAATTACCTAGAGGGCACTATAGCCAACAATCTCCCACTTGCACTTAAGGCCAATTATTGCGATGTCGCATACTCACAGCCCGTGTGATACCGAACACCCAACTTCTCTACTAATCAGTTTCGCAAAGCCCGTTTGCGAAAATAATTGCGTTAGAGAAATAGCCTCAGTGAGTGGATCCGCTCCACTGTTTCTTTCTGTATCTCTTAATCTCAACTTCACGGAGAAAACTATCTCCCGAAATGAGCAAAACTTGTTTTAGAATTTGTCTGGATATCTGATGGGACCTAGTACATAAATGAACTACAAATCCAGCAAAATACTTAGACTGTATCGTCTACTGAATTTAATCAGTATCCTGTGCCATGCCTTTCCTCAGTATCCGCTTGGACCACCTGTCCAACATACTGTCCCTCAAAAGAGGGAAAAACTATAACTCTGACAGTCACTCTGTCATCCAGGTCACCTTGGAAGCCTGATATGATAACCATCTCTAGAAGGAGGCTGTCGTAATCATTTCCCAAGAACATTCACTTATGTTCAATAACTGCTTCCCAATTTTTCTCCAGGATTGGATAAAAATATCTTCTTATTGCATCTAGTGCAAAAGCAATATCTGGTGTGGTACTCGACATTTCATGATTAACTCAATTGCCTAAGCAAGTGATATGCTAATCATGCAGATCCCTCTCCCCTTTAGTCTGTAAGACACCTTTAGAGAGGGTGACTCCATCACCTGTAGGTACACCACCATGCCAGGAGTCATCCATTTAATGTCAAAGTACCGAGATTGGGATACTTCCCAAATCTAGATCTAAAACAGTAGATCTAGTAACCAGAAAACCTGATATTATATCCATATCCTATGTGGAGAAACAACTTTGTGACAATCACAGTATAACCGATCTTAGTATAGGAATATCTCTTCCTATTAAGTGCATGTCATCCCAATACCTAGACATCACTCTCTACTATCTTCTTACCAGATCCATCTCCCATTCTGATGAAGTCAAGACCTATGACTGTCACATCAAAATTAGATGATCTATTTCCGCTATACCTGCTTTAGTCCATAAATAGACATAAGCTACTTGCCCACTATGCTTCCGCTGCTCCCACTGACTACAACAACCCTCTGGCAGAGTCATATACACGTGCACTTCTAAAGCTAGTTTAGAACGATGCTATACTCAACCTCCTGCTGGGTCTTATAGTCTAGAACAGCAGCAATGGCAAGTCTGGGTAAACAAAAACCTCCCTGTCACCATCTCTGAGAAGACCGAAGTACCTCTCAGGTGCCTGAGGTTACTGATTGATGTGAAAAAGTGTTTCTAGAATAACCGCAATCAATAACGGTGTCGCATGTAGCTAGACCGAGATGAGTATGGGTCGTTCCCAGGGAAATGTGGAACCTTCTACTCTTACTTTAGGCGTGTTGATTAGGAAAGGAGGAGGGATGATAAAGAATATTGTAGAATGGTTATAGGATCTAAATCTACGTTAAACACTGATGCAAAATATAGATCTAGATTAACTACGGATGTAAGTTTATATAATAAGGGGGCTTGTAGGGTTCATTAGGATTTAATAGTTATGGATGATTAATTAAAGATTACCCTTTTTATCATTTAATAGATTTAAAACTAGAAGGACAGAGATGCATGTAGATTAGGGTTTCTTGGGGGAAAAGGAATCCCACTCTTAACCCCTATCTCGACACGGAACTCCGTTCATATCTAGCCTTTACCAAAACAATCATTAATCTAATCTCTAATCGCGGTCGAGACTAACAATGAATTGATAGCGTGCCCGATTAGGATGTTAATGATTCTTTTGATAAAGTTTATAAACTTTATAGGACTTAAAAAGAGTTTAAGGATCTTCATCATCCATTAGCCTACCCTAATCCTATGAACCCTAACAAGCGGAGAATTACCCGCGCATGTTGGGAGAAAAAGAGATGGATAGAAAACGCATAATTAAACTACGAAGAAATAGAATAAGAAAAAGAACTACCTTTATTAATCAACAAAACTCATTTACACTTTGTTCCCTTAGAAAATGATTACAAATACTAGTTTGCTTCTCGATCTCTTCTAAGGAGGTAGATGAACCGTTGATGATCAGCGTGGATGCGTGAGCCGTCTTGGACTTCATGATCTCGTCGGCTAGATAATTTTTCCAAGAGGCTCTCGGTCTTTATTTTTAGTCCCAAAGCCAGAAACTTAGCTTCCTAATTTGGAAGAAAGTAGTTAGTATCAATAAGAAAAAATCCCATCTCCTAAGTCTTTAAAACGGCGGCGGATTCGCGGCAAAAAGGGGGTTTTGGCCGTGGATCCGCGGCCAAAAAGTGAGATCTCATGTTGATTTTTCTGTCCTTGCATCTTCATGACACGTGGTGATCAATGGAATCTTTGTAAACTGGAAATCCTTTCTTTTTTCCTGCCAGATTTGATTTCTTTAGTTTGCTTTCTTAATTAGGCAGGTTTGCTTTAACAACTTTGATTCCCTTGATTTTAGCCCTGCAAATGCTGCATAATAACTCAACAAATAATATTTAGTAAAGTTTGTTATATTGAGATATTAGCTTAACCATTAAGACTTTAGTCAAGGGTATTTAATAAAGTAAGCATATTTTAAATGGGCCAAATGTTACATGGATATTATATGCTTACATTTTCCTACCAAATGTTAATTATAATATATAAACACATGAAAATAGTATTTTTACAGATAAACCCTTATATGTATTATATATTATAATAAACACCTTTTCTAATATAGAAATAGTAGAAAAATATCATATTAAATGTGCAGTTTTATCAACTGAACAAATACCCCCAAACTTATCTTTGATCATCCCGAGCAAACTAGTTTATTCAAGAGAAGGAGAAAAAGAAAGGAGAAAACTAAGCATACTTTCGTAGGCAAACACGATTGCACTGAGCACGTGCAACAAGCCGTTAAACCTCTAGGTGTCCCTAGTAGGAGGAGTGTTGTCTCCTGAGGGTTTTCAGCGGATTACACGCACAAAATCCTATAATAAAAGAGAGATGGTGAAATTTACATATAAAGGTAAGAACCAGAAAAGAAAGACTTTGAAAACAAGAGTTTCCAACTAACACTAGCTTTTCAGTTGTCATGAGCCCTATCTTAATAGTCTTGAAAAGATGTTAGAAATCACATCATCTCTCAATAAAACATCGTCTTATTCTTCATTCCTACCTTTCATCCAAACATTGATCATATAACCCTACGTGTGTGTAAAGAACATCCCTACACTCGGAGAATTCAATTCAAGCTATCATACTCTTGTCCATCTACCTCAGTACGTTTTAATTTGATGAATATTTAGATTTGCTCACACATTTTCATGCGACCGTTAATACTTCTTGAGGTACTAACCGACCGATTACTCATATGCTTGCTGATTAGGTTATAGTATTTTCCTCGTCTTGCACCACCTAAGGCTTAGCAGTGACTCCCAAATCAGTTGGTCTAAGGCACTCGGTGATGAAGCACCCTTGCTATATTTTTTATTGCTGCCTTGGCGATAACAAAACTAGTGTGCATTTTTTTTCTTTTCACCATTTTTATATTTTCTTCATTTTTTTTTATTTCCTTCATACTTTGGCATTTAGACAAGAGCATTTCAAGGTATCCTCTACTATCCCGAGTTTCAAGACGTGTGTAAGTGCGTATAGTAGGGTATTAACGTTCAAATGTTTGGCTTCCAGAATAGAAACTATTTTTCAGACTTATTTTTATTCTCAGATTAGTGACTTCTTTCATCTTACTAACCCTTGGGACAACAGCTCATACCAACTTATTACCAGTTCGTTTAAGAAAACTTCTAATTTTCTTGGTTTTCTTAAACTATTCCTATCTTTCATATATAATTTTTCACTTTCTATTCTTTTATTATCAAAATTTTTTTGTGCTTATATATAGTATAATGCAAAGTATCGTGTAAATAAGCACAAACCTCCCCCAAACGTGTTTTCAACAGTGTCCTCACTGTTGCTATCTGCTGGATCACAAAAACCTGGAAGCTTGGGGGGACATTATTAATGGGGGCAAGAATATATGAAAGTGAAAATCCTCCCCCGAACTTATTTTTAGCTCACAAATTTGAGGACAAAAGTTATGTTCAAGAGCCAAAAATATACCCCCCCCCCAAACATGAGTTAGACAATACGAAGCATTTTAAGAGAGGGTGAGTCATTTGGTCAAAGTAAGACTTTACAAAGACCAAAAGTTAACACCAACCATTCAAAAAATTTATCAGTATAACGTATAAGTTGGCGGAAGAATGTGTTGTATCGACTCAAGAAAAAATGGGGAAGGGATAAGAGGTGGTCTGGAAAGGGTTTGAAATTAGAGAAAAGAAAGAATGAAGATGAATATGAATGATTAGGAAGAAGAAATGGTGATGGTTCAACCTCTATAGGTGGAGATTGATCAATCACAAAATCTGTATTGTTTAAAAATTCAAGTTCGTCAGCAAAAAGTTCTTCAAAACTTTTATCAATGGTGTGATTGAACATTTTGCTGTCAAAGAGTTTTGTGCCAGAATTTATCCTACTTGATTCAAAAATTATTGAGGTAGAGGATTCAAAAAACTCATCTACCTCATTTTCAAAAATATCCAAATCAAGTTGAATTTCTGGTTATTGAACTTGAATTAATGGATTGTGATTCGTCAAAACTCACTGAAACTATAGGAACAGAAGAAGAACCGGAGAAAGTAGAAGGTGAAATGGGTAAACAAATTGGTGTGTTGAGTGTTGCTGAACCAGATGTGGAAGATGGAGGCTGTATTTCGGTCTGATCTTCGGTTATACCATTATCATCAACTTCAAGACATATTTGGGGTTCGGGAAGAATTAAAGGCTCAAGATGATGACCACAAGGAAGTGAAAGGATTTGATGAATTGGTGGGACAAAATCATCCAAAATTTCCGGTTCATCAATCAATATATCCCCAACGTCAATCACCTCATTCAAGTGAAGGTTAAAATTCTCAAACACCTCATCAAAAGTATAGTTTTCAATCAGTTTTGTTTTAAGAGTGAAGGTGTAGAGGTCACAAGGGTTGGGTATGGTTTCACTTGAAATGGACCCTTCACAATCGGGTAAATCAAACACTACAAAGTCACACAACTTATCAGACATTCTATTTGGTGTACTTGATGAATCTATGAAACTGGAGTTGTGGATTTCAGTTTGGAATGTGGAGGCTTGATTAGGAAGGGTGTACAGTTCTGTCTCACTACCCAAATTCTCATTTTGTCCTATGCCTAAATCATATACTGAAAAATTTTGGGCAGGTTTGAAATTCTTTGCTTGCATCCACTCTGTTGTTTCCTTCCTAATTTGGTTTGACAATTCCAGAAATTTTTCTAATGTCTGCTCCAGACTAGTCTTGGGTTGATAAGGGGTTTCAGTATAAGATTGAAATTCCTGTGGATAATTAAAACTCTCAAATGACTGATTAGAAGAACTGTCTAGAGAAGGTGGAAAAGTCGGATTGGATTGATAGGAATTGAATGGTTGCGAAAATTGGGTGGGAGTAGGGTGAACATTGTGATTAGAAGAATATTGATATGGGTTGGTCGGTTGGCTATCAAACTCTTCTTTGGAAAGTGGAGGTGATGGTTGATATTGGTCCGGGTTGAAATTTTGGCCTCTAGCCCTAGCTATGTGCTTAGCAATGGACATTTGTCTAGGGGCTTCATCACTCTGGGTATCAACTGAAACAGGTGTAGGATTAGGATACGGTTGATAAGATCTAGACTGAGGTGGCCAACTGTTTCTTCCTGCTTGTTCTATATGATCTCTTAAGGTCATGGAAGAGCCGAACGGTATACCGAAGGGATTACGAAAACAAGAGATATCTGGTTGTGGACAGCAAAGCTCGGCAAGTGTTCTTCTGCTTAGGTCACCCATTATAAGAAGAGAAGAGGGGGGAAGGGTAAAAAGGGAAGAGAATAATTGGTTTGTTTTGAAAAATATGTCGGACTTAGACAAATCACACAAAAATGCATAAACAACCCTAGAACTATGGTTACCTAGGTCCAGTCTCTAGACTGCTCCTAGACTTCCGAAGGACACGCCGTAGGATCAATCCTCTACCGCCTCTTTACTACCCTTGTAGCCAGGTAAGTGCCAGGTGAGTGGGTGGCTCCCCACTACGAAAGTAGTGGTCCTAATTAAGTAACCACTCGCCTTAGACACACTTGCCTAGACACCACAAAAGTAATTCGGATAAGCGATAGATTACCCACGACCTTCCTCTGTCCTTATTCAGCGTGACAGTCCTTAGACTCTGGTCTAGATATTTTTTTAAATTAATGTTGGGTTGATGCAGATGCTCGGTTTGTGATTTGTAAGGCTTAGGAAGGGTGATGAAATCCCCACCTAATCTGGATTTTGGTCTTGCCCCTTAAAAATCCGTATTAAAATATGCAAAAACAAACAGCAAAACAAAACTTTGCAAAAAGATTTTTGAGCGGCGATATTTTGCAAAGAATCCTGCAGAAAAGATATTTTATTGGATTTCAGAGGAGAGAGAAGGAGGTTAGAATCTTACCAGAGAAGACTGAAGCCCTAAATCTCCTAACTGGCCGCGCTTCCGCCGCCGATTTGCACTTCCGGCCGCGGTTCCGCCGCAAGAGGGAGAGATCAATTGATGAATTTTTTCTGTGGCCTTCTCTACTTCTTTAGATCTCAATGAATGTATCTGTCTCCTGTTTCCTCAAGTCTATGACTCCAGATTCCCTCGCAAAATTCACACAATAATCGTTAAATATATAATTTGCAGTTTTGTTTTAATTATGATATAGATCGAATAAGAATTCAACACAAATAGTAAGGATAAAAATTACTCACGTATCCCCGGCAACGACGCCATTTGATTGATGTGAAAAAGTGTTTGTAGAATAACCGCAATCAATAACGGTGTCGCGTGTAGCTAGACCGAGATGAGTACGGGTCGTTCCCAGGGAAACGTGGAACCTTCTACTCTTACTTTAGGCGTGTTGATTAGGAAAGGAGGAGGGATGATAAAGAATATTGTAGAATGGTTGTAGGATCTAAATCTACGTTAAACACTGATGCAAAATATAGATCTAGATTAACTACGGATGTAAGTTTATATAATAAGGGGGCTTGTAGGTTTCATTAGGATTTAGTAGTTATGGATGATTAATTAAAGATTACCCTTTTTATCCTTTAATAGATTTAAAACTAGAACGACAGAGATGCATGCAGATTAGGGTTTCTGGAGGGAAAAGGAATCCCACTCTTAACCCCTATCTCGACACGGAACTCCGTTCATATCTAGTATTTACCAAAACAATCATTAATCTAATCTCTAATCGCGGTCGAGATTAACAATGAATTGGTAGTGCGCCCGACTAGGATGTTAATGATTCTTTTGATAAAGTTTATAAACTTTATAGGACTTAAAAAGAGTTTAAGGATCTTCATCATCCATTAGCCTACCCAAATCCTACGAACCCTAACAAGCGGAGAATTACTCGCGCATGTTGGGAGAAAAAGAGATGGAGAGAAAATGCATAATTAAACTACGAAAAAATAGAATAAGAAAAAGAACAACCTTTATTAATCAACAAAACTCATTAACACTTTGTTCCCTTAGAAAATGATTACAAATACTAGTTTTCTTCTCGATCTCTTCTAAGGAGGTAGATGAACCGTTGATGATCAGCCTGGATGCGTGAGCCGTCTTGGACTTCGTGATCTCATCGGCTTGATAATTTTTCCATGAGGCTCTCGGTCTTTATTTTTAGTCCCAAAGCCAGAAACATAGCTTCCTAATTTGGAAGAAAGTAGTTAGTATCAATAAGAAAAAATCCCATCACCTAAATCTTCAAAACCGCGGCGGATCCGCGGCAAAAAGGGGGTTTTGCCCGCGGATCCTCGGCCAAAAAGTTTGATCTCATGTTGATTTTTCTGTCCTTGCATCTTCATGACACGTGGTGATCAATGAAATCTTTGTAAACTGGAAATCCTTTCTTTGTTTCTGCCAAATTTGATTTCTTTAGTTTGCTTTCTTAATTAAGCAGGTTTGTTTTAACAACTTTGATTCCCTTGATTTTAGCCCTGCAAATTCTGCACAATAACTCAAAAAATAATATTTAGTAGAGTTTGTTATATTGAGTTATTAACTTAACCATTAAGACTTTGTTCAAAGGTATTTAATAAAGTAAGCATATTTTAAATGGGCCAAGTGTTACATAGAGAATATATGCTTACATTTTCCTACCAAATGTTAATTATAATATATAAACACATGAAAATAGTATTTTTATAGTTAAACTCTCATATGTATCATATATTATAATAAACACATTTTCTAATATAGAAATAGTAGGAAAAATGTCATATTAAATGTGCAGTTTTATCAACTGAACAGTTACCCACCAAATCTGCGGAGTGGCTAATGGAACATCAAATCCAATTGAATCCTTAGGTTCTTTTAAATTTCCAGTAATCGTTTGTGGTTCTGGAATAATTTCCAGTTCTACCATACTCCCACTTTTGTTTTCTGAAAAAAAATCCATTTTATTAAAACTGTGGCAAGTCAAGAACAATATAAATATTGATCTTCCTGATGGTAGAAATTAAACCCTCGTCAAAGCCCGGGATAACCCACAAACAACCATTACTGAAGCGTGCCTTGAGTTTATCCGGATTCTGGTTTTAAGCATCGACCGGGCAACTCCCTATACCTTAACCTTGTTAAGATATAAATTGATTCTATATAAATCTAATATAGAAACAAAAGCACTAATTTAATTGAACCAGATTCAAAATCATGCAGCGGTCTCCAGTGCATATCAATCAAATGGAAAGAGGAAAATCAGCATTACTCATCTAGGAGTGCATCCATATATGAGTAACCCAATAGAGAAGCAAGTTCTCAAAATCATTACTATTAACTGAATACCAAACACAAGTATCTACATCTTCGACTTTCTCGAAGAATCCTGATACTTACAACAAATGGTTCTCTACTTTATTCTTATACCGATATCTTCTGAATATCTGGACCTTGAATTTCAACGAAATACATGTCCAGAACTGGAGAAGTCATAAGTAAACACAATATAGTACGAGTACCAACCCCTTTGTCCTAATGGACACTGGACAACATACAATACTTTGTATAAGTCCCCTGAGTTCACCAACTCAAACCCTGTGCGTCATAGGTTGAAAAACTGTAGTATAGTTAAGAAGAATTACACCGCTGTTGAATGCACCTTACCTAATTACCAACCGATATAGGTAAATGTCATAGACATAATATCAAAAAGATATATATCTCACTTTATAAAATAAATGTACTGATATACCAGTTTGAAATTGGTGCATAACAACAGATATTCAAAACCAAATATTTTCCATCCGGCAAAAATCCAGATGATTTCCTCAAATATCACCAATTACAACGAATTCCGATATAATGAGGGTCTAATCACCCAATTCCCAATATCATACTTCCACTCACCATCTATAATATCATACAGATGTGAGAAACTGATCTGGTAAATACATACCCTGGAGTTAGATTCTAATTGGGAAAACAGTTTTCAATTAATATCGCACAGTAAAACTGAAACATGAAAATGTTTCATAAGGGTTAACTGGTATACTTAGTAACGCCTTTTCCATTATCCTGAATCATGATAGTAACCATATACTTACCTGCCCTCACTCCAATCCATTTATTATGTCTTTACTTATTACCTTATGTACACCTTCTTTACACTAATTGCTTTTCTTCATTCCCTACCCTTCGGCACCAGCCTAAGGTTTGGAAGAAGACTATCCAATAAACGTAATAGGTGTACTCTCCTAATCCTAGGAGCCCTCGCAATCTGAGAGAAGGTAAAGAGAAAAGACATCTGAATAATTCTATTCAATTTCTCCTGAACTAGATTCCATTCTCAAAAAAGTTCCTTCGAGTTCGTATGTAACTATACGATGGATTTATCCAATGAAAGTGGATATCCTTAGTGATACGGAGTGTTCTAGAGAAAAGAAAAGTGGTTGTAGGAGTGGCAGGGGTATACACGGCCTTTATCGTGAATGATGGTGATCGCAATTTCCTTTGCCATTATTCTAATCCCTTTATATGTCTTTACTTATTATCTTCTGTACACCACAGTTAAGCTTGTTGGTTTTCTTCCTTCCCTACCGTTCGACACCTGCCTATAGTTTGGAGGAAGACTATCCAATAAGCTCAATAGGTGTATCCTCTCCTAATCCTAGGAGCCCTCACAACCTGAGAGAAGGTAAAGAGAAAAGACAACCGAATAATCCTATTCATTCTCTCCAGAACCAGAATCCATCCTCGAATCAGATCCTTCAAGTTCGTATATAACCATATGATGGATTTATCCTATGGAAGTGGACGTTCGTAGTGATACGAGGTGTTCTGGAGAAATGCAAAGGTGATATAGAAGTGGCAATGATGTATGCGACACCGTAACTTTCCAAAAGCCAAAGTGTTCTAAGAAGGTTCGGTCAACTTGGTTTATGAGTTTTAGTCAAGGGTCGGGTCATAGTCGCAGCCAGAGAGAAAGAGAGAAGAAATACTCAGCGTGCACTCTAACCTAGATCAGAATGGTTAATCATTTTATCCAATCCGGATGGCTCCCACTGTTTCCTTGAATTCTCCTCCAAACCTAAAAGGAGAATTAGTCGGAATCACCCGAGGAGTAATCCTACTCATTAGTGGGAATCGGGATCCAACCATCATTGTATGATAACTTGATGGAAGTCACTCAAGTCACCACACTCCAGAAGGTATGCGCAAGCCTGGAAAGTTTCCTGTATGTTTGAAACTCCCGATATGTGTTTTTACCCCAAGCGGTTTATGACCTTGACTAGGTCAACAAACCATAAACGGCTAGACAAGTTCAACCCATCATTATCCTCGATTGCATCAAACCCACCCGCATGTGCCCTTGAGTAGGTCAACAAGGCCGCACGACTGTCCTAACCAATCGCATTTAAAATGCCACAAACAAGTACCACTTAGCTACCGAACACTACGTCTTGACTAGGTCGACAAACGCAGCACGAATACTAAATAATACTCATAAGAAATGACGGAGGGCTACGGCTAGTTTTTGGTGAAAAACCTTTAACGTAATGAACTTGATATCGTTGATGGAATCCAAGTGGTTTTATAAATATATATAGTGGCGAAAACTTTTGCTAAAGAGGTCACTCCCGGTAAAGGGATCTCGGCTCTTTCCCCGTCGAATGGGATCCAGGATATCCCAAACTGAATACCACGATGCAAAGCAAAAGTAATCGACTATAGTAAAGTTATTATGTTGACGCAAACTTTCACTCAAGGGGTCACTCCCGATGAAGGGATCTCGGCCCTTGCCTCGTCAAATGAGGTGTAGGATATTCCAAAATGAATACCATGATGCAAAGCAAAAGTGTACATCTGTAATGTCAGTTTTTTTAAAAAAAACTTGGTTCCAACAACATCATATATAAGTTTGTTTTATCTTTGCATTGATAAGAATCTATGCAGTCCCATCAATTAATCACACCAGAAAAGAACGAAAATAAAATGTACGTATATGCCATCTGCATTCGTCACTGGGTCCCGTCATCACCCGTTAGGTTACTTAACTAACGACAGAGCGGGGACTGGGCTAGCGTGGGTGCAAAACATAAACAACATTTACTAGTATATATAAATATATATAACAATCGTCCCAGGCATGATATAAAGCAACATCACAGTAACATCACAGAAGCAACACAGAATGGTGGATAATCTGGAGCCCCGGGTGTCACTTGAGCTGCAAGTGAGACCCGACGTTCCCTGTCGTGTGGATAGCATGTGCAATGAAACCTAGACCCCTACGAGCGCGGCAAGTTACCCGCCAAACCAGAAGTGAGGCAGCCCCCTTCAGCAACGCGAATGGACCACCCAGCACTTCACGGAATTCTGTAACTTGAGCACCCCTCCTGGGTCACCTATAACCCATACGAGTGCGGCGAATAGCCCGCCAATTCTAGAGTAAGGTCCCCTCCGTCCCAACGCCATGAGATGCGGACCCGTTGCCCTCTAGAATCCGGCTATTCGTGCACCCCACCGCTGAGTAATCCAAGTACAGAAAATAAAATAATATACAAGGGTGACATCGACTTCAGCCCGGTCGTGCCCTAAAAGAATAATATACAAACTGGCATTGACGGCAGTCCACAGGTCAGACGCTCGCCCCGCAATATCAAATATACAAATGAAACAAAACTGTACTAACATTGCACCATTGCTATCCACCACGACGATCCAACGAGCATCACAGCACAATACAGAACACCAACGTGAATGTCACGTTCGCAAACCGGTCTAAAAGACATATAGCAATTAGACGAGTTTATCGATCAAGTGACATTCACGGTCGCAGAGTATAATGTATGTACTGTCAAACGAACGCTTAAAATATAGATCGACTAAGTTCCAAATTGGCCCCAATAGCAAAACAATACTTCACTGAAACCTGGGCCAAAACAGAATATCACAAAAATCACAATTTCACATCAAGGGGCTACAGTAAAATTTTGAAAGCCCGTCGCCAATAAATGGCCGCGGAACCGCCGCCAAAAGGGGGTTAGTGCGGCGGATCCGCGGCACTTTAGTGGAATTAAGAGCTCAAATGTTTTGTGTATCCTTATATTTGCCTGCACGAACTTTTAAGCTACTACAAATAATTTTTTGAACACTTTTGAAAAACGACAGCAAACAGAAAAATGAAAACGTGATTTCGGAAACTTTGGTCGATCGATCATTTAAGCACGTCTAAAAAAACTAGTAAAGGGTTTAAAGGGTGGCTCTAATACCATGTAGGGTTCCAGCAGCGCCCCGGCCGTCGAAACGCGGCCAAAATGCGGAACAAAAATTTTCTAAACTGGCGCTACCGCTACCCGATTTACGGATCGACCTTAAACCCTAAACTAGAAAACTAACTAAGACTTAGAATCGTTATACCGAGTTGATCCGAGTCTTTCGGTCTTCATTCCAAGATCCTAGCGGTCCTTTGATGATGTTTGGTTGCCGGTATTCCTCCATCACCGATGATCCACCTGAGGGAAACGGTGCAAGCTCCAGCCTCGACAAACGAGGCAACCGACGCCCCAAAGTTGCTAGCTATGGAGAGTGGGGGTGTATGAAAATGTCACTACAATTTTCTCTCTTTTCATTGAGCTCAAGAGAGCATCCATGGAAGATGAATGAAGGTGGTGATGAAGACTTGTCATGAACCAAAAATGGTGAAGGCTTTTGTGAACTTTTTTGAGTGAATGAGAGAGTGGGCTTGTAATGCAAATGTGAATTAATCCAAAACAAAAAATGAACCCCAATCCCATAATGAGTGGCCGGCCCCCCCTCTCTCTTCCACACAAAAAAAGACATTTTCTTTTTCCAACATTTTGTATTAAACAAATGAGACCATACCAAGCTATATGCACAAACCCATGCCACAAATCACATCACCTTTTCCACCTCATTAATAAAAAACAAATGAATTTCCATAAATGGAAAATCATATAAATGAGGTGGCATCTTCTAGAAGCTATTCTGTATAAAATACGGAATACTTCCCGGTACATGTACCGAAATACATAAACACGTATTCGTACCAAAATACGAACATCCAGGAGAGAAAACGAATAGTGAACAATAATACTAGAATACGTATATACAAATACATATATATATTATTAAATCAAAACCTGATTTAATAAACTGGCTTAATCCTAAGCCGTTAGTATTATCAACCGTCCAATTAAAGTCTGCGCAGAAAGTGCACATATTTAATCGAACATCTGTATGTATCAACATACCTCATATACACCATATCGCCTGAACCGTGAAAACCCTCTGTATGGGACTCTAAAGACCCGTCAATACGCTGGCAGTGGGTTTAACCACAAGCACGTCAGTGGCACTAGCTGTACGTAACGGCTACCCAGGTATTGAGCGAAAGGGATGCCGACGAGCAAACCCATCCTGAACCCCAACTGAGCCTGACAGTGATAATATCCGTACAGTCCGGTCTGTTCATCTAAGAGTATCGCATATCGTGTCTAAGGATTGGATAAAGTCAGACTCCCAACAACGCGATATTTAGTGTCGGTATGAAACCCATCACCACCTGAGAAACTATCGATCCTGGATCGATAATTCTCGTCCACCGTGGCCAAGGATTTATGGTGATGGCCATCCGTACACAACGCGACATCAACCCCCAATACCGGGAGAGACAAATCCCCGATGATCCGATCACTGCCTCTATGTGGCTCGGGACTGTACCCAACTAAAACCTGTTTGCACGACTCCTTTGAGCCATGGTAGGGTAGTAATCAAAGCACAGTAGGAACTCACACGAGACAAATGACGATCTCAGGTCGACAGACTAACCTGTACACATGTCACCTGGGAGCTTCTATCTGACAATAGGTATAATACCAACTAGCAGTTTCCCGGTGAGTCCGTCCAGTGTATTCATAACCCAATGAGCACCTGTATACTATCTTAGGTGAACAAACTAACACCAATGGCTTGTGAGACATGGCCACCGCCCCTCGTCGGGTGGCCCCTCATCGGGGTCTCGATCAGTATACACTAGTCTACGCTGGAGTATCGATCCCCGGTCTCGATACTCCTACGACTAAGGACATTTAAGAATGTGCTTATAGACCCCCGCTCCCACATATATGATCGCCATCATAATGCTTGCAGTCAAATAAGAATCCTATGGGCTCTATCAACACGTATATGATGATAAAGATAAACCAGGTAGCATACTATCATCTTGAGTAAGACTGTTTTATCGGTATAGGTCCTCACTCAATCATCATAATCACAAGTCCGCGACTATGATAATTGCCTTGAGGGCACTATAGCCAACAGCGCAAAGCCTCAAAACTACGAGATCGAGCATCATGAATGCTCTCTGGAAGGAAACGGGCTAGAAATACTGCTGTGAACTCGTCCCAAGTCGTAGGAGGTAGAACTGCAGTTCGACCTCTCTCGACTGACTCACACCACGTCTGCGCAAGGCCCTCTGGACGGAAACTCGCAACCTCCACCCATCGATCGTCAGAACATCTGAGCGAACGGAAAATCCTAGCTAATCTGTCAAGGAATGTCTGGGGATCCTCCGCTGAATCTGTGCCGGTGAAGACTGAAGGTCTCAGCCTCATGAACTTCTGTAGTGATACTTGAATAGCCACGGTAGTACTAGGAGCAACTGTCTGGGCGGTAGGTACAATCATAGTCTATGCTGTAGTAGGCGAGTTATTCATATCATCATTTTGCATTATTATATTCCCCATTCTTATTCATTTTATAAATAAACAGGTGATTTTGATCCATGTCTGCTACATAGCTGCAGGTTACAGGTTCTCGGAACAAAACAGTGAAAATAATGAAAAGACGATACAAAAGTGAGACTACGACCAACAAATGAAAGAATCTTGATCATGCCTACAGTTTGAAGAATAAACGAATATTAAGGGACAATTTCACAAAGCACAAAGGCAGCGCAAGGTTCAAGACTTCGACACGAAGCAAACGGTAAAAGTCCACGATATTATGCACTGTGGAAATCTGGAAGAAAACTAGAAGACAATCTGAGAAACCAAGTGAAGAAATAAGAAGCCAAATGCATCCAGAGGAAGCCCAGAAAAATACAACTAAGAAGCCCACAACATGGCCGCGGAACCGCGGCCACACATGCCTTCTGGCCGCGGATCCGCGGCCATATAGAGCATCTTTCAACGGGGTGGCGGTGCGTTGACTAATCTTCTTAGGGTAATTTTATGAATGTAGATATATATCGAATGTAACCCTAGGTTTTCTATGATCTATAAATAGAAACCCTAAACCACTTTTTGAGGCATGCCTCTTTTCATTGATCAAAATTCAGAATTCCGATGTAATATTTTGAACAGTGCATCGAATAAAGTATGTAGTTTTTTTTTACCTTGCCCTAGTTGTAAATTCTTTTCTGCCGTAGTTTAGAAATTTATTTATCTGCCCTAGTTAATTAGATTAGCACTTTTAATTATTTGCCGTAGTTTAGATAGTTAGTCTTTTAAAAACAAATCATAAAAACATGTCTTTTATCAATCCCCTAATGAGTGAGTAGTTCCTCACTTGCTAGGGTTAGGAATAGGAAAGGTTGGAGAGATGAAAATCTCTCACCCCTTTCTTGCCCATCGCATACTTTTTATAGGACTCCATGCGTACATAGACACACTGCTCACTACGGCACCCTACCCCATGAGGTAGCGGTGATACCGTAGTTTAAAAGACCGGTTGTGCATGTTTTCCATGGAGGTTAGGGTAAGAATTAAGAAAGGATGGACAAGGATCTAGAGGAAGCGACATCGTTTCCTCCCGATCGTGCTTATCCCTTTATTAATTATTACCATAACACCTACATAGATCTAAATTAGGGCATAGAAAGCGGTAAGAAATATTGACTTTCCAAATTTAACCTAAACCAAACGCTAGCAAGGTTTTAATCCTAGTCTAGATCAACCTTAGTTTTTAGTGATAAGCAATCCAACACCAATTGGAATTAACTCGTTAGAACAAATTGAGAATACACAAAATCCCTGTGGACCGACCCGTACTCACCGGCTAGCTACCAAGCGACGCCGTTCTTGATTACAGTAAAATATTCTTTGATTAATCTTTTAAAAAGCGTAAGCGCATAAAAATCTCAACTCAATCAAATGGCGTCGTTGCCGGGGATGGCGTAGTTATTTTCTTTTTGCAATTTCGGGTTAATATAAAATCATAAAATTCATAAAAACTGAAAAATTAAAAAAAATATATAAAAATTTATCATCTTGTTATTTATTGAAGGGTGTTTTGTTTGAATTGTGCAGGATCGACGAACGGATTCAGATCTGGAAAAATCCAGAGATCGAAACAGAAAACAGCAGATCTGAACAACAGAGAAGTACCACAACAGAGCAACAGAAGAAGTTTGGAGGCCTGATCCCTCTTTCTGACCGCGTTTCTACCGCCAAACCACACTCTTTGCCGCGGATCCGCCGCGGGCTGTTGACGTCAGCAACCCGAAACCCCTCTGTAAGCTTTTTTCTTCTTTTGAACCCCATTATCTCCTCTGTAAAATTTTCCTGCAGGATTCTTTGCGCAAAAACTTCTCCCCTTCTCCAATAACTTGATCTTGTGCAGGATTCTTTGCGCCGCAATAAAAAAATTGTTTGCAAGTGATTGTGTTTACTGCTTTGCATATTTTAAATTGACATTAAGGGGCTTGAACATCAATCCAGATTAGGTGGGGATTTCATTACCCATCCCAGACCCCAAAAATCACATAAAGCATATTGCATTGACCATCAAGTTAATTAAAAAAAAATAGACTCAGCCCTAAGGACTTCGCGCTCAATAGGACAAAGGGATAGTTGTTAGGCATCAATCGTTGATCTAAACCAGACTTTATGGTGCCTAGGCTAGACAGGTAGCGAAAGGTAACTTTAAAAGGCCCGTCTCACGGTGATTCATGAGCGGATCCCTCCTTTCTCTACTTGTGCTTACCGGGCCACAATTGGCAGTGAGGAGGCGATTTGACGTCCTCACATCTTGCCCTTTGGACCAGTTAGGAGCAGTTTAGTTGACCTAGGTGACCCTAGATCTAGGCTTGATTTTGCATTTATGATTGATTGAACGTGTGTTTAAGCCTTTTATAGAAAATCTTTTTGCAAAAAGCTCCTTATAAAAAACCACAAAAAGGAAAAATTTTTACAAAAACTTGCCACTTGTCGCTAAGAAATCCGTTGCACCCCACTTACACCTACTTTCCTCTCATTGACATTTTCTTACCCCCACCTTCTGTTTTTCACTTTTTGACTACACTGCCTCTTTAGTGTATGTCCGGTTGGGCTAGGGATACTGGTGCCCGATTAGTCCGTGTCTCGTTAGTGCCAACAGACGACGCTTTCGACTCCGAAATCGAAATTCCTTCCACTTCCTTACTTTCATCATCATATTATTCATCTTCTAAGGAGATGTCGAGATTCGATCCTAACAACCCCTTACCCGCTGGACTGATTCCACCTCCGCTAGATGCGAATAACCCACAACACTAACCTGTTGAAGCGCCCCAACGAATCACGCTCTAGGATCTTTTCTACCCTATCCACACCGCTTTACCAACTTTTCTTTCACTTCCACCGGCTAATGGGGATAACTTTGAGATTAAACCCTACTTCATCAACATGTTGCCAAAATTTCACGGACTGGAATCCGAAGATGCCTATATCTTCATAAACAAATTCCAAAATATTTGCGCAATGATGAAGACAACACAACTTTCAGATGATGCTATAAGGCTACATTTCATTACATTCACTTTATATGACCTAGCCGAGAAATGGTTGTATAGCACAGCATCACACTCGATTAAAAATTGGGAAGAGTTTGTTAAAGCCTTTCTTAAAAAGTTTTACCCACATCACAAGACCGCGATAATTCGCAATGAGATCATTCAATTTTCCCAGCTTCCTTCCGAACCCTTTTCGAAGTGTTTTGAAAGATTTAAAGACCTACTTGTTCAATGCCCTTACCACGGTATCGAGAATTGGCAACTTTGCCAAACTTTATACGAAGGATTGAACCCAGCAACTAATCAGTTGTTGGAAACCATTTGTCAAGGTCACTTTCTAACAAAATCTAGTAAGGAAACATGGTAGTTTCTCGACGATCTTGCTGAACAAACACTTCAGTGGGAGAGCACTAAGACCACCTCATCTTCTTCAGCAGGTCAGTCTAGGGCAGGCATAAATCAACTAGATATGTCGATTGCAATGAAGGCCGAAATGGCCGCACTTACGAAAAAGCTAGAAGCAATTGAGACCAAAATCTCATCGCCTTCTCCTTCCTTTGCTTTACCCCCATGAACTGTTTGTGCTTGTTGTTCGAATCCATCCTACCTTACTGAAGAGTGTCCTTACAATCTACCTATTCAAGGACAAGATCAAGTCAATGCTGCCTTTCAGCAAAGACAAAGAAATGATCCATACTCTTCGACTTATAATCCTGGTTGGAGGAGCTACCCAAATTTTTCTTGGAATCAAAATAAACAATTTCAAGGCAATAACAACTTTCAAAGGCCTTCTCCTCTACAACAACAAGCACTTCAACAAACTCAATACCAGCAACCTTTCCAACCACAACCTTACCCAAACCTAATGAACAATTTTGTGCCCAACAACTCTTATCCTCAAAACAATTTTTTTCAACCGAATAATGATAAGGTTACCTCGCTAGAAAGAAGTTTAGATGCGTTTCTACAACAATCTACACAATCCGCAGCAAGGTTAGAGACTTCCATTCAATCTTTAGTGCAAAACAGTGCTTCACATGATCAAAGCATCAAATCAATCGAGGCCCAAATTGCACAACTAAATGCTGCGTTGAGCGAGCGAGAAAAGGGAAAGCTTCTATCTCAACCATTGCCAAATCCTTGTCACACACACAACGCACATGTTGTTTATGAACAACAAAATCATAATGTAAATGCTGTGACCACGTTGAGATCTGGAAAAGTGTTGCACAATAATGTGGGTATTAGTAATGACACCCCTGCCGGTGCTTCTTCTTCTTCTTCTTCTTCATCTTCTTTAGAGCCTATTCTTCATTCTTCACAAGGCTCTACATCTTCTAATTTGAACGGAACCACATCTCACTTCACGAACACACCAACACTGGGATCCGATCCAACTCCACAATCTACTCCACAAATATTGGACTCAACAAACTTTCAAAATGTTCCATTTCCAAACAGGTTGAGGTCTAATAAACCAACTCCACAAATGGAGAAGATTGTAGAGTTGTTCAAACAGGTTAGCATAAACATACCTCTCTTGGATGCAATCCAACAAGTTCCTTCTTACGCGAAAATCTTAAAGGACTTATGCACCAAGAAGAGGAAGTCACAAGTACCAAAGAAAGTTTTCGTGGCTAGTGCTGTAAGTGATGCTCTTGTCCAATCTTTACCTCAAAAACATAAGGACCCCGGCTGTCCTACAATTTCGATAAAAATTAGGGATAAGAACATCAATAGAGCACTATTAGATCTTGGTGCTAGTGTCAATTTGCTACCATATTCTGTATATGAACAATTAGGCGTTGGAGAGCTTAAATCCACTCATTGTACTCTCCAAATGGCTGACCGATCCACCACCCATCCTAGGGGTGAGTTAGAGGATGTGTTAATCAAAGTAGGGGACTTCATTTTCCCCGTTGATTTCATTGTTATGGATACACAGCCTGTAGCTAACCCCCGGAGTCAAATTCCGGTGATACTCGGTCGGCCATTCCTTGCGACTTCTAATGCGGTGATCAATTGTCGTAATGGTTCAATGAACCTATATTTTGGAATTATGACGATTGAACTCAACATTTTTAAGTTGGGGAATCAGCCCTCCGAGCCTAATACTAGTATACTTGATGTTTGCTCGATCCATTAGATCACACAGGAGGACTGTGAGCTCGAAAAATTTCTGTTCGATCACAGCAGTTTTGATGCCTCTAGTGGGTTCCTCCTAGAATCTGACACAGCTTTTACACCGGAAAACGATTACGAGTGTTTCACTTTTTTCGACGACTTTGAAGACTCACTACCCGAGTTTGAGTCCTTTGATTATTCGGATGAGTTAGTTGAACCATCTGACTCGGTTTCGTACACTCGATTTGAACCGTTGATGGAATCCTTCGAGTTGGAGACAGTTTCACCAATGTTACCTTCAATTGTTTCACCTTCAAAACTCGAACTAAAGCTTTTGCCGTCTCACCTTAAATATGCTTACCTAGGTGAGAATGAGACCCTTCCCGTTATAATATCGGCCTCTCTAGCTCTCAAGCAAAAGAAAACCCTTTTAATGGTCTTACAAAATAACCGGCAAGCTTTTGGCTGGACTGTGGCAGACATCAAGGGGATTAGTCCCCTCATAGTTGAACATCATATACACATGATGGATGATGCCAAGCCAGTAAGGGATCCACAAAAACGCCTCAACCCTATAATGAAGGAGGTTGCCAAGAAGGAGATTGTCAAATGTCTTGATAGTGGTATCATTTACCCTATCTCGGATAGCCAGTGGGTTGTCCCCATTCATGTTATCCCAAAGAAATCGGGCATAACGGTCATAACCAATGAGGCGAATGAGTTAATACCTACTCGCACCCAAACTGGGTGGTGAGTTTGCATCGACTATAGGAAACTCAACGCCACGACAAGGAAAGACCACTTTCCTTTACCTTTTACTGACCAAATGCTAGAATGATTGGCTGGGCATGAATTTTATTGCTTTTTGGATGGCTATTCCAGCTATAATCAAGTCCCCATCGCCGAAAAGGATCTAGATAAGACCACATTTACTTGTCCTTTCGGTACATTCGCTTACCGTCGCATGCCCTTTGGGTTATGCAATGCACCCGCTACATTCCAGCGGTGTATGATGAGGATCTTTTCTGACATGGTTGAAAAATTTTTGGAGATTTTTATGGATGATTTCTCCATTTTCGGTGACTCCTTCGATGAGTGTTTGCTATACTAAGACGCAGTTCTTACCCGCTGTAGGGATAAGAACCTCACTTTAAATTGGGAGAAGTGCCACTTTATGGTACGAGAGCGTATTGTCTTAGGACATGTCATCTCGCAAAATGGCATAGAGGTTGATAAAGCCAAGATTGAAGTCATTTCCAATCTTCCTCCTCCTAAATACGTCAAAGACATCCGACCCTTCCTTGGCCATGCTGGCTTTTATAGACGGTTCATCAAGGATTTTAGCAAGATAGCTAGACCCTTGACTCTTTTATTGGCCAAGGACACAACTTTTGATTTTGACTCAACTTGCATGGAAGCATTCGAGTCATTAAAACACTCACTCATTTCTGCGCCCATTCTTTCATCTCCCGACTGGACGCATCCATTTGAAATTATATGTGATGCATCTGATTTCGCCATTGGTGTTGTTCTAGGATAGCACATTAATAAGATGCCGCACGTAATTTATTACGCTAGCCGAACATTAAATGAGGCCCAATTGAATTACACAACAACAGAAAAAGAATTTTTAGCCGTTGTGTTTGCACTCGAAAAATTCCGGCCCTATTTAATCGGCTCTCCATTGATTGTTTACACGGACCATTCAGCTCATCGCCATCTTTTTGCGAAGAAGGATGCTAAATCCCGGCTAATACGTTGGATCCTCTTGCTACAAGAGTTTGAACTTGTCATAAGGGACAAAAGAGGATGTGAAAATGTAGTTGCCGACCACCTTTCACAACTTCCTTCTTCGCCTACACTCAAAATTCCTATTAAAGATGTTTTCCCCGATGAGCAGTTTTTAACCCTGTCATGCAAACCTTGGTTCGCTGATATAGTAAACTATTTGGCCACTGGACTGATACCTAAAGATTGGTCGAAACAGGACAAACTCCGATTCCTGTCCTAAGTAAAACACTTTTACTGGGATGAACCGTATCTCTTTAAATACTGTTCCGACCAAAACATTCGTCGGTGTGTCCCCGAAAGCGAGTTTAAGAGTGTGCTGTCTTTTTGCCACGATCAAGCGTGTGGCGGGCACTTTGGCCCCAAGAAGACAGCAGAAAAAATCTTGCAGTGTGGTTTCTACTGGCCACAACTTTTTAAATATGCATACGAATACTGCAAGTCATGCTCTCGGTGCTAACACTTGGGCCGGATATCACGGAGAAATGAAATGCCGCTCCAACCAATTTTGGTTGTGGACATTTTTGATGTTTGGGGAATAGACTTCATGGGACCATTTCCCAATTCTTTTGGGAATATGTATATTCTATTGGCTGTTGACTATGCGTCAAAATAGGTTGAGGCTGTGCCCAACCGAACGAATGATAATAAGATTGTTGTTCGATTTCTTAAAGAAAATATCTTTTCTCGGTTTGGACATCCACGAGCAATTATAAGTGATAATGGATCTCACTTCTGTAATAGGACTTTTGAGTCCTTAATGCGCAAATACTCCATTACTCACAAATTGTCAACACCTTATCATCCCCAAACTTGTGGGCAAGCCGAGGTTTTGAATCGGCAGATTAAACAAATCTTGGAGAAAAAGGTTTCTAAAAACCGTAAAGATTGGTCAACAAAACTGATTGATGCACTATGGGCATTCCGTACTGCGTACAAGAACGATCTTGGTATGTCTCCATACCGGCTTGTTTATGGGAAGGCTTGCCACCTCCTAGTTGAAATTGAGCACAAGTCATTTTGGGCGATTAAAGAGTTGAACTTATCGATGGGAGATGCGGGCAGCAATAGAAGGCTGCAATTGAATGAATTAGATGAGCTGCGGGATGAGGCCTACGAAAATGCGGTAATTGTTAAAAACCGAACGAAGGTGTTTCATGAAAAACACCTTATGCGCAAAACTTTTAAACCTGGCCAACAGGTTTTGCTTTATGGCACTCGGTTACACTTCCACCCCGGCAAGCTCAAATCTAGATGGAAAGGGCCGTTTTTGGTACGCACCGTATATTCACACGGTGCGGTAGATCTCAAGAATCCGGTGGATAGTACAATGTTTAAAGTGAACGGACATCGACTCAAACCGTTCCTCACTGCAGACCCGTCGGAGGAGCTCCTGTTTTTGTAGGAGCCAATTTACACTGATTGATCTTCCTCTATTTACCCCCAAATTTTCGATCATCTCGCCGAAACATTGTTTCAAATAAGTTTGGGGGTATGTATCATTTGTAATTTTATAAATACAAAATAACATAAAAAAAATTGAAAATATAAAAAATTAGGTATTTTTGTAAATTTACATAAATAAAATAAAATTTTTATTTGCAAATAATTTCCTCTTTTTAGAGGGGTTTATTTGCAAATATCTATCATTTTCCCCCTATATAAAGAACCCGACCCCCTCTGTTTTCACAACCCTAATTTTCATCTTCTAAAACCCTAGCGCCGCCGCCTCTTGAAGTTCTGCAGCAAGATCCCGTCACCGTGCCGTGATTCCGCCGCAGGAGCCCACATCCGGCCGCGCTTCCGCCGCAGACCTCTGTCTTCACCCCCTAAATTTTTCAGGGGAGGTTCGATCTCTGTACCCATCTTTGTTTTTATTTTCTGTAGATCGGTAACTCACCTGATAGCACACAGTATGCAACTTGAATGAGACTTTTCACAAGTTTTTCATATGATGTGTATGGGAGTTATTTTGCGAACGAGATAGCGTGTAGGGGTTGGAATTACTTGATTTATACTCACCCTAACACTTTTGCACTTCCGGAATTAGTTACTCGTTTTTACGAGTGTATGGAAGATGGGTGTCTCACCCAATTTGGCTTTAAAAAATTACAATGGGGTGATAGGGAAATTATCATCGATAGGGATATCATACACGAAGTCACATTAATCCCTCGGATACATGCTCATGACCAACCTTTACAATTTGAGGATTACATGCCCTTGATGGGAAATGATTGCTCAAGGGAGCCGCGAAAGGGGATCCAAGCGAGAACCCTTTTCGCCAATGTCTTGACTGTGTGCCGGTGGGCACAAAACAATATTTTTGGAAGCTTCCACAATAACATATTTTTTACACCCTCATTGCATATTGTGCATACCCTCATGAGAAGAAACCCACGTTTCGACATGTGCACAGTTTTGCTAAACTCTATTGGTGCGGGCAAACGAGCCGCAAATTACCCTTGTCCCATGCTTGTTACACAACTATGTCGATATTTCCTTCCTGTGGAGGAGTTCGAATTTTACATGCTTGGAGGCATACCAGTCAGGCCTCTTATTGAGGGCGATTCTACGTCCTATTCACGATTGACGGATGTGTGGTCTAGAACTGAACCAGCGGAGCACGTGCCCGCCCGAACACCTAGCTCTAGCTCGGCCGCGAGCGAAGGAGAAATGACCCCTTTAGAACA
Source organism: Agapanthus africanus (assembly GCA_030015575.1). Lineage (NCBI taxonomy): Eukaryota > Viridiplantae > Streptophyta > Magnoliopsida > Asparagales > Amaryllidaceae > Agapanthus > Agapanthus africanus. Next base: position 341,217,619 of record CM057337.1, on the reverse strand, counting down.
TGCAAATTTGATACGAAGAGCTGTTAGGGGCATAGAGGAGTTGAGGTGGATATCTAGGGAGCATGATAGGCGGTTGACTGGGGTAGAGCAGGGGATTCGAACACTGCTGGGTAGGGCTGAGTGTTCCCGCTCACGCTCGAGAGCATGGCGTGGGGCCTAGCAGTGAGGGCACTGCTTGTGATATGTTTGGGAGAGTTGGTGGTTGTATATAGTTATCATTTTCATTGCATATTTCTTTTAAATTTTTGTACATATTTTTTTTCTTTTTCTTTTGCATGTTTAAATTCTGCACTGCATCCCTATAAAAAAATCATAAAAATTAAAAAAATTGAAAATAAAAAAAATACATAAATAAAAATCAAATAAAAACTGAAAAATTTGAAAAAATTATAAAAATTAAAACATTCAATTTTGGCCATAATTGACTTGAGTTTGACAAAAAGGTTAACTAGTTATGAACAACTAGATCTTAGACTTAGTAAATTAAAAACCTTAAAAATAATCTTTCTTAAAATTTAACTGTAGAAAAATATATGTCTTTGTAGTATACTTAGAAATAGGCAAATTTTGAGTTCACTTCTTGGGCTAAGTCAAAATAAGGCAAAAGTATTGATATTTTTATTAAAGTATAAGTCTGAAAAATAATTTCTAAGGTTATGTCTAAATTCTGAAAATATATACCCTACAACTTGCACAAACACGAAACTTGAAACTTGGAATAGTAGAAGAGACCTTGAAATGCTCTTTTCTAAAGTCCTTAGTATGAAAGTCCTTAAAATAAAAATACAGGTGTAAATAAAAAGATAAAAATTGAACACGGGTTTTTGTAATTACTTAAGGCTGCATAAACAGAAAAAAATATTTAGCTTCGGTGCTTTATCACCTAGTGCCTTAGACCTACTGGTTTAGGAGTCACTGCTAAAGCCTTAGGTATTACAAGACTTGGAATTACGCCTTAATGTGAAAACACATTTTGTAATCGGTCGTTGGTACCTCAAGAAGTATTAACGGTCGCATGAAGGATGTGTGAGCAATTTCATCTAAAAAATTCACCATCTAAAAGTACTTTGGACGATGGACAAGCGTATGATAGCTTGAATTGAATTTCCAAGTGTAGGGGTGATACATACACACATGTAGGGGTATGTGATTGGGGGTTGGATGAGAGATAGGACTTATATATTTAGTAGAGATGATAAAAATTCCTAAGTTGAGATGGAACCTTACAAGGAAAACATAAAAGATGCTGAAAGCTAAGTAAATTTACAGAACTTGTACAATCTTAAGTTAAATGATAAGGAAGCGTGAAAAATACGGGTTGATAATTTCTGAGTTGAAGATAATAGAGTTTCTTGTTAGAAAACCTAATTGGAAAATAAAAGTCAATAGGCCGAATTGATAGGATTTTGTGGGTAGTATCCGCTGAAAAACCTCAGGAGACAACACTCCTCCTACTAGGGACACCTAGAGGTTTAACGGCTTGCTGCACGAGCTCAGTGCAATCGCGTTTCCCTGCGAAAGTGAGGGTAGTTTTTTTTTTTCGAGAATAAAACATGTTTTGCTCGAGGATGAGCAAAAGATAAGTTTGGGGGTATTTGTCCATATCATAATTTTGCATTATTATATTCCCCATTCTTATTCATTTTACAAATAAACAGGTGCTTTTAATGCATGTCTGCTACATAGTTGCAGATTACAGGTTATCGGAACAAAACAGTGAAAATAATTAAAAGACGATACAAAAGTGAGACTACGACCAACAAATGAAAGAATCTTGATCATGCCTACAGTTTGAAGAATAAACGAAGATTAATGGACAATTTCACAAAGCACAAAGGCAGGGCAAGGTTCAAGACTTCGACACGAAGCAAACGGTAAAAGTCCACGACTTTATGCACTGTGGAAATCTGGAAGAAAATTTGAAAACAATCTGAGAAACCAAGTGAAGAAACAAGAAGCCAAATGCAACCAGAGGAAGCCCAGAAAAATCCAACCAAGAAGCCCACAACATGGTCGTGGAACCGCGGCCAAACATGCCTTCTAGCCGCGGATCCACAGCCATATAGAGCACGTGTCAGTGCATCTTTAAACGGTGTGGCGGTGCGTTGACTAGTCTTCTTAGGGGTAATTTTGTAAATGCAGATATGTATCGAATGTAACCCTAGGATTTCTATGATCTATAAATAGAAACCCTAAATCTCTTTTTGAGGCATGCCTCTTTTTATTGATCAAAATTCAGAATTCCATTGTAATGTTTTGAAGAGTGCATCGAATAAAGTAAGTAGTTTTTTTTTACCTTGCCCTAGTTTTAAATTCTTTTCTGCCGTAGTTTAGAAATTTATTTATCTGCCCTAGTTAATTAGATTAGCACTTTTAATTATTTGCCGTAGTTTAGATAGTTAGTCTTTTAAAAACAAATCATAAAAACATGTCTTTTATCAATCCCCTAATGAGTGAGTAGTTCCTCACTTGTTAGGGTTAGGAATAGGAAAGGTTTGAGAGATGAAAATCTCTGACCCCTTTCTTGCCCATCGCATACTTTTTATAGGACTCCATGCATACATACACACACCGCTCACTACGGCACCCTACCCCACGAGGTAGCGGTGATACTGTAGTTTAAAAGACCGGTTGTGCATGTTTTCCATGAAGGTTAGGGTAAGAATTAAGAAAGGACGGAAAAGGACCTAGAGAAAGAAACATCATTTCTTCCCGATCGTGCTAATCCCCTTTATTAATTATTACCATAACACCTACATAGATCTAAATTAGGGCATAGAAAGCGGTGAGAAATATTGACTTTCCAAATTTAACCTAAACCTAGCCCTAGCAAGGTTTTAATCCTAGTCTAGATCAACCTTAGTTTTTAGTGATAATCAATCCAACACCAATTGGAATTAACTCGTTAGAACAAATTGAGAATACACAAAATCCCTGTGGACCGACCCGTACTCACCGACTAGCTACCAAGTGACCCCGTTCTTGATTGCGGTAAAATATTCTTTGATTTATCTTTTAAAAAGCGTAAGCACATAAAAATCTCAACTCAATCATGGGTCCTCCGATCTCTGTGCACGGCTGGCCTCGACTAAGGATCCCACCATCTGTCGTAACTCCTGCATACCTCCCACCATCTGTCGTAACTTCTGCATACCTGACTCTCGCCTATCCATGCGGCCTGGGGAAGGCGGATCTGTCTGTCCCTGAGGGGTAGGTACGCCGTCCTGATCGGTCCTCGTCTCGGATGAGCCCGCTCGAATCTCATCTCTGGCGGCAGCCTCTGCGCTCTCGTAGCCTTTGGCGGCATAGTGGCTGGTACAGGAAACAAGATATAAGAACAATGCAATAGAATCATAGGATACACGGAATTGAAGAAGGAATTTCAAGCAAGTATATCCTAAAGTCACTTAGGCGGAATACCGTATCGCAAGTATGCCGCAGACATACACATGCTACGTTACCGTGCATAAGTCACTTACTCCATCTACCAAAGGTCATCCTACACTCAGAAAGGTAAAACCTATCGCTCTGATACCAACTTTGTCATGACCCGAAAAGTACGGAGAGTGACCGGAATTTAAATTACGAAACGTCTCGAGGCGTACGTAATCTAAGTAAGCCAAAACCCAAAAATCAAAACCCATTTAAGCAATAGAGTGAAGGAAAACCAAAATATATAAAGCAATTTTCAAATAAATAAGTCATATCAAGCTTTTAAAGCAACATCCATTTTTTTCCGAAAAATTCGGCAGAGTCTCCTTTGTAAAAACTGACCCCAAACGGGTACAAGACAGGAATATATATACAACATGAAATAAGGCATCCCCAAGCGGGAGCTAGCTCTTCGCCCAATAGCGGATTCACAATCCCACGCAATAAATATCATAACCGTGCAGAATAAGTAAATAAAAGCACAAAAACTAAACATCATGTCGGCTCAAGTGAGCTCAACCCAGAGAAACAACATATATGTACACAAATATCACTGTCTCGTCTCTAGATCACAATACAACAGTACAAGTGGCTGATAAAGTAGATGGAGTACACTAGATACAATGAATATATGAGGTGGAAACAAAATAATCTCACAACCCACCTACGAGCAAAAGCATCAAATCCAAGCAAAAGGAACAAAAGGAGGAAGTGCGTCCGCCGCTACAGTGCTGACGGATCGGACCTGCAAAAAGGCTATGGCACAACGGGGGTGAGTTGCCAACTCGTGAGAAACAAGTAACCTCTATAAAACCTATCGTAAGCATGTACGCAAAAGTGTCAAAACTCTACAATACTGATATAGCATGATGTACTAGCATGAATGCAACATGAATGCAATTTAACACGAGATATGAGTATGTTTGATATGAGAAAATCATTAATTTCATCTTAGAAAAACTCGTGTGAAATATCTAAAGAAATATCAATGAAATCAACAGAAATCCATATCAAGCATCGACTTCTCAAATGAATATTTCAATGTCTCAAAGTATCGATATCTCAAAGTATTACGACCACGGTCAGTATCCTCTGGATATCCGCTGCGCCAACAATCACCGGTAGATAGTCTGCCCCTGCCAGGCTCATCGTCTACAACTCGAACTTCTTGCCCCGGGATACCTTACCGGGCCACCATGCATCCGAGACAGTTCATCCTACTCCTCGAAACGGGTCTCGAAAACTAACAGAAAATCCATGGTGGACGACACATGTATCATAACACGAGAAAACCGCAACTTACTATATTTAAAATGAATATCAGCTTTATTAAATCCTTGCAGTTTTCCCCAAAATCTCATAAATCTCAAGTGCTGAAATTCTCAAGAAAAATCACCATAAGTACGCATGTCAGCGATAATGAATGCCTATGGTATCAACTATGCGAACTGCAATATATGACTAAAAGACTATGCATGAACGATGATGCAATGAGGTACATGCATATGATTAGCAATCCTACTTGTTCATCCTTAGGAATTTAAATGTACTCGCACAGGTTTTACACATCATATATGGTGAAATTGTTCTAGATTCTGGTTTAAAAAAGTTATCTAGTGTTTGTGGCATAGCAATTACCAAGGTGTGTGTGTCCGCATGTATAGTGCTCGTGCTGCATAAAACCATGGTAATGGTGCAAGTGTCCTATGAGATGAGTTCGCGCATATATATATACATACATATACATATAGGATCGTGAAATGCAGCGAGATAATGAACTAGGAACTACACGTATAAATGCCAGTACTACTAGAAGTTTTTTAAACTATCGGGCGCCTTGCACCATCCAAACGATTTCCCCATAGATGTGTACATCTACTCACCAGAAAGCCTCAGCTAGCCTGGTCCAATCACCGCTTTCCCCTTCCGTGCCGCGTCCGAAGTCTCTGCGACCGATCCTGGAATTTGCACAAACACAAAACATCAAGCTAAAACTCTGAGAAGGTACGAGGACAACGATACAAAGAATTAACGTCCTCAAGCTAAACTTGTGTGCACAAAACAAAAGTGTACGACATCGCCACAACCTCAACTAGAATTGCTATACGAAACCACCACCAATCTAGAACCCGATCATACCTATCGCTCATTCAAAATACCCTAATTATCAAAGGAGATGTTATATAATTAGTCACAACATCAAACCAATTCAACACCTAATTATAGCAAAAACCTAGTAAGCATTTAAATGGGATTTCGGTGCAAACACTCATGGATTAACGACCTAATGGCCGCATTCACAAATAAACAACTAAATTAAGCCATGCTTCACTACTTAAAATAATCTCCAACAAAACACACAAAAATCATGCAATTTGCTTGCATAATCACTTGCTTAGTATAAATTGAAGCCCACTTAAGCAAGGTAACTACTTAGTTTAGGTTTGTATAGCCAATAGATAGCAAACTAAGCTTAGTTAACATAGTAATGATGGTTGAAACCCTAGTTCTAACTCAACCCTCATCTTTAAAAACCTAAACTTGAAATTAGCACCAATTTAACACTTATGCAATTTAGTTTAAGGAAATTAACCACAAGTATTAATTGAGTGAAGATTATATCTCAAATTTTAGAGATCTAGCATGTGATTTTGCCTCCTCAAAATGGTCTCCTTGCTCCAAGATTCAAGCAAAAGTTGGCTAAGGAGATTCGATGGAGAATTGGCTTTGTGAGGTTTTAATTGGATTTTTGATGCATTTTGGGGATTTTTTTGGAGATGGAAACAATGGAGGGGGAGGGCTGTAGATTTCGACGGTGAGGGAATGGGGAGGAGTGTGTGGGTGTTGTAGATTTTTTCCCGAGTCAAACCCCTCCCATACCACAATAATACCCATACCTTAATTAATATATTTTATTCCACTCATAATGTTTCATCACAAATGAGTTGAAGGGAAAAATTTGAAGGGGGCTTCCTGCAGGTGGGCTCGGCCTATATGAGGGGGTGAGGATGACTGAGTGATTGAAAAGAAAATTCCATGCTAAAAACACCCCCACAAGTTCATAATAACAAGTTTTATTTTATTTTATTTTCATTTTTTTCCCTTTGACCCTAAAACAACTAGAACTTGGAACAACATGGTAAAAAAATTCATGTTACAAACTAGATTTTAGTTGTCATGGTTCTTAAGTTTGTAATTAGCCTATTCAAATTTGTATTTATCACTAATTTAATGTATATTTGAAAGATTAAAATAATATTAAAAATAATAAATTAAGGAAAAATATTTAAACGAATAGAAATTTATAAGTGACTAATTAATTACCAAATACTAGCAATTACCTATCTAAATTAGGTATAATTAGGCCTATATTGAAAAAATAATTATAATTACATTTTACATAAAACACCAGTTATTTACCGATTATCGGGAAATTACCTAAACGACTTTTCAAGGCATTTCACTGTACCTAACTAAAACCTGTTTGCACGACTCCTTTTAGCCGTGGTAGGGTAGTAATCAAAGCACAGTGGGAACTCACACGAGACAAATGATGATCTCAGGTCGATGAACTAACCTATACATATGTCACCAGGGAACTGCTATCTTACACAAGGTATAATACCAACTAGCAGGTTCCCAGCGAGTCCTGTCCGGTGTACTCATAACCCAATGAGCACCTGTATACATCTTAGGTGAACCAACTGTCACCAATGGCTTGTGAGACCGGCCGCCGCCCCTCGTCGGTGTCTCGACTGTATACACTAGTCTACTGATGGAGTATCGATGCCCAGTCTCGAAACGCCCACGACTAGGGACACTTTAAGGATGTGCTTATAACCTATCCAACTCTCACGTATCTGATCGCCATCATACTGCTGGTAGTCAAGCAAGAATCCTAAGAGCTCTATAAACGTGTAATAGTGACCTGTAATGTCATCTAAAGCATGTGCACGATGATAAAGACAAACCAGATAGCATACTATCATCTTGAGTTAGACTGTCCTACCGGCATAGGTATTCCCTCAATCATTGAAATCACACGCCTGCGATCCAATAACTGACTTTGAGGGCACTATATCCAACAATCTCCCACTTACACTCAAGGCTAATTATTGCGATGTCGCATACTCACAGCCCGTGTGATACTGAACACCCAACTCCTCTACTGATCAGTATCGCAAAACCCGTTTGTGAAACTATTGCGTTCGAGGAATAGCCTCAGTGAGTGGATCCGCCCTGATGTTTCTTTCTATGTCTCTCTTTATCTCAAGTTCACGGAGAAAGCCATCTACCGAAATGAGCAATACTTGTCGTAGAATATGTCTGGATATCTGATGGGACCTAGTTCACTAATGAACTCCAAATACAGAAAACTTCTTAGACTGTATCGTCAACTAAATTTAATCAGTATCCTGCACCATGCCTCCCTCAGTATCCGCCTGGACCACCTATCTAAACTACTGCCCCTCGTCAGAGGGAAAACTATAACTCTGACAGTCACTCTGTTATCCAGGTCACCTTGGATGCCTGGAATGATAACCGTCTCCCGAAGGAGGCTGTTGATATCATATCCCTAGAACATCTGCTTATGTTCATAAACTGCTTCCAAACTTTTCTCCAAGATTGGATTAACACCAACTTATTGCATCTAGTGCAAAAAAAACATCTGGTGTGGTACTTGACATCTCATGATTGACTCAATTGCCTAAGCAAGTGATATGCCAATCATGCACATCCCTCTCCCCTTTACTTTGTAAGACACCTTTAGAGAGGGTGACTCCATCACCTGCAGGTATACTACCGTGTCTGGAGTCGTCCATTCTAAAACACCTTTAGAATGCTGTCTAAGTACACAGATGGGGAAACTATCCAAATCTTGATCTAAAACCATAGATCTAGTAGCCAGAATGTCCGATATAATATCTAAGCCCTATGTGGGGAAACCACTGTGTAACAACCAAAGTATAACCGATCGTAGTATAGGAATTTCACTTTCTACTATGTGTATGTCATCCAAATACCATGATATCACACCCTACTACTTTCTTAACGGATCCATCCCCTATTCTGATGAAGTCAAAACCTATAACTATCACATCAAAAATAGATGATCTATCTCCGCTATATCTTCTTTAGTCTATAAATAGACCCAAGCAACTTGTCCACTATGCTTCCACTGCTCCCACCCACTACAACAACCCTCTGGTAAAGTCATATATGCGTGCACATCTAAAGCTAGTTTAGAACGACGCTATACTTATCCTTCTGCTGGGACTCATAGTCTGGAACAGCAGTAATGGCAAGTCTGGGTAAACAAGAACCTCCATGTCACCGTCCTTGAGGCTACCGGAGTACCTCTCGGGTGCTTGAGGTTACCCTCCATATCTGTGGAGTGGCTAATGGAATGTCAATCCAGATTGAATTTTTAGGTCTTTGTTGTTTTGGAATCACTCCCAGTTCTACCATACTCCCACTTCTGTTTTCTGAAAAAATCCATTTTAATAAAGCTGTGGCGAGTCAAGAACAATATCGCTATTGATCTTCTAGATGGTAGAAAGTCAACCCTCGTCATAGCCCGGGTTAATCCACAAACTGCCATTACAGAACGTGCCTTGAGTTATCCAGAGTCTGGTTTTAAGCATAAGCCGGAAAACTCCATATACCTTAACACCGTTGAGATATGAGCCATTCTATATACAATATAAAAACAGAGGAACTGATTTAATTTGAACCAGATTCAAATCATGCAGCTGTTTCCAGTGCATGTCAACTAAATGGATAGAGGCCGGTCAGCATTACTCAACTTAGGAGTGCATCCAAACATGAGTAACCTGAAAGAGAAACAAGTTTCTCAAAAACCATTACTATCAACTGAATACCAAAACACAAGTATCTATATCTTCGATCACCTTGAAGAATCCCGACACTTGCGACATGTGGTTCTCTACTTTACTCTTATACCTATAACTTCTCAAAACATAAACCTTGTATTTCTACGAAACACTTGTCTAAAAACTAGAGAAGTCATAAGTAAACAGAATATGTAACAACCGTAATTTTCCTATACAAATTTTTTCAAATATTTTTTCAAAATCCATAAAGGGGTATTTTAGCCTGAGCACAAGATATAAGTAATTATTTTGCTTATTAATTACAGGTTAAAAGAATGTAACAACTCCATTTTTAGTGTACAAAAATTTTCTTTAAAATTAATGTATACTTGGGGGATTTACATTTACTTTTATTACTTTAAGTAATTATTTAGTTCCATAATTATAAGAAGGAGCTTGTGGCTCATTGGTAATACCTTGCACTACTGAACCAAGCCACCAGAGTTCAAATCTCATACCCCACATTACTTTTAATATTGTGTTATTTTGTATTTTTTTAGAATACCAATAGTTTACACGTGCATTTCTCACAAAAACCCCACTACACCCACAAAACTAAACATACCAGTGAGAAGGTGGACAGACAACACACCCCCGACCCCTAGACTCGGCCGGACCGCCGAGTCGTCAACTTGGGAAAGATGGCTCTTGGGCTTCTGAACCCCCCTCCACACTCCATGGCTCTTGGGCTTCTGAACCCCCCTGCACACTCTATTTAATTAGATCGTTTACAGAGAGCTTTGAATACCTCTTTTACTCCATTTTTAATGAATTTTCATATATTTTTACATTTTTAATTTAAAACTCTTCACCTATCCTAACCCTAGCCTAACCTTATAAATACCAACCCTACACACTACCCCCTCACCCCAAAACTCTGAGCCAACTCCCAAGAATTCACTAGAAACCTTGTATGCAATCAAAGTGAGCGAAAGGCGAAGCTCCGGCGAATTCTCTGGCGCAAATTCCGACGACGACTCTAGGAGCTACCGGCGACAAAACGACGCACCGGCGACTCCTCCCTATCCTTCTCCCTCTCCTGGTTGTCCTAAACCCGTAAGTTCGCATTTCTAACTTCTCTATTCTATTGTAGAAATACGGAATTACAAAACCCGACGGAATCGGAACAAATCTGATTTCCGATTCAGTTTTTATATAAAACCTCACTTTTCTTTAATACAATTATACTTGAACCTTTTCATATTGACTATTAAACACTAATCAACCATATTGATCAAGTTTCATAATCAAAAGTAATTGCTATTTCATTTTACCGTATTTTCATTTAAATACCATATAGTTTCAATTCTACATATAACATCACAAAACTTGCTATGTCTTTAAGTAGATCACGAGGTAATGACCTACCTCCTTACACACTCATATACAATATAGCACAATACCCTTGGAAACATAGAATACGGGAAAACGATACAATTTCATTTTAATACCATTTACATAACAAAACCATTTTCTAAAGGATTTAGTATTTATACAAATCTTTGCAAAGCGTCGCTACGACCCATTTAGGGAACCCGTTTAGGATGATGCGGATTATCGCACATCCTCGGGCTTAGTAGTGCGAGATTCAGACCTCCGCAAGGAGCATTCGGTCTCGAAAGATTTAAAATACGTCATCTTAATAAAATGAGATTTTTAGAATATAAAATATATATTAAAATTATTTTTGTATAAATAAATGTATATTTATCATTAAAATGCCTATTTTGTTATCATATAAATATTCCATCTTTTTCTAAAAATCACAAGAATCAATTTACCTTAAAATACCATGAATTCCAAACAAAACCAATATTACAAATAAATACCATTTATCATAAAAATAGGATATTCTCATTAGAAATATCACAAATATAAAATTTACATTTATTACAACTCTAAAGACGATAATAAATACTTGGGGTGTATTTTGAAAACTTTACAAAGTATTTTTACATAAAACCCCCTCAAGTTCTATAAATTACCCTAAGGACCCTAGTAAACATACGTTTAAGCGGGACCAGTCTCTTGAGCCTCAGGGAGCCGGAGATATGGGTGCTTGCCTATCTAAGGTAGACAACTTAACAACGGTGTTATCAATACGTTAATTGTCTTTGAAAAAGACACAAATCCTGCCGCCCATGTGCAGCGGTTACCGATAACATCAAAACAATCAGGACTTCAATTTACTTTCTAATTGTCTGACTCAGTTTGAGTCTCATTATAATCTGACATGAATATGATTCAAGTACAATCTACAATTTACAAACTACAATCTACAATTAACAATCTACAATCTATAATTTCCAATATTAAAATTCAACATGAATCCATGAATCCATTATTCAATCTATCAACTTGACTGAACCGAACCATGGATATACATTCCATTTACATGATTCTACAGTTACATCCATGATTCTCCAGTTACATACATGATTCTCCAGTTACATCCATTTACTGATATCATGGTATCGATCAGTCATCCAAACATACAATCTATACAGTTTACAATACAATACAACAAAACAATCAAGATAACATGGGTTTTAAGGGGTAGAGTGGTATGAAATATGTTAAAGGTGGCACAAGATGGTCACTTAAGACGTAATTACATCCATACCGTTGTTCCGTGGTATTGTCGACGGAGCCTTGTACTACGGGTTACCAAAGTCTCCGATGTAAGTGGGACTCCTCTCGTATATACTGGCATCTTCTGTACCAAGCTACAAACAACAGCGTTAACACAACACTATAACAATATAATACAACATTAAAAGTTACTTCTTATTCTGTCTATCCAACTTCTCCCTTATCTTTGGGACTTACCTAGCGATTTGTTCGCTGATGACATTCTCTTTCTTTCTTCTTTGAATGTCGTCAGGTTATCTGGACATTCCTGAGATCGAGCCCTCTGCTGAAGACTTAGACCAGTTCAGTGAAGACTTCGAGCTCTAGTTCATTGTACACTTTCCATTCAGTACTTTTTCATTTTTGTTATGCCATTGTTTTTTTATCAGTTGTATTTGCTTTCCATGCATTGTACAGAAAGAATGTGAATAAATAAAGTTGTTGTTTTTAATTATATCTTGTCTGTTGTGCTTTACTTTTATATTGCTTAGATACGCTTAGCGTATGTACTTCTGAGTATATATGTAGCGGCCTCATCGCGTCCCCTTCGCCGTGCACTGGGAAGCGGGGCTGACAGGTTTTGTTGGCGGCCCATGCAGGCCGAGCTGTATAGAACCATACTATGCAGTTCCGTTCTGTGTGAAAAACCTAAGCAATATAACATAAGAACCAGCAACTAAAACATTCTTTACAATTCATGTTCCTTGAATCTTATCAATTTCATATTCCTTGAATCATATACTTTGAATCTGTCCTAACCTAATTTTTTCAAGGTTATAGATTCCCCAACCAACACAAGCACCAATTTCAACAACACTCCACCATCACTACAAATCACACCTATTGTTCCTGCTCCATCCACCGAGCAAACAGTTCTACTTGAGGCGATCTGCGGCCTTCTAGAGGGACAGCAGTAGCTCTTGAACCATCCTAAGACTGAAGCACCTGGGGTAAAGCAATTCAGGGCTTTACATCCCAAACAGTTCTCCGGAAAGGGAAGCCCACTTGAAGCTAAGGAATGGGCACAAAGCATAGAAGATGATCTGGCAGCGGCATAAGTGCCAGATATAACTTGGGTTCGTATGGAAAAATTACAGCTCACGGACAATGCACGGAACTGGTGGAAGGCGGAAGAAAGCCGTCTTATTCAGCCCATTGAATGGAAGACTTTTCTCGATAAGTTCGACGCGAAGTACTTCCCTGTGACTGCCAGGTTTTCCATGGAACAATAGTTCATTCATCTACAACAAGGTTCTATGTGGGTCAAGTCAGTAGATGAGTATGACGCTTAGTTCACCATGCTCAGTCATTAAGATATGTCACAGTATTTCAAATTTTTAATATCATATACTATACAGCTAACACAAGACCGTAACAGATTTGCACCACACCTGATACCGACGCATGAGATCAGAGCCCGTCGATTTCAATAAGGTTTCGACATGGAAATCCAGGCTGCACTAGCCATAGGGAAATTTCTAACTCATGAAGATGCTCTGGAAGCTACCCGCAGTTATGAGGCATTGATAAAGGCAAGGGGCAGACCTCAGTCTGCAGGAGTGAAACGCCCTGCCACTCAAATGGCATGAGGGGCCTCTTCAAGGCCATCTGTTGAACTCAGAAAACTGGAAGAAGCCAATGATCAGCCAAGACCCGATTTTTGCTTTTATTGCAAGAGGGAAGGACACTTGTGGAAGGACTATAGGCGCGTAAAATGCCTATGCATGGTTTGTGGCGCGTCCAATCACGTAATTGGAAACTGTCCTTATAAACGCAACTTAGCTCATACACCCGTCAACTACCCGCAGCAGCCAGCTATCCAGGCTCCTGCAACTCGTCCTGCACTCCCAGCACCACCTCCACGTGGATTTCCTGCTCAGCCAAATCGCCAATTCCATCATGCACTGAGAAACATGCCTCGAGTACAGGAGAATATGCCTCCAGCTAGGATGAACATGCCACGGCGACAGGCTTACACCTTAGCAGCCATAGAAGCCAGAACAGTTGATCAAGGTAACACTAGTAAGACTCTTTCACATATTTAAACACTTGCACCACCTTATTATTTTTCATACACTATTAGTAGTTTAGTCACTAAACTTTCCTTGAATCTGTTACACTTTCCTTTTATAAATTTCGAGGACGAAATTTTTATAAGGAGGGTAGAATGTAACAACCCTAATTTTCCTATAAAAAAATTTTCAAATATTTTTTCAAAATTCATAAAGGGGTATTTTAGCCTGAGCACAAGATATAAGTAATTATTTTGCTTTTTAATTACAAGTTAAAAGAATGTAACAACTCTATTTTTAGTGTACAAAAATTTGCCATAAAATTATTGTATACTTAGGGTATTTACATTTACAGTTATTACTTTAAGTAATTATTTAGCTCCATAATTACAAGAAGGAGCTTGTGGCTCATTGGTAATACCTTGCGCTGCTGAACCAAGCCACCAGAGTTCAAATCCCATACCCCACATTATTTATAATATTGTGTTATTTTGTATTTTTTAGAATACCAACAGTTTACACGTGCATTTCTCACAAAATCCCCACTACACCCACAAAACTAAATATACCAGTGAGAAGGTAGACAGACAACACACCCCCCCGACCCCTCGACTCGGCCGGACCGCCGAGTCGTCAACTTGGGAAAGATGGCTCTTGGGCTTCTGACCCCCTACACACTCCATGGCTCTTAGGCTTCTGAACCCCCCTGCACACTCCATTTAATTAGAACGTTTCTAGAGAGCTTTGAATACCTCTTTTACTCCATTTTTTAATGAATTTTCATATATTTTTACATTTTATAATTTAAAACTCTTCACCTACCCTAACCCTAGCCTAACTCTATAAATACCAACCCTACACACTACCCCGTCACCCTAAAACTCTGAGCCAACTCTCAAGAATTCACTAGAAACCTTGTGTGCAATCGAAGTGAGCGAAAGGCGTAGCTCCGGCGGAAATTCCGACGACGACTTTAGGATCTCCCGGCGACGAAACGACGCACCGGCGACTCCTCCCGATCCTTCTCCCTCTCCTGGATGTCCTAAACCCGTAAGTTCCCATTTCTAACTTCTCTATTTTATTCTAGAAATACGGAATTACAAAACCCGACGGAATCGGAAATGACATTCTCTTAATAGGAAATGATATTCCTATGCTACAATCTGTCAAGGGGTTCTTGTCACACAGGTTCTCCATGAAAGACCTGGGTGATGCCTCATACATCCTGGGGATCCGGATCCATCGTGATAGATCCAAGAGGATATTAGGACTTTCACAGTCCAGGTACATCGACACCATACTGAAGAGATTCAGTATGGAAGATTCCAAGCGCGGTAACCTACCGGCTTGTCACGGGATCACCCTCTCTAAAGAGATGTCTCCCAAGACCGATTTGGAGAGGGATCGCATGTCTATTATACCCTACGCTTCTGCGGTAGGCTCTATAATGTATTCGATGTTGTGTACCAGACCGGATGTAGCTTATGCACTGAGTGTGGTAAGCCGGTATCAGTCAAACCCTGGGGAGAAACACTGGATAGCAGTAAAGAACATTCTCAAGTACCTGAGAAGGACTAAGGAGATGTTCTTGGAGTATGCGGAAAAGACCTCCAGATCGAGGCCTTTGCTGACTCCAGCTTCCAGAGTGACAAGGATGATTCCAAGTCCATGTCGGGTTTTGTCTTTACCCTCAATGGAGGGGCGGTGTGTTGGAAGAGTTCCAAACAGGAAACCGTTGCAGACTCGACGATGGAAGCGGAATACATCGCTGCATCTGATGCCGCAAAAGAAGCTGTCTGGATGAGGACGTTCTTGAAAGAGCTTCAGGTGGTTCCGTCCATTGTTGATCCAATACCTCTGTATTGCGACAACAACGGGGCTATAGCTTTAGCGAAGGAACCTAGGTCCCATCAGAGATCCAGACACATCTTGAGGCGGTATCACCTGATCAGGGAGATCGTGGATCGCCAGGAGATCGAGGTTCGGAGAGTCGCTTCAGAAGATAACACTGCATATCCATTCACCAAGGCCTTGCCCCAGACTCAGTTCGAGCGGCTGATCGAGATGATAGGTCTTCGATACGCCAGTACATGGCCTTAGTGCAAGTGGGAGATTTTTAGTGTATATGCCCTAGAGGCCATTACTGTATCATACTAGTTTGTATATTACTTAATGGAAGCTTGGGATATTTACCTTGTATATACAATCTTGCTCAAAATAGTAGTATGCTACTTGGTTTGTTTCTACTTCAATGTGTACATGTGTTTATTTTAGTATATCGCCTATACACATTAGTGGAGCCCTTAGGATCTTTGCTTGATTACCAGCGTTGTGATGGCAGTCACACTAGTGGGGCTGGGTAATCTATAAGCACATCCTTATGCAGGTCCCTGGTCGCAGGACTATTGAGCCAGGGCATCGATACTCCGGAGTAGACTAGCCCATGCGCTTCTCATCCCAGTGTGGGAGACGGTCTGTCCCACAGCCGTCGGTACGTCGTACTTGAGAGAGTATGCCGGTGCTCGTTGGGTTACGAGTACAATGGACAGGACTCGTCGGGAACTGACTAGTTGGTATTATGCTGTTCATCACAGAATACTGCATTTCATACAGCCCATTCTTACGCTCGGTTGTTTATAGGTAGGTGCTTTTAATCCGTGTTTGTTACATATTTGCAGGATACAGGTTCTCGGTTCTAAAACGGTGAAATTCATGGAAAACACGACAAAATCCGGGTTCCTGCCAACCACTGAGAAAACACGGTCTCAGCTCGTCATCCATATGTTGCCAGATACCAGTTTAGGAAGACAAAATGTCAAATCATTGTCACCTTCATGCACAAGGCTCAATGGCAACAACAAGTTCCAAGAAATCTACGCGGAGCTCGAGGCAATCATGACAAAAGCATCCACAAAAGTCTACCTTTCCTCAACAGAAATTCTGGAAGAAATGTGAAAGTATTTTCAGAAAATACATATACCAGACAATAGGGGACAGAAAACCAGGGAAGCACCCAAAAGACCACGACCTATCTCACCTATATAGCCGCGGATCCGCGGCCAATAGGGGTATTGGCCGCGGATCCGCGGCCATGTGGGCCCCTCTCCCTATCGTTTTTTCTGGGCATTTTGGGGACTTCATATTGTGTCAGAATTTGCCCCTAGGGTTTTATTTCCCTGCCTATAAATACTGCAGATCTGAGCCCAACCAAGGGTCATTCTTTTGTTCCTCTTTTTGTTAGGATTTAGACTTTTTCTTCTTCTTCTTCATCTTGTCTCCATGAAAATTGTAGTGAGAGCTGTTTGAGTGGAAGATCAATGAAGATGAAGGCTTTTGTATCATTCTCTTTTGTTTAATTCTCCCTTGAGATTCTTGCTTTCTCTTGATCATTCAACCTCTTCATTGAGCTTGAATGGTTAAGGGTTGGTTATTGATCTCAAGGGTCGTATTTTCTTATGGAATTAGCGCTTCATTTCACACGCGTTCTCTACCCTTCCCTTGATCTTGCAACCTCTTGATTGAGCTTGCAAGTTTAAGGGTTGGCTATTGATCACATGCTTGTCTTGAGTTCTAGTTTCTTGTTCTTGTAATTTGTTTTTTGCTTATTTATTACTTGCTTTTTATTCTTTCTTGCATTTTTCATTCTTGTCTTTTATTACTTGCAATTTTATTCATGCACTTAATTACTTGTAATCTTTTCTTTTCTTTGTTCTTTTCTTTTGCTCTCTTCTTTGTTCTTTTTTGTGAATGGTTGTAATTATTGTTGTTAAGATAAAATACGGTATTGTAAGTTAATATCTTCTTTCTCATTTCCTTTTCCTGTTATTTTCCATTGAACTCCGCCCAAACCATACGCAAGCGCTCCGTTAGGCACCCTACCCTAACAAGGTAACGGTGATTCCTAACCGCGACCGGTTGCGTTCTGTTTGGCCGGAGGCGAAAGCAAGAGACAAGAACGGAAGGACAAGGGTAAATAAGCCGTATTCCATGAATACCGCGCTTAAATCCCCTAATCCACGTTGTTGCCGATTGCTCTAGCTTCAATTGGTCAAGACTCGGCTCAAAGGTTTTGAGTATGGATTTCTTTAGCTTACAATCTCGTATCTTCTTCTTAACAACCTTATACTTGCAAATAATACACATAGGTTAGATTGAACAAACACATACAGATTCTTTATTGACTCGTCTAAGACAAGAACAGACATACAACCATCTCCCTGTGGATCGACCCGTGCTCAACCGGCTAGCTGCATAGCGACACCGTCTTGATTGCGGTTAACTCAAATTCTTTCAATCAAATGGCGCCGTTGCCGGGGAGACGGTAGCGTATTTTCTTTCTTGTTATTCGGGTTAATATTCCTTTTGTATATATAAAAAAAAAATATATCTTTTTGTTTTTTTGATCATTTTTGTGGGCAAGAGTGCAGATTTTTGCAGATTTGCAAACTGCGATTGTGGGGAGCAAAGTATACATTCAAGGCTAAGGTGATTGCAAAGTACAGTGCCAAAGATCCGGGTAGTTTGACCCGTGCAAGAGAACTTTTCAAGCTTACCGGATTTGATTCAAAGGGGGTTTCCTAACCTAAAACTTAACGGTACGTACTTTACTAACACCTTCTTCTCAAATCCGATGCGTCCAATATACTATTCTTTGCAGGATTCTTTGCAAGTTCGCTAGCAACGCTAAAAATTGACTAACCGTATTTGTTGCAGTGCCGCGCTTAAACTAAAAAACGATTGTTTGATTCTTTATAGAATTTTTATTGAATTGCGCATTGCATACATTAATACGGACTTAAGGGCAAGCGAACCCCACAATATACGGTAAAGGATTTCATCACCTTTTCCGTGGCCCACAAATCACGAACTTGAGCATAACGTATACCCGCACAAAATTTAAAAGAAACTAGACTTTAAGCCTTAAGGACTTCGCGCTCACTACGAGAAGTTAACTGTGTTTAGAAGCTTGCTTCACGGTATATTGTTTACGGGGTGTCTAGGAAAGTGTTAACGGCGCAACCGCCAAAAGAGAAAGGGTTATTTAATTAAGGAACTTCGCGAAAGCGTTGGAAAACCTCCCCTTATCTCTGCACTTACCTGGCCTCGTGATCAGTGTATCTTGAGCCTGTTTCTCGACACAGTTTTACTTCGACAATCAAGTTCTGGAGCAGGTCTAGTTGACTTAGGTGAACCCTAGAACGATTAGGTGTGTGGTATTTTTGTGTCGTGATTGTTTTTGTCCATATTGGTTTTTTTTCTTTTGTTAATATATAAACTAAAAAAAAAAAAAATAATTCTTTTTCCCCTCCTTTTCTCTGCCTTTCTTTCTCTCTCTTCATATCATGGGTACCCCACCTCGAAAAACTCTTGCCGAACTTTGGTACCCACAACCAGACATTACATCTTACGGTTCTTGCTTTGGCCGAACTTCGAACGACCCCTCCATGCCCAAAATTTCGTTGAAAGATCGGATAGACGCGTCTAGGACAAACAACTGGACCCCGCATTCCACTTCGTATCAACCGTTTCAAACATTCACACCTTCTTGCGTTGATACCCCTTATGAAAATCCAGTTGTAACCCCGAGACCTATGTCTATTGCTGAACGTATTGAACAATCTCGTTGCCGATCTTTCACTCCTTTCACCACTACACATTCTTGGGATCAACAATTCCATTCACCTTCTTATCCCAATGTTGATCCCACTCCTGTCCAGCCATTCAATTCCTACCAGTCCTACCCAACTTTTACACCTTCCGTAGACATTATATCAGAACCGCCATTTGGGAGTTTTCAGTATCCAAACAACTTTGAATCTTTTACTGAAACCCCTTCACAACCAATGTCTAGTCTAGAACAGTCCTTGGAAGACTTTAGGGTAGCGTCAAGCCAACAGATGATGGATTTGAATGCATCCATAGCTGCTCTCATACAACCTACTGACCCGGTAGTTAGTTTCCAGCTAGCTCCAAATTTTCCAATGTATGATGAGGCGGTAGGACAGGCTGTGAATTTGAGTGGAGAGAGTGAGATGTACCCCCTTCTAAATCAAACCTACCCGTCCCAAATTGAATCCCACAACTACTGTTTTGAAAGTCTATCGAGTATCCCACATGCTTTATCAATTGAAGATAGAATGATTAATGAGTTGTGCGACTTTGTAGTGTTTGATTTACCTGATTGTGAAGGGTCCCTTCCAAGTGAAACCATACCCAATCCTTTTGACCTCTACACCTCCATCTTAGAACCAAAATTGATTGAAATCCATGCTTTTGATGAGGTGTCTGAGAATATCGATTTTCACTTGATTGAGGATATTGACGCTGGGGATATTTTGGATGATGAATCCGTAGATTTGGCTGAGTTTGTCTCTTCGAATCATCATCCCGAGTCATTAAATGTTTTTCCCGAACCCCATATGCGTCTGGATTTTGATGAAATATGCATGGATGAGCTAAATTTTGAGGAGAATATTGAGGATAGTACTGAGGATGAAACAGTTTTAATTGATGAGTCGGATTTTCCAATTCATCCTGTTCCTTTCATTGACTGTGTGCACCCTCCAGAACCCTTAACCGACACCCTTCCTCAACCACTTCCCTCCATCCTTTCCATCGTTCCGACCTTGCAAGAACCTGTCTCACTTTCATTTCATATGTCTGGTTTACCAAGTTCGGCGTACCCATGGTTTCTTACGAATCTTGAGGGATTCGACCCAATTTCTCGACGAGTAAATATATTAGCACAATCACTTTTCACACATCGGTCATCACAACTTGTGCTAATCTATTTACTCCATTTGCACCCTCAAGTTCGTATTCCACTTTTTTTTCCCTTCCGCCATTCTTCTTCCTCTCATATACCTAGACCGTATACCACTTCTATCTCAATACGGTCTCGCGTATTCTCCATCTCTTTTCTCTACGCCTTCTTCCACCAACCTGTATATTATAGCGATAAAATCTTTGAATGGTTGGTGTTAACTTTTGGCCTGTGTAAGGCCTTGTATAGCTTGATACTGTTCTCTTTCCCCCCTAATCCTGAACTTCAACGCTTAACAGTGGAAACACTGTTTTACTTAAGTTTGGGGGGGACACTTTTTTGTATATATTTTTGTTTTCCTTTTTGTTTTGTATATAATTTTTTTTAGGGAGCGCCGATAATTTTGACCCTCTTGGTGTAGCCTGACAGTGAGGGCACTGTCAAGTTTAAGTTTGGGGGTGTGCTCGGTAAGCTTCTTCCTTCGCATTCATTTGTATATTTTGCATTTGCATACCTTATTAAAAAACCCACAAAAATTAAAAATTTTCCAAAAAAATATAAAAACTTTGTCGTCAAGTTAGCTAATAGGGTAACTTAGATCTTTATTCCGAAAGTTTAGTTGATATGATAGAAATAACTAAATTCTAGGCTTAGGGATTGAAAACCCTAAAAATAACCCTCATTCTGTCTAACTTTGGTAAGTATACGTCCTTACAATTTTTGAGTTCAGTTCTTGAGTTAAGTCAAGATGAAGGGAATGTATTGAAGCTTTACTGAAGGATAAGTCTGAAAAATAGTTTCGTTTCTTGAGTTCAAATTTAGAAAGTATATACCCTACAAACTGCACTTACACGCACCTTGAAACTTGGGATAGTAGAGGATACCTAGAAATACTCTTGCTTGAAAGCCTAGTATGAAAGAAAAAACGGTATTTAAAGCTAAACACCATAAGAGCATATTGAAAAATATATCCGGTCTTGAAAAAGAAAAAGAAAAAGAAAAAGAAAAGAAAAGAGAAAAAATAGAATAAAGTCAAGACCTGGAAACTGCTATTTACGCTTTAAAGTTTACACATTCAGTAATCGGTCGTTAGTGTCTCAAGAAGCATTAATAGTCGCATGAAAGATGTGTGAGCAAATCCGTCCATCCTTAATGAAAAGAAGTAGTATTAGGTGTTAAGGCAAGGGTATTATAGCTTGAATTGAATTCTTGAGTGTAGGGGTGCAAATATACACACACGTAGGGGTATACAATCGATGTTTGGATAAAAGATAGAAATAAAGAATAAGACTTGTGTTTTCTGTAAAGTTGATAAAAATCCCTGATTTGAGGCCGCGCTTTAGAAGGAAAACTCAGGAGATCCAAGGTTAAATAGATAGGAGGTGTGAAAAATAAGGGTTGGATATTTCTAACTTAGGATGATAGAATTTCTAACGTAAATACTAAACTGTAGGAGTAGAATCGATGTTAACTTATGACACTAGCTTGACGGGATTTTGTGGGTGTAATCCGCTGAAAACCCTCAGGAGACAACACTCCTCCTACTAGGGACACCTAGAGGTTTAACGGCTTGTTGCACGTGCTCAGTGCAATCGCGTTCCCTGCGAAAGTGCGGTTAGGACTTTTTTTTTGTGAATAATTGGTTTTGCTCGGGACGAGCAAAAGTTAAGTTTGGGGGTATTTGTTCATCACAGAATACTGCATTTCATACCGCCCATTCTTACGCTCGGTTGTTTATAGGTAGGTGCTTTTAATCCGTGTTTGTTACATATTTGCAGGATACAGGTTCTCGGTTCTAAAACGGTGAAATTCATGGAAAACACGACAAAATCCGGGTTCCTGGCAACCACTGAGAAAACACGGTCTCCGCTCGTCATCCGTATGTTGCCAGATACCAGTTTAGGAAGACAAAATGTCAAATCATTGTCACCTTCATGCACAAGGCTTAATGGCAACAACAAGTTCTAAGAAATCTACGCGGAGCTCGAGGCAATCATGACAAAAGCATCCACAAAAGTCCACCTTTCCTCAACAGAAATTCTGGAAGAAATGTGAAAGTATTTTCAGAAAATACATATACCAGACAATAGGGGACAGAAAACCAGGGAAGCACCCAAAAGGCCACGACCTATCTCACCTATATAGCCGCGGATCCGCGGCCAATAGGGGGTATTGGCCGCGGATCCGCGGCCATGTGGGCCCCTCTCCCTGTCGTTTTTTCTGGGCATTTTGGGGACTTCATATTGTGTCAGAATTTGCCCCTAGGGTTTCATTTCCCTGCCTATAAATACAGCAGATCTGAGCCCAACCAAGGGTCATTCTTTTGTTCCTCTTTTTGTTAGGATTTAGTCTTTTTCTTCTTCTTCTTCATCTTGTCTCCATGAAAATTGTAGTGAGAGCTTTTTGAGTGGAAGATCAATGAAGATGAAGGCTTTTGTATCATTCTCTTTTGTTTAATTCTCCCTTGAGATTCTTGCTTTCTCTTGATCATTCAACCTCTTCATTGAGCTTGAATGGTTAAGGGTTGGTTATTGATCTCAAGGGTCGTATTTTCTTATGGAATTAGCGCTTCATTTCATATGCGTTCTCTACCCTTCCCTTGATCTTGCAACCTCTTGATTGAGCTTGCAAGTTTAAGGGTTGGCTATTGATCACATGCTTGTCTTGAGTTCTAGTTTCTTGTTCTTGTAATTTCTTTTTTGCTTATTTATTACTTGCTTTTTATTCTTTCTTGCATTTTTCATTCTTGTCTTTTATTACTTGCAATTTTATTCATGCACTTAATTACTTGTAATCTTTTCTTTTCTTTGTTCTTTTCTTTTGCTCTCTTCTTTGTTCTTTTTTGTGAATGGTTGTAATTATTGTTGTTAAGATAAAATAGGGTATTGTAAGTTAATATCTTCTTTCTCATTTCCTTTTCCTGTTATTTTCCATTGAACTCCGCCCAAACCATACGCAAGAGCTCCGTTAGGCACCCTACCCTAACAAGGTAACGGTGATTCCTAACCGCGACCGGTTGCGCTCTGTTTGGCCGGAGGCGAAAGCAAGAGACAAGAACGGAAGGACAAGGGTAAATAAGCCGTATTCCACGAATACCGCGCTTAAATCCCCTAATCCACGTTGTTGCCGATTGCTCTAGCTTCAATTGGTCAAGACTCGGCTCAAAGGTTTTGAGTACGGATTTCTTTAGCTTACAATCTCGTATCTTCTTCTTAACAACCTTATACTTGCAAATAATACACATAGGTTAGATTGAACAAACACATACAGATTCTTTATTGACTCGTCTAAGACAAGAACGGGCATACAACCATCTCCCTGTGGATCGACCCGTGCTCAACCGGCTAGCTGCATAGCGACACCGTCTTGATTGCGGTTAACTCAAATTCTTTCAATCAAATGGCGCCGTTGCCGGGGAGACGGTAGCGTATTTTCTTTCTTGTTATTCGGGTTAATATTCTTTTTGTATATATAAAAAAAAATATATCTTTTTGTTTTTTTTGATCATTTTTGTGGGCAAGAGTGCAGATTTTTGCAGATTTGCAAACTGCGATTGTGGGGAGCAAAGTGTACATTCAAGGCTAAGGTGATTGCAAAGTACAGTGCCAAAGATCCGGGTAGTTTGACCCGCGCAAGAGAACTTTTCAAGCTTACCGGATTTGATTCAAAGGGGGTTTCCTAACCCAAAACTTAACGGTACGTACTTTACTAACACCTTCTTCTCAAATCCGACGCGTCCAATATACTATTCTTTGCAGGATTCTTTGCAAGTTCGCTAGCAACGCTAAAAATTGACTAACCGTATTTGTTGCAGTGCCGCGCTTAAACTAAAAAACGATTGTTTGATTCTTTATAGAATTTTTATTGAATTGCGCATTGCATACATTAATACGGACTTAAGGGCAAGCGAACCCCACAATATACGGTAAAGGATTTCATCACCTTTTCCGTGGCCCACAAATCACGAACTTGAGCATAACGTATACCTGCACAAAATTTAAAAGAAACTAGACTTTAAGCCTTAAGGACTTCGCGCTCACTACGAGAAGTTAACTGTGTTTAGAAGCTTGCTTCACGGTATATTGTTTACGGGGTGTCTAGGAAAGTGTTAACGGCGCAACCGCCAAAAGAGAAAGGGTTATTTAATTAAGGAACTTCGCGAAAGCGTTGGAAAACCTCCCCTTATCTCTGCACTTACCTGGCCTCGTGATCAGTGTATCTTGAGCCTGTTTCTCGACACAGTTTTACTTCGACAATCAAGTTCTGGAGCAGGTCTAGTTGACTTAGGTGAACCCTAGAATGATTAGGTGTGTGGTATTTTTGTGTCGTGATTGTTTTTGTCCATATTGTTTTTTTTTCTTTTGTTAATATATAAACTAAAAAATAAAAAAAAATAATTCTTTTTCCCCTCCTTTTCTCTGCCTTTCTTTCTCTCTCTTCATATCATGGGTACCCTACCTCGAAAAACTCTTGCCGAACTTTGGTACCCACAACCAGACATTACATCTTACGGTTCTTGCTTTGGCCGAACTTCGAACGACCCCTCCATGCCTAAAATTTCGTTGAAAGATCGGATAGACGCGTCTGGGACAAACAACTGGACCCCGCATTCCACTTCGTATCAACCGTTACAAACATTCACACCTTCTTGCGTTGATACCCCTTATGAAAATCCAGTTGTAACCCTGAGACCTATGTCTATTGCTGAACGTATTGAACAATCTCGTAGCCGATCTTTCACTCCTTTCACCACTACACATTCTTGGGATCAACAATTCCATTCACCTTCTTATCCCAATGTTGATCCCACTCCTGTCCAGCCATTCAATTCCTACCAGTCCTACCCAACTTTTACACCTTCCGTAGACATTATATCAGAACCGCCATTTGGGAGTTTTCAGTATCCAAACAACTTTGAATCTTTTACTGAAACCCCTTCACAACCAATGTCTAGTCTAGAACAGTCCTTGGAAGACTTTAGGGTAGCGTCAAGCCAACAGATGATGGATTTGAATGCGTCCATAGCTGCTCTCATACAACCTACTGACCCGGTAGTTAGTTTCCAGCTAGCTCCAAATTTTCCAATGTATGATGAGGCGGTAGGAAAGGCTGTGAATTTGAGTGGAAAGAGTGAGATGTACCCCCTTCTAAATCAAACCTACCCGTCCCAAATTGAATCCCACAACTACTGTTTTGAAAGTCTATCGAGTATCCCACATGCTTTATCAATTGAAGATAGAATGATTAATGAGTTGTGCGACTTTGTAGTGTTTGATTTACCTGATTGTGAAGGGTCCCTTCCAAGTGAAACCACACCCAATCCTTTTGACCTCTACACCTCCATCTTAGAACCAAAATTGATTGAAATCCATGCTTTTGATGAGGTGTCTGAGAATATCGATTTTCACTTGATTGAGGATATTGACGTTGGGGATATTTTGGATGATGAACCCGTAGATTTGGCTGAGTTTGTCTCTTTGAATCATCATCCCGAGTCATTAAATGTTTTTCCCGAACCCCATATGCGTCTGGATTTTGATGAAATATGCATGGATGAGCTAAATTTTGAGGAGAATATTGAGGATAGTACTGAGGATGAAACAGTTTTAATTGATGAGTCGGATTTTCCAATTCATCCTGTTCCTTTCATTGACTGTGTGCACCCTCCAGAACCCTTAACCGACACCCTTCCTCAACCACTTCCCTCCATCCTTTCCATCGTTCTGACCTTGCAAGAACCTGTCTCACTTTCATTTCATATGTCTGGTTTACCAAGTTCGGCGTACCCATGGTTTCTTACGAATCTTGAGGGATTCGACCCAATTTCTCGACGAGTAAATATATTAGCACAATCACTTTTCACACATCGGTCATCACAACTTGTGCTAATCTATTTACTCCATTTGCACCCTCAAGTTCGTATTCCACTTCTTTTTCCCTTCCGCCATTCTTCTTCCTCTCATATACCTAGACCGTATACCACTTCTATCTCAATACGGTCTCGCGTATTTTCCATCTCTTTTCTCTACGCCTTCTTCCACCAACCTGTACATTATAGCGATAAAATCTTTGAATGGTTGGTGTTAACTTTTGGCCTGTGTAAGGCCTTGTATAGCTTGATACTGTTCTCTTTCCCCCCTAATCCTGAACTTCAACGCTTAACAGTGGAAACACTGTTTTACTTAAGTTTGGGGGGACACTTTTTTTGTATATATTTTTGTTTTCCTTTTTGTTTTGTATATAATTTTTTTTAGGGAGCGCCGATAATTTTGACCCTCTTGGTGTAGCCTGACAGTGAGGGCACTGTCAAGTTTAAGTTTGGGGGTGTGCTCGGTAAGCTTCTTCCTTCGCATTCATTTGTATATTTTGCATTTGCATACCTTATTAAAAAAACCCACAAAAATTAAAAATTTTCCAAAAAAATATAAAAACTTTGTCGTCAAGTTAGCTAATAGGGTAACTTAGATCTTTATTCCGAAAGTTTAGTTGATATGATAGAAATAACTAAATTCTAGGCTTAGGGATTGAAAACCCTAAAAATAACCCTCATTCTGTCTAACTTTGGTAAGTATACGTCCTTACAATTTTTGTGTTCAGTTCTTTAGTTAAGTCAAGATGAAGGGAAATTCTTTCAATCATATGCCTATCGTCAGTTATCAGTTCCCAGGTGACATGAGTATAGCTTAGTCCGCTGACTTGACACTGTCACTTCGCCTCGAGTGTGTTCCCACTGTACTTTGATTACTACCCTACCTCGGCTCAAAGGAGTCGTGGAAACAGGTGGTAGTTGGGTGCAGTCCCGAAGCACTAGGAGGCAGTGACGGTTAGACAGGATTCGTCTCTCCCGGTATTGGGGATTGACATCGCGCTGTGTCTAGGAGAGCCATTACACGAGTAGTCCCTGGCCATGGCAAACGAGATATACTGGTAGGCTTCCAGTGTTATCTCAGGGTGTTTTGGGCTTCACTCCGACACGACTTGTACCGCTATTAGGGGACTGACGTTTACCGCCCTCTAGGCCCGCCATGCGATGTATCAGACGAACAGACCGGACTGTACGGAGAATGTCACATTCAGGCTCAGTAGGAGTTCAGATGGGTTTCGCCTCGTCAGTCTTCTTGTCGGCATCTACCTGGGGACCGTTACCCACAGCTAGTGCCGCTTGCGATCTGTGGTTAAACCCACTGCCAGCGTAGTGTCGAGTCTTTAGAGTCCCACACATAAAGCTATTCGCCTTTAGGCAAAAGAGTAGAGGTCGCATGGTTTTGCGGCAGGTCGCATGGTTTTGCGACAGGGTTCGGTCACATCCGTGCACTTGTGAACGTACAGTGTCCGGACAGTTTACACTAGCGGGCTTTGGTTTAAGCCAGATCCTAGTGTACCTTTTGGGATTGGATTTATCCAGTATGCATTCGTGTTCCTCGAAACGCGGATGCGGGTGTGTATGCACAGTTGACGGAGAGACAGAGGCAGAGGATTCTGATTAGGGTTGTTGACCGTTGACTGTTGACTATTGACTTTTTGCTCAACCGTAATGAGAATATGATATATGATTAACAATAATATTAATTAAGTATTGTGGTGACATGGTTGTTGAGGGGTTGACTTTGTTGACTTGTTGACTTTGTTGACCGGTTGACTAGGTTGGACTAGTTGACCATCATGATGACAATGGCTATCATTTCATGGCAAAGACTTTTTACTTGCTTGTTTCTTTTGTGATAAATGAGTGCATGAAATGATTTAGCCATTTTGACTTGAACCATTTTACACAATACTTGATTATTATTTTTGTGATGATGGTTTTGGATTATGAGAGCCAAGAGAGAAAAGTCTTCTCTCATTCTTTCATGCTCATTCTCTCTCTTGTTCTTGAGCTCTCATCTTCCTCCTCTTGCTCTCCCTCTCTTGATTCTATGGTTCACTTGTCTCATGAGTTGAGAACCAAGAACCATAGATAAAATCCCATACAAACTCTTCTCTACTCACTCTAGTTCACAAGGTTTAGCAAACCGAGTGAACTAGTTTCTTCAAAGTTCGAAGAAGGAGCCAAAGGTTGAAGCTTTCAGGTGGATCTATCTTCGGCGCAAGGAGACGACGGGGAGAAGCCGATTTGGACGACCATCGAAGCTTGAAGACGAAGGAGTTCGAGAAAAAGAAAGGTATAACCCCCTAACCGAGTAGTTAGCAACTCGTAGTTAGGTTGTTAGTTAGATGTTTAACAAATATCCGGTTTCGAGTCCATGTTACCACCTCTAAGAAAATTGTTTTTCACCAAATTCCGCATGCCCGAAAGTACCGGGAGAGGTAGCATGGACTTACAGTGGTATCAGAGCCTAGTTAAACTCTATCTAACATGTTAGCAAAGTAGCTAGAAGATCGATCAAAGGAAAAGTCGCAAAATGAACCCCGTTTTTTAAACTTTCTGTCGATTTTAAAAGTGCTGGAAAATTTTTTTGAGATACACCAAAAATCGACTCAGGGTTTTCTGAAGAAACTGCAAAAATTTGACCCCCTAACTCGATCAAAGCGCCGCGGTTCCATCCCGCCGCGGAACCGCGGCCGAGTTGACTCGGTCATGGGGTTTCTTCTTTGCAGTTTACTCATAGGGGTATTTTGGGATTTTTGGAATATATATTTTCTGCCCAGATTTTCCAGAACGAAAATTTTATTTTTGGGGTCCTGAAAATCTGTATTTTTGATCGAACTTCTAAAAGACTTTAGCTGACGGGTTTTTCTGTGATGTGATATTTGTATTGAACGTCTGCTAATCGCTATATGTCGATTAGTGGGGGTTATACAAATCTGTGATCTGTAATGTTATTGGAATGTGTATATGAATTCATTGGATTGTCGCGGGTGAATAGCCGGGGGTTGTGAGACGAGAGTTTTCTTTTCTTTCAATTCATGTAAATTTGTAAATTGATGTAATAATTATTTGTATGGCCGCACAATCGGGTCGGGTTGTAGCCTTCAGTGTATAATTTCTTTTTACTGTTTTTGCTCCTAGGATAGACCTATGGAGGGGGTGCACAAACTACCGGGTATGCCGAAGTGCCGAGTGGCCTACTCACGGAGTTGAGGGAGGTTGCTTCGCTTCGGGTACTTGGCGGGTAGTTTGCCGCACCCGTAGGGGTCTTGGGTGGGGTATTGGCTATTCACCGCGACCGTGTAATCTGCTTTTCGTTACAGGCTCGTACGAATTGCGGATTCCTAGTATATCCAATGTATTCATCTGTGATCTGAAATGGCTATCATTGCAATATATCTATATATGATATTATTTAGGCGTTGCTTATATTTTACAGCCGCGCTAGCCCAGCCCCCGCTCTGTCGTTAGTTAAGTAACCTAACGGGTAATGACGGGGCCCCGTGGCGAATGCGAATGGCATAAGTGTACGTCATATTTTGGTTGTTTTCTGCAATGGTAGGATTAAATGATGGGACGCATTAAAAGAACTAATGCAAGAATATCACGCATTAAAAGAACTAATGCAAGAAAATAAACCATGTTAAAATCGTTGGAACACTTTCGGAAAACCACTCGGTTCTTTTCAAAACTAACTTTTAAAAGCGGAGCTTGAGCCACTCCTTTTAAAAGCTATCTCGTTCCATCGATTATATCAAGTTCACTACGTTCACGGTTTTGCCAAAACCATTCGTAGCCCTCCGTCGTTCCACATGAATAGTCAATAGTATTCAAGCTGTGTATGTTGGCCAAAGTCAAGGCATAGTGATTGGTAGCTATTGGGTATTCATGTGTAGCATAGATAGATGCGTTGGTTTGGGACAGTCGTACTGCCATTTTGGCCAAAGTCAAGGGTAGGTACGGATGGATCCAAATTAACCTGGAGAATGACGGGTAGAACTTGACATGTGACTTATGATATTTTGGCCAAAGTCAAGGTCATAAGAGCATGGGGCAAAAAAAATCCACATCGGGAGTTTCATAAGTACTGAAACTTGCTAGATTTGCATACCACTTGGAGTGTGATGATTCTGGTAGGATTCCTTCAGTTTCGTCACGCGATGATATTTGGATCCCGATCCTACTGTGAGTATATGCTACTCCTCGGGAAATTTCTCACTAAACGATCAATGCTATAAACCTAGTAGGTGCCTAGAATGGTGTTAGCGGGGCTACGCCCCCAGGGAAAAGAGGTTCTTGAATTAAGGAACTTCGTGAAAGCGTTGGAAAACCTCCCTCGTGTTAGTTATATGTATGCCCTAGAGGCCATTACTGTACATAGGATGTATATTGTAGTGGATGCTGGGACATATATAGGGAGGACTTTCTTGCTCGACATGATAGTATGCTATCTGGTTACCCTTTACCTTAATGTGTATGCTGATTGTCTCTCTGTTACATGTTGGTAAAGCCCTTAGGATCTGTACTTGACTACCTGGACTATGATGCGGATCATAGTAGTGGGGACATGGTAGTCCATAAGTACATCCTTGAAAGTCCCTAGTCGTGGGTGTATCGAGACGGGGCATCGATATACCAGAGTAGACTAGCGTATACCTTCTCGACCCATACAGATGGGCGATGGATGATCCCATATCCATTGGTGTTTGACATCAGAGATGATATACGGGTGCTCAGTAGAGACTGGGTACACTGGACGGACTCGCCGAGAACTCCCAGATGGTATTATACCTCACGTCAGATGGCAGTTCTCTGGTGACACTGGTACAGAGTAGTCTGTTGACCCGAGATCGTCATAGAGTCTTGTGTGGTTCCCACTGTGCTTTGATTTCCATCTTACCACGTCTAAGAGGGCGTACAAAATGGTGGTTTTTGGGTACAGTCCCGAGTCACATGGAGGCAATGAGCGATAGGAGGGGATTCGTCTCTCCCGGTATAGGGAGTTGATGTTGCGCTGTGTTCGATTGGCTATAACAGGAAATCCCTGGCCAGGGTTGCTGAGATTTACTGGTAAGTGTTACCAGTAGTTTCTCGAATAGTTATAGACCTCATATCGACACGACTTATCGAGCTATTGGGGTCTGACGTTTACCACCCCTAGGCGAGATATGCGAAATATCAGACGATCAGACCGGACTGTACGGTAGTGTTACTGGTCGGATTCACTGGAGTGTGAGCGGGCTTGCTCGTCGATCTTCAGATCGCTCAATACCCGGGTGGCCGTTACGTTTAGCAGACCGCTTGCGGCTTGTGGATGTTTGATATGATCATCATCTGCTGCCGGCGTATTGACGAGTCTTTAGAGTCCTACACAGAGGTTTCCTGGCTCAAGCGAAACGAAATAGGAGCGCATATGAGATATGTTCGGGACCGAGAATAATACCAGTATGTGATACTGTATTCGATTCTCGCGATGTGACATTGATCGGTTATATGCGATATAGCCGAGTTATCGGATCAAGTGTTGATTCGATAAGTTGTTACTGATGATACCAGTCGGTTATGTGCGACATGAACGGATCATTGAATCAAGTGTTGATTTAATGATTTAATGCATAATTATATATTTGATATATTACCTTGCATTAACTAGTATCGGTTCACTTTAAATGGATTTTCTCGCTCGGGTGTACACATTGTATATACGATACAGTTTTGTGCACTTACTTGTATCATGTTTGATGATGCATGGTTTTTGGTTAAGTGTATAGAATAAAACTATGGTCAAGATGATGATTAGGGTTTTGCATATTCTTTTAATTATTTGCTTATTAATTTTGGAAAATAATTAAAGCATAAAAGAAGAAAAACAAAATGGTTTTCTTTCTTTATTCTTCATGAAGCTTATTGAAGCTTCATGAAACTTTGACCACTTAACCATTTTGTCTTGTTCTTTTGACCCTAACCATTGATCTAACCTAAGTTAATTCTCTACACCTAACCATGGTGAAAATTATGATAAGTTTATTATTCTTTTCTATTCTAAATTAACTTATCATAACTTTTATCTTCTTCTTGCTCTTCTTCTTCTTCATGAAGAAGCTTGTCTTCATCAATGGCATATTGAGCATATGAGTGAGAAATCCAATTCTAAAGTGAACCCACTTCCTATTTCTTCATCCTCTACCTCTTGCCAAGTAGTAGAGTGTGTTTCCTTCATAAGTTTTTATGGCAAGGTGAAGGTGGAGCTTGATCTAGCGATGCCTCGACGTAGATCATCTTCGGCATGGACATCGACGACCTAGCTCGCTTATTCTTCGACGAAGCCGACGCTAGAGCCCGGGAGTTCACTTGGACAGCGAAGGCACTTTGTTGCGGAGCAATGGAGGTGGACAAACAGATCTACAAAGGTCGTATTTCTGTATTCCCTTAGTTAATTGTTAACTAGTTAGCTTTTTCGCCTAAACTTCTAGCCGACGATCCGTAGTCGGGTTTCTCGGCACCGTTAAAATTTTAATTTGGCATGATCGATGCCTTGTGAGACCTCACTAGTGTGCCTAGGGACCCTACAGTGGTATCAGAGCCTAGCTAGAGCCTTAGGCGAAGTCTAGACGGAATTTGAAGCCCGAACGAACCCGAAACCAACCCGGCAAATTGCTCTCTGGATGATTTCTGAAATCTGGTATTTTTCAAAATTAAAAATATGTAGAAATATCAGCAGGAATTTCTAAGGGTTATAGTAAAATTTGTACGCCTAATTCCATCATTGAGCCGCGGATCCGCGGCACGAGCATGGCTCGTGCGGCGGTTCCGCGGCAGTATTGTCTTATGTGGCGTAGAATTTTCCACAGTAATTCATTGTTTCTGGTGCTGAGTTCTCTGGGTATTTTTAAAATTTATTCCAGAGTTTTATTTTCTGGGTTGATTTGGGGATTCGGTGTTTCGATCGGGGTATCAAATTTTGTCTATGTGGCTTTCCGGATAAATTCTTGAATATGTTAAAAAGTTCGACCGGATATAAATACCCAATTTTTCCCCTGTCGGGAAATTTCCAAGTGTTGGATTTTTCCGTAGTTTAACGACGTTCTAAGTAGTGCAAGTAACGCGATGGTCCCTCTAGAAGACAACAAACCTTAACTCGATTATGTGACTGTCTTGAACCGCCCTTTGAACCTTCGGGTTATGGGAGTACGGCGTGCCACATGTGAGGCGTTGGCTTGACCCTTCTACGGCTGGACCGTTGGTACTGAGGCACGAACTGAATGTTGCTAGACTTGTTTCATGTGTTGATCTGTATCGGGAAAAGTTGGGTGTTCGATTGTTCGATCGGAAAGTTTGACATTTTCTATTTATCCGGAATGGGATACAATAATTGGAATTCACAAGTAGTTATGTGATAACTAAATGAATGTTATAAACATAGCACTTTAGTCTCACTTGATCGGTTGCCACGGAATTTTGATGTGATCAAAAGTCCGTCGCAATCACGTAGCGTACGCAGATACTCGCCGGGTAAACTTAATAGACAGCCTCGCTCCATAGCCCCGACCAAATGACTGTAGGAGAACCCCGTCACCGAAAGCATCCGTTCGGGTGCTCGCGGTAGCGGTGTTCCGCCTTGGTGCACTTCGTCGACGGTATCAGGGGTGCGGCCGCCTACTAAAGTTTGCGACGAGCATTCGATCAGTTTTTCAGGAATCTTGTTGAATTGCCCGACTTGACATTGAAAAGTGTTTTCGATAATGAGACTAAAATGCGGGGTTTATAATTGTTAGGCATGCGATGTCTAAAGAATTCATTTGGTTAGGCATGCGATGTCTGAGGTGGTTGCGGATTCCAACTGTTGTAGTTTTACACTTTCTTTTCTGTGACCGTAAGTGTAATATGTGATATCGCCGGTTTCGTTGCTATATGTCAACGACAATTGGGATGGACATATTTACTTACGTTGATGACATGTGATGTTATGTGTTGCTGGATATGTTATATTGGATCGTCGTGTTTGAATAGCCGGGGTTTTTATGTGAGATGAGTGTTTTTCATTTTCATTCATGTAAAAACTTGTATGTAATATTCTTTTATTTGGGGCACTTCCAGGTTGCGGAAGTTGTCACCGTTTGTATATTATTTACTTTTCCGCACTAGGATAGACCCAAGGAGGGGAGCACAAGTAACCGGGTTCTGGATTCCAGTGGGAGACCAACTCGAGGAGTCGAGTCCGGGTCTCCTAACTCTAGAAATTGTAGGGTTGCTTGCCGCTCTCGTAGGGGTCTAGGGGTGTGGGTTTGGCTATTCATCACGACCGTGGAATCCGTGTTTTATACTGGCTCGTATTGAAAACACGGACGTCCTAGTATATCCAATATTTCATATGATTCTTCTGCTGCGATATCTGTGATGTGATCATGTGATGTTATATGAGATAGATACAGAATATAGTATATATGATATATTATATAGGCGTTACTTATGTTTTACACCCGCGCTAGCCCTGCCCCGCTCTGCCGTTAGTTACCTAACCTAACGGTGCACGAGGGGACAACGAGGCGAATGCGGATGGCATAAGTGTATGTCGTATTTATCTGTGATGTTTAGGTACTTAAATGATGGGACTTCATTAATGTGATTAATGAAATAAAAGAAACCTAAGATGTTGTAGAATCGAATTTCAAAATTAAAAAAGGTAGCTACAGTTCTTGCTTTGCACAGCGGTATATGTGATATATCCTGCACCTTATTCGATGAGGAAAGGACCGAGATCCCTTCACCGGGAGTGACTCCTTTAGCAATAACTGGCAGATGCTACACACTCGGTTTGTCTTTTGATTGCTTTTAAGAGTTTTTTCTTTGCACAGTGATATATACGATATATCCCGCACCTCATTCGACGAGGAAAGGACCGACGATCCCTTCACCGGGAGTGACTCGTTTAGCAAAACTAGAAAAGCCTCAAAAACACTCCATTTTAAAAATCATTTGATTCTACAACGATATCAAGTTCATTACGCAATAGGTTTTCAGAAAAACCTGTCGTAGCCCTCCGTCATTTCAGATAAGTTGTATATAGTATTCGTGCTGCATTTGTTGGCTTTCGTCAAGGTGCAGTGTGCGGTAGCTATATGCTGCTTATCTGCTAGCATACGAAGTGATTGGATTAGGGTAGTCGTGCGGCTTTGTTGGCTTTCGTCAAGGGTCGTGCGGGTGGGTTTAATTCGATCAAGAAATTTACGGGTTGAACTTGACTAGCGAGCTATGGTTTGTTGGCTTTCGTCAAGGTCATAGCACGTTAGGGGCAAAATATTATCGGGAATTTCAAGTGTTGAAATTTGCAATGAGATTGCATACCTTCTATGAGATAGTTGGATCCCGATACCCGCTGCGAGTAAGTGTTACTCCTGGGAGAGTTTTATACATTACAATTAGCCGATCAAGTAGGTGTCTAGAAAGGTGTCAACGAGGTTACGCCTCTGGGAAAACGAGGTTTATATTAATTAGGTTCGTGCGAAAGCACGGGGGACCTCCCTCAAAGTACCGACACTGGCCTGGCTGAAAGATTGGCGAACTTGTAGTGTGTAATTAATCCCGGCTAGTCTTTCCTTTTAGGGTTTGAAGGAAGATTTGATAAAAAGCAGTAGGAGCCATCCTGATTAGATAAAATAATAACCAATCTATTCTTGACAGAGCGCACGCTGAGTGTTTTCTTCTCTCTCTCTCCAGGTAGCGACCATATCACGCCTTAATCAAGATAATAATACAGATTATTGACCGAACCCGTTTGTTATACTGAGCTGGGGAACGTTGGTCCCGCTCCAACTTATAATTGTTATAAGACAGAGCAGGAAATTGGGGAATACCAGATTTCCCGTGCCCCCCAAACGAAGAGAGTGCATGCTGATGCATCATCTTCGGGTGTGTTCATTATACAGAACTGTTTCTCAGTATCCTTTACGTCCTGGGTATGTGATACCAGATCAGGATCCCATGATATGTAATCTGTTACATAGGGCTACAGAAAGGTAGAGGACTGAGAACGGGTGATAAGTTTCATGAGGCAGAAAACGGGGCAAGTGTTGCAGCCAAGTCTGTTGGTCACTGTCACCCTGTATTACCAATACATTGATTCTGAACGAATGTTATTAGATACCGAACCTGATATACAAAATCATATCACTCTCTTTATTAGTAAAGAAATGATAAAATTTTGTATTGTTGGATGATGTTTTGAACATTTCCTATATCAAAAGTTGATCGGTTCAGGCACGTTATTTAAAAGCATTGATGTTCTAAATCAAACTACAGTTCTTAGTATATGGAACACATACAAGAGGAAGAGTTCAGAAATGAACGGATTCTTCTTGAGGTATTGTAGACTAGGTCAGATCAATGTGACCCGACTAGCTGAAGTTACATTTAGATGTATATTTAAATTAGTTTGAATTTACATCTTGTGAAACTTGCCAGTCATGTCACAGAGATATGATGACCATAGCTCCGTTTACTGGAAACAGAGAAAGAGTTAATGAACTCTTGGGACTGATACATGATGATGTATGTAAGGTCTCCTGTCTACATATGCCAAGACCGGTTCTTTATACTTCATTATATTCTCTGATAATCTCTCAAGATTCAGTCATATGTTCCTGTTGAAACATGAGTCCGAACCTTTTGAGATATTCACAGAATATAAGCTAGAAGTAGAGAACCAAAACACAGGTATAAGTATTATGTCCTTTGATGAGATCAAGGAGGAGAATACTTGAGCACGGAAATCCTGGATTATTCAAAAGGAGAATGAGATTCTCTCTCAGCATTACTCCTCTGTATACACCATAGTACGATGGTATATCGGGGCGGAGCAATAACACCCTATATGATAAGGTATGCTCTATGATGAGTACTACTGAGTTACCTATTTCCTTTTGGGAGTTATGCACTTGAGAAGCTGCATACCTATTGAGTAGGGTTCCAATCAAATCAGTTGCTTACCGCTTCATATGTGATATGGAAAGGGAAGAGCCCATATCTTAAGTTGGTTAAGATTTGGGGTTGTCTGGCCTATGTCTAAAAGCAAAATCCGGACAAGCTCGAGGCAAGGTCTGTTATGTAGAACTGGAAAAGTTCCAGCTATACGAACTACAGCAGATGATTTGATAGAACCAAGGGATTCAGTAGATACCAACGAACCTCATCCTCTCCGCCGATCTAGTAGGGTTCCTCACCTACCTGAGAGATACTTTGGTTTCTCTATGACAGTGGGAGCGAGGATTGCATCATGAGATGATGACCCAACTAGTTTCGAGCAGGCCATCGAGAGTAAGACTCTGTAAGAATGGCTGGATGTTTAGTGATCTGAGATGGAATCCTTATACACCAACAAAGTATGGACTTTGGTTGCTATATCTGAAGGGTTAAATCCCAATCAGGAGCAAGTATATCTTGAGAAGATTACTTGGTGTACATGGAAAAGTTGAGACTTTCAAAGCTAGACTTGTTAAGGGTTTTCGTCATCGACCAGGCGTGGATAATGATGAAACCTTTTCCAGTACCTATGCTTAAGTCCATCCAGATACTACTTGCCACGGCTACATACCATGACTACGATATCTGGCGGTTGGGTGTCATGACTGCTTTTCTAAATGATATTTTAGAAGAATGCGTCTATAAGTACACAGCCAGAGGGCCTCGTAGATAGTGGGAGCAGCGGAAACGTGTGCAAGATGCTTTATAGGATAAAGCAGGAATCGCGGAGATGGAACGTCTATTTTGATGTGTTAGTCAAAGAAGTTGACATCATCAAAATGGTAGATGAACCTTGTATAAACAAAAAGGGTAGTAGGGAGTATGGTGACGATCCTCGTAGAGTACGTGGATGACATACTCTTGATAGGGAAGGAGTTTCCTATGCTACGCTCGATCAATCTCCGCTTATCACAATGATTCTCCATAAAGGATCAAAGTGATACCTTCTAAATCCTGGATTTGCATCTATGAGATAGATCTAATTGGATGTTAGGATACTCACTAGTTGTAGTGAGATGGTATCAATCGATCCTGGGGAGAATCACTGGAAGGGTTCCAGGGTGATAATGACGACTGAATGTCAGTCACAGGCATTGTCTTTACCCTCAGTGGAGGGACGGTATGTTGGAAGAGTTCCAAGCTAGATACCGTGGCAAACTAGAAGATAAAGGCAGGATACATCGCTACTTAAGATGCTACCAAGGAGGATGTTTGGGTGTATATTGGTTCATGAGATGAACTATGTTCCTCCCATTGTGTGACAATGGAGTTGTGGCTTATGCCAAGGAACGCCGGTCCCATCAGTGATCCAGACATATTCTAAGCCAGTATCACCTGATCATGGAGATGGTTGATCTCCAGGGAGATCGAGGTTAGGAGAGTAGACTCAGAGGACAACACAGCGGATCCACTCACAAAGGCCTGTTCCCAGAGAGAGACTTTTATGGGATGGTTGAGTATGAGATACTGCACCCACTGCTACAGATGGCCATAGTGCAAGTGGGAGATTGTTAGTTATATGTATGCCCTAGAGGCCATTACTGTACATAGGATGTATATTGTAGTGGATGCTGGGACATATATAGGGAGGACTTTCTTGCTCGACATGATAGTATGCTATCTGGTTACCCTTTACCTTAATGTGTATGCTGATTGTCTCTCTGTTACATGTTGGTAAAGCCCTTAGGATCTGTACTTGACTACCTGAACTATGATGCGGATCATACTAGTGGGGACATGGTAGTCCATAAGTACATCCTTGAAAGTCCCTAGTCGTGGGTGTATCGAGACGGGGCATCGATATACCAGAGTAGACTAGCGTATACCTTCTCGACCCATACAGATGGGCGATGGATGATCCTATATCCATTGGTGTTTGACATCAGAGATGATATACGGGTGCTCAGTAGAGACTGGGTACACTGGACGGACTCGCCGAGAACTCCCAGATGGTATTATACCTCACGTCAGATGGCAGTTCTCTGGTGACACTGGTACAGAGTAGTCTGTTGACCCGAGATCGTCATAGAGTCTTGTGTGGTTCCCACTGTGCTTTGATTTCCATCTTACCACGTCCAAGAGGGCGTACAAAACGGTGGTTTTTGGGTACAGTCCCGAGTCACATGGAGGCAATGAGCGATAGGAGGGGATTCGTCTCTCCCGGTATAGGGAGTTGATGTTGCGCTGTGTTCGATTGGCTATAACAGGAAATCCCTGGCCAGGGTTGCTGAGATTTACTGGTAAGTGTTACCAGTAGTTTCTCGAATAGTTATAGACCTCATATCGACATGACTTATCGAGCTATTGGGGTCTGACGTTTACCACCCCTAGGCGAGATATGCGACATATCAGACGATCAGACCGGACTGTACGGTAGTGTTACTGGTCGGATTCACTGGAGTGTGAGCGGGCTTGCTCGTCGATCTTCAGATCGCTCAATACCCGGGTGGCCGTTACGTTTAGCAGACCGCTTGTGGCTTGTGGATATTTGATATGATCATCATCTGCTGCCGGCGTATTGACGAGTCTTTAGAGTCCTACACAGAGGTTTCCTGGCTCAAGCGAAACGAAATAGGAGCGCATATGAGATATGTGCGGGACCGAGAATAATACCAGTATGTGATACTGTATTCGATTCTCACGATGTGACATTGATCGGTTATATGCGATATAGCCGAGTTATCGGATCAAGTGTTGATTCGATAAGTTGTTACTGATGATACCAGTCGGTTATGTGCGACATGACCGGATCATTGAATCAAGTGTTGATTTAATGATTTAATGCATAATTATATATTTGATATATTACCTTGCATTAACTAGTATCGGTTCACTTTAAATGGATTTTCTCGCTCGGGTGTACACATTGTATATACGATACAGTTTTGTGCACTTACTTGTATCATGTTTGATGATGCATGGTTTTTGGTTAAGTGTATAGAATAAAACTATGGTCAAGATGATGATTAGGGTTTTGCATATTCTTTTAATTATTTGCTTATTCATTTTGGAAAATAATTAAAGCATAAAAGAAGAAAAACAAAATGGTTTTCTTTCTTTATTCTTCATGAAGCTTATTGAAGCTTCATGAAACTTTGACCACTTAACCATTTTGTCTTGTTCTTTTGACCCTAACCATTGATCTAACCTAAGTTAATTCTCTACACCTAACCATGGTGAAAATTATGATAAGTTTATTATTCTTTTCTATTCTAAATTAACTTATCATAACTTTTATCTTCTTCTTGCTCTTCTTCTTCTTCATGAAGAAGCTTGTCTTCATCAATGGCATATTGAGCATATGAGTGAGAAATCCAATTCTAAAGTGAACCCACTTCCTATTTCTTCATCCTCTACCTCTTGCCAAGTAGTAGAGTGTGTTTCCTTCACAAGTTTTTATGGCAAGGTGAAGGTGGAGCTTGATCTAGCGATGCCTCGACGTAGATCATCTTCGGCATGGACATCGACGACCTAGCTCGCTTATTCTTCGACGAAGCCGACGCTAGAGCCCGGGAGTTCACTTGGACAGCGAAGGCACTTTGTTGCGGAGCAATGGAGGTGGACAAACGGATCTACAAAGGTTGCATTTCTGTATTCCCTTAGTTAATTGTTAACTAGTTAGCTTTTTTGCCTAAACTTCTAGCCGACGATCCGTAGTCGGGTTTCTCGGCACCGTTAAAATTTTAATTTGGCATGATCGATGCCTTGTGAGACCTCACTAGTGTGCCTAGGGACCCTACACCTCGAAGTACCGACACTGGCCTGGCCGAACGGTTAAGCAAGTATTGTGCGGTGGGATTGATCCCGACTAATTCTTTCTTTTTGGTTTGAGGAGGGATTCGAGAAACAGTGGGAGCCATCCAGTTTAGACAAACTAAAAACCATTCTAAACTTACAAGAGCATCAAGCTCAGTGTTTCTTCTCTCTCCTAATTGCAGCGACCAATCAACATGACTGGACTTAAGTTACTTCTAGATAAAAACATACTGACAGGGCCAAACTACAAAGTTTGGCTCAGGAATGTCAAGATGGCAATCACTTACGACAAGCTGGGGTATCTTCTTACCACCAAAGCTCCCCCTGTCCCTGGTCCCACTTCCAGCGTCGCGGATAAGGAAATCCGTAAGACTTGGGAGATTGATAGCGCGAAGGCCAAGTGCCTCGTACTTGCCTCTATGGACAATGAACATCAGAGGAGGCACGAGAATATGGACTTGGAATCCATATTTCTTCATACAAAAGAACTGTATGGAGAGCAATCTCGTATCGCAAGATATGAAGCGTCGAAAAAGTTATTTTCGGCAAGGATGGCCGTCGGATCATCAGTAGCAGAACACGTGCTTAAGATGATCGGCTACATTGAGGAGCTCGCGGACCTAGGGACCACATTGGAGAGTGAGCTCTATACGGACTTAGTTCTCCAGTCCCTTCCTTCCACTTACGCCCAGTTTATACTGAACTTCAACTTACAAGAAAAGGAAGTTGAACTTTCAGAGCTCCTCAACATGCTGAGGAGCGCAGAGGGCACCCTACAGAAAGGTAGGGAAACATCCACTTTGTTTGTAGGAGGAACATCTTCTTCTAGGTCCAAGGCGAAAGCCAAGGGAAAGAAGAAGAAAGCCCCCGCCAAACCAAGAGGCGGTGTTAGTAAAGTGGATACGAAGGGAAAAGCTAAAGCAACAAAGAAAGCGGGGAAGCTTGTGGATAAGGAAGAATGCTTCTATTGTCATAAGAAAGAACACTGGAAGAATGATTGCAGGGCCTGAAAGGCCAGAACACAGGAATTGAAGCAGGTTGCAGCTTCAGCTTCAGGTGTGTATGTTATTGAAAACTGTCTTTCAATAAACTCTACTTCCTGGGTATTGGATACCGGATCAGGATCTCATATCTGTAATTCTTTGCAGGCGTTGAAAAACCGTAGTATTTTGAAAGCAGGTGACATGACCCTCAGAGTTGCGAACGGAGCTAGCATGGATGCTAAAGCCGTGGGGGACTATCACCTAGGAATGTCAGATGGACATGTTTTGGTTTTGCGTAATTGCTTTTTTGTACCCAACGCAACTTGTAATATCATTTCTGTATCTTTAGTTTCTAAAGAAGGTTATGAATTTGCGTTTGTAAGTAATGTTGTAAACATTCACCTTAATCAAGTTTTGATTGGGTCAGGTACATTAAGCAATGGTATATACGTATTAAACCAACCACATATTTTCAATGTCCAGAATACACACAAAAGAAAGTCTCCGGAAATAAATCAGACTTTCTTGTGGCATTGTAGACTGGGTCACATCAATGAGAGAAGGTTGACGAAGTTACATACAGAAGGATATTTGAATGCGTTCGAATATCAATCGTATGCCACTTGTCAATCCTGTCTCAAAGGAAAGATGATAAAGACTCCGTTCACTGGACACGGAATAAGAGCGAGCGAGCTCTTGGGACTCGTACATAGCGACGTGTGCGGTCCAATGTCTACACATGCGCGAAGCGGTTTTTCTTACTTCATTACTTTTACGGATGAATTTTCAAGGTACGGTTATGTCTTCTTAATGAAACATAAGTCCGAAGCCTTTGGAAAATTCCAGGAATATAAGAATGAAGCAGAAAAACAAACCGGCAAAAGTATCAAGATTCTAAGATCGGATCGAGGTGGTGAATACTTGAGTGCCGAGTTCCTGGACTATTTAAAAGAGAACGGAATTCTCTCTCAGCTTACTCCTCCATACACTCCGCAACATAACGGTGTATCGGAGAGACGGAACCGAACCCTATTGGATATGGTACGGTCCATGATGAGTAACGCTGAGTTACCGCGATCATTCTGGGGGTATGCGCTAGAATCAGCTGCGTACCTTTTGAACCGAGTTCCCACTAAGACTGTGCCTACCACACCATATGAGATGTGGTGTGGGAAGAGGCCCCATCTTAATCACATTAACACATGGGGAAGTCCAGCTTTTGTCAAAAAGCAGCATGCGGACAAGCTCGAGGCACGCTCAGTACAGTGTAAGTTTGTGGGATATCGAAAGAACTCCAAGGGATATTTCTTCTACTGCGAAGAGGAACAAAAAGTTATTGTTTCTCGTCATGCCCACTTTCTAGAACACCAGTTCTTAGAAAAGGAAATAAGTGGTAGCGCAGTAGAACTGGAAGAAATTCCAGAACCACAGACTATTACTGAAAGTTTAGTGGAACCAGAGGGTTCAAAAGAACAGGACAGTCCTACGCCGCTCCACAGGAGTAGTAGGCAGTCTCATCCGCCTGAGAGATACTACGGTTTTCTCATAGACGGGGATAGAGAGGATTGCATCATAGATTATGATGAGCCTACTAGCTTCCAGCAGGCCGTTCAGAGCATTGACTCAGTAAAATGGCTGGATGCAATGAGGACCGAAATGGAGTCCATGTACACCAACAAAGTATGGACGTTGGACATTGCTCCAGACAGGGTAAAACCCGTAGGATGCAAGTGGTTCTTCAAAAGGAAGATTGGTGTAGATGGACAGGTTGAGACCTATAAAGCTAGACTTGTTGCAAAGGGTTTTCGTCAAAGACCTGGCTTGGACTATGACGAAACCTTTTCTCCAGTGGCTATGCTGAAATCCATTCGGATCCT
Source organism: Agapanthus africanus (assembly GCA_030015575.1). Lineage (NCBI taxonomy): Eukaryota > Viridiplantae > Streptophyta > Magnoliopsida > Asparagales > Amaryllidaceae > Agapanthus > Agapanthus africanus. The sequence continues at coordinate 341,173,383 of CM057337.1, read as the reverse complement.
TCTTGCCATTGCTGCCTTCCACGATTATGAGATCTGGCAAATGGACGTAAAGACAGCTTTTCTAAATGGAAATTTAGAGGAGTGTGTCTATATGGACCAACCAGAGGGTTTCATTCAGAGTGGGAGCAGCAGAAAGGTGTGCAAGTTGCTTAAGTCTATCTATGGACTAAAGCAGGCATCGCGGAGTTGGAACATTTGTTTTGATGAGACGGTCAAGGAATTTGGCTTTATCAAAAATCCAGATGAACCATGCATCTATTGTAGATTTGTAGCGAGAACTGTAGTATTCCTCGTTTTGTACGTGGATGACATTCTCTTAATAGGAAATGACATTCCTATGCTACAATCTGTCAAGGGGTTCTTGTCACACAGGTTCTCCATGAAAGACCTGGGTGATGCCTCATACATCCTGGGGATCCGGATCCATCGTGATAGATCCAAGAGGATATTAGGACTTTCAAAGTCCAGGTACATCGACACCATACTGAAGAGATTCAGTATGGAAGATTCCAAGCGCGGTAACCTACCGGCTTGTCACGGGATCACCCTCTCTAAAGAGATGTCTCCCAAGACTGATTTGGAGAGGGATCACATGTCTATTATACCCTACGCTTCTGCGGTAGGCTCTATAATGTATGCGATGTTGTGTACCAGACCGGATGTAGCTTATGCACTGAGTGTGGTAAGCCGGTATCAGTCAAACCCTGGGGAGAAACACTGGATAGCAGTAAAGAACATTCTCAAGTACCTGAGAAGGACTAAGGAGATGTTCTTGGTGTATGGCGGAAAAGACCTCCAGATCGAGGCCTTTGCTGACTCCAGCTTCCAGAGTGACAAGGATGATTCCAAGTCCATGTCGGGTTTTGTCTTTACCCTCAATGGAGGGGCGGTGTGTTGGAAGAGTTCCAAACAGGAAACCGTTGCAGACTCGACGATGGAAGCGGAATACATCGCTGCATCTGATGCCGCAAAAGAAGCTGTCTGGATGAGGAAGTTCTTGAAAGAGCTTCAGGTGGTTCCGTCCATTATTGATCCAATACCTCTGTATTGCGACAACAACGGGGCTATAGCTTTAGCGAAGGAACCTAGGTCCCATCAGAGATCCAGACACATCTTGAGGCGGTATCACCTGATCAGGGAGATCGTGGATCGCCAGGAGATCGAGGTTCGGAGAGTCGCTTCAGAAGATAACACTGCAGATCCATTCACCAAGGCCTTGCCCCAGACTCAGTTCGAGCGGCTGATCGAGATGATAGGTCTTCGATACGCCAGTATATGGCCTTAGTGCAAGTGGGAGATTGTTAGTGTATATGCCCTAGAGGCCATTACTGTATCATACTAGTTTGTATATTACTTAATGGAAGCTTGGGATATTCACCTTGTATATACAATCTTGCTCAAAATAGTAGTATGCTACTTGGTTTGTTTCTACTTCAATGTGTACATGTGTTTATTTTAGTATATCGCCTATACACATTAGTGGAGCCCTTAGGATCTTTGCTTGATTACCAGCGTTGTGATGGCAGTCACACTAGTGGGGCTGGGTAATCTATAAGTACATCCTTATGCAGGTCCCTGGTCGCAGGACTATCGAGACAGGGCATCGATACTCCGGAGTAGACTAGCGCATGCGCTTCTCATCCCAGTGTGGGAGACGGTCTGTCCCACAGCCGTCGGTACGTCGTACTTGAGAGAGTATGCGGGTGCTCGTTGGGTTACGAGTACACTGGACAGGACTCGTCGGGAACTGATTAGTTGGTATTATGCCTATCGTCAGTTATCAGTTCCCAGGTGACATGTGTACAGCTTAGTCCGCTGACTTGACACTGTCACTTCGCCTCGAGTGTGTTCCCACTGTACTTTGATTACTACCCTACCACGGCTCAAAGGAGTCGTGCAAACAGGTGGTGGTTGGGTGCAGTCCCGAAGCACTTGGAAGCAGTGACGGTTAGACAGGATTCGTCTCTCCCGGTATTAGGGGTTGACATCGCGCTGTGTCTAGGAGAGCCATTACACGAGTAGTCCCTGGCCAGGGCAAACGAGATATACTGGTAGGCTTCCAGTGTTATCACAGGGTGTTTTGGGCTTCACTCCGACACGACTTGTACCGCTATTGGGGGACTGACGTTTACCGCCCCCTAGGCCCGCCATGCGATGTATCAGACGAACAGACCGGACTGTACGGAGAATGTCACATTCAGGCTCAGTAGGAGTTCAGATGGGCTTCGCCTCGTCAGTCTTCTTGTCGGCATCTACCTGGGGACCGTTACGCACAGCTAGTGCCGCATGCGGTCTGTGGTTAAACCCACTGCCAGCGTAGTGTCGAGTCTTTAGAGTCCCACACAGAAAGCTATTCGTCTTTAGGCAAAAGAGTAGAGGTCGCATGGTTTTGCGGCAGGTCGCATGGTTTTGCGACAGGGTTCGGTCACATCCGTACACTTGTGCACGTACAGTGTCCGGACAGTTTACACTAGCGGGCTTTGGTTTAAGCCAGATCCTAGTGTACCTTTTGGGATTGGATTTATCCAGTATGCATTCGTGTTCCTCGGAACGCGGATGCGGGTGTGTATGCACAGTTGACGGAGAGACAAAGGCAGAGAATTCTCATTAGGGTTGTTGACCGTTGACAGTTGACTATTGACTTTTTGCTCAACCGTAATGAGAATATGATATATGATTAACAATAATATTAATTAAGTATTGTGGTGACATGGTTGTTGAGGGGTTGACTTTGTTGACTTGTTGACTTTGTTGACCGGTTGACTAGGTTGGACTAGTTGACCATCATGATGACAATGGCTATCATTTCATGGCAAAGACTTTTTACTTGCTTGTTTCTTTTGTGAGAAATGAGTGCATGAAATGATTTAGCCATTTTGACTTGAACCATTTTACACAATACTTGATTATTATTTTTGTGATAATGGTTTTGGATTATGAGAGCCAAGAGAGAAAAGTCTTCTCTCATTCTTTCATGCTCATTCTCTCTCTTGTTCTTGAGCTCTCATCTTCCTCCTTTTGCTCTCCCTCTCTTGATTCTATGGTTCACTTGTCTCATGAGTTGAGAACCAAGAACCATAGATAAAATCCCATACAAACTCTTCTCTACTCACTCTAGTTAACAAGGTTTAGCAAACCGAGTGAACTAGTTTCTTCAAAGTTCGAAGAAGGAGCCAAAGGTTGAAGCTTTCAGGTGGATCTATCTTCGGCGCAAGGAGACGACGGGGAAAAGCCGATTCGGACGACCATTGAAGCTTGAAGACAAAGGAGTTCGAGAAAAAGAAAGGTATAACCCCTAACCGAGTAGTTAGCAACTCGTAGTTAGGTTGTTAGTTAGATGTTTAACAAAGATCCTGTTTTGAGTCCATGTTACCACCTCTAAGAAAATTGTTTTTCACCAAATTCCGCATGCCCGAAAGTACCGGTAGAGGTAGCATGGACTTACATACTCTCCTAATCTTAGGAGTGCTCGCAACCTGAGAAAAGGTGAAGATAGAAGACAACTGAATAAACCTTATTCCTATTTCTCCTGAACCAGAATCCATCCTCGAACTGGAAAAAGTTCCGTCGAGTTCGTATATAACCATACGATGGATTATCCAATAAACTGTGGATCTTCGTAGTGATACGGGGTGTTCTGGAGAAATACAAAGGTGTAGTAGGAGTGGAGATGAAATACCTGGTTTGGTCATGAATGATAGCAGTTACAATTTACTTTGCCCTCTTTGTAATCCCTTTATTTGTTTCTACTTATTACCTCCTGCACACCACACTTAGGCTAATTGGTTTTCTTCTTTCCCTGCCGTTCAGCATCAGCCTATGGTTTGGAAGAAGACTATCCAATAAGCATAATAGGTTTACTCTCCTAATCTTAGGAGTACTCACAACCTGAGAGAATGTAAAAGGAAAAGACAACCGAATAGTCCTATTCAATCTCTCCAGAACCAGAATCCATCCTCGAATCTGGAACAAGTTCCTTCGAGTTCGTATATAACCATACGATGGATTTATCCAATGGAAGTGGATGTTCGTAGTGATATCGTTGAAGGAACTGGATTGCTTTTTACAAATTATAGTAGCGGAAACCTTTGCTAAAGTGGTCACTCCCGGTGAAGGGATCTCGACTCTTTCCCCGTAGAATGAGTTGCAGGATATTCCAACTGAATACCGCGATGCAAAGAAAAAAGTAATCGACTATAGTGAAGTTATTACCCTGACGCAAACCTCTGTCCAAAGGGTCACTCCCGATGAAGGGATCTCGGCCCTTGCCTCGTCGAATGAGGTGCTGGATATTCATAACCGAATACCACTGTGCAAAACAAAAGAAAACGTCCTTGTAATAACAGCTTTTTGAAAAATGTTCCAACAACATCAAATAGGTTTTTTTTTTCCTTGCATTGATCTGAATCAACGCCGTCCTATCAATTAATCACACCAAAATGAACGAAAATATGATGTACGTATATGCCATCCGCATTCGCCACTGGGTCCCGTCATCACCCATTAAGTTACTTAACTAACGACAGAGCGGGGACTGGACTAGCGCGGATGTAAAATATATACAACATCTACTAGTATATATATCAATATGTAATAATCGCTCATGGCATGATAAATGCAACATTACAGAAAAGTAATAAGCATCACGGAACAATACAGATAATCTGGGAGCCCCGGGTTTCATTGAGCCGCAAGTGAAACCCGACGTTTCCCAGGTCGTGTTGATAGCTTGTGCAATGCAAACCTAAACCCCTACGAGCGCGGCAAGTTACCCGCCAAAACCAGAAGAGAGGCAGCCCCCTTCAGCAATGTGAATGGACCACTCAGCACTTCACGGAATCCAGTAACTTGAGCACCCCTCCTTGGGTCAACCTATACCCCCTACGAGTGCGGCGAATAGCCCGCCAATTCTAGAGTGAAGCCCCTTCCATCTCAAAGCTATGAGATGCGGGCCCGTTGCCCCTAGAACTCGTCTATCCGTGCACTCCACCGTGGGGTAATCCTAGTATAGAAAAGAAAATATATACAACGGTGACATCGACCTCAACCCGGTCGTGCCCCAAAAGAAAAATATACAAACAGGCAGCGACGGCAGTCCACATGTCGGACGCTCGCCCCGCGATATCAAATGTACAAATATAACCAAACTGCACTACCATTGCATGCAAGCTATCCACCACGACAAATTCGCAACATCACAACACAACATAGAACATCAACGTGAATGTCACGTTCGCAAATCCGTCTAAAAGGGCTATAGCGATTAGACAAGATTTACCGATCAAAAGACATTCACGGTCGCAGATATAATGTAATGCACTGTAAACTTTAAACAATATTAGAAAATATCGAATTCAAAATAACCCCCGAATAGCCCAAACAAACTGATAAAACCATATCCAAATTAGGCCAAACAAACAATACCACTGCACTAACTTTCCAGAGACCTGACTGCACCCAAAAATACAACCTCAAACACCCTATTTTGGCCGGCCTCCTTGGTTTTGGGAGCCATGTGCCCGGCCCAAAACCAAGGGGTGGGTGTCGTTTTTGGGGTGCAGGCTTTTGGTCTCTCCAGTAGTCTTCTGCACATGTTTAAAAAATTTTTAAAGACAAATTGAAAATCAACAGAAACTGTCAAGTGCAGTGCAGTGTATTGTAGTCGTTTCGATTTCGATACTTTAACATTGTCTAAACAAACTAGCTATGGGTTAATGGCATGGATTTGATACCATGTAAGTCTACGGTACCGCCCCGGCCGTCAATCCGAGGCCAAACGCGGAACAAAAACTTTTTATGAAACCGGCGCTATCGTATTCTTTCACCCGGATCGAACCATTAACACAAACTAGCTAACTAGAAAGGCTATACCGATCGATCTGTGTCCTTCGGTCTTTAGCCACCATCTCTTGCTCCTCGTGGCATTTCTGATCTCCGGTCTCCTCATCGGAAGGGCACCACATCAAGAAGTCTTTTTACGGGCTCCCGCTTCAAACCGAAATAACTCGGACATGAAGTTTGCTAGTAGACATATCCAATGTGATGTAGAGAATGTGTGTGATAACTTTGTCTCAAGCATCCATTGATTCTAAACACATAAGAGTATATGGATGGAGGTTGAAGATGAAGCCATGGTGGAACTTGTGAGCTAGAGGAAGAAGAAGAAGAAGATCTTTTCTTTTATATTGTGTGAGATGAAAAATTGAGAGAGGCTTTGAATGATAACCTCAAGAGCTAACCCCTTACATGTGGCTGCCCTTTCTCTCTCCACCTTTCATCTCACACCACAAATCAATCAAGATAATTGCCATGGCACAATAAAACACACCATGAGTCACCAATGAAGCACATGGCACATTTAATGCACATAATCATGACTACCACTCACAATTTCCACCAAATAAATATTAACCCAAATGTTTTTGAAAATAAAAAGATAGGGCAACATCTAAAGTAAACTCGTGACGGATCATAATGATACCCCTCACCAGTATATAAATACCTGCATCCGCATTCCGACTTAATGCGAATGTAATGAGACTAAAGTAATCCAACAAATCTAATACTAGGATCCAGTTTAAAGCAAAGCCCACTAGTATGATCCGTCCGATCATGATTCGTGCACAAGTGCACGTATATGATCGAACCCTGCAATAATACCATACGGCCTCTACAACGTTTCGCCCGAACTTGGAAAAACTTTCTGTGGGGGACTCTAAAGACTCGTCGATACGCTGGCGGTAGGTTTAACCACAAGCACGTCAGTGGTACTAGCTGTACGTAACGGCCGCCCAGGTATTGACTAAAAGGGAAGCCGATGAGCGAACTCATCCTGGAACCCTACTGAGCCTGTCAGTGACAATATTCGTACAGTCCGGTCCGTTCATCTATGAGCCTCGCATGTCGGGCCTAGGGGGCTGGTAAACGTCTGACCCCAAAAGCGGTACAAGTCGTGTCGGAGTGTAGCCCAGAACACTCTGAGATACTACTGGAATACCCACCAGTAAATCTCACTTGCCTTGGCCAAGGACTTCGAGTAATGGCTCTCCTAGACACAGTGCAATCTCGCCCCCAATACCGGGAGAGACGAATCCCCTGCCGATCTTCTCACTGCCTCCATGTGGCTCGAGACTGTACCCAACTAAAACATATTTGCACGACTCCTTTGAGCCGTGGTAGGGTAGTAATCAAAGCACAGTGGGAAGTCACACGAGACAGATGACGATCTCAGGTCGATGAACTAACCTGTATACATGTCACCAGGGAACTGCTATCTGACGTTAGGTATAATACCAACTAGCAGGTTCCCGGCAAATCCTGTCTGGTGTACTCATAACCCAATGAGCACCTGTATACATCTTAAGTGAACCAACTGACACCAATGGCTTGTGAGACCGGTCACCGCCCCTCGTCGGGGTCTCGACTGTATACACTAGTCTACTGATGGAGTATCGATGCCCAGTCTCAAAACTCCCACGACTAGGGACACTTTAAGGATGTACTTATAGATTACCCAGCTCTCACGTATGTGATCGCCATCATACTGCTGGTAGTCAAGCAAGAATCCTAAGGGCTCTATCAACGTGTAATAGTGACCTGTAATGTCACCTAAAGCATGTACACGATGATAAAGACAAACCGGATAGCATCTTATCATCTTGAGTAAGACTGTCCTACCGGCATAGGTCTTCCCTCAATTATTGCAACCACGTGCCTGCGATCCAATAATTGACTTTGAGGGCACTATATCCAACATTGACTTCATCAGAATATAAGATGGATCTGTTAAGTGTAAGTCTATGTTATTCACCCCGGTAGTTTGCGGGAAGGCGGAATAGGTAAAAATCAAAATTTTCTTTACAATATAACATAGACTAACCATGAGGATCTTTGCTAAACTTTAACTAACAAACTAACTAGGAGTTTTAACTACTATGTTGGATGATTATACCTCAAGCTTGAACTCCTTCTTCTCCTTGTTGTGCTTCTCCTTATTGTGAGCTCCTTGGAGTGGTTGTGGATAGTTCTTCCTCCCACGTCAAAGAAGATCCACCCAAAGGTCTCTACCTTGAGCTCCAACCTCTATAATGAAGTGACTAGGGTGCTTGGTGTGCTAAACTAAGAACCCTAGAGTGAGTAGAGAAGTATTTTCGTGGTTTGGTCTCAATAGCCCTTTATTTTTAACTCATGAAACACTAGGGCTTGAGAGAGATGAAGAAGGAGAGAGCAACAATGAGAGAGAGTGTAACCCTAAAAATAATGAAGAGAAAGCTCTGATATGAGGAAAAAGAATAATAATTTTTAATTAGGATAATTATGATGGTTCATTGATTTGACAATTATCTGTCACAATTAATGCTAAGCAAAATATCTTGTGCTCAACAAAAATATCTAAGTCAACAATGGTCAACATGGTCAAATGGTCAAACCAATTTAGCCATGACACAATTATCTCTAATAAAAATTAGTAATCAATTTCCTCCATCTCATTATGGCTTTAATCAAGTCAATGGTCAAAACCCTAATGAGGTGGCTCCTTCTATGTCTCTATCAACCGTATATAAATACACGCATCCGTGTTCCGAGAAACACGAATGCATAGAGACTAAACCAATCCAAAATCTAATACTAGGATCCGGCTTAAACCAAAGCCCACTAGTATCAACTGCCCAAACACCAAACACGCATAAGTGCGCGTATGTGAACGAACCCTGTCGTAAAACCATACGACCTCTATCTCGTTTCTCCCAAAAGTGGAAAACCCTATGTATGGGACTCTAAAGACTCGACATTACGCTGGCAGTGGGTTTAACTACAGGCCGCAAGAGGTACTAGCAGTATGTAACGGTCCCCAGGTAGATGCCGATAAGAAGGCCGATGAGCAAAACCCATCCGAACTCCTACTAAGCCTGAATGTGACAATCTCCGTACAGTCCGATCTGTTTGTCTAAGAGTATCGCATATCGGTCCTAGGGGCGTTAAACATCAGTCCCCTAATAGCGGTATAATTCGTGTCGGAGTGTATTCCAAAACACCCTGAGAAACTACTGGAGTACCTACCAATAAATCTCGCTTGCCCTGGCCAGGGACTTTGTGTAATGGCTTTCCAAATACAGCGCGATATCAACCCCCAATACCGGGAGAGACGAATCCTATCTAACCGCTACTGCCTTCAAGTGCTTCGGGACTGCACCCAACTACTACCTGTTCGCACGACTCAATAGAGCCGTGGTAGGGTAGTAATCTAAGAACAGTTGGAACACACTAGAGGCGAAGTAGCAGTGTCAAGTCAATGGACTAAGCTGTACTCATGTCACCTAAGAACTGCTAACCGACGATAGGTATAGCACCAACCAACAGTTCCCTACGAGTCCTGTCCAGTGTACTCATAACCTAATGAGCACCTGTATACTATCTCCTGTATGACGTACTGATGGCTGTGGGACAGACCATCTCCCTAGCTGGGACGAGAAGTGTACACACCAGTCTACTCTGGAGAATCGATGCCCTGTCTCGATAATCCTACGACTAGGGACCTGTATAAGGATGTGCTTATAGACTACCCAACCCCCACAAGTGTGACTGCAATCACAACGCTGGTAGTCAAGCAAAGACCCTAAGGGCTCTATCAATATGTATTAGCGATACGTTAAAAGAAACATATACACATATTAAGATAGATACAAACCACGTAGCATACTACCATATTGAGCAAGACTGTTATAAATCCGTGTATATATCCCAAGCTTCCAAAATGTAATATACAGACTAGTACTATACAATAATGGCATCTAGGGTATATCACACTAACATTAAGAAGGTAGTAGGGTGGTATGTCCTGGTATTAGGATGGCATACATATTGTAGGAAGTGATATTCCTATACTACAATCGGTTATACTATGGTTATCACATAGTGGTTTCTCTACATAGGATATGGATATAATATTAGACATTCTGGTCACTAGATTTATGGTTTTAGATCTAGATTTGGGAAGTGTCCCAATCTGGGTATTCAGACAGCATTCTAAAGGTGTTTTAGAATGGACGACTCCTGGCATGGTGGTGTACCTGCAGGTGATGGAGTCACCCTCTCTAAAGGTGTCTTACAGACTAAAGGGGAGAGGGATGTGCATGATTGGCAAATCACTTACTTAGGCAATTGAGTCAATCATGAGGTGTTAAGTACCACACTAGATGTTGTTTTTGCACTAGCTGCAATTAGTTTATATTAATCCTATCCAGGAGAAACATTCGGAAGCAGTTTATGAACATAAGTTGATGTTTTAGGGATTTGATAACGACAGCCTCCTTCGGGAGACGGTTATCATTCCAGGCTTCCAAAGTGACCTGGGTAACAGAGTGACTGTCAAAATTATAGTTTTCCCTCTTGACGAGGGACAGTTGTTTGGACAGGTGGTCCAAGCGGATACTGAGGGAGGCATGACACAGGATACTGATTAAATTCAGTTGACGATACAGTTAAGAAGGTTATTAGATTTGGAGTTCATTTGTGAACTGGGTCCCTTCAAATATCCAGACATATTCTAAAACAGGTATTGCTCATTTTGGGAAATGGCTTTCTCCGCGAACTTGAGATAAAGAGAGACATAGAAAGAAACATCATAGCGGATCCACTCACTGAGGCTATTTCTCGAACGCAAGAGTTTCACAAACATGCTTTATGAGACTGATCAGTAGAGAAGTTGGGTGTTCGGTGTCACACGGGCTGTGAGTATGTGACATCGCAATACTTAGCCTTGAGTGCAAGTAGGAGATTATTGGATATAGTGCCCTCAAGTCAATTATTGGATCGCAGGCACGTGATTGCAAAGATTGATGGAGGACCTATACCGGTAGGACAGTCTTACTCAAGATGATAGTATGCTATCTGGTTTATCTTTAACATCGGGTACTTGCTTCAGTTGACATTACAGATCACTATTACATGTTGATAGAGCCCATAGGATTCTTACTTGACTACCAGCAGTATGATGGCAATCATATGCGAGAGAGTTGGGTGGTCTATAAGTACATCCTTAAAGTGTCCCTAGTCGTGGGAGTTTCGAGACTGGACATCGATACTCCATGAGTAGACTAGTGTATACGGGTCGAGACCTCGACGAGGGGTGGTGGCCGGTCTCACAAACCATTGGTGTCAGTTGGTTCACCTTAGACGTATACAGGTGCTCATTGGGTTATGAGTACACCGGATGGACTCGCCGGGAACATTCTAGTTGGTATTATACCTATTGTCAGATAGCAGTTCGCTGGTGACATGTGTACAGGTTAGTCTATCAACCTGAGATCGTCATATGTCTCGTGTGAGTTCCCACTATACTTTGATTACTGTTAGTTATATGTATGCCCTAGAGGCCATTACTGTACGTACGATGTATATTGTAATGGATGCTTGGACATATATAGGGAGGACTTTCTTGCTCGACATGATAGCACGCTATCTGGTTGTACTTTATCTTAACATGTACTCTGATTGTCTCTATGTTACATGTTGATAAAGCCCTTAGGATATGTACTCGACTACTGGGACTATGATGAGATCATACTAGCGGGGCCACGGTAGTCGACGAGTACATCCTATAACTGTTCCTAGTCGAGGGTGTATCGAGATAGGGCATCGATACACCAGAGTAGACTAGCGTATACGCATCTTGACCCATATGATGGGCGATGGATGATCCCATATCCATCAGTATTTGACATCAAGGATGGTGTACGGGTGCTCGGTGGAGACTGGGTACACTGGACGGACTCGCCGAGAACTCCCAGATGGTATTATACCTCACGTAAGATGGTAGTTCTCCGGTGACACTGGTACAGAGTAGTCTGTTGACCCGAGATCGTCATAGAGTCTTGGGTGATTCCCACTGTGCTTTGATTTCCATCATACCACGTCTAAGAGGGCGTGCAAAAAGGTGGCTTTTGGGTACAGTCCCGAATCACATGGAGGCAATGAGCGATAGGAGGGGATTCATCTCTCTCGGTATAAGGAGTTGATGTTGTGCTGTGTTCGATTGGCTATAATTGGAAATCCCTGGCCAGGGTTGCTGAGATTTAGTGGTAAGTGTTATCAGTAGTTTCTCGAACTGTTATAGACTTCATATCGACACGACTTATCAAGCTACCAGGGTCTGACGTTTACTACCCCTAGGCGAGATATGCGACATATCAGACGATGAGACCGGACTATACGGGAGTGTTACTGATTGGATTCACAGGAGAATGTACAGGCTTTCTTGTTGATCTTCTGAGCGCTGAATACCTGGATGGCTGTTACGTTTAGCTGACCGCTTGCAGGTTGTGGGTGTTTGATATGATCATCACCTACTGCCGGCGTATTGACGATTCTTTAGAGTCCTACACAGAGGTTTCTTGACCCAGGAAAAACGGAGTAGGAGCACATATGTGATATGTGCGGGACCGAGGATAATGCGATATGAGATACCGTATTCTATTCTCGCGATATTTGATATCAGCCGGGTCATCAGATCAAGTGTTGATTCGATGAATCGGTCAATGAAATATTAGTCGGTTATATGCGATATAGCCGGATTGTCGGATCAAGTGTTGATTCGATAATTTAATGTATAATAATATATGATATATTAAATTACATTAACTAATATTAGCTCACTAAAAGATTCTTTTTCTCACTCGGGTAATACATTGATATATATGCGATATATGTTAATTGTATTATTTTATTTTGTTACAATAAGTATTATATATGTGATATATAATATTGTAACATGATATGATAACTAATGCAACATATTTAGTGGAGATTAAACAAGGTTAGGGTTTGTTTTGGGTTAGTTCCTTCTTGATGCTTCTAGAAGGTTTCTTTTTGTTTTTGCTAAGATATTTTCAAATGACTCATGCTTTAACCCAACCCAAACCCTAGCCCTAGTTAAATCTCTACAAAGGTTTAGTCAACAATGGTTGCATTATTTATCATGATTATCCTTTCATTATTCATCACAAAAGGTTTAACAATTATTATTCATCTTCTTCTTCCTTCTTCTTTCTTTCATGGAAAAAGCTTTCTAGCTTTTTTCCATGTGATGAATGAGTGTGAGAAAAAGATAATAAAAGAGAGCAAAAATCCTACTTCATCATCCTCATCTATCCTTGCCATTTAGATGAGGGTGTTCACATCATTTTATGAGTGTTAGCTTGCGTTAATGAAACTTCAAGGTAGATCATCTTTGTTATCGAAGATCGGAAGCAAGCTTGCATCTTTCTCTTCGTGGAGCCTCTCGAGAGTCCGGAACTCGATGATCGCAGCGAAGGGACCTCAACACGGAACTTTAGAAGTGAAGGACCGGATCTACACAGGTTGTAATCCCTCTCACTTAGTGTTAAAGTGTTTAACATGCTTGTTTTCACCTAATCTCTAGTTTAAAGATCCGGCTTAGGGTTGTTCGGCACAGCTAAATTTTAAATTGGGCATGGTTGATGCCTTGTAGACCCTTGTGCGTGTGCCTAGCAACCCTACAGTAGTATCAGAGCTAAGCTAGAGCTTTAGGCGAAGTCTAGACGAAGTTTAAAGTCCGATCGAACCCCGAAAACCCGGAATATACCCTTCTCTGGAAATTTTGTAAAAATGTGATTTTTTCTGCATTAAAAATACTTAAAAATATCAGCAGGGAAATACAAGAATTACTGTAAAATACGTGCCTTTAATACCATCAATGCGCCGCGGAACCGTGGCCATACCAAGGCTTTGGCGGCTGTTCCGCGGCCAAACAGAAGACTCATGGTCTACTGTTTGCACAGTGATCTCAGTATTTCTTCCCTGATATTTTTGGGAATTTTTATTTCTACTCAAGTGTTGAGTTTTCTGGGATGTATTGGGGACTCGTTGATTCGATCGGATAATTTAATTTCGTTTAATTTTTCTGGATAATTTTTAGAAACTGTTAAAAAGTTCGAATGGATATCAATAACTCACTTTTTCCCCTGTCGGAAAATTTTCAAAAGTTGAATTTTTCTCGAGTTTGAAAGTTTCGAAGAGTCGTGCAAGTAACACGGTGGACTCTCTAGAAGACAACAAACCTTAACTCGATTATGTGACCGTCTGAACCGCCTCTAAAGCTTAGGGTTTGTGGCAGTACGGCGTGCCATATGTGAGGCGTTGGCTTGACCCTTCTACGGCTGGACCATCGGTACTGTGGCATGTGATGGATATTTTTGAACTCCACTCAAGTGTTGAGCTATTTGGGAAAACTTGGAAGTTTGATTATTCGATTGGAAAGTTTAACATTGTCTATTTATCTGGAATGTGATTCAATATTTGGAATCTACAGGTAGTTATGAGATAACTATTTTGAATGTTATAAATCTAGCAGTTCAGTCTCAGATGATCGGTTGCCATGAGATTTTGATGCGATCTAAAGTCCGTCGCAATCACGTAGCGTACGCGGATACTCGCCGGGTAAACTTAATAGATAGCCACGCCCCATAGCCTCGACAAAGTGACTGTAGGAGAACCCCATCTCCAAAAGCATCCGTTCGGGTGCTCGCGGCAGCGGTGTTCCGCCTTAGTGCACTTCGTCGACGGTATCCGGGGATGCGGCTGTCTGCTAAAGTTTGCGATGAGCATTCGATCAGGATGTCGGGAATCTTGTTGAATTGCCCGACTTGATATTGAAAAGAGTTTTTGATAATGAGACTAAAATGCGGGGTTTATAATTGTTAGGCATGCGATATCTAAGGAATTATTTGGTTAGGCATGCGATGTCTAAGGGGGTGGCAGATTCGAACTGTTGTAGTTTTACACTTTCTTTTCTATGACCGTAAGAGTAGTATATGGTGTATCGCCGGCTTCATTGCTATAAATCAACGACAATCGGGATACACATACTTGCTTACGTTGATGATATGAGATATTATGTGTTGCTGTGATATGTTATATTGGATCGTCGCGTTTTGAATAGCCGGGGGTTTTATGTGAGATGAGAGTTTTTTCTTTTTCATTCATGTAAAATTCATTTGTATGTAATATTCTTTTATTGGGGCACTTCCGGGCTGAGGATGATGTCACCATTGTATATTATTTACGTTTCCGCATTAGGTAGACCCAAGGCGGGGAGCACAAGTAACCGGGTTCTAGGGTCCAGTGGGAGACCATCTCGAGGAGTCCAGACCGGGACTCCTAACCCTAGAATTGGCAGTGTTGCTTGCCGCTCTCGTAGGGGTCTAGTGATGTGGGTTTGGCTATTCATCGCGACCGTAGAATTAGTGTTTTATACAGGCTCGTATTAAAACATGGACGTCCTAGTATATCCAATATTTCATATATGTTTCTTCTGCTGCAATGTTCTGTAATGAGATCATATTACTGCTTGAGACAAATGTTTATATTATATATATGAGATATATGTTATATTGCAGATTTTGTTTCAAATGTGATGCTTGTGAAGCATAATAAAATGGGACTTCATTAATGAGATTAATGAAACTAAAATAAACCTAAAGATGTTGTAGAAACTTGTTTAAAAACTGGTAGCTCTAGTTCTTGCTTTGCATAGCGGTGTTCCTTGTAGAACATTCAGCACTTTATTCGATAAGAAAATAGCCGAGATCCCTTCACCGGGAGTGACCTCTTTAGTGAAACTAGCAGATACTACAAACTCGGTTTTTCTTTTGATTGCTTCTATAGTTCTTGCTTTGCATAGTGGTATATATGATATGCCCTGTACCTTATTCGATGAGGAAAGGGCCGACGATCCCTTCACCAAGAGTGACCCCTTTAGCAAAACTAGAAAAGCCTCAAAAACATTCCATTTGAAATCACTCGATTCTACAACGATATCAAGTTCATTACGCAAAAGGTTTTCTTAAAACCTGTCGTAACCCTCCGTCATTTTAGGAAGTAGAGTACTTAGTATTCGTGCTGTGTTTGTTGACCTTAGTTAAGGCACAGTGTACGGTAGCTAAGTTATGTCTTCCTATATAGCATATGATGCGATTAGTTAGGATAGTCATATGACTTTGTTGACCTTAGTTAAGGGTCATGCGGGTGGGTCTATTTAATCAAGAAATGACGGGTAGAACTTGACTCGTGCTTATGATTTGTTGACCATACTTAAGGTCATAAGTCACCAGGGGTAAAATATTATTGGGAATTTCAAGTGTTGAAATTTGCAATGAGATTGCATATCTTCTATGAGATAGTTGGATCCCGATACCCGCTGCGAGTAAGAGTTATTCCTGGGAGAGTTTTACACATTACAATTAGCCGATCAAGTAGGTGTCTAGAAATTTGTTAACGGGGTTATGCCCCTGGGAAAACGAGGTTTACTTTAATTAGGTCCATGCGAAAGCATGGGGAACCTCCCTCAAAGTACCGGCACTGGCCTGGCTGAAAGATTGGCGAACTTGTAGGGTGTAATTAATCCCGGCTAGTCTTTCCTTTTAGGGTTTGAAGGAAGATTTGACTAAAACAGTGGGAGACATCCTGATTAGATAAATTGATAACCAATTTAATCTTGTAAAAGCGCACGCTGAGTGTTTTCTTCTCTCTCTCCAGGTAGCGACCATGTCACGCCTTAATCAAGATAATAATACGGATATATCGACCAAACCAGCTTGTTATACTGAGCTGGGGAACGTTGGTCCCGCTCCAACTTATAATTGTTATAAGACAGAGCAGGAAATTGGGGAATACCAGATTTCCCGTGCCGCCTAAACGAAGAAAGTGCATGCTGACGCATCATCTTCGGGTGTGTTCATTACACAGAACTGTTTCTCAGTATCCTTTACGTCCTGGGTATGTGATACCGGATCAGGATCCCACATATGTAATTTGTTACATGGGCTACAGATAGTTAGAGAACTGAGAACGGGTGATAAGTTTCATGAGATAGAAACGGTGCAAGTGTTGCAGCCAAGTCTGTTGGTCACTATCACCTTGTATTACCAGAATACATTGATTCTGAATGAATGTTATTAGATACCGAACCTGTAATACAACATCATATCAGTCTCTTTATTAGGAAAGAAAGGATATAATTTTGTATTGTTGGATAATGTTTTGAACATTTCATATATCAAGAGTTGATCGGTTCAGGCACGTTATCTAAAGGCATAGACGTTCTAAATCAAACTACAGTTCTTAATGTACAGAAAACACACAAGAGGAAGAGTTCAGAAATGAACGAATCCTTCTTGAGGCATTATAGACTAGGTTATATCAATGCGACCCGACTAGTTGAAGTCA
Source organism: Agapanthus africanus (assembly GCA_030015575.1). NCBI lineage: Eukaryota > Viridiplantae > Streptophyta > Magnoliopsida > Asparagales > Amaryllidaceae > Agapanthus > Agapanthus africanus. Next base: position 341,156,139 of record CM057337.1, on the reverse strand, counting down.
CATAAAGATGCATATTTAAATTAGTTTGAATTTACATCTTGTGAAACTTGCCGGTCATGTCACAGAGATAAGATGACCACAGCTCCATTTATTGGAAACAGAGAAAGAGTTTGTGAACTCTTGGGATTGATACATGCTGATGTATGAAGGTCCCCTGTCTACACATACCAAGACCGGTTCTTTGTACTTCATTACATTCTTTGATGATCTCTCAAGATTCAGACAAATGTTCCTGTTGAAACACAAGTCCGAAACTTTTGAGATATTCACGGAATATAAGTTAGAAGTAGAGAACCAAAAACGGGTATAAGTATTATGTCCTTTGATGAGATCAGGGAGGAGAATACTTGAGCACGGAATTCCTGGACTATTCTAATGGAGAATGAGATTCTCTCTCAGCAATACTCCTCCGTATACACCATAGCACGATGGTATATCGGGGCGGAGCAATAGCACCCTATATGATATGGTGTGCTCTATGATGAGTACTACTGAGTTTCCTATTTCCTTTTGGGAGTTATGCACTTGAGAAGCTGTATACCTATTGAATGTGGATTCAATAGTTTCCAACGAAGCTTAGCCTTTCCGCCGATCTAGTAGGGTTCCTCACCCACCTGAGAGATACTTCGTTTTCTCTATGACAGTGGGAGCGAGGATTGCATCATGAGATGATGACCCAACTAGTTTCGAGCTGGCCATCAGGAGCGGGACTCTGTAAGAATGGCTGGATGCTTAGCGATCTGAGATAGAATCCTTATACACCAACAAAGTATGGACTTTGGTTGCTTTATCTGAAGGGTTAAATCCCCATCAGAAGCAAGTATATCTTGAGAAGATTACTTGGTGTACATGGAAATGTTGAGACTTTCAAAGCTATGCTTAAGTCCATCCAGATCCTACTTGCCACGGCTACATACCATGACTACGATATCTGGTGGTTGGGTGTCGTGACAGCTTTTCTATATGATGTTTTAGAAGAGAGCATCTATAAGTATACAGCCAGAGGGCTTCGTAGATAGTGGGAGCAGCGGAAACGTGTGCAAGATGTTTTATGTGATAAAGCAAGCATCGCAGAGTTGCAACGTCTGTTTTGATGAGGTAGTCAAAGAGTTTGACTTCATCAAAATAGTAGATGAACCTTGTATATACAAAAAGGTAGTAGAGAGTATGGTGATGATCCTCGTAGAGTACGTGGATGACATACTCTTGATGGGGAAGGAGTTTCCTATACTACGCTCGGTCAATCTCCGCTTATCACAAGGATTCTCCGTATAGGATCAAAGTGATACCTCCTAAATCCTAGGTTTTGGTTCTATGAGATAGATCTAATTGGATATTAGGATTCTCACTAGTTGTAGTGAGATGGTATCAATCGATCCTGGGGAGAATCGCTGGAAAAGTTCCAGGGTGATAAGGATGACTGAATGTCAGTCGCAGGCATTGTCTTTACCCTCAGTAGAGGGACGGTATGTTGGAAGAGTTCCAAGCTAGATACCGTGACTTACTAGACCATTAAAGGCAAGATCCATCGTTACCTAGGATGCTACCAAAGAGGCAGTCTGGATAGATATAAGTTCATAAGATGAACTTCGTTCCTACCATTGTGTGACAATGGAGTTGTGGCTTATGCCAAGGAACCCTCGTCCCATCAGAAATCCAGAAATAATTCTTAGGCAGTATCACCTGATCATGGAGATGGTTGATCTCCAGGGAGATCGAGGATATGAGAGTAGACAGAGAGGACAACAGCGCGGATCCACTCACAAAGGCATTTTTCCCGGTTGAGACTTTTATGGGATGGTTGAGTATGAGATACTTCAACCACGGCTAATTGTTGGGTATGTGATACCACAACAGATGGCTCTAGTGTAAGTGGGAGATTGTTAGTTATATGTATGCCCTAGAGGCCATTACTGTACATACGATGTATATTGTAATGGATGCTTGGACATATATAGGGAGGACTTTCTTGCTCGACATGATAGTACGCTATCTGGTTGTACTTTATCTTAACATGTACTCTGATTGTCTCTATGTTACATGTTGAAAAAACCCTTAGGATATGTACTCGACTACTGGGACTATGATGAGATCATACTAGTGGGGCTACGGTAGTCGACGAGTACATCCTATAACTGTTCCTAGTGGAGGGTGTATCGAGACAGGGCATCGATACACCAGAGCAGACTAGCGTATACGTATCTTGACCGATATGATGGGCGATGGATGATCCCATATCCATCGTGTAAGTCCGCGGGGGCGCCCCGGCCGTCGGTCCGACGCCGGAAACGCAGAAACAAAAACTTTGCAAACTAGCAAACCGGCACCACCACGCACTTTTCACACGGATCGGGCCATTAACCTAGCTACTAGCATACAAGAAAAGAGTAGAGAAGCTATACCAAGCGATCCGTGTCCTTCGGTCTTCGTCTCCACTCCGATCTCCCGCGGAATCTCCGTTCATCTCCTCCTTGTCGGAAAAGGCACCACATAGCCGGAATCTTTTACGGGCTTCCACCTCTTGACCGAGGCAACTCGGGCGTGAAGTTGGCTAGCCGACGCGTCCAAGGTTTGCTGTAGACTAAGTGTAGAAGCTTGTCTTTTAGGGTTATGGAAGTTGCCATGATGGAGGTGGAGTAGAGAAAGAACAATGGAGAGATGTGCATGGGAATTTTGGTAGCAAGCTAAAAAGGGAGATGATAAATTTCCTACACCAAAAACAATTCCCTCATTCACCCCTTCTCACCAAATTGGCCAGCCCCTCTTAATCAAGAAGAAAAAAATGGGAGAGAGAAAAAGGCATAACAATATGTGAAGATAAGATCAAATTATCTCACATCCAAATCCTATCAAAACCTAATCAATCCCTTTTCTCATTAATGCAAAAGAAAAGAAAGAAAAAGAATCTCATGATGCTAGTCCCATCAAAAAGCCATAAATGCAAGAAAGCCCCTCACAATCAGTTATTTGCAAAATGCAAATAACCCCCCTCCATCGGAAAAGTCCGGCCGTGAAGGATCAAAGGAAAACCGGCCGGAACGGAATGCAAACTGGCAACCTCAGAAAACTGATCCCGTAATAAATTACAGGAAAACCCCGCTACTGCAAATACATGCCCGCATTTGTATTCCCACTGAACACAAATGCAAAGAGACAAAACTACACTATCTAACACTAGGATCCGGCTTAAGCCAAAACCGGCTAGTAAAATCCGTCCGATCACGATCCGTGCAATACCGCACGTATCTGATCGAACCCTGCCATATCTCCATACGGCATCTACAGCGTTTCGCCCGAAACCTGAGTAACTGAGTGTGGTGGACTCTAAAGACTCGTCAATACTATGGCTGTGGATTTAACCACTAGCACGTCAGAGGTATAAGCTAATACGTGACGGGCTACCAGGTATTGACCAAAAGGGACGTCGATGAGCGCACTCATCCTGACACCCTACTGAGCCTGTCAGTGACAATATCCGTACAGTCCGGTCCGTTCGTCTATGAGCATCGCATGGCGGGCCTAGGGGGTTGGTAAAAGTCAGACCCCCAACAGCGGTACAAGTCGTGTCGGAGTGTAGCCCAGAACACTCTGAGATACTACTGGAATACCTACCAGCAAATCTCCTGCCTTGGGCAAGGACTTTTCATGTTCTGGCTCTCCTAGACACAGCGCGACCTCACCCCCAATACCGGGAGAGACGAATACCTGCAGATCCGCTCACCGCCTCTATGTGGCTCGGGACTGTACCCAACTAAAACCTGTTTGCACGACTCTTTGAGCCGTGGTAGGGTAGTAATCAAAGCACAGTGGGAACTCACATGAGACAAATGACGATCTCAGGTCGATGAACTAACCTGTACACATGTCACCAGAGAACTGCTATCTGACGTCTGGTATAATCCCAACTAGCAGGTTCCCGGCGAGTCCTGTCCGGTGTACTCATAACCCAATGAGCACCTGTATACATCTTAGGTGAACCAACTGACACCAGTGGCTTGTAAGACCGGCCACCGCCCCTCGTCGGGGTCTCGACTGTATACACTAGTCTACTCTGGAGAACCGATGCCCTGTCTCGAAACTCCCACGACTAGGGACCATTTAAGGATGTGCTTATAGACTCCAGCTCTCACTTATATGATCGCCCTCATACTGCTGGTAGTCAAGCAAGAATCCTAGGGGCTCTATCAATATGTAATAGCGACTTGTAAGGCCACCTAAAGCAGTACACGATGATAAAGATAAACCAGATAGCATACTATCATCTCGAGTAAGACTGTCCTACTGGGACAGGTCCTCCCCTCAATCATTGCAATCACGTGCCTGTGATCCAATAATTGACTCTGAGGGCACTATCTCCAACAATCTCCCACTTGCACTCAAGGCTAATTATTGCGATGCCGCATACTCACAGCCCGTGTGATACCGAACACCCAACTCCTCTACTAGTCAGTCTCACAAAGCTCGTTTGCGAAACTATTGCGTTCGAGGAATAGCCTCAGTGAGTGGATCCGCTATGGTGTTTCTTTCTATGTCTCTCTTTATCTCAAGTTCGCGGAGAAAGCCATCTCCCGAAATGAGCAATACCTGTCTTAGAATGTCTGGATGTCTGATGGGACCTATCTCATAAATGAACTCCAAATCCAAACTTCTTAGACTGTATCGACAACTGAACTTAATCAGTATCCTGCGCCATGCCTTCCCTCAGTATCCACCTGAACCATCTGTCCAAAAATACTGCCCCTCGTCAGAGGGAAAAACTATAACTCTGACGGCCACTCTGCCATCCAAGTCACTTTGGAAGCCTGGAATGATAACTGTCTCCCGAAGGAGAATGCTGTTATCATATCCCTAGAACATCGACTTATGTTCTAAAACTGCTTCCGATCGTTTCTCCAGGATTGGATCAATATCAACTTATTGCACCCACTGCAAGAACAACATCTGGTGTGGTACTTGACATCTCATGATTGACTCAATTGCCTAAGCAAGTGATCTGTCAATCATGCGTATCCCTCTCCCCTTTAGTCTGTAAGACACCTTTAGAGAGGGCGACTCCATCACCTGCAGGTATACTACCGTGCCAGGAGTCGTCCATTCTAAATACCCTTAGAATGCTGTCTAAGTACCCTAATTGGGAAACTACCCAAACCATAGATCTAGTGACCAGAATATCTGATGTAATATCCAAGTCCTATGTAGAGAAACTACTGTGTGACGACCAAAGTATAACCGATCGTAGTATAGGAATATCACTTCCTACTCGGTGTATGTCATCAAATACCAGGACATCACACCCTACTACCTTCTCAACAGATCCATCCCCTATTCTGATGAAGTCAAACCTATGACTGTCACATCAAAAAATAGATGATCTATCTCCGCTATATCTGCTTTAGTCTATAAATAGACATAAGCCTGATGTCCACCAATGCTTCCGCTGCTCCCACTGACTACGACAACCCTCTGGCAGAGTCATATAGACGTACACTTCTAAAGCTAGTTTAGAACGACGCTATACTCATCTTCCTGCCGGGTCTCGCAGTCTGGAACAACAGCAATGGCAAGTCTGGGTAAACAAGAACCTCCCTGCCACCGTCCTTGAGCATACCGAAGTACCTCTCGAGTGCCTGAGGTTACCCACCAAATCTGCGGAGTGGCCAATGGAATGTCAAACCAGATTGAATCTTTAGGTTCTTATCAAATCTTCAGTAATCGTTTGCGGTTCTGGAATCACTTCCAGTTCTACCATACTCCCACTACTGTTTTCTGAAAAAATCCATTTTTGTTAAAACTGTGGCGAGTCTAGAACAATATCACTATTGATCTTCCAGATGGTAGAAAGTCAACCCTCGTCATAGCCCGGGTCAACCCAAAAACAGCCATTACAGAAACGTGCCTTGAGTTATCCGGAGTCTGGTTTTAAGCATAAGCCGGACAACTCCCCGTATCTTAACAATGTCAAGATATGAACTGTTCTATATCCAATATAGAAACAGAGGCACTGATTTAATTGAACCAAATTCAAATCATGCAGCTGTCTCCAGTGCATGTCTACTAAATGGAAGGAGGCCGATCAGCGTTACTCAATTTAGGAGTGCTTCCAATTATGAGTAACCTGAAAGAGAAGCAAGTTCACTTAAACATTACTATCATCTGAATGCCATATAAAAGTATCTACATCTTCGATTACCTTCAAGAATCCTGATACTTGCAATACCTGGTTCTCTACTTTATTCATATACCTATAACTTCTCAAAATTCGGACCCTGTGTTTCTACGAAACACCTGTCTAAAAACCAGAGAAGTCATAAGTAAACCGAATATAGTACGAGGACCAACCCCTCTTTCCTATTGGATACTGGACAATATACAATACTCTGTATAAGTCCCCTGAGTCTAGTGACTCATTCACTGTGTGTCGTAAGTTGAAAACTGTACTTTTGGTTAAGAAGAATTACACCGCTGTTCAATACTCCTTACCTAACCATCCACTGGTTTAGGTAAATGTCATAGACATAATTTCAAAAAGGTATGTCTCACTCTATAAAAATAGACGTACAGATATATCAATTTGAAATTGGTGCATAACAACGGATATTCAAAACCAAATATTTGCCGACCGGCAAACAACCCAGGTGACTTCCTCAAATATCACCAATTACAACGAATCCCGATATAATGAGGATGGTCATCTAATTCCCAATAACTTACTCCCACTCATCATCTGTAAAACCATACAGATGTGAGAATCCAACCTGGTAAATACATACCCTGGAGTAAGTGTCTAATTGGGAAATCGGTTTTCTTTTAACAGTACACAGTGAAACTGAAACATTGAAATGTTTCGATGGGGTATCCTGGTATTCTTAGTAATGCCTCTTCCATTATCCAGATTCACAACTATAACCGTATAATTCTTTGCCACTTCTCCAAATCCTTTTTTATGTCTTTAGTCATTACCTTCTGTACACCCCTTTAGGCCAAATGATTTTCTTCCTTCCGTACCGTTCGGCACCAGCCTATGGTTTGGAAGAAGACTATCCAAAAAGCATAATGGGTGTACTGTCCTAATCTCAGTAGCACTCACAATGCGAGAGAAGGTGAAGATAAAAAACAACCGAATGAACCTTAGAAATAGGTGATTTAGGATTGGCGAAGAAATACATGGTTTTGTCGTGAATAGCAGTCGCAATTTACTTTGCCCTCTTACTAATCCCTTTCTTTGTCTTAACTTAATACCTTCTGTACACCGTTTAGGCTAATTGGCTTTCTTCATTCCCCACCAGTCGGCACCAGCCTAAGGTCTGGAAGAAGACTATCCAATTTGCGTAATAGGTGTACTATCTCCTAAACCAAGGAGTACTCGCAACCTGAGAGAAGGTAAAAGGAAAAGACAACTGAATAGTCCTATTCGTTTTCTCCAGAACCAGAAACCATCCTCGAATTCCTTCGAGTTCGTATATAACCATATGATGGTTTTGTCCAATGGAAGTGGACGTTCGTAGTAATACAGGGTGTCCTGGAGAAAAGGGTAAAAGTAGGAGTGGCAATGAGGTCTGCAACTCTGACAATCCAAAAACCAGTGTTAAGAAGGTTCGTTCAACTTGGTCACTGAGTCATAGTCTAGGGTCGGGTCAATGGTCGCTGCCAAAGAGAGAGAGAAAAGAAACACTCACCGTGCACTCTAACCTAGATCAGAATGGTTATCACTTTATCTAATCTGGAAACCTCCCACTGTAACGTCAAATTCTTCCCCAAACCTGAAAGAAGAATTAGCCGGGATCACCCGAGGAGTAAACCAACTCATCAGTGGGAATCGGGATCCATCTATCATCACATGATAACGTGACGGAATCCGCTCACGCTATCACACTCCAGAAGGTATGCGCATATCTGGCAAGTTTCAGTTCTTTTGAAACTCCCGATGTGGATTTTTTCCCCATGCTCTTATAACCTTGGCGTGAGGTCAAAATATCATAAGTCACATGTCAAGTTCTACCCGTCATTGTCTAGGTTAATTTGAACCCACCCGTACATACCCTTGACGTAGGCCAAAATAGTAGTACGACTGTCCCAAACCAACGCATCTATCTATGCAACAGATAAATACCCGGCAGCTACCAAACACTATGCCTTGGCGTGAGGTCAAAATACATAGCTTGAATACTATCGAATATTTAACTGAAATGACGGAGGGCTACGAATGGTTTCTGGCGAAAACCTTTAACGTAATGAACTTGATATCGTCGAAGGAACGGATAGCTTTGTAAAAATATAGTGACGAAAACCTTTGCTAAAGAGGTCACTCCCGGTGAAGGGATCTTGGCTCTTTCCCCGTAGAATGAGGTGCAGGATATTCCAACTGAATACCACGGTGCAAAGCAAAAGTAATCGGCTATAGTGAAGTTATTGCCCTGACGCAAACTTTTGTCCAAGGGGTCACTCCCGGTGAAGGGATCTCGGCCCTTGCCTCGTCGACTGAGGAGCAGGATATTCCAACTGAATACCACTGTGCAAAACAAAAGAGAACGCCCTTGCAATAACAGCTTTTTGAAAAAGTGTTCCAACAACATCAAAATAGGTTTGTTTAGCTTGCATTGATCCGAATCATCGCAGTCCCATCAATTGATCACACCACAAAGAACGAAAATATACTGATGTACGTATATGCCATCCGCATTCGCCACTGGGTCCCGTCATCACCCGTTAGGTTAGCTAACTAACGACAGAGCGGGGACTGGACTAGCGCGGATGCAAAACATATACAACATCTACTAGCATATATATAATATATAATTTTCGCTCAAGGCGTGATAAAATGCAACAACACAGAAATGTATAGCAGCACAGAACAATACAGATATCTGGGATCCCCGGGTTTCACAGAGCCGCTACTGAAACCCGACGTTCCCCTGGTCGTGTGGATAGCCTGAGCAATGAAATCCTAGACCCCTACGGGCGCGGCAAGTTACCCGCCAAAACCTGAAGCGAGGCAGCCCCCTTCATCAACGTGAACGGACCACCCAGCACTTCACGGAATCCGGTAACTTCGGCACCCCTCCTGGGTCAACCTGTACCCCCTACGAGTGCGGCGAATAGCCCGCCAATTCTAGAGTGAAGCCCCCTCTGTCTCAAAACCATGAGATGCGGGCTCGTTGCCCTCTAGAACCCGGCTATCCGTGCACCCCTCCTTGAGGTAATCCTAGTACAGAAAGTAAAATATACATACAACGGGTACATTGACCGCAACCAGGTCGTGCCCCAAAAGAATAATACAAACAGGCAGTGACGGCAGTCCACATGTCGGACGCTCGCCCCGCAATATCAAATGTACATATAAAACAGAACTGTACTAACATTGCATCCAGGCTATCCCCCACGACCGATCCGCAACAACACAGCACAATCACAGAACATCAACGTGAATGTCACGTTCGCAAATCCGTCTAACCGGGCTATAGCAGTTAGACTGGATTTACCGATCGAGTGACATTCATGGTCGCAGATATAATGTAAATACTTTGAACTAGCATGCTTAAAATATCCGATCGAACAAATTTATCAAAGTGGGCCCCAAGCAGTACTGTAACACTTACAGAAAATATGGGCCCAAAAATAATATCCCAAAACCCCTAATTCCAAGTCTAAGACAATCTGTAAAAATTTGATGAGCTGATCAGTCAAACTCGCGGCGGAACCGCGGCCCAAGCATGGGTTTGGCCGCGGTTCCACGGCGGTATGGAGTGATCACGAGTCCAAATTTTCACACAATTCTTAGATTTTCATGCACAGTATTCTGAAACAACCTGAAAAATTTTTGGAGCTAAAAAAAATTCGACAGAAACACGATGCATAGGAAAATACGGTTTTTGGGGATTTTTGTTCGATCGAGTTCTAAACATACTAGAGCAAGCTAGGCATGGTTAATGGCGTGGCTCTGATACCAATGTAATTCCACGGGGGCGGCCCGGCCGTCGGTCCGACGCCCGAAACGCGGAAACAAAAACTTTGCAAACTAGCAAACCGGCACCACCGCTCACTTTTCACCCGGATCGGGCCATTAACCTAGCTACTAGCATACAAGAAAAGAGTAGAGAAACTATACCAAGCGATCCGTGTCCTTCGGTCTTCGTCTCCACTCCGATCTCCCGCGGAATCTCCGTTCATCTCCTCCTCGTCGGAAAGGGCACCACGTAGCCGGAATCTTTTACGGGCTCGCACCTCTTGACCGAGACAACTCGGGCGCGAAGTTGGCTAGCCGACGCGTCCAAGGTTTGCTGTAGACTAAGTGTAGAAGCTTGTCTTTTAGGGTTATGGAAGTTGCCATGATGGAGGTGGAGTAGAGAAAGAACAATGGAGAGATGTGCATGGGAATTTTGGTAGCAAGCTAAAAAGGGAGATGATAAATTTACTACACCAAAAACAATTCCCTCATTCACCCCTTCTCACCAAAGTGGCCGGCCCCTTTTAATCAAGAAGAAAAAAATGGGAGAAAGAAAAAGGCATAACAATATGTGAAGATAAGATCAAATTATCTCACATCCAAATCCTATCAAAACCTAATCAATCCCTTTTCTCATTAATGCAAAAGAAGAGAAAGAAAAAGAATCTCATGATGCTAGTCCCATCAAAAAGCCACAAATGCAAGAAAGCCCCTCACAATTACTTATTTGCAAAATGCAAATAACCCCCCTCCATTGGAAAAGTCCGGCCGTGAAGGATCAAACGAAAACCGGCCGGAACGGAATGCAAACTGGCAACCTCAGAAAACTGATCCCGTAATAAATTACAGGAAAACCCCGCTACTGCAAATACATGCCCGCATTTGTATTCCCACTGAACACAAATGCAAAGAGACAAAACTACACTATCTAATACTAGGATCCGGCTTAAGCTAAAACCGGCTAGTAAAATCCGTCCGATCACGATCCGTGCAATACCGCACATATCTGATCGAACCCTGCCATATCTCCATACGGCATCTACAGCGTTTCGCCCGAAACCTGAGTAACTGAGTGTGGTGGACTCTAAAGACTCGTCAATACTATGGCTGTGGATTTAACCACTAGCACGTCAGAGGTATAAGCCAATACGTGACGGGCTACCAGGTATTGACCAAAAGGGATGTCGATGAGTGCACTCATCCTGACACCCTACTGAGCCTGTCAGTGACAATATCCGTACAGTCCGGTCCGTTCGTCTATGAGCATCGCATGGCGGGCCTACGGGGTTGGTAAAAGTCAGACCCCAATAGCGGTACAAGTCGTGTCGGAGTGTAGCCCAGAACACCCTGAGATACTACTGGAATACCTACCAGCAAATCTCCTGCCTTGGCCAAGGACTTTTCATGTTCTGGCTCTCCTAGACACAGCGCGACCTCGCCCCCAATACCGGGAGAGACGAACCCCTGCAGATCCGCTCACCGCCTCCATGTGGCTCGGGACTGTACCCAACTAAAACCTGTTTGCACGACTCCTTTGAGCCGTGGTAGGGTAGTAATCAAAGCACGGTGGGAACTCACACGAGAAAAATGACGATCTCAGGTCGATGAACTAACCTGTACACATGTCACCAAAGAACTGCTATCTGACGTCTGGTATAATCCCAACTAACAGGTTCCCGGCGAGTCCTGTCCGGTGTACTCATAACCCAATGAGCACCTGTATACATCTTAGGTGAACCAACTGACACCAGTGGCTTGTGAGACCGGCCACCGCCCCTCGTCGGGGTCTCGACTGTATACACTAGTCTACTCTGGAGAATCGATGCCCTGTCTCGAAACTCCCACGACTAGGGACCATTTAAGGATGTGCTTATAGACTCTAGCTCTCACTTATATGATCGCCCTCATACTGCTGGTAGTCAAGCAAGAATCCTAGGGGCTCTATCAACGTGTAATAGCGACTTGTAATGTTACCTAAAGTAGTACACGATGATAAAGATAAACCAGATAGCATACTATCATCTCGAGTAAGACTGTCCTACTGGGACAGGTCCTCCCCTCAATCATTGCAATCACGTGCCTGTGATCCAATAATTGACTCTGAGGGCACTATCTCCAACACATCGGTGTTTGACATCAAGGATGGTGTACGGGTGCTCAGTAGAGACTGGGTACACTGGACGGACTCGCCGAGAACTCCCAGATGGTATTATACCTCACGTCAGATGGCAGTTCTCCGGTGATACTGATACAGAGTAGTCCGTTGACCCAAGATCGTCATAGAGTCTTGTGTGATTACCATTGTGCTTTGATTTCCATCATACCACGTCCAAGAGGGCGTGCAAAAAGGTGGCTTTTAGGTACAGTCCCGAATCACATGGAGGCAATGAGCGATAGGAGGGGATTCGTCTCTCCCGGTATAAGAAGTTGATGTTGTGCTGTGTTCGATTGGCTATAAATGGAAATCCCTGGCCAGGGTTGCTGAGATTTACTGGTAAGTGTTATCAGTAGTTTCTCAAACAGTTATAGATCTCATATCGACACGACTTATCAAGCTACTGGGGTCTGACGTTTACCACCCCTAGGCGAGATATGCGATATATCAGACGACGAGACCGGACTGTACGGGAGTGTTACTGATTGGATTAACAGGAGAATGTACAGGCTTGCTTGTTGATCTTCTAAGCGCTCAATACCTGGGTGGCTGTTACGTTTAGCTGACCGCTTGCAGCTTGTGGGTGTTTGATATGATCATCACATACTGCCGGCGTATTGACGATTCTTTAGAGTCCTATACAGAGGTTTCTTGACTCAGGAAAAACGGAGTAGGAGCACATATGTGATATGTACAGGACTGAGGATAATGCGATATGAGATACCGTATTCTATTCTCGCGATATTTGATATCAGCCGGGTCATCGGATTAAGTGTTGATTCGATGAATCGGTAAATGAAATATTAGTCGGTTATATGCGATATAGCCGGATTGTCGGATCAAGTGTTGATTCGATAATTTAATCTATAATAATATATATGATATATTAAATTACATTAACTAATATTAGCTCACTAAAAGATTCTTTTTCTCACTCGGGTAATACATTGATATATATGCGATATATATTAATTGTATTATTTTATTTTGTTACAATAAGTATTATATATGTGATATATAATATTGTAACATGATATGATAACTAATGCAACATATTTAGTGGAGATTAAACAAGGTTAGGGTTTGTTTTGGGTTAGTTCCTTCTTGATGCTACTAGAAGGTTTCTTTTTGTTTTTGCTAAGATATTTTCAAATGACTCATGCTTTAACTCAACCCAAACCCTAGCCCTAGTTAAATCTCTACAAAGGTTTAGTCAACCATGGTTGCATTATTTTTCATGATTATCCTTTCATTATTCATCATAAAAGGTTTAACAATTATTATTCATCTTCTTCTTCCTTCTTCTTTCTTTCATGGAAAAAGCTTTCTAGCTTTTTTCCAAGTGATGAATGAGTGTGAGAAAAAGATAATAAAAGAGAGCAAAAATCCTACTTCATCATCATCATTTATCCTTGCCATTTAGATGAGGGTGTTCACATAATTTTATGAGTGTTAACTTGTGTTAATGAAACTTCAAGGTAGATCATCTTTGTTATCAAAGATCGGAAGCAAGCTTGCATCTTTCTCTTCATGGAGCCTCTCGAGTATCCGGAACACGATGATCGCAGCGAAGGGACCTCAACACGGAGCTTTAGAAGTGATGGACCGGATCTACAAAGGTTGTAATCCTTCTCACTTAGTGTTAAAGTGCTTAACATGCTTGTTTTCACCTAATCTCTAGTTTAAAGATCCGGCTTTGGGTTGTTCGGCACGGCTAAATTTTAAATCGAGCATGGTTGATGCCTTGTAGACCCTTGTGTGTGTGGCTCAAAGGAGTCGTGTTTGCTACAGTCCCCAGCCACATGGAGGCAGTGAGCTGATCGTCAGGAGATTCGTCTCTCCCGGTATTGGGGGCGATATCACGCTGTGTTTGGAGAGCCATTACACAAAGTCCCTGGCCAGAGCATGTGAGATTTACTTTAGGTATTCCAGTAGTTTCTCAATATGTTCTGGGCTACACTCCGACATGACTTATACCGCTATTAGGGGTCTAACATTTACCACCCCCTAGGCCCGATATACGATACTCAAATACGAACGGACCGGACTATACGGATATTGTCACTGTCAGGCTCAGTAGGGTTTCAGGATGAGTTCGCTTGTCGTCCTCCCTTTTGCTCAATACCTGGGAAGTCGTTACGTACAACTAGTGCCACTGACGTGCTTGTGGTTAAACCCACTGCCAGTGTATTAACGAGTCTTTAGAGTCCCACACAGAGGGTTTCCCTAGTTCGTGCGAAACATTGGAGAGGCCGTATGGTTTTATGGCAGGGTTCGATCATATACATGCACTTGTGCACAGATCATGATCATACGGATTATACTAGTGGGCTTTGGTTTAGGCCGTATCCTAGTAGTAGATTGGTGGATTATTTTCGTATTGTAGTATTCATATTCAGTCGAAATACGGATGCGGGTATGTATATACAGATAAGGGGCATTCTTGTGATCCATTACGAGTTTACTTTAGAAGTTTCCATTCTCTTTTAGTTTAAACATTTTGGTTAATGTTTAGTTATGTGGAAATTGTGAGTGCAAGTTTTAACCTACGGCATTGAATGTGGCATGTACATTTTTGGTGACTCATGGTGTGTTTCTTTGTGTTATGTCTATTTCTTTATTGATTTATTGTATGGGATTAATTTTTGGAGAGAGAGAGAGTGCAGCTACTTATGGCTTGGGATTGATCTTGAGTTGTTCATTAGAGCTCTCACAATATATCTCACACAATAACTCATGCCATTTTCCTTCACTAGCTTTTTCTTGAGCTCACATCTTTCACCATGGGCATCTTCTTCAACCTCCACTCTATCCCTCTCATGTGTTGAGAATCCTAGAGTGTTATGAGACAAAGTAATCACACACTATCTCTACTTCATCTTGGGCACCTAGGTTAGCAAACTAGTTGTTCGAGTTGCTTTGGTTATTGAAGCGGGAGCCCGTCTAAAGAATCCTTGACGTGGAGCCTCTTCGACAAGCGAAACCGGAGAGCGAACTCGTTCAGGGCAGCCGCGACAAGCTTAGGATGATGGTTAAAGACCGAAGGACATGGATCGATCGTTATAGCCATCTTTAAACTCCTCTTTGCATGTTTGCTAGTATAGGATATTTGGTTCGATCTTGTGCGGGTTTTTTTTGCGCCAAAGTTTTTAAAGTTTCTGTTCCGCATTTTCTCACGGAAAGATGGTCGAGGCGCCGGCAAAACCTAACACCGCATACTCAGATCGGCCCTCATATCTATCTCATCTCAGGCGCCGCATACTCAGATCAGCCCTCATATCTATCTCACGACTCCGGCCGGTATCCTCCGGACAACCGCCAGGTCCAACCAATCACTGGTAGGTAGTAGTCCCTCTGCCAAGCTAATCGTCTACTGCACAACATATCTTTCTTGTCCCGGGATACCATACCCGGTCCACCATGTACCCGCAAACGGTTCATCCAACTCCTCGAATCGGGTTTCGAAAACAAATCTCAGAACCGAGAAAACTCATGGTGGACGCATCGAAATATCATATCAAGAGAAACCGGATTTTTAAAACAATACATATATTCTTCTGAAATACAACCACGGTTCTCAAATCCAGAATCTCATGAAAACAGTATCTCAATGCGTATAATCGTAAAGCATGATGTATGCAAACATAGAACAGAAATGTGAGCATATCAGTATATCATGCAACATAGAATGGTGATGTGAGCATATCAGTATATCATGCCAACGAGTCATGTGATAATACTGAACAATTAAGAGTAATAGCATGATATAGAAATTCGACTGTGTAAGTGACATAGCAATAACCGATGCTGATTGTGTGTGAGCCGGCAAATCTGTGTATGTGTAACATACGTATCATCGATAATTGAGCAGGTGTACTAGCAGACGATATCATAACAAATAATGGAAGCACAGGTATATACAATGCAATGAGGATATCAGAAACGTAGCAGAAAAGTAAACCCTAAGCGCCGCATTATAAAATATACGTATCTAATCTAACATCTACCTAAGGGATTAAACTATCTATAACATATCCGAGTCGATGAATCTATCAATCGGAAATCCATCCTCATAGCATCACGTACGGTATAATCCATCGTACGGCATCCTCGAGTCAAGGGTATAGATCAATCATCAGGTAAAACTTATCGCATACGGTAATCCATCGTACAGCGGCATTAAACAAATATGGATTCTATCAACCGATACAACAATGAGGGTACGGAACGTCTCCTACAGTATATCACTCATTATTCTCATAAATATATATATCTCTGTCACGACCCAAAAAGTACGGAACATGACCGGCACTTAATTATGAAACATCTCGAGGCGTACGTAATCTAAGTAAACCAAAACCCAGAAATCAAAACCAAGGAAGCAATAGAGTGAAGGAAAAACAAATTTAAATCAAGTACTTTAGCAATATAAGCCGAAATATCCATTTTAAAATTTCAAATCTTTTCTAAAAATTTCGGCAGAGTCTCCTTTGTAAATACTGGCCCCAAACGGGATACAACATGAATAGTATACGAAATGAAAAAAAGGCCTCCCCAAGCGGGAGCTAGCTCTTCGTCAATCGACGGTCACAACCACGCAAGCAATATAATATACAACGCCGAAGGGCGAGGATCAAAACTCAAAAGAAACTCAAAACAACATGAAAACATAATAATACAACGCGCGACTCTAAGGTCGAAATAATAACTGGTCTGGTCTTCTATCTCTATCAAATAAACAATCTGGTTGATGGAGTTTTACTAGATACAACTGAAATAATAAATATGTAATGGTGGTCCTGATGCAAAGAACCCACCTATCAAAGCAATCACCCGGAAGGAACAGTGTGCCAGCAAAGCCGCAATGAACCTGTACGGCAAAACCTACAAGGAACTGTGCACAACGGGGGTGAGTTGCCAACTCGTGAGTAGAAAACATCACAGAGCAGAAATCGCATATATGACGCTACCCTAGGTCATATCAAGTAATATCCTCAAATAATATCATGATCCATCTACATATACGTGCAATATCACGTGCTCGTGTCAGTGTCTCAGATAGCAACATATCGGATATATGATGTATGAATGCATTATGTGAAGGTGTTTCTACATCACCACTACTAGGGTTTGGTAGCATCACACATGCTATATTAAAATTATAGGGTGCTAAAGAAACTATCATAAGGATCAAACTAGAAAAGCTCGGGTAACAGGACTTTTTGCACCATCACAAGTAGTAGAAGGCTAGGGTTTGAGAACACAACCTTTGTAGCTCCCTATGCTAGACTCCTTGGCCACTTGAGAGTTGGAAGAACCTCGCTTAAGATCCTCTAGGTCCACGACGATCCACCCGGAGTCCTTTTTGTCCAAGCTAGATGCTTCACTAGATCAAGAGAAGAAGTAGAAGCCAACACTCTAAACTAATGGGCAAGAGTAGTGTAGAATGGTGATGTAGTTTGTTTTCTCACTTCAAAACCCTAACTTGATCACTCTTTTGCTCACTAATGAAAGCTAGAGAGCAAGAGAGAGGAGGAAAAAGTTGATGGCAAATGAAGAACTAAAGATAACGATAAGTGTTGAGATAAGAATGAGAAAAGAAAATATATATATTTTATTCTTCTCACTCTTAACCCAAGATAATAAATATCTAGATATTTTTCTTTGGATCAAAAATGGCCATGGAAAATAACTCATGGTTAACACAAAGGTTAGTGGGGGGAATATAATAATCAACCATGAGTAATTATCCAATTCCATTTATCTTTTCCAAAAATAAATATCAACATATTTATTAAGGTTTGAGTCTTATATTGCCACCATCCAATATATCAACAACCATGATAGAATTGTGTATGCATGTATGAGTGCATGCACATCCTTATGTGCATCAATGAGAATAAATGTATACATGCATGCACACAACAAAAGATAAGAATGGTTTAAAGTGAATAAGCTAATGGTCAATGATAAATCAACTCTTGATTTAGCAAACCGGTCATATCACATACGACCTGACCAATAGAAAACCGCCCGATTAATATACGGTATCACATACGCGCATCTAATCGGGTCCCCGCGCATATTAAATATGCACACCACATCGTTTCGCCTGGGCTAGGTAACTCCATTGTGGGACTCTAAGACTCGTCAATACGCCGGTAGTGGGTGATGATTATAACAAGCACCCCCAAGCCGCAAGAGGTCGGCTAAACGTATCGGCCTCCCGGGTATTGAGCGATCAAAAGAAAACAAGCGAGCCTGTCACTACTCCCGTCGAGCCAACCGGCAACACTACCGTACAGTCCGGTATCTTTGTCAGATATGCTGCATATCGAGTCTAGGGATGGTAACGTTGACCCCAATAACTCAATAAGTCATGCCGATGACATATCGAGAAACTACTGATAACACTTATCAGTAAATCTCAACTGCCCTGGCCAGGGACTTACTGATATAGCCAATCGAGCACAGCACAGCATCAACTCCCAATACCGGGAGAGACGAAACCCCTCCTATCGCTCATTGTCTTCGTGTGTCTCGGGACTGTACCCAAAAGACACCTGTTTGCACGACTCAGTAGAGCTGTGGTAGGGCGGTAATCAAAGTACAGTGGGAGAACACACAAGACTCTATGACGATCTGGGGTCTACAGACTAACCTAAAACAGTGTCACCTGAGAACTGCTATCCGACGTTAGATATAATACTATATAGGAGTTCTCGGCGAGTCCGTCCAGTGTACCCAGTCACTACTGAGCACCCGTATACGATCTCGATGTCAAACATCAATGGATGTGGGAACATCCATTGCCCATCTTATGGGTCTAGTATCATATATGCTACTCTACTCTGGTATATCAATGCCCCATCTTGATACACCTACGACTAGGGACATTTCAGGATATGCTTATAAACTACAGACGTCCCACTAGTATGATCTCCATCATAATCACAGTAGTCAAGCAAATATCCTCAGGGCTTTATCAACATGTGTAAATGAATAAAAGCATGATCAAGTCTACATATCAGATAAAGAAGAACCAGATAGCATACTATCATGTCGAGCAAGAATGTACACTGAATATATATATATATATATATATATATATATTTATATATGTATAAATACATCCACTATCATATAATGGCCTCTAAGGCATATATATATCCAACAATCTCCCACTTGTACTAAGACCAGTTATTGGCGTATCTCATACCCAACATCTCAAAAAGTTGCTCATGCTGCGGCTAAGGGAGGGCCTTGGTGAGTGGATCTGCAGTGTTATTCTTTGTGTCTACTCTCCTAATCTCAATCTCGCGGCGATTTACAATCTCCCGGATCAAATGAAAACGCCTCAGGATATGTCTGGACCGCTGATGGGACCTGGGATCCTTGGCTAACGCCATAGCCCCATTATTATCACAATACAATGGTATTGGATCAATAATGGTTGGAACTACTCCTAGCTCCGAGACAAACTTCCTCATCCAGACGGCTTCCTTGGTGGCATCATTCGTAGCAATGTACTCAGCCTCCATCGTAGAGTCTGCAACGGTATCCTGTTTGGAACTCTTCCAACTTACCGCCCCTCCATTGAGGGTAAATACAAACCACGAGATAGATTTGCTGTCGTCCTTATCACTCTGGAAGCTCGAATCGGTAAAGGCCTCCATTTGGAGATCTCCATTACCATACACCAAGAACAGTTCTTTAGTCCTTCGCAAGTACTTAAGAATGTTCTTCACAGCTACCCAGTGATTCTCCCCTGGGTTGGATGTTAGTGTATATGCCCTGAGGGCCATTATTGTATCATACTAGCTTGTATATTACATAATGGAAGCTTGGGATTTTCATAGTTGTATTAACAGTCTTGCTCAACATAGTAGTATGCTACATGGTTTATATCTATCTTAATATGTGTATATGTTTCTTTTAGCATATCGCAAATACATATTGATAGAGCCCTTAGGATCTTGCTTGACTACCAGCATTGTGATGGCAGTCACACTAGTGGGAGCTGGGTAGTCTACATGCACATCCTTTTTCAGGTCCCTAGTCGTAGGATTATCGAGACAGGGCATCGATACTCCAGAGTAGACTAGTGTATACGCTTCTCATCTCACCAGGGGAGATGGTCTATTCCACAGCCATTAGTACATTGTACTGGAGATAGTATGCAGGTGCTCGTTGGGTTACGGGTACACCGGACAGGACTCGTAGGGAACTGTTTGTTGGTATTATACCCGTCGTCAGTTAACAGTTCCCAGGTGACATGAGTACAGCATAGTCCGTTGACTTGATACTGCCGCTTCGTCTCGAGTGTGTTCACACTGTCTTAGATTGCTACCCTACCACGGCTCAAAGGAGTCATGCAAACATGTAGCAGTTGGGTGCAGTCCCAAAGCACTTGAAGGCAGTGGCGGTTAGATAGGATTCGTCTCTCCCAATATTGGGAGCTGATATCGCACTGTATTTGGAGAGCCATTACGCAAATTCCCTGGCAAGGTGAAACGAGATTTACTGCTAGGATTTCCAGTAGCTTCTCAAGGTGTAGTGGGCTTCACTCCGACACGACTTATACAGCTTTTAGGGGACTGACGCTTGCCGCCCCCTAGGCCCGATATGCGATAATCTTAGACCAACAGACCGGACTGTACGGAGATTGTCACATCAAGCTCAGTAGGAGTTCGGATGGGTTTCCTTATCGGCCTTCTTATCGACATCTACCCGGGGACTGTTACGTACAGCTAGTGCCGCTTGCGGCCTGTAGTTAAACCTACTGCCGGCGTAGTGTCGAGTCTTTAGAGTCCCACACAGAGAATTTTCCTGCTTCAGGCAAAACGATATAGAGGTCGTATGGTTTTACGACAAGGTTCGGACATATACGTGTACTTGTGAACGTATGATGTTCGGACAGTTATACTAGCGGTCTTTAGTTTAAGCCAGATTCTAGTATTGGATTATTGAATTTAAGCAGTTTCAGAATATCCGTGTTTTACAGATGGGAAGGGCATTCTCGTAATTAGTCGAGAAGCTTCTAGAAGAAAGGTGAGGTGGAGAGCTTTTGTGTAATTGCATTAAATGAATTAGTGACTCATGAGATGATTCATCCAAATGAGTTAATGAAGCATTAATTGTTTTAATGACTCATTAGATGATTCATTCATTTGTATTAAATGAAGCATGATGATATTTGTGCAAGATATTTTATGCTTCGTAATATATACACAATTGAGTTATAATTCATTTCATTCCAATAAACACATTCTCTCTCTTCAAGCTCTCCTCTTCTTAAACCTAACCCTAATCTTCTCATGTGTTGATATCCCAAGGGTTAGCAAGACTAATAGATCCTTAATCCACTTCTATATCTTCTAGGTCACTTGGATTAGCAATCCTAGCCACTTAGTTACCTCAAGTGAGAGGTTAAATCTTGGACGAGGAACTCTCGGGTGGATCTTCTATCACATCGAGGAGGCAGACGAGGAGGTGAACAAAAAGAACAAGAAAGACTAGTATCTTGAGGTATAATCTTCTATCATAGTTGTTTAGCACTTCTAGATAGTTTGTTAGTTAGGGTTTAGGAAAGATCCATAATGTTAGTCGATGTTAACTTAAACAAAATGATTGTTTTACCTATTCCGCCTTCCCGCATCATGTGGGGTATCTAACATCGATTTACAGTGGTATCAGAGCCAGGCTAAACCATAACTAACATGTTAGCAAAGTCTTTAGATATTCGATCGCAAAACGAACCCGAAAAAATGACATTTTCACATAGTTTATGCCGATTTTAAAACGGGGTCTAAAAATTTTTCAGGGACCCTTAAAAATACAACCAGGGTTTCTAAAGAATTATGAAGAAATTTAGGATCATGACTCGACCATACAACCACGGAACCGTGGCCGATCCAAGCGATCCGCCGCGGATCCGCGGCCGAGTTGACACCGAGTCAGCCCAAACTTGCTCAGTTATTCTTCTGTGTTGATGTTGTATTTTCTGGGATGTTTTGTTTCTGCTCAGGTTTCATGTGCACAGAGAATTGTTTGGAGTGGATTCATAAGTATTGCTTGATCAAAATTCTAAGATGTTTGGCTAACTGGATTATATCTGTGTTGTGTTTAATGTGCTCGTAAACCTCCCCTAACTGCTAGTATGTCGGTTAGCAGGGGGTTGCATATTTCTGTAGTGGTTTTTACTGGTTTGTGAATATGAACTTGTTGGATTGTCGTGAATGGATAGCCGGGGATGTGAGACGAGTGTTTCTTTCATTCAAATGTAAATTGTAATTTGTTGTAATATTCTTTTGCGGGGCACATCCGGGTTGAGGTTGTAGCCACCGTTGTATTATTTCATTTATTGTTTTCTACTCCTAAGAGAGACCCAAGATAGGGTGCACAAACTACCGTGTACTTTGAAGTGTTTAGTGGCCTACTTACGTCGTTGAGGGAGACCAATTCACTTCGAGTACTTGACGGGTAGTTTGCCGTACCCGTAGGGGTCTAGGGTGGGGTTTTGGCTATTCATCACGACTACGTAATCCGTCTTTCTTTGTGTTGGATATAGTGCCCTCAGAGTCAATTATTGGATCACAGGCACGTGATTGCATTGATTGAGGGTGGACCTATGTCGGTAGAACAGTCTTACTCGAGATGATAGTATGCTATCGGGTTTATCTTTATCATCGTGTACTGCTTTAGGTGACCTTATAGGTCGCTATTACACGTTGATAGAGCCCTTAGGATTCCTGCTTGACTGCCAGCAGTATGATGGCGATCATATACGTGGGAGCTGGGGTCTATAAGCACATCCTTAAAAGGTCCCTAGTCATGGGAGTTTTCGAGACAGGGCATCGATACTACGGAGTAGACAAGTGTATACAATCGAGACCCCGACGAGGGGCGGTGACCGGTCTCACAAGCCATTGGTGTCAGTTGGTTCAACTAAGATGTATATAGGTGCTCATTGGGTTATGAGTACACCGGACAGGACTCGCCGGGAACATGCTAGTTGGTATTATACCTGACGTCAGATAGCAGTTCCCTGGTGACATGTGTACAGGTTAGTTCATCGACCTGAGATCGTCATTTGTCTTGTGTGAGTTCCCACTGTACTTTGATTACTACCCTACGACGGTTCAAAAGAGTCATGGAAACAGGTTTTAGTTGGGTACAGTCCCGAGCTACATGGAGGCAGTGAGCGGATCGGCAGGGGTTTCGTCTCTCCCGGTATTGGTGGTGAGATCGCGCTGTGTCTAGGAGAGCCATTACATGAAGTCCTTGGCCAAGGCAGGAGATTTACTCATTGGTATTCCAGTAGTATCTCAGGGTGTTCTAGGCTACACTCTGACACGACTTGTACCGCTTTTAGGGGTCTGACTTTACCAACCCCCTAGGCCCGCCATACGATGCTCATAGACGAACGGACCGGACTGTACGAATATTGTCACTGACAGGCTCAGTAGTGTGTCAGGATGAGTTCGCCTATCGACCTCCCTTTTGGTCAATACCTGGTAGCCCGTTACGTACAGCTAATTCCACGGACGTGCTAGTGGTTAAATCCACAGCCAAAGTATTGACGAGTCTTTAGAGTCCCCCACATACAGTTTCTCAAATTTCGGGCGAAACGTTGTAGAAGCCGTATGATTTATGGCAGGGTCCGATCATATACGTGTAGTAGTGCATGGATCATGATCGGGCGGATCATACTAGTGGGCTTTGGTTTAAGCCAGATCCTAGTATTAGATTTGTTGGATTACTTTAGTCTCATCATATTCGCATTCAGTCGGAATGCGGATGCAGGTATGTATATACAGGTTAGGGGTATCCTTGTGATCCGTCACGGGTTTACTTTAGATGTTGCCGTATCTTTTTATTGTTGTAAACATTTGGGTTAATGTTTACAAATGGAAATTATGAGCTAGAAATCATCGAGGTGCATTTATTATGACACATGCAACTTAGTGACTCATGGTCTCTTTTATTGTGCATATGTCACATTTTGTGATGGATTTGTAAGTTGAAATGAGAGGAAGAGAGAGAAAGGGCAGCCATAAGCTCATGGTTAGATCTTGTATTTCCTTCATACTCTCTCACTCTCTCATTTCATCATACAACACACAAGTAAGAAAAGCCTCCTCTTCTTCTTCTTCCTCTAGCTCACAATCTCCATTGATGGTTTCACCTTCAACCTCCATCCATACAATGGATGCAAGAGACAAAGTTGTTACACACATTCTCTACATCATCTTGGACACGTCGGCTAGCGAACTTCGTGCCCGAGTTGCTTCGGAAGAAGTGGGAGCCCGTAAAAAGACTCGAAGATGTGGTGCCCTTTCCGACGAGAAGATCGAGATCGGAGATGCCGCGAGGAGCTTGGGATGGTGGCCAAAGACCGAAGGACACGGATCGATCGGTATAGCTTTTCCAACCCTTTCTCTAGTTGCTAGTTATAGGTTAATGGTTTGATCCGGGATTAAAGTCTGCGATAGTGCCGGTTTCAAGTTTAGAAAAAGTTTTCGTTTCCGCATTTTGGCCTCGGACAGACGGCCGGGGCGCTACCGTAGACTTACATGGTATCAGAGCCACGCCATTAATCTTTACTACCTTGCTCTAACGTATTTAAAACATCGATCGAACGAAATTTTCAAAAACCGCATTTCCAATTCTGCAGTTTCTGTCGAAAATTTTTTGTGCTCTAAAATTTTTTTTGAGTGTGTCAGAAAATCAGGCTGGCTTTTCTTAGAACACTGCAAAAATTTTGTAGCCTAATCCCACTGTAACGGCATGACCCTTGTTTTGGCCGCGGTTCTGCCGCACTACTGTAGCATTAGGGCACCAAAATTTCCACAGTGGTCTCTGACTTGGAAATGGGGTTTCTGGTATTTTTAGTTTTGGCCCAGATTATTTTGAGTGCTGAACTTATGCTTGGGGCCCACTTCGGGAAATTTTGTCGATCAAAATTTTTAAATATGTTAGTTTACAGTACTTACGTTATATCTACGACCGTGAATGTCATTTGATCGGTAAATCTTGTCTAATTGGTATAGCCCTTTTAGACGGATTTGCGAACGCGACATTCACGTTGATATTCTGTGTTGTGCTGTGATGTTGCGGATTTGTCGTGGTGGATAGCCTGGATGCAATGGTAATACAGTTTGGTTGTATTTGTACATTTGATATTTCGGGGTGAGCGTCCGACATGTGGACTGCCGTCACTGCCCGTTTGTATATTATTCTTTTGGGGCACGACTAGCCTGAGGTCGATGTACCCGTTGTATATATTTTACTTTTTGTACTAACATTACTCCAAGGTGGGGTGCACGGATAGCCGGGTTCTAGAGGGCAACGAGCCCGCATCTCATGGCTTTGAGACGGAGGGGCTTTACTCTAGAATTGGCGGGCTATTCGCCGCACTCGTAGGGGGTATAGGTTGATCCAAAGAGGGGTGCTCAGGTTACCGGATTGCGTAAAGTACTGGGTGATCCATTCACTTTTCTGTAAGGGGTTTCCTCACTTCAGGTTTTGGCGGGTAACTTGCCGCGCCCGTAGGGGTCTAGGATTTCATTGCACAGGCTATCCACACGACCAGGGAAACTTCGTGTTTCAGTAGCGGCTCTATGAAACCCGGGGATCCCAGTTTATCTGTATTGTTCTGTGATGCTTATTACATTTCTGTGATGTTACATTTTATCATGCCTTGAGCGATTATTATATATTGATATATATACTAGTAGATGTTGTATATGTTTTACACCCGCGCTAGTCCAGTCCCCGCTCTGTCGTTAGTTAAGAAACCTAACGGGTGATGACGGGACCCAGTGGCGAATGCGGATGGTATATACGTACATCGTATTTTCGTTCTTTTGTGGCGTGATTAATTGATGGGACTGCATTGATTCGGATCAATGCAAGCTAAACAAACCTAATCTGATGTTGTTGGAACATTTTTCAAAAAAAGCTGTTATTGCAAGGACGTTCTCTTTTGTTTTGCACAGTGGTATTCGGTTATGAATATCCAGCACCTCAGTCGACGAGGCAAGTGCCGAGATCCCTTCACTGGGAGTGACCCCTTGAACAGAAGTTTGCGTCAGGGTAATAATTTCACTATAGTCGATTACCTTTTGCTTTGCATCGTGGTATTCAGTTGGAATATCCTGAACCTCATTCTACGAGGAAAGAGCCGAGATCCCTTCACCGGGAGTGACCTCTTTAGCAAAGGTTTTAGCCACTATATTTTTATAAAAAGCTAACCGGTTCCTTCAACGATATCAAGTTCATTACGTTAAAGGTTTTTCGCCAAAAACCATTCATACCCCTCCGTTATTTCAGACGGGTAGCACTTAGTATTCATGCTATGTTTGTTGGCCAAAGTCAAGGCATAGTGTATGGTAGCTATTTGTTACTTTTCTGTTGCATAGATAGATGCGTTGCTTTGGGACAGTCGTACTGCTTTGTTGGCCAAAGTCAAGGGTAGGTACGGTTGGGTTCAAATTAACCTGGATAATGACGGGTAGAACTTGACATGTGACTTATGATTTGTTGGCCAAAGTCAAGGTCATAAGAGCATGGGGTAAAAAATCACATCGGGAGTTTCTAAAGAAACTGAAACTTGCCAGATATGCGCATACCTTCTGAAGTGTGATAACGTGAGTGGATTCCATCACGTTATCATGCGATGATAGTTGGATCCCGATTCTCACTGATGAGTTGGTTTACTCCTCGGGTGATCCCGACTAATTCTTCTTTCACGTTTGGAGGAGAATTTGAGGTTACAGTGGGAGGTTTCCTGATTAGATAAATTGGTAACCATTCTGATCTAGGTTAGAGTGCACGCTGAATGTTTCTTTTCTCTCTCTCTTTGGCAGCGACCATGACCCGACCCTTGACTATGACTCGGAGACCAAGTTAACCGAACTTTCTTAAAACACTGGCTTTTGGATTATCTGAGTTGCATACCTCATTGCCACTCCTACTTTTACCCTTTTCTCCAGAACACCCCGTATTACTACAAACTTCCACTTCCATTGGATAAAACCATCGTATGGTTATATACGAACTCGAAGGAACTTGTTCCAGATTCGAGGATGGTTTCCGGTTCTGGGGAAAATGAATAAGACTATTCATATGTCTTTTCTTTTTACCATCTTTCATATTGCGAGTGCTCCTTGGGTTAGGACGGTACACCTATTACGCTAATTGGATAGTCTTCTTCCAAACCATAGGCAGGTGCCGAACGGTAAGGAATGAAGAAAACCAATTAGCCTAACGATGGTGTACAGAAGGTAATAAGTTAAGACAAATAAAGGGATTAGTAAGAGGGCAAAGTAAATTGCGACTCCTATTCACGACCAAACCAACTATTTCATCGCCATTCTTATTTCACCATTGTATTTCTCCAGGACACTCCGTATCACTACGAAGATCCACAGTTTTTTGGATACTCCATCGTATGGTTATATACGAACTCGAAGGAACTTGTTCCAGTTCGGGGATGGATTCTGGTTCAGGAGAAATAGGAATAAGGTTTTATTCAGTTGTCTTTTATCTTTACCTTCTCTCGGGTTGCGAGTACTCCTAGGATTAGGGGAGTACACCCATTATGCTTATTGGATAGTCTTCTTCCAAACCATAGGCTGGTGACAAACGGTAGGGAAGGAAGAAAACCATTTGGCCTAAACGGGTGTACAGAAGGTAATGACTAAAGACATATAAAGGGATTTGGAGAGATGGCAAAGAAATATACGGTTACAGTTGTGAATCTGATAATGGAAGAGGCATTACTAAGAATACCCCGATACCCCTTCGAAGCATTTACATGTTTCAGTTTCACTGTGTATTGTTAAAAGAAAACTGATTTCCCAATTAGCCCTTGCTCCAGGGTATGTATTTACCAGGTTTGATTCTCACATCTGTATGGTTTTACAGATGATGAGTGGGAGTAAGTTATTGGGAATTGGGTGATCATCCTCATTATATCGGGATTCGTTGTAATTGGTGATATTTGAGGAAATCGCCTGGGTTGTTTGCCGGACGGCAAATATTTGGTTTTGAATATCCGTTGTTATGCACCAATTTCAAATTGATATATCTGTACGTTTATTTTTATAAAGTGAGATATAACTTTTTGAAATTATGTCTATGACATTTACCTATATCGGTGGATGGTTAGGTAAGGAGCATTAAACAACGGTGTAATTCTTCTTAACCATAAGTACAGTTTTCAACCTACGACATACGGGGAATGAGTTATTAGACTCAGCGGACTTATACAGAGTATTGTATGTTGTCCAGTGTCCATTAGGACAGAGGGGTTGGTACTCGTACTATATTCTGTTTACTTGTGACTTCTCTAGTTCTTAGACATGTGTTTCATAGAAATACAAGATCTAAGTTTTGAGAAGTTATAGGTATAAGAATAAAGTAGAGAACCGGGCATTGCAAGTATCAGGACTCTTCAAGGTGATCGAAGATTTAGATACTTGTGTATGGTATTCAGTTAATAGTAATGATTAAGAGAACTTGCTTCTCTTTCAGGTTACTCATAATTGGAAGCACTCCTAAGTTGAGTAATGCGGATCGGCCTCTCTCCATTTAGTTGACATGCACTGGAGACAGCTGCATGTTTTGAATCTGGTTCCAATTAAATCAGTGCCTCTGTTTTTATATTGGATTTAGAATAGTTCACATATTAACAATGTTAAAGTATGGGGAGTTGTCCGGCTTATGCTTAAAACCAGACTCTGGATAACTCAAGGCACGTTTCTGTAATGGCTGTTTGTGGGTTGACCCGGGATATGACGAGGGTTGACTTTCTACCATCTAGAAGATCAATAGTGATATTGTTCTTGACTCGCCACAGTTTTAGTAAAATGGATTTTTTTAGAAAACAGTAGTGGGAGTATGGTAGAGCTGGAAGTGATTCCAGAACCGCAAAAGATTACTGAAAATTTGATAAGAACCTAAAGATTCAATCTGGATTTACATTCCATTAGCCACTCCGCAGACATGGTGGGTAACCTCAGGCACTCGGGAGGTACTTCAGTATGCTCAAAGACGGTGACAGAGAGGTTCTTGTTTACCCAGACTTGCTATTGCTGTTGTTCCAGACTGTGAGACCCGGTAGAAGGATGAGTATAGCGTCGTTCAAAATTAGCTTTAGAAGTGTACGTGTATATGACTCTGCCAGAAGGTTGTCGTAGTCAGTGGGAGCAGCGGAAGTATAGTGGATAAGAAGCTTATGTCTATTTATAGACTAAAGCAGATATAGCGGAGATAGATCATCTATTTCTGATATGACAGTCGTAGGTTTGACTTCATCAGAATAGGGGATGGATCTGTTAAGAAAGTAGTAGGGTGTGATATCTTGGTGTTTGGATGACATACACAGAGTAGGAAGTGATATTCCTATACTACGATCAGTTATACTTTGGTTGTCACACAGTGGTTTCTCCACATAGGATATAGAAATAATATCAGACATTCTGGTTACTAGATCTATGGTTTTAGATCTAGATTTGGGTAGTTTCCCAATCTGGGTACTTAGACAGCATTCTAAATTAGAATGGACGACTCCTGGCACGGTAGTGTACCTGCAGGTGATGGAGTCACCCTCTCTAAAGGTGTCTTACAGACTAAAGGGGAGAGGGATGTGCATGATTGGCAGATCACTTGCTTAGGCAATTGAGTCAATCATGAGATGTCAAGTACCACACCAGACGTTGTTTTTTTTGCACTAGATGCAATAAGTTGATATTAATCCTATCCTAGAGAAACGTTCGAAAGCAATTTTAGAACATAAATGGATGTTCTAGGGATATGATAACAACAGCCTCTTTTAGGAGATAGTTATCGTTCCAGGCTTCCAAGGTGACCTGGATGACAGAGTGGCTGTCAGAGTTATAGTTTTCCCCTCTGACGAGGGGCAGTATTTTGGACAGGTGGTCCAAGTGGATACTGATGGAGGCATGGCGCAGGATACTGATTAAGCTCAGTTGACGATACAGTCTAAGAAGTTTGGATTTGCAGTTCATTTATGAACCAGGTCCCATCAGATATCCAGACATATTCTAAGACAGGTATTGCTCATTTCGGGAGATGGTTTTCTCCGCGAACTTGAGATAAAGAGAGACATAGAAAGAAACATCAGGGCGGATCCACTCACTGAGGTTATTCCTCGAACACAATAGTTTCACAAACCGGCTTTGTGAGACTGATTAGTAGAGGAGTTGGGTGTTCGGTATCACACGGGCTGTGAGTATACGACATCGCAATAATTAGCCTTAAGTGCAAGTGGGAGATTGTTAGATATAGTGCCCTAAGAGTCAATTATTGGATCACAGGCACGTGATTGCAATGATTGAGGGAGGACCTATACCGGTAGGACAGTCTTACTTAAGATGATAGTATGCTATCTGGTTTATCTTTATCATCATGTACTGCTTTAGGTGACCTTATAGGTCGCTATTACACATTGATAGAGCCCTTAGGATTCTTGCTTGACTACCAGCAGTATGATGGCGATCATATACGTGGGAGCTGGGGTCTATAAGCACATCCTTAAAAGGTCCCTAATCGTAGGAGTTTCGAGTCTTGGCATCGATACTCCATTAGTAGACTAGTGTATACAGTCGAGACCCCGACGAGGGGCGGTGGCCGGTCTCACAAGCCATTGGTGTAAGTTGGATCACCTAAGATGTATACAGGTGCTCATTGGGTTATGAGTACATCGGACATGACTCGCCGAGAACATGCTAGTTTGTATTATACCTGACGTCAGATAGCAGTTCTCTGGTGACATGTGTACAGGTTAGTTAATCGACCTGAGGTCATCATTTGCCTCGTGTGAGTTCCCACTGTGCTTTGATTACTACCCTACCACGGTTCAAAGGAGTCATGCAAACAGGTTTTAGTTGGGAACATGCCCGAGCCACATAGAGGCAGTGAGCAGATCGGCAGGGGTTTCGTCTCTCCCGGTATTAGGGTGAGATCGCGCTGTGTCTAGGAGAGCCATTACACGAAGTCCTTGGCCAAGGCAGGAGATTTACTGGTAGGTATTCCAGTATTATCTCAGGGTGTTCTGGGCTACACTCCGACACGATTTGTACTGCTTTTGGGGGTCTGACTTGTAACAACCCCTAGGCCCGCCATGCGATGCTCATAGACGAACGGACCGGACTGTACGGATATTGTCACTGACAGGCTCTGTATGGTGTCAGGATGAGTTCGCTCATCGACCTCCGTTTTAGTTAATACCTTGTAGCACGTTACGTACAGCTAGTACTACTGACGTGCTAATGGTTAAATCCACAGCCAAAGTATTGACGAGTCTTTAGAGTCCCCCACAGACAGTTTCTCAAGTTTCGGGCGAAACGTTGTAAAGGTCGTATGATATATGGCAGGGTCCGATCATATACGTGCAGTAGTGCACGGATCATGATCGGGCGGATCATACTAGTGGGCTTTGGTTTATGCCGGATCCTAATATTATATTTGTTGGATTACTTTAGTCTCATCGCATTCGCATTCAGTCGGAATGCGGATGCAGGTATGTATATACAGGTGCGGGGTATCCTTGTGATCCGTCACGAGTTTATTTTAGATGTTGCCGTATCTTTTTATTGTTGTAAACATTTGGGTTAATGTTTACAAATGGAAATTATGAGCTAGAAATCATCATGAGGTGCATTTATTATGACACATGCAACCTAGTGACTCATGGTCTCTTTTATTGTGCATATGTCACATTTTGTGATGGATTTGTAAGTTGAAATGAGAGGAAGAGAGAGAAAGGGCAGCCATAAGCGCATGGTTAGCTCTTGTATTTCCTTGATACTCTCTCACTCTCTCATTTCATCAAACAAGTCACAAGAAAGAAAAGCCTCCTCTTCTTCTTCTTCCTCTAGCTCACACTCTCTATTGATGGCTTCACCTTCAACCTCCATCCATACAATGGATGCAAGAGACAAAGTTGTCACACATATTCTCTACATCGCCTTGGACACGTCGGCTAGCGAACTTCGTGCCCGAGTTGCTTCGGACGAAGCGGAAGCTCGTAAAAAGACTCGAAGATGTGGTTCCCTTTCCGACGAGGAGATCGAGATCGGAGATGCATCGAGGAGCTTTGGATGGTGGCCAAAGACCGAAGGACACGGATCGATCGGTATAGTTTTTCCAACCCTTTCTCTAGTTGCTAGTTATAGGTTAATGGTTCGATCCGGGATTAAAGTCTGCGATAGCGCCGGTTTCAAGTTTAGAAAAAGTTTTCGTTTCCGCATTTTGGCCTCGGACAGACGGCCGAGGCGCTACCGTAGACTTACACTTTGCAGGCTCAAAAGGAATGCGGATTCCTAGAAAATCAAATATGTTCATCTGTGATCTGGAATGCCTATTATTGGGTCTGACGAATGTGCAATATCTATATATGATATCTAGTAGGCGTCACTTATGTTTTGCACCCGCGCTAGCCTTGCCCCCGCTCTATCGTTATTTAAGTATCCTAACGGGGCCCAGTGGCGAATGCGGATGGCATAAGAGGACGTTGTATTTTCGTTGTTTTCTGCAATGATAGGTTAATTGATGGGACGCATTATATTAATGCAAAAAAAATAAACCAAAGTTGAATCGTTGGAACAGTTTAAAAGAAACCACTCGGTTATTTTAAAATAGAAGATATTTTTAATTGCGGAGCTTAAACCACTCCTTTTAAAAGCTATCAGGTTCCTTCGATTATATCAAGTTCTCTACGTTCACGGTTTCGCCAAAACCATTCGTAGCCCTCCGTCATTTCATTTGAGTATTCAGTAGTATTCAAGCTATATATTTTGACCAACGCTAAGGCATAGTGTTTGGAAGCTGCTGGGTATTCATTTGTTGCATAGATAGATGAGTTAGTTTGGGACAGTCGTACTGCCATTTGGCCAACGTCAGGGGTATGTACGGATGGGTTCAAATTTACAAGATAATGATGGGTAGAACATGACATATGACTTATGACATTTTGACCAACGCCAAGGTCATAAGAGTATGGGGCAGAAATCCATATCGGGAGTTTCTAAAGAAACTAAAACTTGCTAAGAGATTGCATACCATTTGGAGTGTGATAATTTTGGTAGTATTCCTTCAGCTTTATCACACGATGATATTTGGATCCCGATCCTACTGTGAGTATATGCTACTCATCAAGAGATTCTTTCACTTAACGATCAATGCTATAAACCAAGTAGGTGTCGAGAAAGGTGTCAGCGGGGCTACGCCCCAAGAGAAAAGAGGTTATTTAATTAAGGAACTTCGCGAAAGCGTCGTAAAACCTCCCTCGAAGTACCGACACCGGCCTGGTTGAACGGTTAAGCAAGTATTGTACGGTAAGAATAGTCCTGACTAGTTCTTCCTTTATGGTTTGAGGAAGGATTCGAGAAACAGTGGGAGCCATCCTGTTTAGATAAATTAAAAACCACTCTAAACTTGCAAGAGCATCATGCTAAAGTGTTCCCTCTCTCTCTCATTGCAGTGACCCAGAACATGACAGGCCTTAAGTTATTATTAGATAAAATTATTTTGACAGGGCCAAATTATAAAGATTGGTTCCCGAATGTTAAGATAGTTATTACCTATGACAAATTGGGGTATGTCCTTACTACAAAGGCCCCTGCCGTCCCAGGTCCTGAATCCAGTATCGCGGATAAGGAAATCCGCAAGACCTGGGAGTTAGATTGCGCGAAGGCCAAATGCACCGTGCTTGCCTCTATGAATAATGAACATCAGAGGAGGCACGAGAATATGGATCTAGAATCCATATTTCTCCACACCAAGGAACTGTATGGAGAGCAATCTCGTATAGCTAGATACGAGACCTCGAAAAACTTGTTTCAGTCGAGGATGGCCGTCGGATCATCTGTAGAGGAACATGTCCTTAATATGATTGGCTATATTGAAGAGCTCGCAGACTTTGGGACAACATTAGAGAACGAGCTGTATACAGACTTGATTCTCCAGTCCCTTCCTTCCACCTATGCCCAGTTTATCTTGAATTTCAACATTCAAGGTAAAGAAGTTGAACTTCCAGAACTCCTTAACATGTTGAGGAGTGCAGAAGGCACCTTGCAGAAGGCAAGGGAAACACCCACTATGTTTGTTCGTAGTGCTTCCTCTTCCAGGTCAAAAGCAAGGGCCAAAGGAAGGAAGAAGAAGGCCGCTACCAAACCGAGAGGTGGTGTTGGTAAGGTGGGAGTCAAGGGAAAGGCAAAGGTTGTGGTTCCAGTAGTGGCAAAGGATGAGTGCTTCCACTGTCGTAGGAAAGGCCATTGGAAGAAGGATTGAAAAGCTTGGATTGCCAAGAACCAGGACCCGAGGCAAGTTGTGGCTTCAGCTTCAGGTGTGTTTGTAATTGAAAATTGTCTGTCAATCAACTCTACTTCCTGAGTATTAGATACCGGATCAAGATCTCATATACGCAATTCATTGCAGGCGCTGAGAAATCGTAGAATGCTGAAGGTTGGTGATATGACCCTCCAGGTTGCTAACGAAGCTAGCGTGAATGCTGTGTCCGTAAGGGATTATCACCTTAGATTGACAAATGGACATATTTTGCTTTTGCGCAACTGTTTTTGCGTACCTAGTTTAACGTGTAATATCATATCAGTATCATTGTTATCAAAAGAAGGTTATGATTTCACGTTTGTAAGCAATGTTGTTAACATCCACCTTAATCATGGTTTGATTGGGTCCAGTACACTAGATAACGGTATATACGTGTTAAACCAATTACATATTTTCAATGTCCAGAACACACTAAAAAGAAAGTCTTCAGATATAAATCAGGCTTTCTTATGGCATTGTAGACTAGGTCACATCAATAAGACAAGGTTAACTAAGATACATAGAGAAGGATATTTAGATCCGTTCGAATATCAATCTTATGCCACTTGTCAATCATGTCTCAAAGAAAAGATGACAAAGACTCCATTCACTGGACATGGAGTAAGAGCGAGCGAGCTCTTAGGACTCATACACAGCGATCTATGTGGTCCAATGTCTACACATGTAAGAGGCGGTTTTTCATATTTCATTACTTTTACGGATGATTTCTCTAGATATGGATTTATTTTCTTGATGAAAAATAAATCCGAGGCCTTTGAAAAATTCCGAGAATATAACAATGAAGTAGAAAACCAAAACGGCAAAAGTATCAAGACATTAAGATCTGATCGAGGTGGTGAATACTTAAGTGCCGAGTTCCTGGGTTACCTAAACGAGAAAGGAATTCTCTCTCAGCTTACTCCTCCATACGCTCCACAACATAACGGTGTATCGGAGAGACAGAACCGAACCCTATTGGATATGGTACGTTCCATGATGAGTAATGCTGAGTTACCGCGATCGTTCTGGGGTTAAGCACTAGAATCAGCTGCATATCTTTTGAATAGGGTTCCTACCAAGACTGTGCCTACCACACCATATCATATATGGAGTGGGAAGAAACCCTATCTTCAGTATCTGAAGATATGGGGATGTCCGGCTTTTGTTAAAAAGCAGCATGCAGACAAACTCGAGGCACGCTCAGTACAGTGTAAGTTTATGGGATATCCAAAGAACTCCAAGGGGTATTTTTTCTATTACGCAGAGGAACAAAATGTTTTTGTTTCTCGTAATGCCCATTTTCTAGAACAACGGTTTTTAGAAAAGGAAATAAGTGGGAGCGCAATAGAACTGGAAGAAATTCCAAAACCACAAAATACTACTGAAAGTTTGGTAGAGCCAGATGTTCCAGAAGAACAGGACATTCCCGCACCCCTCCGCAGGAGTAGTAGTCCTGTTGGATATAGTGCCCTCAGAGTCAATTATTGGATCACAGGAACGTGATTGCAATGATTGAGGGAGGACCTATACCGGTAGGACAGTCTTACTCAAGATGATAGTATGCTATCTGGTTTATCTTTATCATCGTGTACTGCTTTAGGTGACCTTATAGGTCAATATTACACATTCATAGAGCCCTTAGGATTCTTGCTTGAGTACCAGCAGTATGATGGCGATCATATACGTAGGAGCTGGGGTCTATAAGCACATCCTTAAAAGGTCCCTAGTCGTGGGAGTTTCGAGACTGGGCATCGATACTCAATTAGTAAACTGGTGTATACAGTCGAGACCCCGACGAGGGGCGGTGGCCGGTCTCACAAGCCATTGGTGTCAGTTGGATCACCTAAGATGTATACAGGTGCTCATTAGGTTATGAGTACACCGGACAAGACTCGCCGGGAACATGCTAGTTGGTATTATACCTGACGTCAGATAGCAGTTCCTTGGTGACATGTGTACAGGTTAGTTCATCGACCTGAGGTCGTCATTTGTCTCGTGTGAGTTCCCACTGTGCTTTGATTACTACCCTACCACGGCTTAAAGGAGTCATGCAAACAGGTTTTAGTTGGGTACAGTCCCGAGCCACATGGAGGCAAGTGAGCGGATCGGCAGGGGATTCGTCTCTCCCGGTATTGGGGGTGAGGTCGCGCTGTGTCTAGAAGAGCCATTACAAAAAGCCTTCGGTCGAGGCAGGAGATTTACTGGTAGGTATTCCAGTAGTATCTCAGGGTGTTCTGGGATACACTCCGACACGACTTGTACCACTTTTGGGGGTCTAACTTTTACCAACCCCCTAGGCCCGCCATGCGATGCTCATAGACGAACGGACCGGACCGTACGGATATTGTCACTGACAGACTCAGTAGGGTGTCAGGATGAGTTCGCTCATCGACCTCCCTTTTGGTCAATACCTGGTAGCCCGTTACGTACGGCTAATACCTCTGACGTGCTAGTGGTTAAATCTACAGCCAAATTATTGACGATTCTTTAGAGTCCCCCACAGACAGTTTCTCAAGTTTCGGGCGAAACGTTGTAGAAGCCGTATGATATATGGCAGGGTTCGATCTTATACGTGCGGTATTGCACGGATCATGATCGGACAGATCATACTAGTGGGCTTTGGTTTAAGCCGGATCCTAGTATTAGATTTGTTGGATTATTTTAGACTCATCGCATTCGCATTCAGTCGGATCCTTGTGATCCGTCACGAGTTTACTTTAGATGTTTCCGTATCTTTTTATTGTTGCAAACATTTGGATTAATGTTTGTAAATGGAAATTGTGAGCTAGAATTCATCATGAGATGCATTAAATGTGACATGGACTTCATTAGTGACTCATGGTATCTTTTTATGTCCTAATGTCACATTATGTGATTGATTTAAGGTTGATATGATAAGAGGAGAGAGGAAGGGCAGCCTTGTATAGGTTAGCTCTTGTATTATTTCCTTCTTACTCTCATTTTGATCATAAGAAAACAAAAGAAAGAAATGGCTCCTCCTCTTCTTCTTCTTCCTCTAGCTCATGACCTCCATTAATGGAAACACCTTCAACCTCCATCCAAGCAATGGATGCAAGAGATAAAGTGATCACAAACATTCTCTACAACACCTTGGACACGTCGGCTAGCACACTTCGTGCCCGAGTTGCTTCGGACGAAGCGGGAGCCCTTAAAAAGAATCGATGATGTGGTGCCCTTTCCGACGAGGAGATCGAGACCGGAGATGCCATGAGGAGCTTGGGATGGTGGCCAAAGACCGAAGGACACGGATCGATCGGTATAGCTTTCCAACCCTCTCTCCAGATAGCTAGTTGTAGGTTAATGGTTCGATCCGGGTTTTAAGCATACGATAGCGCCGGTTTCAAGTTTTGAAAAGTTTTCGTTTCCGCATTTTGTTCTCGGAAAGACGGCCGGGGCGCTACCGTAGCCTCACATGGTATCAGAGACACGCCATTAACCTTTACTAGCTTGCTCTAACGTGTTTAGAATTTCGATCGAACGAAAATTCCGAAACCGCGATTCCAAGTCATGAACTTTCTGTCGAATTTTTTTTATTGTCAAAAAATTATTTAGTGTATTGCAGAAATTCGTGCAGGCTTTTCAAAGATTATCGTGATATTTTGGTTTCCTGTTATTACTGTTGCGCCGTGGAACCGTGGCCTTACCCTTGCTTTGGCCGCGGTTCCACCGCCATTCCATGTTATCAATGCACCAAATTTTGTACAGTACTCTCTGACTTAGAATATTGGTTTCTTGTATTTTTGTTTTGGGCCCAGATTTATTTGAGTACTGGGTATTGTGCTTGGGGCCCACTTCGGGAATTTTGTTGATCGAAAATTTTAAATATCTTAGTTCACAGTATTTACATTATATCTGCGACCGTGAATTTCATTTGATCGGTAAATCCTGTCTAATTGCTATAGCCCTTTTAGACGGATTTGCGAACGTGACATTCACGTTGATGTTCTGTGTTGTGATGTGATTTTGCGGATTTGTCGTGGTGGATAGCCTGGTGCAATGGTAGTACAGTTTGGTTGTATTTGTACATTTGATATTGCGGGGCGACCGTCCGACATGTGGACTGCCGTCACTGCCTGTTTGTATATTATTCTTTTGGAGCACGACTGGGCTGAGGTCGATGTACCCGTTGTATATATTTTACTTTCTGTACTAGGATTACCCCGCAGTGGGGTGTACGGATAGCCGGGTTCTAGAAGGCAACGGGCCCGTATCTCATGGCTTTGAGATGGAGGGGCTTCACTCTAGAATTGGCAGGTTATTCACCGCACTCGTAGGGGGTACAGGTTGACCCAAGGAGGGGTGCTCAAGTTACCGGATTCTGTGAAGTGTTGGATGGTCCATTCACGTTGTTGAAGGGGGCTGCCTCGCTTCAAGTTTTGGCGGGTAACTTGCCGTGCCCGTAGGGGTCTAGGATTTAATTGTACAGGCTATCCACACGATTAGGGGAACGTCGGGTTTCAGTAGCAGCTCTATGAAACCCGGGGATCCCAGATTATCTGTATTGTTCTGTGATGCTTATTGCATTTCTGTGATGTTGCATTTTATCACGCCTTGAGCGAATATTATATATTGATATATATACTAGTAGATGTTGTATATGTTTTACACCCGCGCTAGTCCTGTCCCCGCTCTGTCGTTAGTTAAGTAACCTAACGGGTGATGACGGGACCCAGTGGCAAATACGGATGGCATATACGTACATCGTATTTTCGTTCTTTTGTGGTGTGATTAATTGATGGGGCTGCATTAATTCGGATCAATGCAAGCTAAACAAATCTATTCTGATGTTGTTAGAACATTTTTCAAAAAAAAAAAGCTGTTATTGCAAGGACGTTCTCTTTTGTTTTGCACAGTGGTATTCGGTTATGAATATCCAGCACCTCAGTCGACGAGGCAAGGGCCGAGATCCCTTCACCGGGAGTGACCCCTTGGACAGAAGTTTGCGTCAGGGTAATAACTTCACTATAGCCGATTACTTTTTGCTTTGCATCGCGGTATTCAGTTGGAATATCCTGCACCTCATTCTACGGGGAAAGAGCCGAGATCCCTTCACCGGGAGTGACCTCTTTAGCAAAGGTTTTCGCCACTATATTTTTATAAAAAGATATCCGGTTCCTTCAACGATATCAAGTTCATTACGTTAATGGTTTTTCGCCAAAAACCAGCCGTAGCCCTCCGTCATTTCAGATTAGTATTGCTTAGTATTCGCGCTACGTTTGTCGTTGCTATTCGCCGAGACGTAGTGTGCGGTAGCTCTGTTGTGCTTTTCTGTCGCATGGATATGTGGATTGGTTAGGGCGGTCGTACGACTTTGTTGATTATTCGTCAAGGGTCGTGCGGGTGGGTTTAACGCAATCAAGATAATGACGGGTTGAACTTGACTAGGACCTTTTGATTTGTTGATTATTCGTCAAGGTCACTTGGGTCCTAGGAGTAAAAATCACATCGGGAGTTTCTAAAGAAACTGAAACTTGCCAGGCATGCGCATACCTTCTGGAGTGTGATAATGTGAGTGGATTCCATCACATTATCATGCGATGATAGTTGGATCCCGATTCCCACTGATGAGTTGGTTTACTCCTCGAGTGATCCCGACTAATTCTTCTTTCAGGTTTGGAGAAGAATTTGAGGTTACAGTGGGAGGTTTCCTGATTGGATAAATTGATAACCATTCTGATCTAGGTTAGAGTGCACGCTGAGTGTTTCTTTTCTCTCTCTTTTTGGCAGCGACCATGGTCCGACCCTTGACTATGACTCAGTGACCAAGTTAACCGAACCTTCTTATAATACTGGCTTTTGGATTGTCAGAGTTGCATGCTTCATTGCCACTCCTTCTTTTACCCTTTTCTCCAGAACACCTCGTATTGTTACGAACATCCACTTCCATTGGATAAAACCATCGTATGGTTATATACGAACTCGAAGGAACTTGTTCCAGATTCGAGGATGGTTTCCGGTTCTGGAGAAAGTGAATAGGACTATTCAGTTGTCTTTTCCTTTTACCTTCTCTCAGGTTGCGAGTGCTCCTTGGATTAGGACGGTGCACCTATTATGCTAATTAGATAGTCTTCTTCCAAACCATAGGCAGGTGCCGAACGGTGGGGAATGAAGAAAACCAATTAGCCTAACGATGGTGTACACAAGGTAATAAGTTAAGACAAATAAAGGGATTAGTAAGAGGGCAAAGTAAACTGCGACTGCTATTCACGACCAAACCAAGTATTTCATCACCACTCCTACATCACCGTTGTATTTCTCCAGAACACTCCGTATCACTATGAAGATCCACAGTTATTTGGATACTCCATCGTATGGTTATATACGAACTCGAAGGGACTTGTTCCAGTTCGGGAATGGATTCTGCTTCAAGAGAAATAGGAATAAGATTTTATTCAGTTGTATTTTATCTTTACCTTCTCTCAGGTTGCGAGTGCTCCTAGGATTTGGACAGTACACCTATTACGTTTATTGGATATTCTTCTTCCAAACCATAGGCTGGTGCCGAATGGTAGGGAAGGAAGAAAACCATTTAGCCTAACAAAGGTGTACAGAAGGTAATGACTAAAGACATATAAAGGGATTTGGAGAGATGGCAAAGAAATATATGGTTATAGTTGTGAATCTGATAATGGAAGAGGCATTACTAGGAATACCCGGATACCCCTTCGAAACATTTACATGTTTC
The DNA here is from genome assembly GCA_030015575.1 of Agapanthus africanus. NCBI lineage: Eukaryota > Viridiplantae > Streptophyta > Magnoliopsida > Asparagales > Amaryllidaceae > Agapanthus > Agapanthus africanus. Next base: position 341,114,976 of record CM057337.1, on the reverse strand, counting down.
AGTTTCACTGTGTATTGTTAAAAGAAAATTGATTTCCCAATTAGCCCTTGCTCCAGGATATGTATTTATCAGGTTTGATTCTCACATCTGTATGGTTTTATAGATGATGAGTGGGAGTAAGTTATTGGGAATTGGGTGATCATCTTCATTATATCGGGATTCATTGTAATTGGTGATATTTGAGGAAATCGCCTGGGTTGTTTGCCGGACGGCAAATATTTGGTTTTGAATATCCGTTATTATGCACCAATTTCAAATTGATATATCTGTACATTTATTTTTATAAAGTGAGATATAACTTTTTGAAATTATGTTTATGACATTTACCTATATTAGTGGATGGTTAGGTAAAGAGAATTAAACAGCGGTGTAATTCTTCTTAACCATAAGTACAGTTTTCAACCTACGACACACAGGGAATGAGTTATTAGACTCAGGGGACTTATACAAAGTATTGTATTTTGTCCAGTGTCCATGAGGACAGAGGGTTGGTACTCGTACTATATTCTGTTTACTTGTGACTTCTGTAGTTCTTAGACATGTGTTTCGTAGAAATGCAAGGTCTAAGTTTTGAGAAGTTATAGGTATATGAATAAAGTAGAGAACCAGGTATTGCAAGTATCAGGATTCTTCAAGGTGATGGAAGATGTAGATACTTTTGTATGGTATTCAGTTGATAATAATGATTAAGAGAACTTGCTTCTCTTTCAGCTTACTCATAATTGGAAGTATTCCTAAGTTGAGTAATGCTGATCGGCCTCTCTCCATTTAGTTGACATGCACTGGAGACAGCTGCATGATTTGAATCTGGTTCCAATTACATCAGTGCCTCTATTTCTATATTGGATATAGAATAATTCATATCTTAACAATGTTAAGATACAGGGAATTGTCCGGCTTATGCTTAAAACCAGACTCTGGATAACTCAAGGCACGTTTCTGTAATGGCTGTTTGTGGGTGGACCCGGGCTATGACGAGGGTTGACTTTCTACCATCTGGGAGATCAATAGTGATATTGTTCTTGACTCGCCATAGTTTTAATAAAAATGGATTTTTTCAAAAAACAGTAGTGGGAATATGGTAGAACTGGAAGTGATTCCAGAACCGCAAACGATTACTGAAAATTTGATAAGAACCTAAAGATTCAATATGGTTTAACTTTCCTTTGGCCACTCCGCAGATATGGTGGGTAACCTCAGGCACCCGAGAGTTACTCCGGTAGCCTCAAGGACAGTGACAGGGAAGTTCTTGTTTACCCAAGCTTGCCATTGCTGTTGTCCCAGACTGTGAGACCCAGCAGGAGGATGAGTATAGCGTCGTTCTGAACTGGCTTTAGAAGGGCACGTGTGTATGACTCTGCCAGAGGGTTGTCGTAGTCAGTGGGAGCAGCGGAAGCATAGTGGACAAGTAGCTTATGCACAAAAGCAGATATAGCAGAGATAGATCATCTATTTCTGATGTGACAGTCATAGGTTTGACTTCATCAGAATAGGGGATGGATCTGTTAAGAAGGTAGAAGCATGTGATGTCTTGGTGTTTGGATGACATACACAGAGTAGAAAGTGAAATTCCTATACTACGATCGGTTGTGCTTTGGTTGTCACACAGTGGTTTCTCCACATAGGACATGGATATTATATCAGATATTCTGGTTACTAGATCTATGGTTTTAGATCTAAATTTGGGTAGTTTCCCAATCTGGATACTTAGACAACATTCTAAAGGTGTTTTAGAATGGACGACTCCTGGCACGGTAGTGTACCTGCAAGTGATGGAGTCACCCTCTCTAAAGGTGTCTTACAGACTAAAAGGAAGAGGGATGCGCATGATTGGCAGATCACTTGCTTAGGCAATTGAGTTGATCATGAGATGTCAAGTACCACACCAGACGTTGTTTTTGCACTAGATGCAATAAGTTGATATTAATCCTATCTTGGAAAAACGTTCGGAAGCAGTTTTAGAACATAAGTGGATATTCTAGGGATATAATAACAACAAACTCTTTCGGGAGACGGTTATCATTCCAGGCTTCTAAGGTGACCTGGATGACAAAGTGGCTGTCAGAGTTATAGTTTTCCCTCTGACGAGGGGCAGTATTTTGGATAGGTGATCCAAGCGGACACTGAGGGAGGCATGACGTAGGATACTGATTAAGTTCAGTTGACGATACAGTCTAAGAAGTTTGGATTTGGAGTTCATTTATGAGTTAGGTCCCATCAGATATCCTGACATATTCTAAGACAGGTATTGCTCATTTCGTGAGATGGCTTTCTCCGCGAACGTGAGATAAAGAGAGACATAGAAAGAAACATCAGAGCGGATCCACTAACTGAGGCTATTCCTCGAACGCAATAGTTTCGCAAACGGGCTTTGTGAGACTGATTAGTAGTGGAGTTGGGTGTTCGGTATCATACGGGCTGTGTGTATGTGACATCACAATAATTATCCTTGAGTGTAAGTGGGAGATTATTGGATATAGTGCCCTCAGAGTCAATTATTGGATCACAGGCACGTGATTGCAATGATTGAGGGAGGACCTATACCGGTAGGACAGTCTTACTTAAGATGATAGTATGCTATCTGGTTTATCTTTATCATCATGTACTGCTTTAGGTGACCTTATAGGTCGCTATTACACATTGATAGAGCCCTTAGGATTCTTGCTTGACTACCAGCAGTATGATGGCGATCATATACGTGGGAGCTGGGGTCTATAAGCACATCCTTAAAAGGTCCCTAATCGTAGGAGTTTCGAGTCTTGGCATCGATACTCCATTAGTAGACTAGTGTATACAGTCGAGACCCCGACGAGGGGCGGTGGCCGGTCTCACAAGCCATTGGTGTAAGTTGGATCACCTAAGATGTATACAGGTGCTCATTGGGTTATGAGTACATCGGACATGACTCGCCGAGAACATGCTAGTTTGTATTATACCTGACGTCAGATAGCAGTTCTCTGGTGACATGTGTACAGGTTAGTTAATCGACCTGAGGTCATCATTTGCCTCGTGTGAGTTCCCACTGTGCTTTGATTACTACCCTACCACGGCTCAAAGGAGTCGTGCAAACAGGTTTTAGTTGGGTACAGTCCCGAGCCACATGGAGGCAAGTGAGCGGATCGGCAGGGGATTCGTCTCTCCCGGTATTGGGGGTGATGTCACGCTGTGTCTAGGAGAGCCATTACACAAAGCCCTAGGCCGAGGCAGGAGATTTACTGGTAGGTATTCCAGTAGTATCTCACGGTGTTCTGGGCTACACTCCGACACGACTTATACCGCTTTTGGGGGTCTGACTTTTAGCAACCCCCTAGGCCTGCCATGCGATGCTCATAGACGAACGGACCGGACTGTACGGATATTGTCACTGACAGGCTCAGTAGGGTGTCAGGATGAGTTCGCTCATCGACCTCCCTTTTGGTCAATACCTGGTAGCCCGTTACGTACGGCTAATACCTCTGACGTCCTAGTGGTTAAATCCACAGCCAAAGTATTGACGAGTCTTTAAAGTCCCCCACAGACAGTTTCTCAAGTTTCGTGATAAACGTTGTAGAGGCCGTATGATATATGGCAGGGTTCGATCTTATACGTGCGGTATTGCACGGTTCATGATCGGACGGATCATACTAGTGGGCTTTGGTCTAAACCGGATCCTAGTATTAGATTTGTTGGATTATTTTAGTCTCATCGCATTCGTATTCAGTCGGAATGCGGATGATGGTATGTATATACAGGTGAGGGGTATCCTTGTGATCCGTCACGAGTTTACTTTAGATGTTGCCGTATCTTTTTATTGTTGCAAACATTTGGATTAATGTTTGTAAATGGAAATTGTGAGATAGAATTCATCATGAGATGCATTAAATGTGACATGGACTTCATTAGTGACTCATGGTCTCTTTTTATGTGCTAATGTTACATTACGTGACTGATTTAAGGTTGATATGATAAGAGGAGAGAGGAAGGGCAGCCATGTATAGGTTAGCTCTTGTATTATTTCCTTCTTGCTCTCATTTTGATCATAAGAAAACAAAAGAAAGAAATGGATCCTCTTCTTCTTCTTCTTCCTCTAGCTCATGACCTCCATTAATGGCAACACCTTCAACCTCCATCCAAGCAATGGATGCAAGAGACAAAGTGATCACAAACATTCTCTACAACACCTTGGACACGTCGGCTAGCACACTTCGTGCCCGAGTTGCTTCGGACGAAGTGGGAGCCCTTAAAAAGAATCGATGATGTGGTGCCCGTTCCGACGAGGAGATCGAGACCGGAGATGCCGCGAGGAGCTTGGGATGGTGGCCAAAGACCGAAGGACACGGATCGATCGGTATAGCTTTCCAACCCTCTCTCTAGATAGCTAGTTGTAGGTTAATGGTTCGATCCGGGTTTTAAGCATACGATAGCGCCGGTTTCAAGTTTTGAAAAGTATTCGTTTCCGCATTTTGGCCTCGGAAAGACGGCCGGGGCGCTACCGTAGTCTCACAAGGCCGTCTCATCTGCCTGAGAGATACTACGGTTTTCTCATAGACGGGGATAGAAAGGATTGCGTCATTGATAATAATGAACCTACTAGCTTCCAGCAGGCCATCCAGAGCGGCGACTCGGTAAGATGGCTGGATGCAATGCGGACCGAGATGGAGTCCATGTACACCAATAAAGTATGGACTTTGGGCTTTGCTCCAGATGGGGTAAAACCCATAGGATGCAAGTGGATCTTCAAGAAAAAGATTGGTGTAGATGGACAGGTAGAAACCTGTAAGGCTAGACTTGTTGCAAAGGGTTTTCGTCAAAGACCTGGTTTGGACTATGACGAAACTTTTTCTCTAGTGGTTTGCTCAAATCCATTCTGATCCTTCTTGCTATTGCCGCTTTCCATGATTATGAGATCTGGCAGATGGACGTAAAGACGGCTTTTCTAAATGGTAATTTAGAAGAGTGCGTCTATATGGATCAGCCAGAAGGTTTCAATCAGAGTGGGAGTAGCAGGAAAGTATGCAAGTTGCTTAAGTCCATTTATGGACTAAAGCAGGAATCGCGGAGTTGGAACATCTGTTTTGATGAAACGTTAAAAGAATATGACTTGATCAAAAATCCAGATGAACCATGTATATATAGTAAAATTGTAGCACGAACTGTCGTATTCCTCGTCTTGTATGTGGATGGCATTCTCTTGATAGGAAATGACATTCCTATACTACAATCTGTCAAAGGATTCTTGTCACACAGGTTCTCCATGAAAGATCTGGGTGATGCCTCTTACATTCTGGGGATCCAGATCTATCGTGATAGATCTAAGAGGATGTTGGGACTTTCGCAGTCCAGGTATATCAACACTATTCTGAAAAGATTCAGCATGGAAGATTCTAAGCACGGTAATTTACCGGCTTGTCATGGAATCACCCAATCCAAAGAGATGTCTCCTAAGACTGATTTTGAAAGGGATCGCATGTCAGTTATGCCCTACGCTTCTGCGGTAGGCTGTATAATGTATGCGATGTTGTGTACCAGACCAGATGTAGCTTACGTACTGAGCATGGTGAGCCGGTATCAGTCGGACCCAGGGGAGAAGCACTGGATAGCAGTAAAGAACATTCTCAAGTAACTGAGAAGGACTAAGGATATGTTCTTAGTTTACGGCGGAAAAGACCTCCAGGTCGAGGCTTTTGCTGACTCCAGCTTCCAGAGTGACAAGGATGACTCTAAGTCCATGTCAGGTTATGTCTTTACCCTCAATGGAGGGGCGGTGTGCTGGAAGAGTTCCAAGCAGGACACCATTGCTGACTCGACGATGGAAGCGGAGTATATAGTTGCTTGCGATGCCGCAAAAGAAGCATTCTGGATGAAGAAGTTCCTGACAGAACTTCAGGTGGTTCCTACCATTGTTAATCCAATACCACTGTATTATGACTGTAGGGTTCCTAGGCACGCTAATGAAGTCTCACAAGGCATCAACCATGCCAATTTCAAATTTTACGGTGCCGAGAAACCCTAGACTAGATCGTTGACTAGAAATTTAGGCGATATACGAATCTAGTTAACAACTTAACTAAAGATAAGAAGCTACAACCTTTGTAGATCCGGATATCCACTTCCTTGGCTCCACGTAGGCGTCCTCTCGCTGTCCATCTCGAATCCCGTACTCGATCGTCGGCTTGATCGGAGAAATGGGCGGACTAGGTCGTCGGCTTCGTGCCGAAGATGATCTACGTCAAGGCATCACAAGTTCAAGCTCTGACTTCACAAATTTGTGAAACTTATGAAGAAAACACCCAAAACAACTTGGCAAGAGGTAGAGGGTGAAGAAATAGGAGGTGGGTTCACTTTGGAATTGGATTTCTCACTTTAGAACTCAAGTTGCCATTGATGGCATCAAGCTTTCTTGAAGAAGAAGATGATGAAGAAGAAGAAAGAATATGATAAGTGTTGAATTAAAATGAAAAAAAAATCCAATACTTATCATAAGCTAACCATAGTAGAGTGTAGAGAATAGACCATGGTTACTTGGATGGGTTAGGGTTAAGCATGAAGACAAGAATGGTTAAGAAGTCAAAGCTTCATGAAGCTTCAACTAGAAACAAACATAGCCACCATTCTTATCTAAATCTTTTCCAAATAAATAAACAAATAAATAAATGAAAAAGCAAAACCCTAATCATCTCTTAACCATGGTTTAATCCTTTACATTTAACCACATGATCAAGTATCATCAAACATGATACAAAAATGTGCACAAAAAATATATCACATATACAATGTGCATCAAGTGAGAAAATCCTTTTTAAAATGAACCAATACTAGTTAATGCAAAGTAATATATCAAATATATAATTATACATTAAATCATTAAATCAACACTTGATTTAACGATCCGGTCATATCGCATATAACCGACTAGTATCCTATGTATCGGCTTATCGAACCAATCCTTGATTCGATATCTAGGTTATATCGCATATAACCAATCGATACATTCATCGCGAGAATTGAATACGGTATCACATACACGCATCATTCTCGGTCCTGCACATATCTTATATGCACTCCTATTTCGTTTCGCTTGAGCCAGGAAACCTCTGTGTAGGACTCTAAAGACTCGTCAATACGCCGGTAGCAGATGATGATCATATCAAGCACCCACAAGCCACAAGCGGTCTGCTAAACATAACGGCCATCCGGGTATTGAGCGATCAGAAGATCGACGAGCTAGCCCGCTCACACTCCTGTGAATCCAACCAGTAACACTTACCGTACAGTCCGGTCTGTTCGTCTGATATGTCGCATATCTCGCCTAGGGGTGGTTAACGTCAGACCCCAATAGCTCGATAAGTCGTGTCGATATGAGGCCTATAACATTTCGAGAAACTACTGGTAACACTTACCAGTAAATCTCAGCAACCCTGGCCAGGGATTTCTGGTTATAGCCAATCGAACACAGCGCAACATCGACTCCCTATACCGGGAGAGACGAATCCCCTCCTATCGCTCATTGCCTCCATGTGATTCGGGACTGTACCCAAAAGCCACCATTTTGCATGCCCTCTTGGACGTGGTAAGGTGGAAATCAAAGCACAGTGGGAACCACACAAGACTCTATGACGATCTCGGGTCAACAGACTACTCTGTACCAGTGTCACCAGAGAACTGCCATCTGACGTAAGGTATAATACCATCTGGGAGTTCTCGGTGAGTCCGTCCAGTGTACCCAGTCTTCACTGAGCACCCGTATATCATCTCTGATGTCAAACACCAATGGATATGGGATCATCCATCGCCCATCTGTATGGGTCGGGAAGGTATACGCTAGTCTACTCTGGTATATCGATGCCCCGTCTCGATACACCCACGACTAGGGACTTTGTAGGATGTACTTATGGACTACCATGTCCCCACTAGTATGATCCGCATCATAGTCCAGGTAGTCAAGTACTCATCCTAAGGGCTTTACCAACATGTAACATAGAGACTATCAGTGTATACGTTAAGGTAAAGATCAACCAGATAGCATACTATCATGTCGAGCAAGAAAGTCCTCCCTATATATGTCCCAGCATCCACTACAATATACATCCTATGTATAGTAATGGCCTCTAGGGCATACATATAACTAACAATCTCCCACTTGCACTAGGGCCATCTGATAGCAGTGGTTGCAGTATCTCATACTCAACCATCCCATAAAAGTCTCTCTCTGGGAAAAGGCCTTTGTGAGTGGATCCGCCGTGTTGTCCTCTGAGTATACTCTCCTAACCTCGATCACCTTGGAGATCAACTATCTCCATGATCAGGTGATACTGCCTTAGAATATGTCTGGATCACTGATGGGACGAACGTTCCTTGGCATAAGCCACAACTCCATTGTCTCACAATGGTAGGAACGTAGTTCATCTCATGAACCAATATACACCCAAACAGCCTCTTTGGTAGCATCTTAAGTAGCGATGTATCCAGCCTTAATCGTCTAGTTTGCCACGGTATCTAGCTTGGAACTCATCCAACATACCGTCCCTTTACCAAGGGTAAAGACAATGCCTGTGACTGACTCTCAGTCGTCTTTATCACACTGGAACCCTTCCAGTGATTCTCCCTAGGATCGATTGATACCATCTCACTACAACAAGTGAGAATCCTAACATCCAATTAGATCTATCTCATAGATCCAAAACCCAGGATTTAGGAGGTATAACTTTGATCCTATATGGAGAATCAATGTGATAAGCGGAGATTGACCGAGCGTAGCATAGGAAACTCCTTTCTTATCAAGAGTATGTCATCCACGTACTCTACGAGGATCAACACCATACTCCCCACTACCTTTTTGTTTATACAAGGTTCATCTACCATTTTTATGATATCAAACTCTTTGACTAATCACATCAAAACAGATGTTCCAACTCCGCGATGCCTGCTTTATCCTATAAAACATCTTGCACACGTTTCTGCTGCTCCCACTGTCTACGAAGCCCTCTGGCTGTGTACTTATAGACGCTTTCTTCCAAATCATCATTTAGAAAAGCAGTCAAGACACCCAACCACCAGATATCGTAGTCATGGTATGTAGCCGTGGCAAGTAGGATCTGGATAGACTTAAGCATAGGTACTGGAAAAGGTTTCATCATTATCCACGTCTGGTTGATGACGAAAACATTTAACAAGTCTAGCTTTGAAAGTCTCAATTTTTCCATCTACACCAAGTAATCTTCTCAAGATATACTTGCTCCTGATGGGGATTTAACCCTTCAGATATAGCAACCAAAGTCCATACTTTGTTGGTGTATAAGGATTCCATCTCACATCGCTAAGCATCCAGCCATTCTTACAGAGTCCCACTCCTGATGGCCAGCTCGAAGCTAGTTGGGTCATCATCTCATGATGCAATCCTCGCTCCCACTGTCACAGAGAAACAGAATTATCTCTTAGGTGGGTGAGGAACCCTACTAGATCGGCGGAGAGGCTGAGGTTCGTTAGAATCTACTGAATTCTTTGGTTCTACCAAATCATCTGCTGTAATTTGTATAGCTGGAACATTTCCAGTTGTACATAACAGACCTTGCCTCGAGCTTGTCCGGATTATGCTTTTCAGACATAGGCCGGACAACCCCGAATCTTAACTAGCTTAAGACATGGGCTCTTCCCATATCATATCAAATATGAAGTGGTAGGCAACTGATTTGATTTGAACCTTATTCAATAGGTATGCAGCTTCTCAAGTGCATAACTCCCAAAAAGGAAATAGGTAACTCAGTAGTACTCATCATAGAGCACACCTTATCATATAGGGTGAGATTGCTCCACCCCGATATACCATCGTGCTATGGTGTATACGGAGGAGTAATGCTGAGAGAGAATCTCATTCTCCTTTAGAATAATCCAGGATTTCCGTGCACAAGTATTCTCCTCCTTGATCTCATCGAAGGACATAATACTTATACCCGTTTTGGTTCTCTACTTCTAACTTATATTCTGTGAATATCTCAGAAGGTTCGGACTTGTGTTTCAACAGTAACATATGTCTGAATCTAAAGAGATCATCAGAGAATGTAATAAAGTACAAAGAACCGGTCTTGGCATGTGTAGGCAGGGGACCTTGCATACATCAACATGTATCATCCCAAGAGTTCACTAACTCTTTCTCTGTTTCCAATAAACAGAGCTGGTGTCATTATATTTTTGTGACATGACTGGCAAGTTTCATAAGATGTAGATTCAAACTGATTTAAATATGCATCTACATGTAACTTCAGCTAGTCGGGTCGCATTGATATGACCTAGTCTACAATGCCTCAAGAAGGATTCGTTCATTTCTGAACTCTTCCTCTTTTGTGTGTGTTCCGTATACTAAGAACTGTAGTTTGATTTAAAACATTAATGCTTTTAGATAACGTGCCTGAACCGATCAACTTTTGATATAGGAAATGTTCAAAACATTATCCATCTATACAAAATTTTATCATTTCTTTACTAATAAAGAGATAGATATGATTTTGTATATCAGGTTCGGTATCTAATAACATTCGTTCAGAATCAATGTATTTGGAATACAGGGTGACAGTGACCAACAGACTTGGCTGCAACACTTGCCCCGTTTTCTGCCTCATGAAACTTATCACCCGTTCTCAGTTTTTCTACCTTTCTGTAGCCCTATGTAACAGGTTACTTATCTGGGATCCTGATCTGGTATCACATACCCAGGACGTAGAGGGTATAGAGAAACAGTTCTGTGTAACGAACACACCCGAAGATGATGCATCAGCATGCACTCTCTTTGTTTCGGCGGCACGGGAAATCTGGTATTCCCCAATTTCCTGCTCTGTCTTATAACAATTATAAGTTGGAGCGGGACCAATGTTCCCCAGCTCAGTATAACAAGCGGGTTCGGTCAAATATCCGTATTATTATCTTGATTAAGGCGTGATATGGTTGCTACCTAGAGAGAGAGAGAAGAAAACACTCAGCGTATGCTCTTGCAAGATCAGATTGGTTATTATTTTATCTAATCAGGATGGCTCCCACTGCTTTTTATCAAATCTTCCTTCAAACCCTAAAAGGAAAGACTAGCCGGGATTAATTACACACTACAAGTTCGCCAATCTTTCAGCCAGGCCAGTGTCGGTACTTTGAGGGAGGTTCCCCGTGCTTTCGCACGGACCTAATTAAAGTAAACCTCGTTTTCCCAGAGGCGTAACCCCGTTGACACCTTTCTAGACACCTACTTGATCGGCTAATTGTTGTAGGGTTCCTAGGCACTCTCAAGAGGTCTCACAAGGCATCAACCATGCCTATTTCAAAAATACGGTGCCGAGAAACCCTAATACGGATCGTTGACTAGAAGTTTAGGCGAAAAAGAAACTAGTTAACAACTTAACTAAATGGTAAACGGAAATACAACCTTTGTAGAACCGGTTCTCCACCTCCATGGCTCCGCGATGAAGTCTCCTCGCTGTACAAATCGGATCTTGGGCTCTAGCGTCGGCTTCATCGGAGAAAAAGCGGGCTAGGTCATCGACGACGATGCCGAAGATGATCTACGTCGAGGCATCACTAGATCAAGCTCCCACTTCACCAAGTCATGAAACTTGTGAAGAGAACACCCTATACTACTTGGCAAGAGGTAGAGGATGAAGAAATAAGAGGTGGGTTCACTTTAGATTTGGATTTCTCACTCTTTTTCATCAATCACCATTGATGAAGTTTAGCTTTCTTCATTGAAGAAGATGAAGAAGAAGAAGAGAGAATATTATGATAAGTTTATTAAAACAAGAATAATAAAACCATTCTTATCATAATATTAACCATGGTAATGTGTAGAGAGTTAATCATGGTTAAATGGAATGGTTAGGGTTAAGCATGAGACAAAATGGTCACTTGGTCAAAGTCTTCATGAAGCTTCATCAAGCTTCATGAACAAACAAAGAAAGCCACCATTTTTCTCTTTTTCTTTTCCAAGATAAAATAAATGAAATATAAATAAATAAATGAATAAGAAAATGAAAACCCTAACCATTACACAACCATGGTTTAATCTTTACACAAACCCTAGTGAGCATGTATCATCAAACATGATACAAACAAGTGCACAAAAGTATATCACATATACAACTTGTGAACTTCAAGTGAGAAAATCCTTTTAAAGTGAACCAATACTAGTTGATGCAAAGTAATATATCAAATATATAATTATACATTAAATCATTAAATCAACACTTGATTTAACGATCCGGTCATATCGCATATAACCGACTAGTATCCTATGTATCGGCTTACCGAATCAATCCTTGATTCGATAACTAGGTTATATCGCATACAACCATATCGATACATTCATCGTGAGAATAGAATACGGTATCACATACACGCATTATTCTCGGTCCCGCACATATCTCATATGCGCTCCTATTTCGTTTCGCTTGAGCCAGGAAACCTCTGTGTAGGACTCTAAAGACTCGTCAATACGCCGGCAGCAGGTGATGATCATATCAAACACCCACAAGCCGCAAGCGGTCTGCTAAACGTAACGGCCACCCGGGTATTGAGCGATCAGAAGATCGACAAGCAAGCCCGCTCACACTCCTGTGAATCCAACCAGTAACACTTACCGTACAGTCCGGTCTCGTCGTCTGATATGTCGCATATCTCGCCTAGGGTTGGTAAACGTCAGACCCCAATAGCTCGATAAGTCGTGTCGATATGAGGCCTATAACAGTTCGAGAAACTACTGGTAACACTTACTAGTAAATTTCAGCAACCCTGGCCAGGGATTTCCGGTTATAGCCAATCGAACACAGCGCAACATCAACCCCCTATACCGGGAGAGACGAATCCCCTCCTATTGCTCATTGCCTCCATGTGATTCGGGACTGTACCCAAAAACCACCATTTTGCACGCCCTCTTGGACGTGGTAAGGTGGAAATCAAAGCACAGTGGGAACCACACAAGACTCTATGACGATCTCGGGTCAACAGACTACTCTGTACCAGTGTCACCAGAGAACTGCCATCTGACGTAAGGTAGAATACCATCTGGGAGTTCTCGGCGAGTCCGTCCAGTGTACCCAGTCTCCACTGAGCACCCGTATATCATCTCTGATGTCAAACACCAATGGATATGGGATCATCCATCGCCCATCTGTATGGGTCGAGAAGGTACACGCTAGTCTACTCTGGTATATCGATACACCCACGACTAGGGACTTTGAAGGATGTACTTATGGACTACCATGTCCCCACTAGTATGATCCGCATCATAGTCCAGATAGTCAAGTACACATCCTAAGGGCTTTACCAACATGTAACAGAGAGACATTCAGTATACACGTTAAGGTAAAGAGTAACCAGATAGCATACTATCATGTCGAGCAAGAAAGTCCTCCCTATATATGTCCCAGCATCCACTACAATATACATCCAATGTACAGTAATGGCCTCTAGGGCATACATATAACTAACAATCTCCCACTTGCACTAGGGCCATCTGATAGCAGTGGTTGTAGTATCTCATACTCAACCATCCCATAAAAGCCTCTCTCTGGGAACAGGCCTTTGTGAGTGGATCCGCTGTGTTGTCCTCTGAATCTACTCTCCTAACCTCGATCATCCTGGAGATCAACTATCTCCATGCTCAGGTGATGCTGCCTCAGAATACGCCTGGGTCACTGATGGGACGGGCGTTCCTTGGCATAAGCCACAACTCCATTGTCTCACAATGGTGGGAACGAAGTTCATCTCATGAACTAATATGCACCCAAACAGCCTCTTCGGTAGCATCTGAAGTAGCGATGTATCCAGCCTTTATCGTCTAGTATGTCACGGTATCTATCTTGGAACTCTTCCAACACACCGTCCCTTTACTGAGGGTAAAGACAATGCCTGTGACTGACATTCAGTCGTCTTTATCACCCTGGAACCCTTCCAGTGATTCTCCCCAGGATCGATTGATACCATCTCACTACAACTAGTGAGAATGCTAACATCCAATTAGATCTATCTCATAGATCCAAAACCCAGGATTTAGGAGGTATCACTTTTTTCCTATATGGAGAATCATTGTGATAAACGGAGATTGACCGAGCGTAGCATAGGAAACTTCTTTCTTATCAAGAGTATGTCATCCACGTACTCTACGAGGATCGCCACCATACTCTCTACTACCTTTTTGTTTATACAAGGTTCATCTACCATTTTGTTGATGTCAAACTCTTTGACTAACACATCAAAACAGATGTTCCAACTCCGCGATGCCTGCTTTAACCTATAAAGCATCTTGTACACGTTTCCGCTGCTCCCACTGTTTACGAAGCCCTCTGGATGTGTACTTATAGACGTTCTCTTCCAAAACATCATTTAGAAAAGCAGTCATGGCACCCAACCGCCAGATATCGTAGTCATGGTATGTAGCAGTGGCAAGTAGAATCTGGATGGACTTAAGCATAGATACTGGAAAAAGGTTTCATCATTATCCACGCCTGGTCAATGACGAAAACCTTTAACAAGTCTAGCTTTGAAAGTCTCAACTTTTCCATCTACACCAAGTAATCTTCTCAAGATATACTTGCTCCTGATGGGGATTTAACCCTTCAGATATAGCAACCAAAGTCCATACTTTGTTGGTGTGTAAGGATTCCATCTCAGATCGCTAAACATCCAGCCATTCTTACAGAGTCTCACTCCTGATGGCCAGCTCGAAACTAGTTGGGTCATCATCACATGATGCAAACCTCGCTCCTACTGTCATAGAGAAACCGAAGTATCTCTCAGGTGGGTGAGGAACCCTACTAGATCGGCGGAGAGGCTGAGGTTCGTTGGTTACTATTGAATCCTTTGGTTCTACCAAGTCATCTGCTGCAATTTGTATAGTTGGAACCTTTCCAGTTGTACATAACAGACCTTGCCTCGAGCTTGTCCGGATTTTTCTTTTAAACATAGCCCGGACAACCCCAAATCTTAACTAACTTAAGATATGGGCTCTTCCCTTTCCATATCACATATGAAGCGGTAGGCATAGATTTGATTTAAACCCTATTCAATAGGTATGCAGCTTCTCAAGCGCATAACTCCCAAAAGGAAATAGGTAACTCAGTAGTACTCATCATAGAGCGCACCATATCGAATAGGGCGCAATTGCTCCGCCCTGATATACCTTCGTGCTATGGTGTATACAGAGGAGTAATGCTGAGAGAGAATCTCATTCTCCTTTAGAATAGTTCAGGAATTCCGTGCTCAAGTATTCTCCTCCTTGATCTCATCAAAGGACATAATACTTATACCCGTATTGGTTCTCTACTTCTAACTTATATTCTGTGAATATCTCAAAAGGTTCGGACTTGTGTTTCAACAGGAACATAGGTCTGAATCTTGAAAGATCATCAGAGAATGTAATGAAGTACAAAGAACCAGTCTTGGCATGTGTAGACAGGGGACCTTACATACATCAACATGTATCATCCCAAGAGTTTACTAACTCTTTCTCTGTTTCCAATAAACAGAGCTTGTGTCATTATATCGATGTGACATGACTGGCAAGTTTCACAAGATGTAGATTCAAACTGATTTAAATGTGCATCTACATGTAACTTCAGCTAGTCGGGTCACATTGATATGACCTAGTCTACAATACCTCAAGAAGGATTCATTCAGTTCTGAACTCTTCCTCTTGTGTGTGTTCTGTATACTAAGAACCGTTGTTTGATTTAGAACATCAATGCTTTTAGATAACGTGCCTGAACCGATCAACTTTTGATATAGGAAACGTTCAAAACATCATCCAACAATACAAAATTTTATCATTTCTTTACTGATAAAGAGACTGATATGATTTTGTATATCAGGTTCGGTATCTAATAACATTCGTTCAGAATCAATGTATTGGTAATACAGGGTGACAGTGACCAACAGACTTGGCTGCAACACTTGCCCCGTTTTCTGCCTCATGAAACTTATCACCTGTTCTCAGTTATTTACCTATCTGTAGCCCATGTAACATATTACATATGCGGGATCCTGATCCGGTATCACATACCCAGGACGTAAAGGATACTGAGAAACAATTCTCCATAAAGAACACACCCGAAGATGATGCATCAGCATGCACTCTCTTCGTTTGGGCGGCAAAGGAATTCTGGTAATCCCCAATTTCCTGCTCTGTCTTATAACAATTATAAGTTGGAGCGGGACCAACGTTCCCCAGCTCAGTATAACAAGCAGGTTCGGTCAATAATCCGTATTATTATCTTGATTAAGGCGTGATATGGTCGCTACCAGGAGAGAGAGAGAAGAAAACACTCAGCGTGCGCTCTTGCAAGAATAGATTGGTTATTATTTTATCTAATCAGGATGGCTCCCACTGCTTTTTATCAAATCTTCCTTCAAACCCTAAAAGGAAAGACTAGCCGGGATTAATTACACACTACAAGTTCGCCAATCTTTCAGCCAGGCCAGTGTCGGTACTTTGAGGGAGGTCCCCCGTGCTTTCGCACGAACCTAATTAATGTAAACCTCGTTTTCCCAGAGGCGTAACCCCGTTGACACCTTTCTAGACACCTACTTGATCGGCTAATTGTAATGTGTAAAACTCTCCCAGGAGTAACTCTTACTCGCAGCGGGTATCGGGATCCAACTATCTCATAGAAGGTATGCAATCTCATTGCAAATTTCAACACTTGAAATTCCCGATAATATTTTGCCCCTAGCAGCTATATGACCTTAACATAGTCAACAAATCATAAGTGCTAGTCAAGTTCAACCCGTCATTTCCCGATTGAATTAAACCCACCCGCACGACCCTTAACATAGTCAACAAAGTCGCACGACTACCCTAATCAAATCACATCATATGCTTATGCAGATAAGCACTAATTAGCTACCGCACACTACGCCTTAACATAGTCAACAAACGTAGCACGAATACTAACTAGTACTTATCTGAAATGAAGGAGGGCTACGACAGGTTTTTCTGAAAACCTATTGCGTAATGAACTTGATATCGTTGTAGAATCAAATGATTTTAAAATGGAGTGCTTTTGAGGCTTTTCTAGTTTTGCTAAAGGAGTCATTCCAGGTGAAGGGATCGTCGGTCCTTTCCTCGTCGAATGAGGTGCGGGATATATCATATATATCACTGTGCAAAGCAAAACTCTTAAAAGCAATCAAAAGACAAACCGAGTGTGTAGCATCTGCCAGTTATTTCTAAAGGAGTCACTCCCGGTGAAGGGATCTCGGTCCTTTCCTCATCGAATAAGGTGCAGGATATATCATATATACCGCTGTGCAAAGCAAGAACTGTAGCTACCTGTTTTATTTTGAAATTCGATTCTACAACATCTTAGGTTTCTTTTCTTTCATTAATCACATTAATGAAGTCCTATCATTTAAGTACCTAAACATCACAGATAAATACGACGTACACTTATGCCATCCGCATTCGCCTCGATGTCCCCTCGTGCACCGTTAGGTTAGGTAACTAACGACAGAGCGGGGCAGGGCTAGCGCGGGTGTAAAACATAAGTAACATCTATATAATATATCATATATACTATATACTGTATCTATCACAGAACATCACATGATCACATCACAGATATCGCAGCAGAAGAAACATATGAAATAATGGATATACTAGGACGTCCGTGTTTTCAATACGAGCCAGTATAAAACATGGATTCCACGGTCGTGATGAATAGCCAAACCCGCACCCCTAGACCCCTACGAGAGCGGCAAGTAACCCTACCAATTCTAGAGTTAGGAGATCCGGACTCGACTCCTCGAGTTGGTCTCCCACTGGACTCCAGAACCCGGTTACTTGTGCCCTCCTCCTTGGGTCTATCCTAGTGCGGAAAAGTAAATAATATACAAAAGGTGACATCTTCCGCAACCTGGAAGTGCCCCAATAAAAGAATATTACATACAAGTTTTTACATGAATGAAAATGAAAAACACTCATCTCACATAAAAAAACCCGGCTATTCAAACACGACGATCCAATATAACATATCCAGCAACACATAACATCACATGTCATCAACGTAAGTAAATATGCGCATCCCAATTGTCGTTGACATATAGCAACGAAACCGGGGATATCACATATTACACTTACGGTCACAGAAAAGAAAGTGTAAAACTACAACAGTTGGAATCCGCAACCTCTTTAGACATCACATGCCTAATCAAATGAATTCCTTAGACATCGCATGCCTAACAATTATAAACCCCGCATTTTAGTCTCATTATCGAAAAATCTTTTCAATATCAAGTCGGGGAATTGAACAGGATTCCCGATGTTCTGATCGAATGCTCGTCGCAAACTTTAGTAGGCGGCCGCACCCCCGACGCCGTCGACAAAGTGCACCAAGGCGGAACACCGCTGCCGCGAGCACCCGAACGGATGCTTTCGGCGACGGGGTTCTCCTACAGTCACTTGGTCGGGGCTATGGAGTGAGGCTGTCTATTAAGTTTACCAGGCGAGTATCCGCGTACGCTACGTGATTGCGACGGACTTTTGATCACATCAAAATTCCGTGGCAACCGATCAAGTGAGACTAAAGTGCTATGTTTATAACATTCATTCAGTTATCTCATAACTGCTTGTGAATTCCAATTATTGTATCACATTCCGAATAAGATAGAAAATGTTAAACTTTCCGATCGAACAATCGAACACCCAAGTTTTCCAAAACAGATCAACGCATGAAATAGGTTTTAAAACATTCAGTTCATGCCTCAGTACCAACGGTCCAGCCGTAGAAGGGTCAAGCCAACGCCTCACATGTGGCACGCCGTACTGCCCCAAACCCGAAGGTTCAAAGGGCAGTTCAAGACGGTCACATAATCGAGTTAAGGTTTGTTGTCTTCTAGAGGGACCATCGCGTTACTTGCACTACTTAGAACGTCGTTAAACCACGGAAAAATCCAACACTTGGAAATTTCCCGAAAGGGGAAAAGGTAGGTATTTATATCCGGTCGAACTTTTTAACATATTCAAAAATATCCGGAAAGCCACACAGACAAAATTTGATAATCCGATCGAACATTCGAATCCCAAAACAACCTCAGAAAATTCAACTCTTGAATAATATTTAAAAATACCCAGAGAACTCAGCACTGAATAAAGGAAGTTACTGTGCAAAATTGGGTGGGTGACGTCATCATAAGGCCGCGGAACCGCCGCAGAAGCCAGGCTTCTGCCGCGGTTGCGCCGCTCTTTGGAGGAATCATGGACACGTGTTGCACAGTAATTCTTAGGATTTCCTGCTGATTTTTCTGCATATTTTTAATTTGGAAAAATCCCAATTTTTAGAAAAAGTCCAGAGAGCTATTTTGGGGTTAGGGTTTTGGTTCGATCGGGTTTCAAACGTCGTCTACTCATCGCCTAAGGCTCTAGCTAGGCTCTGATACCACTGTAGGGTTCCTAGGCACTCTCAAGAGGTCTCACAAGCCATCAACCATTCCTATTTCAAAAATATGGTGCCGAGAAACCCTAATACGGATCGTTGACTAGAAGTTTAGGCGAAAAAGAAACTAGTTAACAACTTAACTAAATGGTAAACGGAAATACAACCTTTGTAGAACCGGTTCTCCACCTCCATGGCTCCGCGATGAAGTCTCCTCGCTGTACAAATCGGATCTTGGGCTCTAGCGTCGGCTTCATCGGAGAAAAAGCGGGCTAGGTCATCGACGACGATGCCGAAGATGATCTACGTCGAGGCATCACTAGATCAAGCTCCCACTTCACCAAGTCATGAAACATGTGAAGAGAACACCCTATACTACATGGCAAGAGGTAGAGGATGAAGAAATAGGAGGTGGGTTCACTTTAGATTTGGATTTCTCACTCTTTTTCATCAATCACCATTAATGAAGTTTAGCTTTCTTCATTGAAGAAGATGAAGAAGAAGAAGAAAGAATATTATGATAAGTTTATTAAAACAAGAATAATAAACCATTCTTATCATAATATTAACCATGGTAATGTGTAGAGAGTTAATCATGGTTAAATCGAATGGTTAGGGTTAAGCATGAGACAAAATGGTCACTTGGTCAAAGTCTTCATGAAGCTTCATCAAGCTTCATGAACAAACAAAGAAAGCCACCATTTTTCTCTTTTTCTTTTCCAAGATAAAATAAATGAAATATAAATAAATAAATGAATAAGAAAATGAAAACCCTAACCATTACACAACCATGGTTTAATCTTTACACAAACCCTAGTGAGCATGTATCATCAAACATGATACAAACAAGTGCACAAAAGTATATCACATATACAACTTGTGAACTTCAAGTGAGAAAATCCTTTTAAAGTGAAACAATACTAGTTAATGCAAAGTAATATATCAAATATATAATTATACATTAAATCATTAAATCAACACTTGATTTAACGATCCGGTCATATCGCATATAACCGACTAGTATCCTATGTATCGGCTTACCGAATCAATCCTTGATTCGATAACTAGGTTATATCGCATACAACCATATCGATACATTCATCGCGAGAATAGAATACGGTATCACATACACGCATTATTCTCGGTCCCGCACATATCTCATATGCACTCCTATTTCGTTTCGCTTGAGCCAGGAAACCTCTGTGTAGGACTCTAAAGACTCGTCAATACGCCGGCAGCAGGTGATGATCATATCAAACACCCACAAGCCGCAAGCGGTCTGCTAAACGTAACGGCCACCCGGGTATTGAGCGATCAGAAGATCGACGAGCAAGCCCGCTCACACTCCTGTGAATCCAACCAGTAACACTTACCGTACAGTCCGGTCTCGTCGTCTGATATGTCGCATATCTCGCCTAGGGGTGGTAAACGTCAGACCCCAATATCTCGATAAGTCGTGTCGATATGAGGCCTATAACAGTTCGAGAAACTACTGGTAACACTTACTAGTAAATCTCAGCAACCCTGGCCAAGGATTTCCGGTTATAGCCAATCGAACACAGCGCAACATCAACCCCCTATACCGGGAGAGACGAATCCCCTCCTATCGCTCATTGCCTCCATGTGATCCGGGACTGTACCCAAAAACCACCGTTTGCACGCCCTCTTGGACATGGTAAGGTGGAAATAAAAGCACAGTGGGAACCACACAAGACTCTATGACGATCTCGGGTCAACAGACTACTCTGTACCAGTGTCACCAGAGAACTGCCATCTGACGTAAGGTATAATACCATCTGGGAGTTCTCGGCGAGTCCGTCCAGTGTACCCAGTCTCCACGGAGCACCCGTATATCATCTCTGATGTCAAACACCAATGGATATGGGATCACCCATCGCCCATCTGTATGGGTCGAGAAGGTACACGCTAGTCTACTCTGGTATATCGATGCCCCGTCTCGATACACCCACGACTAGGGACTTTGAAGGATGTACTTATAGACTACCATGTCCCTACTAGTATGATCCGCATCATAGTCCAGATAGTCAAGTACACATCCTAAGGGCTTTACCAACATGTAACAGAGAGACATTCAGTATACACGTTAAGGTAAAGAGTAACCAGATAGCATACTATCATGTCGAGCAAGAAAGTCCTCCTTATATATGTCTCAGCATCCACTACAATATACATCCAATGTACAGTAATGGCCTCTAGGGCATACATATAACTAACAATTGTAATGTGTAAAACTCTCCCAGGAGTAACTCTTACCCGCAGTGGGTATCGGGATCCAACTATCTCATAGAAGGTATGCAATCTCATTGCAAATTTCAACACTTGAAATTCCCGATAACATTTTGCCCCTAGCGTCCTATGACCTTGACAAAGGCCAACAAATCATAGCATGCTAGTCAAGTTCAACCCGTCATTTCTTGATTGAATCAAACCCACCCGCACGGCCCTTGACAAAGGCCAACAAGGTCGTACGACTACCCTGAAACAATCTGCATCATATGCATAAGTAGATAATCACTATTCAGCTACCGCACACTACGCCTTGACAAAGGCCAACAAACGCAGCACGAATACTAAACAGTTCTTATCTGAAATGACGGAGGGCTACGACAGGTTTTTCTGAAAACCTATTGCGTAATGAACTTGATATCGTTGTAGAATCAAATGAAGTTTTGAAATGGAGTGATTTTGAGGCTTTTCTAGTTTTTCTAAAGGGGTCACTCCCGGTGAAGGGATCGTCGGCCCTTTCCTCGTCGAATGAGGTGCAGGATATATCATATATATCACTGTGCAAAGCAGAAACTATAGAAGCAATCAAAAGCAGACCGAGTGTGTAGCATCTGCCAGTTATCGCTAAAGGAGTCACTCCCGGTGAAGGGATCTCGGTCCTTTCCTCATCGAATAAGGTGCAGGGTATATCATATATACCTATGCAAAGCAAGTAAAATTTGATTCTACAACATCTTAGGTTTCTTTTCTTTCATTAATCACATTAATGAAGTCCCATCATTTAAATACCTAAACATCACAGATAAATACGACGTACACTTATGCCATCCGCATTCGCCTCGATGTCCCCTCGTGCACCGTTAGGTTAGGTAACTAACGACAGAGCAGGGCAGGGCTAGTGCGGGTGCAAAACATAAGTAACTTCTATATAATATATCATATATACTATATACTGTATCTATCACAGAACATCACATGATCACATCACAGATATCGCAGCAGAAGAAACATATGAAATATTGGATATACTAGGACGTCCGTGTTTTCAATACGAGCCAGTATAAAACACGGATTCCACGGTCGTGATGAATAGCCAATCGGACACCCCTAGACCCCTACGAGAGCGGCAAGCAACCCTACCAATTCTAGGGTTAGGCGACCCGGACTCGACTCCTCGAGATGGTCTCCCACTGGACCCTAGAACCCGGTTACTTGTGCTCCCCTCCTTGGGTCTATCCTAGTGCAGAAAAGTAAATAATATACAAAGGGTGACAACTTCCGCAACCTGGAAGTTCCCCAATAAAAGAATATTACATACAAGTTTTTACATGAATGAAAATGAAAAACATTCATCTCACATAAAAACCCCCGGCTATTCGAACACGACGATCCAATATAACATATCCAGCAACACATAACATCACATGTCATCAACGTAAGTAAATATGCGCATCCCAATTGTCGTTGACATATAGCAACGAAACCGGCGATATCACATATTACACTTACGGTCACAGAAAAGAAAGTGTAAAACTACAACAGTTGGAATCCGCAACCTCTATAGACATCGCATGCCTAATCAAATGAAATACTTAGACATCACATGCCTAACAGTTATAAACCCCGCATTTTAGTCTCAATATCGAAAACTCTTTTCAATATCAAATGAGACTAAGCCGCTAGATTTATAATATTCATTCAGTTATCTCATAACTGTTTGTGAATTCCAATTATTGTATCCCATTCCGGATAAATAGAAAATATTAAACTTTCCGATCGAACATTCGAACACCCAAGTTTTCCCGAAACCGTTCAACACATGAAATTAGTTCAAAGACGTTCACTTCATGCCTCAGTACCAACGGTCCAGCCGTAGAAGGGTTAAGCCAACGCCTCACATGTGGCATGCCGTACTGCCCCAAACCCGAAGGTTCAAAGGGCAGTTCAAGACGGTCACATAATCGAGTTAAGGTTTGTTGTCTTCTAGAGGGACCATCGCGTTACTTGCACTACTCATAACGTCCTTAAACCATAGAAAAATCCAACACTTGGAAATTTTTCGGCAGGGGAAAAGTTCGGTATTTATATCCGGTCGGACTTTTTAACATATTCTAAATTCATCCGGAAAAACACATAGACGAAGTTTAACAATCCGATCGAATCTTCGATTCCCAATGCAACCCTAGAATACTCAACTCTTGAGTCAATTTAAAAATTCCCAGAAAACTCAGCATAATTAAATAGGAGTTACTGTGCAAACGAGGAGGGCTGACGTCATCATCAGGCCGCGTAACCGCCGCATAAGCCATGCTTATGCCGCGGTTCCGCCGCACTATATACTGTTCATGTTAAAAAATTTGCACCGTAATTCTTAGAATTCCCTGCTGAATTTTTTAAGCATTTTTAATATGGAAAAATCCCAGATTTTAGAAAAAGTCCAGAGAGCATGAAAAAGTTAGGGTTTCGGGTTCGATCGGGTTTCAAACATCGTCTAAGCATCGCCTAAGGCTCTAGCTAGGCTCTGATACCACTGTAGGGTTCCTAGGCACGCTAATGAAGTCTCACAAGGCATCAACCATGCCAATTTCAAATTTTACAGTGCCGAGAAACCCTAGACTAGATCGTTGACTAGAAATTTAGGCGATATACGAATCTAGTTAACAACTTAACTAAAGATAAGAAGCTACAACCTTTGTAGATCCGGATATCCACTTCCTTGGCTCCACGTAGGCGTCCTCTTGCTGTCCATCTCGAATCCCGGACTCGATCGTCGGCTTGATCGAAGAAATGGGCGGACTAGGTCGTCGGCTTCGTGCCGAAGATGATCTACGTCGAGGCATCACAAGTTCAAGCTCCGACTTCACAAATTTATGAAACTTGTAAAGAAAACACCCAAAACAACTTGGCAAGAGGTAGAGGGTGAAGAAATAGGAGGTGGGTTCACTTTGGAATTGGATTTCTCACTTTAGAACTCAAGTTGCCATTGATGGCATCAAGCTTTCTTGAAGAAGAAGATGATGAAGAAGAAGAAAGAATATGATAAGTGTTGAATTAAAATGTAAAAAAAATTCCAATACTTATCATAAGCTAACCATAGTAGAGTGTAGAGAATAGACCATGGTTACTTGGATGGGATAGGGTTAAGCATGAAGACAAGAATGGTTAAGAAGTCAAAGCTTCATGAAGCTTCAACTAGAAACAAACATAGCCACCATTCTTATCTAAATCTTTTCCAAATAAATAAACAAATAAATAAATGAAAAAGCAAAACCCTAATCATCTCTTAACCATGGTTTAATCCTTTACACTTAACCACATGATCAAGTATTATCAAACATGATACAAAAATGTGCACAAAAAATATATCACATATACAATGTGCATCAAGTGAGAAAATCCTTTTTAAAATGAACCAATACTAGTTAATGAAAAGTAATATATCAAATGTATAATTATACATTAAATCATTAAATCAACACTTGATTTAACGATCCGGTCATATCGCATATAACCGACTAGTATCCTATGTATCGGCTTATCGAACCAATCCTTGATTCGATATCTAGGTTATATCGCATATAACCAATCGATACATTCATCGCGAGAATTGAATACGGTATCACATACACGCATCATTCTCGGTCCTGCACATATCTCATATGCACTCCTATTTCGTTTCGCTTGAGCCAGGAAACCTTTATGTAGGACTCTAAAGACTCGTCAATACGCCGGTAGCAGATGATGATCATATCAAGCACCCACAAGCCGCAAGCGGTCTGCTAAACGTAACGGCCATCTGAGTATTGAGCGATCAGAAGATCGACGAGCTAGCCCGCTCACACTCCTGTGAATCCAACCAGTAACACTTACCGTACAGTCCGGTCTGTTCGTCTGATATGTCGCATATCTCGCCTAGGGGTGGTTAACATCAGACCCCAATAGCTAGATAAGTCGTGTCGATATGAGGCCTATAACAGTTCGAGAAACTACTGGTAACACTTACCAGTAAATCTCAGCAACCCTGGCCAGGGATTTCTGGTTATAGCCAATCGAATACAGCGCAACATCGACTCCCTATACCGGGAGAGACGAATCCCCTCCTATCGCTCATTGCCTCCATGTGATTCGGGACTGTACCCAAAAGCCACCGTTTTGCACGCCCTCTTGGACGTGGTAAGGTGGAAATCAAAGCACAGTGGGAACCACACAAGACTCTATGACGATCTCGGGTCAACAGACTACTCTGTACCAGTGTCACCAGAGAACTGCCATCTGACGTAAGGTATAATACCATCTGGGAGTTCTCGGCGAGTCCGTCCAGTGTACCCAGTCTTCACTGAGCACCCGTATATCATCTCTGATGTCAAACACCAATGGATATGGGATCATCCATCGCCCATCTGTATGGGTCGAGAAGGTATACGCTAGTCTACTCTGGTATATCGATGCCCCGTCTCGATACACCCACGACTAGGGACTTTGAAGGATGTACTTATGGACTACCATGTCCCCACTAGTATGATCCGCATCATAGTCCAGGTAGTCAAGTACTCATCCTAAGGGATTTACCAACATGTAACAGAGAGACTATCAGTGTACACGTTAAGGTAAAGATCAACCAGATATCATACTATCATGTCGAGCAAGAAAGTCCTCCCTATATATGTCCCAGCATCCACTACAATATACATCCTATGTATAGTAATGGCCTCTAGGGCATACATATAACTAACAGTGACAACAACGGCGCTATAGCTTTAGCGAAGGAACCCAGGTCCCATCAAAAGTCTAGACACATCTTAAAGCGGTATTACCTGATCGGGGAGATCATAGATCTCCAGGTGATCGAGGTCCGAAGAGTTGGTACAGAGGAGAACGCTGCAGATCCATTCACAAAGGCCTTACCTCAGACACAGTTCGAGAGGCTATTCGAGATGATAGGTCTTAGATATGCCAGTATATGGCCCTAGTGCAAGTGGGAGATTGTTAGTGTATATGCCCTAGGGGCCATTATTGTATCATACTAGCTTGTATATTATTTAATGGAAGCTTGGGATATTCACGGTTGTATTAACAGACTTGCTCAACACAGTAGTATGCTACTTGGTTTATATCTATCTTAATATGTTGTTTCTTTTAGCATATCGCGAATACATATTGATAGAGCCCTTAGGATCTTGCTTGACTACCAGCGTTGTGATGGCAGTCACACTAGTGGGAGCTGGGTAGTTTACAAGCACATCCTTTTTCAGTTCCCTAGTCGTAGGATTATCGAGACAGTGCATCGATACTCCAGAGTAGACTAGTGTATACGCTTCTCATCCCAGCAAGGGAGATGGACTATTCCACAGCCATTAGTACGTTGTACTGGAGATAGTATGCAGGTGCTCGTTGGGTTACAGGTACACCGGACAGGACTTGCAGGGAACTGTTGGTTGGTATTATACCCATCGTCAGTTAACAGTTCCCAGGTGACATGAGTATAGCATAGTCCGTTGACTTGATGCTGCTGCTTCGTCTCGAGTGTGTTCCTACTGTTCTTAGATTGCTACCCTACCACGGCTTAAAGGAGTCATGCAAACAGGTAGCAGTTGGGTGCAGTCCCGAAGCACTTGGAGGTAGTGGCGGTTAAATAGGATTCGTCTCTCCCGGTATTGGGAGTTGATATCGCACTGTGTTTGGAGAGCCATTACACAAAGTCCCTGGCCAGGGCAAACGAGATTTACTGGTAGGATTTCC
This sequence comes from Agapanthus africanus, assembly GCA_030015575.1. Lineage (NCBI taxonomy): Eukaryota > Viridiplantae > Streptophyta > Magnoliopsida > Asparagales > Amaryllidaceae > Agapanthus > Agapanthus africanus. The sequence goes on along the minus strand of CM057337.1, from coordinate 341,087,608 downwards.
AGTAGCTTCTCAAGGTGTAGTGGGCTTCACTCCGACACGACTTATACAGCTTTTAAGAGACTGACACTTGCTGCCCCCTAGGCCCGATATGCGATAGTCTTAGACGAACAGACCGGACTGTACGGAGATTGTCACATCAGGCTCAGTAGGAGTTCGGATGGGTTTCCTCATCGGCCTTCTTATCGACATCTACCCGGGGACCGTTACGTACAGCTAGTGCTGCTTGCGGCCTGTCGTTAAACCCACTGCCAGCGTAGTGTCGAGTCTTTAGAGTCCCACATAGAGAGTTTCCCTGCTTCAGGCGAAACCATATAGAGGTCGTATGGTTTTACGACAGGGTTCGGACATATACGTGTACTTGTGCACGTATGATGTTCGGATAGTTTATACTAGCGGGCTTTAGTTTAAGTCAGATTCTAGTATTGGATTATTGGATTTATGCAGTCTCAGAATATCCGTGTTTTACGGATGGGAGGGGCATTCTCGTAATTAGTCGAGAAGCTTCTAGAAGAAATGTGAGGTGGAGAGCTTATGTGTAATTGCATTAAATGAATTAGTGACTCATGAAATGATTCATCCAAATGAGTTAATGAAGAATTAATTGTTTTAATGACTCATTTGATGATTCATTCATTTGTATTAAATGAAGCATGAAGATATTTTATGCTTCATAATATATACACAATTGAGTTATAATTCATTTCATTCCAATAAACACATTCTCTCTCCTCAAGCTCTCCTCTTCTTAAACCTAACCCTAAACCTCTTATGTGTTGAGATCCCAAGGGTTAGCAAGACTAATAGATCTTTAATCCACTTCTATATCTTCTAGGTCACTTGGATTAGCAATCCTAGCCACTTAGTTACCTCAAGTGAGAGGTTAAAGCTTGGACGAGGAACTCTCGTGTGGATCTTCTATCACATCGAGGAAGCCGACGAGGAGGTTAACAACAAGAACAAGAAAGACTAGTACCTTAAGGTATAATCATCTATCATAGTAGTTTAGCACTTCTAGATAGTTTGTTAGTTAGGGTTTATCAAAGATCCGTAATGTTAGTCGATGTTAACTTGAACAAAATGATTGTTTTACCTATTCCGCCTCCCCGCATCATGTGGGGTGTCTAACATCGACTTACATTGGATTGATACCTGCTTACTACACTAAGTGCATAAGATACATCTGGGCGTGTACATAACATCACATACATTATAGATCCTACTGCAGAAGTATAGGGTATAATGCTCATGCGAGCTCTCTCTTCATCGGTCTTTGGGCCAGTGTCCTTAGGGAGAGTGGCCCCATGGCAAGCGGGTAAGGCACCCCGCTTGGAGTCTTCCATACTAAACCATTTTAGGATGGTGTTAATGTACCTGGTTTGGGACAATCCCAATAACCTCTTGGATCTATCCCTATAGATCCGAATGCCTAGAATGTATGTGGTATCACCCAGGTCCTTCATGGAGAACCTTAGTGATAAGAAATATTTGACCGACTATAGCATAGGAATATCATTTGCTATCAAAAGAATGTCATCCACGTACAATACCAGAAATGTGACAGCTCTCCCTAGAGCCTTCTTATAAACACAAGGTTCATCTGTATTTTTGATGAAATCAAACTCTTCGATATCATCATCGAAACAGATGTTCCAGCTCCGTGATGCCTGCTTTAATCCATAAATGGATTTAAGCAATCTACAAGCTTTCCCGCTGCTCCCACTGTCAATGAAGCCCTCTGGCTGATCCATATAAACGCATTCTTCTAAATCTCCATTTAGAAATGCTGTTTTAACGTCCATCTGCCAGATTTCATAGTCGTAGAGAGCAGCAATAGCAAGTAGGATCCGAATGGATTTAAGCATGGCTACGGGAGAAAAAGTTTCGTTATAGTCCAAACCTAGTCTTTGACGAAAACCCTTCGTGTCACGACCTGCAGGGTACGGAACGTGACTGGCACTTAGGTTACGAAACGTCTCAAGACGTCCGTAAAATAAGTAAGCCAAAACCCAGAAACCAAAACCAAATAAGCAAAAGAATGAAGAAAACCCAATCAATTGAAAGCGAGTTTATCAAATAAGTCATATAAAACCCTTTTTAAAAACAATACCAATTTTTCCGAAAATTTCGGCAGAGTCTCCTTTGTAAATACTGGCCCCCAAAATGGGTACAACAAGAATATATATGAATCCAACAAATAAGGCATCCCCAAGCGGGAGCTAGCTCTTCGCCACAAGGCGGTCACAAATCCCACGCAATATAAAGCAACAACATGCGAAATAATCATAATGGAGCATAAGAAAAACAGCATGTCGACTCAAGTGAGCTCGACCCCAAAATACAGCATAAAAGTCCACAAACCTCACAGTCTCATCTCTAGGTCAATATACAACAATACTGGTAGATACAGTAGATGGAGTACACTAGATACAAGAATATACAAGGAGGTACAAAAATAATGATATAAACCACCTAAGAGCAAAACCTCGAGTCCAGACAAAAGAAACAAGAGCGCCCGCCGCTACTGCACTGACGGAGCGGACCTGCCAAAGGCTATGGCACAACGGGGTTGAGTTGCCAACTCGTGAGTAATAAATAACATCTACACAGGCTATCGTATGCATGCACACAAGCATCCTAGCATCTAAATACAGGTAAGGCAGGACATAATGGCAAGTATGTATGCAATATGAATATACTAGCAGGTATGAATGCAATGCGAGTCAACTCGTGATCTGAATGTGTAAGTATAAGAAATCATGTTTTTCCCTTTAAGAATCTCTTTTGAAATACCAGCACAATACCAATAGAATCAACAAGAACCTGTGTCCAGCAACGACACCTCAAAACTATCACAAATCTCATATATCCATGTCATAGTATCTCTGGCCTCAGCCATCCGGCAGACCCAGCTCAATATCAAAATCTCATCATCTCGCGGCCACGGTCGGTATCCTCTGGATATCCGCCGTGCCAAACAGTCACCGGTAGGTAATCCGTCCCCTGCCAGGCTCAACGTCAACACCACATTCATCTTGCCCCGGGGTACCATACCGGGCCCACCATGTACCCGTGACGGTTCCTCCACTCCTCGACACGGATCTCGAAAACCACAGCAAACTCATGGTGGACGACACTTTACATCACTAGAAAACCGCAATTACATATTTTAAAAACATAATAAGTTTATAAATTTTTTTGCGGTTTTCCCCCGAAATCCAGAAATATCATAAAATCTCAAGAAATCCTCATAAGTGCATATATCAATGGTGATGAATGCATATGGTATCAATAATTAAGCTACGATGTATGATTAATAGACTAGTCATGAACAAATAATATGATGAGGTACATGCACATGAATAGCAATCCTACGATTTCATTTTAAGGAATTAAAGGCAATAGCACATGTTTAAGCATCAATTAGTAAAAGGTTTCAAATTATAGGTTATCTAGTGTGGTGGCATGGCAATTACCAGGGCATGTGTGTAAGCATGAATAGTGCTTGTGCTGCATATAAAAACCCTGGCAATAGTGCAGGTGTCCTATAAAATGGGTTCGCATATGTATTTCAATATAAGGTATGGATGCAGCAAATAATCATATAAGTATTACACCCCTAATTACTAACATCACTAAGAATCTTTTAAGTCACTAAAACTATCGGGCGGCTTGCGCCATCCAACGATAGTCCCCCGTAGATGTTACATCTACTCACCGGAATCCCTAGCTAGCCTTGTCCAATCACCGTTTTCCCCTTTCGTGCCGCGTCTGACGTCTCCGCGACCGAACCTGGAATTTATATCAATACCAAACATAAAGTTACATATCAAGAACGACGCAAAACCCAAAAGAAAACACTAACGTTCACAAGCTAGGTACAACGTGCACAAGGTGCGCGGAACACACGCGAAAATCGCAAAAACTGCAAAAATCGCCGATTTGGTAGCCCGGCAAAACTAAAACCCGATTACTCAAAAATCCGCACACACGCATCCTAAAAGTCATAGCATATGCCAACAATATAATCTAGATATCGCAATTAATTCGCCACAATAATTACATAAAAACCTAGTAAGCTAGAAATTGCAAATTTGGTGCAAACATCGACAATTAGCGACAAGTTAACACAATCCAACACAACAATCCAAACTAACCCACTAGCTAGCCATTACACTAATTTTAAACCATTAACCATGCTTCAAAACATAATTTCCATAAACAAAACCTTTCTTGATTTTCATAATTAGCAATTTCAACCCAAAACTAAACATGACAATATCAAATTAACACTAATTTGAAGCCCACACAAATAAAGTAACCTCATTAACCTAGATTAGCAAACACTAGATAGCTAATTAGCTTTGATTAACTAATTAATGGTTTCAAGAAACCCTAGTTAACTCAACCATTAACTTTAACCAACACTAGAATGAAAATAGCACTAAATTAACACTAAAACAATTTAATTAAAGGATTCTAACCATAAGAAATTAAAAGAGTAGAAATTATACCTCAAACCTATGGATCTAGCAAGAAGAAATTTGCATCAATTGATGGCCTCATAGCATCATGATCCAAGCAAGGGAGGTGAAGGAAAAAGGGATGAAGAATGGGGTTTAATTTGTGAGTTTTTGCTTGAAATTTGGAGCAAACTTTGAAGAATTTTTTGAAGAAAATGTAAAGAACAAAGAGATGAAGGGGACTACTGGAATTTCGGCCAGAAATGAGGGAGAGGGGATGGTGTGGGTGTGGGAAAAAGTCTTGGTCAACTCCCCTCAAAGTCAATGCACCATACCTTCAACATACAATATTTTAAACATACACATTCAACTCAAATCATCCCTAACAAAAGAATTTTAAAACAAAAGAGAGAGAGGGAATTTTCTGCAGTTTGGGATAGCCAAGGAGATGTGAGGATGTGTGTGTGAGAGCGCACAAAAAAAATTTTGCAAAAAGACCCCCTACAAGTCCAAAATTGCAAGTTTAAGCTTAAATTCAATAAATTTCGTTTTCCATAATAAAAATTAGTTAAAAATCAAAATAAAATACCAAAAATTTATGTTACAACTATATTTTAATTAACATAATTTTAATGATTAAAATTAGCCCAGAAAAATTTGTATTTATCGCTAATTTAATGTATTTTCTTACCGGCTTAAAATAATATTAAAAAATTGAAAAATTAGGGAAAATTTTTAAACGACCAGAATTTCATAATTAACTCATTTGCTACTAAAAACTAGCAATTACCTATCCAAATTAGGTATAATTAGTCCTAAACTGCAAAATAACAAAAAAGACGGTTTTCGGAAAAATACCGAATTTTCACCGATTTTCACGAAAACACCAAAACGAATTTTCAAGACGCTACAATCTTCCCCCCTTAAAGAAATTCGGTCCCCGAATTTAAAAATATAACTACGCGTACCTTCAAAGAGATGGGGATATTTCTTCCTCATCTCGCTCTCGGTCTCCCAGGTAACCTCCTCGCTGCTCGGGCTACGCCAAAGGACCTTGACGGTTGGTATAATCTTCGATCTCAACTTCTTCACCTGCCGATCCAGGATGGCCACCGGCTGCTCTGCAAAAGAAAGGTCGCGCTCTAGCTGGACTGTCGGGTGCTGAATCGCATGCGAAGGGTCGTGAAGGTACTTGCGGAGCATCGAAATATGGAAGACGGGGTGAACATCGGGAAAGCTGGGTGGAAGGGCCAAACGATATGCAACAGCGCCGACACGCTCGAGGATCTCGAAGGGACCTACGAATCTAGGGCTAAGCTTCCCCTTTCGCCCAAAACGCATCACGCCCTTCATCGGAGAGACTCTCAAAAAAACATGATCGCCAACTGCGAACTCTAGTCTGCGACGGCGCCTGTCCGCATACGATTTCTGCCTGCTCTGAGCCGCTCTCATCCGGTCTCGAATCAGCTGTATCTTCGCTGTCGTCTCCTCAACAAGCTGCGGCCCCAAAATACTGCTCTCGCTGAGCTCTGTCCAACAGACGGGCGATCTGCATCTCCTCCCATACAATGCCTCGAAATGTGCCATCTGAATAGTATCCTGGAAGTTGTTGTTGTAGGAGAACTCCACTAGAGGTAAATGACGATCCCAGCTACCGCCGAAGTCTAAAATGCACGCTCTAAGCATGTCCTCGAGAGTCTGAATGGTCCGCTCTGACTGTTCGTCGGTCTGCGGATGAAATGCTGTGCTGAAGCTCAAACGAGTGCCCAAAGCCTCCTGGAGTCTCTGCCAAAGTCGGCCGGTGAACTGGGTGCCTCGATCTGACACGATACAAGTCGGTACGCCATGTAGTCGCACGATCTCGTCAATGTAGAGCTGAGCATACTGAGCGAAGCTGAAAGTGGTCTTCACTGGTAGGAAGTGAGCCGCTTTCGTCAATCTATCCACGATCACCCAGATAGAGTCATACCCTCGACTGGTCCTGGGTAGACCCACAACGAAGTCCATCGAAATCTGCTCCCATTTCCACTCCGGCATGGGTAACGGCTGTAGCTCTCCTGTGGGCCTCTGGTGCTCGGCCTTGACTTGCTGACAAGTCAGGCATCTCGATACAAACTCCGCAATGTCCCTCTTTATCCCGTCCCACCAGTAGGTCTCTCTCATATCATGGTACATCTTGGTGGAACCGGGGTGGACACTATACACAGATCGGTGTGCCTCCTCAAGAATGTCGCGCCGTAATCCATCAGCATCTGGTACGCACAGTCTAGATCCATAGCGTAAAATCCCCTGATCGTCAATCACGAACTCGGAAAATCTGCCCTGTCCCATCTGTGCCATGATCTCCGAGCAACGGTCGTCACTACGCTGTGCCTCATATATACTGTCAAGCAACTGTGGTCGTGCACGAACATGCGCGAGCTATCCCCCTGTCTGAGTGAACTTGAACTCAACTCGGCTGTTGCATAACATCTGCCAATCTGCTGACGACTGCCTCTGCACTGCGCGCAAAAAGGATAGACTACCCCCGGGCCTCCTACTCAACGCATCTGCCACTACATTCGCCTTGCCTGGGTGATATAAGATCTCGCAGTCGTAGTCTTTCACCAACTCCATCCAACGACGTTGTCTGAGGTTCAGGTCTCGCTGCTGAAATATGTACTTTAAGCTCTTGTGATCGGTGAATATCTGACACGACTCGCCGTATAGGTAATGTTGCCAAATCTTCAGTGCAAAGACCACTGCAGCCATCTCCAAATCGTGAGTGGGGTAGTTCTGTTCATGCTTCTTCAGCTGCCGAGAAGCATATGCGATCACCCGGCCATGTTGCATCAACACGCATCCTAATCCCACTCGCGAAGCATCACAGTAGACCACAAATCCGCCTGATCCCGAAGGCAAAGATAGTACCGGCGCCGTAGTCAAACATGTCCGCAGCTGCTGAAAACTGCGCTCGCACTCCTCCGTCCAGACGAAAGGAACTCCCTTCCGGGTCAAACCGGTCAACGGTGCAGCTATACGGGAGAAGTCCTGAACAAAACGCCTGTAGTAGCCCGCCAGGCTTAGAAAACTACGGATCTCAGTAACCGATATAGGTCGGGGCCACTGCTGAACAGCCTCAATCTTCTTCGGGTCCACACATATGCCGTCTCTCGTAACCACGTGACCTAAGAATCCGACGCTGTCCAGCCAGAATGCACACTTGGAGAACTTTGCGAACAGCCGGTGCTCCCTCAGAGTATGTAACGTAATCCGCAAGTGCTGCTCGTGCTCCTCTCCGCTCCGGGAGTACACCAAGATATCGTCGATAAACACGATGATGAACAAGTCAAGATACGGCCTAAATGTACGGTTCATCAAATCCATGAATGCTGCTGGGGCGTTGGTGAGTCCGAACGACATCACCAAAAACTCATAGTGGCCGTAGCGCATGCGGAAAGCTGTCCTCGGTATATCCTCCTGTCGAACTCGCAGCTGATGGTATCCTGATCGCAAGTCGATCCTCGAAAAATACCCCGCACCCTGAAGCTGGTCGAACAAATCATCAATGCGTGGCAACGGATATCTGTTCCGAACGGTAACTTTGTTCAGCTGGCGGTAGTCGATGCATAAGCGCAAACTTCCATCCTTCTTCTTGACAAACAGGACCGGAGCACCCCACGGAGAAACACTAGGTCGAATAAGCCCCTTCTCTAACAAATCCTGCAACTGATCCTTCAGCTCTCGAAGCTCTGCCGGGGCCATCCGATAAGGCGGTATAGAAATAGGCCCCGAGCCGGGAATCAAATCGATGCAGAACTCAACGTCGCGCTCAGGTGGTAGCCCAGGTAGCTCATTAGGGAAAACATCAGGGAACTGACAAACAACCGGGACCCGGTCCAACGGAACCTCTGCAGCTCGAGTATCACAAATAAACGCTAAGAATCCTTGACATCCCTTCCGTAAGAGCTGACCAGCGCGGAGAGACGAAATCAAACTGGGAAGGGTGACGCTGCGGTCCCCCTGAACAACAAGGACTGGCTCTCCCGGAAAGCTAAATATGACTTCCTTCTCACGGCAGTCCACCGAAGCATAACAAGTGGCTAGCCAATCCATGCCCAGAAGCACATCAAAGTCCAACATATCGAGGAGAATCAAATCAACCGATGAATCCCTCTCCCCGATACGAACGGAACACAAACGAAATACAAAACGAGCGACAAACAACTCGCCTACCGGAGTACTAACAACAAGCGGATGATCTAACGACGACGACTCACGGCCCAACATCGGTGCAAAGTGTGTAGAGACGTACGAATGTGTGGAACCTGGGTCAAATAATACCCGTGCGTCGAAACAACAAACTGGCAAGGTACCTGTCACAACGGCATTGGATGCCTACGCATCCTGCGGTGTCAATGGAAACACTCGGGCCTGTCCTCCACCGATAGCGGGCTGACCTCGACCTCGGCCTCTGCCTCCTCGTCCTCTCTGAACAGGACCGCCGCGTCCACGGCCTCTGGGTGCACCTAACTGGCGTGGAGCATCGCCTGTGGTAGGAAGTAGGGCTCTCTGAGGAGCGGGTGGTGATGGTGGTAGGGTCACATGCGGAACTGTCGCTGCTCCCTGTCGTCTCACCGGATAGTCTCTGACAAGATGGTGCGGACTCCCGCACCCAAAACATCCTGGCGACGGCTGCTGACCCTGGGAATATGAACCATATAACTGTCCCCGCCCAAATCCTCTGCCAGGCCTATCTCTCGGAAAGAATCTGGCGCGCTGCCTCTGAGACGGTACATCGGTGCGAATCCTCTTCGGCCCAGAAACGGCCGAAGTCTATGATATGCGTGCCTCCATCCGCAATGCCGTATCCATAGCAGCTGAATAAGTGTCATAGTGCTGGGCGCCAATGGCAAGATATAGCTGGGCATCAAGTCCCTGTACGAACCTCTTCACCATCTTCTCTTCGTTATCCACCAAATACGGAGCATATCGGGATAACTGTGTAAACTGGATGTCATACTCAGACACCGTCATCCCAGGTGTCTTGACTAAGGCCTCGAAGCTACGAGCTCTGGCGTCACGAACGCACTCTGGGAGGAAACGAGCTAGAAAGACCGCTGTAAACTCGGCCCAAGTCATAGGCGGTAGACCTGCAGCTCGACCTCTCAAGACTTACTCCCACCATGTCTGTGCGAGACCCTCTAGTCGGAAACTCGCAAGCTCTACCCATCGATCATCCGAACATCTCAGCGAACGGCAGATCCTGGCTAAACTGCCAAGGAACGTCTGGGGGTCCTCCGCTACCTCGGTGCCGGTGAATACTGGAGGTCTCAGCCTCATGAAATCCTGTAGTGAAACCGGAATGGCCACGGTGGTAGTAGTAGGAGCAGGTATCATGGTCGTCTGTGATGTAGTAGGTACGTCATCCGGCCTCGGTGTACGACTGGCTGCAACTAGAGATCCTACCATCTGACGTAGCTCCTGCATACCCCCCATCATCTGTCCCAACTCCTCCATACCAGTCTCGAGCCTATCCATACGGCCTGGGGAAGGTGGATCGGTCTGTCTCTGCGGCGTAGGCATACCACCCTTCTCAGTCCTAGTCTCGGACGAGCCAGCTCGAATCTCGTCTCGGGCGGCAGCCCTCTGTGCCCTCATAGCCTTCGGCGGCATAGTGGCTGGTACAAAAAAAGGATAATAAGAACAGTGCAATAGAATCATAGGATATACGGAATTGAAGAAGGAATTTCAAGCAAGTATATCCTAAAGTCACTTAGGCGGAGTACCGTATCGCAAGTATGCCGCGGACATACACACGCTACGTTACCCTACTTAAGTCACTTACTCCATCTACCAAGGGTCATCCTACACTCAAAAAGGTAAAACCTATCGCTCTGATACCAACTTTGTCACGACCTGCAGGGTACGGAATGTGACTGGCACTTAGGTTACGAAACGTCTCAAGACGTCCGTAAAATAAGTAAGCCAAAACCCAAAAACCAAAACCAAATAAGCAAAAGAGTGAAGAAAACCCAATCAATTGAAAGCGAGTTTATCAAATAAGTCATATAAAACCCTTTTTAAAAACAATACCAATTTTTCCGAAAATTTCGGCAGAGTCTCCTTTGTAAATACTGGCCCCCAAAATGGGTACAACAAGAATATATATGAATCCAACAAATAAGGCATCCCCAAGCGGGAGCTAGCTCTTCGCCACAGGGCGGTCACAAATCCCACGCAATATAAAGCAACAATAAGCGAAATAATCATAATGGAGCATAAGAAAAACAGCATGTCGACTCAAGTGAGCTCGACCCCAAAATACAGCATAAAAGTCCACAAACCTCACAGTCTCATCTCTAGGTCAATATACAACAATACTGGTAGATACAGTAGATGGAGTACACTAGATACAAGAATATACAAGGTGGTACAAAAATAATGATATAAACCACCTAAGAGCAAAACCTCGAGTCCAGGCAAAAGAAACAAGAGCGCCCGCCGCTACTGCACTGACGGAGCGGACCTGCCAAAGGCTATGGCACAACGGGGGTGATTTGCCAACTCGTGAGTAATAAATAACATCTACACAGGCTATCGTATGCATGCACACAAGCATCCTAGCGTCTAAATACAGGTAAGGCAGGACATAATGGCAAGTATGTATGCAATATGAATATACTAGCAGGTATGAATGCAATGCGAGTCAACTCGTGATCTGAATGTGTAAGTATAAGAAATCATGTTTTTCCCTTTAAGAATCTCTTTTGAAATACCAGCACAATACCAATAGAATCAACAAGAACCTGTGTCCAGCAACGACACCTCAAAACTATCACAAATCTCATATATCCATGTCATAGTATCTCTGGCCTCAGCCATCCGGCAGACCCAGCTCAATATCAAAATCTCATCATCTCGCGGCCACGGTCGGTATCCTCTGGATATCCGCCGTGCCAAACAGTCACCGGTAGGTAATCCGTCCCCTGCCAGGCTCAACGTCAACACCACATTCATCTTGCCCCGGGGTACCATACCGGGCCCACCATGTACCCGTGACGGTTCCTCCACTCCTCGACACGGATCTCGAAAACCACAGCAAGCTCATGGTGGACGACACTTTACATCACTAGAATACCGCAATTACATATTTTAAAAACATAATAAGTTTATAATTTTTTTTGCGGCTTTCCCCCGAAATCCAGAAATATCATAAAATCTCAAGAAATCCTCATAAGTGCATATATCAATGGTGATGAATGCATATGGTATCAATAATTAAGCTACGATGTATGATTAATAGACTAGTCATGAACAAATAATATGATGAGGTACATGCACATGAATAGCAATCCTACGATTTCATTTTAAGGAATTAAAGGCAATAGCACATGTTTAAGCATCAATTAGTAAAAGGTTTCAAATTATAGGTTATCTAGTGTGGTGGCATGGCAATTACCAGGGCATGTGTGTAAGCATGAATAGTGCTCGTGCTGCATATAAAAACCCTGGCAATGGTGCAGGTGTCCTATAAAATGGGTTCGCATATGTATGTCAATATAAGGCATGGATGCAGCAAATAATCATATAAGTATTACACCCCTAATTACTAACATCACTAAGAATCTTTTAAGTCACTAAAACTATCGGGCGGCTTGCGCCATCCAACGATAGTCCCCCGTAGATGTTACATCTACTCACCGGAATCCCTAGCTAGCTGTGTCCAATCACCGCTTTCCCCTTTCGTGCCGCGTCTGACGTCTCCGCGACCGAACCTGGAATTTACATCAATACCAAACATAAGGTTACATATCAAGAACGACGCAAAACCCAAACGAAAACACTAACGTTCACAAGCTAGGTACAAGGTGCACAAGTTGCGCGGAACACACGCGAAAATCGCAAAAACTGCAAAAATCGCCGATTTGGTCGCCCGGCAAAACTAAAACCCGATTACTCAAAAATCCACAATCACGCATCCTAAAAGTCATAAGATATGCCAACAATATAATCTAGATATCGCAATTAATTCGCCACAATAATTACATAAAAACCTAGTAAGCTAGAAATTGCAAATTTGGTGCAAATATCGACAATTAGCGACAAGTTAACACAATCCAACACAACAATCCAAACTAACCCACTAGCTAGCCATTACACTAATTTTAAACCATTAACCATGCTTCAAAACATAATTTCCATAAACAAAACCTTTCTTGATTTTCATAATTAGCAATTTCAACCCAAAACTAAACATGACAATACCAAATTAACACTAATTTGAAGCCCACACAAATAAAGTAACCTCATTAACCTAGATTAGCAAACACTAGATAGCTAATTAGCTTTGATTAACTAATTAATGGTTTGAAGAAACACTAGTTAACTCAAGCATTAACTTTAACCAACACTAGAATGAAAATAGCACTAAATTAACACTAAAACAATTTAATTAAAGGATTCTAACCATAAGAAATTAAAAGAGTAGAAATTATACCTCAAACCTATGGATCTAGCAAGAAGAAATTTGCATCAATTGATGGCCTCATAGCATCATGATCCAAGCAAGGGAGGTGAAGGAAAAATGGATGAAGAATGGGGTTTAATTTGTGAGTTTTTGCTTGAAATTTGGAGCAAACTTTGAAGAATTTTTTGAAGAAAATGTAAAGAACAAAGAGATGAAGGGCGCTGCTGGAATTTCGGCCAGAAATGAGGGAGAGGGGATGGTGTGGGTGTGGGAAAAAGTCTTGGTCAACTCCCCTCAAAGTCAATGCACCATACCTTCAACATACAATATTTTAAACATACACATTCAACTCAAATCATCCCTAACAAAAGAATTTTAAAACAAAAGAGAGAGGGGGAATTTTCTGCAGTTTGGGACAGCCAAGGAGATGTGAGGATGTGTGTGTGAGAGTGCACAAAAATTTTTTTGCAAAAAGACCCCCTACAAGTCCAAAATTGCAAGTTTAAGCTTAAATTCAATAAATTTCGTTTTCCATAATAAAAATTAGTTAAAAATCAAAATAAAATACTAAAAATTTATGTTACAACTAGATTTTAATTAACATAATTTTAATGATTAAAATTTGCCCAGAAAAATTTGTATTTATCGCTAATTTAATGTATTTTCTTACCGGCTTAAAATAATATTGAAAAATTGAAAAATTAGGGAAAATATTTAAACGACCAGAATTTCATAATTAACTCATTTGCTACTAAAAACTAGCAATTACCTATCCAAATTAGGTATAATTAGTCCTAAACTGCAAAATAACAAAAAGACGGTTTTCGGAAAAATATCGAATTTTCACCGATTTTCAGGAAAACACCAAAACGACTTTTCAAGACGCTACACTTCGCCACAAGTCTTGCCTTATAGGTCTCTACCTGCCCATCTACACCAATCTTTCTTTTAAAGATCCAATTGCACCCCACAAGTTTTACCCCAGGGGATACAACGTCCAAAGTCCATACTTTGTTGGTGTACATAGATTCTATTTCAGATCTCCTGGCATCCAGCCACTTCGCAGAGTCTCCACTCGTGATAGCTTGCTGAAAGCTGGTAGGATCATCATCTTCCTTGATGCAGTCTTCTCTATCACCATCAATGAGGAAACCGTAGTACCTCTCTGGTGGGCGAGAAGTCCTATCAGACCTATGGAGTGGCCGAGGTTCCTCAGTTTCAGTTGCAACAGCCAGTTCAACCAAGTCATCATTTGTAATTTGTGTTTCTAGAACTTCTTCTAGGTCTACCACACTACCATTTATATCATTTGTAAAAAATTCTTTTTCTAAAGTGTGGCATGCTGAGAAACAAACACCTTTTGTTCCTCCTTATGGTAGAATAGATATCCATAAGAATTCTTTGGATATCCCACAAAATTACACATGACTGACCGTGTCTCGAGTTTTTCTGGATTCTGCTTTTTAACATAGGCCGGACAACCCCAAATATTAATTCGTTTAAGAGATGGTCTCCTCCAATGCCATATCTCATATGGCGTGGTAGACACGGTTTTGGTTGGGACCCAGTTTAACAGAAATGCTGCAGTCTCCAATGCATGCCCCCAAAATGAGACGGGTAACTCAGCATCACTTATCATTGAACGAACCATATCTAATAGGGTCCGATTCCATCGTTCTGACACACCGTTGTGCTGTGGTGTGTAAGGAGGAGTGAGCTGAGAGAGAATCCCATTCTCTTTTAGGAAGTTTGCAAACTCTGTACTGAGGTACTCCCCACCTCGATCTGATCGAAGCATTTTGATGCTCAAGCCGGTTTGTTTTTCTACTTCGAGTTTAGATTCAGTGAATTTCTCGAAAGCTTCGGACTTGTTCTTTAATAAAAATACATGACCGAATCTTGAGAAATCATCAGTGAAAGTAATGAAGTATGAAAAACCGCCTCTAGCCTGTGTAGACATTGGCCCACATACATCACTATGTATGAGGCCTAAGAGCTCAGTAGCCCTTTCTCCGTGTCGTTTGAACGGAGTTTTGGTCATTTTACCCTTGATACAAGACTGGCAAGTCGCATAAAATTTATATTCAAAAGGATTTAAATATCCATCATTGTGTAACTTGTTTAGTCTGTTAGTTATATGTATGCCCTAGAGGCCATTGTTGTACATATGATGTATATTATAGTGGATGCTTGGATATATATAGAGAGAACTTTCTTGCTCGATATGATAATATGCTATCTGGTTTCACTTTATCTTAACATGTTAACAAATACTGCTTTGTGATCACGTGTTGATAAAGCCCTTAGGATATATACTCGACTACTAGGACTATGATACAGATCATACTAGTGGGGCCAAGGTAGTCTATGAGTACATCCTATAACTGTTTCTAGTCGAGGGTGTATCGAGACAGGGCATCGATACTCCAGAACAGGCTAGTGTATAAGCATCTTGACCCATATGATGGGCGATGGATGATCCCATATCCATTGGTGTTGGACATCAAAGATGGTGTACGGGTGCTCAGTGGAGACTGGGTACACTGAACGGACTCGCCGAGAACTCCTGGATGGTATTATACCTATCGTCAGATAGCAGTTCTCCGGTGACACTGGTACAGGTTAGTTTGTAGACCCAAGATTGTCATAGAGTCTTGTGTGATTTCCACCTTACCACTTCCAAGAGGGCGTGCAAAATGGTGGCTTTAAGGTACAGTCCCGAATCACATGGAGGCAATGAGCGATAGGAGGGGTTTCGTCTCTCCCGATATAGGGAGTTGATGTTGTGCTGTGTTCGATTGGCTATAACTGGAAGTCCCTGCCCAGCGCTGATATGGAGATTTACTGGTAAGAGTTATCAGTAGTTTCTCAACCTGTTATGAGCCTTACATCGACACGACTTATCGGTTACTGGGGTCTGACGTTTACCACCCCTAGACTAGATATGCAACATATCAGACGATGAGACCGGACTGTACAGTAGTGTTACTGATTGGATTCACAGGTGAATGTACAGGCTTGCCTGTTGATCTTCTGATCGCTCCATACCTGGGTGGCTGTTACGTTTAGCTGACCGCTTGCGGCTTGTGGGTGTTTGATATGATCATCACCTACTGCCGGAGTATTGACGATTCTTTAGAGTCCTACACAGAGCTTTCTTGGCTCAGGCAAAACGGAGTAAGAGCACATATGTGATATGTGCGGGACCGAGAATATTACGATATGAGACACCGTATTCTATTCTCGCGATATATGATATCGGCCGGGTATATGTGATATAGTCGGGTCATCGGATCAACTGTTGATTCGATGAATCGGTACATGATATATTGGTCGGTTATATGCTTTATAGCCGGATTGTCGGATCAAGTGTTGATTCGATAATTTAATGTATAATTATATATGTGATATATTACATTACGTTAACTAATATAAGCTCGCTTTATTGATTCATTTTCTCACCGGATAATACATTGATATATATGCGATATACGTTAATTGTATTATTTTCTTTTGTTACAAAAATATATTATATATATGATATATAATATTGTAAAAAGTTAGGGTTACAAATGCAACATGTTTTGTGGAGTTTAAACAAGTTAGGGTTTGGATTTGGGTTAGCTTTTTCATGAAGCTTCATGAAACTTTCTTTTGTCTTTATCTTGATATTTTGTGTAGATATTTTTTAACCCAACCCAAACCCTTTACCTATGGTTTATTCTCTACATGAGTTAAGCCCTTCATTCTTAACTCATGGTTGCAATTGTAACCACAACAATAATTCATTATTCATCATAAAAGCTTTCTTCTTCTTCTTCTTCTTTGAAAAAGCTTTCTAGCTTTTTGACTTGTGATGATTTAAAGTGAGAAAATGAAAACAAAAGAGTGCAAAATTCCTACTTCATCATCCTCATCTATTCTAGCCACTTAGATTAGGGTGTTCACTTCACTAATACTTGATTAGAGAAGTGAAAGCTTGATCTTGAGATTTTTCAAGGTAGATCATCTTCGAAAAGGAAGACTTCACGCAAGAATGGATCATTCGACTTGTGGAGCCTCTCTTGAGTCTGGAAGATCATGGATCGTGGCAAAGGGACTATTACTCGGAGCTTATGAAGCGAAGGAACGGATTACAAAGGTTTTAATCCCTCTCTCTTAGATGTAAAGTTGTTTACATGCATAGTTAACCCTAATTCTCTAGTTAAGATCTTGGTTAGGGTTTGTTTAGCACCCCAAAAATTTTAAAGAAGCATGTTTGATGCTTAACAAAACCTTGCTGAGGTGCTAAGCTAACCCTACAGTGGTATCAGAGACAAGCTAGAGCATTAAGCGTTGTCTAGACGAAGTTAGAAGTCCGATCGAACCCTGAAACCCCGAAATAACCCCTTTTCTGGAAATTTTTCAAAAAGTTGACATTTTTCATATTAAAAATACTCAGAAATTCATGCAGGGAATTTGACGGACCCACCTGAAGAAAGAGTCCCTAACTCGCTATAGTGACTGCGTAACCACGGCCAAAACCTGGTTTTGGCGGCGGTTCCGCGGCGCCACTGTAGAGGCTTGGGACGGGCACTTCAGCGACAGTCCATAGGTGCTGGGGCATGCTACTTGGAATTTTTATTTTCTGCTCAAGTGTTGAGCTCACTGGGGTATTTTGGGAATTCGTTGTGTCGGTCGAATTATCTAACTTCGCCTAGTTATCTATGATGTTTATGTGTTGTCGTGATATGTTATATTGGATCGTTGTGTATTGAATAGCCGGGGTTTTATGTGAGATGAGAGTTTTCTTTTTCATTCATGTAAAAATTATTTGTATGTAATATTCTTTTATTGGGGCACTTCCGGGTTGAGATTGATGTCACCATTGTATATTATTTACTTTTCCGCATTAAGATAGACCCAAGGCGGAGAGCACAAGTAACCAGGTTCTATGGTCCAGTGGGAGGCCATCTTGAGGAGTCGAGACCGGGTCTCCTAACCCTAGAATTGGCAGGGTTACTTGCCTCTCTCGTAGGGGTCTAAGGATGTGGGTTTGGCTATTCATCATGACTGTGGAATCCGTGTTTTATATAGGCTCAAAATAAAACACGGATGTCCTTGTATATCCAATATTTCATATGTTGACTTCTGCTGCAATGTTCTGTGATGAGATCATATTGCTGCCTGAGACGAATGCTTATACTATATGTTGATATATAAATATTGCTGCTTTCTTTTCTTCTGTGATGCTTAGGAAGCTTAAATGATGGGTTTTATTAATGAGATTAATAAAAGAAAAGAAACCTAAAAGATGTTGTAGAATCAAATTTTCAAAAAGGGTACCTACAGTTTTTGCTTTGCATAGAGGTATTCCTTATAGAATATCCAGCACCCTATTCGATAAGGAAAGAGCCGAGATTCCTTCACTAGGAGTTACCTCTTTAGCAAAAGTGGCAGATGCTACAAACTCACAGTTTAGTTTTTGATTGCTTCTATAGTTCTTGCTTTGCACAGCGGTATTTATGAAATATCCTGCAACTTATTCGATGAGGAAAGAGCCAAGATCCCTTCACCTGGAGTGACTTCTTTAGCGAAACTAGAAAAGCCTTAAAAACACTTCTTTTCAAAATCACTTGTTTCTACAAACGATATCAAGTTCATTACGCTCATGGTTTTCAGAAAAACTTACGTAGCCCTCCGTCATTTCAGATAAGTCCTACTTAGTATTCGTGCTACGTTTGTTGACCTTCGTCAAGGTGTAGTGTGCGGTAGCTGACTAGTATTTATCTGCAATATGTGATGCGATTGTTTTAGGGTAGTCGTACGACCTTGTTGACCTCCGTCAAGGGTCGTGCGGGTGGGTTTAATTCAATCAGGAAATGACGGGTTGAACTTGACTAGTAGCCTATGGTTTGTTGACCTCCGTCAAGGTCATAGGACGCTATGGGTAAAAGATATTATCGGGAATTTCAAGTGTTGAAATTTGCAATGAGATTGCATACCTTCTATGAGATAGATGGATCCCGATACCCACTGCGAGTAAAAGTTACTTCTGGGAGAATTTTATACAGGACAATTAGCCGATCAAGTAGGTGTCTAGAAAGGTGTTAACGGGGTTATGCCTCTAGGAAAACGAGGTTTATTTTAATTAGGTCCGTGCGAAAGCATGGGGAACCTCCCTCAAAGTACCAACACTGATCTGGCTGAAAGATTGGCAAACTTGTAAGGTGTAATTAATCCCGGCTAATCTTACCTTTTAGGGTTTGAAGGAAGATTTGATTAAAACAGTGGGAGCCATCCTGATTAGATAAGATAATAACCAATCTAATCTTGCAAGAGCACACGCTAAAGTGTTTTCTTCTCTCTCTCTCTCCAGGTAGCGACCATTTAAGGTCTTAATCAAGATAATAATATGGATGTATTGACCGAACCCGCTTGTTATACTGAGCAGGGGAATGTTGGTTCCGTTCTTTCTTATAATTGTTATAAGACTAAACAGGAAATAGAGGAATACCAGAATTCACACGTCGCCCAAACGGAGAATAAACATGTTGATGTATCTTCTTCGAATGTGTTAGTTACCGAGAACTGTTTCTCAGTTCACTCTACGTCCTGGGCATTAGATACCGGATCAGGATCCCACATATGCAATATATTGCATGGGCTAAATAAAGGTAGAGAACTGGGAATGGGTGATCATTCCGTAAGAGTAGGGAATGGTGAAAATGTTGCAGCCAAAGCAGTTGGCGAATATCACCTTGTATTACCAAGTGGTAATACAATGATTCTGAATGAATGCTATTATATACCGAACATGATATGCAACATTATATCAGTTTCTTTATTAAGTAAAGAAGGATATAATTTTGTAATACAGGATTATGTTAAGAACATCTTCCTAAATCAAAAGTTGATTGGATCAGGCTCGTTAAATAATGGCATATACGTTCTAAATCAAAACACAGTTCTTAATATACAGAACACACATAAGAGGAAAAGTTCAGAAATGAACGAATCCTTCTTGTGGAATTGTAGACTTGGTCATATCAATGCGGCACGACTTGCTAAGTGACATAAAGATGGTTATTTAAATGCGTTCGAATTATCATCTTATGAAACTTGCTAGTCATGTCTTAAAGGAAAAATGACCAAAACTCCGTTTAGTGGACACGGAGAAAGAGTTACAGAACTCTTAGGACTGATACATAGTGATATGTACGGTCCCATGTCTACACATGCCAGGAATGGTTCCTCGTACTTCATTACATTCACTGATGATCTCTCAAGATACGGACATGTGTTCCTATTGAAACACAAGTCTGACGCTTTTGAGAAATTCAGAGAATATAAGAACGAAGTAGAGAACCAAATGGGTAAAAGTATTAAGATCCTTCGATCTAATCGAGGAGGAGAATACTTGTGAGTTCCTGAACTATCTAAAAGAGAATAAGATTCTCTCTCAGCTTACTCCTCCCTATACACCATAGCACAACGGTGTATCGAAGCGGAGGAATCGCACACTATTAGATATGGTACGCTCTATGATGAGCACTGCTGAGTTACCTATTTCCTTTTGGGGGTATGCACTTGAGACAGCCATATACCTATTGAATAGAGTTTAAATCAGTGCCTCCCACTCCATATAAGATATGGGAGGGGAATAGACCGTGTCTTAATTTCGTTAAGATATGGGGTTGCCCGGCCTATGTTTAAAGGCAAAATCCGGACAAGCTCGAGGCAAGATCGTTTTTGTGCAAGTTTGTAGGATATCCCAAGCATTCGCGAGGACATATCTTCTACCACCCTGAGGAATAAAAGGTATTTGTTGCTCAGCATGCTACCATTTTAGAAAAGGAATTTCTTGCAAAGGAAATTAGTGGCAAGGAGGTAGAACTGGAAGAAGTTCCAGTTACACAAACTGAAACAGAAGATTTGGTAGAACCAGAGAATTCAGTAGTTCCCAACGAACCCCAGCCTCTCCGTCAATCTAGTAGGGTTCCTCATCCACCTGAGAGATACTATGGTTTTCTCATTGATGGTGGGAGCGAGGATTGCATCATGGAAGATGATGACCCAACTAGCTTCGAGCAGGCCATCACGAGTGGTGACTCTGCGAAATGGCTGGATGCAATGCGATCTGAGATGGAATCCATATACACCAACAAAGTATGGACTTTGGAAGTTGCTCCTGAAGGGGTAAAATCCATTGGGAGCAAATGGATTTTTAAGAAGAAATTTGGTGTAGATGGAAAAGTTGAGACTTATAAATCTAGACTTGTTGCAAAAGGTTTTCATCAACGACCAGGTATGGATTATGACGAAACCTTTTCTCCAGTGGCTATGCTTAAGTCCATCTGGATCTTACTTGCCATTGCTGCATACAATGACTATGAAATCTCGCAAATGGATATTAAGACCGCCTTTCTAAATGGTGATTTGGAAGAGTGCTTGTACACGACTCAGCCAGAGGGCTTCGTAGACAGTGGGAGCAGCGGAAAGGTGCGCAAGCTGCTTAAATCCATCTATGGGTTGAAGCAAGCATCGCGGAGTTGGAACATATGTTTTGATGTGGTAGTCAAAGAGTTTGACTTCATCAAAAACATAGATGAACCTTGTATATACAAGAAGGTGGCAGAGAGTAAGGTTGTCTTCCTCATATTGTACGTAGATGACATACTCTTGATAGGAAACGATGTTCCTATGCTGCACTCGGTCAAGCTCTTCTTATCACATAGATTCTCAATGAATGATCTAGGTGATGCCTCCTGCATTTTGGGAATTAAGATCTATAGAGATAGATCTAGACGGATACTGGGATTGTCCCAATCCAGGTACATTGACACCATACTAAAGAGGTTTAGTATGGAAGAATCCAAGCATGGGAACCAACCCACGATCTCTGGACTCACTCTTTCCAAAGAGATGTCTCCCAAGACTGATTTGGAGAGAGCTCGCATGCAAGGGATACCCTATACTTCGGCAGTAGACTCTATCTTGTACGCGATGCTATGTACCAGACCCGATGTAGCAGACTCACTAAGTGTAGTGAGTAGGTATCAAGCAGATCCTGGAGAGAGTCACTGGATAGCTGTGAAGAACATTCTCAACTATTTGAGAAGAACTAAGGAGATGTTCTTGGTGTATGGTAATGGAGAACTCCAGGTGGAGTCCTTTACCGATTCGAGCTTCCAAAGAGATAAGGACGACTCTAAGTCGCACTCGGGATTGGTCTTTACCTTCAATGGAAGGGCGGTTTGTTGGAAGAGTTCCAACAGGAAACCATGGCAGACTCGACGATAGAGGCTGAATACATCGCTGCCAACGATGCTGCCAAAGAGGCTGTCTGGATAAATAAGTTCATCACTGTACTTGGTGTGGTTCCATCTATTGAGTATCAAATACCTCTGTATTGTGATAACAATGGAGCTGTGGCTTTGGCCAAGAAACCCAGGTCCCATCAGAAGTCCAAACATATTCTGAGGCGGTATCACCTAATCCGGGAGATAGTTGATCGCCGGGAGATCAAGGTCAGGATAGTTGATACGAAGGACAACACTGCGGATGCACTCACAAAGACCATTCCTCAGATACAATTTGAGAGACTCTTCGAGATGTTGGGTATGAGATACTACAACAGCTGGCCTTAGTCCAAGTGGGAGATTGTTAGTTATATGTATGCCCTAGAGACCATTGTTGTACATATGATGTATATTATAGTGGATGCTTGGATATATATAGAGGACTTTCATGCTTGGATATATATAAAGGACTTTCTTGCTCGATATGATAGTATGCTATCTGGTTTCACTTTATCTTAACATGTTAACAAATACTTTTTTGTGATCACGTGTTGATAAAGCCCTTAGGATATGTACTCGACTACTAGGACTATGATACAGATCATACTAGTGGGGCCAGGGTATTCTACGAGTACATCCTATAACTGTTCCTAGTCGAGGGCGTATCGAGACAGGGTATCGATACTCCAGAGTAGGCTAGCGTATACGCATCTTGACCCATATGATGGGCGATGGATGATCCCATATCCATTGGTGGACATCAAAGATGGTGTACGGGTGCTCAGTGGAGACTGGGTACACTGAACGGACTCGCCGAAAACTCCTGGATGGTATTATACCTATCGTCAGATAGCAGTTCTCCGGTGACACTGGTACAGGTTAGTCTGTAGACCCGAGATCGTCATAGAGTCTTGTGTGGTTCCCACTGTGCTTTGATTTCCACCTTACCACGTCCAAGTGGGCGTGCAAAACGGTGTCTTTTGGGTACAGTCCCGAATCACATGGAGGCAATGAGCGATAGAAGGGGTTTCGTCTCTCCCGGTAAAGGGAGTTGTTGTTGTGCTGTGTTCGATTGGCTATAACTGGAAGTCCCTGGCCAGGGCTGATATGGAGATTTACTGGTAAGAGTTATCAGTAGTTTCTCGACCCGTTATGAGCCTTACATCGACCCGACTTATCGATTACTGGGGTCTGACGTTTACCACCCCTAGACTAGATATGCAACATATCAGACGAAGAGACCGGACTGTACGGTAGTGTTACTGATTGGATTCATAGGAGAATGTACAGGCTTGCTTGTTGTTCTTTTGATCGCTCAATACCTGGGTGGCTGTTACGTTTAGCTGACCGCTTGCAGCTTGTGGGTGTTTGATATGATCATCACCTACTGCCAGAGTATTGACGATGTTGGAGATAGTGCCCTCAGAGTCAATTATTGGATCACAGGCACGTGATTGCAATGATTGAGGGAGGACCTATCCCGGTAGGACAGTCTTACTCAAGATGATAGTATGCTATCTGGTTTACCTTTATCATCGTGTACTGCTTTAGGTGACCTGACATGTCGCTATTACACGTTGATAGAGCCCCTAGGATTCTTGCTTGACTGCCAGCAGTATGAGGGCAATCATATACGTGGGAGCTGGTAGTCTATAAGCACAACCTTAAAAGGTCCCTAGTCGTGGGAGTTTCGAGACAGGGCATCGATACTCAAGAGTAGACTAGTGTATACAGTCGAGACCCCGACGAGGGGCGGTGGCCGATCTCACAAGCCACTGGTGTCAGTTGGTTCACCTAAGATGTATACAGGTGCTCATTGGGTTATGAGTACACCGGACAGGACTCACCGGGAACATGCTAGTTGGTCTTATACCTGACGTCATATAGCAGTTCCCTGGTGACATGTGTACAGGTTAGTTCATCGACCTGAGGATCGTCATTTGTCTCGTGTGCGTTCCCACTGTACTTTGATTACTACCCTACCATGCTCAAAGGAGACGTGCAAACAGGTTTTAGTTGGGTACAGTCCCGAGCCAAATGGAGGCAGTGAGCGGATCTTCAGGGGTTCGTCTCTCCCGGTATTGGGGGTGAGGTCGCGCTGTGTCTAGGAGTGCCATTACACGAAGTCCTTGGCCAAGGCAGGAGATTTACTGGTAGGTATTCCAGTAGTATCTGAGGGTGTTCTGGGCTACACTCCGACACGACTTGTACTGCTTTTGGGGGTCGGACTTTTACCAACCCCGTAGGCCCGCCATGCGATGCTCATAGACGAACGGACCGGACTGTACGGATATTGTCACTGACAGGCTCAGTAGGGTGTCAGGATGAGTTCGCTCATTGACGTCCCTTTTGGTCAATACCTGGTAGCCCGTTACGTATAGGCTAATATCTCTGACATGCTAGTGGTTAAATCCACAACCAAGGTGTTGACGAGTCTTTAGAGTCCCCCACAGACCAGTTTATCAAGTTTCAGGCGAAACGCTGTAGAGGCCGTATGGAGATATGGCAGGGTTCAATCAGATACGTGCGGCATTGCACGGATCAGGATCGGACGGTTAATACTAGCAGGCTTTGGTTTAAGCCGGATCCTAGTATTGTACAGTGTAGATTTTGTCTCTTTGCATTTGTATTCGGTCGGAATACAGATGCAGGTATGTATATACAGTAGCGGGGTTTTCCTGTAATTTATTACGGGATCAGTTTTTTGGAGTTGCCAGTTTGTTTTCTGTTTCAGCCATATTTCTTTGTATCTTTCATTGGCCGAAGATTGGTGGAGGAGGGCTTAATTGCATTTGTGCAAATAAGCTTTGTGGAGGGTGTTATTTGCATTTTGTTGTGTCATGATCACTTGACTTTCTTTAGTCATCATTGCTTGACTTCTATCTTCATGATGGCATGACTTTTGGAAGTGATGATTGTTGATTGAGTGTTGGACTTTCCTAGTGATCATTTCTTTGTATGACAGCCTTTTCTCTCTCTCCCTTGGATTATTGTGTGGCTCACTTCCTTTTCCATTCCCATGGACTCCATTCTCACTCACTTCCATGAAGGGGCCGGCCAAGTAAGGAGAAGGGGCTGCCCAATTTGTGTGTGGGGATTTTTGGCTCTCTCATGCTTGCAAAAATCCCTAAGTTCATCACAAAATTCCACAAGTTCATTTCCTCCACTAAAGGCAACTTCAAGTAACCCTAAATGAGACATAGAGCACTACACGTTTTCTACAGCAAATCTTGGGCACGTCAGCTCGCCAACTTCGTGTCCGAGTTGCCTCGAACCAGAGGCGGGAGCCCGTAAAAGAAGCCGGCGACGTGGTGCCCTTCCGGCGAGGAGGTGAAGACCGGAGATTCCGCGGGAAGATCGGGACGACGACGAGAAGACCGAAGGACACGGATCGCTCGGTATATCTCTCTATCCTTTCTCTTGTTAGCTAGGACTAGTTTAATGGCACGATCCGGGTTTATTGTGCACGGTGGTGCCGGTTCAAAAAGTTTAAAGAGAAGCATCGCTTCCGCATTCCGGCGTCGGATTGACGGACGGGACGCCGCCGTGCACTTACAGACGATTCTTTAGAGTCCTATACAGAGGTTTCCTGGCTCAGGCAAAACGGAGTAGGAGCACATATGTGATATGTGCAGGACCAAGAATATTACGATATAAGATACCGTATTCTATTCTCACGATATATTATATCGGCCGGGTATATGTGATATAGCCGGGTTATCGAATTAAGTGGTGATTCGATGAATCGATACATGATATATTAGTCGGTTATATGCTTTATAGCCGGATTGTCGAATCAAGTGTTGATTCGATAATTTAATGTATAATTATATATCTGATATATTATATTACGTTAACTAATATAAGCTCTCTTTATTGATTCATTTTCTTATTGGATAATACATTGATATATATGCGATATATGTTAATCGTATTATTTTCTTTTGTTACAAAAATATATTATATATGTGATATATAATATTGTAACAAGTTAGGGTTACAAATGCAACATGTTTTATGGAGTTTAAACAAGTTAGGGTTTGGATTTGGGTTAGCGTTTGGGTTAGCTTTTTCATGAAGCTTCATGAAGCTATCTTTTGTCTTTAGCTTGATATTTTGTGTAGATATTTGTTAACCCAACCCAAAACCTATATCTATGGTTTATTCTCTACATGAGTTAAGCCCTTCATTCTTAACTCATGCTTGCAATTGTAACCACAATAATAATTCATTATTCATCACTAAAGCTTTCTTCTTCTTCTTCTTCCTCCTTGAAAAAGCTTTCAAGCTTTTTGACTTGTGATTATTTAATGTGAGAAAATGAAAACAAAAGAGAGCAAAATTCCTACTTCATCATCCTCATCTATTCTAGCCACTTAGATTAGGGTGTTCACTTCACTAATACTTGATTAGAGAAGTGAAAGCTTGATCTTGAGATTCTTCAGGGTAGATCTTCTTCGAAAAGGAAGACTTCAAACAAGAATGGATCGTTCGACTTGTGGAGCCTCTCTTAAGTCCGGAAGATCATGGATCGCGGCAAAGGGACTACTACTCGGAGCATATGAAGCGAAGGAACGGACTACAAAGATTGTAATCCCTCTCTCTTAGATGTAGAGTTGTTTACATGCATAGTTA
Source organism: Agapanthus africanus (assembly GCA_030015575.1). Classification (NCBI taxonomy): domain Eukaryota; kingdom Viridiplantae; phylum Streptophyta; class Magnoliopsida; order Asparagales; family Amaryllidaceae; genus Agapanthus; species Agapanthus africanus. The sequence continues at coordinate 341,060,783 of CM057337.1, read as the reverse complement.
ACCCTAATTCTCTAGTTAAGATCTTGTTTAGGGTTTGTTTAGCACCCCAAAATTTTTTAAGAAGTATGTTTTATGCTTGCCAAAACCTTGCTAAGGTGCTAAGTTAACCCTACATAGTCTTGTTTCGTTAATATGACCAAGTCTACAGTGCCATAGAAAGCTTCATTTATTTCTGAACGTTTTCATTTATTAGTGTGTTGTATGCTGAAAACTGTGTATTGATTTAGGACGTATATCCTGTTATTAAGTGTACCAAACCCAACCAACATTTGATTCAGGTGAATGGTCATAACATTGTTCTGCAATACAAAATTATATTCTTCATTGTCTAACAAGGAAACGGATATTATATTACAAAGCATACTAGGTACATAATAACATAGGTTTAAAACCAATATACATCCAGACGGCAACCCCAAGTGATATTCTCCTATTGCAACTGTATGTACATTGGAACCATTTCCAACGCGGAGAGTATGGTCACCTTTCTTCAAAACCTTGCTATTTCTCAGCCCCTGCATAGAATTGCAAATGTGAGAATCTGAACCGGTATCTAATACCCAGGAAGCAGAGTTTATTGAAAAACAGTTTTCTGTCACAAACACACCTGAAGCGGAAGCATCCCTGTGCTTCTTCTTGAGATCCAAGTACTCCGTGCAGTTGCTCTTCCAGTGTCATGTTTTGTGGCAGTGATAACATTCCCCTTTCCCCGATTCCCCAGCTTTTGACTTGTCTTTCCCCTTGGCCTTTTTGACTCCATCCTTAGGTTTGGTGGGTGGTCCATTCACGTTGCTGAAGGGGGCTGCCTCGCTTCAGGTTTTGACGGGTAACTTGCTGCGCCCGTAGGGGTCTAGAATTTTCATTGCATAGGCTATCCACACGACCAGGGGAACGTCGGGTTTCAGTAGCGGCTCTATGAAATCCGGGGATCCCAGATATCTGTATTGTTCTGTGATGCTGTACATTTCTATGATGTTGAATTTTATCACGCCTTGAGCGAAATATTATATATTGATATATATACTAGTAGATGTTGTATATGTTTTGCATCCGCGCTAGTCCAGTCCCCGCTCTGTCGTTAGTTAGCTAACCTAACGGGTAATGACGGGACCCAGTGGCGAATGCTGATGGCGTATACGTACGTCATTATTTTCGTTCTTTATTTGTGTGATCAATTGATGGGACTGCGTTGATTCGGATCAATGCAAGTTAAAAACAAACCTAATCTGATGTTGTTGGAACATTTTTCAAAAAGCTGTTATTTGCAAGGACGTTCACTTTTGGTTTGCACAGTGGTATTCAGTTGGAATATCCTGTTCCTCAGTCGACGAGGCAAGGGCCGAGATCCCTTCACCGGGAGTGACCCCTTGGATAAAAGTTTGCGTCAGGGCAATAACTTCACTATAGCCGATTACTTTTGCTTTGCATTGTGGTATTCAGTTGGAATATCCTGCACCTCATTCTACGGCGAAAGAGCCGAGATCCCTTCACCGGGAGTGACCTCTTTAGCAAAGGTTTTCGTTACTATATTTTTCTAAAAAGCTATCCGTTCCTTCAACGATATCAAGTTCATTACGTTAAAGGTTTTTGCCAGAAACCATTCGTAGCCCTCCGTCATTTCATATGGATAGTCAATAGTATTCAAGCTGTGTTTGTTGGCCAAAGTCAAGGCACAGTGTTTGGTAGCTATTGGTTATTCATATGCAGCATAGATAGATGCGTTGGTTTGGGACAGTCGTATAGCCTTGTTGGCCAAAGTCAAGGGCTTGTACGGGTGGGTTCAAATTAACCTGGAGAATGACGGGTAGAACTTGACATGTGACTTATGATTTGTTGGCTAAAGTCAAGATCATAAGAGCATGGGGCAAAAATCACATCGGGAGTTTCAAAAGAAACTGAAACTTGCCAGATATGCGCATACCTTATGGAGTATGATAGCGTGAGCGGATTCCGTCACGTTATCATGCGGTGATAGTTGGATCCCGATTCCCACTGATGAGTTGGTTTACTCCTCGGGACATCCCGACTAATTCTTCTTTTAAGTTTGGAGGAGAATTTGACGGTACAGTGGGAGGTTTCCAGATTAGATAAAGTGATAACCATTCTGATCTAGCTTAGAGTGCACGCTGAGTGTTTCTTTTCTCTCTCTCTCTCTTTGGCAGCGACCATTGACCCGACCTTAGACTATGACTCAGTGACCAAGTTGACCGAACCTTCTTAAACACTGGCTTTTGGATTGTCAGAGTTGCAAACCTCATTACCACTCCTACTTTTACCCTTTTCTCCAGGACACCCCATATTACTACGAACGTCCACTTCCATTGGACAAAACCATCGTATGGTTATATACGAACTCGAAGGAATTTATTTGAGGATGGTTTCCGATTCTGTAGAAAACGGATAGGATTATTCAGTTGTCTTTTCCTTTTACCTTCTCTCAGGTTGCGAGTGCCCCTTAGATTAGGGGATAGAACACCTATTACGCAAATTGGATAGTCTTCTTTCAAACCATAGGCAGGTGCCGACCGGTAGGGAATGAAGAAAACCAATTAGCCTAACGATGGTGTACAGAAGGTATTAAGTTAAGACAAAGAAAGGGATTAGAAGGAGGGCAAGGTAAATTGCGACTGCTATTCACGACCAAACCAAGTATTTCATTACCACTCCTACATCACCTTTGTATTTCTCTAGGACACTCCGTATCACTACAAAGATCCAAAGTTTATTGGATACTCTATCGTATGGTTATATACGAACTCGAAAGGAACTCGTTCCAGTTCGGGGATGGATTCTGGTTCAGGAGAAATAGGAATAAGGTTTATTCAGGTGTCTTTTATCTTCACCTTCTCTCGCATTGCGAGTGTTCCTAGGATTAGGACAGTACACCCATTATGCTTATTGGATAGACTTCTTCCAAACCATAGGCTGGTGCCGAACGGTAGGGAAGGAAGAAAACCATTTGGCCTAAAGGGGTGTACAGAAGGTAATGACTAAAGACATATGAAGGGATTTGGAGAGGTGGAAGAGATTTATACAGTTACAGTTGTGAATCTGGAAGAGGCATTACTAGGAATACCAGGATACCCCTACGAAACATTTCAATGTTTCAGTTTCACTGTGTACTGTTAAAAGAAAACTGATTTCCCAATTAGACACTTGCTCCATGATATGTATTTACCAGGCATGATTATCATATCTGTATTGTTTTACAGATGATGAGTGGGAGTAAGTTATTGGGAATTAGGTGATCATCCTCATTATATCGGAATTCGTTGTAATTGGTGATATTTGAGGAAGTCGCCTGGGTTGTTTGCCGGATGGCGAATATTTGGTTTTGAATATCCGTTATAATGAACCAATTTCAAATTGATATATCTGTACGTCTATTTTTATAGAGTGAGATATACCTTTTTGAAATTATGTCGATGACATTTACCTATATCAGCTGATGGTTAGGTAAGGAGTATTAAACAGCGGTGTAATTCTTCTTAACCATAAGTACAGTTTTCAACCTACAACATACAGGGAGTGAGTTATTAGACTCAAGGGACTTGTACAGAGTATTGTATATTGTCCAGTGTCCATTAGGACAGAGGGGATGGTCCTCGTACTATATTCGGTTTACTTATGACTTCTCTAGTTTTTAGACAGATGTTTCGTAGAAACACAGGGTCCGAAGTTTGAGAAGTTATAGGTATATGAATAAAGTAGAGAACCAGGTATTGCAAGTATCAGGATTCTTCAAGGTGACCGAAGAGGAAGATACTTGTGTAGGGTATTCAGATGATAGTAATGATTAAGAGAAATTGCTTCTCTTTCAGGTTACTCATAAATGGAAGCATTCCTAAGTTGAGTAACGCTGATCGGCCTCCTTCCATTTAGTTGACATGCACTGGAGGCAGCTGCATGATTTGAATCTGGTTCAATTAAATCAGTGCCTCTGTTTCTATATTGGATATAGAACAGTTCATATCTTAACGATGTTAAGGTACGGGGAGTTATCTAGCATATGCTTAAAACCAGACTCTGGATAACTCAAGGCACGTTTCTGTAACTGCTGTTTGTGGGTTGACCCAGGCTATGACGATGGTTGACTTTCTACCATCTGGAAGATCAATAGTGATATTGTTCTTGACTCGCCACAGTTTTAACAAAAATGGATTTTTTTTCAGAAAACAGTAGTGGGAGTATGGTAGAACAGGAAGTGATTTCAGAACCGCAAACGATTACTAAAGATTTGATAAGAACCTAAAGATTCAATTGTTAGTTATATGTATGCCCTAGAGACCATTACTGTACATTGGATGTATATTGTAGTGGATGCTGGGACATATATAGGTAGGACTTTCTTGCTCGACATGATAGTACGCTATCTGGTTGCTCTTTATCTTAACATGTATACTTTCTGTCTCTTTGATTACTGGTTGGATTCGCAGGAGTGTGAGCGGGCTTGCTCGTCGACCTTCTGATCACTCAATACCCGGGTGGCCGTTACGTTTAGCAGACCGCTTGCGGCTTGTGGATGCCTGATATGATCATCATCTGCTGCCGGCGTATTGACGAGTCTTTAGAGTCCTACACAGAGGTTTCCTGGCTCAAGCGAAACGAAATAGGAGCGCATATGAGATATGTGCGGGACCGAGAATAATTCGAGTATGTGATACCGTATTCCATTCTCGCGATCAATGTATCGATTGGTTATATGCGATATAACCTAGTTATCGAATCAAGCATTGATTCGATAATCCGATACATAGGATACTAGTCGGTTATATGCGATATGACCGGATCGTTAAATCAAGTGTTGATTTAATGATTTAATGTATAATTTTATATTTGATATATCACTTTCCATTAACTAGTATTGGTTGACTTTAAAAGGATTTTCTCACTTGAATTGTGCAAGTTGTATATGTGATATATTTCTTTGTGCACATGATTGTATCATGTTTGATGATACATTCTTGTTTGGTTTTGTGTAAAGTATTAAACCATGGTTAGTTAGTGATTAGGGTTTCATCTTATTCATTTATCTTTTTATTTTATTTATTTCAAAAGAAAAAGATAAAGAGAAATGAATGGTGGCTACTTTTGTTTTTAGTTGAAGATTCATGAAGCATTGACTTAGTCACCATTCTTGTCTCATGCCTAACCCTAACCACTCATCTAACCTAAGTTAAGTCTCTACACTAAACTATGGTTGAAGATATGATAAGTATTGTATTTTCTTTTCCATTTTTTAATTAACTTATCATATCATCTTCTTCTTTCTTCATCTTCTTCTTCAATGAAGAAAGCTTGCTAATCCAATGGCAAGTCATGAAATCTAGTGAGAAATCCAAAACTAAAGTTTACCCACTTCCTATTTCTTCATCCTCTACCTCTTGCCAAGTAGTATAGGGTGTTTCCTTCACAAGTTTTTCTGACTTGGTGAAGTTGGAGCTTGTTCTAGCGATGCCTCGACGTAGATCATCTTCGGCATCGAACCGACGATCAAGCCCGCCCATTCTTCGATGATGCCGACGCTAGAGCCCAAGACATGATTTGGACAGCGAGGGGACTTCATTGCGGAGCCGTGGAGGTGGTGGACCGGATCTACAAAGGTTGTATATCCGTTCCCTTAGTTAAAATGTTAACTAGTTTATGTTTACGCCTAAATATCTAGTAAACGATCCGTAGTCGGGTTTGTAGGCACCCGTAAAATTTGATTTGTGCATGTTTGATCACTTGTGAGACTTCACTAGAGTGCCTAGGAACCCTACATTGGTATCAGAGCCTAGCTAGAGCCTTAGGCGAAGTCCCGACGGAATTAGAAGTCCGATCGACCCAAAACCCAAACCTAAAAATGCTCTCTGGACTTTTTTGAAATTCGTGGTTTTTTCGAAATTAAAAATATGCAGAAAAATCAGCAGGTAATCCTAAGACTTACTGTGAAATTCGAGGGATTGATTCCACAAAGGCAGCGCGGATCCGCGGCCCTACAGTAGGATCATACGGCGGATCCGCAGCGCTTTTGTCGCTTTGTGCAGCCAATTTTGCACAGTAGTTCTTAGCTTTCAGTGTTGGTTTTCCTGGGGATTTTTAATAATTTTTCCAGAGTTGCATTTTCTGGGTTGTATTGGGAACTCGGTGTATCGATCGGATTGTCTAATTTTGTCGGTGTGTTTTTCCGGATAAATCTTAGAATGTGTTAAAAAGTTCGACCGGATATAAATACCCACTTTTTCCCCTGCCGGGAAATTTCCAATTGTTGGATTTTTCCGTTGTTTAACGACGTTCTAAGTAGTGCAAGTAACGCGATGGACCCTCTAGAAGACAACAAACCTTAACTCGATTATGTGACCGTCTTGAACTGCCCTTTGAACCTTCGGGTTTGGGGCAGTACGGCGTGCCACATGTGAGGCGTTGGTTTGACCCTTCTACGGCTGGACCGTTGCTACTGAGGCACGAACTGAATGCTGTTAGACTTATTTCATGTGTTGAGCTGTTTCGGGAAAACTTGGGTATTCGATTGTTCGATCGGAAAGTTTAACATTTTCTATTTATCCGGAATGTGATACAATAATTGGAATTCGCAAATAGTTATGAGATAACGGAATGAATGTTATAAACATAGCAGTTTAGTCTCATTTGATCGGTTGCCACGGAGTTTTGATGTGATCAAAAGTCCGTCGCAATCACGTAGCGTACGCGGATACTCGCCGGGTAAACTTAATAGACAGCCTCACCCCATAGCCCCGACCAAGTGACTGTAGGAGAACCCCGTCGCCGAAAGCATCCGTTCGGGTGCTCCCGGTAGCGGTGTTCCGCCTTGGTGCACTTCGTCGATGGCGTCGGGGGTGCGGCCGCCTACTAAAGTTTGCGACGAGCATTCGATCAGAATGTCGGGAATCTTGTTGAATTGCCCGGCTTGATATTGAAAAGAGTTTTCGATAATGAGACTAAAATGCGGGGTTTATAATTGTTAGGCATGCGATGTCTAAGTAATTCATTTGGTCAGGCATGCGATGTTTGAGGTGGTTGCGGATTCCAACTGTTGTAGTTTTACACTTTCTTTTCTGTGACCGTAAGTGTAATATGTGATATCACCGGTTTCGTTGCTATATGTCAACGACAATTGGGATACGCATGTTTGCTTACGTTGATGACATGTGATGTTATGTGTTGCTGGATATGTTATATTGGATCGTCGTGTTTGAATAGCCGGGGGTTTTTATGTGAGATGAGTGTTTTTCCATTTTCATTCATGTAAAAACTTGTATGTAATATTCTTTTATTGGGGCACTTCCAGGTTGCGGAAGTTGTCACCGTTGATGTATATTATTTACTTTTCTGCACTAGGATAGACCCAAGGAGGGAAGCACAAGTAACCGGGTTCTGGGGTCCAGTGGGAGACCAACTCGAGGAGTCGAGTCCGGGTCTCCTAACCCTAGAATTGGTAGGGTTGCTTGCCGCTCTCGTAGGGGTCTAGGAGTGTGGGATTGGCTATTCATCACGACCGTGGAATCCGTGTTTTGTACTGGCTCGTATTGAAAACACGGACGTCCTAGTATATCCAATATTTCATATGTTTCTTCTGCTGTGATTTATCTGTGATCATGTGACGTTCTGTGACAGGTATTATATATAGTATATATGATATATTATATAGACGTTGCTTATGTTTTACACCCGTGCTAGCCCTGCCTCGCTCTGGCGTTAGTTACCTAACCTAACGGTGCAGACGGGACATCGAGGCGAATGCGGATGGCATAAGCGTACGTTATATTTATCTGTGATGGTTAGGTGGATTTAAATGATGGGATATTCATTAATGAGATTAATGAAAGAAAATAAACCTAATTGATGTTGTGGAATCGAATTTCAAAATTAAAACAGGTAGCTACAGTTCTTGCTTTGCATCGCGGTGTTCATTATAGAACATCCTGCACCTTATTCGATGAGGAAAGGACCGAGATCCCTTCACCGGGAGTGACTCCTTTAGCAATAACTGGCAGATGCTACACACTCGGTTTGTCTTTGATCGCTTCTATAGTTTCCGCTTTGCACAGTGATATATATGATATATCCCGCACCTCATTCGACGAGGAAAGGGCCGACGATCCCTTCACCGGGAGTGACCCCTTTAGCAAAACTAGAAAAGCCTCGAAAACATTCCATTTAAAAACCATTTGATTCCGCAACGAGATCAAGTTCAAAGCGTTAAAGGTTTTCACAAAAACCATTCGCAACCCTCCGTCATTTTAGGAAGTAGAGTACTTAGTATTCGTGCTGTGTTTGTTGACAATAGTCAAGGCACAGTGTACGGTAGCTAAGTGATGTCTTCCTACACCGCATATGATGCGATTAGTTAGGACAGTCGCGTGACTTTGTTGACCTTAGTTAAGGGTCATGTGGGTGGGTCTAATTAATCACGAAATGACGGGTAGAACTTGACTAGTACTTATGATTTGTTGACCATAGTTAAGGTCATAGGTGCTAGGGGTAAAAACCTTTATCGGGAGTTTCAAGTGTGGAAATTTGCAATGAGATTGCATACCTTCTATGAGATAGTTGGATCCCGATACCCGCTGCGAGTAAGAGTTACTCCTGGGAGAGTTTTATACATTACAATTAGCCGATCAAGTAAGTGTCTAGAAAGGTGTTAACGAGGTTACGCCTCTGGGAAAACGAGGTTTACATTAATTAGGTTCGTGCGAAAGCACGGGGGACCTCCCTCAAAGTACCGACACTGGCCTGGCTGAAAGATTGGCGAACTTGTAGTGTATAATTAATCCCGGCTAGTCTTTCCTTTTAGGGTTTGAAGGAAGATTTGATAAAAACAGTGGGAGACATCCTGATTAGATAAAATATATAACCAATCTGATCTTGCAAGAGCGCACGCAGAGTGTTTTCTTCTCTCTCTCTCCTGGTAGCGACCATATCACGCCTTAATCAAGATAATAATACGGATGTATTGACCGAACCCGCTTGTTATACTGAGCTGGGGAACGTTGGTCCCGCTCCAACTTATAATTGTTATAAGACAGAGCAGGAAATTGGGGAATACCAGAATTCCTATGCCGCCCAAACGAAGAAAGTGCATATGATGCATCTTCTTCGGGTGTGTTCATTACAAAGAACTATTTCTCAGTATCCTCTGCATCCTGGGTATATGATACCGGATCAGGATCCCAGATATGTAATATGTTACATAGGGCTACAAAAAGGTTAAAAAACTGAGAACGGGTGATAAGTTTCATGAGGAAGAAAACGGGGCAACTGTTGCAGCCAAGTCTGTTGGTCACTGTCACCCTGTATTACGAATACATTGATTCTGAACAAATGCTATTAGATACCGAACCTGATATACAAAATCATATCAGTCTCTTTATTAATAAAGAAATGATATAATTTTGTATTGATGGATAATGTTTTGAACATTTCCTATATCAAAAGTTGATCGGTTCAGGCACGCTATCTAAAAACATTAACGTTCTAAATCAAACTACAGTTCCTAGTATACTGAACACACACAAGAGGAAGAGTTCAGAAATGAACAAATTCTTCTTGAGGCATTGTAGACTAGGTCATATCAATGCGACCCGACTGGCTGAAGTTACATTTAGATGTATATTTAAATCAGTTTGAATTTACATCTTGCGAAACTTGCCAGTCATGTCACAAAGATAAGATGACCATAGCTCTGTTCATTGGAAACAGAGGAAGAGTTAGTAAACCCTTGGGACTAATACATGATGATGTATGTAAGGTCTCCTGTCTACACATGCCAGGACTGGTTCTTTATACTTCATTATATTCACTGATAATCTCTCAAGATTCAGTTGTATGTTCCAGTTGAAACATAAGTCCGAAGCTTTTGAGGTATTCACAGAATATAAGTTGGAAGTAGAGAACCAAAATACGGGTATAAGTATTATGTCCTATGATAAGATCAGGGAGGAGAATACTTGTGCATAGAATTCCTGGACTATTCTAAAGGAGAATGAGATTTTCTCTCAGTGTTACTTCTCTGAATACACCACAGCACAACGGTGTATCAGGGCGGAGCAATTACACAATATTAGATATGGTGTGCTCTATGATGAGTATTACTAAGTTACCTTTTTCCTTAAGGGAGTTGTGCACTTAAGAAGCTGCATACCTATTGAATAGGGTTCCAATCAAATCAATTGCCTACCACTTCATATGTGATATGGAAGGGGAAGAGCCCATATCTTAAGTTAGTTAAGATTTGGGGATTGTCCGGCCTATGTCTAAAAGCAAAATCCGGACAAGCTCGAGGCAAGGACTGTTATGTAGAACTGGAAATGTTCCAGCTATACAAACTGTAGCTGATGATTTGAAAGAACCAAAGGATTCAATAGTTACCAATGAACCTCAGCCTCTCCGCCGATCTAGTAGGGTTCCTCACCCACCTGAGAGATACTTCGTTTTCTCTATGACAGTGGGAGCGAGGATTACATCATGAGATGATGACCCAACTAGTTTCGAGCTGGCCATCAGGAGTAAGACTCTGTAAGAATGGCTGGATGCTTAGCGATCTGAGATGGAATCCATGTACACCAGCAAAGTATGGACTTTAGCTGCTATATCTGAAGGGTTAAATCCCTATCAGGAGCAAGTATATCTTGAGAAGATTACTTGGTGTAGATGGAAAAGTTGAGACTTTCAAAGCTAGACTTGTTAAAGGTTTTCGTCATCGACCAGGCGTGGATAATGATGAAATCTTTTTCCAGTAGCTATGCTTAAGTCTATCCAGATCCTACTTACCACGGCTACATACCATGACTACGATATCTGGCGGTTGGGTGCCATGACTGCTTTTCTAAATACTGATTTAGAAGAGAACGTCTATAAGAACACAGCCAGAGGTCTTCGTAAACAGTGGGAGCAGCGGAAACGTGTGCAAGTTGCTTTACATAATGAAGCAGGCATCGCGGAGTTGGAACGTCTGTTTTGATGTGATAGTCAAAGTGTTTGACTTCATCAAAATGGTAGACGAACCTTGTATATAAAAGGGTAGTAGAGAGTAAGGTGGTCATCTTCGTATTGTACGAAGACAACATACTCTTGATAGGAAAAGAGTTTCCTATACTACGATCGATCAATCTCCTATTATCACAAGGATTCTTCAAATAGGATAAAGATCATACCTCCTAAATCTTGAGATTTGGACCTATGAGATAGATCTAAAGGGATATTAGGGTTCTCACTAGGTATAGTGAGATTGTATCAATCGATCCTGGGGAGAATCACTGGAAGAGTTCCAGGGTGATAAAGACGACTGAATGTCAGTCACGGGCATTGTCTTTACCCTCAGTAGAGGGACGGTATGTTGGAAGAGTTCCAAGCTAGATACCGTGGCAAACTAGACGATAAAGGCTGGTAACATCGCTATTAAAGATACTACCAAAGAGGAAGTTTGGGTGTATATTGGTTCATAAGATGAACTAGGTTCCTGCCATTGTAAGACAATGGAAGTGTGGCTTCGGCCCTGGAACCCTGGTCCCATCAGTGACCCAGACAAATTCTGAGGCAGCATCACCAGATCATGGAGATAGTTGATCTCCAGGGTGATCGAGGATAGGAGAGAAGACTCAGAGGACGACACGGCGGATCCACTCACGAAGGCCTTTTCCTAAAGAGAGACCTTTAGGGGATGGTTGAGTATGTGATACCGCAACCACTGCTACAGATGGCCCTAGTGCAAGTGGGAGATTGTTAGTTATATGTATGCCCTAGAGACCATTACTGTACATTGGATGTATATTGTAGCGGATGCTGGGACATATATAGGTAGGACTTTCTTGCTCGACATGATAGTACGCTATCTGGTTGCTCTTTATCTTAACATGTATACTTTCTGTTTCTCTGATTACATGTTGATAAAGCCCTTAGGATGTGTACTCGACTTCCAGGACTATGATGCAGATCATACTAGTGGGGCCTGGGTAGTCCATGAGTACATCCTTGAAATGTTCCTAGTCGAGGGAATATCGAGACGGGGCATCGATATTCCAGAGTAGACTAGCGCATATCTTCTCGACCCATGCGATGGGCGATGGATGATCCCATATCTATTGGTGTTTGACATCGAAGATGGATGCGGGTGCTCAGTGCAGACTGGGTACACTGAACGGACTCGCCGAGAACTCCCAGATGGTATTATACCTCACGTCAGATGGCAGTTCTCTGGTGACACTGGTACAGCTTAGTCTGTAGACCCGAGATCGTCATAGAGTCTTGTGTGTCTCCCACTGTGCTTTGATTTCCACCCTACCACGGCTCTACTGAGTTGTGCAAACAGGTGGTTTTTGGGTACAGTCCCGATTCACATGGAGGCAATGAGCGATAAGAGGAGATTCGTCTCTCCCGGTATTGGGGGTTGATGTTGTGCTATGCTCGACTGGCCATAACAGGAAATCCCTGGCCAGGGTTGCAGTGATATACTGGTAAGAGTTATCAGTAGTTTCACGAATGTTATGGACCCTACGTCGGCATGACTTATCAAGCTATTGGGGTCTGACGTTTACCACCCCTAGGCGAGATATGCGACATATCAGACGAACAGACCGGACTGTACGGTAAGTGTTACTGGTTGGATTCGCAGGAGTGTGAGCGGGCTTGCTCGTCGACCTTCTGATCGCTCAATACCCGGGTGGCCGTTACGTTTAGCAGACCGCTTGCGGCTTGTGGATGCCTGATATGATCATCATCTGCTGCCGGCGTATTGACGAGTCTTTAGAGTCCTACACAGAGGTTTCCTGGCTCAAGCGAAACGAAATAGGAGCGCATATGAGATATGTGCGGGACCGAGAATAATTCGAGTATGTGATACCGTATTCCATTCTCGCGATCAATGTATCGATTGGTTATATGCGATATAACCTAGTTATCGAATCAAGCATTGATTCGATAAGCCGATACATAGGATACTAGTCGGTTATATGCGATATGACCGGATCGTTAAATCAAGTGTTGATTTAATGATTTAATGTATAATTTTATATTTGATATATCACTTTGCATTAACTAGTATTGGTTGACTTTAAAAGGATTTTCTCACTTGAATTGTGCAAGTTGTATATGTGATATATTTCTTTGTGCACATGATTGTATCATGTTTGATGATACATTCTTGTTTGGTTTTGTGTAAAGTATTAAACCATGGTTAGTTAGTGATTAGGGTTTCATCTTATTCATTTATCTTTTTATTTTATTTATTTCAAAAGAAAAAGATAAAGAGAAATGAATGGTGGCTACTTTTGTTTTTAGTTGAAGATTCATGAAGCATTGACTTAGTCACCATTCTTGTCTCATGCCTAACCCTAACCACTCATCTAACCTAAGTTAAGTCTCTACACTAAACTATGGTTGAAGATATGATAAGTATTGTATTTTCTTTTCCATTTTTTAATTAACTTATCATATCATCTTCTTCTTTCTTCATCTTCTTCTTCAATGAAGAAAGCTTACTACTCCAATGGCAAGTCATGAAATCTAGTGAGAAATCCAAAACTAAAGTTTACCCACTTCCTATTTCTTCATCCTCTACCTCTTGCCAAGTAGTATAGAGTGTTTCCTTCACAAGTTTTTCTGACTTGGTGAAGTTGGAGCTTGTTCTAGCGATGCCTCGACGTAGATCATCTTCGGCATCGAACCGACGATCAAGCCCGCCCATTCTTCGATGATGCCGACGCTAGAGCCCAAGACATGATTTGGACAGCGAGGGGACTTCATTGCGGAGCCGTGGAGGTGGTGGACCGGATCTACAAAGGTTGTATATCCGTTCCCTTAGTTAAAATGTTAACTAGTTTATGTTTTCGCCTAAATATCTAGTAAACGATCCGTAGTCGGGTTTGTAGGCACCCGTAAAATTTGATTTGTGCATGTTTGATCACTTGTGAGACTTCACTAGAGTTCCTAGGAACCCTACATTGGTATCAGACCCTAGCTAGAGCCTTAGGCGAAGTCCCGACCGAATTAGAAGTCCGATCGACCCAAAACCCAAACCTAAAAATGCTCTCTGGACTTTTTTGAAATTCGTGGTTTTTTCGAAATTAAAAATATGCAGAAAAATCAGCAGGTAATCCTAAGACTTACTGTGAAATTCGAGGGATTGATTCCACAAAGGCAGCGCGGATCCGCGGCCCTACAGTAGGATCATGCGGCGGATCCGCGGCGCTTTTGTCGCTTTGTGCAGCCAATTTTGCACAGTAGTTCTTAGCTTTCAGTGTTGGTTTTCCTGGGGATTTTTAATAATTTTTCCAGAGTTGCATTTTCTGGGTTGTATTGGGAACTCGGTGTATCGATCGGATTGTCTAATTTTGTCGGTGTGTTTTTCCGGATAAATCTTAGAATGTGTTAAAAAGTTCGACCGGATATAAATACCCACTTTTTCCCCTGCCGGGAAATTTCCAATTGTTGGATTTTTCCGTTGTTTAACGACGTTCTAAGTAGTGCAAGTAACGCGATGGACCCTCTAGAAGACAACAAACCTTAACTCGATTATGTGACCGTCTTGAACTGCCCTTTGAACCTTCGGGTTTGGGGCAGTACGGCGTGCCACATGTGAGGCGTTGGCTTGACCCTTCTACGGCTGGACCGTTGCTACTGAGGCACGAACTGAATGCTGTTAGACTTATTTCATGTGTTGAGCTGTTTCGGGAAAACTTGGGTGTTCGATTGTTCGATCGGAAAGTTTAACATTTTCTATTTATCCGGAATGTGATACAATAATTGGAATTCGCAAATAGTTATGAGATAACGGAATGAATGTTATAAACATAGCAGTTTAGTCTCATTTGATCGGTTGCCACGGAGTTTTGATGTGATCAAAAGTCCGTCGCAATCACGTAGCGTACGCGGATACTCGCCGGGTAAACTTAATAGACAGCCTCACCCCATAGCCCCGACCAAGTGACTGTAGGAGAACCCCGTCGCCAAAAGCATCCGTTCGGGTGCTCCCGGTAGCGGTGTTCCGCCTTGGTGCACTTCGTCGACGGCGTCGGGGGTGCGGCCGCCTACTAAAGTTTGCGACGAGCATTCGATCAGAATGTCGGGAATCCTGTTGAATTGCCCGACTTGATATTGAAAAGTGTTTTCGATAATGAGACTAAAATGCGGGGTTTATAATTGTTAGGCATGCGATGTCTAAGTAATTCATTTGGTCAGGCATGCGATGTTTGAGGTGGTTGCGGATTCCAACTGTTGTAGTTTTATACTTTCTTTTCTGTGACCGTAAGTGTAATATGTGATATCGCCGGTTTCGTTGCTATATGTCAACGACAATTGGGATACGCATGTTTGCTTACGTTGATGACATGTGATGTTATGTGTTGCTGGATATGTTATATTGGATCGTCGTGTTTGAATAGCCGGGGTTTTTTATGTGAGATGAGTGTTTTTCCATTTTCATTCATGTAAAAACTTGTATGTAATATTCTTTTATTGGGGCACTTCCAGGTTGCGGAATTTGTCACCGTTGATGTATATTATTTACTTTTCTGCACTAGGATAGACCCAAGGAGGGGAGCACAAGTAACCGGGTTCTGGGGTCCAGTGGGAGACCAACTCGAGGAGTCGAGTCCGGGTCTCCTAACCCTAGAATTGGTAGGGTTGCTTGCCGCTCTCGTAGGGGTCTAGGGGTGTGGGATTGGCTATTCATCACGACCGTGGAATCCGTGTTTTGTACTGGCTCGTATTGAAAACACGGACGTCCTAGTATATCCAATATTTCATATGTTTCTTCTGCTGTGATTTATCTGTGATCATGTGACGTTCTGTGACAGGTATTATATATAGTATATATGATATATTATATAGACGTTGCTTATGTTTTACACCCGCGCTAGCCCTACCTCGCTCTGGCGTTAGTTACCTAACCTAACGGTGCAGATGGGACATCGAGGCGAATGCGGATGGCATAAGCGTACGTTATATTTATCTGTGATGGTTAGGTGGATTTAAATGATGGGATATTCATTAATGAGATTAATGAAAGAAAATAAACCTAATTGATGTTGTGGAATCGAATTTCAAAATTAAAACAGGTAGCTACAGTTCTTGCTTTGCATCGCGGTGTTCATTATAGAACATCCTGCACCTTATTCGATGAGGAAAGGACCGAGATCCCTTCACCGGGAGTGACTCCTTTAGCAATAACTGGCAGATGCTACACACTCGGTTTGTCTTTGATCGCTTCTATAGTTTCCGCTTTGCACAGTGATATATATGATATATCCCGCACCTCATTCGACGAGGAAAGGGCCGACGATCCCTTCACCGGGAGTGACCCCTTTAGCAAAACTAGAAAAGCCTCGAAAACATTCCATTTAAAAACCATTTGATTCCGCAACGAGATCAAGTTCAAAGCGTTAAAGGTTTTCACAAAAACCATTCGCAACCCTCCGTCATTTTAGGAAGTAGAGTACTTAGTATTCGTGCTGTGTTTGTTGACCATAGTCAAGGCATAGTGTACGGTAGCTAAGTGATGTCTTCCTACACCGCATATGATGCGATTAGTTAGGACAGTCGCGTGACTTTGTTGACCTTAGTTAAGGGTCATGTGGGTGGGTCTAATTAATCACGAAATGACGGGTAGAACTTGACTAGTACTTATGATTTGTTGACCATAGTTAAGGTCATAGGTGCTAGGGGTAAAAACCTTTATCGGGAGTTTCAAGTGTTGAAATTTGCAATGAGATTGCATACCTTCTATGAGATAGTTGGATCCCGATACCCGCTGCGAGTAAGAGTTACTCCTGGGAGAGTTTTATACATTACAATTAGCCGATCAAGTAAGTGTCTAGAAAGGTGTTAACGAGGTTACGCCTCTGGGAAAACGAGGTTTACATTAATTAGGTTCGTGCGAAAGCACGGGGGACCTCCCTCAAAGTACCGACACTGGCCTGGCTGAAAGATTGGCGAACTTGTAGTGTGTAATTAATCCCGGCTAGTCTTTCCTTTTAGGGTTTGAAGGAAGATTTGATAAAAACAGTGGGAGACATCCTGATTAGATAAAATATATAACCAATCTGATCTTGCAAGAGCGCACACAGAGTGTTTTCTTCTCTCTCTCTCCTGGTAGCGACCATATCACGCCTTAATCAAGATAATAATACGGATGTATTGACCGAACCCGCTTGTTATACTGAGCTGGGGAACGTTGGTCCCGCTCCAACTTATAATTGTTATAAGACAGAGCAGGAAATTGGGGAATACCAGAATTCCTATGCCGCCCAAACGAAGAAAGTGCATATGATGCATCTTCTTCGGGTGTGTTCATTACAAAGAACTGTTTCTCAGTATCCTCTGCATCCTGGGTATATGATACCGGATCAGGATCCCAGATATGTAATATGTTACATAGGGCTACAAAAAGGTAAAAAAACTGAGAACGGGTGATAAGTTTCATGAGGAAGAAAACGGGGCAAGTGTTGCAGCCAAGTCTGTTGGTCACTGTCACCCTGTATTACGAATACATTGATTCTGAACAAATGCTATTAGATACCGAACCTGATATACAAAATCATATCAGTCTCTTTATTAATAAAGAAATGATATAATTTTGTATTGATGGATAATGTTTTGAACATTTCCTATATCAAAAGTTGATCGGTTCAGGCACGCTATCTAAAAGCATTAACGTTCTAAATCAAACTACAGTTCCTAGTATACTGAACACACACAAGAGGAAGAGTTCAGAAATGAACAAATTCTTCTTGAGGCATTGTAGACTAGGTCATATCAATGCGACCCGACTGGCTGAAGTTACATTTAGATGTATATTTAAATCAGTTTGAATTTACATCTTGCGAAACTTGCCAGTCATGTCACAAAGATAAGATGACCATAGCTCTGTTCATTGGAAACAGAGGAAGAGTTAGTAAACCCTTGGGACTAATACATGATGATGTATGTAAGGTCTCCTGTCTACACATGCCAGGACTGGTTCTTTATACTTCATTATATTCACTGATAATCTCTTAAGATTCAGTTGTATGTTCCAGTTGAAACATAAGTCCGAAGCTTTTGAGGTATTCACAGAATATAAGTTGGAAGTAGAGAACCAAAATACGGGTATAAGTATTATGTCCTATGATAAGATCAGGGAGGAGAATACTTGTGCATAGAATTCCTGGACTATTCTAAAGGAGAATGAGATTTTCTCTCAGTGTTACTCCTCTGAATACAACACAGCACAACGGTGTATCTGGGCGGAGCAATTACACAATATTAGATATGGTGTGCTCTATGATGAGTATTACTGAGTTACCTTTTTCCTTAAGGGAGTTGTGCACTTAAGAAGCTGCATACCTATTGAATAGGGTTCCAATCAAATCAATTGCCTACCACTTCATATGTGATATGGAAGGGGAAGAGCCCATATCTTAAGTTAGTTAAGATATGGGGATTGTCCGGCCTATGTCTAAAAGCAAAATCCGGACAAGCTCGAGGCAAGGACTGTTATGTAGAACTGGAAATGTTCCAGCTATACAAACTGTAGCTGATGATTTGAAAGAACCAAAGGATTCAATAGTTACCAATGAACCTCAGCCTCTCCGCCGATCTAGTAGGGTTCCTCACCCACCTGAGAGATACTTCGTTTTCTCTATGACAGTGGGAGCGAGGATTACATCATGAGATGATGACCCAACTAGTTTCGAGCTGGCCATCAGGAGTAAGACTCTGTAAGAATGGCTGGATGCTTAGCGATCTGAGATGGAATCCATGTACACCAGCAAAGTATGGACTTTAGCTGCTATATCTGAAGGGTTAAATCCCCATCAGGAGCAAGTATATCTTGAGAAGATTACTTGGTGTAGATGGAAAAGTTGAGACTTTCAAAGCTATACTTGTTAAAGGTTTTTGTCATCGACCAGGCGTGGATAATGATGAAATCTTTTTCCAGTAGCTATGCTTAAGTCTATCCAGATCCTACTTACCACGGCTACATACCATGACTACGATATCTGGCGGTTGGGTGCCATGACTGCTTTTCTAAATACTGATTTAGAAGAGAACGTCTATAAGAACACAGCCAGAGGTCTTCGTAAACAGTGGGAGCAGCGGAAACGTGTGCAAGTTGCTTTACATAATGAAGCAGGCATCGCGGAGTTGGAACGTCTGTTTTGATGTGATAGTCAAAGTGTTTGACTTCATCAAAATGGTAGACGAACCTTGTATATAAAAGGGTAGTAGAGAGTAAGGTGGTCATCTTCGTATTGTACGAAGACAACATACTCTTGATAGGAAAAGAGTTTCCTATACTACAATCGATCAATCTCCTATTATCACAAGGATTCTTCAAATAGGATAAAGATCATACCTCCTAAATCCTGAGATTTGGACCTATGAGATAGATCTAAAGGGATATTAGGGTTCTCACTAGGTATAGTGAGATTGTATCAATCGATCCTGGGGAGAATCACTGGAAGAGTTCCAGGGTGATAAAGACGACTGAATGTCAGTCACGGGCATTGTCTTTACCCTCAGTAGAGGGACGGTATGTTGGAAGAGTTCCAAGCTAGATACCGTGGCAAACTAGACGATAAAGGCTGGTAACATCGCTATTAAAGATACTACCAAAGAGGAAGTTTGGGTGTATATTGGTTCATAAGATGAACTAGGTTCCTGCCATTATATGACAATGGAAGTGTGGCTTCGGCCCTGGAACCCTGGTCCCACCAGTGACCCAGAAAAATTCTGAGGCAGCATCACCTGATCATGGAGATAGTTGATCTCCAGGGTGATCGAGGATAGGAGAGAAGACTCAGAGGACGACACGGCGGATCCACTCACGAAGGCCTTTTCCCAAAGAGAGACCTTTAGGGGATGGTTGAGTATGTGATACTGCAACCACTGCTACAGATGGCCCTAGTGCAAATGTGAGATTGTTAGTTATATGTATGCCCTAGAGACCATTACTGTACATTGGATGTATATTGTAGTGGATGCTGGGACATATATAGGTAGGACTTTCTTGCTCGACATGATAGTACGCTATCTGGTTGCTCTTTATCTTAACATGTATACTTTCTGTCTCTCTGATTACATGTTGATAAAGCCCTTAGGATGTGTACTCGACTTCCAGGACTATGATGCAGATCATACTAGTGGGGCCTGGGTAGTCCATGAGTACATCCTTGAAATGTTCCTAGTCGAGGGAATATCGAGACGGGGCATCGATATTCCAGAGTAGACTAGCGCATATCTTCTCGACCCATGCGATGGGCGATGGATGATCCCATATCCATTGGTGTTTGACATCGAAGATGGTATGCGGGTGCTCAGTGCAGACTGGGTACACTGAACGGACTCGCCGAGAACTCCCAGATGGTATTATACCTCACGTCAGATGGCAGTTCTCTGGTGACACTGGTACAGCTTAGTCTGTAGACCCGAGATCGTCATAGAGTCTTGTGTGTCTCCCACTGTGCTTTGATTTCCACCCTACCACGGCTCTACTGAGTTGTGCAAACAGGTGGTTTTTGGGTACAGTCCCGATTCACATGGAGGCAATGAGCGATAGGAGGAGATTCGTCTCTCCCGGTATTGGGGGTTAATGTTGTGCTATGCTCGACTGGCCATAACAGGAAATCCCTGGCCAGGGTTGCAGTGATATACTGGTAAGAGTTATCAGTAGTTTCACGAATGTTATGGACCCTACGTCGGCATGACTTATCAAGCTATTGGGGTCTGACGTTTACCACCCCGAGGCGAGATATGCGACATATCAGACGAACAGACCGGACTGTACGGTAAGTGTTACTGGTTGGATTCGCAGGAGTGTGAGCGGGCTTGCTCGTCGACCTTCTGATCGCTCAATACCCGGGTGGCCGTTACGTTTAGCAGACCGCTTGCGGCTTGTGGATGCCTGATATGATCATCATCTGCTGCCGGCGTATTGACGAGTCTTTAGAGTCCTACACAGAGGTTTCCTGGCTCAAGCGAAACGAAATAGGAGCGCATATGAGATATGTGCGGGACCGAGAATAATTCGAGTATGTGATACCGTATTCCATTCTCGCGATCAATGTATCGATTGGTTATATGCGATATAACCTAGTTATCGAATCAAGCATTGATTCGATAATCCGATACATAGGATACTAGTCGGTTATATGCGATATGACCGGATCGTTAAATCAAGTGTTGATTTAATGATTTAATGTATAATTTTATATTTGATATATCACTTTCCATTAACTAGTATTGGTTGACTTTAAAAGGATTTTCTCACTTGAATTGTGCAAGTTGTATATGTGATATATTTCTTTGTGCACATGATTGTATCATGTTTGATGATACATTCTTGTTTGGTTTTGTGTAAAGTATTAAACCATGGTTAGTTAGTGATTAGGGTTTCATCTTATTCATTTATCTTTTTATTTTATTTATTTCAAAAGAAAAAGATAAAGAGAAATGAATGGTGGCTACTTTTGTTTTTAGTTGAAGATTCATGAAGCATTGACTTAGTCACCATTCTTGTCTCATGCCTAACCCTAACCACTCATCTAACCTAAGTTAAGTCTCTACACTAAACTATGGTTGAAGATATGATAAGTATTGTATTTTCTTTTCCATTTTTTAATTAACTTATCATATCATCTTCTTCTTTCTTCATCTTCTTCTTCAATGAAGAAAGCTTGCTACTCCAATGGCAAGTCATGAAATCTAGTGAGAAATCCAAAACTAAAGTTTACCCACTTCCTATTTCTTCATCCTCTACCTCTTGCCAAGTAGTATAGGGTGTTTCCTTCACAAGTTTTTCTGACTTGGTGAAGTTGGAGCTTGTTCTAGCGATGCCTCGACGTAGATCATCTTCGGCATCGAACCGACGATCAAGCCCGCCCATTCTTCGATGATGCCGACGCTAGAGCCCAAGACATGATTTGGACAGCGAGGGGACTTCATTGCGGAGCCGTGGAGGTGGTGGACCGGATCTACAAAGGTTGTATATCCGTTCCCTTAGTTAAAATGTTAACTAGTTTATGTTTTCGCCTAAATATCTAGTAAACGATCCGTAGTCGGGTTTGTAGGCACCCGTAAAATTTGATTTGTGCATGTTTGATCACTTGTGAGACTTCACTAGAGTGCCTAGGAACCCTACATCAATCTGGTTTGACATTCCATTGGCCACTCCGCAGATACGGTGGGTAACCTCAGGCACCTGAGAGGTACTCCGGTAGCCTCAAGGACGGTGACAGGGAGGTTCTTGTTTACCCAGACTTGCCATTGATGTTGTTCCAGACTGTGAGACCCGGCAGGAGGATGAGTATAGCGTCGTTCTGAACTATCTTTAGAAGTGTTCGTCTATATGACTCTGCCAGAGGGTTGTCGTAGTCAGTGGGAGCAGCGGAAGCATTGGTGGACAAGTAGCTTATGTATATGGACTAAACCAGATATAGCGGAGATAGATCATCTATTTCTGATGTGACTGTCATAGGTTTGACTTCATCAGAATAGGGGATGGATCTGTTGAGAAGGTAGTAGGGTGTGATGTCATGGTATTTGGATGACATACACAGAGTAGGAAGTGATATTCCTATACTACGATCGGTTATACTTTGGTCGTCACACAGTGGTTTCTCCACATGGGACTTGGACATTATATCAGACATGCTGGTTACTAGATCTATGGTTTTAGATCTAGATTTGGGTGGTTTCCTAATTAAGGGTACTTAGACAACATTCTAAAAGTATTTAGAATGGATGACTCCTGGCACGGTAGTGTACCTGCAGGTGATGGAGTCAACAACAACAACAACAACAACTGAGCCTTTTATCCCAAGCATATGGGGTAGGCTACATGAACCAACATGAGAATCACGCCGGGTCCAGCACATGAATCCTCTGTCTCCACTCACTTCTATCGAACAATATACTTTCATTGAGTCCTTTGGCAACCATATCGTTTCGTATCACCTCCATCCATGTTTTCTTCGGTCTCCCTTTTGCCCTTTTGCCATTACCCATATCGAGAGTATCTATTCGTCGAACCGGTGCTTCCATAGGTCTGCGTCGCATATGACCAAACCATCTAAGCCGGTTTTCCCGCATCTTCTCCTCCACGGGTGCTACGCCAACTTTTGCACGAATATCCTCATTTTGCACCTTGTCTTTTCTAGTGTTACCGCACATCCAACGAAGCATGCGCATCTCCGCTACGTGCATCTTCTGTGTATGATGCTTCTTAGGAGCCCAGCATTCTGTACCATATAATAAGGCAGGCCGAATAGCGCTCCGATAAAACTTCCCTTTCAATTTTAACGGAAAGTTACGATCACACAAAATCCCTGTTGCACTCCTCCATTTCAACCAACCAGCTTGGATCCTTTGATTAACATCACTATCGATCTCCCCATTCCTTTGGATGATGGAACCTAGATGTCTAAACTGGTCGCTCAGTGATATCTCTTGCCCTTCCAATGTTATACCAATATGGTTTTGACTTCTCTGGCTACTAAATTTGCAGTGCATATATGCTGTCTTGGACCTGCTCAATCTGAATCCCCGAGATTCCAATGTTTGTCTCCATAATTCCAATTTGGCATTAACCCCTGCTTTCGTCTCATTTACTAGAACAATATCATCAGCGAATAGCATACACCAAGGGACCTCATCTTGGATAGTTCTAGTAAGCTCATCCATCATGATGGTAAACAGGAAAGGACTTAATGCAGATCCTTGATGTAAACCAATAGTAATCGGAAAATCACTTGTTAAGCCACCGCAAGTTCTGACATTTGCCACTACTCCGTCGTCCATATCCTTGATTATGTCAATATATTTGATGGGGACCCCCTTTTTCATCATTGTCCCCCAAAATACCTCTCTAGGTACCTTATCGTACGCTTTTTCTAAATCAATAAATATCATATGCAAATCTCTTCTCCTCTCTCGAAAGCGCTCGACAAGTTGACGAAGCAAATGAATCGCCTCTGTCGTCGATCGTCCAGGCATGAACCCAAATTGGTTCTCTGTTATCTTAATATCCTTCCTTAGCCTGTGTTCAATCACTCTCTCCCAAAGTTTCATGGTGTGACACATTAGTTTTATTCCACGGTAGTTTGAGCAACTTTGAATGTCACCCTTATTCTTGTAGATAGGTACAAGGATACTTTTCCTCCATTCATTTGGCATCTTTTTTGTCTGCCAAATCTTATTAAACAGATCTGTCAGCCATTTAACGCCTATTTCTCCTAAGCATCTCCAAATCTCGATAGGAATCCCGTCAGGACCAACCGCTTTTCTTAAACCCATTCTGTTCAAAGCTTCTTTAACCTCAGTAAGTCTTATTTTACGCATGAAATCACGATTTATATCTTGAGATTGAATGACAAGTCCATCCAAATTCTTAGTAAAGCTCTCATTGAACAATTTGTCAAAATAATCTCTCCATCTTTCCTTGATATCCTCATCTCGAACTAAAACCTTCTGATTTTCATTTTTGACACACTTCACCGCACATAAGTCTCTAGTCTTCCTTTCCCGCATTCGAGCAATCCGGTATATATCATTTGCAGCCTCTTTAGTGTCTAATTTCTCGTACACTTCCTTGTAGACCTTAGATTTAGCTTCCCGAACAGCTTTCTTAACTTCCTTTTTAGCCATTTTGTACTTCTCAAATCTCTCCACATCTCTACTTTTCTTCAAATCTTTATAAGAATCTCTTTTAATTTTAATAGTAGCCTTTACATCTTCATTCCACCATGATATGTCCTTAGATGGTGGAGCACCACCTCTCGACTCACCAAGTAGATCTCTAGCTACTTTCTTGATACAACTCGCCATTTTGTTCCATGTTTTGTCTGGATCATCTTCCGACTGCCAATCCGCTTCTTGTACTACACGATCTATAAAAGCCTTTTGATTACCTTCTTTCAATCGCCACCATTTAATTTTAGGCTCTACCTTACGTCTAATCTTCCTAAGTTCTCTTCTAAAACGAAAATCTAGAACTAAAAGTCTATGTTGAGTAGTTACACTCTCACCTGGCACTACCTTACAGTCGATACAACAAGCTCTATCTATTCTTCTCGTCAGAAAAAAGTCTATTTGACTAGCATTTGATCCGCTCCTAAAAGTGATAAGGTGGGACTCTCTTTTCCTAAACCAGGTGTTTGCTAAGATCAAGTCATAAGATAAAGCAAAATCTAGAATCGAGTCACCTACTTCATTCCTTTGTCCGAAACCAAAACCTCCATGGATAGTATCAAACCCACTACGACTAGTACCTACATGTCCATTAAGATCACCACCAATAAATAACTTCTCTCCACTAGGTATACTTTGCACCACCTCGTCTAAATCCTCCCAGAATAGACGCTTACTAGCATCATCAAGACCTATCTGTGGTGCATAAGCACTAATAACATTAAAGATCTCTCCACCTAGAATAAGCTTAACCAGTAAAATTCTATCACCTTTTCTCCTAATCTCAACTACATCCTCAAGCAACCGTCTATCTATGATTATACCTACCCCATTACGATTTTTATCTCTACCCGTATACCAAAGCTTATAACCCCAAGGCTCTATGACTCTACTCTTTTCACCTACCCACTTAGTTTCTTGCAAACACATAATACCAACTCTCCTCCTAATCATCACCTCCACTAATTCTATTAGTCTACCCGTAAGGGAACCTATGTTCCAGGAAGCTAGACGGATCCTATGAAACCCTTGCTTATTTGTCACTACACCCGGGGTCCGATGTAGCGCGCCGTCTCTGGACGACGACCCTTGCTTATTTGTCACTACACCCGGGGTCCGATGTAGCGCGCCGTCTATAGACGACGACCCTTGCTTATTTGTCACTACACCCGGGGTCCGAGGTAGCGCGCCGTCTCTGGACGATGACCCTTGCTTATTTGTCACTACACCCGGGGTCCGATGTAGCGCGCCGCATCTGGACGACGACCAAGCCCTTGCATATTTAACACTACACCCGGGATCTGTTCCCCTCCGAAAGCCGGGTGTAGTGTTAAATATCCCGGGTGTAGTGTTAAATATGCAAGGTCGGAGGGTATACAGGGATCGATGTGATTTCACCTGTAGGGCAAAAAGTTTCATTTTTTCATTTTTTTTTTCTTTCCGCGATGTTGTATCATTTCAGCTTTTTATATCGCGAAAATCGTGATTGCCCAATCATTTCGGCTATTTTTCGCGGTGCCCAATCATTTCGGCTATTTTTCTTTTTACTCGCTGCTTTTTATTGCGAGTTGCCCAACCATTTCGGCTATTTTGCATGCATATATTTTTACTTGCTGATTTTGTTTGCAAGCTGCCCCATCATTTCGGCTATTTCGTATGCATATATATATATATATATATATTTTATTTTTTTTGGCTCGCTGCTTTTATTTTTATTTTTTTTTATTTTTTTTTTTTTTTATTTTTTTGCGAGTAGGGGATTTGGGATCTGATACCAATCTTGGCATCAGCATCGCTGCGACTGGGATATTGCCAGGAGCAAATCATCATCTGCCGTGAAAGGACTTGGAATTTGATACCGGTCTAGGCATCAGCATCGCTGCAACTGGGATATTGCCAGGAGCGAATCATCATCTGCCATGAAAGGACTTGGAATTTGATACCGATTTAGGCATCAGCATCGCTACAACTGGAATATTGCCAGGAGCGAATCATCATTTGCCTCTGTCGATCCCGAACAAAGGTGGCTTAGTAAACAGGATTAAAGGTCATGTCGGCTAAGGCTTTTGACTTCATGAGCCGTAAGGGTCTCACAAAGGTATTTCTCCCTACAAGTCGTGAGGATCTTGTAGGTGTGTTTTCTCCTTGGGAATCGTGAGGATTCCTAAGTGCATGTTCTCTTGTAAGTCGTAAGGATCTTACAAAAGGGTTTTCTCCTTATAAGTCGAGAGGACTTACAAGTGTTGTTTGCTGTACAAGCTATCCCTAGTCACGGATGGGACTTTGTTAGGGAAATATTTATTCGTGCCCATGGATTGTATACAAGGGTCATTATGAGCCGCTTGTAGGGAAATATCGAAGGTTGTGGGGGCTGCTTAAGAACAGGTTAAGGTTTCTGCAACTTAAGACTTTCAAATCTTATGAGCCGTAAGGGTCCCACAAGAGAGTTCTCCTTACGAGTCGTGAGGATCTCGCAAGTGTATTTTCTCCTTCGGAATCGTGGGGATCCCTAAGTGTGTTGTTCCTTTGTGAGTCGTAAGGATCTCACGCAGGTGGTTTCTCCTTACAGGGTCGAGAGGACCCTATAAGTGTTTCTTAACGAGGTTGCGCCCTTTCAGGTTTTCACAAACACTCGCCGGTAGCCCTGCTGTTTTTACTCACGGAGCCCTTTCGGGTTTTCATCCGTGCCCATTTTGCTTATGGACATACCGTTTTTTTTTTATTCTTTTTATTTTTTTTATTTTATTTTTTTTTTACGAGGTCGCACCCTTTCGGGTTTTCACGAACACTCGCCGGTAGCCCTGCTGTTTTTACTCACGGAGCCCTTTCGGGTTTTCCTCCATGCCCGTTTTGCTTATGGACATACCATTTTTTTTTCTTTATTTTCTTCTTCTCTTTTTTTTTTATTAACGAGGTCGCGCCCTTTCGGGTTTTTCATGAACACTCGCCGGTAGTCCTGCTGTTTTTACTCACGGAGCCCTTTCGGGTTTTCATCCATGCCCATTTTGCTTATGGACATACCGTTTTTTTTGTTTTTTTTATATTCTCGTCAGCCTGAGAATGCTGCGGTAGTAGTTTAAAAACATTTCGGTCATTTGCAAGCGTCAGGACATCGCGGTCCTGTACGCCGCCTTTCGGAGGGGAACAGATTCGGGCACGCCCGGTGGGACCTCTTCCTCTTTCCACTCCACACTTCGTGTGTCGTGTTCGCGAACAAATCGCGGTTTGCTGTGATTGCCTGTGGATTCAAGGTACTAAGATTTGGTGTCTTGCTTTATGCAGAAAACAGAAAATCGATGGCTTCGAACTGCACCGCCCGCAGCGATAACTCTCGCTCCGTCATTGCTGGAGGAGTGACTTATGGGCCCCAAGCGCCCTCCCTTTTCAAGATGCCGGTGGAGCAGGTGGCTCAAACAACCACTGGACTATTTTTTGGGACCATGCTCCCACCAATGAGCTTCTACGCCCCAATGACATTGCAAGAAGCTCCAAAGAAGTCGGTATTCGATCGACTTACCACTGCCGCGACCCCTCTCAACGGGTCGTCCAACTCCACTGCTTCAGTTTTTAACGGACTAGGCCAGAGCTTTAACAAGCTCATGAAGAAGCCTGCCATACCAGAAGGCGTTATCCCGAAGCGGATAGCCATTCCAACTCCCGTTCCTGGAAAAATCACCAAGGTTGCTTCCCATGTTCGGAAGTCCGCTTCTGACAAGTTGGTCGTCCCCGTTCAACGGACGTCGATATTTAAAAAGCTGGTACCAGTATATTCTGACCAACACAGGGGGCATGAGGAGGTCACCCCTATAGCTGAAACAACTCCATCAGCACGACATGCCCGACGTCGCTACTGGCGATCAGTGAGGAAGGCTGGGGGCAACTCCCCCTCTGGGATAACTCCGTCAGCTCCGATGGTGAGGATCGATGCTGCTGTTCCAACCAAGAATAGGTTTGAACTGCTCAACAAGGTGCGCAGAAACTCTCCTACTGCGATATTGAAACGAACTCCTTCACCTGTGGAGAATACTCCAGAGAAGAAGCTAGAGCAGCCCCCTCAACGGCTGTCCTCTAAAATTTACAAAGTCTGGCGACAGGTCCAAGAGTCGGTGATCGATCAAGACTGCCTCCGACGACAGAAAAAGATGAAGGTTCGGCAGGGGAAGGATTACTCTGTCAAACCACAAAAAGCAAAAGCTACTTGGGTTCCCACTACAACGGCTCCCTTAACTCCAATCACTCAAATAAGGAGGCCACAAAAAGCCCCTGTGAACATGGCGAAGCATAAAAGCGCTGAACACGAACGCCCCAAATCTGGGGGCATGGTGGTGCACACTGTTTATATGGCTTCTGGAAAGGAAGAAAGCCGCACTTCTACGGGCCACCGACTGCTCACCCGATCCGTGACGAAAGCCCAGGAGCAACAACAAAAGCTTCAGGAAATGATGACTACAATGGCTGCACTCACTGAGCCAAAAGAAAGCTCTGAAACGTCTTCGGATGAGCGTCAAGAACAAGAAACCGACGCTGATTTTTTACGCAGAGTCCTCGGAAAGAGGGACAAAGAAGCTGCAGAGCAAGCGGCTAACATAAAACAGATGGCGCTCCTCTTCCAAGATATGGTAGGGATGATGTTACAGCCGGACCCTCCTGCTGAAGATCCTCCGATCGTCCTTGAAGACGACAGGGGAGAAACGTCAAATCCTCCGCCGGCTCTGTCAACAGCCAAGGAGGAGGCAATCTCCAAAGTTGACCTAGACGAATATATAGCTCAGCAGATCCGGGTTAATCAGGCGAATGAAGCGGCTGGGCAAATTGTTAGAACCGAACGACCGTATCCGAGCTGGTATGACCAAATCAGTTACCCGCCAGGATATACGATCCCTAAATTCCACGTATATAAAGGGACAGGGAATCCGCATCAGCATGTCGCTCAATTCAGGGCCTTATGCGGCAATACTGGAGGCGATGACAAATTGTTGCTACGTCAATTCGTCGGCAGCTTAGCAGAAACAGCCTTTGAATGGTATTCGGAGCTGCCTAACGACTCTGTCAAAACATTTGCAGAGATGGAACTGCTGTTTACACAAAGATTCGCGAGTGCTAGTGAACGCACCCCGATAACAGCACTAATAAATGCTAGGATAAGGCCAAGCGAAACGTGGGTTCAATACGCAACACCTATGGTCGAAATGCGAACAACGCATAGAAGAGGCACCTGCGGTAGGCATGTTTATGGGAACTCTCGATCCGCAGGCGGCCATCTCGCAATTCATGATGTTCTTCAGGCCGACCACCTTCCAGGCCTTGATCGACAAATTAGCCCAAATGGACCAGATGGGCCATAAGCCGTCTCCTCCAAGACCCGATCCCCGAAATGAGAAAGGAAAAGCGATCATCGTCGCCAATGCTCAACAACAGTCGAGCAACTCAAAGCCGGTCGTTCTCCAAAACAACGTGCGTCCACGCCCATCTCTCGAAGAGAGGCTAGGACGTCCTTACTCGTTTCCTCAGAATAAAACGAGAAGACTGTTTGAGCTGGCAGTGCGTAGCAGACTCATCAATCTGCCGAGTCCAAAGCGTCTATCGCAGCCAGGCGATCTTAATAATCCCAATTATTGCCCTTACCACCAAACGGTAAGTCACCCGATTGAGGATTGTTTCATCTTTAAGGGATGGATCGAGGATCAATACCTGCAAGGCAAGTTCGCGCTGTCTGAAAGCTGGAAGGTAAACCCACCATAGCCGCACTCTCCAAAGAAAACGGACACGCCGGGGGCAGCTTGTTCTTTAGTCAAGGATGAAAACAATGGAGAAAACTCATCGGATGAATCCGAAGACTACGCAGCGACTTGTCATATGATTTCTCATTCACTGACGGATGATAAAGAGGCTCCTTGCGCTGAGAAACCAATGGCGAATCCTGAGCCGGTGATTCTACAGCCATCAGACGAGTTGATCGATGTCTTCCTAAGTGAAATTCGTCTGAAAGCAAAAGCCAATCAAGAACGTGAAATGGCCATACTAGAAAGAACCAAGGTATTCCCGTCAAATCAAAAGCCATACACTGCGGGTAAAAACAAATTCAAGACGAGGAAACGGTTCGCCAAAGCTCTATCAGTAGGAATGAAGCTACCGCCCTCTGAAGAAAATTCTTTCTCTGAGGTAGAGATGCACCCTAACTTCTGTTTATATCATCAGAAGATCATACATCCTACCGAAGACTGCGAGTCCTTTAACTGTTGGTGGCAAGGGTATGTCGCTCAAAAGCAACACTTCGACAGGACAAAGTGTGAAGCTTGTGGACATCGGAAAAATGCGATATATGAGCGCAAAGGAGCCGCCGCAAACTGTCATATAGCCGACTTCAAGGGATCAAAAATTATCACCTTTGGAAGCGACTCTGACGAAGAAGCTATCCCCAACTCTTCCCTCGGGGAATCTATTTCAAAAATAAAGGAATTGAGAAGCTGCGAGAACGTTCAGCCATGCAATCGCATGCTACTCGGAAAAAATCCCGACCCCGTAAGCAAGGGACCGAACAAGAAGAACAAAGGAAAAGGAAAAATGGCCCTCGTCGCCAGCGCTCAACAACAATCAGGTGACCCTAGACCGGTTGGTCGCCAAAGAAACAAGCGGCAATCCCTCCAAGAAAAGTTGAAACGTCCTTACTCGTTTCCGCAAGATAAAACAAGGGGACTGTTCGAGCTGGCAGTGTGCAACAGACTCATCAATCTGCCGGCTCCAAAATGTCCGTTGCGGCCAGGCGATGTTAATAATCCTAACTATTGCCCTAACCACCAAACAGTAGGTCACCTGATCGAGGACTACTACGTCTTCAAAAACTGGGTTGAAGACCAATACCAACAGGGCAAGTTTGCACTGTCTGAGAACTGGAAGGTGAGTCCGCCACAACCGCATGCTACGAAGAAGATGGATACGCCGGGGGCATCATGTTCATTCATGGAGAAAGACTCATAGACCGAAAAGTAAATAAACTAGATATTCGCCTCAAATACGGCGACAACGGACCGAAACGTCCTTAAACTAACAATGGACCGAAATGTCCCTAAACTAATATCGGACCGAAACGTCCCTAAACTAATATCGGACCGAAACGTCCCTAAACTAATAACGGACCACTACGTCCCTAAACTGGCGTTGGACCGAAAAGTCCTTAAACTAACAATGGACCACCATGTCCCTAAACTGGAACAATAGAGCCCAAATGCTCTTTTGTCGGATCTAAACGGTCCCGTTAAGTTGATCTTAGTCTCAAACTGGACTAACGTATCCTTAACAAACGTTTGAGTCGATCTTAGCCTCAAAAATGGCTAACGTATCCTCCAAACAGACTTTAGTCCCAAATTGGACTATGAATCTCCCAAACTGGAACAATAGGGCCCAAACGCTCTTTTGTCAGATCTAAACGATCACGTTAAGTTGATCTTAGTCTCAAACAGGACTAACGTATCCTTAACGAACGTTTAAGTTGATCTTAGCCGCAACGCGACTAACGTATCCTTAAACTAAAAACGGCAAACCCAAATCTAAGTAAATACGGATTTGGACTAATCCACGTCCTACGGGCGACGGCATTACTCAGTCTCCGTATACAATCCACGGGCAACCACAAACAAAACAAACACACACGACATGAAGTGAAATTCTGGAGAAGGAGAAAGTTGTTACCGCGATGCGGTAGCGTAATTAACTGCAGGGGCTTGCGCCTGCAGGGAAGAGCGTCCCCACAATCAAAAACCCCTCACCCTGAGGGGGAATCTGACGAAGTCTGCTACATCGGCCGCATCCATCTAAACCTCCGATGCAATATGCCATAAATCAACTTGGCATCTTCGGAGAGGTAGACGGATAAAACCAATTAGCATCTGCCCCGAATCTCAGCGTCAGGACATAGCGGTCCTGTGCGCCGCCTTTCGGAGGGGAACAGATTCTGGCACGATGCCACCTTTTGAGGCTAAATATGCAAGCCCTTGCATATTTAACACTACACCTGGGAACAGATTCTGACCAAGCCCTTGCATATTTAACACTACACCCGGGATCCGATGTAGCGCGTCGCTGAGTAGGGGACGCCCCAACGATATTCTTATTATGGTTCATGTCATAGAATGTGACAAAGTTTTACGTTGGCTGTCACAAGCCTACCACAACCCTCACCCTTTCTCATCCTCTCTAAAGGTGTCTTACTGACTAAAGGGGAGAGGGATGTGCACGATTGGCAGATCACTTGCTTAGGCAATTGAGTCGATCATGAGATGTCAAGTACCACACCAGATGTTGTTTTTGCAGTAGATGCAAGAAGTTGACATTAATCCAATCCTGGAGAAACAATCGGAAGCAGTTCTAGAACATAAGTGGATGTTCTAGGGATATGATAACGACAGCCTCATTCGGGAGACAGTTATCATTCTAGGCTTCCAAGGTGACCTGGACGACAAGGAGGTTGTCAGAGTTATAGTTTTCCTTCTGACGAGGGGCAGTATTTTGGACAGGTGGTCCAAGGCAATACTGAGGGAGGCATGGCGCAGGATACTGATTAAGTTCAGTTGACGATACAGTCTAAGAAGTTTGGATTTTGAGTTCATTTATGAGCTAGGTCCCATCAGACATCCAGACACATTCTAAGACAGGTATTGCTCATTTCAGGAGATGGCTTTCTCCGCGAACTTGAGATATAGAGAGACATAGAAAGAAACAACAGAGCGGATCCACTCACGGGCTGTGAGTATGCGGCATCGCAATAATTAGCCTTGAATGCAAATGGGAGATTGTTGGAGATTGTGCCCTCAGAGTCAATTATTAGATCACAGGCACATGATTGCAATGATTGAGGGAGGACCTATCCTGGTAGGACAGTCTTACTCAAGATGATAGTATGCTATCTGGTTTACCTTTATCATCGTGTACTGCTTTAGGTGACCTGACAGGTCGCTATTACACGTTGATAGAGCCCCTAGGATTCTTGCTTGACTGCCAGCAGTATGAGGGAGATCATATACGTGGGAGCTGGTAGTCTATAAGCACATCCTTAAAAGGTCCCTAGTCGTGGGAGTTTCGAGACAGGGCATCGATACTCCAGAGTAGACTAGTGTATACAGTCGAGACCCCGACGAGGGGCGGTGGCCGGTCTCACAAGCCACTGGTGTCAGTTGGTTCACCTAAGATGTATACAGGTGCTCATTGGGTTATGAGTACACCGGACAGGACTCGCCGGGAACATGCTAGTTGGTCTTATACCTGACGTCAGATAGCAGTTACCTGGTGACAAGTGTACAGGTTAGTTCATCGACCTGGGGATCGTCATTTGTCTCGTGTGAGTTCCCACTGTACTTTGATTACTACCCTACCACGCTCAAAGGAGACGTGCAAACAGGTTTTAGTTGGGTACAGTCCCGAGCCACATGGAGGCAGTGAGCGCATCTTCAGGGGTTCGTCTCTCCCGGTATTGGGGGTGAGGTCGCGCTGTGTCTAAGAGAGCCATTACACGAAGTCTTTGGCCAAGGCAGGAGATTTACCGGTAGGTATTCCAATAGTATCTCAGGGTGTTCTGGGCTACACTCCGACACGACTTGTACCGCTTTTGGGGGTCTGACTTTTACCAACCCCCTAGGCCCGCCATGCGATGCTCATAGACGAACGGACCGGACTGTACGGATATTGTCACTGAGAGGCTCAGTAGGGTGTCAGGTTGAGTTCGCTCATCGACGTCCCTTTTGGTCAATACCTGGTAGCTCGTTACGTATAGGCTAATACCTCTGACGTGTTAGTGGTTAAATCCACAACCAAGGTGTTGACGAATCTTTAGAGTCCCCCACAGACCAGTTTCTCAAGTTTCGGTAGAAACGCTGTAGAGGCCGTATGGAGATATGGCAGGGTTCAATCAGATACGTGCGGCATTGCACGGATCAGGATCGGACGGTTAATACTAGCAGGCTTTGGTTTAAGCCGGATCCTAGTATTGTACAGTGTAGATTTTGTCTCTTTGCATTTGTATTCGGTCGGAATACAGATGCGGGTACGTATATACAGTCGCGGGGTTTTCCTGTAATTTATTACGGGATCAGTTTTTTGGAGTTGCCAGTTTGTTTTCTGTTTCGGCCATATTTCTTTTTATCTTTCATTGGCCGAAGATTGGTGGAGGAGGGCTTATTTGCATTTGCGCAAATAAGCTTTGTGGAGGGTGTTATTTGCATTTTGTTGTGTCATGATCACTTGACTTTCTTTAGTCATCATTGCTTGACTTCTATCTTCATGATGACATGACTTTTGGAAGTGATGATTGTTGATTGAGTGTTGGACTTTCCTAGTGATCATTTCTTTGCATGATAGCCTTTTCTCTCTCTCCCTTGGATTATTGTGTGGCTCACTTCCTTTTCCATTCCCTTGGACTCCATTTTCACTCACTTCCATGAAGGGGCAGGCCAAGCAAGGAGAAGGGGCTGCCCAATTTGTGTGTGGGGATTTTTGGCTCTCTCATGCTCGCAAAAATCCCCAAGTTCATCACAAAATTCCACAAGTTCATTTCCTCCACCAAAGGCAACTTCAAGTAACCCCAAATGAGACATAGAGCACTACACGTTTTCTACAGCAAATCTTAGGCACGTCGGCTCGCCAACTTCGTGCCCGAGTTGCCTCGGACCAGAGGCGGGAGCCCGTAAAAGAAGCCGGCGACGTGGTGCCCTTCCGGCGAGAAGGTGAAGACCGGAGATTCCGCGGGGAGATCGGGACGACGACGAGAAGACCGAAGGACACGGATCGCTCGGTATATCTCTCTACCCTTTCTCTTGTTCGCTAGGACTAGTTTAATGGCACGATCCAGGTTTATAGTGCGCGGTGTTGCCGGTTCAAAAAGTTTAAAGAGAAGCATCGCTTCCGCATTCCGGCGTCGGATTGACGGCCGGGGCGCCGTCGTGCACTTACAGACGATTCTTTAGAGTCCTACACAGAGGTTTCCTGGCTCAGGCAAAACGGAGTAGGAGCACATATGTGATATGTGCAGGACCGAGAATATTACGATATAAGATACTGTATTCTATTCTCGCGATATATGATATCGGCCGGGTATATGTGATATAGCCGGGTCATCGGATTAATTGGTAATTCGATGAATCGATACATGATATATTAGTCGGTTATATGCTTTATAGCCGGATTGTCGAATCAAGTGTTGATTCGATAATTTAATGTATAGATATATATGTGATATATTATATTACGTTAACTAATATAAGCTCGCTTTATTGATTCATTTTCTTACTGGATAATACATTGATATATATGCGATATATGTTAATCGTATTATTTTCTTTTGTTACAAAAATATATTATATATGTGATATATAATATTGTAACAAGTTAGGGTTGCAAATGCAACATGTTTTATGGAGTTTAAACAAGTTAGGGTTTGGATTTGGGTAAGCTTTTAGGTTAGCTTTTTCATGAAGCTTCATGAAGCTATCTTTTGTCTTTAGCTTGATATTTTATGTAGATATTTGTTAACCCAACCCAAAACCTATATCTATGGTTTATTCTTTACATGAGTTAAGCCCTTCATTCTTAACTCATGCTTGCAATTGTAATCACAACAATAATTCATTATTCATCAAAAAAGCTTTCTTCTTCTTCTTCTTCTTCTTCTTCTTCTTCTTCCTCCTCCTTGAAAAAGTTTTCAAGCTTTTTGACTTGTGATTATTTAAAGTGAGAAAATTAAAACAAAAGAGTGCAAAATTCCTACTTCATCATCCTCATCTATTCTAGCCACTTAGATTAGGGTGTTCACTTCACCAATACTTGATTAGAGAAGTGAAAGCTTGATCTTGAGATTCTTCAGGGTAGAACTTCTTCGAAAAGGAAGACTTCAAGCAAGAATGGATCGTTCGACTTGTGGAGCCTCTCTTAAGTCCGGAAGATCATGGATCGCGGCAAAGGGACTACTACTCGGAGCATATGAAGCGAAGGAACGGACTACAAAGATTGTAATCTCTCTCTCTTAGATGTAGAGTTGTTTACTTGCATAGTTAACCTTAATTCTCTAGTGAAGATCTTGGTTAGGGTTTGTTTACCACCCCAAAATTTTTAAAGAAGTATGTTTGATGCTTGCCAAAACCTTGCTAAGGTGCTAAGTTAACCCTACATAGTCTTGTTTCGTTAATATGACCAAGTCTACAGTGCCAAAGGAAAGCTTCATTTATTTCTGAAAGTTTTCATTTATTAGTGTGTTGTATGCTGAAAACTGTGTGTTGATTTAGAACGTATATCCCGTTATTAAGTGTACCATACCCAACCAACATTTGATTCAGGTGAATGGTCATAACATTGTTCTGCAATACAAAATTATATTCTTCATTGTCTAACAAGGAAACGGATATTATATTACAAAGCATACTAGGTACATAATAACATAGGTTTAAAACCAATATACATCCAGACAGCAACCCTAAGTGATATTCTCCTATTGCAACTGTATGTACATTGGAACCATTTCCAACGCGGAGAGTATGGTCACCTGTCTTCAAAACCTTTCTATTTCTCAGCCCCTGCATAGAATTGCAAATGTGAGAATCTTAACCGATATCTAATACCCAGGAAGCAGAGTTTATTGAAAAACAGTTTTCTGTCACAAACACACCTGAAGCGGAAGCATCCCCATGCTTCTTCTTGAGATCCAAGTACTCCGTGCAGTTGCGCTTCCAGTGTCATGTTTTGTGGCAGTGATAACATTCCCCTTTCCCCGATTCCCCAGCCTTGGACTTGTCTTTCCCCTTGGCCTTTTTGACTCCATCCTTAGGTTTGGTGGGTTTCTTCTTCATCTTTCCCTTAGCCTTAGCTTTCGGGCGAGAGGAGGAAGATGGCCCAACATTCAAAACGGGAGTTTTCACTTATTTCAGCGTGCTCTCTGCACTCCTTAACATATTAAGAAATTCAGGTAGTTCCATCTGTAGGGTTACTAGGCACTCTCACAAGGTTCTATAAGGTATCAACCATGCCCGATTTAAAAATTAAACGTGCCGAACAACCTTAACCAAGATCTTTAAATTAGAGATTAAGCGGAAAAAAAGCATGTTAAACACTTTACATCAAAGAGTTTGGGATTACAACCTTTGTAGTCCGGTCCTTCACTTCTAAAGCTCCGTGTTGACGTCCCTTCGCTGCGATCATCGAGTTTCTGGACTCTAGAGAGGCTCCACGAAGAGAAAGATGCAAGCTTTCTTCCGATCTTCGATAACTAAGATGATCTACCTTGAAGTTTCTATAACATAAGCTCTCACTCACTAAATGAAGTGAACACCCTAATCTAATTGGCAAGAATAGATTAGGATGATGAAGTAGGAATTTAGCTCTCATTTGTTTTCTTAATCTCACTCATTTTCATCACCTCATAAAAAGCTAGAAAGCTTTTTCATGAAAGAAGGAGGAAGAAGAAGAAGAACCATTCTCTTTTGTGATGAATAATGAATTCATGTGAGGTTAGAAATGCAACTATGGGTTAAGTATGATAACTTAACCCATGTAGAGAATGAACCATGGTTAAAGGGTCGGGTTGGGTTAATTAAATATCTACAAAAATATCTTTGCAAAAACAAAACAAAAGCTTCTAGAAGCTTCTAGAAAAATTAACCCAAATCAAACCTTAATCATGTTTAATCTCCACTAATCATGTTGCATTAATATCCCTAACTTGTTACACTATTATATATCACATATACAATATTTATTGTAACAAAATAAAATAATACAATTAACATATATCGCATATATATCAATGTATTACTCGAGTGAAAAAAAGAATCTTTTAGTGAGCTTATATTAGTTAATGTATTTAAATAAATCAAATATATAATTATACATTAAATTATCGAATCAACACTTGATCCGATAATCCGGCTATTTCACAAATAACCGACTAATATAATCTGTATCAGTTTATCGAATCAACACTTGATCCGATGACCCGGCTATATCACATATACCCAGCCGATATCGCATATCGCGAGAATCTAATACGGTATCACATATACGTATTGTTCTCGGTCCCGCACATATCATATATGTGCTCCTACTCCATTTTTCCTGAGCCAGGAAACCTCTGTGTAGGACTCTAAAGAATCGTCAATACACCGGCAGTAGGTGATGATCATATCTAACACCCACAAGCTGCAAGCGGTCAGCTAAACGTAACAGCCACCCTGGTATTGAGTGATCAGAAGATCAACAAGCAAGCCTGTACTTTCTCCCGTGAATCCAATCAGTAACACTCCCGTACAGTCCGGTCTCTTCGTCTGATATGTCGCATATCTCGCCTAGGGGTGGTAAACGTCATACCCAGTAGCTTGATAAGTCGTGTCAACATGAGGTCCATAACAATTTGAGAAACTACTGATAACACTTACCAGTAAATCTCAGCAACCCTGACCAGGGATTTCCAGTTATAACCAATCGAACACAGCGCAAAATCAACTCCCTATACCGGGAGAGACGGATCCCCTCCTATCGCTCATTGATCCTCTCCATGTGATTCGGGACTGTACCCAAAAGCCACCTTTTTGCAAGCCCTCTTAGACGTGGTATGATGGAAATCAAAGAACAGTGGGAATCACACAAGACTCTATGACGATCTCGGGTCTACAGACTAACCTGTACCAGTGTCACCAGGGAACTGCCATCTAACATGAGGTATAATACCATCTGGGAGTTCTCGGTAAGTACGTCCAGTGTACCCAGTCTCCACTGAGCACTCGTATACCTTCTCTGATGTCAAACACCAATAGATATGGGATCATCCATCGCCCATCATATGGATCAAGAAGCGCATACGCTAGTCTACTCTGGAGTATCGATGCCCTGTCTCGGTACTCCCACGACAAGGAACATTTGAAGGATGTACTTGGCGACTACACTGTCCGCACTAGTATGATCCGCATCATAGTCCTCATAGTCAAGTACTCATCCTGAGGCCTTTATCAACATGTAACATAGAGACAATCAGAGTACATGTTAAGATAAAGAGCAACCAGATAGCGTACTATCATGTCGAGCAAGAAAGTCCTCCCTATATATTTCCAAGCATCCACTACAATAAACATCGTATGTACAGTAATGGCCTCTAGGGCATACATATAACTAACAATCTCCCACTTGCAGTAGGTCCATCTGTTGTGGTATCACATACCCAACAATTAACTGTGGTTGAAGTATCTCATACTCAACCATCCCATAAAAGTCTCTATTGGGAAAAAGGCTTTTGTGAGTGGATCCGCGCTGTTGTCCTCTGTGTCTACTCTCCTAACCTCGATCTCCCTGGAGATCAACCATCATCATGATCAGGTGATACTGCCTAAGAATTATATCTGGATTTCTGATGGGATGGGGGTTCCTTAGCAAAAGCCAGAACTCCATTGTCACACAATGGTAGGAACGAAGTTCATCTCATGAACTTATATATATATCCAGACTGCCTCTTTAGTAGAATCCTTGGTAACGATGTATCTTGCCTTTAATCGTCTAGTAAGTCACGGTATCTAGCTTGGAACTCTTCCAACATACCGTCCCTCCACTGAGGGTAAAGACAATGCCTGCGACTGACATTCAGTCGTCCTTATCACCCGGGAACCTTTCCAGTGATTCTCCCCACGATCGATTGATACTATCTCACTATAACTAGTGAGAATCCGAACATCCAATTAGATCTGTCTCATAGATCCATAACCCGGGATTCAGGAGGTATCGTTTTGATCCTATATGGAGAATCATTGTGATAAGAGGAGATTGACCGAACTTAGCATAGCAAACTCCTTCCCTATCAAGAGTATGTCGTCCACGTACTCTACGAGGATTACCACCATACTCTCTACTACCTTTTTGTATATACAAGGTTCATCTACCATTTTGATGAAGTCAAACTCTTTGACTACCACATCAAAACGGACGTTCCAACTACGCGATACCTGATTTATCACATAAAACATCTTGCTCACGTTTCCGCTGCTCCCACTGTCTACGAAGCCCTCTGGCTGTGTACTTATAGACGCTCTCTTCCAAATCATCATTTAGAAAAGCAGTCATGACACCCAACCGCCAGATATCGTAGTTATGGTATGTAGCCGTGGCAAGTAGGATCTGGATAGACTTTAAGCATAGTTTTGAAAGTTTCAACTTTTCCATGTACACCAAGTAATCTTCTCAAGATATACTTGCTCCCGATGGGGATTTAACCCTTTCAGATAAAGCAACCAAAATCCATACTTTGTTGGTGTATAAGGATTCCATCTCAAATCGCTAAGCATCCAGCCATTCTTACAGACTCACACTCCTGATGGCCAGCTCGAAACTAGTTGGGTCATCATCTCATGATGCAATCCTCGCTCCCACTGTCATAGAGAAACCGAAATATCTCTCTGGTGGGTGAGGAACCCTACTAGATCGGCGGAGAGGCTGAGGTTCGTTGGAAACTATTGAATCCTTTGGTTCTACCAAATCATCAGCTGCAGTTTGTATAGCTGGAACTCTTTCCAGTTCTACCTCATGACCAATAATTTGTTCACAAGAAATTCCCTTTCACAAAGGTGGCATGCTGAGAAATAAAACATCTTTTGTTCCCTAGTCTGGTAGAAGATATTCTCTTGGAAATGCTTGGGATATCCAACAAACTTCCACAGAACTGACTTTGCCTCGAGCTTGTCCGGATTTTGCATTTAGGCATAGGTTGGACAACCCCAAATCTTAACATACTTAAGATATGGGCTCTTCCCGTTCCATATAACATATGAAGTGGTAGGCAACTGATTTGATTGGAACCCTATTCAATAGGTTTGCAGCTTCTCAAGTGCATAACTCCCAAAAAGAAATAGGCTACTCAGTAGTACTAATCATAGAGCACACCATATCACATAGGGTGTAATTGCTCCGCCCTGATACACCGACGTGCTGTGGTGTATTCCGAGGAGTAATGCTGAGAGAGAATCTCATTCTCCTTTAGAATAGTCTAAGAATTCCATGCTCAAGTATTCTCCTCCTTGATCTCATCAAAGGACATAATACTTGTACCCGTTTTTGGTTCACTACTTCTAACTTATATTCATTGAATTTCTCAAAAGTTCCAGACTTGTGTTTCAACAGGAACATATGTTCAGATCTTGAGAGATAATCAGTGAATGTAATGAAGTATAAAGAACCGGTCTTGGCATGTGTAGACAGGGGACCTTCATACATCATTATGTATCAATCCCAAGGGTTCACTAACTCTTTCTCTCTTTCCAATAAACGGAGCTGTGGTCATCTTATCTTTGTGACATGACTGGCAAGTTTTTACAAGATGTAAATCCAAACTTGTTAGTTGTATGTATGCCCTAGAGGTTATTACTATACATGCGTTGTATATTGTAGTGGATGCTTGGACATATATAGGGAGGACTTTCTTGCTCGACATGATACTATGCTATCTGGTTGCTCTTTATCTTAACATGTACTCTGATTGTCTCTATGTTACATGTTGATAAAGCCCTTAGGATATTTACTCGACTACTGGGACTATGATGAGATCATTCTAGTGGGGCCACGGTAGTCGACGAGTACATCCTATAACTGTTCGTAGTCGTGGGAGTACCGAGATAGGGCATCGATACTCCAGAGTAGACTAGCGTATGCGCTTCTTGACCCATATGATGGGCGATGGATGATCCCATATCCATTGGTGTTTGACATCAAAGAAGGTATACGGGTGCTCAGTGGAGACTGGGTACACTGGACGGACTCGCCGAGAACTCCCAGATGGTATTATACCTCACATCAGATGGCAGTTCTCTGGTGACACCGGTACAGGTTAGTCTGTAGACCCGAGATCGTCATAGAGTCTTGTGTGATTCCCACTATGCTTTGATTTCCATCATACCACGTCCAAGAGGGCATGCAAAAAGGTGGCTTTTGGGTACAGTCCCGAATCACATGGAGGCAATGAGCGATAGGAAGGGTTTCGTCTCTCCCGGTATAGGGAGTTGATGTTGGGCTGTGTTCGATTGGCTATAACTGGAAATCCCTGGCCAGGATTGCCGAGATTTACTGGTAAGTGTTATCAGTAGTTTCTCGAACTGTTATGGACCTCAAATCGACACGACTTATCAAGCTACTGGGGTCTGACGTTTACCACCCCTAGGCGAGATATGCGACATATCGGACGGAGAGACCGGAATGTACGGGAGTGTTACTGATTGGATTCACGGGAGAAAATACAGGCTTGCTTGTTGATTTTCTTATCACTCAATACCTGGGTGGCTGTTATGTTTAGCTGACCGCTTGCAGCTTGTAGGTGTTTGATATGATCATCGCCTACTGCCGGCGTATTGACGATTCTTTAGAGTCCTACACAGAGGTTTCTAGGCTCAGGCAAAACGGAGTAGGAGCACATATATGATATGTGCGGGACCGAGAACAATACGTGTATGTGATACCGTATTAGATTCTGGCGATATGAGATACCGGCTGGGTATATGTGATATAGCCGGGTCATCAGATCAAGTGTTGATTCGATGAACTGATACAGATTATATTAGTCGGTTATTTGTGAAATAGACAGATTATCGGATCAAGTGTTGATTCGATAATTTAATGTATAATTATATAT
Source organism: Agapanthus africanus (assembly GCA_030015575.1). Classification (NCBI taxonomy): domain Eukaryota; kingdom Viridiplantae; phylum Streptophyta; class Magnoliopsida; order Asparagales; family Amaryllidaceae; genus Agapanthus; species Agapanthus africanus. The sequence goes on along the minus strand of CM057337.1, from coordinate 341,017,483 downwards.
ATGATATATTAAATTACATTAACTAATATAAGCTCACTAAAAGATTATTTTTCTCACTCGGGTAATACATTGATATATATGCGAAATTTGTTAATTGTATTATTTTATTTTGTTACAATAAATATTATATATGTGATATATAATATTGTAACAACTTAAAGTTACAAATGCAACATGTTTTGTGGAGTTTAAATATGGTTAGGGTTTGGATTAGGGTTAATCCTTCTAGTAGCTTCTAGAAGCATTGCTTTTGTTTTCTTGTAAAAATATTTTGTGTAGATATTTCTTTAACCAAACCCAAACCCTTAACTATGATTCATTCTCTACAATGGTTAAGTCTTCTATTTCTTAACTATGGTTGCATTTCTAACCTCACATATGAGTTTTCCATCACAAAAGGATTAAGCATCTTTTTTCTTCTTCTTCCTTGGATAAAAAGCTTTCTAGCTTTTTCATTAGTGATGAAAATGAGTGAGATTAAGAAAACAAATGAGAGCTAAATTCCTACTTCATCGTCCTAATCTATCCTAGCCATTTAGATTAGGGTGTTCACTTCATTTAGTGAGTGAGAGCTTATGTTATAGAAACTTCAAGGTAGATCATCTTAGTTATCGAAGATCGGAAGCAAGCTTGCATCTTTCTCTTCGTGGAGCCTCTCTAGAGTCCGGAAACTCGATGATTGCAGCGAAGGGACCTCAACACGGAGCTTTAGAAGTGAAGGACCGGACTACAATGGTTGTAATCCCAAACTCTTAGATGTTAAAGTGTTTAACATACTTTGTTTCGCCTAATCTCTAGTTTAAAAATCTTGGTTAGGGTTGTTCGGCACATCTAAATTTTAAATCGGGCATGGTTGATACCTTATAGTCCCTTGTGAGAGTGCCTAGCATCCCTACAGTGGTATCAGAGCCAAGCTAGAGTTTTAGGCGAAGTCTAGGCGAAGTTTAAAGTCCGATCGAACTCCGAATACCCGATAAAACCTAGTTTCTAGAAAAAAATTTAAAATGTGATTTTTTCTGCATTAGAAATACTCAAAAAAATCAGCAGGGAATTCTAAGGTTTATGGTGAAACACGGGCCCACAACACCATCAAGTCGCCGCGAAACCGCGACAGAAACCTGCTTCCCGCGGCGGTTCTGCGGCCGTGTTTTGGTGTTATGGACACGTGTCTTCAGGTTATATCTGTAGGTGCTTGTATATGATTCTGGGTATTTTTAATCTTACTCAAGTGTTGAGTGTTCTGGGGATTATTTTTAACTCGTTGATTCGATCGGAAATTTTAACTTCGTTTAAGTTTTTCCGGATAATTTAGAACCTGTTAAAAAGTTCGAACGGATAGCAATAACTCACTTTTTCCCCTGCTGGAAAATTTCCAACTGTTGGATTTTTCCGTAGTTTAAGAACGTTTCAAGTCATGCAAGTAACGCGGTGGACCCTCTAGAAGAACAGAAACCTTAACTCGATTATGTGACCGTCTGAACCGCCTCTGAAGCTTAGGGTTTGAGGCAGTACGGTGTTGCCACATGTGAGGCGTTGGCTTGACCCTTCTACGACTGGACCATCGGTACTGTGGCATGTGATGGATACTTTTTGAACACCGCTCAAGTGTTGAGCTATTTGGGAAATCTTGGGTGTTAATTTATTCAATCGGAAAGTTTAACATTGTCTATTTATCTGGAATGTGATACAATATTTGGAATCCACAAGTAGTTATGAGATAACTAATTTGAATGTTATAATTCTAGCGGTTTAGTCTCATTTGATCGGTTGCCACGGGATTTTGATACGATCAAAAGTCCGTCGCAATCGCATAGCGTATGCGGATACTCGCCGGGTAAACTTAATAGATAGCCACACCCCATAACCCCGACCAAGTGACTGTAGGAGAACCCCGTCACCAAAAGCATCCGTTCGGATGCTCGCGTCAGCGGTGTTCCGCCTTAGTGCACTTCGTCGACGGCATCCGGGGGTGCGGCCGTCTACTAAAGTTTGCGACAAGCATTCGATCAGGTTGTTGGGAATCTTGTTGAATTACCCGACTAGATATTGAAAAGTGTTTTCGATATTGAGACTAAAATGCGGGGTTTATAATTGTTAGGCATGCGATGTCTAAGGAATTCATTTGGTTAGGCATGCGATGTCTAAGAAGATTGCGGATTCCAACTGTTGTAGTTTTACACTTTCTTTTCTGTGACCGTAAGTGTAGTATGTAGTAGTATCGCCGGTTTTCGTTGCTATACATCAACGACAATCGGTGTATGCATACTTACTTACGTTGATGATATGAGATATTATATGTTGCTGTGATATGTTATATTGGATCGTCGTGTTCTGAATAGCCGGTGGTTTTATGTGAGATGAGATTTTTTTCTTTTTCATTCATGTAAAATTCATTGTATGTAATATTCTTTTATTGGGGCACTTCCGGGATGAGGATCATGTCACCATTGTATATTATTTACTTTTCCGCATTAGGTAGACCCAAGGCGGGGAGCACAAGTAACCGGGTTCTAGGGTCCAATGGGAGACCATCTCGAGGCATCGAGACCGGGTCTCCTAACCCTAGAATTGGCAGTGTTGCTTGCCGCTCTCGTAGGGGTCTAGGGATGTGGGTTTGGCTATTCATCGCGACCGTGGAATCCGTGTTTTATACAGGCTCGTATTAAAAACACGGACCTCCTAGTATATCCAACATTTCATATATGTTCTTCTACTGCAATTTTCTGTGATGAGATTATATTACTGCCTGAGACGAATGTTTATATTATATATATGAGATATGTGTTATATTGCAGATTTCGTTTCAAAAGTGATGCTTGTGAAGCATAATAAAATGTGACTTCATTAATGAGATTAATGAAACTAAAAGAAAGCTAAAGATGTTGTAGAAACTTGTCTTAAAAACTAGTAGCTCTAGTTCTTGCTTTGCATAGCGGTGTTCCTTGTAGAACATCCAGCACCTTATTCGATAAGGAAAGAGCCGAGATCCCTTCACCGGGAGTGACCTCTTTAGCGAAACTAGCAGATGCTACAAACTCGGTTTGTCTTTTGATTGTTTTTATAGTTTTTGCTTTGCATAGTGATATTTGTGAAATATCCTGGACCTTATTCGATGAGGAAAGAGCCGACGATCCCTTCACCGGGAGTGACCTCTTTAGCAAAACTAGAAAAGGCCTTACAAACATTCCATTCAAAATCACTCGATTCTACAACGATATCAAGTTCATTATGCAAAGGGTTTTCTTAAAAACCTATCGTAGCCCTCCGTCATTTCAGATAAGTACTACTTAGTATTCGTGCTGCGGTAGTTTGGCATTCATCAAGGCGTAGTGTATGGTAGCTAACTAGTGTTTATCTGCTAGCATACGATGCGATTGGATTAGGGTATTCGTACGGCATTGTTTGGCATTCGTCAAGGGTCGTGCGGGTGGGTTTAATTCAATCAGGAAATGTAAGGGTTGAACTTGACTAGCGGACTATGGGTGGTTTGGCATTCGTCAAGGTCATAGGACGCTAGGGGCAAAATATTATTGGGAATTTCAAGTGTTGAAATTTGCAATGAGATTGCATACCTTTTATGAGATAGTTGGATCCCGATACCCGCTGCGAGTAAGAGTTACTCCTGGGAGAGTTTTACACATTACAATTAGCCGATCAAGTAGGTGTCTAGAAAGGTGTTAACGGGGTTACACCCCTGGGAAAACAAGGTTTACTTTAATTAGGTCCGTGCGAAAGCACGAGGAACCTCCCTCAAAGTACAGACACTGGCCTGGCTGAAAGATTGGTGAACTTGTAGCGTGTAATTAATCCCGGCTAGTCTTTCCTTTTAAGGTTTGAAGGAAGATTTGACTAAAACAGTGGGAGCCATTCTGATTAGATAAATTGATAACCAATCTAATCTTGTAAGAAGCACATGCTGAGTGTTTTCTTCTCTCTCTCCTGGTTGCGACTATGTCACGCCTTAATCAAGATAATAATACGGATGTATTGACTGAACCCGCTTGTTATACTGCTCTAAGGAACGTTGGTCCCGCTCCAACTTATAATTGTTATAAGATAGAGCAGGAAATAGGGGATTACCAGAATTTCCGTGCCGCCCAAACGAAGAAAGTGCATGCTGATGCATCTTCTTCGAGTGTATTCATTACACAGAACTGTTTGTCAATATCCTTTACATCCTGGGTATTTGATACCGGATCAGGATCCCACATATGTAATTTGTTATATGGGTTACAGATAGGTAGAGAACTGAGAACGGGTGATAAGTTTCATGAGTTGGAAAAGATAGAAGTGTTACAGCCAAGTCTGTTGGCAGTTGTCAGCCTGTATTACCAGAATACATTGATTCTGAACGAATGTTATTAGATACCGAACCTGATATACAACATCATATCAGTCTCTTTATTAGTAAATAAGGATATAATTTTGTATTGTTGGATAATGTTTTGAACATTTCCTATATCAAGAGTTGATCGATTCAGGCACGTTATCTAAAAGTATAGACGTTCTAAATCAAACTACAGTTCTTAGTATACAGAACACGCACAAGAGGAAGAGTTCAAAAATGAACGAATCCTTCTTGAGGCATTGTAGACTAGGTCATATCAATGCGACCCGAATAGCTAAGTTACATTTAGATGCATATTTAAATTAGTTTGAATTTACATCTTGTGAAACTTACCGGTCATGTCACAAAGATAAGATGACCACAGCTCTGTTTATTGGAAACAAAGAAAGAGTTAGTGAACTCTTGGGATTGATACATGATGATGTATGTAAGTTCCCTGTCTACACATGCCAGGACCGGTTTTTGTACGTTATTACATTCTCTGATGATCTCTCAAGATTCAGACATATGTTCATGTTGAAACATAAGTCTGAACCTTTTGAGATATTCACAGAATATAAGTTAGAAGTAGAGAACCAAAACGGGTACAAGTATTATGTCCTTTGATGTGATCAGGGAGGAGAATACTTGAGCACGGGATTACTGGACTGTTCTAAAGGAGAATGAGATTCTCTCTCAGCATTACTCCTCCGTATACACCACAGCACGTCGGTGTATCGGGGCGAAGCAATTTCACCCTATTAGATATGGTGCGCTCTATAATGAGGACTACTGAGTTTCCGATTTCCTTTTAGGAGTTATGCACTTGAGAAGCAGCATACCTATTGAATAGGGTTCAAATCAAATCCGTTACCTACCACTTCATATGTGATATGGAATGGGAAGAGTCCATATCTTAAGGTTGTTAAGATTTGGGGTTGTCCAGCCTATGTCTAAAAGCATAATCCGGACAAGCTCGAGGCAAAGTCAGATTTGTGGAAGTTTGTTGGATATCCCAAGCATACGTAAGGGAATATCTTCTACCTAACCGAGGAACAAAATATGTTTTGTTTCTCAACATGCCACCTTTGTGAAAGGGAATTTCTTATGGAAAAATTAGTGGCCATGAAGTAGAACTGGAAGGAGTTCCAGCTATACAAACTGCAGCTGATGATTTGGTAAAACCAAAGGATTCAATATTAACCAACGAACCTCATCCTCTCCGCCGATCTAGTAGGATTCCTCACCCACCTTAGAGATACTTCGGTTTCTCTATGACAGTGGAAGCAAGGATTGCATCATGAGACGATGACCCAACTAGTTTCGAGCAGGCTATCAGGAGTGGGACTCTGTAAGAATGGCTGGATGCTTAGTGATCTGAGATGGAATCCTTAAACACCAACAAAGTATGGACTTTGGTTGCTTTATCTGAAGGGTTAAATCCCCATCAGGAGCAAGTATATCTTGAGAAGATTACTTGGTGTACATGGAAAAGTTGAGACTTTCAAAGCTATGCTTAAGTCCATCCAGATCCTACTTGCCACGGCTACATACCATGACTACGATATCTGGCGGTTGGGTGTCATGACTACTTTTCTAAATGTTGATTTGGAAGAGAGCGTCTATAAGTACACAGCTAGAGGGCTTCGTAGACTGTGGGAGCAGCGGAAACGTGTGCAAGATGTTTTATGTGATAAAGCAGGCATCGCGGAGTTGGAACGTCTGTTTAGATGTAGTAGTCAAAGAGTTTGACTTCATCAAAATGGTAGATGAACCTTATATATACAAAAAGGTAGTAAGGAGTATGGTGGTGATCCTCGTAGAGTACGTGGATGACATACTCTTGATAGGGAAGGAGTTTCCTATGCTACGCTCGGTCAATCTCCTCTTATCATAAGGATTCTCCATATAGGATCAAGGTGATATCTCCTAAATCCTAGGTTTTATATCTATGAGATAGATCTAAATGGATGTTAGGATTCTCACTAGTTGTAGTAAGATAGTATCAATCGATCCTGGGGAGAATCACTGGAAAGGGTTCCAGGGTGATAAGGACGACTAAATGTCAGTCGCAGGCATTGTCTTTACCCTCAGTGGAGGGACGGTATGTTGGAAGAGTTCCAAGCTAGATACCGTGACTTACTAGACGATTAAAGGCAAGATACATCGTTACCAAGGATGCTACCAAAGAGGCAGTCTGGATATATATAAGTTCATGAGATGAACTTCGTTCCTGCCATTGTGTGACAATGGAGTTGTGGCTTATGCCAAGGAACCCCCGTCCCATCAGAAATCCAGATATAATTCTTAGGAAGCATCACCTGATCATGGAGATGGTTTTCTCCAGGGAGATCGAGGTTAGAAAAGTAGACACAGAGGAAAACAGCTCGGATCCACTCACAAAGGCCTTTTTCCCAGTAGAGACTTTTATGGGATGGTTGAGTATGAGATACTTCAACCACAGCTAACTGTTGGGTATGCGGTACCACAACAGATGGCCCTAGTGCAAGTGGGAGATTCTTAGTTATATGTATGCCCTAGAGGCCATTACTATACATGCGTTGTATATTGTAGTGGATGCTGGGACATATATAGGAAGGACATTCTTGCTCGACATGATAGCATGCTATCTGGTTGCTCTTCATCTTAACATGTACTCTGATTGTCTCTATGTTACATGTTGATAAAGCCCTTAGGATATGTACTCGACTTCTGGGACTATGATGAGATCATACTAGTGGGGCCACGGTAGTCGACGAGTACATCCTATAACTGATCCTAGTCGTGGGAGTACCGAGATAGGGCATCGATACTCCAGAGTAGACTAACGTATGCGCTTCTTAACCCATATGATTGGCGATGGATGATCCTATATCCATTGGTGTTTGACATCAGAGAAGGTATACGGGTGCTCAGTGGAGACTGGGTACACTGGATGGACTCGCCGAGAACTCCCAGATGGTATTATACCTCACGTCAGATGGCAGTTCTCTGGTGACACTGGTACAGGTTAGTCTGTAGACCCGAGATCGTCATAGAGTCTTGTGTGATTCCCACTGTGCTTTGATTTCCATCATACCACGTCCAAGAGGGCATGCAAAAAGGTGGCTTTTGGGTACAGTCCCAAATCACATGGAGGCAATGAGCGATAGGAGGGGTTTCGTCTCTCCCGGTATAGGGAGTTGATGTTGCGCTGTGTTCGATTGGATATAACTGGAAATCCCTGGCCAGGGTTGCTGAGATTTACTGGTATGTGTTATCATTAGTTTCTCGAACTGTTATAGACCTCAAATCGACACGACTTATCAAGCTACTGGGGTCTGACGTTTATCACCCCTAGGCGAGATATGCGACATATCAGACGAAGAGACCGGACTGTACGGGAGTGTTACTGATTGGATTCACGGGAGAAAGTACAGGCTTGCTTATTGATCTTCTGATCGCTCATTACCTGGGTGGCTGTTATGTTTAGCTGACCGCTTGCAACTTGTGGGTGTTTGATATGATCATCGCCTACTGCCGGCGTATTGACGATTCTTTAGAGTCCTACACAGAGATTTCTTGGCTCAGGAAAAACGGAGTAGGAGCACATATATGATATGTGCGGGACCGAGAACAATACGTGTATGTGATACCATATTAGATTCTCGTGATATGAGATATCAGCCGGGTATATGTGATATAGCCGGGCCATCGGATCAAGTGTTGATTCGATGAACTGATACAGATTATATTAGTCGGTTATTTGCGAAATAGCCGGATTATCGGATCAAGTGTTTATTCGATAATTTAATGTATAATTATATATTTGATATATTAAATTACATTAACTAATATAAGCTCACTAAAAGATTCTTTTTCTCACCCGGGTAATACATTGATATATATGCGATATATGTTAATTGTATTATTTTATTTTGTTACAATAAATATTATATTTGTGATATGTAATATTGTAACAAGTTAAGGTTACAAATGCAACCTGTTTTGTGGAGTTTTAACATGGTTAGGGTTTGGATTAGGGTTAAGCCTTCTAGTAGCTTCTAGAAGTTTTGCTTTTGTTTTCTTGTAAAGATATTTTGAGTAGATATTTCCTTAACCAAACCCAAACCCTTAACTATGATTCATTCTCTACAATGGTTAAGTCTTTTCTTTCTTAACTATGGTTGCATTTCTAACCTCACATATGAGTTTTCATTATTCATCACAAAAGGATTAAGCATCTTCTTTCTTTTTCTTCCTTGGATAAAAAGATTTCTAGCTTTTTCATTAGTGATGAAAATGAGTGAGATTAAGAAAACAAATGAGTGCAAAATTCCTACTTCATCATCCTAATCTATTCTAACCATTTAGATTAGGGTGTTCATTTCATTTAGTGAGTGAGAGCTTGTGTTATAGAAACTTCAAGGTAGATCATCTTAGTTATCGAAGATCGGAAGCAAGCTTGCATCTTTCTCTTCATGGAGCCTCTCTAGAGTCCGGAAACTCGATGATCGCAGCGAAGGGACCTCAACACGGAGCTTTAGAAGTGAAGGTCCGGACTACAAAGGTTGTAATCCCAAACTCTTAGATGTTAAAGTGTTTAACATACTTTGTTTCGCCTAATCTCTAGTTTAAAGATCTTGGTTAGGGTTGTTCTCCGCGTCTAAATTTTAAATCGGGCATGGTTGATGCCTTATAGACCCTTGTGAGAGTGCCTAGCATCCCTACAAAACTAATTTAAATATTCATCTAAATGTAACTTAGCTAGTCGGGTCGCATTGATATGACCTAGTCTACAATGCCTCAAGAAGGATTCTTTCATTTCTGAACTCTTCCTCTTATGTTTGTTCTGTACATTAAGAACTGTGATTTTATTTAGAATGTCTATACTTTTAGATAACGTGCCTGAACCGATCAACACTTGATATAGGAAATGTTCAAAACATTATCCAACAATACAAAATTATATCCTTCTTTACTAATAAAGAGACTGATAAGATGTTGTATATCAGGTTCGGTATCTAATAACATTCGTTCAGAATCAATATATTCTGGTAATACAGGGTGATAACTACCAACAGACTTGGCTGCAACACTTGCACCGTTTCTATCTCATGAAATTTATCACCTGTTCTCAGTTCTCTAGCTATCTGTAGCCCATGTAACAAATTACATATGTGGGATCCTGATCCGGTATCAAATTGTCACGACCTGAAGTTCGACTCATGACTGGCAATTAACCACGTAACGTCTACAGGCGTAACGCGACCAAGTATGCCGAAACCCAGAAATCAAACCATTAAAAGTAGTGAGTGTTGAAAACATTTGTTTAAAAACATTTTTAAAAAAACATAAGTAGTTTAGTAACATTCTTTAAAGTTCGAGTAATTTTCTTAAAATTTTGGCAGCATTTCCATTGTAAAAACTAACCCCGAAATCAGGTACAAGATATGTCATGAATAAAATGATAACAATATAATACAGCATCCCAAACGGGAGCAATCACGCCCAACGGCGGAATCAATACCACAAGAGTAATATACGACGCCATAGCGAAGAAATGAGCAATAAGTGGAAAACATCACGAATGATAAAAACTGCCTAAGTAAAGTCGGCTCACACAAGCTCGACACCAGAATACAAATAATATACATCATCGTCCTCACACTGTCTCGAAGTCAAATACATATAAAGGTAGATGGAGAATACTAGATACAAAAGTATGTGTACAATGGAAATAACCGGATATCACAACCCACCACACAGCAAAACAGCTCACGCACCAACTGCAGTGGTATCCATAGCCAAAAGAGACAAGAAGGCAGCCTGCCGCGACTACTCTGAGGGGCAACCTGCAAACACTGTGGCCCAACGGGGGTGAGTTGCCAACTCGTGAATAGAGATAACATATAAAGGTAATCACGAGTATGCACGTACTGCGCTACGCTATCATATGCCAGCAGATAATATCTATATGCGATGAGCAAGATGTACAATAATCATGCATAAGTACTCTATCAGGTAGTAGGACTGCAGGATGAGATGCATAATAGTAAATGCCGAGCATGGGATAAAATAGCATCTACACGGAATGTCAACATGGAAAAATAATCGGTGTCCATCAATGCACCCAAATCTCAATAAAACTCAGGCGCCGTAATCCTCATCGGCCCATAAATCCTGTAAATCTCTGAGAATCGCGAATGCCCAACATCGGCACTCAAAATATCATGAAACAATCGTGTCCAGCATCGACACGCAAATCCTCATATATCGGGCTCCGTCAGTCCGGATCGGCCCACGGGCTCCGTCTGCGGTATCGGCCCTTGGCCCCGGCAGTACGAGTCGTCCCGTATCCATCTATCGACTCTGGTCAGTATCTTCCGGATAACCGCCAGGTCCAACCAATCACCGGTAGGTACTAGCCACCCTGCCAGGCTCATCGTCTGCTCCACGAAAAACATTTCTCGCCCCGGGGAACCATACCGGGTCCACCACGAACCCGCAAACGGATCATCCAACTCCTATAATCGGGCTTCAAGCACACGTCTTAGAATCGAGAAAACGGGTGGTGGACGCACCAAAATATCATATCAAGAGGAACCGGGTTTTCAAAATAGTGCATATTTTCTTAAATAACCCCACGGTCCTCAAATCCAGAAATCACATGAAATCCAAAGCCAATGCGTAAATCCATGCGACGTGATGTATGCATCAGAAAGTCGTACTATAAGAACAAAGGGGGAAACCGCTCATTAAAATAGATTCAGTTTTTCAAAAGGTATCTTATGGTCCCCAGTTTCTACCAAAAATTAGCTTATTTAGGTAGGTACAATTTGAATATGCATAAGTATGGATATGCAAATGAGTACGTGCACAAGTATGAATAATCATGTCGAATCATATAAGAGGTGAGCTACAGTATATTGTTCCAGGCGATTCTATAGTGTGAGTGTCATGACAATTACTAACGGTGTGTGTAACATGCAGATTAGTGCTCGTGCGATATGAACTGTTACTAACAGTGCGGTGTGTTATCAGTTTTAAGTTCATATAGATATAGCAGGGAATGAGGTATACAACAAATAGTATCCATGAACAGTCAAATATATGCAAATGAAATATGCTACTACAATGTCCTATCAGCGCTGACGCATAACGCCATACGGACGATTTCCCCGTAGATGTTAAATCTACTCACCTGGTCGTGCTAAGTGTAGCCGACGACTTGTTTCCCCTTCTTCGCGGCGTCTGTCGTACTCGCCTGCAAACCTAGAATTTCATCAGAAAATACACATAAGCTAAAATCTACAAAAACGCAACATCGAAGCCAAACTAGAAACCCGCGTCGCGAACCAAACACGTGTGTGTGCGATACGCTAAAACATGTGATTACACGCCTAAAGCTACCCCGACACGTCGCGATACGCAGAAAACTCTAACCCACACACGTATCACACGTGTCGCGAAGGTTAAAAGTATACGAAATAGGGTAATTGGGTCCAGATTTTTCTACAGAAAGAATTTAACAAAATTGCATATACCATAAGTCTTCAAATTGCAGCAGACACCTACACCACAAACCCTAGCACCCAGGTCCTCCATCTGGCCGCAATTTGCGGCCAGAATGAATATTCCGGCGGCCCGAAGAGGGAGTTGGGCTCCCATGCTTCATGTGTGCTTTCTATACCTAGTGTACATGCTCCAGTAATTACAATATTGGTCTGAAGCAACCGGAGTACAAGCAGATTTCAACAGAGCCCAAAACCTAGTAAAAATAGCTATTTTAGCGCTAAAACAATACATTAAGGTATTTTAGTGAAACCTGAAGCAAACCCCAAGTTACAACAACACAAACAACACTTAAATAAGTTAAACAAACCATAAAAACACTAACTTAACATAAACTTCACTATATTCCCCTTCAATATCACAAAAATGCACAAAAACATGATTTTTAGCTAACAAAACCACAAGTTACGATCTAAGGTGTTAAGTGTGAGTTATATACCTTCAAAAGACCTTAGAGAAGCCCAAAATTTTAGTCCTTGCCCTCAAAGCCACTGACTTGCTATCAAACTCCTCAAAAAGCCATTAAACTAAGGTTTTGTGTGAAGGAATATGAGGTTTTGGGTAGGGTTTTGTGCTTGGATCAAAAGAGAACTGAAAGAAGAAGAAAATGATGATAATGTTGCTGTTGTTGCTGCTTCTTCTGCTGGGAAAGCAGAAAATGTGAGGGGGAGAGAGAAATGAGAGAGGAAAATAGTCAAAAGTCAAGCCTAAATCTCACCTAATCCAACCCATACCCCCATTTTCCTCATTCCACTTAAAAAAAACAAATGTTTGACTTGGTTAATGGTGGGAATAATAGAACCATGCAAGAAAAGAAAATGGCTTACATGATAACACTTGCTTAGGTAACAAAAAAAAAGATAAATGTGCATGTGCACACTAACTTAGCTTAAGAAAGTAATTAAGAAAACTCTAATTAAGGTGGGCACAACCTAAATTATAACTAATAAACCCTAAATATATATATAAACACCTCTCATCACAATTTGCACTAGTTAAAAGGAAAATAAGATTTTCGGGTTTTTATGAAAAACACGCATCATTAATAACTAACGTGAAATTATCCTAAACGAATTTCAAAACGTTACACAAATACCCAGGACGTAAAGGATATTGAGAAACAGTTCTGTGTAATGAACACACCCGAAGAAAATGCATCAACATGTACTTTCTTCGTTTGGGTGGCACGGGAGTTCTGGTAATCCCCTATTTCCTGCTCTGTCTTATAATAATTATAAGTTAGAGTGGGACCAACGTTCTCTTGCGCAGTATAACAAGCGGGTTTGGTCAATACATCCGTATTATTATATTGATTAAGGCGTGACATAGTCGTAACCAGGAGAGAGAGAGAAGAAAACACTCAGCGTATGCTCTTGCAAGATTAGATTGGTTATCAATATATCTAATCAGGATGTCTCCCACTGTTTCAGTCAAATCTTCCTTCAAACCCTAAAATGAAAGACTAGCCGGGATTAATTATACTCTACAAGTTCGCCAATCTTTCAGCCAGGCCAGTGCCGGTACTTTGAGGGAGGTTCCCCACGCTTTCGCACGGACCTAATTAAAATAAACCTCGTTTTCCCAGGGGCGTAACCCCGTTAACAAATTTCTAGACACCTACTTGATCGGCTAATTGTAATGTGTAAAACTCTCCCAAGAGTAACTCTTACTCGCAGTGGGTATCGGGATCCAACTATCTCATAGAAGGTATGCAATCTCATTATAAATTTCAACACTTGAAATTCCCAATAATATTTTACCCCTAGCATCTTTATGACCTTAACATAGTCAACAAATTATAAGTGCTAGTCAAGTTCAACCCGTCATTTCCCGATTGAATTAAACCCACCCGCACGACCCTTAACATAGTCAACAAAGTCGCACGACTACCCTAATCCAATCGCATCATATGCTTATACAGATAAGCACTAATCAGCTACCGCAGACTACGCCTTAACATAGTCAACAAACGTAGCACGAATACTAACTAGTACTTATCTGAAATGACGGAGGGCTACGACAGGTTTTTAAGAAAACCCTTTGCGTAATGAACTTGATATCGTTATAGAATCAAGTGATTTTGAGATGGAATGTTTTTGCAGCCTTTTCTAGTTTTGCTAAAGAGGTCACTCCCGGTGAAGGGATAGCCGGCGCTTTTCTTATGGAATAAGGTGCAGGATATTTCATAAATACCACTATGCAAAGAAAAAACTATAGAAACAATCAAAAGACAAACCGAGTTTGTAGCATCTGCTAGTTTCGCTAAAGAGGTCACTCCCGGTGAAGGGATCTCGGCTCTTTCCTTATCGAATAAGGTGTTGGATGTTCTACAAGGAACACCGCTATGCAAAGCAAGAACTAGAGTTACCAGTTTTTGAATAAGTTTCTAAAACATCTTTAGGTTTCTTTTAATTCATTAATCTCATTAATGAAGTCCCATTTTATTATGCTTCACAAGTATCACATTTGAAACGAAATCAGCAATATAACATATATCTCATATATATAATATGAACATTCATCTCAGGCAGTAATATGATCTCATCACAGAACATTGCAGCAGCAGAACATATATGAAATATTGGATATACTAGGATGTCCGTGTTTTAATACGAGCCTGTATAAAACACGGATTCCACGGTCGTGATGAATAGCCAAACCCACATCCCTACGAGAGCGGCAAGCAACACTGCCAATTCTAGGGTTAGGAGACCCGGTCTCGACTCTTCGAGATGGTCTCCCACTGGACCCTAGAGCCCGATTACTTGTGCTCCCCGCCTTGGGTCTACCTAATGCGGAAAAGTAAATAATATACAATGGTGACATCATCCTCATCCCGCAAGTGCCCCAACAAAAGAATATTACATACAAATGAATTTTACATGAATGAAAATAAAAACCCTCATCTCACATAAAACCCCCGGCTATTCAGAACGCAACGATCCAATATAACATATCACAGCAACACATAATATCTCAAATCATCAACGTAAGCAAGTATGCGTATCCCGATTGTCGTTGATGTATAGCAACGAAGCCGGCGATACACCACATATTACGCTTACGGTCACAGAAAAGAAAGTGTAAAATTACAACAGTTGGAATCTGCAACCTCCTTAGACATCGCATGCCTAACCAAATGAATTCCTTAGACATCGCATGCCTAACAATTATAAACCCTGCATTTTAGTCTCATTATCGAAAACACTTTTCAATAGCTAGTAGGGAAACTCAACACGATTCTCGATATCCTGATTGAATGCTCGTCACAAACTTTAGTAGACGGCCGCACCCCCGGATGCCGTCGACGAAGTGCACTAAGGCCGAACACCGCTGCCGCGAGCACCCGAACAGATGCTTTTGGCGACGGGGTTCTCCTACAGTGGGCGTGGCTGTCTATTAAGTTTACCCGGCGAGTATCCGTGTACACTACATGATTGCAACGGACTTTTGATCACATCAAAATCCCGTGGCAACCGATCAAATGAGACTAAACTGCTAGATTTATAACATTCAAATTAGTTATCTCATAACTACTTGTGGATTCCAAATATTGTATCACATTCTAGATAAATAGACAATGTTAAACTTTCCAATCGAATAATCAAACACCTAAGTTTTCCCAAATAATTCTCAACACTTGAAATTAGTTTAAAAGCATCCATCACATGCCACAGTACCAATGGTCCAGCCGTAGAAGGGTCAAGCTAATGCCTCACATGTGGCAACGCCGTACTACCCGAAACCCTAAGGTTCAGAGGTGGTTCAGACGGTCACATAATCGAGTTAAGGTTTGTGTTCTTCTAGAGGGTCCACCGCGTTACTTGCACGATTTTCCGAAAGTTTCAAACTCGAGAAAAAATCCAACTTGAAAATTTTCCGACAGGGGAAAAAGTGAGTTATTGATATCCGTTCGAACTTTTTAACACGTTCTAAAATTACCCGGGAAAAATTAAACGAAATTAAACTTTCCGATCGAATCAACGAGTTCCCAATACAACCCAGAAAACTGAACACTTGAGTATAATTAAAAATTCCCAGAAGCATCAGGAAGTGCCTACGGTTGTTACTGTGCAAACAGTAAACCCTAATTCTCCTATACGGCCGCGGAACCGCCGCGCAAGGGATGGTATTGCAGCGGTTCCGCGGCGCTTTAGTGGGATTAGTGTCTCGTTTTGATCAATAATTCCTAAAATACCCTGCTTAATTTTCTGAGTATTTTTAATACAGAAAAAATCAACATTTGAAATTTTTTCCAGAAACTAGGGTTTTACGGGTATTCGGAGTTCGATCGGACTTTAAATTTCGCCTAGACTTCGCCTAAAACTCTAGCTTGGCTCTGATACCACTGTAGGATTACTAGGCACTCTCACAAGGTTCTATAAGGTATCAACCATGCCCGATTTAATAATTAGACGTGCCGAACAACCCTAACCAAGATCTTTAAACTAGAGATTAGGCGAAACAAAGCCTGTTAAGAGTTTCGGATTACAACCTTTGTAGTCTGGTCCTTCACTTCTAAAGCTCTGTGTTGACGTCCCTTCGCTGCGATCATCGAGTTTTCGGACTCTAGAGAGGGTCCACGAAGAGAAAGATGCAAGCTTGCTTCCGATCTTCGATAACTAAGATGATCTACCTTAAAGTTTCTATAACACAAGCTCTCACTCACTAAATGAAGTGAACACCCTAATCTAATTGGCAAGAATAGATTAGGATGATGAAGTAGGAATTTAGCTCTCATTTGTTTTCTTAATCTCACTCATTTTCATCACCTCATAAAAAGCTAGAAAGCTTTTTCATGAAAGAAGAAGGAAGAAGAAGAAGAACCATTCTCTTTTATGATGAATAATGATCCATGTGAGGTTAGAAATGCAACTATGGGTTAAGTATGATAACTTAACCCATGTAGAGAATGAACCATAGTTAAAGGGTTGGGTTGGGTTAACTAAATATCTACAAAAATATCCTTACAAAATATCTTTGCAAAAAAAAACAAAAGCTTCTAGAAGCTTCTAGAAAAATTAACCCAAATCAAACCTTAATCATGTTTAATCACCACTAATCATGTTGCATTAATAACCCTAACTTGTTACAATATTATATATCACATATACAATATTTATTGTAACAAAATAAAATAATACAATTAACATATATCGCATATATATCAATGTATTACCCGAGTGAGAAAAAGAATCTTTTAGTGAGCTTATATTAGTTAATGTAATTTAATATATCAAATATATAATTATAAATTAAATTATCGAATCAACACTTGATCCGATAATCCGGCTATTTCACAAATAACCGACTAATATAATCTGTATCAGTTCATCGAATCAACACTTGATCCGATGACCCGGCTATATCATATATACCCGGCCGATATCTCATATCGCGAGAATCTAATACGGTATCACATACACGTATTGTTCTCGGTCCCGCACATATCATATATGTGCTCCTACTCCGTATTACCTGAGCGAGGAAACCTCTGTGTAGGACTCTAAAGAATCGTCAATATGCCGGCAGTAGGTGATGATCATATCAAATACGCACAAGCTGCAAGCGGTCAGCTAAACGTAACAGCCATCCAGGTATTGAGCAATCAGAAGATCAACAAGCAAGCCTATACTTTCTCCCGTGAATCCAATCAGTAACATTCCCGTACAATCCGGTCTCTTCGTCTGATATGTCGCATATCTCGCCTAAAGGTGGTAAACGTCATACCCCAGTAGCTTGATAAGTCGTGTCGATATGAGGTCCATAACAGTTCGAGAAACTACTAATAACACTTACCAGTAAATCTCAGCAACCCTGGCCAGGGATTTCCAGTTATAGCCAATCGAACACAGTGCAACATCAACTCCCTATACTGGGAGAGACGAATCCCCTCCTATCGCTCATTGCCTCCATGTGATTCGGGACTGTACCCAGAAGCCACCTTTTTGCACGCCCTCTTGGATGTGGTATGATGGAAATCAAAGCACAGTAGGAATCACACAAGACTCTATGACGATCTCGGGTCTACAGACTAACCTGTACCAGTGTCACCAGTGAACTGCCATCTGACGTGAGGTATAATACCATCTGGGAGTTCTCGGCGAGTCCGTCCAGTGTACCCAGTCTCCACTGAGCACCCGTATACCTTTTATGATGTCAAACACCAATGAATATGGGATCAATCATCGCCCATCATATGGGTTAAGAAGCGCATACGCTAGTCTACTCTGGAGTATCGATGCCCTGTCTCGGTACTCCCACGACTAGGAACATTTGAAGGATGTACTTAGAGACTACACTGTCCCTACTAGTATGATCTGCATCATAGTCCTGGTAGTCAAGTACTCATCCTATGGGCTTTATCATCATGTAACATAGAGACAATCAGATACATGTTAAGATAAAGAGAAACCAGATAGCGTACTATCATGTCGAGCAAGAAAGTCCTCCCTATATATGTCCAAGCATCCACTACAATATACATCGTATGTACAGTAATGGCCTCTAGGGTATACATATAACCAACACCTTCTCCATGTTGTGCATGTTGAAGTTAACTATAAATTGAGCAAAGGTGGAGGGAAGAGACTACAAAATAATATCCGTATATTGCTCATTGTCCATTATCCACCCAAGGTCATCAAGATCTTCTATGAGAGCTATCATCTTCAGAACATGGTCTCTTACTGGTGAACCAGGGGTCATTTGCATCTGTAACAACTTTCTGGATGCTTCGTATCGTAAGACACGAGATTGCTCTCCATACAACTCCTTTGTATGGAGGAATATGGCGTGGACGTCCATATTCTCATGCTGCTTTTGATGTGTGTTATCCATCGATGCAAGCATGAGGCATTTGGCCGTGGCACAGTCAGCGTCCCATGTCTTGCGGACTTCAATATCCGCAACTGAGGATTTAGGACCTGGGACGGGTGGGGCTGGAGCCGTGAGGACATATGATACCTTATCATAAGTCAAGGCAATGTTAAGAATCCTCAGCCAGTCCTTATAATTGGTCCCATTCAGTTTATTTTTATCTAGTAGAATCTTGAGTCCTGTCATTGGTATCTACCATTAAGAGAGAGAAAAGAATACACTCAGCAAAAGCTCTTGCAAAGACCAGATTGGTTATTATCTTATCTAATCGATGTCTCCCACTGCTTTAATCAAGTTTTTCTTTCAAACCTTAAAAAGAAAACTAGCCAGGATTAATTACAGTCTACAACTTCGCTAACCGTTCAACCAGGCCAGTGTCGGTACTTGAGGGAGGTTCCCCGTGCTTTCGCACGGACCTAATTAATATAAACCTCGTCTTCCCAGAGGCGTAGCCCTGTTAACACCTTTCTAGACACCTAATAAGTTAGCTAATTGTAAACTGCAAAACTCTCCTGGGAGCAACTATTGCCCACAGTGGGATAGGGATCCAACCATCATATGGAAGGTATGCAATCTCATTTCAAATTTCAACTCTTGAAACTCCCGATGTGGTTTTTACCCCTAGCACTCATGACCTTGGCTATGGTCAACAAATCACAAGCACTAGTCAAGTTCAACCTGTCATTTCTTAATTAATTAGACCCGTTCAAATGACCCTTGGCTATGGTCAACAAAGTCACATGCCCGTCCCAATTAATCTGCATCATATGCATTGTAGGAAGACATCACTTTGCTACCGTACACTATGCCTTGGCTAAGGTCAACAAACGTAGCACGAATACTAAGTACTCTACTTCCTAAAATGACAGAGGGTTGCGGATGATTTTTAAGAAAATCTTTAACGCTTTGAACTTGATATCGTCGTAGAATCAAATGGTTTTCAAAAGGAGTGGCTTAAGCTCCGCAGTTTTGAAATGTAGCTTTTTCGTAAAAAGCCGAGTGATTTTCTAATCTGATTCTACAACATCTTTTTAGGTTTATTTTCTTTACATTAATCATATTAATGTAGTCCTATCATTTAAGTCCTTAAGCCAATCACAGAAAAGAAACGAAAATACAATATACGCTTATGCCATCCGCATTCGCCGCTATGTTCCGTTATGCACCGTTAGGTTACTTAACTAACGGCATACCGGGACGGGACTAGCATGGGTGTAAAACATAAGCAACGTCTATTATATATCTCATATATAATATAGCATTCGTCTCAGATATATTAAGCGATCACATCACAGAATATAGGCAACAGAAACACCGATATGATAATATAGGATATACTAGGACGTCCGTATTTAGTATTTAGCCAACAATAGAAAATACGGATTCCATGGTCATGATGAATAGACAATCCCACACCCTAGACCCCTACGAGAGCGGCAAGCGACCCTACCAATTCTAGAGTTAGGAGACCCGGTCTCGACTCCTTGAGATGGTCTCCCACTGGACTCTAGAACCCGGTCACTTGTGCTCTTCTCCTTGGGTCTATCCTAATATGGAAAAGTAAATAATATACATCAATGGTGACAACATCCTCAACCCGGAAGTGCCCCAAATAAAAGAATATTACAATACAAATGAATTTTACATGAATGAAAAGTAAAACTCTCATCTAACATAAAAAAAACCCGGCTATTCGATCACGACAATCCTATCATCACTACACAGCAACACATAACATCACATGTCATCAACGTAAGCAAGTATGCGTACCCCAATTGCCGTTGACATATAGCAACGAAACCGGCGATACGCATACTACGCTTACGTTCACAGAAACAAGTATCAATACTTTTAGGCGATGTTAAACCCTTTGATCGAATTAACGAACACCCATATTACCCAGCAAGCTCAACACTTGAGCGTCTTTAAACAATACCTAAAATATATGCCACAGTATTTAATGGACCAACCGTAGAAGGGCAGACCCAAGCCTCATTTATGGCGCCACTAGCTACGGTAAACCCTAAGGTTTAGTCGCAGTTTGGTGGTCACATCACGAGTTAGGGTTACATTCTTCTAGAGGGTCCATAGGAATACCTGCATTATATATCGAGTACGTTCAACCTGGAAAATACCAGTGTTTGATAATTCGTTCGACCTGTTTAACGTCACCAAAGTTACCAATACAATGTTATAAAATACGAATATACTCCGCAAAGAGCCCATTTCCAAACTAACATCACATGCAAATTTGGACTTCAAAACAATACCAGAAACCCCAGAATAAGAGTAATAGATCACAGGTGAAATACGAGGGGGAGGGGAGCATAAGGGGTCGGCGATGCCGGAATTATTGGCCGTCTCGCCGCCTGGAACCGAGCACCCACCTTCGTCTTCCTCCTGTGTTCTTTTATCATCCTAAATACCACTCTGCAGTTACTAAAATAATTTTTTGAACACGTTTTAAAAAATTTCCAGAGAGCAATTTCATGGGGTTTCCAAAATCGTATTTTGCGGGATTTTTCGTTTTAGTATTGTCGTAATATCGTCTAGGCTTCTAGTTAGGCTCTGATACCATGAAGGTGTTTCTACAGCACCACTACTAGGGCTTGGTAGCATCACACATGCCATATTAAAATTATAGGGTGCTAAAGAAACTATCCTAATGATCAAACTAGAAAAGCTAGGGTAACAAGAATTTTTGCACCATCATAAGTAGTAGAAGGCTAGGGTTTGAGAATACATCCTTTTTAGCTCCCTATGCTAGACTCCTTGGCCACTTGAGAGTTGGAAGAAGCTCGCTTGAGATCCTCTAGGTCCACGACGATCCACCCGGAGTCCTCTTTGTCCAAGTTAGATGCTTCACTAGATCAAGAGAAGAAGTAGAAGCCAACACTCTAAACTAATGGGCAAGAGTATTGTATAATGGTGATGTGGTTTGTTTTCTCACTTCAAAACTCTAACTTGATCACTCTTTTGCTTACTAATGAAAGCTAGAGAGTAAGAGAGAGGAGGAAGAAGATGATGGCAAATGAAGAACTCAAGATAATGATAAGTGTTGAGATAAGAATGAGAAAAGAAAATATATATATTTTATTCTTCTCACTCTTAACCCAAGTTAATAAATATCTAGATATTATTCTTTGGATCAAAAATGGCCATGGAAAATAACTTATGGTTAACACAAAGGTTAGTGGGGGGTAATATAATAATCAACCATGAGTAATTATCCAATTCCATTTATCTTTTCCAAAAATAAATATCAACATATTTATTAAGGTGTGAGTCTTATATTGCCACCATCCAATATATCAACAACCATGATAGAATTGTGTATGCATGTGTAGCGCCTTGAAAAGTCGTTTTGGTGTTTTCCTGAAAATCGGCGAAAATTCGGTATTTTTCCGTAAACCGTCTTTTTTGTTATTTTGCAGTTTAGGACTAATTATACCTAATTTGGATAGGTAATTGCTAGTTTTTAGTAGCAAATGAGTTACTTATGAAATTCTGGTCGTTTAAAAATTTTCCCTAATTTTTCAATTTTTAATATTATTTTTAGCCGGTAAGAAAATACATTAAATTAGCTATAAATACAAATTTAAATGGGCTAAATTTAAGCTTTAAAATCATGTTAATTAAAATCTAGTTGTAACAAAAATTTTTAGTATTTTATTTTAAGTTTTAACTAATTTTTATTATAGAAAACGAAATTTATTGAATTTAAGCTTAAACTTGCAATTTTGGACTTGTAGGGGGTCTTTTTGCATAAATTTTTTTTTGTAAAACCCCCATTCACTCTTCCCTCACCCCAGGCCGGCCCACTTCAGCAGCACAAGGAAAAAAATTCCTTGCCTCCTTTGACTTTTTATTATGTGTTGAAATGAGGTGTTTTTATAAGGTTTTTGATTTATTAATTGGGTATGGGTCTTTAGTTGATTGGTATGGTTGATCTTGACTTTTCCCCAACTCCCCCACACCTCTCCCCACTCTCTCCTCAGCCCAAATTCCTGCAGAAAACAGCCCCAAAAATTTTCCCCATTTCTCCTTCTATTTTACTTCATTTTCACCTCAAAAATCCATCAAAATTCAAATTTCCTTCACAAATCCAATGCAAACCCTTAATCCATCTCTTCTCACATCCCAATTGGTTTAAATCTTGGAGAAAGGAGGTGCCTTGGGAGGCTAGGGCATGCTAAGGTTTGAACTTGTGAGGTATAATTTCAATGTTTGGTTAATTGGTAGTTGTTATATGCTAAATTAGAACCTTGATGTGTTAATTTTTGTTGTTGATTTCTAATCTAGGTTTTAAAGTGAATGGTTTGAATTTTAATTAGGGTTTTAGAAACCATTAATAAGTTAATTAAGTTATTTTGCTTTCTAGTGTTTTACACTAACCTAATTAATGGAGTTATTTTGCTTAAGTGGTTCCATTTTATGCGAATCTAAGTTAATCTAGTGTGAATTTGGATCGCTATTGCTTTTTAGAAAAATCAAGAAAGGGGTTTGTGTATGGAAATAGGTTGAAGCATGGTTGTTGTGTTGTAATTATAGTGTTGTGTCTAACTAGTTATGCGGTTGGATGTTCTTGCTAGGTTGTAGTCTTTTTGTCGCAAATCGGCAATGTTTGCACCGATTTTTTTTGAATGTAATGCTTACTAGGTTTTTATAAAAATATTGTGATGAATTATTTGCGATATCTTGATGATATTTTTGGCATATCCTATGACATTTAGGATGTGTGAGTGCGGTTTTTTGAGTGAGCGGGTTTTAACTTTGCCGGGCGACCAAATCGACGATTTTAGTTAGTTTTTGCGATTTTCGCGTCTGTTCCGCGCACCTTGTGCACGTTGTACCTAGCTTGTGAACGTTGGTATTTTCGTTTGGGATTTGCGTCGTTCTTGATATGTAACCTATGTTTTGTATTGATGTAAATTCCAGGTTCGGTCGCGGAGACGTCAGACGCGGCACGAAAGGGGAAAGTGGTGATTGGACGTGGCTAGCTAGGGATTCCGGTGAGTAGATGTAACATCTACGGGGGACTATCATTGGATTGCGCAAGTCGCCCGATAGTTTTAGTAACTTAAAAAGATTCTTAGTAATGTTAGTAATTAGGGGTGTAATACTTGTATGATTATTTGCTACATTCATGCCTTATATTGACATACATATGCCAACCCATTCTATAGGACAACTGCACCATTGCCAGGGTTTTTATATGCAGCACGAGCACTATTCATGCTTACACACACGCCCTGGTAATTGCCATGCCACCACACTAGATAGCCTACAATTTGAAACCTTTTACTATAATTGATACTTAAACTTGTGCTATTGCCTTTAATTCCTTAAAATGAAATCATAGGATTGCTATTCATGTGCATGTACCTCATCATATTATTTGTTCATGCCTAGTCTATTAATCATACATCGCAACTTGATTATTGATATCATATGCATTCATTATCATTGACATATGCACTTATGAGGATTTCTTGAGATTTTATGATATTTCTGGATTTCGGGGGAAAGCCGCAAAAAATTCCTAAACTTATTACTTTTTTTAAAATATGTAAATTGCGGTTTTCTAGTGATGTAAGTGTCGTCCACCATGAGTTTGCTGTGGTTTTCGAGACCCGTTTCGAGGAGTTGGATGAACCGTCTCGGGTACATGGTGGGCCCGGTAAGGTACCCCGGGGCAAGAAGCTCGTGGTGCTGACGATGAGCCTGGCAGGGGACGGATTACCTACTGGTGACTGTTTGGCACGGCGGATATCCAGAGGATACCGACCGTGGCCGTGAGATGATGAGATAGTGATATTGAGATGGTTCAGCCGGATGGCTGAGGCCAGAGATATTATGACATGGATATATGAGATTTGTGATAGTTTTCAGGTGTCGTTGCTGGACACAGGTTCTTATTGATTTTATTGGTATTGTGCTGGTATTCCAAAAGACATTCCTAAAAGAAAAACATGATTCTTATACTTACACATTCAGATCATGAGTTGATTCGCATTGCATTCATACCTGCTAGTATATTCATATTGCATACATACCTGCTATTATGTCCTGCCTTACCTGTATTTTAGATGCTAGGATGCTTGTGTGCATGCATTCGATAGCTTGTGTAGATATTATTTATTACTCACGAGTTGGCAACTCACCCCCGTTGTGCCACAGCCTTTTGCAGGTCCGCTCCATCAGTACAGTAGCGGCGGGCGCAGTTGCTTCTTTTGCCTGGACTCGAGGTTTTGCTCTTAGGTGGGTTATATTATTATTTTTGTACCACCTTGTATATTCCTTGTATCTAGTATACTCCATCTACTGTATCTACCAGTATTGTTGTATATTGACCTAGAGATGAGACTGTGAGATTTGTGGACTTTTTATGCTGTATTTTGGGGTCGAGCTCACTTGAGTCGACATGCGGTTTTTCTTATACTTCTTTATGATTATTTTGCATGTTGTTGTTTTATATTGCGTGGGATTTGTGACCGCCTTGTGGCGAAGAGCTAGCTCCCGCTTGGGGATGCCTTATTTGTTGTATTGATATATATTCTTGTTGTACCCATTTTGGGGGCCAGTATTTACAAAGGAGACTCTGCCGAAATTTTCGGAAAAATTGATATTGTTTTTAAAAAGGTTTTATATGACTTGTTTGATAAACTCGCTTTCAATTGATTGGTTTTTCTTCACTCTTTTGTTTTTTTTGGTTTTGGTTTCTGGGCTTTGGCTTACTTATTTTACGGACGTCTTGAGACGTTTCGTAAACTTAAGTGCCAGTCACGTCCGTGCCCTACGGGTCGTGACAAAGTTGGTATCAGAGCGATAGGTTTTACCTTTTTGAGTGTAGGATGACCCTTGGTAGATGGAGTAAGTGACTTAAGTAGGGTAACGTAGCGTGTGTATGTCCGCGGCATACTTGCGATACGGTACTCCGCCTAAGTGACTTTAGGATATACTTGCTTGAAATTCCTTCTTCAATTCTGTGTATCCTATGATTCTATTGCACTGTTCTTATTATCCTTTTTCCTGTACCAGCCACTATGCCACCGAAGGCTACGAGGGCACAGAGGGCTGCCGCCCGAGACGAGATTCGAGCTGGCTCGTCCGAGACTAGGACTGAGCAGGGTGGTATGCCTACGCCGCAGGGACAGACCGATCCACCTTCCCCAGGCCGTATGGATAGACTTGAGACTGGTATGGAGGAGTTGCGACAGATGATGGGGAGTATGCAGGAGCTACGTCAGATGGTAGGATCCCTAGTTGCAGCCAGTCGTACACCGAGGCCGGATGACGCACCTACTACATCCCAGACTACTATGATACCTGCTCCTACTACTAGCGCCGTGACCATCCCGGTTTCACTACAGGATTTCATGAGGCTGGGACCTCCAGTATTCATCGGCACCGAGGCAGCGGAGGACCCACAGACGTTCCTTGACAGTTTAGCCAGGATCTGCCGTTCGCTGAGATGTTCGGATGATCGATGGGTGGAGCTTGCGAGTTTCCGTCTAGAGGGTCTCGCGCAGACATGGTGGGAGTCAGTCTTGAGAGGTCGAGCTGCAGGTCTACCGCCTATGACGTGGGCCGAGTTTACAGCAGTCTTTCTAGCTCGTTTCCTCCCAGAGAGCGTTCGTGACGCCAAAGGTCGTAGTTTTGAGGCCTTGATCAAGACACCTGGGATGACGGTGTCTGAGTATGACATCCAGTTTACACAGTTGTCCCGATATGCTCCGTATTTGGTGGATACCGAAGAGAAGATAGTGAAGAGGTTCGTACAGGGACTTGATGCCCAGCTATATCTTGCCATTGGCGCCCAGCACTACGACACTTATTCAGCTGCTATGGATACGGCATTACAGATGGAGGCACGCATATCACAGACTTCGGCCGTTTCTGGGCCGAAGAGGATTCGCACCGAGGTGCCGCCTCAGAGGTAGCGTGCCAGATTCTTTCCGAGGGATGGGCCTGGCAGGGGATTTGGACGGGGTCGGTTATATGGTTCATATCCCCAGGGACAGCAGCCGTCGCCAGGGTGTTTTGGGTGCGGGAGTCCGCACCATCTTGTCAGAGACTGTCCGGCGAGACGACAGGGAGCGGCGACCGTTCCGCATGTGACCCTACCACCATCACCACCCCCTCCTCAGAGAGCCCTACTTCCTACCACAGGCGATGCTCCACGCCAGTTAGGTGCACCCAGAGGCCGTGGACGCGGCGGTCCTGTTCACAGAGGACGAGGAGGCAGAGGCCGAGGTCGAGGTCAGCCCGCTATCGGTGGAGGACAGGCCCAAGTATTTGCTTTGACACCGCAGGATGCGCAGGCATCCAATGCCGTTGTGACAGGTACCTTGCCAGTTTGCTCTTTTGACGCACGGGTATTATTCGACCCAGGTTCCATACATTCGTACGTCTCTACACACTTTGCACCGATGTTGGGCCGTGAGTCGTCGTTGTTAGATCATCCGCTTGTTGTTGTTACTCCGGTAGGCGAGTCGTTTGTCGCTCGTTTTGTATTTCGATTGTGTTCCGTTCGTATCGGGGAGAGGGATTCATCGGATGATTTGATTCTCCTCGATATGTTGGACTTTGATGTGCTTCTGGGCATGGACTAGCTGGCCACTTGTTATGCTTCGGTGGACTGCCGTAAGAAGGCAGTCAGATTTAGCTTTCCGGGAGAGCCAGTCCTTGTTGTTCAGGGAGACCGCAGCGTTACCCTTCCCAGATTGATTTCGTCTCTTCGCGCTGGTCAGCTCTTGCGGAAAGGATGTCAGGGATTCTTAGCATATATTTGTGATACTCGAGCTACAGAGGTTCCGTTGGACCAGGTTCCGGTTGTTTGTGAGTTCCCTGATGTTTTCCCTGACGAGCTGCCTGGGCTACCGCCTGAGCGCGACGTTGAGTTCTACATCGATTTGATTCCCGGCTCGGGGCCTATTTCTATACCACCTTATCGGATGGCCCCGGCAGAGCTTCGAGAGCTGAAGGATCAGTTGCAGGATTTGTTAGATAAGGGGCTTATTCGACCAAGTGTTTCTCCGTGGGGTGCTCCGGTCCTGTTTGTCAAGAAGAAGGATGGAAGTTTGCGCTTATGTATCAACTACCACCAGCTGAACAAGGTTACCGTGCGGAACAGATATCTGTTGCCACGCATTGATGATTTGTTCGACCAGCTTCAGGGTGCGGGGTATTTTTCGAGGATCGACTTGCGATCAGGATACCATCAGCTGCGAGTTCGACAGGAGGATATACCGAGGACAACTTTCCGCACGCGCTACGACCACTATGAGTTTTTGGTGATGTCGTTCGGACTCACCAACGCCCCAGCAGCATTCATGGATTTGATGAACCGTACATTCAGGCCGTATCTTGACTTGTTCATCATTGTGTTTATCGACGATATCTTGGTGTACTTCGGGAGTAGAGAGGAGCACGAGCAGCACCTGCGGATTACATTACAGACTCTGAGGGAGCACCAGCTGTTCGCAAAGTTCTCCAAGTGTGCATTCTGGCTGGACAGCGTCGGATTCTTGGGTCACGTGATTACGAGAGACGGCATATGTGTGGACCCAAAGAAGATTGAGGCTGTTCAGCAGTGGCCCCGACCTACATCGGTTACTGAGATCCGTAGTTTTCTAGGCCTGGCAGGCTACTACAGGCGTTTTGTTCAGGACTTCTCCCGTATAGCTGCACCTTTGACCGGTTTGACCCGGAAGGGAGTTCCTTTCGTTTGGACAGAGGAGTGCAAGCGCAGTTTTCAGCAGCTACGGACTTGTTTGACTACGGCGCCGGTATTATCTTTGCCTTCGGGATCAGGCGGATTTGTGGTCTACTGTGATGCTTCGCGAGTAGGGTTAGGATGCGTATTGATGCAGCATGGCCGGGTGATCGCATATGCTTCTTGGCAGTTAAAGAAGCATGAACAGAACTACCCCACTCACGATTTGGAGATGGCTGCAGTGGTCTTTTCACTGAAGATTTGGCGACATTACCTATATGGCGAGTCGTGCCAAATATTCACAGACCACAAGAGCTTAAAATACATATTTCAGCAGCGAGACCTGAACCTCAGACAGCGTCGTTGGATGGAGTTGGTGAAAGACTACGACTGCGAGATCTTATATCACCCAGGCAAGGCGAATGTTGTGGCAGATGCTTTGAGCAGGTGGCCCGGGGGTAGTCTATCCTATTTGCGCGCAGTGCAGAGGCAGTCGTCAGCAGATTGGCAGATTTTATGCGACAGCCGAGTTGAGTTCGAGTTCACTCAGACAGGGGGACAGCTCGCGCATGTTCGTGCACGCCCACGGTTGCTTGACCGTATATATGAGGCACAGCGCAGAGACGACCATTGCTCAGAGATCATGGCACAGATGGGACAGGGCAGATTTTCCGAGTTCGTGATTGATGATCAGGGGATTTTACGATATGGATCTATACTGTGCGTACCAGATGCTGATGGATTGCGGCGCGACATTCTTAAGGAGGCACACCGATCAGTGTATAGTGTCCACCCCGGTTCCACCAAGATGTACCATGATATGAGAGAGACCTACTGGTGGGACGGGATGAAGAGGGATATTGCGGAGTTTGTATCGAGATGCCTGACTTGTCAGCAAGTCAAGGACGAGCACCAGAGGCCCACAGGAAAGCTACAGCCGTTACCCATTCCGGAGTGGAAATGGGAGCAGATTTCGATGGATTTCGTTGTGGTTCTACCAAGGACCAGTCGAGGGTACGACTCCATCTGGGTGATCGTAGATCGATTGACGAAAGCGGCTCACTTCCTGCCAGTGAAGACCACTTTCAGCTTCGCTCAGTATGCCCAGCTTTACATCGACGAGATCGTGCGGTTGCATGGCTTACCGACTTGTATCGTGTCAGATCAAGGCACCCAGTTCACCAGCCGACTTTGGCTGAGACTTCAGAAGGCTTTGGGCACTCGTTTGAGCATCAGCACAGCGTTTCATCCGCAGACCGACGGACAGTCAGAGCAGACCATTCAAACTCTCGAGGACATGCTCAGAGCGTGCATTTTAGACTTCGACGGTAGCTGGGATCGTCATTTACCGTTAGTGGAGTTCTCCTACAACAACAGCTTCCAGGATACTATTCAAATGGCACCTTTCGAGGCATTGTATGGGAGGAGATGCAGATCGCCCGTCTGTTGGACAGAGCTCAGCGAGAGCAGTATCTTGGGGCCGCAGCTTGTTGAGGAGACGACAGCGAAGATACAGTTGATCCGAGACCGGATGAGAGCGGCTCAGAGCAGGCAGAAATCGTATGCAGACAGACGCCGTCGCAGACTAGAGTTCGCAGTTGGCGATCATGTTTTTCTGAGGGTCTCTCCGATGAAGGGCGTGATGCGATTTGGGTGAAAAGAAAAGCTTAGTCCCAGATTTGTGGGTCCCTTCAAGATTCTCGAGCGTGTCGGCGCAGTTGCATATCGTTTGGCTCTTCTACCCAGCTTTCCCGATGTTCACCCCGTCTTCCATGTTTCGATGCTCCGCAAGTACCTTCACGACCCTTCACATGCGATTCAGCACCCGACAGTCCAGCTAGAGCACGACCTTTCTTTTGCAGAGCAGCCGGTGGCCATCCTGGATCGGTAGGTGAAGAAGTTGAGATCGAAAGTTATACCGACCGTCAAGGTCCTTTGGCGTGGCCCGAGCAGCGTGGAGGTCACCTGGGAGACCGAGGGCGAGATGAGGAAGAAATATCCCCATCTCTTTGAAGGTACGCGTAGTTATATTTTTAAATTCGGGGACCGAATTTCTTTAAGGGGGGAAGATTATAGCGCCTTGAAAAGTCGTTTTGGTGTTTTCCTGAAAATCGGTGAAAATTCGGTATTTTTCCGTAAACCGTCTTTTTTGTTATTTTACAGTTTAGGACTAATTATACCTAATTTGGATAGGTAATTGCTAGTTTTTAGTAGCAAATGAGTTACTTATGAAATTCTGGTCGTTTAAAAGTTTTCCCTATTTTTTCAATTTTTAATATTATTTTTAGCCGGTAAGAAAATACATTAAATTAGCGATAAATACAAATTTAAATGGGCTAAATTTAAGCTTTAAAATCATGTTAATTAAAATCTAGTTGTAACATAAATTTTTAGTATTTTATTTTAAGTTTTAACTAATTTTTATTATAGAAAACGAAATTTATTGAATTTAAGCTTAAACTTGCAATTTTGGACTTGTAGGGGGTCTTTTTGCATAAATTTTTTTTTTGTAAAACCCCCATTCACTCTTCCCTCACCCCAGGCTAGCCCACTTCAGCAGCACAAGGAAAAAAATTCCTTGCCTCCTTTGACTTTTTATTATGTGTTGAAATGAGGTGTTTTTATAAGGTTTTTGATTTATTAATTGGGTATGGGTCTTTAGTTGATTGGTATGGTTGATCTTGACTTTTCCCCAACTCCCCCACACCTCTCCCCACTCCCTCCTTAGCCCAAATTCCTGCAGAAAACAGCCCCAAAAATTTTCCCCATTTCTCCTTCTATTTTGCTTCATTTTCACCTCAAAAATCCATCAAAATTCAAATTTCCTTCACAAATCCAATGCAAACTCTTAATCCATCTCTTCTCACATCCCAATTGGTTTAAATCTTGGAGAAAGGAGGTGCCTTGGGAGGCTAGGGCATGCTAAGGTTTGAACTTGTGAGGTATAATTTCAATGTTTGGTTAATTGGTAGTTGTTATATGCTAAATTAGAACCTTGATGTGTTAATTTTTGTTGTTGATTTCTAATCTAGGTTTTAAAGTGAATGGTTTGAATTTTAATTAGGGTTTTAGAAACCATTAATAAGTTAATTAAGTTATTTTGCTTTCTAGTGTTCTACACTAACCTAATTAATGGAGTTATTTTGCTTAAGTGGTTCCATTTTATGCGAATCTAAGTTAATCTAATGTGAATTTGGATCGCTATTGCTTTTTAGAAAAATCAAGAAAGGGGTTTGTGTATGGAAATAGGTTGAAGCATGGTTGTTGTGTTGTAATTATAGTGTTGTGGCTAACTAGTTATGCGGTTGGATGTTCTTGCTAGGTTGTTGTCTTTTTGTCGCAAATCGGCAATGTTTGCACCGATTTTTTTTGAATGTAATGCTTACTAGGTTTTTATAAAAATATTGTGATGAATTATTTGCGATATCTTGATGATATTTTTGGCATATCCTATGACATTTAGGATGTGTGAGTGCGGTTTTTTGAGTGAGCGGGTTTTAGCTTTGCCGGGCGACCAAATCGACGATTTTAGTTAGTTTTTGCGATTTTCGCGTGTGTTCCGCGCACCTTGTGCACGTTGTACCTAACTTGTGAACGTTGGTATTTTCGTTTGGGATTTGCGTCGTTCTTGATATGTAACCTATGTTTTGTATTGATGTAAATTCCAGGTTCGGTCATGGAGACGTCAGACGCGGCACGAAAGGGGAAAGCGGTGATTGGACGTGGCTAGCTAGGGATTCCGGTGAGTAGATGTAACATCTACGGGGGACTATCGTTGGATGGCGCAAGTCGCCCGATAGTTTTAGTAACTTAAAAAGATTCTTAGTAATGTTAGTAATTAGGGGTGTAATACTTGTATGATCAACTTAATTAGGTTTCAATATTTATGTTAATTCCTTATATTGACATACATATGTGAACCCATTCTATAGGACACCTGTACCATTGCTAGGGTTTTTATATGCAGCACGAGCACTATTCATGCTTACACACACGCCCTGGTAATTGCCATGCCACCACACTAGATAGCCTACAATTTGAAACCTTTTACTATAATTGATACTTAAACTTGTGCTATTGTCTTTAATTCCTTAAAATGAAATCATAGGATTGCTATTCATGTGCATGTACCTCATCATATTATTTGTTCATGCCTAGTCTATTAATCATACATCGCAACTTGATTATTGATATCATATGCATTCATTATCATTGACATATGCACTTATGAGGATTTCTTGAGATTTTATGATATTTCTGGATTTCGGGGGAAAGCCGCAAAAAATTCCTAAACTTATTACTTTTTTTAAAATATGTAAATTGCGGTTTTCTAGTGATGTAAGTGTCGTCCACCATGAGTTTGCTGTGGTTTTCGAGACCCGTTTCGAGGAGTTGGATGAACCGTCTCGGGTACATGGTGGGCCCGGTAAGGTACCCCGGGGCAAGAAGCTCGTGGTGCTGACGATGAGCCTGGCAGGGGACGGATTACCTACCGGTGACTGTTTGGCACGGCGGATATCCAGAGGATACCGACCGTGGCCGCGAGATGATGAGATAGTGATATTGAGATGGGTCAGCCGAATGGCTGAGGCCAGAGATATTATGACATGGATATATGAGATTTGTGATAGTTTTGAGGTGTCGTTGCTGGACACAGGTTCTTGTTGATTTTATTGGTATTGTGCTGATATTTCAAAAGAGATTCCTAAAGGAAAAACATGATTCTTATACTTACACATTCAGATCATGACTTGATTCGCATTGCATTCATACCTGCTAGTATATTCATATTGCATACATACCTGCTATTATGTCCTGCCTTACCTGTATTTTAGATGCTAGGATGCTTGTGTGCATGCATTCGATAGCCTGTGTAGATGTTATTTATTACTCACGAGTTGGCAACTCACCCCCGTTGTGCCACAGCCTTTTGCAAGTCCGCTCCGTCAGTACAGTAGCGGCGGGCGCACTTGCTTCTTTTGCCTCTTTTGCCTGGACTCGAGGTTTTGCTCTTTGGTGGGTTATATTATTATTTTTGTACCACCTTGTATATTCTTTGTATCTAGTGTACTCTATCTACTGTATCTACTAGTATTGTTGTATATTGACCTAGAGATGAGACTGTGAGATTTGTGGACTTTTTATGCTGTATTTTGGGGTCGAGCTCACTTGAGTCGACATGCGGTTTTTCTTATGCTTCTTTATGATTATTTTGCATGTTGTTGTTTTATATTGCGTGGGATTTGTGACCGCCTTGTGGCGAAGAGCTAGCTCCCGCTTGGGGATGCCTTATTTGTTGTATTGATATATATTCTTGTTGTACCCATTTTGGGGGCCAGTATTTACAAAGGAGTCTCTGCCGAAATTTTCGGAAAAATTGATATTGTTTTTAAAAAGGTTTTATATGACTTGTTTGATAAACTTGCTTTCAATTGATTGGTTTTTCTTCACTCTTTTGTTTTTTTGGTTTTGGTTTCTGGGCTTTGGCTTACTTATTTTACGGACGTCTTGAGACGTTTCGTAAACTTAAGTGCCAGTCACGTCCGTGCCCTGCGGGTCGTGACAGCATGTATGATTGCATGCACATCGATATGTGCATCAATGAGAATAAATGCATACATGCATACATACAACAAAAGACAAGAAGGGTTTAAAGTGGATAAGCTAATGGTCAATGATAAATCAACTCTTGATTTAGCAAACCGGTCATATCACATACGACCTGACCAATAGCAAACCGCCCGATTAATATACGGTATCACATACTCGCATCCAATCGGGTCCCCGCGCATATCATATATGCACACCACATCGTTTCGCCTGGGCTAGGTAACTCCATTGTGGGACTCTAAGACTCGTCAATACGCCGGCAGTAGGTGATGATCATATCAAGCACCCCCAAGCCATAAGAGGTCAGCTAAACGTAACGGCCTCCCGGGTATTAAGCGATCAGAAGAAAACAAGCGAGCCAGTCACTACTCCCGTCGAGCCAACCGGCAACACTACCGTACAGTCCGGTCTCTTCGTCAGATATGCTGCATATCGAGTCTAGGGATGGTAACGTCGACCCTAATAACTCAATAAGTCATGCCGATGAAGGGTCTATAACAGATCGAGAAACTACTGATAACACTTATCAGTTAATCTCAACAGCCCTGGCCAGGAACTTACTGATATAGCCAATTGAGCACAGCACAGCATCAACTCCCAATACCGGGAGAGAAGAAACCCCTCCTATCGCTCATCGTCTTCGTGTGTCTCGGGACTGTACCCAAAAGCCACCTGTTTGAACGACTCAGTAGAGCTATGGTAGGGTGGTAATCAAAGTACAGTCGGAGAACACACAAGACTCTATGACGATCTCGGGTCTACAGACTAACCTGTACCAGTGTCACCTGAGAATTGCTATCCGACGATAGATATAATACCATATAGGAGTTCTTGGCGAGTACGTCCAGTGTACCCAGTCACTACTGAGCACCCGTATACGATCTCGATGTTAAACATCAATGGATGTGGGAACATCCATCGCCCATCTTATGGGTCTAGTATCATATACGCTAGTCTACTCTGGTATATCGATGCCCCATCTCGATACACCTACGACTAGGGACATTTAAGGATATGCTTATAAACTACAGACGTCCCACAAGTATGATCTCCATCATAATCACAGTAGTCAAGAAAATATCCTCAGGTCTTTATCAACATGTGTAAATGAATAAAAGCATGATCAAGTCTACATGTCAGATAAAGAAGAACCAGATAGCATACTATCATGTCGAGCAAGAATGTACACTGAATATATATATATATATATATATATGTATGTATGTATGTATGTATGTATAAATACATCCACTATCATATAATGGCCTCTAGGGTATACATATATCCAACATTACGAATGGAAACAGAATATATCATGAGTGAGACAACTGTTTTCTTTAATCAATGAGATTTCTATATGTATATCAATCAAGTATCATCAATGAAAGCAACAGAGAAATCAGTGTCAAGCATCGACACAAAACATAAGTCTCAGTATCATAATATCAAATCTCAATATCTCTGTATCTCAAATCTCAATATCTCGATCTCAATATCTCATATCTCAATATCTCAATATCTCAATATCTCAATCACACGACCACGTACGGTATCCTCCGGATATCCGCCGCACCAGGTAAAATCACCGGTAGGCAGTCTGCCCCTGCCAGGCTCATCATCCACCATGAAATCACTCTCGCCGTGGGGTACCATACTGTAGGGTTCCTAGGCACCCTAGTGAGGTCTCTAAAGGCATCGAACATGCCAATTTCAAAAAAATCTAGGTGCCGAGAGACCCGACTACGGATCGTTTGCTAGAATTCTAGGCGAAAAAGCTAACTAGTTAACAATTAACTAAGGGATACGGATATACAACCTTTGTAGATCCGTTTGTCCACCTCCACGGCTCCGAGAAGAGGTCCTCTCCGCTGTCCAAATCAAATCCGGGCTCTAGCGTCGACTTCATAGGAGAATAAGCGAGCTAGGTCGTCGATGTCCATGCCGAAGATGATCTACGTCGAGGCATTGCTAAATCAAGCTCCGACTTCACCAAGTCAAGAAACTTGTGAAGGAAACACACTCTACTACTTGGCAAGAGGTAGAGGATGAAGAAATAGGAAGTGGGTTAACTTTAGTTTTGGATTTCTCACTCATATCATCAAGTTGCCATTGATGGTCAAGCTTTTCTTCACTTGAAGGAAGAAGAAGAAGAAAGCAAGAAGAAGATAATTATTATGATAAGAATTATTTAAAATGAAAAGAATAATCCATTCTTATCATAAGTGAACCATGGTAAAGTGTAGAGAGCTAATCATGGTTAAAGGAATGGTTAGGGTCAAGCTAGAGACAAAATGGTCACTTAGTCAAAAGATCAAGAAGCTTCAACTAGAATCCAAAATTAGCAACCATTTCATTTCATTTTCTTTTATTCATTTATCATAAATAAATGGATAATTAAATAAGATAAATGAATAACAAATAATAAACCCTAACCAATTCATTAACCAAGGTCTAACACTTTACACTTAACCAAAAAGCATGTATCATCAAATATGATACAAGCTAGTGCACAAAATCATATCACATATATAATGCGCACACCCGAGTGAGAAAATCAATTTAAAGTGAACCGATACTAGTTAATGCAAAGTAATATATCAAATATATAATTATGCATCAAATCATTAAATCAACACTTGATTTAACGATCCGGTCATATCGTATATAACCGACTAGTATGCAATGCATCGGTTTATCGAATCAACCCTTGATTCGATAACTAGGGTATATCGCATATAACCTAATCGATACATTCATCGCGAGAATGAAATACGGGATCACATACACGCATTATTCTCGGTCCCGCACATATCTCATATGCGCTCCTATTTCGTTTCGCTTGAGCCAGGAAACCTCTGTGTAGGACTCTAAAGACTCGTCAATACGCCGGCAGCAGGTGATGATCATATCAAACACCCACAAGCCGCAAGCGGTCTGCTAAACGTAACGGCCACCCGGGTATTGAGCGATCTGAAGATCGACGAGCAAGCCCGCTCACGCTCCAGTGAATCCGACCAGTGACACTACCGTAGGGTCCGGTCTGATCGTCTGATATGTCGCATATCTCGCCTAGGGGTGGTAAACGTCAGACCCCAATAGCTCGATAAGTCGTGTCGATATGAGGTCTATAACTGTTCGAGAAACTACTGGTAACACTTACCAGCAAATCTCTGCAACCCTGGCCAGGGATTTCCTGTTATAGCCAATCGAACACAGCGCAACATCAACTCCCTATACCGGGAGAGACGAATCCCCTCCTATCGCTCATTGCCTCCATGTGACTCGGGACTGTACCCAAAAACCACCGTTTTGCACGCCCTCTTGGACGTGGTAAGATGGAAATCAAAGCACAGTGGGAACCACACAAGACTCTATGACGATCTCGGGTCAACAGACTACTCTGTACCAGTGTCACCAGAGAACTGCCATCTGACGTGAGGTATAATACCATCTGGGAGTTCTCGGCGAGTCCGTCCAGTGTACCCAGTCTCTACTGAGCACCCGTATATCATCTATGATGTCCAACACCAATGGATATAGGATCATCCATCGCCCATCTGTATGGGTCGAGAAGGTATACGCTAGTCTACTCTGGTATATCGATGCCCCGTCTCGATACACCCTCGACTAGGGACTTTGAAGGATGTACTTATGGACTACCATGTCCCCACTAGTATGATCCGCATCATAGTCCAGGTAGTCAAGCACACATCCAAAGGGCTTTACCAATATGTAACAGAGAGACAATCAGTATACACGTTAAGGTAAAGTTCAACCAGATAGCATACTATCATGTCGAGCAAGAAAGTCCTCCCTATATACGTCCCAGCATCCACTACAATATACATCCTATGTACAGTAATGGCCTCTAGGGCATACATATAACTAACAATCTCCCACTTGCACTAGGGCCATCTGATAGCAGTGGTTGTAGTATCTCATACTCAACCATCCCATAAAAGTCTCTCTCTGGGAACAGGCCTTTGTGAGTGGATCCGCTGTGTTGTCCTCTGAGTCTACTCTCCAAGCCTCGATCACCCTGGAGATCAACCATCTCCATGATCAAGTGATACTGCCTTAGAATATGTCTGGATCACTGATGGGACCTGTGTTCCTTGGCATAAGCCACAACTCCATTGTCTCACAATGGTACGAACGTAGTTCATCTCATGAACCAATATACACCCAGACTGCCTCTTTGGTAGCATCTTAAGTAGCGATGTATCTAGCCTTTATCGTCTAGTATGTCATGGTATCTAGATTGGAACTCTTCCACCATACCGTCCCTTTACTGAGGGTAAAGACAATGCCTGTGACTGACACTCAGTCGTCCTTATCACCCTGGAACCCTTCCAGTGATTCTCCCCAGGATCGGTTGATACCGTCTCACTACAACTAGTGAGAGTCCTAACATCCAATTAGATCTATCTCATAGATCCATAAACCCAGGACTTAGGAGGTATCACTTTGATCCTATATGGAGAATCATTGTGATAAGCGGAGATTGATCGAGCGTAGCATAGGAAACTCCTTCCCTATCAAGAGTATGTCATCCACGTGCTCTACGAGGATCACCACCATACTCCCTACTACCTTTTTGTTTATACAAGGTTCATCTACCATTTTGATGATGTCAAACTCTTTGACTAATCCATCAAAACAGATGTTCCAACTCCGCGATGCCTGCTCTATCTTATAAAGCATCTTGCACACGTTTCCGCTGCTCCCACTGTCTACGAGGCCCTCTGGCTGTGTACTTATAGACGCATTCTTCTAAAATATCATTTAGAAAAGCAGTCATGACACCCAACCGCCAGATATCATAGTCATGGTATGTAGCCGTAGCAAGTAGTATCTGGATGGACTTAAGCATAGGTACTGGAAAAGGTTTCATCATTATCCACGCCTGGTCGATGACGAAAACCCTTAACAAGTCTCAACTTTTCCATGTACACAAAGTAATCTTCTCAAGATATACTTGCTCCTGATGGGGATTTAACCCTTCAGATATAGCAACCAAAGTCCATACTTTGTTGGTGTATAAGGATTCCATCTCAGATCACTAAACATCCAGCCATTCTTACAGAGTCTTACTCTCGATGGCCTGCTCGAAACTAGTTGGGTCATCATCTCATGATGCAATCCTCGCTCCCACTGTCATAGAGAAACCGAAGTATCTCTCAGGTGGGTGAGGAACCCTACTAGATCGGC
This sequence comes from Agapanthus africanus, assembly GCA_030015575.1. Taxonomy (NCBI): domain Eukaryota; kingdom Viridiplantae; phylum Streptophyta; class Magnoliopsida; order Asparagales; family Amaryllidaceae; genus Agapanthus; species Agapanthus africanus. The sequence goes on along the minus strand of CM057337.1, from coordinate 340,978,184 downwards.
GGAGAGGCTGAGGTTCGTTGGTAACTATTAAATCCTTTGGTTCTATCAAATCATCTGCTGTAGTTTGTATAACTAGAACCTTTCCAGTTCTACATTACAGACCTTGTCTCGAGCTTCTCCGGATTATGCTTTTAGACATAGCCCGGACAACCCCAAATCTTAACTGACTTAAGAGATGGGCTCTTCCTTTATCATATCAAATATGAAGTGGTAGGCAACTGATTTGATTGGAACCCTATTCAATAGGTATGCAGCTTCTCAAGCGCATAACTCCCAAAAGGAAATAGGTAACTCAGTAGTACTCATCATAGAGCACACCTTATCATATAGGGTGTTATTGCTCCGCCCCGATATACCATCGTGCTATGGTGTATACAGAGGAGTAATGCTGAGAGAGAATCTCATTCTCATTTTGAATAATCCAGGATTTCCGTGCTCTCGTATTCTCCTCCTTGATCACATCATAGGACATAATACTTATACCCGTATTTTGGTTCTCTACTTCTAACTTATATTCTGTGAATATCTCAAAAGGTTCGGACTTGTGTTTCAACAGGAACATATGTCTGAATCTTGAGAGATTATCAGAGAATGTAATGAAGTACAAAGAACCGGTCTTGGCATGTGTAGACAGGGGACCTACATACATCGACATGTATCATCCCAAGAGTTCACTAACTCTTTCTCTGTTTTCAGTAAACAGAGCTATGGTCATCTTATCTTTGTGACATGACTGGCGAGTTTCACAAGATGTAAATTCAAACTGATTTAAATATGCATCTAAATGTAACTGCAGCTAGTCGGGTCACATTGATCTGACCTAGTCTACAATACCTCAAGAAGAATCCGTTCATTTCTGAACTCTTCCTCTTGTGTGTGTTCCGTATACTAAGAACTGTAGTTTGATTTAGAATATCAATGCTTTTAGATAACGTGCCTGAACCGATCAACTTTTGATATAGGAAATGTTCAAAACATTATCCAACAATACAAAATTATATCCTTTCTTTACTAATAAAGAGATAGATATGATTTTGTATATCAGGTTCGGTATCTAATAACATTTGTTCAGAATCAATGTATTCGCAATACAGGGTGACAGTGACCAACAGACTTGGCTGCAACTCTTGCCCCGTTTTCTATCTCATGAAACTTATCACCCGTTCTCAGTTCTCTACCTATCTGTAGCCCTATGTAACAGATTACATATCTGGGATCCTGATCTGGTATCGCATACCCAGGACGTAGAGGATACAGAGAAACAGTTCTTTGTAATGAACACACCCGAAGATGATGCATCAGCATGCACTCTCTTCGTTTGGGCGGCACGGGAATTCTGGTAATCCCCAATTTCCTGCTCTGTCTTATAACAATTATAAGGTGGAGCGGGACCAACGTTCCCCAGCTCAGTATAACAAGCGGGTTCGGTCAATAATCCGTTTTATTATCTTGATTAAGGCGTGATATGGTCGCTACCTGGAGAAAGAGAGAAGAAAACACTCAGCGTGCGCTCTTGCAAGAATAGATTGGTTTTTATTTTATCTAATCAGGATGGCTCCCACTGCTTTTTATCAAATCTTCCTTCAAACCCTTAAAGGAAAGACTAGCCGGGATTAATTACACACTACAAGTTCGCCAATCTTTCAGCCAGGCCAGTGTCGGTACTTTGAGGGAGGTCCCCCGTGCTTTCGCACGAACCTAATTACTGTAAACCTCGTTTTCCCAGAGGCGTAACCTCGTTGACACCTTTCTAGACACCTACTTGATCGGCTAATTGTAATGTATAAAACTCTCCCAGGAGTAACACTTACTCGCAGCGGGTATCGGGATCCAACTATCTCATAGAAGGTATGCAATCTCATTGCAAATTTCAACACTTGAAATTCCCGATAATATTTTGCCCCTAGCGTCCTATGACCTTGACGCAGGCCAACAAACCATAGTCCGCTAGTCAAGTTCAACCCGTCATTTCCTGATTGAATTAAACCCACCCGCACGACCCTTGACGCAGGCCAACAAAGTCGCACGACTACCCTAATCCAATCACATCATATGCTTATGCAGATAAGCACCAGTTAGCTACCGCACACTACGCCTTGACGCAGGCCAACAAACGTAGCACGAATACTAACTACTACTTATCTGAAATGACGGAGGGCTACGACAGGTTTTTCTGAAAACCTATTGCGTAATGAACTTGATATCGTCGTAGAATCAAATGAATTTTAAAAATGGAGTGCTTTTGAGGCTTTTCTAGTTTTGCTAAAGGAGTCACTCCCGGTGAAGGGATCGTCGGTCCTTTCCTCGTCGAATGAGGTGCGGGATATATCATATATATCACTGTGCAAAGCAAAAAACTCTTAAAAGCAATCAAAAGACAAACCGAGGACGTAGCATCGACCAGTTATTGCTAAAGGAGTCACTCCCGGTGAAGGGATCTCGGTCCTTTCCTCATCGAATAAGGTGCAGGATATATCACATATACCGCTATGCAAAGCAAGAACTGTAGCTACCTGTTTTATTTTGAAATTCGATTCTACAACATCTTAGGTTTCTTTTATTTTCATTAATCACATTAATGAAGTCCCATCAATTATGTACCTAAAGATCACAGATAAATACGACGTACACTTATGCCATCCGCATTCGCCTCGATGTCCCCTCGTGCACCGTTAGGTTAGGTAACTAACGGCAGAGCGGGGCAGGGCTAGCGCGGGTGTAAAACATAAGTAACGTCTATATAATATATCATATATACTATATACTGTATCTATCACAGAACATCACATGATCACATCACAGATATCGCAGCAGAAGAATCATATGAAATATTGGATATACTAGGATGTCCGTGTTTTCAATACGAGCCAGTATAAAACACGGATTCCACGGTCGTGATGAATAGCCAAACCCACACCCCTAGACCCCTACTAGAGCGGCAAGCAACCCTACCAATTCTAGAGTTAGGAGACCCGGACTCGACTCCTCGAGTTGGTCTCCCACTGGACTCCAGAACCCGGTTACTTGTGCCCTCCTCCTTGGGTCTATCCTAGTGCGGAAAAGTAAATAATATACAACAGGTGACAACTTCCGCTACCTGGAAGTGCCCCAATAAAAGAATATTACATACAAGTTTTTACATGAATGAAAATGAAAAACACTCATCTCACATATAAACCCCCGGCTATTCAAAACACGACGATCCAATATAACATATCCAGCAACACATAACATCACATGTCATCAACGTAAGTAAATATGTCCATCCCAATTGTCGTTGACATATAGCAACGAAACCGGCGATATCACATATTACACTTACGGTCACAGAAAAGAAAGTGTAAAACTACAACAGTTGGAATCCGCAACCACCTCAGACATCGCATGCCTGACCAAATGAATTACTTAGACATCACATGCCTAACAATTATAAACCCCGCATTTTAGTCTCAAAATCGAAAACACTTTTCAATATTAAGTCGGGTAATTCAACAAGATTCCCGACATCCTGATCGAATGCTCGTCGCAAACTTCAGTAGACGGCCGCACCCCTGATACCGTCGACGAAGTGCACCAAGGCGGAACACCGCTACCGCGAGCACCCGAACGGATGCTTTCGGCGACGGGGTTCTCCTACAGTCACTTGGTCGGGGCTATGGAGTGAGGCTGTCTATTAAGTTTACCCGGCGAGTATCCGCGTACGCTACGTGATTGCGACGGACTTTTGATCACATCAAAATTCCGTGGCAACCGATCAAGTGAGACTAAATTGCTAGATTTACAACATTCATTCAGTTATCTCATAACTTATTGTGAATTCCAATTATTGTATCCCATTCCAGATAATTAGAAAATGTTAAACTTTCCGATTGAACATTCGAACACCCAAGTTTTCCCGATACAGCTCAACACATGAAATAAGTCTAACAACATTCAGTTCGTGCCTCAGTACCGACGGTCCAGCCGTAGAAGGGTCAAGCCAACTCCTCACATGTGGCACGCCGTACTGCCCCAAACCCGAAGGTTCAAAGGGCAGTTCAAGACGGTCACATAATCGAGTTAAGGTTTGTTGTCTTCTAGAGGGTCCATCGCGTTACTTGCACTACTTAGAACGTCGTTAAACTTCGGAAAAATCCAACACTTGGAAATTTCCCGACAGGGGAAAAATTAGGTATTTATATCCGGTCGAACTTTTTAACATATTCTAAAAATTTATCCGGAAAGCCAAATAGACAAAATTTGATACCCCGATCGAAACACCGAATCGCCAAAACAACTGCAGAAAATTCAACTCTTGAATAATTTTTAAAAATACCCAAAGAACTCAGAAGCTGAAACAATGAATTACTGTGTAACAAGTTAGGGCTGACGTCATACATCCGCCGCGGAACCGCCGCATAAGCTAAGCTTATGCCGCGGTTCCGCCGCCAAAAACACTGTTCATAAAAAAAAAATTCCACCGTAATTCTTAGAATTTCCTGCTGAGTTCTCTGCATATTTTTAATTTGGAAAAATCCACGTTTTCAGAAAAAGTACAGAGAGCAATTTTCCGGGTTAAGTTTTGGTTCGATCGGACTTCAAATTCCGTCTGGACTTCGCCTAAGGCTCTAGCTAGGCTCTGATACCACTGTAGGGTTCCTAGGCACCCTAGTGAGGTCTCTAAAGGCATCGAACATGCCAATTTCAAAAAAATCTAGGTGCCGAGAGACCCGACTACGGATCGTTTGCTAGAATTCTAGGCGAAAAAGCTAACTAGTTAACAATTAACTAAGGGATACGGATATACAACCTTTGTAGATCCGTTTGTCCACCTCCACGGCTCCGAGAAGAGGTCCTCTCCGCTGTCCAAATCAAATCCGGGCTCTAGCGTCGACTTCATAGGAGAATAAGCGAGCTAGGTCGTCGATGTCCATGCCGAAGATGATCTACGTCGAGGCATTGCTAAATCCAGCTCCGACTTCACCAAGTCAAGAAACTTGTGAAGGAAACACACTCTACTACTTGGCAAGAGGTAGAGGATGAAGAAATAGGAAGTGGGTTAACTTTAGTTTTGGATTTCTCACTCATATCATCAAGTTGCCATTGATGGTCAAGCTTTTCTTCACTTGAAGGAAGAAGAAGAAGAAAGCAAGAAGAAGATAATTATTATGATAAGAATTATTTAAAATGAAAAGAATAATCCATTCTTATCATAAGTGAACCATGGTAAAGTGTAGAGAGCTAATCATGGTTAAAGGAATGGTTAGGGTCAAGCTAGAGACAAAATGGTCACTTAGTCAAAAGATCAAGAAGCTTCAACTAGAATCCAAAATTAGCAACCATTTCATTTCATTTTCTTTTATTCATTTATCATAAATAAATGGATAATTAAATAAGATAAATGAATAACAAATAATAAACCCTAACCAATTCATTAACCAAGGTCTAACACTTTACACTTAACCAAAAAGCATGTATCATCAAATATGATACAAGCTAGTGCACAAAATCATATCACATATATAATGCGCACACCCGAGTGAGAAAATCAATTTAAAGTGAACCGATACTAGTTAATGCAAAGTAATATATCAAATATATAATTATGCATCAAATCATTAAATCAACACTTGATTTAACGATCCGGTCATATCGTATATAACCGACTAGTATGCAATGCATCGGTTTATCGAATCAACCCTTGATTCGATAACTAGGGTATATCGCATATAACCTAATCGATACATTCATCGCGAGAATGAAATACGGTATCACATACACGCATTATTCTCGGTCCCGCACATATCTCATATGCGCTCCTATTTCGTTTCGCTTGAGCCAGGAAACCTCTGTGTAGGACTCTAAAGACTCGTCAATACGCCGGCAGCAGGTGATGATCATATCAAACACCCACAAGCCGCAGGCGATCTGCTAAACGTAACGGCCACCCGGGTATTGAGCGATCTGAAGATCGACGAGCAAGCCCGCTCACGCTCCAGTGAATCCGACCAGTGACACTACCGTAGGGTCCGGTCTGATCGTCTGATATGTCGCATATCTCGCCTAGGGGTGGTAAACGTCAGACCCCAATAGCTCGATAAGTCGTGTCGATATGAGGTCTATAACTGTTCGAGAAACTACTGGTAACACTTACCAGCAAATCTCAGCAACCCTGGCCAGGGATTTCCTGTTATAGCCAATCGAACACAGCGCAACATCAACTCCCTATACCGGGAGAGACGAATCCCCTCCTATCGCTCATTGCCTCCATGTGACTCGGGACTGTACCCAAAAACCACCGTTTTGCACGCCCTCTTGGACGTGGTAAGATGGAAATCAAAGCACAGTGGGAACCACACAAGACTCTATGACGATCTAGGGTCAACAGACTACTCTGTACCAGTGTCACCAGAGAGCTGCCATCTGACGTGAGGTATAATACCATCTGGGAGTTCTCGGCGAGTCCGTCCAGTGTACCCAGTCTCTACTGAGCACCCGTATATCATCTCTGATGTCAAACACCAATGGATATGGGATCATCCATCGCCCATCTGTATGGGTCGAGAAGGTATACGCTAGTCTACTCTGGTATATCGATGCCCCGTCTCGATACACCCTCGACTAGGGACTTTGAAGGATGTACTTATGGACTACCATGTCCCCACTAGTATGATCCGCATCATAGTTCAGGTAGTCAAGCACACATCCTAAGAGCTTTACCAACATGTAACAGAGAGACAATCAGTATACACGTTAAGGTAAAGTTCAACCAGATAGCATACTATCATGTCGAGCAAGAAAGTCCTCCCTATATACTTCCCAGCATCCACTACAATATACATCCTATGTACAGTAATGGCCTCTAGGGCATACATATAACTAACACATACCGGGTCCACCATGTACCCGAAACGGTTCCTACTCCTTCTCGAATGTGGTCTCGAAATCCAACAGCTATCATGAAAACTCATGGTGGACGACTCATACATCATGAGAAAACCGCAACTTGCATTTTAAAAAAAGAGGGAGAGAGAGAGAAGTTTATATATATTCTTGCGGTTTTCTCCCAAATCCAGAAATCTCATGGAAATCCAAAATCATCAAAATCATGATACCAATAAACAGTGAATACCGGCATAAATCTCCATAATACTGCATAACCAATGAATATATGAATGCATTTAATATCATGCAATGAATGCAATATTTGTAGGGTTACTAGGCACTCTCAAGAGGTTCCACAAGGCATCAACCATGCCAAATTCAAAAATTTAGGTGCCGAGAAACCCTAATATAGATCGTTAACTAGAGGATAGGCGAAACTTTAAGCTAGCAAACAACATTACTAACAAGTGAAAGAGATTACAACCTTTGTAGATCCGGTCCTCCACTTCTTTAGCTCCGTGTTGACGTCCCACCGCTGCGATCATCGGAATCCTGGACTCTAGTGATGGTTTCATCGGAGAAATAATCGAGCTAGGTCGTTGACTTCGAGGCCGAAGATGATCTACGTCGGGGAGACTCAAACTCAAGCTATTCCTTCACTTGGTCAAAAACTTTGTGAAGAGAACACCCTATACTACATGGCAAGTAGTAGAGGATGAAGAAATAGGAAGTGGGTTCACTTTAGAATTGGATTTCTCACTCTTTTTCTCATGGCACCATTGGAGCTAGCAAGCTTTTGTGGAGCTTGATGATGATGAAGAAGAAGAAAAGAAGAATAGAATAAGATGAAACTTATCCTTTTAATTATGGCACCATGGTTGAGTTAAGCCCTCATGCTTAACTCATGTAGAGAATTAACCAAAGCATTAGGTTAAGAGTTGGGTTAACTAATATCTTGAACAAATGACAAAAGAGTTGACTTTGTCAATGTTTATCAAGCTTCATGAAGCTTGAAAACTTTGACCAAAGTCTTATTCTTTTGTTATTTGTTAGGAAAATAGTAAACCCTAATTTAAGCTTGATTTGGTTCAAGTCTCATACATACAACTTGTTTGTATCATCAAGCATGATACAAACATGTACACTTGCATATATCACATATAAACAATGTGCACAAACTAGTGAGAAAATCAATCTTAAGTGAACCAATACTAGTTAATGTAATGTAATATATCAAATATATAATTATACATTAAATCATTAAATCAACACTTGATTTAACGATCCGGTCATATTGCATATAACCGACTAATAAAAAGTGTATCAATGTATCGAATCAACACTTGATTCGGTAGCCCGGCTATATCTCATATAACCGTCCAATGATACAAATCGCGAGAATAGAATACAGTATCACATACTGGTATTATTCTCGGTCCCGTACATATCTCATATGCGCTCCTATTTCGTTTCGCTTGAGCCAGGAAACCCCTGTATAGGACTCTAAAGACTCGTCAATACGCCGGCAGTAGGTGATGATCATATCAAACACCCACAAGCCGCAAGCGGTCTGCTAAACGTAACGGCCACCCGGGTATTGAGCGATCAGAAGATCAACGAGCAAGCCCGCTCACACTCCTGTGAATCCAACCAGTAACACTTACCATACAGTCCGGTCTGTTCGTCTGATATGCCTCATATCTCGTCTATGGGTGGTAAACGTCAGACCCTAATAACTCGATAAGTCGTGTCAATATGAGGCTCATAACGGGTCGAGAAACTACTGGTAACACTTACCATTAAATCCCTAAAGCAGCCTTGGCCAAGGACTTCCTGTTATAGCCAATCGAGTACAGCGCAACATCAACTCCCTATACCGAGAGAGACGAAACCCCTCCTATCGCTCATTGCCTCCATGTGACTCGGGACTGTACCCAAAAACCACCGTTTTGCACTCCCTCTTGGACGTGGTAAGGTGGAAATCAAAGCACAGTGGGAATCACACAAGACTCTATGACGATCTCGGGTATACATACTAACATGTACCAGTGTCACCAGAGAACTGCCATCTGACGTAAGGTATAATACCATCTGAAAGTTCTCGGCGAGTCCGTCCAATGTACCCAGTCTCCACTGAGCACCCGTATATCATCTCTGATGTCAAACACCAATGGATATGGGATCATCCATCGCCCATCTATATGGGTCGAGAAGCTACACGCTAGTCTACTCTGGTATATCGATGTCCCGTCTCGATTCACCCACGACTAGGGACTTTGAAGGATGTACTTATGGACTAACATGTCCCCACTAGTATGATCCGCATCATAGTCCAGGTAGTCAAGTACACATCCTAAGGGCTTTACCAACATGTAACAGAGAGACAATCAGTGTACACGTTAAGGTAAAGAGTAACCAGATAGCATACTATCATATCGAGTAAGAAAGCCATCCCTATATATGTCCAAGCATCCACTACAATATACATCCTATGTATAGTAATGGCCTCTAGGGCATACATATAACTAACAATCTCCCACTTGCACTAGGGCCATCTGATAGCAGTGGTTGTAGTATCTCATACTCAACCATCCTATAAAAGTCTCTCTCTGAGAAAAGGCCTTTGTGAGTGGATCCACCGTGTTGTCCTCTGAGTCTACTCTCCTTACCTCGATCCCCTGGAGATCAACCATCTCCACGATCAGGTGATACTGCCTAAGAATATGTCTGGATCACTGATGGGACGGACGTTCCTAGGCATAAGCCACAACTCCATTGTCACACAATGGGAGGAACGATGTTCATCTCATGAACTAATATACACCCAGACTGCCTCTTTGGTAGTATCTTTGGTAGCGATGTATCCAGCCTTTATCGTCAAGTATGCCACGGTATCTAGCTTGGAACTCTTCCAACATACCGTCCCTTTACTGAGGGTAAAGACAATGCCTGTGACTGACATTCAGTCATCCTTATCACTCTGGAACCTTTCCTGTGATTCTCCCTAGGATCTATTGATACTATCTCACTACAACTAGTAAGTGTCCTAACATCCAATTAGATCTATCTCATAGATCCAAAACCCAGGATTTAGTAGGTATCACTTTGATCCTATATGGAGAATCCTTCTGATAAGTGGAGATTGACCGAGAGTAGCATAGGAACTCATTCCCTATCAAGAGTATGTTATCCACGTACTCTACGATGATCACCAGCATACTCCCTACTTCCTTTTTGTATATACAAGGTTCATCTACCATTTTGATGATGTCAAACTCTTTGACTAACTCATCAAAACAGATGTTCCAACTCCGCGATGCCTGCTTTATCACATAAAACATCTTGTACACGTTTCCGCTGCTCCCACTGTCTACGAAGCCCTCTGACTGTGTACTTACAGACTCTCTCTTCTAAAACATCATTTAGAAAAGCAGTCATGACACCCAACCGCCAGATATCGTAGTCATGGTATGTAGCCGTTTTTGCAAGGAGGATCTGGATGGACTTATGCATAGTTACTTAGAAAAGGTTTCATTATAATCCATACCTGGTCAATGATGCAAACCTTTAACAAGTCTAGCTTTGAAAGTCTCAACTTTTCCATGTACACCAAGTAATATTCTCAAGATATACTTGCTCCTGATGGGGATTTAACCCTTCAGATAAAGCAACCAAAGTCCATACTTTGTTGGTGTATAAGGATTCCATCTCAGATCACTAAGCATCCAGCCATTCTTACAGAGTCCCGACTCTCGATGGCCTGCTCGAAACTAGTTGGGTCATCATCTCATGATGCAATCCTCGCTCCCACTGTCATAGAGAAACCGAAGTATCTCTCAGGTGGGTGAGGAACCCTACTAGATCGGCGGAGAGGCTGAGGTTCGTTGGTAACTATTAAATCCTTTGGTTCTATCAAATCATCTGCTGTAGTTTGTATAACTAGAACCTTTCCAGTTCTACATTACAGACCTTGTCTCGAGCTTCTCCGGATTATGCTTTTAGACATAGCCCGGACAACCCCAAATCTTAACTGACTTAAGAGATGGGCTCTTCCTTTATCATATCAAATATGAAGTGGTAGGCAACTGATTTGATTTGAACCCTATTCAATAGGTATGCAGCTTCTCAAGTGCATAACTCCCAAAAGGAAATAGGAAACTCAGTAGTACTCATCATAGAGCACACCATATCACATAGGGTGCTATTGCTCCGCCCCGATATACCATCGTGCTATGGTGTATACGGAGGAGTAATGCTGAGAGAGAATCTCATTCTTGGAATAGTCCAGGAATCCCGTGCTCAAGTATTCACCTCCCTGATCACATCAAAGGACATAATACTTATACCCGTTGTTGGTTCTCTACTTCTAACTTATATTCTGTGAATATCTCAAAAGATTCGGACTTGTGTTTTAACATGAACATATGTCTGAATCTCGAGAGATTATCAGAGAATTTAATGAAGTACAAACAACCGGTCTTGGCATTTGTAGACAGGGGATCTTCATACATCAATATGTATCATCCCAAGAGTTCACTAACTCTTTCTCTGTTTCCAATAAACAGAGCTATGGTCATCTTATCTCTGTGACATGACTGGCAAGTTTCACAAGATGTAAATTCAAACTAATTTAAATATGCATCTTAATATAACTTCAGCTAGTCGGGTCGCATTGATATGACCTAGTCTACAATGCCTCAAGAAGGATTCGTTCATTTCTGAACTCTTCCTCTTATGTGTGTTCAGTATACTAAGAACTGTAGTTTAATTTAGAACATTAATGCTTTTAGATAACGTGCCTGAACCGATCAACTCTTGATATAGAAAATGTTCAAAACATTATCCAACAATACAAAATTGTATCCTTTCTTTACTAATAAAGAGACTGATATGATTTTGTATATCAGGTTCGGTATCTAATAACATTCGTTCAGAATCAATGTATTCTGGTAATACAGGGTGACAGTGACAAACAGACCTGGCTGCAACACTTGCACCGTTTTCTGTCTCATGAAACTTATCACTCGTTCTCAGTTCTCTACCTTTCTGTAGCCTATGTCATATATTACATATCTGGGATCCTGATCCGGTATCAGATACCCAGGACGCAGAGGATACTGAGAAACAGTTCTGTGTAATGAACACACCCGAAGATGATGCATCGGTATGCACTTTCTTCGTTTGGGCGGCACGGGAATTCTGGTAATCCCCAATTTCCTGCTCTGTCTCATAACAATTATAAGTTGGAGCGGGACCAACGTTCCCCAGCTCGGTATAACAAGCAGGTTCGGTCAATATATCCATTTTATTATCTTGATTAAGGCGTGACATGGTCGCTACCTGGAGAGAGAGAGAGAAGAAAACACTCTGCGTGCGCTCTAGCAAGATCAGATTGGTTATTATTTTATCTAATCAGGATGGCTCCCACTGTTTTTATCAAATCTTCCTTCAAACCCTAAAAGGAAAGACTAGCCGGGATTAATTACACGCTATAAGTTCGCCAATCTTTCAGCCAGGCCAGTGTCGGTACTTTAAGGGAGGTTTCCCCGTGCTTTCGCACGGACCTAATTAAAATAAACCTCGTTTTCCCATAGGCGTAACCCCGTTGACACCTTTCTAGACACTTACTTGATCGGCTAATTGTAATGTGTAAAACTCTCCCAGGAGTAACAATTACTCGCAGTGGGTATCGGGATCTAACTATCTCATAGAAGGTATGCAATCTCATTGCAAATTTCAACACTTGAAATTCCCGATAATTTTGCCCCGAACGATCTATGACCTTGACAAGGATAAAAAACCATAGACCGTAAGTCAAGTTCTACCCGTCATTTCTTGATTCAATCAAACCCACCCGCACGACCCTTGACAAGGTCAACAAGGCCGTACGACTAGCCTAAAACAATCTGCATCATATGCATAAGCAGATAAATGCTGGTTAGCTACCGCACACTGCGCCTTGACATGGTCAACAAACGCAGCACGAATACTAAGCAGGACTTATCTGAAAGGACGGAGGGCTACGACAGGTTTTTCTGAAAACCTATTGCGTAATGAACTTGATATCGTTGTAGAATCAAATGATTTTAAAATGGAGTGTTTTTTTAGGCTTTTCTAGTTTTGCTAAAGGGGTCACTCCCGGTGTTGGGATCGTCGGCCCTTTCCTCATCAAATAAGGTGCATGATATATCATATATACCGCTGTGCAAAGCAAAAAACTCCAAAAGCAATCAAAAGACAAACCGAGGGTTGTAGCATCTGCCAGTCATTGCTAAAGGGGTCACTCCCGGTGAAGGGATCTCGGCCCTTTCCTTATCGAATAAGGTGCAGAATGTTCTACAAGGAACACCGCGATGCAAAGCAAGAACTGTAGCTACCTGTTTTTGAAAATTCGACTCCACAACATCTTTAGGTTTCTTTTATTTCATTAATCTCATTAATGAAGTCCCATCATTTAAGTTACCTAAACATCACAGATAAATACGACGTAATGAAGTCCCATCATTTAAGTTACCTAAACATCACAGATAAATACGACGTACACTTATGCCATCCGCATTCGCCTCGATGTCCCCTCGTGCACCGTTAGGTTAGGTAACTAACAGCAGAGCGGGGCAGGGCTAGCGCGGGTGTAAGACATATGTAACGTCTATATAATATATCATACATACTATATACAGTATCTATCACAACATATCAAATGATCACATCATAGATATCGCAGCAGAAGAATCATATGAAACATTGGATATACTAGGACGTCTGTGTTTTCAATACGAGCCAGTAAAAAACACGGATTCTACGGTCGCGATGAATAGCCAAACTCACACCCCTAGACCCCTACGAGAGCGGCAAGCAACCCTACCAATTCTAGATTTAGGAGACCCGGACTCGACTCCTCGAGTTGGTCTCCCACTGGACTCTAGAACCCGGTTACTTGTGCTCTCCTCCTTGGGTCTATCCTAGTGCGGAAAAGTAAATAATATACAATGGTGACATCTTCCGCAACCTGGAAGTTCCCCAATAAAAGAATATTACATACAAGTTTTTACATGAATGAAAATGAAAAACACTCATCTCACATAAAAACTCCCCGGCTATTCAAACACGATGATCCAATATAACATATCCAGCAACACATAACATCACATGTCATCAACGAAAGTAAATATGCACATCCCAATTGTCGTTGACATATAGCAACGAAACCGGCGATATCACATATTACACTTACGGTCGCAGAAAAGAAAGTGTAAAACTACAACAGTTGGAATCCGCAACCTGTTTAGACATCGCATGCCTAATCAAATGAATTCCTTAGACATCGCATGCCTAACAATTATAAACCCCGCATTTTAGTCTCAAAATCGAAAACACTTTTCAATATCAAGTCGGGCAATTCAACAGGATTCCCGACATCCTGATCGAATGCTCGTCGCAAACTTTAGTAGACGGTCGCACCCCCGATACCTTCGACGAAGTGCACTAAGGCGGAATACCGCTGCCGCGAGCACCCGAACGGATGCTTTCGGCGACGGGGTTCTCCTACAGTCACTTGGTCGGGGCTATGGGGTGTAGCTGTCTATTAAGTTTACCCGGCGAGTATCCGCGTACGCTACGTGATTGCGACGGACTTTTGATCACATCAAAATTCCGTGGCAACCGATCAAGTGAGACTAAAGTGCTATGTTTATAACATCCAAATCAGTTATCTCATAACTACAAATATTGTATCACATTCCAGATAAATAGAAAATGTTAAACTTTCCGATCAAACAATCAAACACCCAAGTTTTCCCGAAACAGCTCAACAAATGAAATAAGTTTAAGAACATTCACTTCATGCCACAGTACCAACGGTCCAGCCGTAGAAGGGTCAAGCCAACGCCTCACATGTGGCACGCCATACTTCCCCAAACCCTAAGGTTCAAAGGGCAGTTCAAGACGGTCACATAATCGAGTTAAGGTTTGTTGTCTTCTAGAGGGTCCATCGCGTTACTTGCACTACTTAGAACGTTCTCAAACTACGGAAAAATCCAACACTTGGAAATTTCCCGACAGGGGAAAAAGTAGGTATTTATATCCGGTCGAACTTTTTAACATGTTCTAAAAATATCCGGAAAACATGACGAATTTAAAATTTCGGATCGAATCAACGAATACAAAATAATCCCCAGAACACTCAACACTTGAGTCAGAAAAAATAATCCCCAGAAAATATATAACCAGCAACTAGAATTACTGTGCAAAAAACCGTCCTTAATACCAACACCTTGCCGCGGAACCGCCGCCAAAGGGGGCTTATTGCCGCGGTTCCACGGCCATGTTGACGAATTAGGGGCTCGTTTTTTATGGTAATTCTTAGAAAACCCTGCTGAATTTTTTAGGTATTTTTAATATAGAAAAATCCCAGATTTCAAAAATTTTCCAGAGAGGGGTTAATTTGTTGTTTCCAGGTTCGATCGGGGTTTTAACTTCGCAAACACATCGCCTAATCCTATAGCTAGGCTCTGATACCACTGTAGGGTTACTAGGCACTCTCAAGAGGTTCCACAAGGCATTAACCATGCCAAATTCAAAAATTTAGGTGCCGAGAAACCCTAATATAGATCGTTAACTAGAGGATAGGCGAAACTTTTAGCTAGCAAATAACATTACTAACAAGTGAAAAAGATTACAACCTTTGTAGATCTGGTCCTCCACTTCTTTAGCTCCGTGTTGACGTCCCTCTGCTGCGATCATCGGAATCCTGGACTCTAGTGATGGTTTCATCGGAGAAATAATCGGGCTAGGTCGTTGACTTCGAGGCCGAAGATGATCTACGTCGGGGAGACTCAAACTCAAGCTATTCCTTCACTTGGTCAAAAACTTTGTGAAGAGAACACCCTATACTACATGGCAAGTAGTAGAGGATGAAGAAATAGGAAGTGGGTTCACTTTAGAATTGGATTTCTCACTCTTTTTCTCATGGCACCATTGGAGCTAGCAAGCTTTTGTGGAGCTTGATGATGACGAAGAAGAAGAAAAGAAGAATAGAATAAAATGAAACTTATCCTTTTAATTATGGCACCATGGTTGAGTTAAGCCCTCATGCTTAACTCATGTAGAGAATTAACCAAAGCATTAGGTTAAGGGTTGGGTTAACTAATATCTTGAACAAATGACAAAAGAGTTGACTTTGTCAATGTTTATCAAGCTTCATGAAGCTTGATAACTTTGACCAAAGTCTTATTCTTTTGTTATTTGTTAGGAAAATAGTAACCCTAATTTAACCTTGATTTGGTTCAAGTCTCATACACACAACTTGTTTGTATCATCAAACATGTACACTTGCATATATCACATATAAACAATGTGCACAAACTAGTGAGAAAATCAATCTTAAGTGAACCAATACTAGTTAATGTAATGTAATATATCAAATATATAATTATACATTAAATCATTAAATCAACACTTGATTTAATGATCCGGTCATATTGCATATAACCGACTAATATAAAGTGTATCAATGTATCGAATCAACACTTGATTCGGTAGCCCGGCTATATCTCATATAACCGTCCAATGAAACAAATCGCGAGAATAGAATACAGTATCACAAACTGGTATTATTCTCGGTCCCGCACATATTTCATATGCGCTCCTATTTCGTTTCGCTTGAGCCAGGAAACCCCTGTGTAGGACTCTAAAGACTCATCAATACGCCGGCAGTAGGTGATGATCATATCAAACACCCACAAGCCGTAAGCGGTCTGCTAAACGTAACGGCCACCCGGGTATTGAGCGATCAGAAGATCAACGAGCAAGCC
This sequence comes from Agapanthus africanus, assembly GCA_030015575.1. NCBI lineage: Eukaryota > Viridiplantae > Streptophyta > Magnoliopsida > Asparagales > Amaryllidaceae > Agapanthus > Agapanthus africanus. The sequence continues at coordinate 340,961,508 of CM057337.1, read as the reverse complement.
CGCTCACACTCCGATGAATCCAACCAGTAACACTTACCGTACAGTCCGGTCTGTTTGTCTGATATGTCGCATATCTCGTCTAGGGGTGGTAAACGTCAGACCCCAATAACTCGATAAGTCGTGTCGATATGAGGCTCATATCGGGTCGAGAAACTACTGGTAACACTTACCAGTAAATCCCTAAAGCAGCCTTGGCCAAGTACTTCCTGTTATAGCCAATCGAGTACAGCGCAACATCAACTCCCTATACCGGGAGAGATGAAACCCTTCCTATCGCTCATTGCCTCCATGTGACTTGGGACTGTACCTAAAAACCACCATTTTGCATGCCCTCTTGGATGTGGTAAGGTGGAAATCAAAGCACAGTAGGAATCACACAAGACTCTATGACGATCTCGGGTATACAGACTAAACTGTACCAGTGTCACCAAAGAACTGTCATCTGACGTAAGGTATAATTCCATTTGGGAGTTCTCGGCGAGTCCGTCCAGTGTACCCAGTCTCCACTAAGCACCCGTTTATCATCTCTGATGTCAAACACCAATGGATATGGGATCATCCATCGCCCATCTATATGGGTCGAGAAGCTACACGCTAGTCTACTCTGGTATATCGATGCCCCGTCTCGATACTCCCATGACTTGGGACTTTGAAGGATGTAATTATGGACTACCATGTCCCCACTAGCATGATCCGCATCATAGTCCAGGTTGTCAATTGCACATCCTAAGGGCTTTACCAACATGTAACAGAGAGTCAATCAGTGTACACGTTAAGGTAAAGAGTAACCAGATAGCATACTATCATATCGAGAAAGAAAGTCATCCCTATATATATCCAAGAATCCACTACAATATACATCCTATGTATAGTAATGGCCTCTAGGGCATATATATAACTAACAATATTTAAACTAGCATATAGAAGCTATAACATATTGCGACTATCAACAATCAAGCTATGTCAATGAAAAGGTATTTTCTAAAGTGTACGTGACATGGCAATTACCGATCATGATGTGTGTGAGCCGGCATGTAAGTGTATGTGGAACATACGCATCATCGGTAATGGTGCTGGTGTCCTGACAGCATGGTTCATAATCACTAAGTACATAATAAACATGCAATGAGATGATAACAACTTGATAAATGGCAATGAATAGTAATTGCAACAATAATATGCGGAACATGAATGATAACGTAACAATAAAGAATCTACATCGCTACACCTGTGTTATACTGTTTTGCCGTTTGAAATAGTACGAATCGAGGTGTTTTGAAAATAAGGGCTACGGTGTTTTTAAGAAAAGGTACGTCTTTTGAAATATCCGTAGTATCCCTTGACATGCATTTAAAATCCTCACGATTCATTAGTTTTGGAAATAGATATGACTCGGGTCCTGTCTAACATCTACTAGGTAACTACAGGTTTAACTAACAACCAATCGGAAGGGGTATGGAAACTACCTAAATCTGAGTCGATATATATATGTGTGTATAATAGTCGGTGATCCCGCCTCAATAGTATCCCATACGATACCCTATATAATATGACATCCTCGAGTCAAGAGTGTGGATCTATCATCAATGCATAGCTCATACGGTAAATCAGTCGTACGGCCTCCCAAATCTGGGTACGGGTCAAATATCACATTTATCTCATTATTCATCTGGTATCCTTTCCATCATATATCATGATCTGGGGGTACTGATCTAAGTCTAGTACAATACTGATACCATCTATGTAATGCATGCGTGTGAATGAAAACACCACGCCTAAAGAACCCGCTAAAATATCATGTCGTATCTCAAATACGAACCATATCATATCACTGATCTCATGGCCCCAAGACCTATCTCATCGACTCATCTCCAATCCCAGGTACTTATCCTCAAAATCCATATATATATATATATATATATATATATATATATATATATATATACGCACAAGTAAAATAAATGTATGCATGTGTGAGTATGTGTGGGGTCAAAACCTATCCTAGTGTTCGCGACTAAGAAGCTAAACTAAGCTACTTCTAACTATCCTAAACTAAACCATGAACACCAAATCATATCTTGATAATCATCCTCGTATCATAAAAGACCTATATAAGCATATATAGCATAAACTATACTACGGGCTCCGGGGGTGCTATACACCATCCACCCGACTTCCCCCATAGATATAAATCTGCTCACCTTGACCAACGCTTGCCGATGCCGATATCGCCACGCGCTTGCTTGTCGTCTCAAAGTCCTCGTGAGGGTACGTACGTATCATAACACATCGTATCACATTAAAATTCGACTCATGACCAAAACGACACACGAATCTCACATAGGTCAAAACCTATGGTTTGCTCTCTCAAATCAACCCAAAAACTCTCGACATCTGCGTACAAATGCCGAGTGATCGAGAAAAACACAAACGCACCATTCGTGGTTTCACAACACACTAAATATATATGTATAATAGGGTTTAAATCATCAAAACTTCAAATTCTCTTTAAAAGCTATTTTTCCGAAAACCTACCAAGAAAAATTAACCATTTTAATACAACATCTTGATGTTTTAGCAAAATTAGTGGTCACAATATTCACTAATTAGCTTAAATAGGCCACATAAACATTTACTAGATTTTTAATCTCGCTAAATTACATTAATCCAAAAACCTAGTTAGCACAATTTTCCATTTTAGTTCAAAACTTGGTGTTTTAACCAATCTAACTATTTTAACAATTCTAGTGGCAATAATGTTCTTTAAACATCTTAATTAAGTCATACCAATGTCAATTAGATTTTAAATTCACTCATTTCCATTAATTCTAAAAACCTAGTTTGCAATTTAAGCAATTTGGGCAATTTAGTTGTAACCATTAGAAATTTAGCAAATTGGTTAGGTTTTAGCATTCTCAAGATGTAAAGCTATACATCACAACCAACATCAAGTAATCAAACCCAAGCTCCAATTCAAAACCTTTCTCATGATAATTTTTCCATGAAATTGAACCCTAATTAAATACCTAATTAAGTTTGATTTAAGTATTTAACAACAAATTAAGCAAAGGGTTAGAATTTATACCCAATCAACATGAAGATCCTACAAGCACACCTAGCCTCCCAAATTGCAATTTTGTCTCCTAGATCCATACTAGAATAGCCATTTAAAAATGGGTAGGGATTAGATTTGGATTTAGCTTTGAATTTGTATGGATTTTGAAGCATTTTTTTATGAATATTTTGAAGAGAAAAGAGAGGTGAAATGGGGGGGGCTGTTGCTGAATTGGGGGAAGAGGGGGCTCAGCTGAAGTGGGAGAGAGAAGAGAGAGGGTGTGGGTGTGTGAGTGCAAGTATAGAAAAGCCCATACACTAACTATTTCACACCATGCTTCTTTAATTATTCTTTTCCTTTGTTTTCTTTGACTTTTTTTGTGGGGAATTAGGGTAGCAAAGGTTCGGCCACCATGGAAGTGGGGGTGGGTGAGTGTGGGTGTGTGTGTGGGATGAGGTAAAATGGTAAATATTATACCCCAAATCTCCATTTACACGGTTTTCACTATTTAAGCCATTTTTCCTTGATATTTTCAAAAACCAACTTAATAATTTCTTTTCATTTCCAAAACAATATCTTACATGTTAGTTTAATGTGTCATGATGCAAAAAAATTTTATCAACCCATTCCAATTTGTAGTTATCACTAATTAAATGTATTAGTGACGGCTTAAAATAATTAATTTCGGAAAAAATTTCAGTAAATTAGAAATTTTACCGGTGGCTCAATAAACACCAAATACTAGCAATTATATAGCTAGAATATGTATATTTAATTTTATATTAAAAGATATTTATATGTTGATTTTTACGGAAAACACCCGTTATTTTACCGATTTTCCGAAATTTCACCTAAACGATTTTCAAAACGTTACAATCTTCCCCCCTTAAGGAAATTGGTCCCCGAATTTAAATTAAAACACCCCCAAATACTAAAACATTTCAGCAAAACAATCAAGTCGTCGGGGCTCCGAAATCATAAATACATAAAACACATCGTAGCGCAATGCATGCGCATGAAAAACGGATATATAAACTAGAACAAAACTCCGTCAAGTATCTCGCAATCATCGGGGTTATGGTGAAGACATCAATGTCAAAGCCCAATACGAAACCCAACAGGATATACATCAATTATACATATAAACATCATTAAAACATCTGGTGCAATGCATGCCAAACCTTTTTCAAATCGCTGTGCAATGTGTGTATCACTGCACAGAGGCGGATGTCCATTGTTAGAAAATAACCATATATATATATATATATATATATATATATATATATATATATCTTTTGTTTAACATACACGTCGCCATTTTGAGAACAATTTAGAAGGGTTTCCCTTGTAAAAAGTTTCGTGTCATCACAGACATGTTGGTAAATACTGAGACTATAGCTCCTCTTTGGAAATCCCTTCGATAACTATCAATGCATGAAAAAATATACTCAGGTACTTTCCTCTGACTAGTCCTGCTCAGTACTAAACCAAATAGCAAGTATCATAAAATATACTGCTCCAAAAGAAATCAATCCCAAATATATATATGAATGCCACGTGCGTCTGGTGCGCACGGAAATCGAAATCCATGAATGTGCCATACATGTACACGGAAACAAAATCTGAGTGCAACGGGTGTACACGAAAACACCTGTCAAGGGCAACGTGTGTGCCTGACAGCAAAACCAGGTGCATCTGATATGCATGAAGAATCTCGATTTAGTGCATCTGGTGTGCATCAAAATCGCATCAACCGCCCAAGTATGCGCAAGAATCCAAATCCAGTGCACAAGGTGCACGAAAACAATATCGAATATCACAATCGAAATCGACGGCATACAACGCATCTCAATCCGAATCCGAATCAGGTATACCATGGTATATAACCTCATAACCCTGTGCATCAGCGTGCACAAAAGCAAATTAAAATAATAAAAGTGCATGAAAACTTTGCCGAAAGCTTAAGTCAAATCATATGCATGCCCTAGGCATGAAATCAAATATCATGAAACTCGGTTATAAAAACTCAATCATGAAATAAATTACCCAAAAATACTGAAATCCAAAGTGACGGATACGTGATAGTCAATCACAAAATCACAAATCATAAATACTGTCGTCGATGTCCTTCCTTCAAGGTCGAGAAGGTGTCGGTGCATCCAATGCTAGAAGAGCAAGATATCTACTTGCCTCCTGATCATGGCCTGTCGCCTGGTGCCCTTAGGCTCTCGTCTCTCACTGCGAATTGCTAAGTACATAGCTCCTCGGCTCAACGGTCCAATATGGAAACGATAATGGAAGTAGTCCGCTCTAGCACATCCTCTAAAGATCTCTGGCCAACTGTCATGGTCACTCATAACATGTCTCATCGACGATGGTGAACTCTGGCCTGCTGGGCGTGTGCAATACAACTGATCCTGGGTCCAAGTCTTCTCGTATAGTATTCCAGAAAGGTCCTGTAGAGGTCTCTCCCCAAACCTCGTTTCTGCTAAACTGTCCGGAAGTTATCATCTTTTACTATATCTATTTCTTGTTCCGGGACGGCTGCATACTCATCATAACACCACTTGGAAGATATATCCATAGTCAACGCCTCTGCTTGTGTATCACATCTCTGATGTCAGTGGAGTGGAACATCACCTCATCAAGATCTCGTACGAACCTCTTACTCCACTTTTCTCTATTTTCGACTGCTTCAGACTCGTCTCCTTGTGGCTGCATGGACTGCGCTCCAACGGCTATACTTGTATCTGGAGTCTCCCAAGCAATGTATCCCATCACATGATATCCGAATGATATCGAACTTTTCGATCGATTCGTCAAGGTTCCATAATCCCCCAAGAGCTCAACATCTTGGGTACAGTTTAATAGTATCGAATATATACCACAGCACCTGTGGACCAGCCGTAGAAAGGCAAACCCAAACCTCATTAATGGCACCGCTGAACTGCCGCAAACCCTAAGGTTCACCGGCGTTCCATGGTCATTAAGTCGAGTTAGGGTTTCATTCTTCTAGAGGGTCTGTAGAATTACTTGCATTGTTTTCCGAATACTTTAAACTTGGAAAATGGGTTCCTGACATTCGATCGTCTATATCAACTCTCAACGTATCAGCGTGAAGTCGTCTCTAGCTGGAATAAATCAACCTGATGACCTCACATCGGGGTAGGCAATGAATCACATGTCCTAGTCTTTCATCTTTGGTGACTAGCGATCTTTTATCATATCTCGAAGTATAACTCGTGCGGCATTAGCTTCAATCATCTGGGGTGATATCTTTTCATTCGCCGAAATTACTGGCTCATTCGTCCGCATGCTGAACAGTGCCTCAATCATCAAAATAATCTGTGCTTTGACGGTCATCACAATTTGACTGGCCTCTTGCAGTGGCCCAATCCTCTGGTACTGATCTACACGTCCGAGAAATCTCGTAAAGTGATCCATCAAACGCTCATGGCACGAAAACACAATAAAACGACGCCTCTATATAATCGTATGTCTCTGGAATCACGCCCTGGTCAGTCCTCGTCCGTGACGAACTCGTGCTGACCGCAACTCTAGCCGTAGCTCTCCACACCCGTACAACCGTGATAACAAAATAATAACTGGTACTGATAAGGCTGGATCATAGGAATGAATATAATGTTGTGCAAAGAAATGTACAGCCTAAGGCTTCTTAAGCGGAGTAGCGTATCGTAAGTATGCCGCGGAACATACACATGGTACGTCACTCTACTTGAGTCACCTACTCCATCAACCAAGAGTCATCCTACACTCCGAAGGTAAAACCTAACGCTCAGATACCAACTTTGTCATGACCCGAAAAGTACGGAACATGACCGGCACATAAATTACGAAACGTCTCGAGGCGTACATAATCTAAGTAAGCCAAAACCCAGAAATCAAAACCAAAGAAGCAGTAAAGTGAAGGAAAAACCAATTTAAATCAAGCAGTTTAGCAACATAAGCCAAAATATGCATTTTAAAATTTCAAATCTTTTCTAAAAATTTTGGCAGAGTCACCTTTGTAAATACTGGCCCCAAACGGGATACAACATGAATAGTATACGAAATGAAAAAAGGCATCCCCAAACGGGAGCTAGCTCTTCGTCAATCGACGGTCACAACCACGCAAGCAATATAATATACAACGCCGAAGGGCGAGGATTAAAACTCAAAAGAAACTCAAAACAACATGAAAAACATAATAATACAACGCACGACTCTAAGGTCAAAATAATAATAAGTCTGGTCTTCTATCTCTATCAAATATACAATCTGGTTGATGGAATTTTACTAGATACAACTGAAATAACAAATATACAATGGTCCTGATGCAAAGAACCAACCTGTCAAAGCAATCACCCGGAAGGAACAGTATGCCAACAAAGCCGCAATGAACCTGTACGGCAAAACCTGCAAGGAACTGTGACACAACGGGGGTGAGTTGTCAACTCGTGAGTAGAAAACATCACAGAGCAGAAATCGCATGTATGACGCTATCCTAGGTCATATCAAGTAATATCCTCAAATAATATCCTGATCCATCTACATATACATGCAATACCACATGCTCATGTCAGTGCCTCAGATAGCAACATATCAGATATATGATGTATGAATGCATTACGAATGGAAACAGAATATATCATGAGTGAGACAACTGTTTTCTTTAATCAATGAGATTTTCTATATGTATATCAATCAAGTATCATCAATGAAAGCAACAGAGAAATCAGTGTCAAGTATCGACACAAAACATAAGTCTCAGTATCTCAATATCAAATCTCAATATCTCTGTATCTCAAATCTCAATATCTCGATCTCAATATCTCATATCTCAATATCTCAATATCTCAATCACACGACTACGTACGGTATCCTCCGGATATCCGCTGCGCCAGGTAAAATCATTGGTAGGCAGTCTGCCCCTGCCAGGCTCATCATCCACCATGAAATCACTCTCGCCCCGGGATACCATACCAGGTCCACCATGTACCCGAAACGGTTCCTACTCCTTCTTGAATCGGGTCTCGAAATCCAACAGCTATCATGAAAACTCATGGTGGACGACTCATACATCATGAGAAAACCGCAACTTGCATTTTAAAAAAAGTGGGAGAGAGGAAGAAGTTTATATATATTCTTGCAGTTTTCTCCCAAAACCAGAAATCTCATGGAAATCCAAAATCATCAAAATCATGATACCAATAAATAATGAATACCGGCATAAATCTCCATAATACTGCATAACCAATGAATATATGAATGCATTTAATATCATGCAATGAATGCAATATTTAAACTAGCATATGGAAGCTATAACATATTCCGACTATCAGCTATCAAGCTATATCAATGAAAAGGTATTTTCGAAAGTGTACGTGACATGGCAATTACCGATCATGATGTGTGTGAGCCGGCAAGTAAGTGTATGTGGAACATACGCATCATCGGTAATGGTGCTGGTGTTCTGACAGCATGGTTCATAATCACTAAGTACACAATAAACATGCAATGAGACGATAACAACATGATAAATGGCAATGAATAGTAATCGCAAGAATAATATGCGAAACATGAATGATAACGTAACAATAAAGAATCTACATCGCTACACCTGTGTTATACTGTTTTGCCGTTTGAAATAGTACGGATCATAGTGTTTTGAAAATAAGGGCTACGGTGTTTTTAAGAAAAGGTACGTCTTTTGAAATATTTGTAGTATCCCTTGACATGTCTTTAAAATCCTCACGATTCGTTAGTTTTGGAAATAGGTATGACTCTGGTCCAGTCTAACATCTACTAGGTAACTATAGGTCTAACTAACAACCAATCGGAAGGGGTATGGAAACTACTTAAATATGAGTCGATATATATATATATATGTGTGTGTGTGTATAATAGTCGGTAATCCCGCCTCAATAGTATGCCATACGATACCCTATATAATATGAAATCCTCGAGTCAAGAGTGCGGATCTATCATCAATACATAGCTCGTACGGTAAATCCGTCGTACGGCCTCCCAAATCTGGGTACGGGTCAGATATCATATTTATCTCATTATTCGTCTGGTATCCTTTCCATCATATATTATAATCTGAGGATACTGATCTAAGTCTAATACAATACTGATACCATCTATGTAATGCATGCGTGTGTATGAAAACACCACGCCTAAAGAACCGCTAAAATAACATGTCGTATCTCAAATACGAACCATATCATATCACCGATCTCATGGCCTCAAACCCAATCTCATCGACTCATCTCCAATCCCAGGTACTTATCCTCAAAATCCATGTGTGTGTGTGTGTGTGTGTGTACATATCTCCATATACGCACAAGTAAAATAAATGTATGCATATGTGTGTACGTGTGGGTCAAAACCTATCCTAAGGTTCGCGACTAAGAAGCTAAACTAAGCTACTTCTAACTATCCTAAACTAAACCATAAACACAATATCATATCTTGATAACCATCCTCGTATCATAAAACACCTATATAAACATATATATCATAAACTATACTACGGACTACGGGGGTGCTATACGCCATCCACCCGACTTCCCCCGTAGATATAAATCTACTCACCTTGACCTTCGCTTGTCGATGCCGATGTCGTCACGCGCTTGCTTGTCGTCTCGAAGTCGTCGTGAGGGTACCTACGTATCATAACACATCGTATCGCATTAAAATCCGACTCATGACGAAAACGACACACGAATCTCACATAGGTCAAAACCTATAGTTTGCTCTCTCAAATCAACCCAAAAACCCTCGACATCGGTATACAAAAGCCGAGTGATCGAGAAAAACTCAAACGCACCATTCGTGGTTTCACAACACACTAAATATATATATATAATAGGGTTTAAATCATCAAAACTTCAAATTCGCTTTAAAAGCTATTTTTCTGAAAACCTACCAAGCAAAATTAACCGTTTTAATACAACATCTTGATGTTTTAGCAAAACTAGTGGTCACAATATTCACTAATTAGCTTAAGTAGGCCACATAAACATTTACTAGATTTTTAATCTTGCTAAATTACATTAATCCAAAAATCTAGTTAGCACAATTTTCCATTTTAGTTCAAAACTTGGTGTTTTAACCAATCTAACTATTTTAACAATTTTAGTGGCTATAATGTTCTTTAAACATCTTAATTAAGTCATACCAATGTCAATTAGATTTTAAATTCACTCATTTCCATTAATTCTAAAATCCTAGTTTGCAATTTAAGCAATTTGGGCAATTTAGTTGTAACCATTAGAAATTTAGCAAATTGGTTAGGTTTTAGCATTCTCAAGATGTAAAGCTACACATCACAACCAACATCAAGAAATCAAACCTAAGTTCCAATTCAAAACCCTTCTCTTGATAATTTTTCCATGAAATTAAACCCTAATTAAATACCTAATTAAGTTTGATTTAAGTATTTAACAACAAATTAAGCAAAGGGTTAGAATTTATACCCAATCAACTTGAAGATCCCACAAGCACACCTAGCCTCCCAAATTGCAATCTTGTTCCCTAGATCCATACTAGAATAGCCAATTAAAAATGGGTAGGGATTAGATTTGGATTTAGCTTTGAATTTGTATGGATTTTGAAGCAATTTTGATGAATTTTTTGAAGAGAAAAGAGAGGTGAAATGTGGGGGCTGTTACTAAATTGGGGGAAGAGGGGGCTCGGCTGAAGTGGGAGAAAGAAGAGAGAGGGTGTGGGTGTGTGAGTGCAAGTAAAGAAAAGCCCATTCACTAACTATTTCACACTATGCTTCTTTAATTATTCTTTCACTTTGTTTTCTTTGACTTTTTTTTAGTTGGGAATTAGGGCAGCAAGGGTTCGACCACCATAGAAGTGGGGGTGGGTGAGTGTGGGTGGGTGTGTGGGATGAGGGAAAATGGTAAATATTATACCCCAAATCTCCATTTACACGGTTTTCACTATTTGAGCCCTTTTTCCTTGATATTTTCAAAAACCATCTTAATAATTTCTTTTCATTTCAAAAACAATATTTTACATGTTAGTTTAATGTGTCATGATGCACAAAATTTGTATCAACCCATTCCAATTTGTAATTATCACTAATTAAATGTATTAGTGACGGCTTAAAATAATATTAAAATAATTAATTTTGGAATTTTTTTCAATAAACTAGAAATTTTACCAGTGGCTCAATATACACCAAATACTAGCAATTACATAGCTAGAATATGTATAGTTAACTTTATATTAAAAGATATTTATATCTTGATTTTTACGGAAAACACCCGTTATTTTACCGATTTTCCGAAATTTCACCTAAACGATTTTCAAAACGTTACAATCTCTCATTTTACCGATCTCATAACACATCTATCTCAATCTTATCATATTCATCGATCTCATGTCATATCCATATAGATCCCGTCTCATATCTTGGTATGTGTAATCAATCATTCATATCATCTCCAACTAACATTTTGATCATATCCATAGTTTCCTAGTATAGGTTTCTCCGACTATATTCTATATATCGGTCTCCATTTTATAATTACGGGGGTGGTATACGCCTTCCACCCGACTTCCCCCATAGATATAAATCTACTCACCTGCAATCTCCTTGTTTAGCCGTAGTCGATCTGCTTCGTCGTCTCGGAATCCACGCGAAGATACCTACAATCACAACACATCGTAATGCTATTAAAATCAATGTCCGGAAAACAGATACGGCACACGGTGTGCTCATAGGTTAGAAGCTATAGCCTACGCATGTAAAAGCAACCAAATAACCATCGTCGTTGACGTACAAACGTCCAACGACCAAATACAATATCAAATACCAAAACCCAAGTTCAGAAATCGCAAATACCAAATTCAGCAACATAGGGAATTGCTCTCAGATTTCTCCCTAGGTCAAACCAAGACATTTTGCATATGGAATTGCTCTAGATATCACATAACCAGCCCATGATCCAAACATCAACACTTTTTACCTCGACTTGGCCGCAATTTGCGGCCTCATGCATTAAATCTGCGGCCTGGCAAAGGGTTTTGGGTCTCGGGTTTCTAGTGGTGCTTCTAGGTTGCCTGCATGTCTCTCTGTCATGGGAACTTATTTTATAGTGGTCTTGGGTCATCCCAGATTCCCATATACCATCACAAACTTTCAAATAATCGATGTTGGGCAATTCTAAGTTTTGGTTTTGGGTTCTAGTATTCTAGTCTTGGCCATAAAACCATCACTAGGGTTTGCAAACACTCACTACTCTTCAATAACCACAGCATAAATCCACACAATCACTTAAACATCAACTTGGAAAATTCTAAGATCACTAAACATGCTAAATCAAGTTCTAAGCTAAACTAGAATAGATTAACACAATGACTTAGCTAAAGGAATGGAAATAATACCTCATTTGGCAACTCAATAATTTTTTTGAGTTGCTCAAACTCTTCAAAATCCAAACTTGGCTAGTCCATAGGATTTAGGAAGAGGTGGGGATTATTTTTAATGAAGAGAGTATAGGGTTTTGGTGGAGATTTGGGGATGATACATGGAGGTGGTGGTGGAGGAAGCATGAAGATAAAGAAGTTGAAGAAAGGGAAATGAAGGAAATAGTGAAAATGAGGAAGGAAAATGGGGAAGGGTCAGGGCTAAAGGTGGAGCCATCCTCACTCTCTTTCCCTCACATTCTCTCTCGAGCCCATGCCTCATCATGTTGTCCCCTCTCTCTTTCTTCTCTCTCCTCCCATGCCATCTCTTATTCTTTTTTTTCTCTTTTAAAACCAATGTCAACAAATACAATAAAACAACATGTAACCAAATTGCAACATGATATGGTGCACTAGCCATGCTTAATTAAAAATACAGATCTGGCATAATCGTAATTAGTAGTGCACTAATCGAGTTTAATTTAAACTTGCATATAATTAATTATAAAAATGCCCAAATCCGATAAATATATTTTTAATAAATAAATTATTTTAATCTCCCATTATTTTCCAAATATTGGTATATAATTATACCATTTCACGAAAACCCCAATTCGTAAATCGAATAGTTTTCACGAAATATATTATTTTAATATTAAATTCCAAAAAATAATATTTTATATTTTCTGAAATGTTACAAAATTCCAACTTTCTGGAATGGCAATTTCTTGCAAAACAAACCAGTGGAAACATGGTAGAACTGGAAGAGATTCCAGATACACAAACAACAACTGAAGATTTGATAGAATCACAGGATTCAATAATCCCAAACGAACCTCAGCCACTCCGCAGAACTAGTATGATTTATCATCCACCCGAGAGATACTACGGCTTTCTCATAGACGGGGATCGAGAGTATTACATATTGGAAGAAGATAATCCTACTAGTATCAAGCAGGCCTGTAACATTTCAGAAAAATAAAATGTTATTTTTTGGAATTTTTATAAGTAAATAATAATTATAATGAATATTTTAATATTTCGGTATAATTAAACACCGATAAATTGGGGAAAATTTGGAAAAAATTATGGAAATTACTGAAAAGAGGGTGTTTTATATGATTTATTAAAATTATGAAATTTTATGATTAATTATACACTATTTTAATGCTAATCGCGATTAAATATCGCTAATCGGGCATTAAGCGTGTTTTGTACACATGACATGAACATGTCATTTTTAGCACTTGTTGCACTTTTTTTTCATGGCTTTTCTTCTTTTCATCTTGCATGGTTCTAATTTTGAAATGAGAAGAAGAGAAAAGAAAAGAAATGAAATTGGATTAAAGAATAGAATAATAAGGTATGGGCATGAGAGAGAAAAGAGGGTGAGGTAGGGGGTTCATTGACCTAGTCTTCATTCTTCATCCTCTTCATCTTTTCTCTCTTCCCTCAACTCCCATGGCAGCACCCTCCTCCACCTCCACTTCAAACCCCCAAAACTTCATCAAAACAACTCCAAAACATTATCCCCACTTCACAAAAAATGTGCATGAGCTCACTAGCTACACTTTGGACCAAGAAAGTTTGCATTTTGGCGCTGTAGAGGATTCATGAGTGTCAAATGAGGTAATCCTTTCATAAATAGTGTAGTGTTTCATTTGCTTAAGCCTCTCTTCACGTTTGAAATCGATTTGGCGAAGTTTAGTGAAACTTTGAAAATTCTAGAAGAGGTTAGGGTTTGAATTGAGTTGTGATAGTGTAATTGGGTTAGTTGTGACCCTAAACCCCTGTTAGGGGTATCATATTTGACCCAACCAAAGACTTAATCCAAAATTAGCGAACTTAGAAATCCCCGATATCCGTATTTTCATGGAATTCTGTAGGGAATATGAAATCTGCTATCACCCGGGACACCTGAAAAATATTTAGCAATCACAGAGAGTCATGCAGGCACCTAGGAAGCATCACCCAAGACCCCAGCCCCTGACTCTACCCTATAGCCACAGATTTAATCTTTCTGGCCGCAATTTGCGGCCAGGGTAGGTTGGAACTAGTTCGTGTTTGGTCTCTAGCTCCATCTCCAATAAACTAGACCCTTGGCATATGCAAAATTGGCTAATTTCACCTACGGTAAAATCTGGGACCATTTTAAAGAGTTGTTGTTTTGATTCGGGGTTTCGTTTCTCGTATTTTGAATTCTGGATTTTAGTATATGTGTTTTACCTCGATCACTTAACGTTTGTACGACGGTATCGAGGGTTGGTGGTGGTTTTGAAGGCGTAGTCCATAGGTTCTAACCTATAGGCCTTAGCGTGTCGTTTTGGTTTTCCGATGTGATTTTAAGATGCAATTACGATTGTGTTATATGTGTAGGTACCCCACGAGGACTTCAAGACGACAAGCAAGCGCGTGGCGATATCGGCAACGGCAAGCGTAGAGTAAGGTGAGTAGATTATATCCACGGGGGAAGTCGGGTGGATGGCGTATAGCACCTCTGCAGTTCATAATTTAGTGTATGGTATATATATTATATGGATATATTTATATGTTATTGTGGGATTGTGACTATCTAGATAGAATTTGGGAGTTATGGATGAATTTAGTGTACTTGGGTGATAGCGTCGTTAGTTAGTGTAGTCCCGAACCCTAGAATGAGGTTTACACCCACATGCACACACATGCTTACTTTGTTTTACTGGTGCGTATATGGGGATATGTATATGTATACACACATAGGTATGGGACTATGTATACATATACGTACACTTATACGTTGATGATAAGGATTGTACATGGTATTTGGAGATGAGTCGATGAGATTGGGCATGGTACAATGAGATCGGTGATATGATGTGGTTCGTATTAGGAGATACGACATGAGATTTTAGCGGGCCTTTAGGCGTGTGTTTTCATACACGCATATATATGAAGATGGTATCAGTTTGTACTAGACTTAGATCAGTACCCCAGTTCATGAGATATGATGATAAGGATACCAGATAAATGAGGAGATGAATGTGATATTTGACCCGTACCCAGATTGGGATGCCGTACGATGGATTTTCGTATGAGCTATATATTGATGATTAATCCGCACTCTTGACTCGAGGATGTCATGTTATTTATTGTATCGTAGTGATACTATTGAGATGGGATCACTGACTATTATATATGTATATATATATATATCGACTCAGATTTAGGTAGTTTCCATACCCTTTCGATTAGCTTGTTAGTTAGATCTGTAGTTTACTTAGTAGATGTTAGACTAGACCCGAGTCATACCTATTTCAAAACTAACGAATCATGAGTATTTTAAAGATAGGCTAAGGGATTCTACGGATATTTTCAAAAGACGCATCTTTTCTTAAAATCACCGTAGCCCATATTTTTCTAAAAACCCTAATTCGTCTTATTTCAAATGGCAAAACTGTATGACATTTACATATTGATGTAGATTCTTCACTGTTGCGTTTATTATTCGATTTTCGCATATTCTTGCTATTCGCATTGCATGTGTAAATGTGTTTATTGTTATATTAAACCCATGCTGTCAGGACACCAGCACCATTATCGATGATGCGTATATTCCACGTACACCTGCTTGCCGGCTCACACACTTTATCATCGATAATTGCCATGTCACTACACAGTAGAATTGTTGCATCAGGATATCACTCCTTGTATGACATACTGGCACACATATATATTTTACACTCATACTTGCATACATATGTATTTGCGCATACATAGATGATTCTAGCTTGATTTTGGAGATTTGGGAACCGCAAGATATATTTTTAAACTGGATTCATTTGAAAGAGTGGTTTTCCTTGATATGTGCATATTACTATTCTATGTTGCATGATATACTGATATGCTTACATTTCTTTTATATGTCGCATACATCATGTTTTACGATTATACGCATTGAGATATGCTGTTTCCATGAGATTTCTGGATTTGAGAACCGTGAGTATTTCAAAAGAAAGTATGTACTATTTTTAAAAACCTGGTTTCTCTTGATATGATATTTCAGTGCGTCCACCATGTGTTTTCTCAGTTCGGAGACGTGTGATATGTGAAACCCGATTCGAGGAGGCGGAGGATTCCGTTTGCGGGTACATGGTAAACCCGGTATGGTACCCCGGGACGAGAACGGATCTGTCGTGGAGTAGGTGATGAGCCAGGCAGAGGGACCACTACCTACCGGTGATAGTATTTAGGCTCAGAGGATACCGACTAGAGTCGAGAGATAATACAGGCCGATTCGGACTGACGGAGCCTGTGGGCCGATCCAGACTAACGGAGCCCTATATATATGAGGATTTACGTGCCGATGCTGGGCACAAGTTTCATGATGTTTTCGAGTGTCGATGCTGCACACTCAGGTTCCATGATTTTGATGTGTCGCGAGGGACACCCATTGATTTGTATCATCATACTTCCATGCATATGCTTTATGATATTTATATGCATGATATTTTGTGTCATTGGTTGACACGTGGACGAGATCCACATGCATACAGACATTGATTACATAGTTGGATGATATCCACATACTTATAGAGTTCCTGATATAGTTGACATTGATTCATGTTGATTACATTGATCATACCTCATATTTATGATATGTTGCTACATGAGGCACTGACATGAGAACTTGGTATCACACTGATGTATAGATGTTACCCTTGCTACCCTATCATGCTTCAGACTTATTCATATTGAGCATATATTATTTCTGATCGTTTAACTTAGGATTGAGTCAAACATACGATTTCTGCTCTGTGATGTTTTCTACTCACGAGTTGGCAAGTCACCCCCGTTGTGCCACAGTTCTTGCAGGTTTTGCCGTACAGATTTCATTGCGGCTTTATGGCACACTACTTCCGTTCTAGGTGATTGCTTTGGTAGGTGGGTTCACTCGCATCGTGACCACCATTGTACTTATTTATTTTCAGTTGTATCTTGTAACATTTCAAAAAAAATAAAATATTATTTTTGGGAATTTTTATAATTTAATAATAAAATATTGAATATTTTAATAAAGCGGTATAATTAAATACCGACAAATTTGTTAAAATTTTGGAAAATTATAGAAATTACATAAAAGATGGTGTTTTATGGAATTATGTAATTTTTAAGTTTTTTTATGATTAATTATACGCTATTTTAGTGCTAATCGCGATTAAAAATCGCTAATCGCGGATTAAGCGTGTTTTGTGCACTTAACTTGCATAAAGTCTTTTTCTTACTTGTGCATTTTTCTACCAAGGTTTCTTTTGGGTTTCCTATTGCAATATTAGAGAGAAGAAAAGAAGGGAAAAGAAAAGAAAAAGAAAAGATTTGAATAATAGAGGTATGGGGAAGAGAGAGAAAGAGAGGGTGAGAGGTCAACGTGGACTAAGCTCCCATTCCTTCTCATTTTTCTCCATCATTCTCTCCCTCTCCCTCATCAAGCTGCTGCTGCTGCTTCCCCTCTCTTCCATCTTCACAAACCCCCCAAAACCTCCATGCTAAACACCTCAAAATCCATTGCCCTTTTCATTAAAAAGATGCACAAGCTCAAGGGAAGCACATTGGACCAAGAAAGCAAGGATTTTGGCCACTTGGGGCAACTCAAGAATTTTCTTGAGTTGACAAATGAGGTATTTTCTGAACCATAAGCTTAGTGTTTCCATTACTATAACCACCATGTTAGATTAGAACCGATATCGAGTGGTTTTGTGGACTTAGAAGAATTCTAGTTAGTGTTATTGGAAATTGAAAGTTGTGATGGGCAATTGAGCTCAGTAGAGACCTCACAAACCCCCCTAGTGCTATAATTAAGACCTAAACCAGAGACTGGAACCCCGAAATACGGATTTAGAAAAGCCGATATCTGAAATTGTAAATTCTGTGGATGTAAAATGGAATCTGCTATCACCCCGAGACTCTGAAAATTATTTTGCAAGGACAGTGATACATGCAGGCACCTAGGAAGCCACCACCAAAACCCTAGCCTCTAACCCTCAACTGTGGCCATAATTAAATCCATTCTGGCCGCAAATTGCAGCCAGACCAGTGAGGATTTGGCTCGTATTTGTTCTGTGGCTTTGTCTCCAGTAAAATAGACCCTTGGCCTATGCAAAATTGTCTGATTGGACCTAGGGTAGAATCTGGAACCTTTTTCCTAAGTTGCTATTTTGATTCGGAGTCTCGTTTCTCGTATTTTGAATTCTGGATTTGAGTATTTGTGTTTTACCTCGATCACTTGACGTTTGTACGACGATACCGAGGGTTGTTTGATGGTTTGAAAGCGTAGTCTATAGGTTCTAACCTATAGACCTTAGCGTGTCATTTTGGTATTCCCGATGTGATTTTAATACGTATTCCGATTATGTTATCTTTGTAGGTACCTTCACGAGGGCTTCATACGATGAAGAAGACGAAGGCGACGTCGACACCGACACGCAGGATGCAAGGTGAGTAGATTATATCTACGGGGAAAGTCGGGTGGATGGCATATAGCACCCCCGCAGTTCGATACTTAGTATACTAGATATATACTATACATATATGTATGATAGCGTTATGTGTGAATTGGATATTTAGATGTGGTTAGGTGTACTACGGATAGATTAGGGTTTAGAAGTAAACTAGTATAGTTTCCTAGATGCGAACCCTAGAATAGGTTTACACCCATACGCACACACATGCTTGTTTGTTATACATATACCTAGATGATGAGGATAGTGGATGATAATTGGAGATGAGTCGATGATATTGGGCATAGTGCCATGAGATCGGTGATATGATGTGATTCGTATTTGGGATACGACATGTGATTTTAGCGGGCCTTAGGACGTGTGTTTTACACACGCTTTTTAATTTATATAGATGGTATCCATTTGTACTAGACTCATATCAGTACCCCAGATCATGAGATATGATGATAAGCATACCAGATAATTGATGAGATGAATGTGATATTGACCTGTACCCAGATTTGGGATGCCGTACAATGATTTACCATACGAGCTTTATTGATGATAAGATCCGCACTCATGACTCGAGGATGTCATATGATATTGTATCGTACGCAGTACCTTTGAGGCGGGATCACCGACTATTATATATATATATATATATATATATATATATATATATATATATCGACTCAGATTTTGATGGTTTCCATACCCTCTTGATTGACTTGTTAGTTAGAGCTGTAGTTTTGCTAGTAGATGTAAGCTAGGCCGATGTTTTACCTATTTCAAAAACTAGCGAATCGGGAGTATTTTAAAGACAGGCAAGGGATTCTACAGATATTTTCAAAAGACGCACCTTTTCATAAAAACACCGTAGCCCTTATTTTCCTAAAACCCCAATTTGACTTCTTTTAAATTGCAAAACACTATGACATAGATACATTGATGTAGATTCTACACTGTTGTGTTTATTATTCATTTGCCGCAGATTCTTACTGTTTGCATCGCATTTCGTGTTAAGCATGTTTATTGTTATATCAAATCCATGCTATCAGGACACCAGCGCCATTATCGATGACGCATATGTTCCACGTACACCTGCTTTCCGGCTCACACACTTCATCATCGATAATTGCCATGTTACTACATTGTAGTACTGTTGCATTAAGGATATGACCCTTGCATCGCATACTTGTATACCTACATATTGTACACTCATAGTTGTGCACATACCTATTGTACATTCATACTCGTGTACCTATATATTGTACACACATACTTGTGCACATACACATTTGCACATACATGGATGATTCTGGCTTGAATAGAGGATTTAGGAACCGCAAGATACTTAGGAACCGCAAGATACTTTTTAAAACTGATTCATTTTAAAGAAGCGGTCTTCCCTAAGTATGTGCATATTACTATTCCATGTTGCATGATACACTGATATGCTTACATTTCTTTTATATGTCGAATACATCATGCTTTCTGATTATACGCATTGAGATATGTTGTTTCCATGATATTTCTGGATTTAGGAACCGTGGGTATTTTAAAAGAGATTATGTATTGTTTTAAAAACCCGGTTACCCTTGATATGATATTTCAGTGCATGCACCATGTGTTTTCTCGGTTCTGAGAGTAGCATGTGAAACCCAATTCGAGGAGCGGTAGGCACCGTCTGTAGGTACATGGTGGACCCGGTGAGGTACCCCGGCGCAAGAAGACTCGTATGTGTTGGACGGTGAGCCTGGCAGGGGAGTACTACCTACCGATGATCTTATTTGAGCTTGGAGGATATCTGGGGGATACCGACTGGAGACGAGAGATGATCCGGACCGATCCGGACTGACGGAGCCCGAAATATGAGGATTTACGTGCCGATGCTAGGCACAGCTTTCATGATGTTTTCGAGTGTCGATACTGGACACTCCGGTTCCATGATTTTGATATGTCGTGAGCGACACATGTTGATTTACATCCTCATACTTCCAAGCATATGCTTTACGATATTTACATGCATGATGTTTATTGTCATTGGGTGACACGTGGACGATATCCACATACATATAGTTGATATTGATGACATTGATTACATAGTTGGATGATATCCACATACTTATAGGCTTCATGATATAGTCGACATTGATCATACCTCATATTTATGATATGTTATTACCTGAGGCACTGGCACGAGCACTTGGCACTACACTCATGTATAGACATTACATTGCCACCTTATCATGCTTCAGGCTCATTCATTTGAGGTTTATATATATATATATATATATATATATATATTTGATCGTATTGACCTAGGATTGTGTCATACATACGATTTCTGCTCTGTGATATTTTCTATTCACGAGTTGGCAACTCACCCCGTTGTGCCACAGTTCTTGCAGGTTTTGCCGTACAGGTTCTATTGCGGCTTTTCTGGCACAGTTCTTTCCTTACGGGTGATTTGCTTTGGTAGGTGGGTTCTTTTGCATCAGAACCACCATTGTATATGTATTATTCAGTTGTATCTAGTAATTCCATCAACCAAACTTGTATATTGTTTCAGACTTAGAAAACCAGTTATATATTATTTCGATCTTAGAGTCGCGCGTTGTAGTATTATGGTTTTCATGCTGATTTTGAGTTTTTCTTTGAGTTTTGATCCTTGCCCTTCGGCGTTGTATATTATACTACTTGTGTGGTTGTGACCGTCGATTGACGAAGAGCTAGCTCCCGCTTGGGGATCCCTTTTATCATTGTATATATATTATTCCTATTGTACCCCGTTTCGGGCCAGTATTTACAAAGGAAACTCTGCCGAAATTTTTAGAAAAGACCAGAGATTTTAAAAATGCATATTCGGCTTACTTATTTAAAAATCTTGTGGTTAAAAACATGTTTTCTTCACTTCTTAAAATTAGTTTTCCTTATTTACTACTTAAAAATAGTTTTAGATTTCTTGGTTTTGGCTTACTTGAATTAGATAGGGTCCTATAGGCTTCATATGATTCGAAGGCCAGTCACGGGCTATTTTGGGTCGTGACAAAGTTGGTATCAGAGCGCTAGGTTAAGCTTGGTTCGAGTCTAAGTTTGACTATGAGGAGCCTAGAGCGTTTATATATATACGGAACTTAGGCTTGACCTTACGGAATTTAGACTTAGTCGAGGGGGTATTATACCCGAACTTTCGTCGCGTAGGATGACCTTTGGTTGATGGAGTAGGTATCTTGAGTAGAGTGACGTACCGTACGTATGTTTCACGGCATACTTACGATACGCTACTCCGCTTAAGAAACCTTAGGATGTACATTTCCTTGCACACTATTATATTCATTCCTATGATCTATCCTCATCGATATTGGTTATGATTTTGCAGCCTCGATTGCACAGGCAGAGAGAGCTACGGCTAGAGTTGCGTCAACATGAGCTCGTCACGGACGAGGACTGACCAGGGCATGATTCCAGGGACGTACGATTGCGTAGAGGCTTCGTTTTATTGTGTTTTCGCGCCATGAGCGTTTGACGGATCGCTCTTACGAGATTTCTCGGACGTGCAGATCAGCACCAGAGGAGCAGGCTACTGCTAGAGGCCAGCCAGAATGTGATGACCATTGATATATCTCTTATTCATGATGATTGAGGCGCTGTTCAGCGTACAGACGAATGAGCCAATTGTTGCTGCAAATGACGAGATATTGCCCAGATGGTGGAGCTACTGCAGCATGAGTATATACTTAGAGATATGAAGGAAAGTCACTAGTCACCCAAGGAGGAACGACTAGGACATATGGTTCGTTTGCTTACCCCGATGCGAGATCATCAGATAGATTGATTTCAGCTAGAGACGACTTCACGCGGATTCGTTGAGAGTCGATAGAGACAATCGAATGCCAGGAACCCATTTCCAAGTTTAAAGTATTCGGAAGACAATGCAAGTAATGCTATGGACCCTCTAGAAGAATGAAACCCTAACTTAACGTAATGACCATGGAACGCCTTCGAACCTTAGGGTTTGCGGCAGTTTAGCGGTGCCATTTGTGAGGCTTGGGTTTGCCCTTCTACGGTTGGTCCACAGGTGCTGTAGTATATACTAAAATACTATTAAACTGTACTCAAGATGTTGATCTCTTGGGGGAATATGAGGTTCTGAAAAATCGATCGGATGGTTCGACATCATTCGGATATCATGTGATGGGACACATTGCTTGGGAGACTCCAGATACGAGTATAACCGTTGGAGCGCAGTCCATGCAGCCACGAGAAGACGAGTCTGAATCAGTCGACATTGGAACTGAGTGGAGTAAAGAGTTCGCACGAGATTTCGACGAGATGACGTTCCACTCCGCTGACATCAGAGATGCGATACGCATGCAGAGGCATAGTATATGGATATACCTTCCAGAAGGAGTCGCGATGAGTATGCAGCCGTTCCAGAACAAGAAACAGATATAGTAAAGGATGGTAACTTCCGGGCAATTCGGCAGAAACGAGATTTGAGAGAGACCTCGACAGGACCTTTCTGGAATACTATACGAGAAGACTTGGACCCAGAAGTGGTCATATTGCGTACACCCAGCAGGCCAGAGTTCGGCATCGTCGACGAGATAGTTGACCAGGTTCGGATAGAGGACCTCACCCAGATGCGTTGTGAATTGATCAAGGACGGACGGGTATGGAGTATACCTCCACAGGTTGGGACAAGTTCCTAAGGACGTGATCAGCAAGATATCTTCCACAGAGTGATGAAGATACCAAGTTCGTGATTTCGAGTCCGTGTGAGAGACATCGGATTGACCGTAGCCGAGAACAATTGCAGTGCGCAGATAGAGACGTGACGCCGCAGTGGACGATGATACAGACAAGTGGGACAAGAGGTCATGCAAGACGCTGACGAGCTGTTGTTACCCCCCGTTAGGATTAAAGGTCGGATATGCCTACAGAGGCGTCGGGATGCGACCAGAGAAGTGCCAGAATGGAATCGTCCCCGTTAGCACACCTGACAGGGCCGATGAGCCGATGGATCGCGAGATTGGTAATCCACAGAGAAGATAAGGGCCCAGAGACAGAGGACGCCAGACCGTGAGCAAGAGTCAAGTAGATACCTTGTGCTACTAGCATTGGATGCACCGACACCTTCTCGACTTTGAAGGAGGATATACCGACGATAGTATTTATGATTTGTGATTTTGTGATTCGATTATCACGTATCCGTCACCTTGGATTTCGGTGTTTTTGGGCAATCTATTCGCATGATTTAGTCTCGATGACTAAGTTCCATGATATTTGTTTTCGTGCACCATGGTTGCACCTACTGGATATTCATATTTGTGCACAGTTATTGCACCTGATATCGTTTTTGTGCCTTGGTTGCACATGCTTATGACTTCATGGATTTCTTACCGTTGGGTTAATTTTGTGCACATGGTATGCACACGATTTGGCTTTTTGCACTCAGTATAGCTTATATGTGCTTGTAGTGCATTGATATGTGTTTTGTGCACGCACTTACACACGTTTATGATTTTCTTTACACCTGGGTATACTCGGTGTTGCTGCTTACGCATTTGAGTTATTGTTTGGTATTTGTGTACAGGATGCACCGTATTTGTATTTCTTGCCCAGTATGCTCCAGTTTTATACTTCGTGCGTTTGTCGCACAAGTTTTATGTATCGTGCGTTTATCGCACCAGATTTATATTTCGTGCCTTTGTTGCACCGGATTTATATTTTGTGCACTACGGTTGCACCTGACTTCGATTTGATGTCATTCGATATGTTGATTTCTTGCACTCCGTGCATTTGATTTGGATTTTCGCGCGTATTGAGCGCATGTTTTGAGATGCGATTTTTGTGCACGTTGGATGCACTAAATCGAGATTTTCGTGCATCCTGATTTTGCTGCCAGGCACACACGTTGCCTATGACAGATGTTTTGTGCACACCTATTGCACCTAGATGTTGCTTCTGTGCATATGTATGGCACATGTATGGATTTTTTATTTCCGTGCACACCAGACGCACAGGGTATTCTTATATACATTTTGGGATTGATTTCTTATGGAGCAGTACGTTTTTATGATATTTGCTATATGTTTTCGTACTGAGCAGGACTAGTCAGAGGACAGTACCTGATATATTTTGCATGCATTGATAGTTATCGAAAGGATTTCCAAAAAGGGAGCTATAGTCTCAGTATTTACCTACGTGTCTGATATGACACGACACGTTTAAAACAAGGGAACCCTTCTAAATGGTTTTTAAAAGGCGGAACGTACATATTAAATAAAAAAAAACATATACATATATGGTTATTGTTCAGTTGATAAAACTGCACATTTGTATTACATTTTTCCTACCATTTTTATATTAAAAAAAGGACTTTATTTTAATATATTATACATATGAGGGTTTATGTGTTAAAACACCATTTTCCATGTGTTAATATATTTTAATTATCATTTGGTAGGAAAATGTATGCATATAAATCTATTGACCAAATCCTAGTAGAACTAAGCCTACTAAATATTATTTGAGATTATTGTGCAGAATTTTCCAAGTTGTTATGCAGAATTTATCAAAAAAATTAAGTTGTTGAAGAAATCTTGCCAAATTAAGAAGCAAAACTTGGAGACCAAGTTTGGAAGCAACCGAGAAAATATTTTTGAATTCTGAAGGTGCCTAGGATTGCCACATGTCATGAGATGAAAGCCCAAAAAATTCAGTCGAGAGATCTCAACCATTAAGCGCGGATCCGCGGCCAAACCTACCTTTGGGCCGCGGATCCGCTGCACTTCTAGGGAATTAGGAAGCAAGATTTTTTGGCATAAATCTATGAAGAATTTTACCAAGTTTTCAACAATAAGATTCTGGCTTTGCACTATAAAAGGGCACCGAGAGCCTCTTGGAAAATTTATCAAGCCGAAGAGATCACGAAGCCCCAGACGCTCACGCATCCAGGCTGATCATCGACTGTTCGACTACCTCCTAAGGAAAGATAGAGAAGAAACTAGTTTGTAATCATTTTCTACGGATTAAAGTGTAGTTTGTTCAAGTCGATTAATAAAGGTAGTTATTTTATTTAATTGTCTTTGCATTTACATTATGTTTTCCCTCTCTTTCTTTTCATCTTCTTCTCCCAACATGCGCGAGTAATTCTCCGCTTGTTAGGGTTCGTAGGATTAGGGTAGGCTAATGGACGATGAAAATAATTAAACCCTTTTTAAGTCCTATAAAGTTTAGGAACTTTACCAAAAGAATCATTAACATCCTAATCGGGCGCGCTGGCAATTCTTTGCTAGTTCCGACCGCGATTAGAGATTAGATTAATGATTGTTTTGGTAAAGGCTAGATAATGAACGGAGTTCCGTGTCGAGATAAGGGTTAAGAGTGGGATTCCTTTTCCCTTCAGAAACCCTAATTTACACGCATCACCGTCGTTCTAGTTCTAAATCTATTAATGGATAAAAAGGGTAACTTTTAATTAATCATCCATAACTACTAAATCCTAACGAACCCTACAAGCCCTCTTATTATATTATCTAAGTCTCTAAAATAATCTAGATCTATATTTTACATTCTTGTTTAACGTAGATCTAGAAACCATTCTATAAAATTCTTTAACCCTCCTCTCTTTCTCTACACATCTAAAGTAAAAGTAAAAGGTTCCACGTTTCTCAGAGGACGACCCGTACTCATCTCGGTCTAGCTACACGCGACACCGTTATTGATTGCGGTTAAACTACAAAAACACATTTCCCAACCAATCAAATGGTGCCGTTGCCGGGGATACGTGCGTAATTTTTTATTTTTACTATTTGTGTTGAATTCTTAGACGAGCCATATCATTATTAACACAAAACTGCAAATTGCATATTTAACGATTTGTGCGTGAATTTTTGCAAGGAGATCTGGAGTCACAGAATTAAGGAGAACAGGAAACAGAGACATTTTTAGAGATCCAGAGGAGCACAGAAGGCTATACAAAAAATTTCATCAACTGTTCCTTCTTCCACGCGGCGGAACCGCGGCAAAAGCACCCCTTCTGCGGTGGAATCGCGGCCAGTTGGAGGAATTAGGGAATCAATCTTCTCTGGTATCTTTCTTAACTCCTTCTCTCTCCCCTCAACTCCAATAAAATCTATTTTCTGCAGGATTCTTTGCAAAATTGCGCCGCTTAAAAAATCTTTTTGCAAAAGTTTTGTGATTGGTTTTGTTTTGCATATTTAATACGGACTCTAAGGGGCAAAGACCAAATCAAGATTAGGTGGGGATTTCATCACCCTTCCTAAGCCCCACAAATCACAAACCGAGCATATAGATCAACCCTTCATTAATTTAAAAAATATCTAGACCAGACTCTAAGGACTGTCGCGCTCAATAAGGACAGAGGAAGGTCGTGGGTAATCTATCGTTTATCCGCATTACTTTTGTAGTGCCTAGGTAACTGTGACAAAGGCTAGTGGTTTTTAATTAGGCCCACGACGTGGTTCCTTCCCACTTACCTGGCACTTATCTGGCTACAAGGGTAGTACGGAGGCGGTAGTGGATTGATCCTGTGGCTTGTTCTTTGGAAGTCTAGGAGCGGTCTAGAGACTGACCTAGGAGACGTTAGTTCTAGGGTTGCTTGTGCATCTTAGGGAGATTTGTCTTGAGTTCCACTTTTTCAAAACAAGCCAATTTTAAAATCTCACACACGCTGCCACTTGCACTAAACCCGCTTAGTGCATGCTCGGCTGGACACGGGATCCTAGTGCCCGTCTTGTCCGCGTTCCTGCTATCGACGCCGAAGTCGGTACTTCTTCATCTTCTTTTCCCCCACCACACACCACATCGACCGTGATGGACGGCACTCCATCTAATTATAACACCACGCTGCCACCGCCCGCAGGTGAGCAGAATCCACCGCGCATCTCTCTCCAAGAGAGATGCTATCCTATTCGTGGTCCTCTTCCTACTTGTCTATCTCTTCCACCACCTAACGGGGATAATTTCGAAATTAAACCCCACTACATCAATCTGCTGCCCAAATTTCACGAGCTTCAGTCGGAAGACGCGTACGTTTTCATCACCAAATTTGAAAACGTATGCGCAATGATGGGTACTTCACAATTGACTTTAGATGCTATGCGCTTACGTCTTCTCCCATTCACACTGTGCGACTTGGCAGAAAAATGGCTTTATAATACTGCCGCACACTCTATCACTAATTAGGATGAATTCGTCGTAGCATTTCTTAAGAAGTTTTACCCAAACCATAAGACTGCCCACATTAGGAGCGAGATCAACCAGTTCACCCAGCTTCCCAATGAACCATTTTGGAAGTGCTTTGAACGTTTCAAAGATCTGCTTGTCCAATGCCCCCATCACGGAATACAAAGATGGGATTTATGTCGGATTATATATGAGGGCATTAATCCAGCGACAAAGCAGATGCTTGAAACAATATGTCTATGCAATTTCATGTCTAAAGATGATGGTGAAGCATGGAAATATCTGGAAGATCTCGCTGAACACACGTTGCAGTGGGAAATCGTAAGACCACCCACAACTAAGGGAGGTATTCACCAGCTCGACGTTTCCATCGCAGTGAAAACCGAAATGGCAGCGATACAAAAGAAACTCGACGCTATTGAAAACAAGTTCTCATCTTTCTCCCTAAATCAGGTCACGCTTCCTAAGACCGTCTGTGGTTGCTGTTCGGATCCTTCACACTTAACGGAAGAATGTCCTATGAATGCATCGTTTCAAGCTAATGCTGCTTTTCAGCAGCGACCTAGAAACGACCCTTATTCTTCCACGTACAATCAAGGATGGAGGAATCATCCTAACTTTGCTTGGAATCAAAACCAACAAAGCAATTATCAAAGACCTCCTCCACAGCAACCACAACCACAGAATCAGCCCCCCTTTCAGTCACAGAATTTCCAAAATCCGACCAACATTTCTACACCACAAGTGGCCGGTATTGACAACTCACTTGCACAAACTTTGGATATGTTCATGAAACAATCCATGCAAAATTCGGCTGAGATGAGGTCTTCTATTGATGCCCTAACGAAAAACTCCTCCTCCCATGGTGAGAGTATCAAATCAATAGAAAACCAAATCGCACAGTTAAACGCTGCAATGAGTGCGAGAGAAAAAGGGAAACTCCCATCTCAACCCCTACCGAATCCTGGCCATTCACAAAGTCATAATGTGAATGCCGTCACTACGTTGAGATCGGGGAAAGTGCTGAACAACCAAGTGGGTGAGCAATTTGATGATAGTGACACATTTGATACCCCTTCTTCTTCTTCTTCTTCCACTAACTCGTCTAGTCTTCCACCTTCATCCGAGCCTATTCTCCGTTTTCCCCAAGGCTCAAACATTTCGCCAAATCTATCTAAGTCGATGCCCACTCCAATTTTGGGATCGAATCCGTCGCCACAGTCTTCTCTACAAACGTTGGACCCAAAACTTATTGATCGAGCTCCATTTCCAAACCGATTAAGGGCCAACCGACCTAACCCGCAAATAGAGAAGATTATGGAAATGTTTAAGCAAGTTAGCGTGAATATTCCTCTCCTAGATGCCATTCAACAAGTCCCATCTTATGCAAGAATCCTTAAAGACTTGTGCACTAGGAAGAGAAAAACTCAAGTGCCTAAAAAGGTTTTCATGACGAGTAATGTTAGCACAGCTTTTACCCCACAAATACAAAAGAAACGTAAGGACCCCGGCTGTCCTACAATCTCTATTTCTATTGGGGGTAAAAATATAAATCGTGATTTACTCGATTTAGGCGCTAGCGTCAACTTGCTTCCTTATTCAGTATACGAGCAGTTAGGAATTGGAGAGTTAAAACCTGCCCATTGTACTTTCCAAATGGCAGACCGATCTATCACCAAACCTCGGGGCGAACTAGAGGATGTGTTAATTAAAGTCGGGGAATTCATATTTCCCATGGACTTTATTGTTTTAGATACACAACCTGTGGCAAACCCACGCAATCAAATCCCGGTGATACTTGGTCGACCCTTCCTAGCAACTTCTAACGCTGTAATTAATTGTCGTAACGGTTCTATGAACTTATCCTTCGGGAAAATGACAATTGACCTTAATATTTACAAGCTAGGAAGTCAGCCGTCAGAACCTTCTGCTCAATTGCTGGATGTTTGTTCCATCCACGAGATAGCTTCCGAAAGCTGCATGGATGAGGAGCTTTGCTTTGATGTTCTCGACAACATTAATGAGACATCGTTTGATCTTGCACCACTTTACAGTGAGGATATGTTCAATGAGTCCGACCTTGAGATTGAACCCGTTGACTCGTTGCAAAAGTCAGCAGCACTTTCCGAGTCAATATCTTATGCAAGTTTTGAACCTCTTCGGGAGTCCGAATATCATTCGCTTACCCCACCTTCTATTGTCTCTCCGCCAATTCTTGATCTCAAACCGCTACCTTCTCATCTTAAATATGTATATTTAGGCGAGAATGAGACTTTGCCAGTGATTATTTCCGCTTCTCTAACCTTAGAGCAAGAGAATGCACTTTTGGCAGTATTGAGATCGAATCGGGAAGCATTTGGTTGGACTATGGCTGACATGAAAAGGATTAGTCCCTTAATTGTTGAACATTACATACATCTGATGGATGAAGCCAAACCAACCCGAGACCCACAAAGACGGTTAAATCCCATTATGAAGGAGGCGGTAAAGAAAGAAATCGTCAAGTGCCTTGATAGTGGAATAATTTACCCCATATCTGATAGTCAATGGGTAAGTCCAATTTATGTGGTCCCTAAAAAGTCTGGCATTACGGTCATCACTAATGAGGCTAATGAGTTAATCCAAACACGCACCCAAACTGGGTGGCGCGTATGTATCGATTACAGGAAACTCAATGCCGCGACGAGGAAAGATCATTTCCCTCTACCTTTCATTGACCAGATGTTAGAACGATTAGCGGGACACGAATACTACTGTTTCTTGGACGGATACTCTGGTTATAACCAGATCCCCATCGCTGAAAAGGATCAAGATAAAACCACTTTTACTTGTCCTTTCGGAACTTTTGCTTATAGACGCATGCCCTTTGGGTTATGCAACGCTCCCGCTATATTTCAGCGGTGCATGATGGGGATATTTTCAAATATGGTGGAAAATTTTCTGGAAATTTTTATGGACGATTTCTCCATTTTTGGGGACTCCTTTGAGGACTGCCTTCGTAATCTTGACGCTGTTCTTACCCGCTGTAAGGATAAGAACTTGACTTTGAATTGGGAAAAATGCCATTTTACGGTCCAAGAAGGTATTGTACTTGGACATATAATTTCACATAAAGGCATTGAGGTTGACAGAGCTAAAATAGATGTCATTCAAAACCTCCCTCGTCCTAATTGCGTCAAAGATATACGATCCTTCCTTGTCCATGCAGGATTTTATAGGAGATTTATTAAGGACTTTAGCAAAATTGCTAGACCCTTAACCCTTCTATTGGCCAAGGACACTACTTTTCACTTCGATTCGGATTGTGAGGCTGCTTTTGAATCGCTTAAAGAATCACTCACTACAGCCCCCGTTCTATCATCTCCGGATTGGAACCATTCGAGCTTATGTGTGACGCATCAGATTTTTCTATTGGTGCTGTCTTAGGACAGCATATTGATAAGATGCCACATGTAATTTACTGTGCAAGTAGGACCTTGAATGATGCACAAATAAATTACACAACTACCGAGAAAGAACTCTTGGCAGTTGTATTTGCATTAGAGAAATTCAGGCCCTACTTGATTGGCTCGCCTATTGTGGTTTACACAGATCACTCCGACCTACGACATCTTTTATCGAAGAAGGATGCGAAGGCCAGGCTAATACGTTGGATCCTATTGTTACAAGAATTTGATCTTGTCATCAAAGACAAGAGTGGATGTGAAAACGTTGTAGCCGACCATCTTTCACGCATCACTTCTTCGCCAACTGTGACCGTGCCGATAAATGACTCATTTCCCAACGAACAGCTCTTGAATGTATCCTACGAACCTTGGTTTGTGGATATCGTGAACTATCTTGCGACGGGACTTATACCTAGCGATTGGTCGAAACAAGACAAACTTCGATTTTTATCTCAAGTAAAATATTTTTACTGGGATGAACCATATCTATTCAAGTATTGTTCCGATCAAATCATTCGCAGGTGTGTCCCTAACGATGAATTCAAGAGCGTGTTATCATTTTGTCATGATCAGGCATGCGGCGGTCATTTTGGACCTCGAAAAACGGCGGAGAAAGTGTTGCAATGTGGCTTTTATTGGCCAATATTATTTAAAGATGCATTTGAACATTGCAAAACTTGTCCGCGATGTCAGCATTTGGGTCGGATTTCACGAAGGAATGAGATGCCGCTCCAATCTATATTGGTCGTGGAAATATTTGATGTTTGGGGTATTGATTTTATGGGCCCTTTTCCCAACTCCTTTGGGAATCTATATATCTTGTTAGCGGTTGATTATGTCTCGAAGTGGGTGGAAGGTATACCGTGTCGCACTAAAGACAACAAATTTGTCATTAAGTTCCTTAAAGAAAATATCTTTTCGCGATTCGGACACCCTCGCGCTATAATTAGCGACAACGGGACACATTTCTGCAATAGGTCTTTCGAGGCCTTAATGCGGAAATATTCAATCACCCACAAGCTTTCTACGCCCTATCACCCCCAAACAAGCGGGCAGGATGAGATCTCAAATAGGCAGATCAAACAGATATTGAAGAAGACGGTTTCCAAAAACCGTAAGGATTGGTCAACCAAATTGACGGATGCTCTTTGGGCATTCCGCACTGCTTATAAGACCGATCTTGGTATGTCTCCATACCGCCTTGTGTTTGGAAAGGCATGCCACCTCCCTGTCGAGATTGAACATAAGGCAATGTGGGCTATTAAAGAGCTTAATTTTGATCTTGATCATGCAGGTAGCTATCGGAAGCTGCAATTGAATGAGCTAAGCGAACTCCGCGATGAAGCTTATGATAATGCGGTGATAGTAAAGAATAGGACTAAAGTATTCCACGATAAAAATCTTTCTAGAAAAACCTTCATATCGGGGCAACAAGTCCTTCTTTACGATTCCCGTCTCCATCTTCATCCGGGTAAGCTTAAATCTCGTTGGAAAGGACCTTTTGTGGTGCGGTATGTACACCCACACGGAGCAGTTGAATTCGAAAATTTGAAAAATGGTTCGATTTTTAAAGTGAATGGGCATAGATTAAAACCGTATTTTTCTGCTGACCCCGCGGAGGAGCTCCTGTTTTTACAGGAGCCGCTTTATCAAAACTAAAATTCCCCCGCCTCACCTCCATGTTTTGATAACTTTTTCACATTTTAAGAATGGAGGTGAGTAAAAAAATGATATGATTGAATATCTGTGCGTGTCAAAGAATAAGTTTGGGGGAATTTTTCATTTCACTATTATTTTACCCTTTGTATCTCTCCCTTAGTATACAGGTCCATGTTCTCAAAAGGCTACATCAGTGAGGACACTGCTGAAAACAGGTTTGGGAGGGGAGGTTTGTATTCACTGAATTATCTTTGACACCGGGCATTAAATTTTTTTTTTATAATAAAAGAGTAGAAAGTGAAAAATCACATCTAGAAGATTGGAATAGTTTAAGAAAACCAAGAAAATTAGAAGTTTTCTTACACGAACTAGTAATAAGTAGTTATGAGCTATTGTCCCAAGGGTTAGTAAAATGAAGGACGTCACTAATCTGAGGATAAAAATAAGTCTGAAAAATAGTTTCTATTCTGGAAGCCAAACATTTGAATGTTGATACCCTACTATATGCACTTACACACGTCTTGAAACTCGGGATAGTAGAGGATACCTTGAAATGCTCTTGTCTAAAAGCCAAAGTATGCAGGAAATGAAAAAAAAATGAAGAAAATATAAATGGTGAAGAGAAAAAAAAATGAACACTGGTTTTGTTATCGCCAAGGCAGCAATAAAAAAATATAGCGAGGGTGCCTCTTCATCTAGTGCCCTAAGGCCAACTAGTCTGGGAGTCACTGCTAAGCCTTAGGTGGTGCAAGACGAGGAAAATATTATCACCTAATTAGTAAGCACATGAGTAATCGGTTGGTTAGTACCTCAAGAAGTATTAACGGTCGCATGAAAATGTGTGAGCAAATCTTTAATATTCATTAAATTAAAAAGTACTAAGGTAGATGGACAAGAGTATGATAGCTTGAATTGAATTCTCCGAGTGTAGGGATGTCCATTTCACACACGTGGGGTTATATGATCAATGTTTGGAAGAAAGGTAGGAATGAAGAATAAAGACGATGTTTTATTGAGGGGTAATGTGATTTCTAACATTTTTTCATGACTATTAAGATAGGGCTCATGACAACTGAAAAGCTAGCATAGTTGGAAACTCTTCTTTTCAAAGTATTTCTTTTATGGTTCTTGTCTTTATATGTAAATTTCACCATCTTTCTTTTGTTATAGGATTTTGTGGGTGTAATCCGCTGAAAACCCTCAGGAGACAACACTCCTCCTACTAGGGACACCTAGAGGTTTAACGGCTTGTTGCACGTGCTCAGTGCAATCGTGTTGCCTACGAAAGTGTGCTTAGTTTTCTCATTTCTTTTTCTCCTCTTAAATAAACTAGTTTGCTCGGGACGATCAAAGATAAGTTTGGGGGTATTTGTTCAGTTGATAAAACTGCACATTTGTATTACATTTTTCCTACCATTTTTATATTAAAAAAAGGACTTTATTTTAATATATTATACATATGAGGGTTTATATGTTAAAACACCATTTTCCATGTGTTAATATATTTTAATTATCATTTGGTAGGAAAATGTATGCAAATAAACCTATTGACCAAATCCTAGTAGAACTAAGCCTACTAAATATTATTTGAGATTATTGTGCAGAATTTTCCAAGTTGTTATGCAGAATTTATCAAAAAAATCAAGTTGTTGAAGAAATCTTGCCAAATTAAGAAGCAAAACTTGGAGACCAAGTCTGGAAGCAACCGAGAAAAGATTTTTGAATTCTGAAGGTGCCTAGGATTGCCACATGTCATGAGATGAAAGCCCAAAAAATTCAGTCGAGAGATCTCAACCATTAAGCGCGGATCCGTGGCCAAACCTACCTTTGGGCCGCGGATCCGCCGCTCTTCTAGGGAATTGGGAAGCAAGATTTTTTGCATAAATCTATGAAGAATTTTACCAAGTTTTCAACAATAAGATTCTGGCTTTGCACTATAAAAGGGCACCGAGAGCCTCTTGGAAAATTTATCAAGCCGAAGAGATCACGAAGCCCCAGACGCTCACGCATCTAGGCTGATCATCGACTGTTCGACTATCTCCTTAGGAAAGATAGAGAAGCAACTAGTTTGTAATCATTTTCTACGGATTAAAGTGTAGTTTGTTCAAGTCGATTAATAAAGATAGTTATTTTATTTAATTGTCTTTGCATTTACATTATGTTGGCCCTCTCTTTCTTTTCATCTTCTTCTCCCAAAATGCGCGAGTAATTCTCCGCTTGTTAGGGTTCGTAGGATTAGGGTAGGCTAATGGACGATGAAAATAATCAAACCCTTTTTAAGTCCTATAAAGTTTAGGAACTTTACCAAAAGAATCATTAACATCCTAATCGGGCGCGCTAGCAATTCTTTGCTAGTTCCGACCGCGATTAGAGATTAGATTAATGATTGTTTTGGTAAAGGCTAGATAATGAACGAAGTTCCGTGTCGAGATAAGGGTTAAGAGTGGGATTCCTTTTCCCTCCAGAAACCCTAATCTACACGCATCACCGTCGTTCTAGTTCTAAATCTATTAATGGATAAAAAGGGTAACTTTTAATTAATCATCCATAACTACTAAATCCTAACGAACCCTACAAGCCCTCTTATTATATTATCTAAGTCTCTAAAATAATCTAGATCTATATTTTACATTCTTGTTTAACGTAGATTTAGAAACCATTCTATAAAATTCTTTATCCCTCCTCTCTTTCTCTACACATCTAAAGTAAAAGTAAAAGGTTCCACGTTTCTCAGAGGACGACCCGTACTCATCTCGGTCTAACTACACGCGACACCGTTATTGATTGCGGTTAAACTACAAAAACACTTTTCCCAACCAATCAGTTATTTTCTTACGATAGACGTCCGCCACTGTGCTGCGATATGCGCGTAGCACAGCAACATGAAAAGGTTTGGCATGCATTTTCTTAAGTTATTTACATGTATAGATTTGATGTCTACATGTATAATTATGATGTATATCATATCGGTTTTGTTTTGGATTTAACCTTTGTGTCTTTACCATGACTCCGATGATTGCGGGATGCTTGACGGAGTTTAGATTTTGAGTTATCTGCTCATTGTTTTTGCGCATGCCTTGTGCTATGATGCGTCTTATGTGTCAATGATTTCGGAGCCTCGACGACTTGGACTTTTTATTGAAATGTTTGAGAATTTGGAGGTTTAAAATTTAAATTCGGGGACCGAATTTCTTTAAGGGGGGAAGATTGTAAAATTTCAAAAAAAATAAAATATTATTTTTGGGAATTTTTATAATTTAATAATAAAATATTGAATATTTTAATAAGGCGGTATAATTAAATACCGACAAATTTGTTAAAATTTTGGAAAATTATAGAAATTACATAAAAGATGGTGTTTTATGGAATTATGCAATTTTTAAGTTTTTTTATGATTAATTATACGCTATTTTAGTGCTAATCGCGATTAAAAATCGCTAATCGCGGATTAAGCGTGTTTTGTGCACTTAACTTGCACAAAGTCTTTTTCACACTTGTGCATTTTTCTACCATGGTTTCTTTTGGGTTTCCTATTGCAATATTAGAGAGAAGAAAAGAAGGGAAAGAAAAGAAAAGGAAAAGGTTTGAATAATAGAGGTATGGGCAAGAGAGAGAAAGAGAGGGTGAGGGGTCAACTTGGACTAAGCTCCCATTCCTTCTCATTTTTCTCCATCATTCTCTCCCTCTCCCTCATCAAGCTGCTGCTGCTGCCTCTCTCTTCCATCTTCACAAACCACCCAAAACCTCCATGCTAAACACCTCAAAACCCATTGCCCTTTTCATTAAAAAGATGCACAAGCTCAAGGGAAGCACATTGGACCAAGAAAGCATGGATTTTGGCCACTTGGGGCAACTCAAGAATTTTCTTGAGTTGCCAAATGAGGTATTTTCTGAACCATAAGCTTAGTGTTTCCATTACTTTTACCACCATGTTAGATTAGAACCGATATCGAGTGGTTTTGTGGACTTAGAAGAATTCTAGTTAGGGTTATTGGAAATTGAAAGTTGTGATGGGCAATTGAGCTCAGTAGAGGCCTCACAAACCCCCTAGTGCTATAATTAAGACCTAAAACAGAGACTGGAACCCCGGAATACGGATTTAGAAAAGCCGATATCGGAAATTGTGAATTCTGTGGATGTAAAATGGAATCTGCTATCACCTCGAGACTCTTAAAATTATTTTGCAAGGACAGTGATACATACAGGCACCTAAGAAGCAACCACCAAAACCCTAGCCTCTAACCCTCAACTGTAGCCACAATTAAATCCATTCTGGCCGCAAATTGCGGCCAGACCAGTGAGGATTTGGCTCGTATTTGTTCTATGGCTTTGTCTCCACTAAAATAGACCCTTGGCATATGCAAAATTGTCTGATTTGACCTAGGGTAGAATCCGGAACCTTTTTCCTAAGTTGCTATTTTGATTCGGAGCCTCGTTTCTCGTATTCTGAATTCTGGATTTGCGTATTTGTGTTTTACCTCGATCACTTGACGTTTGTACGACGATATCGAGGGTTGTTTGATGGTTTGAAAGCGTAGTCTATAGGTTCTAACCTATAGACCTTAGCATGTCGTTTTGGTATTCTCGATGTGATTTTAATACGTATTCCGATTATGTTATCTTTGTAAGTACCTTCACGAGGGCTTCATATGATGAAGAAGATGAAGGCGACGTCGACACCGACACGCAGGATGCAAGTTGAGTAGATTATATCTACGGGGGAAGTCGGGTGGATGGCGTATAGCACCCCTGCAGTTCGATACTTAGTATACTAGATATATACTATACATATATGTATGATAGCGTTATGTGTGAATTGGATATTCAGATGTGGTTAGGTGTACTATGGATAGATTAGGGTTTAGAAGTAAACTAGTATAGTTTCCTAGATGTGAACCCTAGAATAGGTTTACACCCACACGCACACACATGCTTATTTGTTATACATATACCTAGATGATGAGGATAGTGGATGATAATTGGAGATGAGTCGATGATATTGGGCATAGTGCCATGAGATCGGTGATATGATGTGATTCGTATTTGGGATACGACATGTGATTTTAGCGGGCATTAGGACGTGTGTTTTACACACGCATTTTTATTTATATAAATGGTATCGATTTGTACTAGACTTAGATCAGTACCCCAGATCATGAGATATGATGATAAAGATACCAGATAATTGATGAGATGAATGTGATATTGACCCGTACCCAGATTTGGGATGCCGTACGATGATTTACCGTACGAGCTTTATTGATGATAAGATCCGCCCTCATGACTCGAGGATGTCATATGATATTGTATCATACGCGGTACCTTTGAGGCGGGATCAACGACTATTATATATATATATATATATATATATATATCGACTCAGATTTAGGTGGTTTCCATACCCTTCCTGATTGACTTGTTCGTTAGAGCTGTAGTTTTGCTAGTAGATGTAGGCTAGGCCGATGTCATACCTATTTCAAAAACTAGCGAATCGGGAGTATTTTAAAGATAGGCAAGGGATTCTACAGATATTTTCAAAAGACGCACCTTTTCTTAAAAACACCGTAGCCCTTATTTTTCTAAAAACCACGATTTGTCTTCTTTTAAATGGCAAAACAGTATGACATAAAGACATTGATGTAGATTCTACACTGTTGTGTTTATTATTCATTTACCGCAGATTCTTACTGTTTGCATCGCATTGCATGTTAAGCATGTTTATTGTTATATCAAATCCATGCTGTTAGGACACCGGCACCATTATCGATGATGCATATGTTCCACGTACACCTGCTTGCCGGATCACACACTTCATCATCGATAATTGCCATGTCACTACATTGTAGTACTGTTGCATTCAGGATATGACCCTTGCATGGCATACTTGTGTACCTATATATTGTACACTCATAATTGTGCACATACCTATTGTACATTCATACTCGTCTACCTGCATATTGTACACTCATACTTGTGCACATACACATTTGCACATACATGGATGATTCTGGCTTGAATTGAGGATTAAGGAACCACAAGATACTTTTTAAAACTGATTCATTTTAAAGAAGCGGTCTTCCCTAAGTATGTGCATATTACTATTCCATGTTGCATGATACACTGATATGCTTACATTTCTTTCATATGTCGCATACATCATGCTTTCTGATTATACGCATTGAAATATGTTGTTTCCATGATATTTCTGGATTTAGGAAACGTAGGT
Source organism: Agapanthus africanus (assembly GCA_030015575.1). NCBI lineage: Eukaryota > Viridiplantae > Streptophyta > Magnoliopsida > Asparagales > Amaryllidaceae > Agapanthus > Agapanthus africanus. The sequence continues at coordinate 340,922,007 of CM057337.1, read as the reverse complement.
ATTTTAAAAGAGAGTATATATTGTTTTAAAAACCCGGTTACCCTTGATATGATATTTCAGTGCATCCACCATGTGTTTTCTCGGTTCTGAGAGTGACATGTGAAACCCGATTCGAGGAGCGGTAGGCACCGTCTGCGGGTACATGGTGGACCCGGTGAGGTACCCCGGGGCAAGAAGACTCGTATATGTTGGACGATGAGCGTGGCAGGGGAGCACTACCTACCGGTGATCTTATTTGAGCTCGGTGGATATCTGGGGGATACCGACCGGAGACGAGAGATGATACGGGCCGATCCGTACTGACGGAGCCCGATATTTGAGGATTTACGTGCCGATGCTGGGCACAGCTTTCATGATGTTTTCGAGTGTCGATGCTGGACACTCCGGTTCTATGATTTTGATATGTCGTGAGCGACACATGTTGATTTACATCCTCATACTACCATGCATATGCTTTACTGTATTTACATGCATGATGTTTATTGTCATTGGGTGATACGTGGACGATATCCACATACATATAGTTGACATTGATGACATTGATTACATAGTTGGATGATATCCATATACTTATAGGCTTCATGATATAGTCGACATTGATCATACCTCATATTTATGATATGTTATTACCTGAGGCACTGGCACGAGCACTTGGTACTACACTCATTTATAGACGTTACATTGCCACCTTATCATACTTCAGGCTTATTCATTTGAACTTTATATATATATTTGATCGTATTGACCTAGGATTGTGTCATACATACGATTTCTGCTCTGTGATGTTTTCTATTCTTGAGTCGGCAACTCACCCCTCTTGTACCACAGTTCTTGCAGGTTTTACCGTACAGGTTCCATTGCTGCTTTTCTGGCACACTTCTTTCCTTACGGGTGATTTGCTTTGGTAGGTGGGTTCTTTTGCATCAGAACCACCATTGTATATGTATTATTCAGTTGTATCTAGTAATTCCATCAACCAAACTTGTATATTGTTTCAGACTTAGAAAACCAGTTATGTATTATTTCGATCTTAGAGTCGCGCGTTGTAGTATTATGGTTTTCATGCTGATTTTGAGTTTTCCTTTGAGTTTTGATCCTCGCCCTTCGGCGTTGTATATTATACTACTTGCGTGGTTGTGACCGTCAATTGACGAAGAGCTAGCACCCGCTTGGGGATGCCTTTTATCGTTGTATATATATTATTCCTGTTGTACCCCGTTTGGGGCCAGTATTTACAAAGGAAACTCTGCCGAAATTTTCAGAAAAGACTAGAGATTTTAAAAATGCATATTCGGCTTACTTATTTAAAAATCTTGTTGTTAAAAACGTGTTTTCTTCACTTCTTAAAATTAGTTTTCCTTATTTACTCATTAAAAATGGTTTTAGATTTCTGGGCTTTTGGCTTACTTGAATTAGATTGGGTCCTATTGGCTTCATATGATTCGAGGGCCAGTCACGGTCTATTTCGGGTGGTGACATATCTAGTAAATTCCATCAACCAAACTTGTATATTTATTCAGACTTAGAGACCGGTTGTTTATTCTTTCGACCTTAGAATCGCGCGTTGTATTATTATAGTTTTCATTGATGTTTTGAGTTTCCTTTTGAGTTTTGATCCTCGCCCTTCGGCGTTGTATATTATATTGCTTGTGTGGTTGTGGCCGTCGATTGACGAAGAGCTAGCTCCCGCTTAAAGATGCCTTTTATCATTGATGCATATATTTATCAGGTTGTTCCCCGTTTGGGGCCAGCATTTACAAAGGAAGCTCTGCCAAAATTTTTAGAAAAGACTTGGGATTTTAAAAACGCATAATTCGGCTTACTTATTTAAAAAACCCTTGTTTTAAAACATGTTTTCTTCACTTCTTTCTTTAAATGGTTTAGATTTGTAGGATTTCTTGACTTACTTGAATTAGATGGGATCCTATAGACTTCATATGATTCAAGTGCCAGTCGCATACCATTTCGGGTCGTGACAAAGTTGGTATCAAAGCGCTAGGTTAACCTTGGTTCGAGTCTAAGTTTGACTATGCGGAGCCTAGAGCGTTTGTATATATTCGGAACTTAGGCTTGACCTTACAGAACTTAGACTTAGTCGAGGGGGTATTATACCCGAACTTTCGTCGCATAGGTTGACCTTGGTTGATGGAATAGGTGACTTAAGGAGAGTGGCGTACCGTATGTTTGTTCCGCGGCATACTTACGATACACTACTCCTCGTAAGGTGACTTAGGATGTACATTTCCTTGCACAGTATTATATTCATTCTTATGATCTATCCTCATCAATATCGGTTATGATTTTGCTTCCACGATTACACGGGCAGAGAGAGCTACGGCTAGAGTTGCGGTCAGCATGAACTTGTCACGGATGAAGACTGACCAGGGCGTGATTCTAGGGACATACGATTTTCATAGATGCGTCGTTTTATTGTGTTTTTCGCACCATAAGCGTTTGATGGATCGCTTTTATGAGATTTCTCGGACGTACAGATCAGCACCAGAGGATCAGGCTACTTCTAGAGGCCAGCCAGAATGTGATGACCGTCGATGCACCGATTATTTGATTGAGGCACTGTTTAGTGTGCAGACGAATGAGCCAGTCGTTGCTGCAAACGACGAGATATTGCCCCAGATGTTGGAGCTATTGCAGTACGAGTTGTACTTAGAGATATGATAGAAGGTCGCTAGTCACCCGCGGATGAATGACTAGGACATGTGGTTCGTTCGCTTAGCCCAATGCGAGGTCATCAGATAATTGATTCCAGCTAGAGATGACTTCACGCAGGTACGTTGAGAGTCGATGGAGACGATCGAATGTCAGGAACCCATTTCCAAGTTTAAAGTATTCGGAAGACAATGCAAGTAATGCTATGGACCCTCTAGAAGAATGAAACCCTAACTCGACGTAATGACCATGGAACGCCTTTGAACCTTAGGGTTTGCGGCAGTTTAGCGGTGCTATTTGTGAGGCTTGGGTTTTCCCTTCTACGGCTATTCCACCAGTGCTGTGACATGTACTCGATACTATTAAACTGTACCCAAGATGTTGAGCTCTTAGGGGATTATGAGATTTTGACGAATCGAACGAATGGTTCAACATCTTTCGGATATCATATGATGGGATGCATTGCTTAGGAGACTCCAGATACGAGCATAGCTGTTGGAGCACCGTCCATACAGCCACGATGTGACGAGTCCGAAGCAGTCGACAGCAGAGAAAAGTGGAGTAAGAGGTTCGTACGAGATCTTGATGAGATGATGTTCCACTCCGCCGACATCAGAGATGTGATACGCATGCAGAGGCGTTGATTATTGAAATATCTTCCAGAAGGAGTCACGATGAGAATGCACCCATTCCGGAACAAGAAATAACTTTAGTGAAGGACGATGACTTCCGGGCAGTTCGGCAGAAGCGAGATTTGAAAGAGACCTCGACAGGACCTTTCTGGAATACTATACGAGAAGACTTGGACCCAGGAGCGGTCATATTGTGCACACCCAGCAGGCCAGAGTTCGGCATTGTCGATGAGATAGTTGGATAGAGATCTATAGAAGATGTGCTTGAACGGGACTATTCCGCCATACTTGATTTCGGTATTTTGGGCGATCTATTCGCATGAATTAGTCTTGATGACTGAGTTTCATAATATTTGTTTTCGTGCAACATGGTTGCACCTACTGGGTATTTATATTTTATGCTTTATACACCGTTGTGTTGATTTATGATTTATGCACAGTTATTGCAGTTGATATCGTTTTGTGCCTTGGCTGCACATGTTTATGACTTCATGGACTTTATACAGTTGAGTCGGTTTTGTGCATATGATACGCACACGATTTGGTGTTTGCACTCGATATAGTTCACATATGCTTGCAGTGCATTGATACGTATTTGTGCACCACAGTTGCACCTAACTTCGGTTTGCTGCCATTCGATATGTTGATTTTGATTTTATTCCTATGTTATGCATGTGATTTGACTTATGCTTTCGGCATAATTTTCATGCACTTTTAGTGTTTTCATTTAATTTGTGCACGCTGATGCGCATGGTTGTGAGATTATATACCACGGTATACCTGTTTTGGATTGAGGTTTATTGTATACCGTCGATTTCGATTATGATATTGATTTTGATTTCGTACACTCTGTGCATTTAATTTGGATTTTTGTGCATATTTGGCGCGCTTGGGCTGGATTTTGCGCATGTCCGACGCTTGATATTGGATTTCGTGATTTCGTGCATATTGGATGCACATATTTAGATGCGATTTTGGTACACACCAGATACACTAAATCGGGATTCTTCGTGCATATCAGATGCACCTGATTTTGCAGTCAGGCACACACATTGCCTCTGACAAGTGTTTCGTGAACAACCGTTGCACTTAGATATTGTTTCTATGCACATGTATGGCACATGTATGGCACATATATGGATTTTGATTTCCGTGCGCACCAGACGTACGTAGCATTTATATGCATATTTTGGGATTGATTTCTTATGGAGCAGTACGTTTTTATGATATTTGCTATTGTTTTCGTACTGAGTAGGACTAGTCAGAGAAAGTACCTGAATATATTTTGCATGCATTGATAGTTATCGAAGGGATTTCCAAAAAGGGAGCTATGGTCTCAGTATTTACCTACTTGTCTGATATGACACGAAACGTTTAAAACAAGGAAACCCTTCTAAATTATTTTCAAAAACGGCGGGACGTATATATTAAACAAAGGATAAGTATATATATAGTTATTTTCTTACAATAGACGTCCGCCACTGTTCCGCGATACGCGCATCGCACAGCAACATGAAAGGCTTGCCATGCATTTCCTTCAGATATTTACATGTATAGTTTTGATGTATATCATGTTGGTTTTCATATTGGATTGGACATTGGTGTCTTCACCATAACTCCGATGATTGCGGGATGCTTGACGGAGTTTTGATTTTGAGTTATCTGCTCATTGTTTATGTGCATGCATTGCGCTACGATGTGTTTTGTGCATTTATGATTTTGGAGCCCCGACGACTTGGACTTTTTACTGAAATGTTTTGGTAATTGAGCGGTTTAAATTTAAATTCGGGGACCGAATTTCTTTAACGCGGGAAGATTGTAACATTTCAGAAAAGTAAAATGTTATTTTTTGGAATTTTTATAATTAAATAATAATTATAATGAATATTTTAATATTTCGGTATAATTAAATACCGATAAATTGGGGAAATTTGGAAAAAATTATGGAAATTGTTAGTTATATGTATGCCCTAGAGGCCATTACTGTACATAGGATGTATATTGTAGTGGATGCTTGGACATATATAGGGAGGACTTTCTTGCTCGACATGATAGTATACTATCTGGTTGCTCTTTACCTTAACGTGTACACTGATTGTCTCTCTGTTACATGTTGGTAAAGCCCTTAGGATGTGTACTTGACTACCTGGACTATGATGTGGATCATACTAGTGGGGACATGGTAGTCCATAAGTACATCCTTCATGGTCCCTAGTCGTGGGTGTATCGAGACGGGGCATCGATATACCAGAGTAGACTAGCGTATACCTTCTCGACCCATACAGATGGGCGATGGATGATCCTATATCCATTGGTGTTTGACATCAGAGATGATATACGGGTGCTCAGTGGAGACTGGGTACACTGGACGGACTCGCCGAGAACTCACAGATGGTATTATACCTTACGTCAGATGGCAGTTCTCTGGTGACACTGGTACAGAGTAGTCTGTTGACCCGAGATCGTCATAGAGTCTTGTGTGATTCCCACTGTGCTTTGATTTCCACCTTACCACATCCAAGAGGGCGTGCAAAACGGTGGTTTTTGGGTACAGTCCCGAATCATATGGAGGCAATGAGCGATAGGAGTGGATTCGTCTCTCCCGGTATAGGGAGTTGATGTTGCGCTGTGTTCGATTGGCTATAACTGGAAATCCCTGGCCAGGTTTGCTGAGATTTACTGGTAAGTGTTACCAGTAGTTTCTTGAACTGTTATAGACCTCATATCGACACGACTTATTGAGCTATTGGGGTCTGCCGTTTACCACCCCTAGGCGAGATATGCGACATATCAGACGACGAGACCGGACTGTACGGTAAGTGTTACTGGTTGGATTCACAGGAGTGTGAGCAGGCTTGCTCGTCGATCTTCTGATCGTTCAATACCCGGATGGCCGTTACGTTTAGCAGACCGCTTGCGGCTTGTGGGTGTTTGATATGATCATCACCTGCTGCCGGCGTATTGACGAGTCTTTAGAGTCCTACACAGAGGTTTCCTGGCTCAAGCGAAATTAAATAGGAGCGCATATGAAATATGTACGGGACCGAGAATAATACCAGTATGTGATACTGTATTCGATTCTCGCGATTTGTGACATTGATCGGTTATATGCGATATAGCCGGGTTATCGGATCAAGTGTTGATTCGATAAGTTGTTACTATTGATATTAGTCGGTTATATGCGATATGACCGGATCGTTAAATCAAGTATTGATTTAATGATTTGATGTATAATTATATATGAGATATATTACTTTACATTAACTAATATTTGTTCACTTAAAAAGGATTTTCTCACTTGATGTGCACATTGTATATGTGATATACTTTTGTGCTTTTGATTGTATCATGTTTGATGATACATAAGGGTTTGTGTGTGTGATTAAACCATGGTTATGTTAATGGTTAGGGTTTTGTTTATTTACTTATTCATTTATTCATTTATTCATTTTGGAAAGATAAAGAGAAATGGTGGCTTGATTTGTTTTCTAGTTGAAGCTTCATGAAGCTTTGAATAAGTCCACCATTTTTGTTTCATGCTTAACCCTAACCATTCAACCTAACCTTAGTTTATTCTCTACACCTAACTATGGTTGCAAATATGATAAGTATCATTTTATTTCCTATTTTAAAACATATATCATATTCTTTTCTTCTTCTTCTCCTTCTTCAAAGAAGAAGAAAGCTTGCAATCTTCAATGGTGACTTGATGAAAAGAGTGAGAAATCCAATTCTAAAGTGAACCCACTTCCTATTTCTTCATCCTCTACCACTTGCCAAGTAGTATAGGGTGTTTTCTTCACATGTTTCATGGCTTGGTGAAGTTGGAGCTTGATCTTGTGTTGCCTCGACGTAGATCATCTTCGGCATCGAAGTCGACGACCTGGCCCGCCCATTTCTCCGATGAAGCCGACGCTAGAGCCCGGGATCCGATGATCGCAGCGAGGGGACATCATCACGGAGCTATGGAGGTGGAGGACCGGATCTACAAAGGTTGTATTTTCCGTTCACTTTTAGTTAAGTTGTTAACTAGTTGCTTGTTTCGCCTAAACTCTAGTCAACAATCCGTATTAGGGTTTCTCGGTTGTTGTAAAATTTGAATTTGGCATGGTTGATGCCTTATGAGACCTCTAGTGTGTGCCTAGGAATCCTACAGTGGTATCAGAGACTAGCTAGAGCCTTAGGCGAAGTGTAGACGATGTTAGAATTCCGATCGAACCCCGAAAGCCTAAAAATGACCCCTCTCTGTACATTTTTACAAAACTGGGTTTTTTCCAGATTAAAAATGCTTAAAAAATTCAGCAGGAAATTCTAAGAATTATGGTGCAAAAATGACCAAGTGATACGGCTAAAGCGCGGCGGAACCGCGGCAGAAGCTTGGCTTCTGCGGCGGTTCCACGGCCAAATTATGAGATTAGGCTTCCATTTTTGCACAGTAATTTGTCTCTTCAGGTGCTGAGTTTTTTGGGAATTTTTAATGTTTACTCAAGAGTTGAGTTTTCTGGGTTGTATTGGGAGTTCGTAGATTCGATCGGATTATCAGACTTTGTCTATGTGTCTTTCCGGGTAATTTTTGAATATGTTAAAAAGTTCGACCGGATATAAATACCCACTTTTTCCCCTGTCGGGAAATTTCCAAGTGTTGGATCTTTCCGTGGTTTAATAACGTTTTAAGTAGTGCAAGTAATGCGATGGACCCTCTAGAAGACAACAAACCTTAACTCGATTATGTGACCGTCTTGAACTGCCCTTTAAACCTTCGGGTTTGGGGCAGTACGGCGTGCCACATGTGAGGCGTTGGCTTGACCCTTCTACGGCTGGACCGTTGGTACTGAGGCATGAACTGGATGTTTTTTAAACCTATTTCATGTGTTGATTTGTTTCGGGAAAACTTGGGTGTTTGAATGTTCGATCGGAAACTTTAACATTTTCTATTTATCTGGAATGGAATACAATAATTGTAATTCACAAGTAGTTATGAGATATCTGTTTGAATGTTATAGACATAGCAGTTTAGTCTCACTTGATCGGTTGCCACGGAATTTTGATGCGATCAAAAGTCCGTCGCAATCACGTAGCGTACGCGGATACTCACCGGATAAACTTAATAGACAGCCACGGCCCATAGCCCCGACCAAGTGACTGTAGGAGAACCCCGTCGCCGAAAGCATCCATTCGGGTGCTCGCGGTAGCGGTGTTCCGCCTTGGTGCACTTAGTCGACGGTATCGAGGGTGCGGCCGTCTACTAAAGTTTGCGACGAGCATCCGATCAAAATGTCGGAAATCTTGTTGAATTGTCCGACATGATATTGAAAAGTGTTTTCGATAATGAGACTGAAATGCGGGGTTTATAATTGTTAGGCATGCGATGTCTAAGGAATTCATTTGATTAGGCATGTGATGTCTATGCTGGTTGCGGATTCCAACTGTTGTAGTTTTACACTTTCTTTTCTGTAACCGTAAGTGTAATATGTGATATCGCCGTTTTCGTTGCTATATGTCAACGACAATTGGGATACGCATATTTACATACGTTGATGGCATGTGATGTTATGTGTTGCTGGATATGTTATATTGGATCGTCGTGCTTGAATAGCCGGGGGTTTTTATGTGAGATGGGTGTTTTTCTTTTTCATTCATGTAAAAACTTGTATGTAATATTCTTTTATTGGGGCACTTCCAGGTTGCGGAAGATGTCACCTTTTGTATATTATTTACTTTTTCGCACTAGGATAGACCCAAGGAGGAGGGCACAAGTAACCGGGTTCTAGAGTCCAGTGGGAAACCAACTCGAGGAGTCGAGTCCGGGTCTCCGAACTCTAGAATTGGTAGGGTTGCTTGCCGCTCTCGTAGGGGTCTAGGGGTGTGGGTTTGGCTATTCATCGCGACCGTGGAATCCGTGTTTTATACTCGCTCGTATTGAAAACACGGACGTCCTAGTATATCCAATATTTCATATGTTTCTTCTGCTGCGATATCTGTGATGTGATCATGTGATGTTCTGTGATAAATACTGTATATAGTATATATGATATATTATATAGGCGTTACTTATGTTTTACACCCGCGCTAGCCCTGCCCTGCTCTGTCGTTAGTTACCTAACCTAACGGTGCACGAGGGGACATCGAGGCGAATGCGGATGGCATAAGTGTACGTCGTATTTATCTGTGATGTTTAGGTGATTAAATGATGGGACTTCATTAATATGATTAATGAAAGTAAAAGAAACCTAAAGATGTTGTAGAATTGAATTTCAAAAATAAAACAGGTAGCTACAGTTTTTGCTTTGCACAGCGGTATATATGATATATCCTGCACCTTATTCGATGAGGAAAGGGCCGACGATCACTTCACCGGGAGTGACCCCTTTAGCAATAACTGGCAGATGCTACAACCCTCGGTTTGTTTTTTGATAGCTTCTATAGTTTCTGCTTTGCACAGTGATATATATGATATATCCCGCACCTCATTCGACGAGGAAAGGAACGACGATCCCTTCACCGGGAGTGACTCCTTTAGCAAAACTAGAAAAGCCTCAAAGACACTCCATTTCAAAATTCATTCGATCCTACAACGATATCAAGTTCATTTCGCAATAGGTTTTCAGAAAAACCTGTCGTAGCCCTCTGTCATTTCAGATAAGTTGTATATAGTATTCGTGCTACATTTGTTGGCTTTCGTCAAGGTGTAGTGTGCGGTAGCTATATGCTGCTTATCTGCTGCATACGATGCGATTGGATTAGGGTAGTCGTGCGGCTTTGTTGGCTTTCGTCAAGGGTCGTGCGGGTGGGTTTAATTCAATCAAGATATGTACGGGTTGAACTTGACTAGCGGGCTATGGTTTGTTGGCTTTCATCAAGGTCATAGCACGTTAGCGGCAAAATATTATCGGGAATTTCAAGTGTTGAAATTTGCAATGAGATTGCATACCTTCTATGAGATAGTTAGATCCCGATACCCGCTGCGAGTAATTGTTACTCCTGGGAGAGTTTTACACATTACAATTAGCCGATCAAGTAGGTGTCTAGAAAGGTGTCAACGGGGTTACGCCTCTGCGAAAACAAGGTTTACATTAATTAGGTTCATGCGAAAGCGCGGGGGACCTCCCTCAAAGTACCGACACTGGCCTGGCTGAAAGATTAGCGAACTTGTAGCGTGTAATTAATCCCGGCCAGTCTTTCCTTTTAGGGTTTGAAGGAAGATTTGATAAAAACAGTGGGAGCCATCCTGATTAGATAAAATAATAACTAATCTATTCTTGCAAGAGCGCACGCTGAGTGTTTTCTTCTCTCTCTCTCCAGGTAGCGACTATATCACGCCTTAATCAAGATAATAATACGGATGTATTGACCGAACCCACTTGTTATACTGAGCTAGGGAACGTTGGTCCCGCTCCACCTTATAATTGTTATAAGACCGAACAAGAAATAGGGGATTACCAGAATTCCCGTGCTGCCCAAACGAAGAAAGTGCATGCTGATGCATCGTCTTCGGGTGTGTTCTTTATACTGAACTGTTTCTCTATTCTCTACGTCCTGGGTATCTGATACCGGAACAGGATCCCAGATATGTAATCTGTTACATAGGGCTACAGAAAGGTAGAGAACTGAGAACGGGTGATAAGTTTCATGAGGCAGAAAACGGGGCAAGTGTTGCAGCCAAGTCTGTTGGTCACTGTCACCCTGTATTACAAATACATTGATTCTGAACGAATGTTATTAGATACCGAACCTGATATACAAAATCATATTAGTCTCTTTATAAAGAATGATAAAATTTTGTATTGTTGGATAATGTTTTGAACATTTCCTATATCAAAAGTTGATCGGTTCAGGCACGTGATCTAAAAGCATTGACGTTTTAAATCAAACTACAGTTCCTAGTATACAGAACACACACAAGAGGAAGAGTTCAGAAATGAACAAATCCTTCTTGAGGTATTGTAGACTGGGTCGTATCAATGCGACCCGACTAGCTGAAGTTACATATAGATGTATATTTAAATCAGTTTGAATTTACATCTTGTGAAACTTGCCAGTCATGTCACAAAGATATAATGACACCAGCTCTGTTTATTGGAAACAGAGAAAGAGTTAGTAAACTCTTGGGACTGATACATGATGATGTATGTAAGGTCCCCTGTCTGCGCATGCCAGGACCGGTTCTTTATACTTCATTACGTTCTCTGATGATCTCTCAAGATTCAGACATATGTTCCTGATGAAACATAAGTCCGAACCTTTTGAGATATCCACAGAATATAAGTTAGAAGTAGAGAACCAATACGGGTATAAGTATTATGTCCTTTGATTTGATCAGGGAGGAGAATACTTGAGCACGGTAATCCTGGAATACTCTAAAGGAGAATGAGATTCTCTCTCAGCATTACTCCTCCGTATACACCATAGCACGATGGTATATCGGGGCGGAGCAATCACACCCTATATGATAAGGTGTGCTCTATGATGAGTACTACTGAGTTACCTATTTCCTTTTTGGGAGTTATGCACTTGAGAAGCTGCATACCTATTGAATAGGGTTCAAATCAAATAAGTTGCCTACCACTTCATATTTGATATGATAAGGGAAGAGCCCATCTCTTAAGTTAGTTAAGATTTGGGGTTGTCCGGCCTATGTCTAAAAACAAAATCCGGACAAGCTCGAGGCAAGGTCTGTTATGTAGAACTGGAAATGTTCCAGCTATACAAACTGCAGCTGATTATTTGAAAGAACCAAAGGATTCAATAGTTACCAACGAACCTCAGCCTCTCCGCCGATGTAACCCTTCGAAAATCGTGTAGGCAGTTTTTTGGTAATCGGTTAATTTTTCGGCTTTTTCCGTAAAAAGTCAAAATAGGTATTTTTCATTGTAGACCTAATTATACAAAATTTAGATAAGATATTACTATAATTTTGTCACTAAAATGTCACTTATAATTTTCTAGTTAAATAAAAAAAATTCATAATTAATTATTTTTTAAAAATTATTTTAAGCCTTTTTAAATACATTAAATTAGTGATAAATACAAATTTAATTAGGTAAATTTCATAATTAGGAGTCTTTATAAGATAAAATATGGTGTTAATAAAATTGTATCATGACTTGCAACATTTTAGTTTTATGGTGTGAAAATTATGAAAAAAATGATGTAAAAAGGGGTTTTTTTGTAAAAAGTTGATGTGAAATGCATTAAATGAGATGTGAGGGATCTTTTTGTCCTAGAAACTTCTCCAAAAACCCCACACCCTCCTCCTCTTCACCTCTGGCCGAAAATAGCAGCAGCTCCCCCTCTTTTCACCTCAATTCTTGCTCCAAAAATCATGAAAAATCATGAAAAATCCATAAAAATTCATCATTTTCTTCTCCAATTCAATGCTAAACCCTAATCCACTCTCTCCTCAACCAAATTTAGTTCAAAACTAGAAGAAAGGAGGCTTCTTTGGTGGCTTGATCATGCTAGGGTTCCACTTGTGAGGTGAAATTCTAAACTAGTTTGTTAACCTGTAGTTTTAATGTGCTAAAAATGAAATTGGAAGTATTAATCTAGTTGTAATTGTTTGTTCATGAAAATCAAGAATGGGATTTGGTGTTGAACTAGGGTTTGAAGCATGGTTGTTAGAGTTAAGTTAGGGCTTTGGTTACCTAGTTGATTAGAGTGGTTAATTGTGTAAGGTTACGCTCGCTAAATCGATAAATTGCGACGTTTGCATCGAATCGGTTTGAAATTTGCTTACTAGATTTTTACAAAAATTAGAATGCGATCAAATTGTGTTATGTTAGCGATATAATTAGCTTCGTATAGGACTATTAGAGTGCGCGAACACGGGGTTTCTTCTAGTCGGGTTTTAGTTTTGTCGATTTCCCCGAAATGACGATTCTAGTTAACGATTAGCGATTTTCGTGCGTTTTCCCGCGCATCGAGTGTATGTTATGTTTAATTCGAGAGCGTCGATAATTGTATATTGTGACTTGCATCGTTTTAGGTTTTGTAATCTTATGCTTGGTGTTGTGCAAATATAGGATCGGTCGGGGAAACATCGGACACGGCACGTAAAGGCAAGGCGGTGGTCGGATCGGGTTAGCGGGGATTTCAAGTGAGTAGATGTATTCATCTATGGGGGAATCGTCTGTATGGCGCGATGCGCCCCCTAGTTAGGATTACCCTACTTTTTGCAAGATTTATATTGTTAGCTAGCTTATCCATTCATGTACACTGTATACCCTTATAGCGAACAGTATATTAGATTGCATGGACATTCATCTATACTTATGCGACACGAACACCATTACCATTGGCATCTGTTGCACGCGCACTATTCATGTGACACACACGCCTTTGGTAATTGCCATGCCACGTGCACTATAGAACCTGTTTAACTTAATAACGCCATTTGCATTCATACATGATATATGGAATTGCATAGCATGCATATACCTCGCATTACCATCATATCTACATAGATTTCTAGCCAAAACTCACATCATATACATTGATATCATAGACATTTATCATATATAACATGTGAACATTATGATTTTCTTGAGGATTTCAGTATTGCTGGGATTTCTGGATTTTTGGGGAAAACCGCAAGAATTTAACAAAAGCTTATATTCATCATTTTTAAAACAAAGTTGCGGTTTTCTCATGATGTATGTGTCGTCCACCATGAGTTTTCATGTTTTCTGTTGGATTTCGAGACCCGATTCGAGGAGTGGATGAACCGTCTCGGGTACATGGTGGGCCCGGTATGGTACCCCGGGGCAAGAAGATCGAGATGTAGACGATGAGCCTGGCAGGGGAAGACTACCTACCGGTGATGTCTGGCGCGGCGGATATCCGGAGGATACCGACCGTAGTCGTGAGATTAGATGATATGGGCCGATCCGGACTGACGGAGCCCGATATTGAGACAGATATGATTCCTATTTGGTGTCGATACTTGACATGGGTTTTCAGATGATTTCTTGATGGTACTTAGCTATTATACAGATATTCATTTTCTAAAAGTTAAGAACGCAGTACCCTTAGCATTTAAAACACTTAAAGAGTTAGAAATGACATTGCATACATGTGCATGCATACTAGAGCTATTATATCACATATGGACATGCATGTTGTGGTGCATTGCGTGCATTCTTACGATTGCCTTATTAGATGTTATATTTACTCACGAGCTGGCAACTCACCCCCGTTGTGCCACAGTGTCTTGCAGGTCGGACCCGTCACCCTTGTAGCGGCAGGCTATCCTATCATCAGCTCCTTTTGCTCAGACTCGCGACATCGCCCGTAGGTGGGTTGCGAGCACACTTTATTTCTTTTGCTTTATCATTGTATCTAGTATTCTCCATCTACCACTTTATATTGTATATGTGACCTAGTGGTGAGACTGAGAGATTTGTATATTTGTGGTTTCTTTTGGGTCGAGCTCAATTGAGCCGGCGTTGTGTTTTCTGATATTTTGTGTTTCTTTTATGCTTTTTTCATGATATTGCTATTATATTGCATGTGGTTGTGATCCGCCTTGGGCGAAGAGCTAGCTCCCGCTTGGGGATGCCATTTTTATGATTACAGGTTTATTATCTTGTTGTACCCATTTTGGGGGGATCGAAAATACAGGGGAGACTCTGCCGAAATTTTCGGAAATTTTGGATGTTTTAAAAAGGGATTCTATGCAACTTAAATGATTTTAAAAACAATTTTCATTAAAGGTTTTCCTTCACTCTCTTTTGATTTTGGTTTAGATTCTTCTGGGCTTTGGCTGACTTAGGTTACGGTACGCCTTTAGACGTCTCGTAATCTAAGTGCCAGTCGCGTTCCGTACTTTCGAGTCGTGACAAAGTTGGTATCAGAGCGTAGGTTTTACCTTTCTGAGTGTAGGACGACCTTGGTAGATGGAGTAGGTGACTTAAGCAGAGTGGCGTTGCGTGGGTATGATCCGCGGCATACTTACGATACGGTACTCTGCCTAAGTGACCTTAGGACATAATTGCTTGTATTTCCTTTCTTGATTCCTTGCCTTCCTTGATTCAATTGCAATGTCCTTATCAGTCCTGTTTCTTATTCCAGCTTCGATGCCGCCAAAGACTACGAGAGCTCAGCGGGCTGCCGCTAGGGATGAGATTCGGGCGGGCCCGTCTGAGGTGAGGATCGAGCGAAATGATATGCCTGTCCCTTAGGGTCATACTGATCCACCTTATCCAGACCGTATTGCCAGATTAGAGGCCGGCATGCAAGAGTTGCGACAGATGATGGGATCTTTAGTTGAGTCCAGCCGGGCATAGAGATCCGAGGACGTTCCTTCCACCGCACGGACCACGATCGTACCTGCTGCACAGATGGTCACTCCTGCTGCTACTACGGAGACTATCCCTGTTTTCACTACAGGAGTTCATGAGATTGAGACCTCCAGCTTTTACCGGTACAGATGCGACAGAGGACCCACAGGCTTTTCTTGATAGGATGGCTCGGATTTGCCGTTCGTTGAGGTGTTCTGATGATAGATTGGTGGAGTTTGCGAGTTTTCGTCTGGAGGGTCTTGCCCAGACATGGTACGATTCAGTAGAGAGAGGCCGAGCTGCAGGTCTGCCTTCTATGACTTGGGATGCGTTTACATATGCATTTCTTGCCCGTTTTCTTCCGGAGAGTGTTCGAGATGCTCGAGCCCGTAGTTTTGTGTCTTTGCGCAAGACTCCTGGGATGACGGTGTCGGAGTATGATATACAGTTTACCCAGTTGTCTCGATATGCTCCGTACCTAGTCGACACAGAAGAGAAGAGAATAAAGAGGTTTGTACGAGGGCTTGATACACAGCTATTCCTTGCCATCGGCACCCAGCACTTTGATACATACGCTGCCGCGATGGATGCAACCTTACTTTTGGAGGAGCGTATTTCTGAGACTCTGGTCGTTTCTGGGCCGAAGAGGATCCGTACTGATACGCCAGCTCAGCGGCAGATGGGCAGACATCGTGATAGATTATTTCCGGGAGATGGTGGAGGCAGAGGATTGAGACGAGGTCAGTTATTTGGTTCATATCCACAGACCCAGCAGTCGTCTCCAGGATGTTTTCGGTGTGGGAGTCAGTACCACCGTGTCAGAGACTGTACCATGGGACATCCGGGCACGGCGACAGTCCCGCATGTGACTTTACCACCCTCACCACTTTCTCAGAGAGCTTTACTTCCTACTCCTGACGATGCTCCACGTCAGTCAGATGCTTCTAGAGGCCGTGGGCGTGGCGGTCCAGTTCCGAGAGGACGAGGCGACAGAGGCAGAGGCAGAGGCCGAGGTAGAGGCAGAGGACAGCCAGCTATTAGTGGTGGACAGGCCCGAGTGTTCGCATTAACTCCTCAGGATGCACAGGCATCCAATGCCGTCGTGACAGGTACTCTGCCAGTATGTTCTTTTGATGCACGGGTATTATTTGATCCAGGCTCTACACATTCCTATGTTTCCACGTATTTTGCACCGAGGTTGGGCCGAGAGTCTTCTCCGTTAGATCAGCCGCTTGTCGTTATTACCCCGGTAGGCGAGTCTTTTGTTGCCCGTTTTGTGTACCGATCGTGTTCCGTTCGTATCGGGGAGAGAGATTCTTCAGTAGATTTGATTCTCCTCGATATGCTAGACTTTGACGTTCTTCTTGGTATGGACTGGGTAGCCACCTGTTATGCATCCGTGGACTACCGTGAAAAAGCAGTCAGATTCAGTTTTCCTCGTGAGCCGGTTCTTATTATTCAGGGAGATCGTAGTGCTACCCTTCCCAGCTTGATTTCTTCTCTTCGCGCTGGTCAGCTCTTAAGGAAAGGGTGTCAGGGATTCTTAGCCGATATTTGTGATACTAGTGTTGGAGATATTGCCCTCAGAGTCAATTATTGGATCACAGGCACGTGATTGCGATGATTGAGGGAGGACATATCCCGGTAAGACAATCTTACTCGAGATGATAGTATGCTATCTGGTTTACCTTTATCATCGTGTACTGCTTTAGGTGACCTGACAGGTCACTATTGCACGTTGATAGAGCCCCTAGGATTCTTGCTTGGCTGCCAGCAGTATGAGGGCGATCATATAAGTGAGAGCTGGAGTCTATAAGCACATCCTTAAAAGGTCCCTAGTCGTGGGAGTTTCGAGACAGGGCATCGATTCTCCAGAGTAGACTAGTGTATACAGTCGAGACCCCGACGAGGGGCGGTGGCCGGTCTCATAAGCCACTGGTGTCAGTTGGTTCACCTAAGATGTATACAGGTGCTCATTGGGTTATGAGTACACCGGACAGGACTTGCCGGGAACATGCTAGTTGGTCTTATACCTGACGTCAGATAGCAGTTCCCAGGTGACATGTGTACAGGTTAGTTCATCGACCTGGGGATCGTCATTTGCCTCGTGTGAGTTCCCACTGTGCTTTGATTACTACCCTACCACGGCTCAAAGGAGTCGTGCAAACAGGTTTTAGTTGGGTACAGTCCCGAGCCACATGGAGGCAGTGAGCGGATCTTTAGGGGTTCGTCTCTCCCGGTATTGGGGGTGAGGTCGCGCTGTGTCTAGGAGAGCCATTACACAAAGTCCTTGGCCAAGGAAGGAGATTTACTGGTAGGTATTCCAGTAGTATCTCAGGGTGTTCTGGGCTACACTCCGACACGACTTGTACCGCTTTTAGGGGTCTGACTTTTACCAACCCCCTAGGCCCGACATGCGATGCTCATAGACGAACGGACCGGACTGTACGGATATTGTCACTGACAGGCTCAGTAGGGAGTCAGGATGAGCTTGCTCATCGACGTCCCTTTTGGTCAATAGCTGGTGGCCCGTTACGTATTGGCTTATATCTCTGACGTGCTAGTGGTTAAATCCACAGCCATCGTATTGACGAGTCTTTAGAGTCCACCACACTTTCAGTTACTCAAGCTTTCGGGCAAAACGCTGTAGAGGCTGTATGGAGATATGGCAGGGTCCGATCAGATACGTGCGGTATTGCACGGATCAGGATCGGACGGTTTGTACTAGTGGCCGTATGGATATATGGCAGGGTTCGATCTGATACGTGCGGTATTGCACGGATCAGGATCGGACGAACATTACTAGCCGGCTTTGGTTTAAGCCGGATCCTAGTTTAGTACAGTGTAGATTTTGTCTCTTTGCATTTGTATCCGGACGGAATACAGATGCGGGTGTGTATGCACAGTATCGGGGTTTTCCTGTAATTTATTACGGGACCAGTTTTCTGGAGTTGCCAGTTTGCATTCCGTTCCGGCCGGTTTTCCTTTGTTCTTTCCCGGCCGGACTTTTCCGATGGAGGGGGTTATTTGCAATTGTGCAAATAACATTTTGTGGAGGGGTTTATTGCATAAGTTTTGATATGATAGCATCTTTGCTTTTTGGTGCATTAATGAGATTTGAAGGGTTATGGTTTGGGTGTAACATTGTTATGATGATGTTTGTATATGGACACCTCCTTACTTTATCCTACCATCACCTCCCTTTTATGGTTTTTGGTTCACCCTCCACCATTCTCCACATAGGTGTGGCCGGCCAATTTTTGAGAGAGAGAGAGAATTCATTTTGGGAAAAAGAATGGTTTCATATCATTTTCTTACATGCTACACTAATTCTATCTCCTTTGTTCATATTTCCTCCATCCAAAGGCAACCAATACCCCAAAGTGAGACACAACTCTATACTATATTCTACAGCACATCTTGGGCACGTCGGCTAGCCAACTTCGCGTCCGAGTTGCCTCGGTATTGAGGTGGGAGCCCGTAAAAGTACCCGGCTTCGTGGTGCCCTTTTCCGACGAGGAGGAGACGGACGGAGATCCCGCGAGGAGATCGGAGTGGAGATGAAGACCGGAGGACTCGGATCAGTCGGTATATTTCTTCCCTATCTTGTTAGTTAGCTAGATCTAGTTTAATGGCTCGATCCGGGGTTTAGTGCGCGGTGGTGCCGGTTTGCTAAGTTCGCAAAATTAAAGTTTATCACCGTTTCCGCATTTGGCCGTCGGATTGACGACCGGGGCGCCGCCGTGCACTTACAGTGGTATCAGAGCCTCGCCATTAACTTCGTCTAGCTTTGTTTGATGGGTTTTACATTTCCGATCGACCAAAATTCCAAAACTTGCATTTTTGTTCACATCAGTTTTCTGTTGAATTTTTTTGGTCTCGAAAAATTTTTCAGGTTGTCTCAGAATGATGTGCAAAAAGTTCTAAGAACACTGGAAAAATTCGACAACATGATCCCTCCGTACGACCGCGGATCCGCGTCCATTACCACTCTGGAGGCCGCGGATCCGCCGCATGAATGAGGGATCATGTCATCATTTTTTTGCAGTGGGCTTGTGGGCTAAAAATAGGGGTTTTGGAATATTTAAATTGGGCCCAGATTTTCTGTGAGTGCTACAGTATTGCTTGGGGGCCCACTTGTTAATTTTTGATCGATCGGATATTTTAAACACATTTTTCACAGTATTTACATTATATCTGCGACCGTGAATGTCACTTGATCGGTAAATCCAGTCTAACTGCTATAGCCCGGTTAGACGGATTTGCGAACGTGACTTTCACGTTGATGTTCTGTGTTTTGCTGTAATGTTGCGGATCGGTCGTGGGGGATAGCCTGGATGCAATGCTAGTACAGTTTCTGTTGTATCATGTACATTTGATATTGCGGGGCGAGCGTCCGACATGTGGACTGCCGTCACTGCCTGTTTGTATTATTCTTTTGGGGCACGACCTGGTTGCGGTCGATGTACCGGCTGTATGTATATTTTACTTTCTGTACTAGGATTACCCCGCGGAGGGGTGCATGGATAGCCGGGTTCTAGAGGGCAACGGGCCCGCATCTCAGGGCATTGAGACGGAGGGGGCTTCAGTCTGGAATTGGCGGGCTATTCGCCGCACTCGTAGGGGTATAGTTTGACCCAGGAGGGGTGCCTAAGTTACCGGATTCCGTGAAGTGCTGGGTGGTCCATTCACGGTGCTAAAAGGGGCTGCCTCGCTTCAGGTTTTGGCGGGTGACTTGCCACGCCCGTAGGGGTCTAGGATTTCATTGCACAGGCTATCCACACGACCAGGGGAACGTCGGGTTTCAGTAGTGGCTCTGTGAAACCCGGGGATCCCAGATATCTGTATTGTTCTGTGATGCTGTACATTTCTGTGATGTTGCATTTTATTCACGCCTTGAGCGAAATATAATATATTAGTAGATGTTGTATATGTTTTTCATCCGCGCTAGTCCAGTCCCCGCTCTGCCGTTAGTTAGCTAACCTAACGGGTGATGACGGGACCCAGTGGCGAATGCGGATGGCATATACGTACGTCAGTATATTTTCGTTCCTTGTGGTGTGATCAATTGATGGGTCTGCGTTGATTCGGATCAATGCAAGTTAAAACAAACCTATTCTGATGTTGTTGGAACACTTTTCAAAAAGCTGTTATTGCAAGGACGTTCACTTTTTTTTTGCATCGTGGTATTCATTTGGAATATCCTGCTCCTCAGTCGACGAGGCAAGGGCCGAGATCCCTTCACCGGGAGTGACCCCTTGGACAAAAAGTTTGTGTCAGGGCAATAACTTCACTATAGCCGATTACTTTTGCTTTGCATCGCGGTATTCATTTGGAATATCCTGCACCCCATTCTACGGGGAAAGAGCCGAGATCCCTTCACCGGAAGTGACCTCTTTAGTAAAGGTTTTCGTCACTATATTTTTAAAAAGCTATCTGTTCCTTCAACGATATCAAGTTCATTACGTTAAAGGTTTTCGCCAGAAACCATTCGTAGCCCTCCGTCGTTTCATATGGGTTGTCAATAGTATTCAAGCTGTGTTTGTTGGCCAAAGTCAAGGCTCAGTGTTTGGTAGCTGTTGGTTATTCATATGCAGCATAGATAGATGCGTTGGTTTGGGGCAGTCGTATAGCCTTGTTGGCCAAAGTCAAGGGCTTGTACAGGTGGGCTCAGATTAACCTGGAGAATGACGGGTAGAACTTGACATGTGACTTATGATTTGTTGGCCAAAGTCAAGGTCATAAGAGCATGGGGTAAAAATTACATCGGGAGTTTCAAAAGTACTGAAACTTGCCAGATATGCGCATACCTTCTGGAGTGTGATGACGTGAGCGGATTCCGTCACGTTATCATACGATGAGAGTTGGATCCCGATTCCTACTGATGAGTTGGTTTACTCCTCGGGTGACCCCGACTAATTCTTCTTTCAGGTTTGGAGGAGAATTTGAGGTACAGTGGGAGGTTTCCAGATTAGACAAATTGGTAACCTTTCTGATCTAGGATAGAGTGCACGCTGAGTGTTTCTTTTCTCTCTCTCTGGCAACGGCCATTGACCCGACCCTAAGACTATGACTCAGTGACCAAGTTGACCGAACCTTATTTAAACACTGGCTTTTGGATTGTCAGAGTTGCAAACCTCATTGCCACTCCTACTTTTACCCTTTTCTCCAGGACACCCCGTATTACTACGAACATCCACTTCCATTGGACAAAACCATCGTATGGTTAGATACGAACTCGAAGGAATTTATTCGAGGATGGTTTCCGGTTTTGGAGAAAACGGATAGGATTATTCAGTTGTCTTTTCCTTTTACCTTCTCTCAGGTTGCGAGTACTCCTTGGCTTAGGAGATAGTTCACCTATTACGCAAATTGGATAGTCTTCTTCCAAACCTTAGGCTGGTGCCGACCGGTAGGGAATGAAGAAAACCAATTAGCATAACGATGGTGTGCAGAAGGTATTAAGTTCAGACAAAGCAAGGGATTAGTAAGAGGGCAAAGTAAAATGCGACTGATATTCACGACCAAACCAAGTATTTCTTCGCCAATCCTAAATCACCTTTGTATCTCTCCAGGACACTCCGTATCACTACGAAGATCCACAGTTTATTGGATAATCCATCGTATGGTTATATACGAACTCGAAAGGAACTTGTTCCAGTTCGGGGATGGATTCTGGTCCAGGAGAAATAGGAATAAGGTTTATTCGGTTGTCTTTTATCTTCACCTTCTCTCGCATTGCGAGTGCTCCTAGGACTAGGACAGTACACCCATTATGCTTATTGGATAGTCTTCTTCCAAACCATAGGCTGGTGCCGAACGGTAGGGAAGGAAGAAAACCATTTGGCCTAAGGGGTGTGCAGAAGGTAATGACTAAAGACATATAAAGAGATTTGGAGAGGTGGAAAAGAATTATACGGTTATAGTTGTGAATCTGGATAATGGTAGAGGCATTACTAGGAATACCAGGATACCCCATCGAAACATTTCAATGTTTCAGTTCAACTGTGTACTGTTAAAAGAAAACTGATTTCCCGATTAGACACTTGCTCCAGGGTATGTATTTACCAGGTTTGATTCTCACATCTGTATGGTTTTACAGATGATGAGTAGGAGTAAGTTATTGGGAATTGGGTGATCATCCTCATTATATCGGGATTCGTTGTAATCGGTGATATTTGAGGAGATCACCTGGGCTGTTTGCCGGTCGGCAAATTTTTGGTTTTGAATATCCGCTGTTGTGCACCAATTTCAAATTGATATATCTGTACGTCTATTTTCATAGAGTGAGATATACCTTTTGATATTATGTCGATGACATTTACCTATATCAGTGGATGGTTAGGTAAGGAGCATTAAACAGCGGTGTAATTCTTCTTAACCATAAGTACAGTTTTCAACCTACGACACACAGTGAAAGAGTTGTTAGACTCGGCGGACTTATACAGAGTATTGTATGTTGTCCAGTGTCCATTAGGACAGAGGGGTTGGTGCTCATACTTTATTCTGTTTACTTTTAACTTCTCTAGTTCTTAGACATGTGTTTCGTAGAAACACAGGGTCTAAGTTTTGAGGAGTTATAGGTATTTGAATAGAGTAGAGAACCAGGTATAGCAAGTATCAGGATTCTTCAAAGTGATCGAAGATGTAGATACTTATGTATGGTATTCAGTTGATAGTAATGATAAAGAGAAATTGCTTATCTTTCAGGTTACTCATAATTGGAAGCATTCCTAAGTTGAGTAACACTGATCGGCCTCTCTCCATTTAGTTGACATGCACTGGAGATAGCTGCAAGATTTGAATCTGGTTCAATTAAATCAGTGCCTCTGGTTCTATATTGGATATAGTACAGTTCATATCTTAACATTGTTAAGGTACGGGGAGTTGTCCGGCTTATGATTAAAATCAGACTCTAGATAACTCAAGGCACGTTTCTGTAATGGCTGTTTGTGGGTTGACCCAGGCTATGACGAGGGTTGATTTTCTACCATCTGGCAGATCAATAGAAATATTGTTCTAGACTCGCCACAGTTTTATTAAAAATGGATTTTTTCAAAAACAGTAGTGGGAGTATGGTAGAACTGGAAGTGATTCCAGAACTGCAAACGATTACTGAAGATTTGATAAGGAACCTAAAGATTCAATCTGTTTTGACATTCCATTGGCCACTCCGCAGATAAGGTGGGTAACTTCAGGCACCCGAGAGGTACTCTGGTAGCCTCAAGGACGGTGACAGGGAAGTTCTTGTTTACCCACACTTGCCATTGTTGTTGTTCCAGACTGCGAGACCCGGCAGGAGGATGAGTATAGCGTCGTTCTAAACTAGCTTTAGAAGTGCACATCTATATGACTCTGCCAGAGGGTTTTCGTAGTCAGTGGGAGCAGCGGAAGCATTGGTGGACATCAGGCTTATGTCTATTTATAGACTAAAGCAGATATAGCGGAGTTAGATCATCTGTTTCTGATGTGACAGTCATGGTTTGACGTCATCAGAATAGGGGATGGATCTGTTGAGAAGGTAGTAGGAAGTGATATTCCTATACTACGATCGGTTATATTTTGGTCGTCACACAGTGGTTTCTCCACATGGGACTTGGACATTATATCAGACATACTAGTTACTAGATCTATGGTTTTAGATCTAGATTTGGGTGGTTTCCCAATCAGGGTACTTTGACAGCATTCTGAGAGTATTTAGAATGGACGACTCCTGGCATGGTAGTGTACCTGCAGGTAATGGAGTCACCCTCTCTAAAGGTGTCTTATAGACTAAAGTAGAGAGGGATGTGCATGATTGGCAGATCACTTGCTTAGGCAATTGAGTCAATCATGAGATGTCAAGTACCACACCAGATGTTGTTCTTGCACTAGATGCAATAAGTTGACATTAATCTAATCCTGGAGAAACAGTAGGAAGCAGCTTTAGAACAGAAGTGGATGTTCTAGGGATATGATAACGACAGCCTCATTCGGGAGACAGTTATCATTCCAGGCTTCCAAGGTGACCTGGACGACAAGGAGGTTGTCAGAGTTATAGTTTTCCCTCTGACGAGGGGCAGTATTTTGGACAGGTGGTCCAAGGAAATACTGAGGGTGGCATGGCGCAGGATACTGATTAAGTTCAGTTGACTATACAGTCTAAGAAGTTTGGATTTGGAGTTCATTTATGAGCTCGGTCCCATCAGACATCCAGACACTCTAAGACAGGTATTGCTCATTTCGGGAGATGGCTTTCTCCGCGAACTTGAGATATAGAGGGACATAGAAAGAAACATCTAGGCGGATCCACTCACTGAGGCTATTCCTCGAACGCAAGAGTTTCGCAAACAGACTTTATGAGACTGACTAGTAGAGGAGTTGGGTGTTCGGTATCATACGGGCTGTGAGTATGCGACATCGCAATAATTAGCCTTGAGTGCTAGTAGGAGATTGTTGGAGATATTGCCCTCAGAGTCAATTATTGGATCACAGGCACGTGATTGCGATGATTGAGGGAGGACATATCCCGGTAAGACAGTCTTACTCGAGATGATAGTATGCTATCTGGTTTACCTTTATCATCATGTACTGCTTTAGGTGACCTGACATGTCACTATTGCACGTTGATAGAGCCCCTAGGATTCTTGCTTGGCTGCCAGCAGTATGAGGGCGATCATATAAGTGAGAGCTGGAGTCTATAAGCACATCCTTAAAAGGTCCCTAGTCGTGGGAGTTTCGAGACAGGGCATCGATTCTCCAGAGTAGACTAGTGTATACAGTCGAGACCCCGACGAGGGGCGGTGGCCGGTCTCATAAGCCACTGGTGTCAGTTGGTTCACCTAAGATGTATACAGGTGCTCATTGGGTTATGAGTACACCGGACAGGACTCGCCGGGAACATGCTAGTTGGTCTTATACCTGACGTCAGATAGCAGTTCCCAGGTGACATGTGTACAGGTTAGTTCATCGACCTGGGGATCGTCATTTGTCTCGTGTGAGTTCCTACTGTGCTTTGATTACTACCCTACCACTGCTCAAAGGAGTCGTGCAAACAGGTTTTAGTTGGGTACAGTCCTGAGCCACATGGAGGCAGTGAGCGGATCTTCAGGGGTTCGTCTCTCCCGGTATTGGGGGTGAGGTCGCGCTGTGTCTAGGAGAGCCATTACACAAAGTCCTTGGCCAAGGCAGGAGATTTACTGGTAGGTATTCCAGTAGTATCTCAGGGTGTTCTGGGCTACACTCCGACACGACTTGTACCGCTTTTGGGGGTTTGACTTTTACCAACCCCCTAGGCCCGACATGCGATGCTCATAGACGAACGGACCGGACTGTACGGATATTGTCACTGACAGGCTCAGTAGGGAGTCAGGATGAGCTTGCTCATCGACGTCCCTTTTGGTCAATAGCTGGTGGCCCGTTACGTATTGGCTTATACCTCTGACGTGCTAGTGGTTAAATCCACAGCCATAGTATTGACGAGTCTTTAGAGTCCACCACACTTTCAGTTACTCAAGCTTTCGGGCAAAACGCTGTAGAGGCCGTATGGAGATATGACAGGGTCCGATCAGATACGTGCGGTATTGCACGGATCAGGATCGGACGGTTTGTACTAGTGGCCGTATGGATATATGGCAGGGTTCGATCTGATACGTGCGGTATTGCACGGATCAGGATCGGACGAACATTACTAGCCGGCTTTGGTTTAAGCCGGATCCTAGTTTAGTACAGTGTAGATTTTGTCTCTTTGCATTTGTATCCGGACGGAATACAGATGCGGGTGTGTATGCACAGTATCGGGGTTTTCCTGTAATTTATTACGGGACCAGTTTTCTGGAGTTGCCAGTTTGCATTCCGTTCCGGCCGGTTTTCCTTTGTGCTTTCCCGGCCGGACTTTTCCGATGGAGGGGGTTATTTGCAATTGTACAAATAACATTTTGTGGAGGGGTTTATTGCATAAGTTTTGATATGATAGCATCTTTGCTTTTTGGTGCATTAATGAGATTTGAAGGGTTATGGTTTGGGTGTAACATTGTTATGATGATGTTTGTATATGGACACCTCCTTACTTTATCCTACCATCACCTCCCTTTTATGGTTTTTGGTTCACCCTCCACCATTCTCCACATAGGTGTGGCCGGCCAATTTTTGAGAGAGAGAGAGAATTCATTTTGGGAAAAAGAATGGTTTCATATCATTTTCTTACATGCTACACTAATTCTATCTCCTTTATTCATATTTCCTCCATCCAAAGGCAACCAATACCCCAAAGTGAGACACAACTCTATACTATATTCTACAGCACATCTTGGGCGCGTCGGCTAGCCAACTTCGCGCCCGAGTTGCCTCGGTATTGAGGTGGGAGCCCGTAAAAGTACCTGGCTTCGTGGTGCCCTTTTCCGACGAGGAGGAGACGGACGGAGATCCCGCGAGGAGATCGGAGTGGAGATGAAGACCGGAGGACTCGGATCAGTCGGTATATTTCTTCCCTATCTTGTTAGTTAGCTAGATCTAGTTTAATGGCTCGATCCGGGGTTTAGTGCGCGGTGGTGCCGGTTTGCTAAGTTCGCAAAATTAAAGTTTATCACCGTTTCCGCATTTGGCCGTCGGATTGACGACCGGGGCGCCGCCGTGCACTTACAACTAGCTCCACAGAGGTTCCGTTAGACCAGGTCCCTGTTGTGAGAGAGTTTCCTGATGTATTCCCTGACGAGCTGCCTGGTCTGCCACCAGAACGCGAGATTGAGTTCTGTATTGACTTGATCCCTGGCACGCGGCCTATCTCTATACCGCCTTATCGGATGGCCCCGGCGGAGCTGAGAGAGCTAAAGGATCAGTTACAGGACTTGCTGGACAAAGGGCTTATCCGACCGAGTGTGTCACCTTGGGGTGCTCCCGTCTTGTTTGTTAAGAAGAAGGACGGAAGTATGCGTTTATGCATTGATTATCGTCAGCTGAATCGGGTTACTGTGCGGAACAGGTATCCCCTACCCCGCATTGATGACTTATTTGATCAGCTCCAGGGTGCAGGGTTTTTCTCGAAGGTTGATTTACGGTTAGGTTATCACCAGTTGCGGGTTCGGAAGGAGGATATTCCGAAGACCGCTTTCCGTACTCGATATGGTCATTACGAGTTCTTGGTGATGTCGTTCGGGCTCACTAATGCCCCGGCGGCATTTATGGAT
Source organism: Agapanthus africanus (assembly GCA_030015575.1). Classification (NCBI taxonomy): domain Eukaryota; kingdom Viridiplantae; phylum Streptophyta; class Magnoliopsida; order Asparagales; family Amaryllidaceae; genus Agapanthus; species Agapanthus africanus. The sequence continues at coordinate 340,894,266 of CM057337.1, read as the reverse complement.
TTGATGAACCGTGTATTCAGGCCGTATCTCGATCAGTTCATTATTGTGTTCATTGACGACATCTTGGTTTATTCTCGGAGCCGGGAGGAGCATGAGCAGCACTTACGTATCACATTGCAGACTTTGAGGGAGCATCAGCTGTTCGCCAAATTCTCCAAGTGCGCATTCTGGTTAGACAGTGTCGACTTCTTCGGTCATGTGGTGACGAGAGATGGTATTTGTGTGGACCCGAGGAAGATCGAGGCAGTTCAGCGTTGGCCTAGACCAGTATCAGTTACAGAGGTTCGCAGTTTTCTAGGTCTGGCCGGCTATTATCGACGTTTCGTCCAGGATTTCTCCCGCATTGCTGCACCATTGACCGGGTTGACCCGGAAGGGGGTTCCTTTTGATTCGACCCAGGCATGTGAGGATAGTTTCCAGCAGTTGAAGACTCGTCTAACTACTGCACCAGTGTTAGCATTGCCTTCAGGATCAGGTGGGTTCGTGGTATATTGTGATGCTTCTAGAGTGGGGCTGGGATGTGTATTGATGCAGCACGACAGAGTTATTGCGTATGCTTCTCGGCAGCTGAGGAAACACGAACAGAACTACCCCACCCATGATTTAGAGATGGCTGCAGTGGTATTTGCACTTAAGATCTGGAGACATTACCTATACGGTGAGTCGTGCCAGATATTCACTGACCACAAGAGTTTGAAGTATATCTTCCAGCAGCGAGACCTGAACCTGAGACAGCGCCGTTGGATGGAGTTGGTGAAAGATTATGACTGCGGGATTTTATACCATCCGGGCAAGGCGAATGTGGTGGCAGATGCTTTGAGTAGAAGGCCCGGAGGTAGCTTATCTTGTTTGAGCGCAGTGCAGATGCAGTCGTCGGCGGATTGGCAGGTGTTATGTGACAGCAGAGTGCAGTTCGAGTTTACTCCTACAGGGGGACAGCTGGCCCATTTCATAGCACGCCCACAGTTACTTGACCGTATCCGCGAGGCACAGTCCGGCGATGCCCGTATCTTAGAGATTATTGAGCAGATTCGGCAGGGCAGAGTTTCTGAGTTCGTGATTGATGATCAGGGGATACTTCGATTTGGGACTCGACTGTGTGTGCCAGATTCAGAGGGACTGAGGCGTGATATTCTCGAGGAGGCACATAGATCAGTATACAGTGTTCACCCAGGTTCCACCAAGATGTACCGTGATTTGAGAGAGGTTTACTGGTGGGACGGGATGAAGAAGGATATTACAGACTTTGTGTCGAGATGCCTGACTTGTCAGCAAGTCAAGGCCGAGCACCAGAGGCCAGCCGGCGAGTTACAACCTTTGCCCATCCCTGAGTGGAAGTGGGAGCAGGTCTCCATGGACTTCATTGTGGGTCTACCCAGGACCAGTCGAGGGTACGACTCTATTTGGGTGATTGTGGATCGACTGACGAAAGCGGCTCACTTTTTACCAGTGAAGACCACTTTTGGATTTTCTCAGTACGCCCAGGTTTATATTGATGAGATCGTGCGACTGCATGGTATTCCGACTTGCATCGTGTCCGACCGGGGCACCCAGTTTACCAGCCGATTATGGCAGAAACTTCAGGAAGCATTAGGCACCCGATTGAGTTTTAGCACAGCCTTTCATCCGCAGACTGACGGTCAGTTAGAGCGTACTATTCAGACTCTTGAGGACATGCTCAGAGCTTGCGTTTTAGATTTCGGTGGTAGCTGGGATCGTCATTTGCCTTTGATCGAGTTTTCCTACAATAATAGCTTCCAGGAGACGATTCAGATGGCACCTTTTGAGGCTTTATATGGGAGGAGATGTCGATCGCTTGTATGTTGGACAGAGCTCAGGGAGAGCTGTATTTTGGGGCCGCAGATTGTACAGGAGACGACCGAGAAGATACAGCTGATTCGGGACAGGATGAGAGCGGCACAGAGCAGGCAGAAATCATATGCTGACAGGCGCCGTTGTCGACTCGAGTTCGCTGTTGGCGATCATGTTTTCCTGAAGGTCTCTCCGATGAAAGGTGTGATGAGATTTGGGCAGAAAGGGAAGCTGAGTTCTAGATATGTTGGTCCTTTCGAGATCCTAGAGCGTGTTGGTCCAGTCGCTTATCGGTTAGCTCTTCCGCCTAGCTTCCCCGATGTTCACCCCGTATTCCATGTCTCGATGCTCCGCAAGTACCTTCATGATCCTTCCCAGGTGATTCAGCACCAAACGATCCAGTTAGAGCGTGATCTTTCTTTCACCGAGCAGCCGGTGGTCATTTTGGATCGGCAGGTGAAGAAATTGAGGTCGAAGGTTATACCGTCCGTCAAAGTCCTTTGGCATGGCCCGAACAGCGAGGAGGTCACCTGGGAGACCGAGGTCGAGATGAGGAAGAGATATCCCCATCTTTTTGAAGGTATGCGTAGTTAAATTCTAAATTCGGGGACCGAATTTCTTTAAGGGGGGAAGATTGTAACCCTTCGAAAATCGTTTAGGCAGTTTTTTGGTAATCGGTTAATTTTTCGGCTTTTTCCGTAAAAAGTCAAAATAGGTATTTTTCATTGTAGACCTAATTATACAAAATTTAGATAAGATATTACTATAATTTTGTCACTAAAATGTAACTTATAATTTTCTAGTTAAATAAAAAAATTTCGAAATTAATTATTTTTTATTATTATTTTAAGCCTTTTTAAATACATTAAATTAGTGATAAATACAAATTTAATTTGGTAAATTTCATAATTAGGAGTCTTTATAAGCTAAAATATGGTGTTAATAAAATTGTATCATGACTTGCAACATTTTAGTTTTATGGTGTGAAAATTATGAAAAAAATGATGTAAAAAGGGGTTTTTTTGTAAAAAGTTGATGTGAAATGCATTAAATGAGATGTGAGGGATCTTTTTGACCTAGAAACTTCTCCAAAAACCCCACACCCTCCTCCTCTTCACCTCTGGCCGAAAATAGCAGCAGCTCCCCCTCTTTTCACCTCAATTCTTGCTTCAAAAATCATGAAAAATCATGAAAAATCCATAAAAATCCACCATTTTCTTCTCCAATTCAATGCTAAACCCTAATCCACTCTCTCCTCAACCAAATTTAGTTCAAAACTAGAAGAAAGGAGGCTTCTTTGGTGGCTTGATCATGCTAGGGTTCCACTTGTGAGGTGAAATTCTAAACTAGTTTGTTAACTTGTAGTTTTAATGTGCTAAAAATGAAATTGGAAGTATTAATCTAGTTGTAATTGTTTGTTCATGAAAATCAAGAATGGGATTTGGTGTTGAACTAGGGTTTGAAGCATGGTTGTTAGAGTTAAGTTAGGGCTTTGGTTACCTAGTTGATTAGAGTGGTTAATTGTGTAAGGTTACGCTCGCTAAATCGATAAATTGCGACGTTTGCATCGAATCGGTTTGAAATTTGCTTACTAGATTTTTACAAAAATTAGAATGCGATCAAATTGTGTTATGTTAGCGATATAATTAGCTTCGTATAGGACTATTAGAGTGCGCGAATGCAGGGTTTCGTCTAGTCGGGTTTTAGTTTTGTCGATTTCCCCGAAATGACGATTCTAGTTAACGATTAGCGATTTTCGTGCGTTTTCCCGCGCACCGAGTGTATGTTATGTTTAATTCGAGAGCGTTGATAATTGTATATTGTGACTTGCATCGTTTTAGGTTTTGTAATCTTATGCTTGGTGTTGTGCAAATATAGGATCGGTCGGGGAAACATCGGACACGGCACGTAAAGGCAAGGCGGAGGTTGGATCGGGTTAGCGGGGATTTCAGATAAGTAGATGTATTCATCTATGGGGGAATCGTCTGGATGGAGCGATGCGCCCCCTAGTTAGGATTACCCTACTTTTTGCAAGATTTATATTGTTAGCTAGCTTATCCATTCATGTACACTGCATACCCTTATAGCGAACAGTATATTAGATTGCATGGACATTCATCTATACTTATGCGATATCACTTCGTAGGACACGAACACCATTACCATTGGCATCTGTTGCATGCGCACTATTCATGTGACACACACGCCTTTGGTAATTGCCATGCCACGTGCACTATAGAACCTGTTTAACTTAATAACGCCATTTGCATTCATACATGATATATGGAATTGCATAGCATGCATATACCTCGCATTACCATCATATCTACATAGATTTCTAGCAAAACTCACATCATATACATTGATATCATAGACATTTATCATATATAACATGTGAACATTATGATTTTCTTGAGGATTTCAGTATTGCTGCGATTTCTGGATTTTTGGGGAAAAACGCAAGAATTTAACAAAAGCTTATATTCATCATTTTTAAAACAAAGTTGCGGTTTTCTCGTGATGTATGTGTCGTCCAGCATGAGTTTTCATGTTTTCTGTTGGATTTCGAGACCCGATTCGAGGAGTGGATGAACCGTCTCGGGTACATGGTGGGCCCGGTATGGTACCCCGGGGAAAGAAGATCGAGATGTAGACGATGAGCCTGGCAGGGGAAGACTACCTACCGGTGATGTCTGGTGCGGCGGATATCCGGAGGATACCGACCGTTCTCGTGAGATTGGATGATATGGGCCGATCCGGACTGACGGAGCCCGATATTGAGACAGATATGATTCCTATTTGGTGTCGATGCTTGACACGGGTTTTCAGATGATTTCTTGATGGTACTTAGCTATTATACAGATATTCATTTTCTAAAAGTTAAGAATGCAGTACCCTTAGCATTTAAAACACTTAAAGAGTTAGAAATGACATTGCATACATGTGCATGCATACTAGAGCTATTATATCACATATGGACATGCATGTTGTGGTGCATTGCGTGCATTCTTACGATTGCCTTATTAGATGTTATATTTACTCACAAGCTGGCAACTCACCCCCGTTGTGCCACAGTGTCTTGCAGGTCGGACCCATCACCCTTGTAGCGGCGGGCTATCCTATCATCAGCTCCTTTTGCTCAGACTCGCGACATCGCCCGTAGGTGGGTTGCGAGCACACTTTATTTCTTTTGCTTTATCATTGTATCTAGTATTCTCCATCTACCACTTTATATTGTATATGTGACCTAGTGGTGAGACTGAGAGATTTGTATATTTGTGGTTTCTTTTGGGTCGAGCTCACTTGAGCCGGCGTTGTGTTTTCTGATATTTTGCGTTTCTTTTATGCTCTTTTCTTGATATTGCTATTATATTGCATGTGGTTGTGATCCGCCATGGGCGAAGAGCTAGCTCCCGCTTGGGGATGCCATTTTTATGATTACAGGTTTATTATCTTGTTGTACCCATTTTGGGGGGATAGAAAATACAGGGGAGACTCTGCCGAAATTTTCGGAAATTTTTGATGTTTTAAAAAGGGATTCTATACAACTTAAATGATTTTAAAAACCATTTTCATTAAAGGTTTTCCTTCACTCTCTTTTGATTTTGGTTTAGATTCTTCTGGGCTTTGGCTGACTTAGGTTACGGTATGCCTTTAGACGTCTCGTAATCTAAGTGCCAGTTGCGTTCCGTACTTTCGGGTCATGACAGCCGATCTAGTAGGGTTTCTCATCTGAGAGTTACATCGGTTTCTCTATGACAGTGGGAGCGAGGATTGCATAATGAGATGATGACCCAACTAGTTTCGAGCTGGCCATCAGGAGTGGGACTCTGTAAGAATGGCTGGATGCTTAGTGATCTGAGATGGAATCCTTAGACACCAACAAAGTATGGACTTAGTTGCTTTATCTGAAGGGTTAAATCCCCATCAGGAGCAAGTATATCTTGAGAAGATTACTTGGTGTAGATGAAAAAGTTGAGACTTTCAAAGCTAGACTTGTTAAAAGGTTTGCATCATTAACCAGGTATGGATTATGTTGAAACCTTTTCTAAAGATCTATGCTTAAGTCCATCCAGATCCTACTTGCCACGGCTACATACCATAACTACGATATCTGGTGGTTGTGTGACATAACTGCTTTTCTAAATGATGTTTTAGAAGAGAACGTCTGTAAGTACATAACCAGAGGGCTTCGTAGACAGTGGGAGCAGCGGAAACGTGTGCAAGATGCTTTATATGATAAAGAAGACATCGCGGAGTTGGAACATCTGTTTTGATGTAGTAGTCAAATAGTTTGACTTCATCAAAATGGTAGATGAACCTTGTATATACAAAAAGGTAGTAGGGAGTATGGTGGTGATCCTCGTAGAGTACATGGATGACATACTCTTGATAGGGAAGGAGTTTCCTATGCTACGCTCAACCAATCTCCGCTTATCACAATGATTCTCCATATAGGATCAAACTGATACCTCCTAAATCCTGGGTTTTGGATCTATGAGATAGATCTAAATGGATGTTAGGATTCTCACTAGTTGTAGTGAGATAGTATCAATTGATCCTGGGGAGAATCACTGGAAGTGTTCCAGGGTGATAAGGATGACTGAATGTCAGTCACAGGCATTGTCTTTACCCTCAGTGGAGGGACGGTATGTTGGAAGAGTTCCAAGCTAAATACCGTGGCTTACTAGACGATAAAGGCTGGATACATCGCTACTTAAGATGCTACCAAAGAGGCAGTCTGGATGTATATTTGTTCATGAGATGAACTTAGTTCCTCCCATTGTGTGACAATGGAGTTGTGGCTTATGCCTAGGAACGCCCGTCTCATCAGTGATCCAGACATATTCTAAGGCAGTATCACCTGATCATGGAGATGGCTGATCTCCAAGGTGATAAAGGTAAGGAGAGAAGACTCAGAGGACAACACGGCGGATCCACTCACAAATGCCTTTTCCCAGAGAGAGACTTTTTTTGGGATGGTTGAGTATGAGATACTACAACCACTGCTATCGGATGGCCCCAGTGCAAGTGGGAGATTGTTAGTTATATGTATGCTCTAGAGGCCATTACTGTACATAGGATGTATATTGTAGTGGATGCTTGGACATATATAAGGAGGACTTTCTTGCTCGACATGATAGTATGCTATATGGTTGCTCTTTACCTTAACGTGTACACTGATTGTCTCTTTTTTACATGTTGGTAAAGCCCTTAGGATGTGTACTTGACTACCTGGACTATGATGCGGATCATACTAATAGGGACATGGTAGTCCATAAGTACATCCTTCAAGGTCCCTAGTCGTGGGTGTATCGAGACAGGGCATCGATATACCAGAGTAGACTAGCGTATACCTTCTCGACCCATACAGATGGGCGATGGATGATCCCATATCCATTGGTGTTTGACATCAGAGATGATATACGGGTGCTCAGTGGAGACTGGGTATACTGGACGGACTCGCCGAGAACTCCCAGATGGTATTATACCTTACGTCAGATGGCAGTTCTCTGGTGACACTGGTACAGAGTAGTCTGTTGACCCGAGATCGTCATAGAGTCTTGTGTGATTCCCACTGTGCTTTGATTTCCACCTTACCAGGTCCAAGAGGGCGTGCAAAACGGTGGTTTTTGGGTACAGTCCCGAATCACATGGAAGCAATGAGCGATAGGAGGGGATTCGTCTCTCCCGGTATAGGGAGTTGATGTTGCGCTGTGTTCGATTGGCTATAACCGGAAATCCCTGGCCAGGGTTGCTGAGATTTACTGGTAAGTGTTACCAGTAGTTTCTCGAACTGTTATAGACCTCATATCGACACGACTTATCGAGCTATTGGGGTCTGACGTTTACCACCCCTAGGCGAGATATGCGACATATCAGACGACGAGACTGGACTGTACGGTAGGTGTTACTGGTTGGATTCTCAGGAGTGTGAGCGGGCTCGCTCGTCGATCTTCTGATCGCTCAATACCCGGGTGGCCGTTACGTTTAGCAGACCGCTTGCGGCATGTGGGTGTTTGATATGATCATCACCTGCTGCCGGCGTATTGACGAGTCTTTAGAGTCCTACACAGAGGTTTCCTGGCTCAAGGGAAATGAAATAGGAGCGCATATGAGATATGTGAGGGACCGAGAATAATACCAGTATGTGATTGTAGCGCCTTGAAAATTCGTTTTGGTGTTTTCCTAAAAATCGGTGAAAATTCGGTATTTTTCCGAAAACCGTCTTTTTGTTATTTTGCAGTTTAGGACTAATTATACCTAAAATGGATAGGTAATTGCTTGTTTTTAGTAGCTAATGAGTTACTTTTGAAATTTTGGTCATTTAAAAATTTTCCCCTTTTTTTTCAATTTTTTTATATTATTTTAAGCCGGTAAGAAAATACATTAAATTAGCGATAAATACAAATTTAAATGGGCTAAAATTAAGCTTTAAAATCATGTTAATTAAAATATAGTTGTAACATAAATTTTTAGTATTTTATTTTGATTTTTAACTAATTTTTATTATAGAAAACAAAATTTATTGAATTTTAAGCTAAAACTTGCAATTTTGGACTTGTGGGGGGTCTTTTTGCATAAAACCTCTTTGTATCCACTCACACTCATCCCCACACCCCCTAGGCCGGCCCCACCTTCAGCAGGTCTTGAAGTTCCTTGCTTTCTTTTTTGTTTGTACTCACATGAGGAAATTGATATGAAAAGGGTTTTAAATATGTTATTTTGGGTATGGGTTTTTGGGTAATTGGTATGGGCTTGACCTTTGACTTTTTTTTTCACCATTTCCTCACTCTCCCCACTTCCTTCCAGCAGCCGACCTTGACCTGCTGCAGCCCTCATTTTCCCTTCTCTTTTTCTCTTCAAAACTCATCTCAAATTCCTTTAAAATCCAAATTAAACCTCACAAATTAATCCACATCCTTAATCCATTCTTCTTAGCCTCTCTTGCTTGGAATCATGGTGCTATGAGACCATCATTGAAGCAAATTTATTCTTTCTAGATCTTTAGTTGAGGTATAATTTCTTGCTAATTAAATTCTTTTGATTAAGTTCTTAAGTTAAATTGTTGTAGTGTTAATTTTGTGCTAAATTCTAATCTAGTTTTTTATAGTTCATGACTTGAGTTATAATTAGGGTTTAGAAATATATTATTAGGTTAATTAATTTACTTTGCTATCTAGTGTTTTGCTAACCTAAATCTAAGAGGTGAACTTGCTATTGGGTTTGAAATTAGTGTTAGTTAAGTTTTTCTAGTATGGTTTTTTAATTGCAATTGCTAATAAGAAAAAAATCAAGAAAGGGTTGTGTTTGGAAAATGGTTTTGAAGCATGGTAAATGAGTTGGAATTATGTGATTGTGGCTAACTAGTTGTGTGGTTGGATGTTTGTGTTGGATTGTGATAACCTTATCTTTAATTTTCGTTGTTGCACCAAATTAGCAAGTTTTGTGCTTACTAGTTTTTATTAAAATATTGTGATGAACTATTTGCGAGATCTTGATGATATTTTTGAGATATCCTATGACGTTTAGGATGCGTGAGTGCGGATTTTTGAGTAATCGGGTTTCAGTTTTGCCGGGCGGCCAAATCGACTTTCTTGTAGATTTTTGCGATTTTCGCGTGTGTTCCGCGGACTTTGTGCACGTTGTACCTAGCTAGTGAACACTAGTATTTTCGTTTGGGTTTTGCGTCATTCTTGATATGTAACCTTATGTTTGGTATTGATGTAATTCCAGGTTCGGTCGCGGAGACGTCAGACGCGGCTCGAAAGGGGAAAGCGGTGATCGGACGTGACTAGCTAGGGATTTCGGTGAGTAGATGTAACATCTACGGGGGACTATCGTTGGATGGCGCAAGCCGCCCGATAGTTTTAGTAACTTAAAAGATTCTTAGTGATGTTAGTAATTAGGGGTTTAATACTTGTATGATTATTTGCCACATTCATGCCCTATATTGACATACATATACGAAACCATTTTGTAGGACACCTGCACCATTGCCAGGGTTTTTATATGCAGAACGAGCACTATTCATGCTTACACACACACCCTGGTAATTGCCATGCCACCACACTAGATAACCTTTAAATTGAAACCTTTTACTATAATTGATACTTAAACTTACGCTATTGTTTTAATTCCTTAAAATGAAATCGTAGAATTGCTATTCATGTGCATGTACTTCATCATATTAATTGTTCATGCCTAATCTATCAATCATACATCGCAACTTGATTATTGACACCATATGCATTCATTATCATTGGCATATGCATTTATGAGGATTTCATGAGATTTTGTGATATTCTGGATTTCGGGGGAAAGCCGCAAAATTTCTAAACTTATTATATTTTAAAATATGTAAATTGCGGTTTTCTAGTGATGTAAGTGTCGTCCACCATGAGTTTGCTGTGGTTTTTGAGACCCGTTTCGAGGAGTTGGATGAACCGTCTCGGGTACATGGTGGGCCCGGTAGGGTACCCCGGGGCAAGAAGCTCGTGGTGCTGACGATGAGCCTGGCAGGGGACGGATTACCTACCGGTGACTTCATTGGGCACGGCGGATATCCAGAGGATACCGACCGGGGCCGCGAGAGGATGAGATATTGATATTGAGATGGGTCAGCCGGATGGCTGAGGCCAGAGACACTATGACATGGATTTATGAGATTTGAGACAGCTTTTAGGTGTCGTTGCTGGACACCGGTTCTCCTCGATTCTTTGAGTATTATGCTGGCATTCTAAAAGAGTTTCAAAAACAAAAAGAGATAAAATGTTTCTTATATATACCTATTGAGACCTCAGATATTCATGTTGCATACATATTAGTACACTGATGTTGTATACACACCTGCTAGTGCATTCAGTCATACCTGTATTTTAGATGCTAGGATGCTTGTGTGCATGCATACGATAGCCTTTGTAGATGTTATTTATTACTCACGAGTTGGCAACTCACCCCCGTTGTGCCACAGCCTTTTGCAGGTCCGCTCCGTCAGTACAGTAGCGGCGGGCGCACTTGTTCTTTTGCCTCCTTTGCCTGGACTCGAGGTTTTGCTCCTAGGTGGGTTATATCATTATTTTTGTACCACCTTATATATTCTTTGTATCTAGTACACTCCATCTACTGTATCTACCAGCATTATTGTATATTGACCTAGAGATGAGACTGTGAGATTTGTGGACTTTTATGCTGTATTTTGGGGTCGAGCTCACTTGAGTCGACATGCTGTTTTTCTTATGCTTCATTATGGTTATTTCGCATGTTGTTGCTTTATATTGCATGGGATTTATGACCGCCTTGTGGCGAAGAGCTAGCTCCCGCTTGGGGATGCCTTATTTGTTGGATTCATATATATTTTTGTTGTACCCATTTTGGGGGCCAGTATTTACAAAGGAGACTCTGCCGAAATTTTCGGAAAAATTGATGTTGTTTTCAAAGAGGGTTTTACCTGACTTATTTGATAAACTCGCTTTCAACTGATTGGGGTTTTCTTCACTCTTTTGCTTAATTGGTTTTGTTTTCTGGGCTTTGGATTACTTATTTTACGGACGTCCTTAGACGTTTCGTAAACTTAAGCGCCAGTCACGTTCCGTACCCTGCGGGTCGTGACAGTGATACTGTATTCGATTCTCACGATTTGTGACATTGATCGGTTATATACGATATAGCCGGGTTATCGGATCAAGTGTTGATTCGATAAGTTGTTACTATTGATATTAGTCGGTTATATGCGATATGACCAGATCGGTAAATCAAGTATTGATTTAATGATTTAATGTATAATTATATATGAGATATATTACTTTACATTAACTAATATTTGTTCACTTAAAAAGGATTTTCTCACTTGATGTGCACATTGTATATGTGATATACTTTTGTGCATTTGATTGTATCATGTTTGATGATACATGAGGGTTTGTGTGTGTGATTAAACCATGGTTATGTTAATGGTTAGGGTTTTGTTTATTTACTTATTCATTTTGGAAAGATGAAGAGAAATGGTGGCTTGATTTGTTTTCTAGTTGAAGCTTCATGAAGCTTTGAATAAGTCCACCATTTTTGTTTCATGCTTAACCCTAACCATTCAACCTAACCTTAGTTTATTCTCTACACCTAACTATGGTTGAAAATATGATAAGTATCATTTTATTTGCTATTTTAAAACATATATCATATTCTTTTCTTATTCTTCTCCTTCTTCAAAGAAGAAGAAAGCTTGCAACCTTCAATGGTGACTTGATGAAAAGAGTGAGAAATCCAATTCTAAAGTGAACCCACTTCCTATTTCTTCATCCTCTACCACTTGCCAAGTAGTATAGGGTGTTTTCTTCACAAGTTTCATGGCTTGGTGAAGTTGGAGCTTAATCTTGTGTTGCCTCGACGTAGATCATCTTCGGCATCGAAGTCGACGACCTAGCCCGCCCATTTCTCCGATAAAGCCGACGCTAGAGCCCGGGATCCGATGATCGCAGCGAGGGGACATCATCACAGAGCTATGGAGGTGGAGGACCGGATCTACAAAGGTTGTATTTTCCGTTCACTTTTAGTTAAGTTGTTAACTAGTTGCTTGTTTCGCCTAAACTCTAGTCAACGATCCGTATTAGGGTTTCTCGGCACTTGTAAAATTTAAATTTGGCATGGTTGATGCCTTGTGAGACCTCTAGTGTGTGCCTAGGAACCCTACAGAAATTACTGAAAAGAGGGTGTTTTATGTGATTTATTCAAATTATGAAATTTTATGATTAATTATACACTATTTTAATGCTAATCGCGATTAAATATCGCTAATCGGGTATTTAGCGTGTTTTGTGCACATGACATGCACATGTCATTTTTAGCACTTGTTGCACTTTTTTTTCATGGCTTTTCTTCTTTTCATCTTGCATGGTTCTAATTTTGATATGAGAAGAAGAGAAAAGAAAAGAAAAGAAATGAAATTGGATTAAAGAATATCATAGTAAGGTGTGGGCATGAGAGAGAAGAGAGGGTGAGGTGAGGGGTTCATTGACCTAGTCTTCATTCTTCATCCTCTTCATCTTTTCTCTCTTCCCTCAACTCCCATGGCAGCACCCTCCTCCACCTCCAGTTCAAACCCTCAAAAATTCATCAAAAAACTCCAAAACATCATCCCTACTTCACAAAAAATGTGCATGAGCTCACTAGCTACACTTTGGACCAAGAAAGTTTACATTTTGGCGCTGTAGAGAATTCATGAGTGTCAAATGAGGTAATCATTGCATAAATAGTATAGTGTTTCATTTGCTTAAGCCTCTCTTCAAGTTTGAAATCGATTTGGCGAAGTTTAGTGAAACTTTGAAAATTCTAGAAGAGGTTAGGGTTTGGATTGAGTTGTGATAGTGTAATTGGGTTAGTAGTAACCCTAAACCCTTATTAGGGATATCATATTAGACCTAACCAGAGACTTAAGCCCCAATTAGCGAACTTAGAAATCCCCAATATCCGTAATTTCATGGAATTCTGTAGGGAATATGAAATCTGTTATCACCCGGGACACCTGAAAAATATTTAGCGATCACAGAGAGTCATGCAGGCACATAGGAAGCATCACCCAAGACCCCAGCCCCTGACTCCACCCTATGGCCATAGATTTAATCTTTCTGGCCGCAATTTGCAGCCAGGGTAGGTTGGAACCGGTTCGTGTTTGGTCTGTAGCTCCATCTCTAGTAAACTAGACCCTTGGCATATGCAAAATCGGCTAATTTCACCTAGGGTAAAATCTAGGACCATTTTCAAGAGTTGCTGTTTTGATTCGGGGTTTTGTTTCTCGTATTTTGAATTCTGGATTTTAGTATCTGTGTTATACCTCGATCACTTGACGTTTGTGCGACGGTATCGAGGGTTGTTGGTGGTTTTGAAGGCGTGGTCCATAGGTTCTATCCTATAGGCCTTAGCGTGTCGTTTTGGTTTTCCGATGTGATTTTAAGACGCAATTGCGATTGTGTTATATGTGTAGAGGACTTCAAGACGACAAGCAAGCGCGCAGCGATGTCGGCAATGGCAAGCGTAAAGCAAGGTGAGTAGATTATATCTACGGGAGAAGTCATGTGGATGGCGTATAGCACTCCCGCAGTTCGTAGTATAATGTATGGTATATAAATTATATGGATATATTTATATGTTATTGTGGGATTGTGACTATCTAGATAAACTTTGGGAGTCATGGATGAATTTAGTGTACTTGGATGATAGCATCGTTAGTTTGTGTAGTCGCGAACCCTAGAATGAGGTTTACATCCACACGCACACACATGCTTACTTTGTTTTACTTATGCGTATATGGGTATATGTATATGTATACACACATAGGTATGGGACTATGTATACATATACGTACACTTATGCGTGGATGATGAGGATTGTACATGGTATTTGGAGACGAGTCGATGAGATTGGGCATGGTGCTATGAGATCGGTGATATGATGTGGTTCGTATTAGGAGATACAACATGAGATTTTAGCGGGCCTTTAGGCATGTGTTTTCATACACGCATATATATGCAGATGGTATCAGTTTGTATTAGACTTAGATCGGTACCTCAGTTCATGAGATATGATGATAAAGATACTAGATAAATGAGGAGATGAATGTGATATTTGACCCGTACCCAGATTGGGATGCCGTATGACGGATTTTCGTACAAGCTATATATTGATGATTGATCCGCACTCTTAACTCGAGAATATCATGTTATTTATTGTATCGTATGTGATACTATTGAGGCGGGATCACCGACTATTATATATGTATATATATATCGAATCATATTTATATAGTTTCCATACCTTTTCGATTAGCTTGTTAGTTAGATCTGTAGTTTACTTAGTAGATGTTAGACTAGATCCGAGTCATACCTATTTCAAAACTAACGAATCATGAGTATTTTAAAGACAGGCTAAGGGATTCTACAGATATTTTCAAAAGACGTATCTTTTCTTAAAAACACCGTAGCCCGTATTTTTCTAAAAACCCCAATTCGTCTTATTTCAAATGGCAAAACTGTATGACATTTACATATTGATGTAGATTCTTCACTGTTGCGTTTATTATTCGATTTTCGCATATTCTTGCTATTCGCATTGCATGTGTAAATGTGTTTATTGTTATATTAAACCCATGTTGTCAGGACACCAGCACCATTATCGATGATGCGTATGTTTCACGTACACTTGCTTGCCGGCTCACACACTTCATCATCGATAATTGCCATGTTACTATACAGTAGGATTGTTGCATCAAGATATCACTCCTTCTATGACATACTGGTACACATACATATTGTACACCCATACTTCCATACATACGTATTTGCACATACATAGATGATTCTGGCTTGATTTTGGAGATTTAGGAACCGCAAAATATATTTTTAAACTGGATTCATTTGAAAGAGTGGTTTCCCTTGATATGTGCATATTACTATTCCATGTTGCATGATATACTGATATGCTTACATTTCTTTTATATGTCGCATACATCATGCTTTACGATTATACGCATTGAAATATGTGTTTCTATGAGATTTCTGGATTCGAGAACCGTGGGTATTTCAAAAGAAAGTATGTACTGTTTTTAAAAACCCGGTTTCTCTTGATATGATATTTCAGTGCGCCCACCATGTGTTTTCTCGGTTCTGAGACGTGTGATATGTGAAACCCTATTCGAGGAGGCGGAGGATTCCGTTTGCGGGTACATGGTGGACCCGGTATGGTACCCCGGGACGAGAACGGATCTGTCGTGCAGTAGGCGATGAGCCTGGCAGAGGGACCACTACCTACCGGTGATAGTATTTAGGCTCGGCGGATATCCGGAGGATATCGACCGGAGTCGAGAGATGATACGGGCCAATCCGGACTGACGGAGCCCGTGGGCCGATCTGGACTGACGGAGCCCTATATATATGAGGATTTACGTGCCGATGCTGGGCATAGGATTCATGATGTTTTCGAGTGTCGATGTTGGACACTCAGGTTCCATGATTTTGATGTGTCGCGAAGGATACCCGTTGATTTGTATCCTCATACTTCCATGCATATGCTTTATGATATTTACATGCATGATGTTTTATGTCATTGAATGACAAGTGGACGAGATCCATATGCATACAGACATTGATTACATGGTTGGATGATATCCACATACTTATAGAGTTCCTGATATAGTTGATATTGATTCATGTTGATTACATTGATCGTACCTCATATTTATGATATGTTGCTACCTGAGGCACTGACTCGAGCACTTGGTATCACACTGATGTATAGATGTTACCCTTGCGACCCTATCATGCTTCAGACTTATTCATATTGAGGATATATTATTACTGATCGTTTGACCTAGGATTGAGTCATACATACGATTTCTGCTCTGTGATATTTTCTACTCACGAGTTGGCAACTCACCCCTGTTGTGCCATAGTTTTTGCAGGTTCTGTCGTACAGGTTTCATTGCGGCTTTCTGGCACACTGCTTCCTTTCTGGGTGATTGCTTTGGTAGGTGGGTTCACACGCATCGTGACCACCATTGTACTTATTTATTTTCAGATGTATCTAGTAAATTCCATCAACCAAACTTGTATATTTATTCAGACTTAGAGACCAGTTGTTTATTCTTTCGACCTTAGAGTCGCGCGTTGTATTATTATGGTTTTCATTGATGTTTTGAGTTTCCTTTTGAGTTTTGATCCTCGCCCTTCAGCGTTGTATATTATATTGCTTGTGTGATTGTGGCCGTCGATTGACGAAGAGCTAGCTCCCGCTTGGGGATGCCTTTTATCATTGATGCATATATTTATCAGGTTGTGTCCCGTTTGGGGCCAGTATTTACAAAGAAAGCTCTGCCGAAATTTTCAGAAAAGACTTGGGGTTTCAAAAACGCATAATTCGGCTTACTTATTTAAAAACTCCTTGTTTTAAAACATGTTCTCTTCACTTCTTTCTTTAAATGGTTTAGATTTCTAGGATTTCTTGGCTTACTTGAATTAGATGGGGTCCTATAGACTTCATATGATTCAAGTGCCATTCGCGTACCATTTCGGGTCGTGACAAGGCCATTATCAATATGGACTCTGATAAGCGGCTGGATGCTATGCGATCCGAAATGGGGTCCATGTACGCCAATAAAGTGTGGACATTAGATATTGCTCCATCCGGGGTAAAACCCGTTGGCTGCAAATGGATCTATGAAAAGAAGTTTGGTGTAGATAGGCAGGTGGAAACCTATAAGGCTAGACTTGTTGCAAAAGGTTTTCATCAAAGACCAGGAGTGGACTATGACGAAACATTTTCTCCAGTAGTTATGCTGAAATCCATTCGGATCCTACTTGCCATTGTTGCCTTCCATGACTATGAAATCTGGCAGATGGACGTAAAAACGCCTTTTCTAAACGGAAGTTTGGAAGAATACGTTTATATGGATCAGCCGGAAGGTTTTGTGGAAAGTGGGAGCAGCGGGAAGGTGTGTAAGTTGCTTAAATCCATTTATAGATTAAAACAGGCATCGCAGAGCTGGAACATCTATTTTGATGAAACGGTCAAAGAATTTGACTTCATCAAAAATGAGGATGAGCCTTGTATATATAAGAAGATTGTAGGATGAAATATCATGTTCCTAGTCTTGTATGTGGACGACATTCTTTTGATAGGAAATGATAATCCTATGCTATAATCGGTCAAGCTATTCTTGTCTGTCATGACCCAAAGTTTGGCATGTGATCGGCACTTAAACCACGTAACGTCTACAGGCGTAACGTAATTTAAGTAAGCCGAAACCCAGAAATCTAAACCATCAAAAGTAGTAAGTGATAAAAACATTTTTAAAAACATTTGGAAATCTCGAGTAAAAATCTTTAAACTTAAGTTTATTTTCTTAAAAATTTCGGCAGCACCTCCTTTGTAAAACTAGCCCCGAAACGGGTACAAACATAAGATATAAGTAAAGCAACAAATGATATAAATAAAGTATCCTCAAACGGGAGCAAATCACGCCTAAAGGCGGAAACAACCACCACAAGCATATATACGACGCCGTACCGAAGAAATGGACAATATAAGTGAAAAACAACATAAAAGATAAAACTGCATAATAAAAGCCGGCCCACACGAGCTCGACACCCAGAGTCACAAAATAATATACAATATCATCCCCACATCTCGTCTCTAAGTCAATACATGAAATTGTAGATGGAGAGCACTAGATACAATAAGATGTACAATGAATATAAAGTCGGATAACCGCAACCCACCTACAGCAAAACGGCTCACAGCCAATCATAGCGGTATTCGCAAAATAGGGATAATAAGCAGCCTGCCGCGACTACTCTAAGGGTCAACCTGCAAAACACTGTAGCACAATGGGGGTGAGTTGCCAACTCATGAATAGTAAGTAACATCATACACATAATCGCATGTATGCACGTACTGCGAAACTCTATCACATGCAATCTGATAGTATCAATGTGGTAATATGGATATGCAACAATCATGAAAGGTACTCTATCAGGTACTACATATACATGAAGCAATGCATATCAAAGAATGTTGAGTATGGGATAAAACATATTATCATCACGAATCATCATCATGGAAAAACCCGGTGTCTATCAACGACACCTCAAATCCCAATAACTCAGGCGTCGTCACTCTAATCGGCCCTCATATCCTGTAAATCTCATGGAACTTGAGTGTCCAACATCGGCACTCAAAAACATCATGAAATACTTTTGTCCATCATCGACATGCAAATCCACATATATCAGGCTCCGTCATTCCGAATCGGCCCACGGGCTCCGTCTGTCCGGATCGGCCCTCAGGCTCCGGCAGTACGGATCGGCCCATATCCATCTCTCCACTCCGGTCGGTATCCTCCGAATAACCGCCAGGTCCAACCAATCACCGGTAGGTAGTAGTCCCTCTGCCAGGCTCTTCGTCTACCGTGCGACATCCTTTTCTTGCCCCGGGGTACCATACCGGGTCCACCATGAACCCGTAAACGGATCATACAGCTCCTCGAATCGGGTTTCTATCACACGTCTCAGAACCGAGAAAACGCATGGTAGACGTATTGAAATATCATATCAAGAGAACCGGGTTTTCAAAACAATGCATACTTTCTTGAAATAACACCACGGTTCTCAAATTCAAAAATCACATGAAATCCGTATCTCAATGCGTAAATCCATGCAATATGAAATTTGCAACATAAAACCGTAATATGAGCATATCAAGGGAAAGCCACTCTTTTTTATGAATCCAGTTTTTAAATGTATCATGCGGTTCCCAATTTCTCCAAAATCAAATCCAACATCACATAAAGGTGTACATGTAGCTATAGCAAGTATGGGTGTATACATATAAGTATGTATGCACGATGTATCTCATATGCGCAATAGAACAATAATCCATGTGTCAATATCAATAATAAGTAAAATACAGCATATGTGTATAGGTTGTGAGTGTCATGGTAATTACCGACGGTGTGGGTGTAGCATACAATTTAGTGCTCGTGCAATATGAACCATCAGTAATGGTGCAGTATCCATTAGGTACTAAGTTAAGGCACAATAAGTAATGGTATGTATGATGCTCACGCACAATCAACATATATGAATATAAACATGCGGCTATAATATCCTATCAAGCCCTGACGCATAACGCTATACGGTAGATTTCCCCATAGATCTTAAATCTACTCACCGTGATCTCGAGCTAAATAAATCCGACCAACTGCTTCCCTTTCTTCGCAGCGTCCGAAGTCCCCGCACTCGCCCCTAAAATCACACAAAACATAGCAAGTGCAACTCAGAAATCGACCGATAATACATACAATTGCGTTTAAATCGACGCACTGATTCCAACACCCTCTAAAGTGTTCGCTTAGCGGCTAACGTGTGTGGCGACACTACTAAAACAAACCCATGTGCAGAAATCACGCGAAGAACAGAAACTGAGTCGGACACCGTATCGCGCATCGTCGAAACACTAAAAATTAGCTAATCGATCCCAGATTTTACCCACTGTAAACAACCTAAAATAACTGCAGACAGCTACCCACAAAAACTCAACTCCCAGTCCCCCAACAGGCCGAGCTCGCCGGATTTCCTCCTTTCGTCGCCGGCCAAAACCGGTCAGATGGGGCTCGTGTTACTGGTGTATACTCAAGGCAACTAGTACAACACTTCTACACTGCTAGTTTTTACAGTAAACACTCGGGATAACAGCAGGTTACTAAGACTCAAAAACGATACTAAAAACACGATATTTTGCACAAACTAAACTTTTAGTGTTCTGAACGACCACTACTAAGCAGCACTAAAAAATAAATACCTAATTAACAGTCAGGGGCCATTACCTATCCACACTTGCTCCATAACCCTAGCTTTCCATGCTCCAAGTGATCTCCATAAGCTTTAGATCAAGTTTAATGAAGGGTTCAGTGAGTTTTGTGAAGAGTGGTGAGGGTTTATAAGGATTTGGGTTAGGGTTTAGTGAAGAACAAGGGGAGTGTTCAGTTTGAAGGAGGTGAGGGTGAAGAATATGAGAAGGAGAAAATATGAGAATGAGAGAATGAGATGAGAGTGTGAGGGTGTATGTGTGTGAGTGAGGGAATGAGGGTTTGAGATTAGCCATGACCCTCTCTCTCTCTCTCTTCATTTTAATGCAAGCCATGCTTGCCATGCCTCATGATGCATGCCACCTCTCTCTCTCTCACATAAGTCAACCTAATTAAAAACCCTTTTTATTTAAAATTTGAAAACTAATTAATTTAGATAATACATAAAACTTAATTAAAATGGGGTTAAGGTTCCATGGCTACTTAAGTATGGTTTAATACCTAATTAACCCTTGTTTAACATGCATATGTGTGTACAAGCCCGCAATAAATATTAATAAAATATAATTAATTTTGATAAAATATTTGAAAACTATTTTGGTAAACTTTTTTACTAAAAATCCGCATTATCGCTTAATTAACACTAATCGCATTCTAAGGTGTTACATTATCAAAAAGGTTCTCCATGAAGGACCTGGGTGATACCTCGTACATTCTGGGGATCAAGATCTACAGAGATAGATCCAAAAGATTATTGGGACTTTCGTAGTCTAGGTACATAGAGACCGTACTAAAGAGATTTAGTATGGAAGATTCCAAGCGTGGTAACATGCCCACATTGCACGGAATCACCCTCTCCAAGGAGATGTCACCCAAGACTGATGAGGAGAAGGTTCGCATGAGCACTATACCCTACGCTTCGGCGGTAAGATCTATAATGTATGCGATGCTATGAACAAGACCAGATGTAGCTTACGTGCTTAGCGTGGTGAGCCGGTATCAGTCAAACCCGGGTGAGAATAACTGGACAACTTTGAAGATCATTCTCAAGTACCTGAGAAGGACTAAGGATATGTTCTTAGTTTACGGTAATGGAGACCTGCAGGTCGAGTCCTTTACCGATTCAAGCTTTTAAAGTGACAAGGATGACAGAAAGTCTGTCTCGGGTTTTGTGTTTACCCTCAATGGAGGGGCTGTGTGTTGGAAGAGCTCCAAATAGAACACCGTCGCAGACTCGACGATGGAGGCTGAATACATTGCTGCGAACGATGCCGCAAAAGAAGCAGTTTGGATGAAAAAGTTCATTACTGAACTTCAGGTAGTTCCGTCCATTGTTGATCCAATACTTCTGTATTGTGATAACAATAGGGCTATAGCTTTAGCGAAGGAACCACGGTCCCATCAGAAATCCAGACACATCTTGAAGCGGTATCACCTGATCAGGGCGATCGTTGATCGGCAGGAGATCGAGGTGTGGAGAGTGGACACAAAAGACAACACTGCGGATCCATTCACGAAGGCCCTCCCTCAAGCGCAATTCGAGCAGCTTTTTAAGATGTTTGGTATGCAATACGCCAACAGCTGGACCTAGAGCAGACGTTGGGTACTCGGTACGCCAATATATGTCCTTAGTGCAAGTGGAAGATTGTTGGATATGAATGCCCTAGAGGCCATTATTGTATATGTATACATGTGGATGCTTGGACATATGTATGTACAGGACAATCTTGCTCGATATGATAGTATGATATCTGGTTTTTCTTTATCTTAACATGTGCATATGTTTTACATGTTATTACGTATCATCTATACATTTTGATAAAGCCCGTAGGATAATTGCTTGACTACCTGCGTTGTGATGGTGATCATATTTGTGGGAGCAGGGTAGTCGATAAGCACATCCTTAAAAGGTCCCTAGTCGTGTGAGTATCAAGACTGGGCATCGATATTCCAGAGTAGACTAGTGTATATGTTTTTAGACCCCGACAAGAGGCGGTGGTTGGTCCCACAACCATTGGTGTGATCACCTAAGATTGTATACAGGTGCTTACTGGGGGTGAGTACACTAGACGTGTAAGTCTACGGTAGCGCCCCGGCCGTCAATCTGAGGCCAAATGCGGAACAAAAACTTTTACAACTGGCGCTATCGCATACTATAACCCGGATCTAGCCATTAACGCTAAACTAGCTAACTACAAAGATGATAGAAAGGCTATACCGATTGATCCGTGTCCTTCGGTCTTTAGCCATCATCCTACGCTCCTCACGGCATCTCCGAACTGGCTTGATCTCCTATCTCCTCATCGAGATGGCACCACATCAATGAATTTTTATACGGGCTCCCGCCTCTATACCGAGGCAACTCGGACATCAAGTCTGCTAAAAGAAATGACCAAGATGAAGGAGAGAAAGAGTACAATACTTTGTCTCATTGCACTCTTTGGTTCTCATCACATGAGAGGGCAAGAGTGGAGGTTGAAGAAGATGCTAAGGTTTGGAGAGTGTGAGCTGAAGAAAACTCTAGTGAGCAAAAATAACCAAGCACCAAAAATTGTGATGGCTGTCCAAACATTTTGGTGAGAAGATATAATGAGGTTTTGTGTCTTTAAACATAGAAAAGATCTCAGAAAAATATCCTACACAAACCCTTAAAAATATCTTACCAAAAAACAAAACACCATTAATTTTATCATGACTCACTTAGTGACTCATTAGCATGAGTCACTCGTGAACATGCTAGAAGAAATGTGTCATCCAAATGAGTCACAGTTTCCAAATCCAATGATCATTTAAACCAAAATGATTAATCCAAAAAGAAATGCATCTTCTAAAGTAATCTCGTAACGGATTACGAGAATACCCCTCACCTGTAAATACATACATGTATCCGTATTCCGACCGAATACGAATACGATGAGACTAAAATATTCCAACTCAATATAATACTTGGATCCGGCT
Source organism: Agapanthus africanus (assembly GCA_030015575.1). NCBI lineage: Eukaryota > Viridiplantae > Streptophyta > Magnoliopsida > Asparagales > Amaryllidaceae > Agapanthus > Agapanthus africanus. Next base: position 340,871,141 of record CM057337.1, on the reverse strand, counting down.
TAAACCAAAGCCCACCAGTATTAACTGTCCGAACTATGACACGTGCACAAGTGCACGTGCATGTTCGAACCCTGCCATACAACCATACGGCCTCTACAACATTTCGCCCGAACTTGGGAAACTTTCTGTGGGAAACTCTAAAGACTCGTCAGTACCCTGGCAGTGGGTTTAACCACAAGCACGTCAGCGGCACTAGCTGTACGTAATAGCTGTCCATGTACTGACCGAAAGGGAAGTCGATGAGCGAACTCATCCTGGAACCCTACTGAGCCTATCAGTGACAATATCTGTACAGTCCGGTCCGTTCATCTATGGGCATCGCATATCGGGCCTAGGAGGCTGGTATTGTCAGACCCCAAAAAGCTGTATAAGTCTTGTCGGAGGGTCGCCCTAAACACCCTGAGAAACTACTGGAATACCTACCAGTAATTCTCACCTGCCTTGGCCAAGGACTTGGTGTAATGGCTCTCCTAGACACAGCGCGATCTCACCCCCAATACCGGGACAGACGAATCCCCTGCCGATCCGCTCACTACCTCTATGTGGCTCGGGACTGTACCCAACTAAAACCTATTTGTACGACTCCTTTGAGCCGTGGTAGGGTAGTAATCTAAGTACAGTGGGAACTCACACGAGACAAATGACGATCTCAGGTCGATGAACTAACCTGTACACATGTCACCAGGGAACTGCTATCTGATGCTAGGTATAATACCTACTAGCAGGTTCCCGGCGAGTCCTGTCCGGTGCACTCATAACCCAATGGGCACCTGTATACATCTTAGGTGAACCAACTGACACCAATGGCTTATGAGACCGGCCATCACCCCTCGTCGGGGTCTCGACTGTATACACTAGTCTACTCCGGAGTATCGATGCCCTATTTCGAAACTCCCACAACTAGGGACCACTTTTAAGGATGTGCTTATGGACTGCCCAACTCTCACGTATATGATCGCCATCATACTGCTGGTAGTCAAGCAAGAATCCTAAAGGCTCTATCAACGTGTAATAGTGATCATGTCACCCAAAGGCTGTACACGATGATAAAGACAAACTAGATAGTATACTATCATCTCGAGTAAGACTGTCCTACCGGTATAGGTCCTCCTCAATCATTGCAATCATGAATCTGCGATCCAATAATTGACTTTGAGGACACTATATCCAACAATCTCCCATTTGCACTTAAGGCTAATTATTGTGATGTCGCATACTCACAGCTCATGTGATACCGAACACCCAACTCCTCTACTAATCAGTTTCACAAAGCTCGTTTGTAAAACTATTGTGTTCGAGAAATATCCTCAATAAGTGGATCCGCCGTGATGTTTCTTTCTATGTCTCTCTTTGTTAGTGTATATGCCCTAAGGGCCATTATTGTATCATACTAGTTTGTATATTACTTAATGGAAGCTTGGGATATTCACATGTATATAACAGTCTTGCTAAACATGGTAGTATGCTACTTGGTTTTTCTATCTTAATATGTGAGTATACGTATTGATAGAGCTCTTAGGATCTTGCTTGACTACCGGCGTTGTGATGGCAGTCACACTAGTGGGGGCTGGGTAGTCTACAAGCACATCCTTAGTCAGGTCCCTAGTCATAGGATTATCGAGACAGGGCATCGATAATCCGGAGTAGACTAGTGTGTACGCTTTTCATCCCAGTTGGGGAGATGATCTGTCCCACAGCCGTCAGTACGTCGTACTGGAGATAGTATGCAGATGCTCGTTGGGTTACGGGTACACCGGACAGGACTTACAGGAAACTGTTGGATGGTTTTATACCAGTCGTCAGTGAACAGTTCCCAGGTGACATGAGTACAGCATAGTCCGCAGACTTGACACTGCTACTTCGCCTCAAGTGTGTCCCACTGTTATTAGATTGCTACCCTACCACGGCTCAAAGGAGTCGTGCAAACAGGTAGCAGTTGGGTGCAGTCCCGAGCACTTCGAGGCAGTGGCGGTTAGACAGGATTCGTCTCTCCCGGTATTGGGGGTTGATATCGCGCTGTGTCAGAGAGCCATTACGCAAAGTCCCTAGCTAGGGCAAGCGAGATTTGCTGGTAGGTTCCAGTAGTTTCTCAGGGTGTAATAGGCTTCCCTCCGACACGACTTATACCGCTATTAGGGGACTGACGCTTACCGCCCCCTAGGCCCGATATGCGATAGTCTTAGACGAACGGACCGGACTGTACGGAGATTGTCACATCAGACTCAGTAGGAGTTCGGATGGGTTTCCTCATCGGCCTTCTTATCGAAATCTACCTGGGGACCGTTACGTACAGCTAGTGCCGCTTGCGGTCTATGGTTAAACCCACTGCCAGCGTAGTAGTCGAGTCTCTAGAGTCCCATACAGAGAGTTTCCCTACTCAAGGCGAAACGATATAGAGGTCGTATGGTTTTACGACAAGGGTCCGGACGCATACGTGTGTTTACGCACGTACGACTTTCGGACAGTTTTTACCAGTCGGCTTTGGTTTAAGCCAGTTACTGGTATCCGGTTATTGGATTTATACAGTCTAAAGATTTTCCATATTTTTGCGGAAAGGAGGGGCGTTCTCGTAATTGCGCGAGAAGCTTCTAGAAGGTGGTGACTAAGGAGGTTTAGGTGGCATATACAATGAATGTGATTAGTGAGTCATATGGATGATTCATCCATGTCATTAATGCATCATAAATGCTTAATGACTCATGGAGATGAATCATCTCTAGATATTATCAAGCATGGTTGTTAAATTGATTTATTTTCTTTTCTTGATAAAAAGAAATGCTTGATATATATTATCATAACTCATTATTCTCACTTCATTATTATGTTCATCTTCTCTCTCCTCAAGCTCTCCCTCTTCAAACCCTAATCCTCCCCTTTTATGTGTTGAGTACAAGGATTAGTTAGACTAATTAAACCATAACCCTCACTCTATATCACCTAGCTTCTTTGATTAGCACTTAAAGAAAGTTAGTTGCCTCAAGTTTAGAGGCTAAGCTTGGAGTAAAGCTCTCGGGTAGATCGTCTACTACTTCGAGAAGGCCGAGGAGGAGGTGGAGTTCGCAAAGACGAAGGACACGATTTGTTAGGTATAATCCCTAAACATAGTAGTATAGAACTTCTATGTTTCTTGTTAGTTATCGTTTAGCTTCGATTCATGCGGTTAGTCGATGTTGATGCAAAGAACAAGATCGTTTTTCATTTTTCCTCCTCCCCGCAAGTCGTGGGGTGTTGTACATCGACTTACAGTGGTATCAGAGCCTCGCTAAACAATAAATAACTTAGTTGCAAATTTGTATAAATTTCGAACGGAAAAAACGAAACCGGAAAATCCCGAAATCACAAGTTTCTGTCGATTTTTAAATGAAGTCCAAAAATTTTTCAGGGATGTTCAGAAAGCTGGAAAAGACAGTAGAAGAACACCCAAGAAAATTGGGCCCCTGAATCGCCTAAAGCGCCGCGGTACCGCGGCGGATCCCACCGATCCGCCGCGATTCCGCCGCCGAGTTGGCGATTCAGGAACCCAATTTTGCTGTGTTGCTTCTCTGTGATATTTAGTATTTTCTGGAATTTTTTATTTTTGCTCAGGTTTCAGATTTACAGAGAAGTATTGGAGCAAAATTAAAAGTGTTTAATCGATCGAAATTATACAGTATTTGCTTGTTGGATTATATCTGTGTTTGTATAATGTGTTCGTAAACCTCCCCTCACTGCTAGTATGTCGGTTGGCAGGGGGTTGCACATTTCTGTAATGGATTTTATCTGTTTGTGTATATGAACTGTGTTGGACTGTTGTGATGTATAGCCGGGGTTTTGTGATGGGTTATTATTTAATTCATTTGATGTAAATGTAATTTGTTGTAATATTATTTTGCGGGGCATATCCAGGTTGCGGTTGTAGCCACCGTTGTATTATTTCATTTTACTGTTTTTGCTCCTAGGACAGACCCAAGGTGGGGTGCACAAACTGCCGGGTGGGTAGTTTGCCGTACCCGTTGGGGTCTTGGGTGGGGTAATGGCTATTCATCACAACTGTGTAATCCGTCTTTTGTTGCAGGCTCAAAACAAACACGGATTGCTTGCAAATCCAATAAAGTTCATCTATGATCTGGAATGCCTATTATTGCGTCTGACGAATGTACAATATCTATATATGATAGCTATTTAGACATCACTTATGTTTTACACCCACGCTAGCCCAGCCCCCGCTCTGTCGTTAGTTAAGTAACCTAATGAGTGATGACGGGACCCCGTGGCGAATGCGGATGGCATAAGAGGACGTTGTATTTTCGTTGTTTTCTGCAATGATAGGTTAATGATGGGACGCATTATTTATAATGCAAAGAAAATAAACCAAAAAGTTTAATCGTTGGAACAATTTAAAAGAAACCACTCGGTTAATTTTAAAAACAGATATTTTTAAATGCGGAGCTTTAACCACTCCTTTTAAAAGCTATCAGGTTCCTTCGGTTATATCAAGTTCACTACGTTCACGGTTTCTCCAAAACCATTCGTAGCCCTCCGTCATTTCATTTGGGTATTCAGTAGTATTCAAGCTATGCATTTTGGCCAAAGTCAAGGCATAGTGTTTGGTAGCTGCTGGGTTTTCATTTGTTGCATAAGATAGATGAGTTGGTTTGGGACAGTCGTATTATCATTTGACCAAAGTCAGGGGTATATACGGATGGGTTCAAATTGACAAGATAATGACGGGTAGAACTTGACATGTGACTTATGACATTTTGACCAAAGCCAAGGTCATAAGAGCATGGGGCAAAAACAAATATCGGGAATTTCTAAAGAAACTGAAATTCGCAAAGAGCTGCATACCATTTGGAGTTTGATGAATGTTGGTAGCATTCCTTCAACATTATCATACGATGATAGTTGGATCCCGATCCTACTGTGAGTATATGCTACTTATCAGGATATTCGTCACATAACGATCAATGCTATAAACCAAGTAGGTGTCAAGAAAGGTGTCAGCGGGGTTACGCCCCCAGAGAAAAGAGGTTATTTAATTAAGGAACTTCGCGAAAGCGTTGGAAAACCTCCCTCGAAGTATCGACACTAGCCTGGCTGAACGGTTAAGCAAGAATTGTACAGTGAGAATAGTCCTGGCTAATTCTTCTTTTATGGTTTGAGGAAGGATTCGAGAAACAGTGGGAGCCATCCAGTTTAGATAAACTAAAAACCACTCTAAACTTGCAAGAGGATCATGCTAAAGAGTTTTCTTCTCTCTCTCCTAATTGCAGCGACCCTGAAAATGACTGGACTTAAGTTACTTTTAGAGAAAAATATACTGACAAGGCCAAACTATAAAGATTGGCTGCGGAATGTCAAAATGGCTTTGACCTATGACAAATTGGGGTACGTCCTCACCGCTACGGCACCTGCTGTCCCTGGTCCCAAATCCAGCAATGTGGATAAGGAAATCCGCAAAACCTGGGATTTAGATTGCGCGAAAGCCAAGTGCATCATGCTTGCCTCGATGAACAATGAACATCAGAGAAGGCACGAGGATATGGACCTAGATGGCATATTTCTCCATACAAAGGAACTTTATGGAGAGCAATCTCGTATAGCAAGATACGAGACCTCTAAGAACTTGTTTCGAGCGAGGTTGGCTGTCGGGTCATCAGTAGGAGAACATGTCCTAAAGATGATCGGCTATATTGAAGAGCTCGCAGACCTTGGGACGACTTTGGATAATGAGCTCTATACAGACCTTATTCTCCAGTCCCTTCCTTCCACCTACGCCCAGTTTATCCTGAACTTCAACATTCAAAGAAAAGAAGTTGAACTTCCGGAACTCCTGAACATGTTAAGGAGTGCAGAGGGCACCTTGCAGAAGACAAGGGAAACACCCGCTATGTTTGTTGGCGGTGCATCTTCTTCCGGGTCCAAGGCAAGGGCCAAAGGAAGGAAGAAGAAGGCCGTCACCAAACCTAGAGGAGGTGTTAGTAAGGTGGGAGGGAAGGGAAAGAAAAAGTTTGCGGTACCGGTAGTTGGCCAGGATGAGTGCTTCTATTGTCACAGGAAAGGGCACTGGAAGATGTTAGTTGTATGTATGCCCTAGAGGCCAGTATTGTACAGATGATGTATATTATATTGGATGCTTGGACATATATAGAGATGACTTTCTTGCTCGATATGATAATATGCTATCTGGTTACTCTTTATCTTAACATGTACACTTGTCTCTTTAAACTGTCTTATAGTTACATGTTGATAAAGCCCTTAGGATGTGTACTTGACTACCTGGACTATGATGCAGATCATACTAGTGGGGACATGGTAGTCCATAAGTACATCCTTCAAGGTCCCTAGTCATGGGTGTATCGAGACAGGGCATCGATATACCAGTGTAGACTAGCGTATACGCTTCTCGACCCATGAGATGGGCAATGGATGATCCCATATCCATTGGTGTTTGACATCAGAGATGGTATACGGGTGATCAGTGGAGACTGGGTACACTGGACGGACTCGCCGAGAACTCCCAGTTGGTATTATACCTCACGTCAGATGGCAGTTCTCAGGTGACACTTGTACAGGTTAGTCTGTAGACCCGAGATCGTCATAGAGTCTTGTGTGATTCCCACTGTGCTTTGATATCCACCTTACCACGTCCATGAGGGCGTGCAAAACGGTGGTCTTTGGGTACAGTCCCGAGTCACATGGAGGCAATGAGCGATAGGAGGGGTTTCGTCTCTCCCGGTATTGGGGGTTGATGTTGCGCTGTGCTTGATTGGCCGTAACAGGGAAGTCCCTGGCCAGGGCTGATCAGAGATTTGCTGGTAAGTGTTACCAGTAGTTTCTCAACCCGTTATGAGCCTCACATCGGCACGACTTATCGGTTATTGGGGTCTGATGTTTACCACCCCTAGATTTGATATGCGACATATCAGACGAACAGACCGGACTGTACGGTAAGTGTTACTGGTTGGATTCACAGGAGTGTGAGCAGGCTAGCTCGTCGATCTTCTGATCGTTCAATACCTGGATGGCCGTTACGTTTAGCAGACCGCTTGCGGCTTGTGGGTGTTTGATATGATCATCATCTGCTACCGGCGTATTGACGAGTCTTTAGAGTCCTACACAGAGGTTTCCTGGCTCAAGTGAAACGAAATAGGAGCGCATATGAGATATGTGCGGGAGCGAGAATAATGCGTGTATGTGATACCGTATTTCATTCTCGCGATGAATGTATCGATTGGTTATATGTGATATAACCTAGATATCGAATCAAGGATTGATTCGATAAGCCGATACATAGGATACTAGTCGGTTATATGTGATATGACCGGATCGTTAAATCAAGTGTTGATTTAATGATTTTATGTATAATTATATATTTGATATATTGCTTTGCATTAACTAGTATTGGTTCATTTTAAAAGGATTTTCTCACTTGATGCACATTGTATATGTGATATATTTTTTGTGCACTTGTTTGTATCATGATACTTGCTCACTTGGGTTTGTGTAAAGATTGAACCATGGTTATATGAATGGTTAGGGTTTTGATTATTTACTTAGTTATTTATTTATTTATTCATTTTGGATATTATTAAGAATGGTGGCTTATTTTGTTTCTATGTTGAAACTTCTTGAAGCTTTGACAAAGTCCACCATCCTTATCTCATCCTTAACCCTAACCATTCTAACTAACCTTAGTTTAATCTCTACACTTGACCATGGTTAGTATATGATAAGTATTCATATTGGTTTCTTTTTTAAATAAGAAACTTATCATATTCTTTCTTCTTCTCGTTCTTCTTCTTCAAGAAAAACCTTTTCTTCAACAATGGCATCTTGAGCAAAAGTGTGAGAAATCCAATTCTAAAGTGAACCCACCTCCTATTTCTTCACCCTCTACCTCTTGCCAAGTTGTTTTGGGTGTTTTCTTCACAAGTTTCACAACTTGGTGAAGTCGGAGCTTGAACTTGTGAAACCTCGACGTAGATCATCTTCGGCACGAAGCCGACGACCTAGTCCGCCCAATTCTCCGATGAAGCCGACGTTTGAGTTCGGGATTCGAGATGGACAGCGAGAGGACGCCTACGTGGAGCTAAGGAAGTGGAGAACCGGATCTACAAAGGTTGTAGCCTCTCTCCTTTAGTTAAGATGTTAACTAGTTTCGTTTATCGCCTAAATTTCTAGTCGACGATCTAGTCTAGGGTTTCTCGGCACCGTAAAATTTGAAATTGGCATGGTTGATGCCTTGTGAGACCTCTTGAGAGTGCCTAGGAATCCTACAGTGGTATCAGAGCCTAGCTAGAGCCTTAGGCGAAGTCTAGACGACGTTTGAAACCCGAATACACATCGAAACCCTAACACATCATGCTCTCTGGACTTTTTCTAAAAACTGGGTTTTCTCAAGATTAAAAATGCTTAAAAAATTCAGCAGGGAATTTTAAGAATTACGGTGAAAATTGTTTCCAATGAACAGTATATTGTGCGGCGGAACCGCGGCAGAAGCATGGCTTCTGCGGCGGTTCCACGGCCTACTGATGACGTCAGCCCTCCTCCTTTGCACAGTAATTCATCATTTCAGCAGCTGAGTTTTATGGGTATTTTTAATATTTATTCCAGAGTTGAATTTTCTGGGGTGTTTTTGAGCTTCGATGTTTCGATCTGATTTCCAAATTTCGTCTTTGTGTATTTCCGGATGACTTTAGAATATGTTAAAAAGTTCGACCGGATATAAATACCAACTTTTCCCCTGCCGGAAAATATCCAAGTGTTAGATTTTTGTGTGGTTTAAGGACGTTCTAAGTAGTGCAAGTAATGCGATGGTCCCTCTAGAAGACAACAAACCTTAACTCGATTATGTGACCGTCTTGAACTGCCCTTTAAACCTTCGGGTTTGGGGCAGTACGGCGTGCCACATGTGAGGCGTTGGCTTGACCCTTCTACGGCTGGACCGTTGGTGCTGAGGCATAAAGTGAATGTTTTTGAACCTATTTCATGCGTTGGACGGTTTCGGGAAAACTTGGGTGTTCGAATGTTCGATCGGAAAGTTTAATATTTTCTATTTGTCCGGAATGGGATACAATAATTGGAATTCACAAACAGTTATGAGATAACTGAATGAGTGTTATAAATCTAGCGGTTTAGTTTCATTTGATATTGAAAAGAGTTTTCGATAATGAGACTAAAATGCGTGGTTTATAACTGTTAGGCATGTGATGTCTAAGTATTTCATTTGATTAGGCATGTGATGTCTAAAAGGGTTGCGGATTCCAATTGTTGTAGTTTTACACTTTCTTTTCTGTGACTGTAAGTGTAATATATGATATCGCCGGTTTCGTTGCTATATGTCAACGACAATTGGGATGCACATATTTACTTACGTTGATGACATGTGATGTTGTGTGTTGCTGGATATGTTATATTGGATTGTCGTGTTCGAATAGCCGGGGTTTTTTATGTGAGATGAGTGTTTTTCATTTTCATTCATGTAAAAACTTGTATGTAATATTCTTTTATTGGGGCACTTCCAGGTTGCGGAAGTTGTCACCCTTTGTATATTATTTACTTTTCTGCACTAGGATAGACCCAAGGAGGGGAGCACAAGTAACCGGGTTCTAGGGTCCAGTGGGAGACCAACTCGAGGAGTCGAGTCCGGGTCTCCTAACCCTAGAATTGGCAGGGTTGCTTGCCGCTCTCGTAGGGGTCTAGGGGTGTGGGATTGGCTATTCATCACGACCGTGGAATCCGTGTTTTATACTGGCTCGTATTGAAAACACGGACGTCCTAGTATATCCAATGTTTCATATGTTTCTTTTGCTGCGATATCTGTGATGTGATCATGTGATGTTCTGTGATAGATACTTTATATAGTATATATGATATATTATATAGACGTTACTTATGTTTTGCACCCGCACTAGCCCTGCCCTGCTCTGTCGTTAGTTACCTAACCTAACGGTGCATGAGGGGACATCGAGGCGAATGCGGATGGCATAAGTGTACGTCGTATTTATCTGTGATGTTTAGGTGACTTAAATGATGGGACTTCATTAATGTGATTAATGAAATAAAAGAAACCAATTGATGTTGTAGAATCAAATTTTAAATAAAACAGGTAGCTACAGTTCTTGCTTTGCATAGAGGTATATATGATATACCCTGCACCTTATTCGATGAGGAAAGGACCGAGATCCCTTCACCGGGAGTGACTCCTTTAGCAATAAATGGCAGATGCTACATACTCGGTTTGTTTTTGATTGCTTCTATAGTTTCTGCTTTGCACAGTGATATATATGATATATCCCGCACCTCATTCGACGAGGAAAGGGCCGACGATCCCTTCACCGGGAGTGACCCCTTTAGCAAAACTAGAAAAGCCTCAAAATCACTCCATTTTAAAATCTTCATTTGATTCTACAACGATATCAAGTTCATTACGCAATAGGTTTTCAGAAAAACCTGTCGTAGCCCTCCGTCATTTCAGATAAGTACTAGTTAGTATTCGTGCTGCGGTTGTTTGGCATGCGTCAAGGCGTAGTGTACGGTAGCTAACTAGTGCTTATCTGTAAGCATACGATGCGATTGGATTAGGGTATTCGCACGGCGTTGTTTGGCATGCATCAAGGGTCGTGCGGGTGGGTTTAATTCAATCAAGAAATGTACGGGTTGAACTTGACTAGCGGACTATGGGTTGTTTCGCATGCGTCAAGGTCATAGCACGCTAGGGGCAAAATATTATTGGGAATTTCAAGTGTTGAAATTTGCAATGAGATTGCATACCTTCTATGAGATAGTTGGATCCCGATACCCACTGCGAGTAAGAGTAACTCCTGGGAGAGTTTTACACATTGCAATTAGCCGATCAAGTAGGTGTCTAGAAAGGTGTTAACGAGGTTACGCCTCTGGGAAAATGAGGTTTACAGTAATTAGGTTCGTGCGAAAGCACGGGGGACCTCCCTCAAAGTACCGACACTGGCCTGGCTGAAAGATCGACGAAGTTGTAGGGTGTAATTAATCCCAGCTAGTCTTTCCTTTTAGGGTTTGAAGGAAGATTTGATAAAAACAGTAGGAGCCATCCTGATTAGATAAGATAATAACCAATCTGATCTTGCACGAGCTTACGCTAAAGTGTTTTCTTCTCTCTCTCCAGGTAGCGACCATTTCATGCCTTAATTAAGATAATAATATGGATGTATTGACCGAACCCGCATGTTATACTGTGCTGGGGAACGTTGGTTCCGTTCTTTCTTATAAGAGTTATAGGAATGAACAGGATATAGGGGAATACCAGGATTCCCATGCCACCCGGATGAAGAAAGTACATGTTGATGCATTTTCTTCGGGTGTGTTCGTTACAGAGAACTGTTTCTCCATTTGCTCTACGTCCTGGGTATTAGATACCGGGTCAGGATCCTATATATGTAATCAGTTACATGGGCTTAGGAAAGGTAAAGAACTTGGAGAAGGTGATAAAGACATTAGAGTAGGAAATGGTGCAATTGTTGCAGCTAAGACTGTCGGGGAATATCACCTTGTATTACCAACTGGTAATACATTGGTTCTGAACGAATGCTATTACATGCCGAACCTGATATGCAACATTATATCGGTTTCTTTGCTAAGTAAAGAGGGATATAATTTTGTATTACAGGACAATGTTATGAACATTTTCCGTAACCAAAAGTTGGTTGGATCAGGCACGTTGTGCAATGGCATTTATGTTCTAAATCAATCAACAGTTCTGAGCATAACAAACACACACAAGAGGAAGAGTTCAGAGCTGAACGAATCCTTCTTGTGGCATTGTAGACTGGGTCACATCAATGCGACACGACTGGCTAAGTTGCAAAAGGATGGATATTTGAAACCATTCGAATTTTCATCTTATGACACTTGCCAGTCATGTCTCAAAGGCAAGATGACCAAAACTCCGTTTACGGGACACGGAGAAAGAGTTACCGAACTCTTGGGACTGATACATAGTGATGTATGCGGTCCTATGTCTACACATGCCAGGGATGGTTCTTCGTATTTCATTACATTCACTGACGATCTCTCTAGATTCGGATATGTGTTCCTGATGAAACACAAATCAGAAGCTTTTGAGAAATTTAGAGAATATAAACAAGAAGTCGAAAACCAAACCGGAAAAAGTATTAAAATCCTTCGATCTGATCGAGGAGGGGAATACTTGAGCAATGAATTCCTGGACTTCCTAAAAGAGAATGGGATTCTCTCTCAGCTGACTCCTCCATATACACCACAGCACAACGGTGTATCTGAACGGAGAAACCGCACCCTATTAGATATGGTGCGCTCAATGATGAGTACAGCTGAGTTACCTATTTCCTTCTGGGGATATGCGCTTGAGACAGCCATGGACCTATTGAATAGAGTTCCTACCAAATCAGTGCCTACCACTCCATATGAGATATGGAAAGGGAAGAGACCACATCTTAATTATATTAAGATATGGGGTTGTCCAGCCTATGTCAAAAGACAAAATCCAGACAAACTCGAGGCAAGATCTGTCTTATGTAAGTTTGTAGGATATCCCAAAAATTCACAAGGGTATATCTTCTACCACCCCGAGGAACAAAAGGTTTGTTTCTCGACATGCCACTTTCTTAGAAAAAAGTTTTCTTATGAAACAGATAAGTGGCATTGAGGTAGAACTGGAAGAGGTTCCAGCGACACAGACTACAACAGAAGATTTGGTTGAACCAGAGGATTCAGTAGTTCCCGATGAACCCCAGCCTCTCCGCCGATCTAGCAGGGTTTCTCGTCCACCTGAGAGATACTACGGTTTTCTCATGGATGGTGGGAGCGAGGATTGCATCATGGAGGATGATGACCCAACTAGCTTCGAGCAGGCCATCACGAGTAGGGACTCAGTGAAATGGCTGGATGCTATGCGGTCCGAGATGGAATCCATGTACACCAACAAAGTATGGACTTTGGAAGTTGCTCCTGAAGGGGTAAAACCCATTGGGAGCAAGTGGATCTTCAAGAAGAAACTTTGTGTAGATGGGAAAGTGGAGACTTTCAAAACTAGACTTGTTGCAAAAGGTTTTCGCTAAAGACCAGGTGTGGACTATGACGAAACCTTTTCACCAGTGGCTATGCTTAAATCCATCCGGATCATGCTTGCCATCGCTGCATATCATGATTACGAAATCTGGCAAATGGATGTTAAGACCGCCTTTCTAAATGGTGATTTAGAAGAGTGCGTGTACATGACTCAGCCAGAGGGCTTCGTAGACAGTGGGAGCAGCGGGAAGGTGTGCAAGCTGCTTAAATCCATTTATGGATTAAAGCAAGCATCGCGGAGTTGGAACATCTGCTTTGACGTCGTTATCAAAGAGTTTGATTTCGTCAAAAACCCAGATGAACCTTGTATCTACAAGAAGGTAGAAGAGAGTAAGGTAGTCTTCCTCGTATTGTACGTGGACGACATACTCTTGATAGGCAATGATGTTCCTATGCTGCAATCGGTCAAGCTCTTCTTATCACAAAGATTCTCAATGAAAGATCTTGGTGATGCCTCCTGCATATTGGGAATTAGGATCTATAGAGATAGATCCAAACGGATTTTGGGATTGTCCCAATCCAGGTACATTGACACCATACTAAAGAGGTTTAGTATGGAAGAATCCAAGCGTGGGAACTTGCCCACGATCTATGGAGTCACTCACTCCAAAGAGATGTCTCCCAAGACTGATTTGGAGAGAGCTCGCATGCAAGGGATACCCTATGCTTCGGCTGTAGGCTCTATCATGTATGCGATGTTATGTACCAGACCCGATGTAGCATACTCACTAAGTGTAGTGAGCAGGTATCAAGCCGATCCTGGAGAGAGTCACTGGACAGCTGTGAAGAGCATTCTCAAGTACTTGCGAAGGACTAAAGAGATGCTCTTGGTGTATGGTAACGGAGAACTCCAAGTGGAGTCCTTTACCGATTCGAGCTTCTAGAGTGATAAGGACGACTCTAAGTCGTAGTCGGGTTTTGTCTTTACCCTTTACGGAGGGGCAGTTAGCTGGAAGAGTTCCAAGCAGGAAACCGTGGCAGACTCGACGATGGAGGCTGAATACATCGCTGCCAACGATGCCGCTAAAGAGGCTGTCTGGATCAAGAAGTTCATTACTGAACTTGGTGTGGTTCCATCCATTGAGCATCCAATACCTTTGTATTGCGATAACAATGGAGCGGTGGCTTTGGCCAAGGAACCCAGGTCCCATCAGCGATCCAGGCATATTCTGAGGCGGTATCACCTGATCCGGGAGATAGTTGATCGCCGGGAGATCGAGGTCAGGAGGGTTGACACGAAGAACAACACGGCGGATCCACTCACGAAGGCCATTCCCCAGATACAGTTTGAGAGACTCTTCGGGATGCTTGGTATGCGATACTACAGCAGCTGGCCCTAGTGCAAGTGGGAGATTGTTAGTTGTATGTATGCCCTAGAGGCCAGTATTGTACAGATGATGTATATTATATTGGATGCTTGGACATATATAGAGATGACTTTCTTGCTCGATATGATAGTATGCTATCTGGTTACTCTTTATCTTAACATGTACACTTGTCTCTTTAAACTGTCTTATAGTTACATGTTGATAAAGCCCTTAGGATGTGTACTTGACTACCTGGACTATGATGCAGATCATACTAGTGGGGACATGGTAGTCCATAAGTACATCCTTCAAGGTCCCTAGTCGTGGGTGTATCGAGACAGGGCATCGATATACCAGTGTAGACTAGCGTATACGCTTCTCGACCCATGAGATGGGCAATGGATGATCCCATATCCATTGGTATTTGACATCAGAGATGGTATACGGGTGCTCAGTGGAGACTGGGTACACTGGACGGACTCGCTGAGAACTCCCAGATGGTATTATACCTCACGTCAAATGGCAGTTCTCAGGTGACACTTGTACAGGTTAGTCTGTAGACTCGAGATCGTCATAGAGTCTTGTGTGATTCCCACTGTGCTTTGATCTCCACCTTACCACGTCCATGAGGGCGTGGAAAACGGTGGTCTTTCGGTACAGTCCCGAGTCACATGGAGGCAATGAGCGATAGGAGGGGTTTCGTCTCTCCCGGTATTGGGGGTTGATGTTGCGCTGTGCTCGATTGGCCGTAACAGGGAAGTCCCTGGCCAGGGCTGATCAGAGATTTGCTGGTAAGTGTTACCAGTAGTTTCTCGACCCGTTATGAGCCTCACATCGGCACGACTTATCGGTTATTGGGGTCTGACGTTTACCACCCCTAGATTTGATATGCGACATATCAGACGAACAGACCGGACTGTACGGTAAGTGTTACTGGTTGGATTCACAGGAGTGTGAGTGGGCTAGCTTGTCGATCTTCTGATCGTTCAATACCTGGATGGCCGTTACGTTTAGCAGACCGCTTGCTGCTTGTGGGTGTTTGATATGATCATCATCTGCTACCGGCGTATTGACGAGTCTTTAGAGTCCTACACAGAGGTTTCCTGGCTCAAGCGAAACGAAATAGGAGCGCATATGAGATATGTGCGGGAGAGAGAATAATGCGTGTATGTGATACCGTATTTTATTCTCGCGATGAATGTATCGATTGGTTATATGCGATATAACCTAGATATCGAATCAAGGATTGATTCGATAAGCCGATACATAGGATACTAGTCGGTTATATGTGATATGACCGGATCGTTAAATCAAGTGTTGATTTAATGATTTGATGTATAATTATATATTTGATATATTGCTTTGCATTAACTAGTATTGGTTCATTTTAAAAGGATTTTCTCACTTGATGCACATTGTATATGTGATATATTTTTTGTGCACTTGTTTGTATCATGATACTTGCTCACTTGGGTTTGTGTAAAGATTGAACCATGGTTATATGAGTGGTTAGGGTTTTGATTATTTACTTAGTTATTTATTTATTTATTCATTTTGGATATTATTAAGAATGGTGGCTTATTTTGTTTCTATGTTGAAACTTCTTGAAGCTTTGACAAAGTCCACCATCCTTATCTCATCCTTAACCCTAACCATTCTAACTAACCTTAGTTTAATCTCTACACTTGACCATGGTTAGTATATGATAAGTATTCATATTAGTTTCTTTTTTAAATAAGAAACTTATCATATTCTTTCTTCTTCTCCTTCTTCTTCTTCAAGAAAAACCTTGTCTTCAACAATGGCATCTTGAGCAAAAGTGTGAGAAATCCAATTCTAAAGTGAACCCACCTCCTATTTCTTCACCCTCTACCTCTTGCCAAGTTGTTTTGGGTGTTTTCTTCACAAGTTTCACAACTTGGTGAAGTCGGAGCTTGAACTTGTGAAACCTCGACGTAGATCATCTTCGGCACGAAGCCGACGACCTAGTCCGCCCAATTCTCCGATGAAGCCGACGTTTGAGTTCGGGATTCGAGATGGACAGCGAGAGGACGCCTACGTGGAGCTAAGGAAGTGGAGAACCGGATCTACAAAGGTTGTAGCCTCTCTCCTTTAGTTAAGATGTTAACTAGTTTCGTTTATCGCCTAAATTTCTAGTCGACGATCTAGTCTAGGGTTTCTCGGCACCGTAAAATTTGAAATTGGCATGGTTGATGCCTTGTGAGACCTCTTGAGAGTGCCTAGGAACCCTACAGAAGAAGGATTGCAAGGCATGGAACGCCAAGAACCAGGAACCGAAGCAAGCTGTGGCTTCGACTTCAGGTATATTTGTAATTGAGAATTGTCTGTCGATCAACTCTACTTCCTGGGTATTGGATACCGGATCAGGATCTCATATTTGCAATTCATTGCAGGCACTGAGAAACCGTAGAGTGCTGAAGGAAGGTGATATGACCCTAAAGGTTGCTAACGGAGCTAGCGTGGGAGCTGCGTCCGTCGGGGATTATCACCTAGGATTGACGAGTGGACACATTTTGGTTTTACATAACTGTTTTTTTGTACCAAGCTTAACGTGTAATATCATATCAGTTTCCTTGTTATCAAATAAAGGTTATGATTTCACGTTTGTAAGAGATGTTGTTAACATCCACCTTAATCATGGTTTGATTGGGTCCGTTACACTAAATAACGGTATATATGTTTTAAACCAACTCCAAATTTTCAATGTCCAGAACACACTTAAAAGAAAGTCTCCAGATTTAAATAAAGCTTTCTTATGGCATTGTAGACTGGGTCACATCAATGAGAGAAGGTTGACTAAATTGCATAGAGAAGGATATTTAGACTCGTTCGAATATCAAACTTATGACACTTGTCAATCTTGTCTCAAAGGAAAGATGACAAAGAATCCATTCACTGGACAAGGAGTAAGAGCGAGCGAGCTCTTAGGACTCATACACAGCAATGTATGTGGTCCATTGTCTACACATGCAAGAGGTGGTTTTTCCTATTTCATTACTTTCACGGATGATTACTCAAGATACGGATTCATTTATCTGATGAAACATAAATCCGAGGCTTTTGAGAAATTCCAAGAGTATAAGAATGAAGTAGAAAACCAAACCGGCAAAAGTATCAAGACACTTAGATCTGATCGAGGTGGTGAATACTTGAGTGCCGAGTTCCTAGGTTACCTAAAAGAGAAAGGAATTCTCTCTCAGCTTACTCCTCCATACACTCCACAGCACAACGGTGTATCGGAGAGACGGAATCGAACCCTATTGGATATGGTACGATCCATGTTGAGTAATGCTGAGTTACCGCGATCTTTTTGGGGTTATGCGCTAGAATCAGCAGCATATCTTCTGAATAGGGCTCCTACCAAGACTGTGCCTACCACTCCATATCATATGTGGACTGGGAAGAAACCCCATCTTCAGCATATGAAGATTTGGGGATGTCCAGCTTTTATTAAAAAGAAGCATGTGGACAAGCTCGAGGCACGATCAGTAAAATGTATATTTGTGGGATATCCAAAGAACTCCAAGGGATATTATTTCTATTACGCAGAGGAACAAAAGGTTTTTTTTTCTCGTAATGCCTATTTTCTAGAACATCAGTTTTTAGAAAAGGAAATAAGTGGGAGCGAAATAGAACTGGAAGAAATTTCAGAACCACAAGCTGCTACTGAAAGTTTGGAAGAACCGGAAGTTCAAGAAGAACAGGATATTCCCGCACCCCTCCGTAGGAGTAGTAGGCCGTCTCATCCGCCTGAGAGATACTACGGTTTTCTCATAGATGGGGATAGAGAGGAATGCATCATAGATGATGATGAACCTACTGACTTCCAGCAGGCCATCCAGAGCGGCGACTCGGTACGATGGCTAGATGCAATGCGGAACGAAATGGAGTCCATGTACCCCAACAAAGTATGGACTTTGGACTTTGCTCCAGATGGGGTAAAACCCATAGGATGCAAATGGATCTTCAAGAAAAAGATTGGTGTAGATGGACAGGTGGAAACCTATAAGGCTAGACTTGTTGCAAAGGGTTTTCGTCAAAGACCTGGTTTGGACTATGACGAAACTTTTTCTCCAGTGGCTATGCTCAAATCCATTCGGGTCCTTCTTGCTATTGCTGCCTTCCATGATTATGAAATCTGGCAGATGGACGTAAAGACGACTTTTCTGAATGGAAATTTAGAAGAATGCGTTTATATGGATCAGCCAGAGGGTTTCAATCAGAGTGGGAGCAGCGGGAAAGTATGCAAGCTGCTTAAGTCCATTTATGGACTAAAGCAGGCATCACGGAGTTGGAACATCTGTTTTGATGAGACAGTCAAAGAATATGACTTTATCAAAAATCCAGATGAACCGTGCATATATAGTAAAGTTGTAGCCAGAAGTGTCGTATTCCTCGTCTTGTACGTGGATGACATTCTATTAATAGGAAATGACATTCCTATGCTACAATCTGTCAAAGGATTCTTGTCACACAGGTTCTCCATGAAAGACCTGGGTGATGCCTCTTACATTCTGGGGATCCTGATCTATCGTGATAGATCCAAGAGGATGTTGGGACTTTCGCAGTCCAGGTATATCGACACTGTACTGAAAAGATTCAGTATGGAAGATTCTAAGCGCGGTAATCTACCGGCTTGTCACGGAATCACCCTCTCCAAAGAGATGTCTCCCAAGACTGATTTGGAAAGGGAACGCATGTCTATTATACCCTACGCTTCTGCGGTAGGCTCTATAATGTATGCGATGTTGTGCACCAGACCAGATGTAGCTTACGCACTGAGCGTGGTAAGCCGGTATCAGTAAGACCCAGGGGAGAAGCACTGGATAGCAGTAAAGAACATTCTCAAGTACCTGAGAAGGACCAAGGAGATGTTCTTGGTTTACGGCGGAAAAGACCTCAGGTTGGAGGCCTTTACTGATTCCGGCTTCCAGAGTGATAAGGACGATTCCAAGTCCATGTCGGGTTATGTCTTTACCCTCAATGGAGGGGCGGTGTGCTGGAAGAGCTCCAAGCAGGACACCGTTGCTGACTCAACGATGGAAGCGGAGTATATAGCTGCTTGCGATGCCGCAAAAGAAGCAGTCTGGATGAAGAAGTTCCTAACAGAACTTCAGGTGGTTCCTACCATAGTTGATCCAATACCTCTGTATTGCGACAACAACGGAGCTATAGCTTTAGCAAAGGAACCAAGGTCCCATCAGAAGTCCAGACACATCTTAAGGCGGTATCACCTGATCAGGGAGATCATTGATCGTCAGGAGATCGAGGTACGGAGAGTTGCTTCTGAAGAGAACATTGCTGATCCATTCACGAAGGCCCTACCTCAGATTCAGTTCGAGAGGCTACTCGAGATCATCGGTCTTCGATATGCCAGTACATGGCCCTAGTGCAAGTGGGAGATTGTTAGTGTATATGCCCTAGGTGCCATTATTGTATCATACTAGTTTGTATATTACCTAATGGAAGCTTGGGATATTCACATGTATATAACAGTCTTGCTAAACATGGTAGTATACTACTTGGTTTTTCTATCTTAATATGTGAGTATACGTATTGATAGAGCTCTTAGGATCTTGCTTGACTACCGGCGTTGTGATGGCAGTCACATTAGTAGGGGCTGGGTAGTCTACAAGCACATCCTTATTCAGGTCCCTAGTCGTAGGATTATCGAGACAGGGCATCGATACTCCGGAGTAGACTAGTGTGTACGCTTCTCATCCCAGTTGGGGAGATGGTCTGTCCCACAGCCGTCAGTACGTCGTACTGGAGATAGTATGCAGGTGCTCGTTGGGTTACGGGTACACCGGACAGGACTCACAGAGGACTGTTGGATGGTTTTATACCAGTCGTCAGTGAACAGTTCCCAGGTGACATGAGTACAGCATAGTCCGCAGACTTGACACTGCTACTTCGCCTCGAGTGTGTCCCACTGTTCTTAGATTGCTACCCTACCACGGCTCAAAGGAGTCGTGCAAACAGGTAGCAGTTGGGTGCAGTCCCGAGCACTTGGAGGCAGTGGCGGTTAGACAGGATTCGTCTCTCCCGGTATTGGGGGTTGATATCGCGCTGTGTCAGAGAGCCATTACGCAAAGTCCCTGGCCAGGGCAAGCGAGATTTGCTGGTAGGTTCCAGTAGTTTCTCAGGGTGTAATGGGCTTCCCTCCGACACGACTTATACCGCTATTAGGGGACTGACGCTTGCCGCCCCCTAGGCCCGATATGGGATAGTCTTAGACGAACGGACCAGACTGTACGGAGATTGTCACATCAGACTCAGTAGGAGTTCAGATGGGTTTCCTCATCGGCCTTCTTATCGACATCTACCTGGGGACCGTTACGTACAGCTAATGCCGCTTGCGGTCTGTGGTTAAACCCACTGCCAGCGTAGTAGTCGAGTCTCTAGAGTCCCACACAGAGAGTTTCCCTACTCCAGGCGAAACGATATAGAGGTCGTATGGTTTTACGACAAGGGTTCGGACGCATACGTGTGTTTACGCACGTACGACTTTCGGACAGTTTTTACCAGTCGGCTTTGGTTTAAGCCAGTTATTGGTATCCGGTTATTGGATTTATACAGTCTAAAGATTTTCCGTATTTTTGCGGAAAGGAGGGGCGTTCTCGTAATTGCACGAGAAGCTTCTAGAAGGTGGTGACTAAGGAGGTTTAGGTGGCATATACAATGAATGTGATTAGTGAGTCATATGGATGATTCATCCATGTCATTAATGCATCATAAATGCTTAATGACTCATGGAGATGAATCATCTCTAGATATTATCAAGCATGGTTGTTAAATTGATTTATTTTCTTTTCTTGATAAAAAGAAATGCTTGATATATATTATCTTAACTCATTATTCTCACTTCATTATTATGTTCATCTTCTCTCTCCTCAAGCTCTCCCTCTTCAAACCCTAATCCTCCCCTCTCATGTGTTGAGTACAAGGATTAGTTAGACTAATTAAACCATAACCCTCACTCTATATCACCTAGCTTCTTTGATTAGCACTTAAAGAAAGTTAGTTGCCTCAAGTTTAGAGGCTAAGCTTGGAGTAAAGCTCTCGGGTGGATCGTCTACTACTTCGTGAAGGCCGAGGAGGAGGTGGAGTTCGCAAAGATGAAGGACACGATTCATTAGGTATAATCCCTAAACATAGTAGTATAGAACTTCTATGTTTCTTGTTAGTTATCGTTTAGCTTCGATTCATGCGGTTAGTCGATGTTTATGCAAAGAACAAGATCGTTTTTCATTTTTCCACCTCCCCGTAAGTCGTGGGGTGTTGTACATCGACTTACACTCTTAATCTCAAGTTCGCGGAGAAAGCCATCTCCCGAATTGAGTAATACATATCTTAGAATATGTCTGGATATCTGATGGGACCTATTTCATAAATGAACTAAAAATCCAAACTTTTTAGACTGTATCGTTAATTAAACCTAATCAGTATCCTGTACCATGCCTCCCACAGTATCCCCTTGGACCACCTGTCCAAACTACTGCCCCCTTCGACAGAGGGAAAACTATAACTCTGACAATCACTCTGTCATCCATGTCACCTTGGAAGCCTGGAATGATAACCGTCTCTGAAGGAGGCTGCCGTCATCAAATCCGTAGAACATCCACTTATGTTCTAAAACTGCTTCCGAATGTTTCTCCATGATTGGATTAATATAAACTTATTGCATCTTTTGAAAAAACAACATCTGGTATGGTACTTGACATCTCATGATCGACTCAATTGCCTAAGCAAGTGATATGCCAATCATGCACATCCCTCTCCCCTTTAGTCTGTAAGACACCTTTAGAGAAGGAGACTCCATCACCTGCAAGTACACCACCTGTAGGGTAACTAGGCACTCTCACAAGGTTCTATAAGGCATCAACCATGCCCAATTTAAAATTTAGACATGCTGAACAACCCAAAGCAAGGATCTTTGCTAGATTATTAGGGTTAAACATGCAAGTAAACATCTTTACAACTAAGAGTGAGGGATTACAACCTTTGTAGTCCGCTCCTTCGCTTCACAAGCTCCGAGTAGTAGTCCCCTCGCCGCGATCCATGATCTCCCGGACTCAAGAGAAGCTCCACAACCCGAATGATCCATGCTTGTTTATAGTCTTCCTTTTCAAAGATGATCTACCTTGAAGTTTCTTTAACTCAAGCTCTCACTCACTAATGAGGTGAACACCCTAATCTAATTGGCTAGATTAGATGAGGATGATGAAGTAGGATTTATGCTCTCATTTATTATCAAATTCTCACACTAATCCATCACAAAATAAAAACCTAGAAAGCTTTTATGAGCTCAAGGAAGAAGAAGAAGAATGAATATCATTTTTTGATGAATAATGAAAATGATATATGATTACAAATGCAACCATGGTCAAAGATGAGAAGGCTAACCATTGTAGAGAGTTTACTAGGATTAAGGGTGTGGTTTGGGGTAGGAAATATCTCACAAAATATCAACACATAATATCTTTGCAAGAAACAAAAGAAAAGCTTCTAGAAGCTTCATGAATGAACTAACCCAAATCAAACCCTAACCATGTTTAATCTCCACTAATCATGTTGCATTAGTAATTATAACATGTTACAATATTATATATCACATATATAATATATTTTTGTAACAAAAGAAAATAATACAATTAACATATATCGCATATATATATCAATGTATTATCCGGTGAGAAAATGAAATAATAAAGCGAGCCAATATTAGATAATGTAATGTTATATATCACATATATAATTATACATTAAATTATCGAATCAACACTTGATCCGACAATCCGTCTATATCGAATATAACCGACTAATATATCATGTACCGTTTCATCGAATCAACACTTGATCCGATGACCCGGCTGATATCAAATATCATCGGCCGATATCATATATCGCGAGAAAAGAATACGATATCTCATATCGTATTATTCTCGGTCATGCACATATCACATATGTGCTCCTACTCCGTTTTGCCTGAGTCAAGAAACCTCTGTGTAGGACTCTAAAGAATCGTCAATACGCCGGCAGTAGGTGATGATCATATCAAACACCCACAAGCTGCAAGCGGTCAGCTAAACGTAACAGCCACCCAGGTATTGATCGATCAGAAGATCAACAAGCAAGACTGTACATTCTCCTGTGAATCCAATCAGAAACACTCCCGTACAGTGCGGTGTCTTCGTCTGATATGTTGCATATCTAGTCTAGGGGTGGTATACGTCAGACCCCAGTAACCGATAAGTCGTGTCGATGTGAAGCTCATAACAGGTCGAGAAACTACTGGTAACACTTACCAGTAAATCTCTATATCAGCCCTGGCCAGGGACTTCCAGTTATAGCCAATCGAACACAGCACAACATCAACTCCCTATACCGGGAGAGACGAATCCCCTCCTATCGCTCATTGCCTCCATGTGATTCGGGACTATACCCAAAAGCTACCGTTTTGCATGCCCTCTTGGACGTGGTAAGGTGGAAATCAAAGCACAGTGGGAATCACACAAGTCTCTATGACGATCTCGGGTCTACAGACTAACCTGTACCAGTGTCACCAGAGAACTGCCATATGACGTGAAGTATAATACCATCTTGGAGTTCTCGGCGAGTCCGTCCAGTGTATCCAGTCTCCACTGTGTACTCGTACACCATCCTTGATGTCAAACACCGATGGATATGGTATCATCCATCGCCCATCATATGGGTCAAGATGCGTATACGCTAGTCTACTCTGGTGTATCGATGCCCTGTCTCGATACATCCTCGACTAGGAACAGTTATAGGATGTACTCATCGACTACCGTGGCCCCACTAGTATGATCTCATCATAGTCCTAGTAGTCGAGTACATATCCTAAGGGCTTTATCAACATGTGAGAGTAAGACAGTAAACTAATATAAGTCAACATGTTAAGATAAAGAGAAACCAAATAGCATACTATCATGACGAGCAAGAAAGTCCTCTCTATATATATCCAAGCATCCATTATAATATACATCATATGTACAACAATGGTCTCTAGGGAATATATATAACTAACAATCTCCCACTTGCACTAAGGCCAGCTGTTGTAGTATCTCATACCTAGCATCCCGAATAATCTCTCAAACTGTATCTGGGGAATGGCCTTCGTTAGTGGATCCGCAGTGTTGTCCTTCGTATCAACTCCCCTGACCTCGATCTCCCGGCGATCAACTATCTCCCTGATCAGGTGATACCGCCTCAGAATATGTCTGGACTTCTGATAGGACCCGGGTTTCTTGGCCAAAGCCACAGCTCCATTATTATCGCAATACAAAGGTATTGGATGCTCAATGGACGGAACCATTCCAAGTTCAGTGATGAACTTCTTTATCTAGACAGCCTCTTTAGCAGCATCGTTGGTAGCGATGTATTCAGCCTCCATCGTCGAGTCTGCAATGGTATCCTGTTTGGAACTCTTCCAACACACCGCCCCTCCATTGAGGGTAAAGAAAAATCTTGAGTGCGACTTAGAGTCGTCCTTTTCACTTTGGAAGCTTGAATCGGTAAAGGACTCCACCTGGAGTTCTCCATTACCATACACCAAGAACATCTCTTTAGTCCTTCGCAAGTACTTGAGAATGTTCTTCACAGCTGTCCAGTGACTCTCTCTAGGATCTGCTTGATACCGACTCACTACACTTAGTGAGTATGCTACATCAGGTCTGGTACATAGCATCGCATACATGATAGAGCGTACTGCTGAAGCATAGGGTATCCCTTGCATGCGAGCACTCTCCAAATCAATCTTGGGAGACATCTCTTTGGAGAGAGTGAGTCCAGAGATCGTGGGTAGGTTCCCACGCTTGGATTCTTCCTTACTAAACCACTTTAGTATGGTGTCAATGTACCTGGATTGGGACAATCCCAGTATCCTTTTAGATCTATCTCTATAGATCATAATTCCCAGTATGCAGGAGGCATCACATAGATCTTTCATTGAGAATCTTTGTGATAAGAAGAGCTTGATCGATTGCAGCATAGGAACATCATTTCCTATCAAGAGTATGTCATCAACGTACAATACGAGGAAGACAACCTTACTCTCTGCAACCTTCCTATAAATACAAGGTTCATCTACATTTTTGATGAAGTCAAACTTTTTGACTACAACATCAAAGCAGATGTTCCAACTCCGCGATACTTGCTTTAACCTATAAATGGATTTAAGCAGCTTGCACACCTTTCCGCTGCTCCCACTATCTACGAAGTCCTCTGGCTGAGTCATGTACACGCACTCTTCTAAATCACCGTTTAGAAAGGCGGTCTTAGCATCCATTTGTCAGATTTCGTAGTCATGGTATGCAGCAATGGCAAGTAAGATCCGGATGGACTTAAGCATAACCACTGGAGAAAAGGTTTCGTCATAATCCGCACCTGGTCGTTGACGAAAACCCTTTGCAACAAGTCTAGCTTTGAAAGTCTCAACTTTTCCATCTACACCAATTTTCTTCTTAAAGATCCATTTGCTCCCAATTGGTTTTACCCCTTCAGGAGCAACTTCCAAAGTCCATACTTTGTTGGTGTACATGGATTCCATCTCAAATCGCATTGCATCCAGCCACTTCACAGAGTCACTACTCGTGATGGCATGCTCGAAACTAGTCGGGTCATCATCTTCCATGATGCAATCCTCGCTCCCACCATCAATGAGAAAACCGTAGTATCTCTCAGGTGGATGAGAAACCATACTAGATCAGCGGAGAGACTGGGGTTTTGTTAGTTATATGTATGCCCTAGAGGCCATTACTATACATTGGATGTATATTGTAGTGGATGCTTGGACATATATAGGGAGGACTTTCTTGCTCGACATGATAGTATGCTATCTGGTTACACTTTACCTTAACGTGTATACTGATTGTCTCTCTGTTACATGTTGGTAAAGCCCTTAGGATGTGTACTTGACTACCTGGACTATGATGCGGATCATACTAGTGGGGACATGGTAGTCTATAAGTACATCCTTCAAGGTCCCTAGTCGTGGGTGTATCGAGACGGGGCATCGATATACCAGAGTAGACTAACGTATACCTTCTCGACCCATACAGATGGGCGATGGATGATCCCATATCCATTGGTGTTTGACATCAGAGATGGTATACGGGTGCTCAGTAGAGACTGGGTAAACTGGACGGACTCGCCGAGAACTCCCAGATGGTATTATACCTTACGTCAGATGGCAGTTCTCTGGCGACACTGGTACAGAGTAGTCTGTTGACCCGAGATCGTCATAGAGTCTTGTGTGGTTCCTACTGTGCTTTGATTTCCATCTTACCACGTCCAAGAGGGCATGCAAAACGGTGGTTTTTGGGTACAGTCCCGAGTCACATGGAGGCAATGAGCGATAGGAGGGGATTCGTCTCTCCCGGTATAGGGAGTTGATGTTGCGCTGTGTTCGATTGGCTATAACCGGAAATCCCTGGCCAGGGTTGCTGAGATTTATTGGTAAGTGTTACCAGTAGTTTCTCGAATTGTTATAGACCTCATATCGACACGACTTATCAAGCTATTGGGGTCTGACGTTTACCACCCCTAGGCGAGATATGCGACATATCAGACGACGAGACCGGACTGTACGGGAAGTGTTACTGGTTGGATTCACAGGAGTGTGAGCGGGCTTGCTCGTCGATCTTCTGATCGCTCAATACCCGGGTGGCCGTTACGTTTAGCAGACCGCTTGCGGCTTGTGGGTGTTTGATATGATCATCACCTGCTGCCGGTGTATTGACGAGTCTTTAGAGTCCTACACAGAGGTTTCCTGTCTCAAGCGAAACGAAATAGGAGCGCATATGAGATATGTGCGGGACCGAGAATAATGCGTGGATGTGATACCATATTTCATTCTCGTGATGCATGTGTCGAATGGTTGTATGCGATATAACCTAGTTATCGACTCAAGGATTGATTCGATAAATCGATACATTGTATACTAGTCGGTTGTGTGCGACATGACCGGATCATTGAATCAAGTGTTGATTTAATGATTTAATGCATAATTATATATTTGATATATTACTTTGCATTAACTAGTATTGGTTCACTTTAAATGGATTTTCTCACTTGTATGTACAAGTTGTATATGTGATATACTTTTTGTGCAAATGATTGTATCATGTTTGATGATGCATGTTTACTTGAGTTTGTGTAAAGATTGAACCATGGTTATTTAAATGGTTAGGGTTTTGGTTTTCTTATTTATTTATTTATTTATTTATTCTTTATGGAAAATAATAAGCATAAAGAAAAATGGTGGCTTTCTTTGGATGGATGTGGAAGCTTCATGAAGCTTTGACTAAGTCACCATTTTTGTCTTCATGCTTAACCCTAACCATTCACTTAACCCTAGTTCATTCTCTACACTTGACCATGGTTGGATTATGATAAGTATTCAATTTATTTTCTATTTGAAAATAACTTATCATAACATTTTCATCTTCTTCTTCTTCTTCTTCTTCACATGAAGAAGCTTGCCTCCATCAATGGCAACTTGATGAAAAGAGTGAGAAATCCAATTCTAAAGTGAACCCACTTCCTATTTCTTCATCCTCTACCTCTTGCCAAGTAGTATAGGGTGTTCTCTTCACAAGTTTCATGACTTGGTGAAGTGGGAGCTTGATCTAGTGATTCCTCGACGTAGATCATCTTCGGCACGAAGCCGACGACCTTGCCCGCCTATTTCTCCGATGAAGCCGACGCTAGAGCCCGGGTTTCTATTTGGACAGCGAGGAGACTTCATTGCGGAGCTATGGAGGTAGAGGACCGGATCTACAAAGGTTGTATTTCCGTTTACTCTTAGTAAAGTAGTTTACTTGTATTCGTTTCGCCTAAAATTCTAGTTAATGATCCGTATTAGGGTTTCTCGGCACATGTAAATTTTTGAAATTGGCATGCTTGATGCCTTGTCAGACCTCCTTAGTGTTCCTAGGAACCCTACAGTGGTTTCAGAGCCTAGCTAGAGCTTTAGGCGAAGTCTAGACGAAGTTTGAAACCCGAACGAATCCGAAACCCTAACACAAACATGCTCTCTGGACTTTTTCCAAAATCTGGAGTTTTTCGATATTAAAAATATGCAGAAAAATCAGCAGGAATATCTAAGAGTTACTGTGAAATTCGACAGCCTAATTCCACAAAGTCGCCGCGGTTCCGCGGCACGAGCATGGCTCGTGCGGCGGTTC
Source organism: Agapanthus africanus (assembly GCA_030015575.1). Taxonomy (NCBI): domain Eukaryota; kingdom Viridiplantae; phylum Streptophyta; class Magnoliopsida; order Asparagales; family Amaryllidaceae; genus Agapanthus; species Agapanthus africanus. The sequence continues at coordinate 340,842,538 of CM057337.1, read as the reverse complement.
CGCGTCCGTACGGCCTCATTATATAATGTATTTTGCACAGTAATTCTTAGTTTCAAGTGATGGTTTTCCTGGGAATTTTTAATATTTTTCAAGAGTTGAATTTTCTGGGTTGTTTTGGGGATTCGAATGTTCGATCGGATTATCAAATTTTGTCTGTGTGGCTTTCCGGATAATTTTTGAATATGTTAAAAAGTTCGACCGGATATAAATACCCAATCTTTCCCCTGCCGGAAAATTTCCAAGTGTTGGATTTTTCCGAGGTTTAAAGACGTTCTAAGTAGTGCAAGTAACGCGATGGTCCCTCTAGAAGACAACAAACCTTAACTCGATTATGTGACCGTCTTGAACTGCCCTTTGAACCTTAGGGTTTGGGGCAGTACGGCGTGCCACATATGAGGCGTTGGCTTGACCTTTCTACGGCTGGACCGTTGGTACTGAGGCATGAACTGAATGTTTTTAGACTTATTTCATGTATTGAGCTGTATCGGGAAAACTTGGGTGTTCGATTGTTCGATCGGAAAGTTTAACATTTTCTATCTTATTCGGAATGTGATACAATAATTGGAATTCACAAGGAGTTATGAGATAACTGAATGAATGTTATAAATCTAGCGGTTTAGTCTCACTTGATCGGTTGCCACGGAATTTTGATGTGATCAAAAGTCCGTCGCAATCACGTAGCGTACGCGGATACTCGCCGGGTAAACTTAATAGACAGCCTCGCTCCATAGCCCCGACCAAGTGACTATAGGAGAACCCCGTCGCCGAAAGCATCCGTTCGGGTGCTCGCGGTAGCGATATTCCGCCTTGGTGCACTTCGTCGACGGTATCGGGGGTGCGGCCGTCTACTAAAGTTTGCGACGAGCATTCGATCAAAATGTTGGGAATCTTGTTGAATTGCCCGACTTGATATTGAAAAGAGTTTTCGATTTTGAGACTAAAATGCAGGGTTTATAATTGTTAGGCATGCGATGTCTAAGTAATTCATTTGGTCAGGCATGCGATGTCTGAGGTGGTTGCGGATTCCAACTGTTGTAGTTTTACACTTTCTTTTCTGTGACCGTAAGTGTAATATGTGATATCACCGGTTTCGTTGCTATATGTCAACGATAATTGGGATGCGCATATTTACTTACGTTGATGACATGTGATGTTATGTGTTGCTGGATATGTTATATTGGATCGTCGTGTTTGAATAGCCGGGGGGTTTTATGTGAGATGAGTGTTTTTCATTTTCATTCATGTAAAAACTTGTATGTAATATTCTTTTATTGGGGCACTTCCAGGTTGCGGAAGATGTCACCGTTTGTATATTATTTACTTTTCCGCACTAGGATAGACCCAAGGAGGAGGGCACAAGTAACCGGGTTCTGGAGTCCAGTAGGAGACCAACTCGAGGAGTCGAGTCCGGGTCTCCTAACTCTAGAATTGGTAGGGTTGCTTGCCGCTCTCGTAGGGGTCTAGGGGTGTGGGTTTGGCTATTCATCACGACCGTGGAATCCGTGTTTTTTACTGGCTCGTATTGAAAACACGGACGTCCTAGTATATCCAATATTTCATATGATTCTTCTGCTGCGATATCTGTGATGTGATCATGTGATGTTCTGTGATAGATACTGTATATAGTATATATGATATATTATATAGGCGTTACTTATGTTTTACACCCGCGCTAGCCTTGCCCCGCTCTGCCGTTAGTTACCTAACCTAACGGTGCATGAGGGGACATCGAGGCGAATGCGGATGGCATAAGTGTACGTCGTATTTATCTGTGATGTTTAGGTACTTAAATGATGGGACTTCATTAATGTGATTAATGAAAGAAAAAGAAACCTAAAAATGTTGTAGAATCGAATTTCAAAATAAAAAAGGTAGCTACAGTTCTTGCTTTGCACAGAGGTATATGTGATATATCCTGCACCTTATTCGATGAGGAAAGGACCGAGATCCCTTCACAGGGAGTGACTCCTTTAGCAATAACTGGCAGATGCTACACACTCGGTTTGTCTTTTGATTGCTTCTATAGTTTCTGCTTTGCACAGTGATATATATGATATATCCCGCACCTCATTCGACGAGGAAAGGACCGACGATCCCTTCACCGGGAATGACTCCTTTAGCAAAACTAGAAAAGCTTCAAAAACACTCCATTTTAAAATCATTTGATTCTACAACGATATCAAATTCATTACGCAATAGGTTTTCAGAAAAACCTGTCGTAGCCCTCCGTCATTTCAGATAAGTTGTATATAGTATTCGTGCTGCATTTGTTGGCTTTCGTCAAGGTGCAGTGTGCGGTAGCTATATGCTGCTTATCTGCTGCATACGATGCGATTGGATTAGGGTAGTCGTGCGGCTTTGTTGGCTTTCGTCAAGGGTCGTGCGGGTGGGTTTAATTCAATCAAGAAATGTACGGGTTGAACTTGACTAGCGGGCTATGGTTTTTTGGCTTTCGTCAAGGTCATAGCACGTTAGGGGCAAAATATTATCGGGAATTTCAAGTGTTAAAATTTGCAATGAGATTGCATACCTTCTATGAGATAGTTGGATCCCGATACCCGCTGCGAGTAAGAGTTACTCCTGGGAGAGTTTTATACATTACAATTAGCCGATCAAGTAGGTGTCTAGAAAGGTGTCAACGAGGTTACGCCTCTGGGAAAATGAGGTTTACATTAATTAGGTTCGTGCGAAAGCACGGGGGACCTCCCTCAAAGTACCGACACTGGCCTGGCTGAAAGATTGGCGAACTTGTAGTGTGTAATTAATCCCGGCTTGTATTTCCTTTTAGGGTTTGAAGGAAGATTTGATAAAAACAGTGGGAGCCATCCTGATTAGATAAAATAATAACCAATCTATTCTTGCAAGAGCGCACGCTGAGTGTTTTCTTCTCTCTCTCTCTCCAGGTAGCGACCACATCACGCCTTAATCAAGATAATAATACGGATATTTGACCGAACCCGCTTGTTATACTGAGCTGGGGAACGTTGGTCCCGCTCCAACTTATAATTGTTATAAGACAGAGCAGGAAATAGGGGATTACCAGAATTCCCGTGCCACCCAAACGAAGAGAGTGCATGATGATGCATCATCTTCGGGTATGTTCATTATATAGAACTGTTTCTCAGTGTCCTTTACGTCCTGGGTATATGATACCGGATCAGGATCCCGCATATGTAATATGTTACATGGGCTACAGATAGGTAAAGAACTGAGAACGGGTGATAAGTTTCATGAAGCAGAAAACGGGGCAAGAGTTGCAGCCAAGTCTGTTGGTCACCGTCACCCTGTATTCCAAATACATTGATTCTGAACGAATGTTATTAGATACCGAACCTGATATACAAAATCATATCAGTCTCTTTATTAGTAAAGAAAGGATATAATTTTGTATTGTTGGATAATGTTTTGAACATTTCCTATATCAAAAGTTGATCGGTTCAGGCACGTTATCTAAAAGCATTAATGTTCTAAATCAAACTACAGTTCTTTAGTATACGGAACACACACAAGAGGAGGAGTTCAGAAATGAACGAATCCTTCTTGAGGCATTGTAGACTAGGTCATATCAATGTGACCCGACTAGCTGAAGTTACATGTAGATGCATATTTAAATCAGTTTAAATTTACATCTCATGAAACTTGCGAGTCATGTCACAAAGATAAAATGACCTCAGCTCTGTTTATTGGAAACAGAGAAAGAGTTAGTGAACTCTTGGGATGATACATGTTGATGTATGTAGGTCCCCTGTCTACATATGCCAGGACTGGTTCTTTGTACTTCGTTACATTCTCTGATAATCTCTCAAGATTCAGACATATGTTCCTGTTGAAACACAAGTCCGAACCTTTTGAGATATTCACAGAATATAAGTTAGAAGTAGAGAACCGATAAGGGTATAAGTATTATGTCCTATGATGAGATCAAAGAGGAGAATACTTGAGCATGGAAATCCTGGACTATTCTAAAGGAGAATGAGATTCTCTCTCAGCATTACTCCTCCGTATACACCATAGCACGATGGTATATTGGGGCGGAGCAATCACACCCTATATGATAAGGTGTGCTCTATAATGAGTACTACTGAGTTACCTATTTCCTTTTTGGGAGTTATGCACTTGAGAAGCTGCATACCTATTGAATAGGGTTCGAATCAAATCAGTTGCCTACCACTTCATATTTGATATGATAAGGGAAGAGCCCATCTCTTAAGTTAGTTAAGATTTGGGGTTGTCCGGCCTATGTCTAAAAGCAAAATCCGGACAAGCTCGAGGCAAGGTCAGTTATGTAGAACTGGAAATGTTCCAGCTATACAAACTGCAGCTGATGATTTGAAAGCACCAAAGGATTCAATAGTTACCAACGAACCTCGGCCTCTCCGCCGATCTAGTAGGGTTCCTCACCCACCTGAGAGATATTTCGGTTTCTCTATGACAGTGGGAGCAAGGATTGCATCATGAGATGATGACCCAACTAGTTTCAAGCTGGCCATCAGGAGTGGGACTCTGTAAGAATGGCTGGATGCTTAGCGATCTGAGATGGAATCCATGTACACCAGCAAAGTATGGACTTTGGCTGCTATATCTGAAGGGTTAAATCCCTATCAGGAGCAAGTATATCTTGAGAAGATTACTTGGTGTAGATGGAAAAGTTGAGACTTTCAAAGCTAGACTTGTTAAAGGTTTTCGTCATCAACCAGGCGTGGATAATGATGAAACCTTTTCAAGTAGCTATGCTTAAGTCCATCCAGATCCTACTTGCCACGGCTACGTACCATGACTACGATATCTGGCGGTTGGGTGCCATGACTGCTTTTCTAAATGATGTTTTAGAAGAGAACGTCTATAAATACACAGCCAGAGGGCTTCGTAGAAAGTGGGAGCAGCGGAAACGTGTGCAAGATGGTTTATGTGATAAAGCAGGCATCGCGGAGTTGGAACATCTGTTTTGATGTAGTAGTCAAATAGTTTGACTTCATCAAAATGGTAGATGAACCTTGTATATACAAAAAGGTAGTAGGGAGTATGGTGGCGATTCTCGTAGAGTACGTGGATGACATACTCTTGATAGGGAAGGAGTTTTCTATGCTACGCTCGATCAATCTCCGTTTATCACAAGGATTCTCCATATAGGATCAAAGTGATACCTCCTAAATCCTGGGTTTTGGATCTATGAAAAAGATCTAAATGGATGTTAGGATTCTCACAAGTTGTAGTGAGACGGTATCAATTGATCCTGGGGAAAATCACTGGAAAGGTTCCAGGGTGATAAGGATGACTGAATGTCAGTCACAGGCATTGTCTTTACCCTCAGTAAAGGGACGGTATGTTGGAAGAGTTCCAAGCTAGATACCGTGGCTAACTAGACGATAAAGGCAGGATACATCGCTACTCAAGATGCTACCAAAGAGGCTGTTTGGGTGTATATTGGTTCATGAGATGAACTAGGTTCCTACCATTGTGTGACAATGGAAGTGTGGCTTTGGCCCTGGAAACCCGGTCCCATCAGTGATCCAGACATATTCTAAGGCAGTGTCACCTGATCGTGGAGATGGTTGATCTCCAAGGGATCGCGGTCAGGAGAGCAGACTCAGAGGACAACACGGCGGATCCACTCACGAAGGCCTTTTCCCAGAGAGAGACTTTTATGGGATGGTTGAGTATGAGATACTACAACCACTGCTATCAGATGGCCCTAGTGCAAGTGGGAGATTGTTAGTTATATGTATGCCCTAGAGGCCATTACTGTACATTGGATGTATATTGTAATGGATGCTTGGACATATATAGGGAGGACTTTCTTGCTCGACATGATAGTATGCTATCTAGTTACACTTTACCTTAACGTGTATACTGATTGTCTCTCTGTTACATGTTGGTAAAGCCCTTAGGATGTGTACTTGACTACCTGGACTATGATGCGGATCATACTAGTGGGGACATGGTAGTCTATAAGTACATCCTTCAAGGTCCCTAGTCGTGGGTGTATCGAGACGGGGCATCGATATACCAGAGTAGACTAGCGTATACCTTCTCGACCCATACAGATGGGCGATGGATGATCCCATATCCATTGGTGTTTGACATCAGAGATGATATACAGGTGCTCAGTAGAGACTGGGTACACTGGACGGACTCGCCGAGAACTCCCAGATGGTATTATACCTTACGTCAGATGGCAGTTCTCTGGCGACACTGGCACAGAGTAGTCTGTTGACCCGAGATCGTCATAGAGTCTTGTGTGGTTCCCACTGTGCTTTGATTTCCATCTTACCACATCCAAGAGTGCGTGCAAAACGGTGGTTTTTGGGTACAGTCCCGAGTCACATGGAGGCAATGAGCGATAGGAGGGGATTCGTCTCTCCCGGTATAGGGAGTTGATGTTGCGCTGTGTTCGATTGGCTATAACCGGAAATCCCTGGCCAGGGTTGCTGAGATTTACTGGTAAGTGTTACCAGTAGTTTCTCGAATTGTTATAGACCTCATATCGACACGACTTATCGAGCTATTGGGGTCAGACGTTTACCACCCCTAGGCGAGATATGCGACATATCAGACGACGAGACCGGACTGTACGGTAAGTGTTACTGGTTGGATTCACAGGAGTGTGAGCGGGCTTGCTCGTCGATCTTCTGATCGCTCAATACCCGGGTGGCCGTTACGTTTAGCAGACCGCTTACGGCTTGTGGGTGTTTGATATGATCATCACCTGCTGCCGGCGTATTGACGAGTCTTTAGAGTCCTACACAGAGGTTTCCTGGCTCAAGCGAAACGAAATAGGAGCGCATATGAGATATGTGTGAGACCGAGAATAATGCGTGTATGTGATACCGTATTTCATTCTCGCGATGAATGTGTCGAATGGTTGTATGCGATATAACCTAGTTATCGAATCAAGGATTGATTCGATAAATCGATACATTGTATACTAGTCGGTTGTGTGCGACATGACCGGATCATTGAATCAAGTGTTGATTTAATGATTTAATGCATAATTATATATTTGATATATTACTTTCCATTAACTAGTATTGGTTCACTTTAAATGGATTTTCTCACTTGTATGTACAAGTTGTATATGTGATATACTTTTTGTGCAAATGATTGTATCATGTTTGATGATGCATGTTTACTTGAGTTTGTGTAAAGATTGAACCATGGTTATTTAAATGGTTAGGGTTTTGGTTTTCTTATTTATTTATTTATTTATTTATTCTTTATGGAAAATAATAAGCATAAAGAAAAATTGTGGCTTTCTTTGGATGGATGTGGAAGCTTCATGAAGCTTTGACTAAGTCACCATTTTTGTCTTCATGCTTAACCCTAACCATTCACTTAACCCTAGTTCATTCTCTACACTTGACCATGGTTGGATTATGATAAGTATTCAATTTATTTTCTATTTGAAAATAACTTATCATAACATTTTCATCTTCTTCTTCTTCTTCTTCACATGAAGAAGCTTGCCTCCATCAATGGCAACTTGATGAAAAGAGTGAGAAATCCAATTCTAAAGTGAACCCACTTCCTATTTCTTCATCCTCTACCTCCTGCCAAGTAGTATAGGGTGTTCTCTTCACAAGTTTCATGACTTGGTGAAGTGGGAGCTTGATCTAGTGATGCCTCGACGTAGATCATCTTCGGCACGAAGCCGACGACCTTGCCCGCCCATTTCTCCGATGAAGCCGACGCTAGAGCCCGGGTTTCCATTTGGACAGCGAGGAGACTTCATTGCGGAGCTATGGAGGTGGAGGACCGGATCTACAAAGGTTGTATTTCCGTTTACTCTTAGTAAAGTAGTTTACTTGTATTCGTTTTGCCTAAAATTCTAGTTAACGATCCGTATTAGGGTTTCTCGGCATGCTTGATGCCTTGTGAGACCTCCTTAGTGTGCCTAGGAACCCTACAGGTTCGTCGGGAACTACTGAATCCTCTGGTTATACCAAGTCTTCTGCTACAGTTTGTGTCGCTGGAACCTCTTCCAGTTCTACCTCAATGCCACTAATTTGTTTCATAAGAAAACCTTTTTCTAAGAAAGTGGCATGTCGAAAAACAAACACCTTTTGTTTCTCAGGGTGGTAGAAGATATACGCTTGTGAATTTTTGGGATATCCTACAAACTTGCATAAGACAGACCTTGCCTCGAGTTTGTCCGGATTGTCTTTTGACATAGTCCGGACAACCCCATATCTTAACATATTTAAGAGATGGTCTCTTCCCTTTCCATATCTCATATGGAGTGGTAGGCACTGATTTGGTATGAATCATATTCAGTAGGTGTATGGCTGTCTCAAGCGCATACCCCAGAAGGAAATAGGCAACTCAGCAGTGCTCATCATAGAACGCACCATATCTAATAGGGTGCGATTCCTCCGTTCCGATACACCGTTGTGCTATGGTGTATAAGGATCAGTAAGCTGAGAGAGAATCCCATTCTCTTTTAGATAATCTAGGAACTCATTGCTTAAGTATTCTCCTCCTCGATCAGATCGAAGGATCTTAATACTTTTGCCCGTTTGGTTCTCTACTTCGTGCTTTTATTCTCTGAATTTCTCAAAAGCTTCAGACTTGTGTCTTATCAGGAACACATGTCCGTATCTTGAGAGATCGTCAGTGAATGTAATGAAGTGGGAAGAACCGTTCCTGGTATATGTAGACATAGGACCGCATATATCACTATGTATCAGCCCTAAGAGTTCGGTAACTCTTTCTCCGTGTCCACTAAACGGAGTTTTAGTCATTTTTCCTTTGAGACATGAATGGCAAGTTTCATAAGATGATAATTCAAACGGATTCAAATATCCATCCTTATGTAACTTAGCCGTGTCGCATTGATATGACCAAGTCTACAATGCCATAAGAAGGATTCGTTCATTTCTGAACTCTTCCTCTTGTGTGTGTTTTGTATATTAAGAACTGTATTTTGATTGAGAACGTATATGCCATTATGTAACTAGTCTGATCCAATCAACTTTTGATTCAGGAATATGTTCATAACATTATCCTGTACTACAAAATTATATCCTTCTTTACTTAATAAAGAAACTGATATAATGTTGCACATCATGTTCGGTATATAATAGCACTCGTTCAGAATCAATGTATTACTACTTGGTAATACAAGGTGATATTCGCCAACTGCTTTGGCTGCAATACATGCACCATTCCCTACTTGTACGGAATGATCACCTTTTCCCAGTTCTCTACCTTTACGTAGCCCACGTAACAATTTACATATGTGGGATCCCGATCCGGTATCTAATACCCAGGACGTAGGGTGAACTAAGAAACAGTTCTCAATAACTAACACACCCGAAGAAGATGCATCAGCATGCTTATTCTTCGTTTGGGCGGCATGAGAATCCAGATTTTCTCCTGTTTCCTGTTCAGTCTTATAACTCTTATAAGAAAGAACAGGACCAACGATCCCCTGCTCAGTATAATAAACAGGTTCAGTCAATACATCCATATTGTTATCTTGATTAAGTCCTGACATGGTCGCTACCTGGAGAGAGAGAGAAGGAAACACTTTAGCGTATGCTCTTACAAGATTAGATTGGTTATTATCTTATCTAATCAGGATGTCTCCCACTGTTTTTATCAAATCTTCCTTCAAACCCTAAAAGGTAAGATTAGCCGGGATTCACACCCTACAATTTCGTCAATCTTTCAGCCAGATCACTGTTGGTGCTTGAGGGAGGTTCCCCGTGCTTTCGCACGGACCTAATTAAAATAAACCTCGTCTTCCCAGAGGCACAACCCCGTTAACACTTTTCTAGACACCTACTTGATCGGCTAATTGTCCTGTGTAAAATTCTCCCGGGAGTAACTCTTACTCGTAGTGGGTATCGGGATCCAACTATCTCATAGGAGGTATGCAATCTCATTGCAAATTTCAACACTTGAAATTCCCGATAATGTTTTTGCCCCTAACATGCTATGACCTTGACGAATGCCAAACAACCCATAGTCCGCTAGTCAAGTTCAACCCGTACATTTCTTGATTGAATTAAACCCACCCGCACGACCCTTGACGAATGCCGAAAAACGCCGTACGAATACCCTAATCCAATCGCATCATATGCTGCAGATAAGTAGTAAATAGCTACCGTACACTACGCCTTGACGAATGCCAAACTACCATAGTACGAATACTAAGTAATATCTATCTGAAATGTCGGAGGGCTACGCAGGTTTTTCAGAAAACCATGAGCGTAATGAACTTGATATCGTCGTAGAATCGAGTGATTTTTGAAAAAGGGGTGTTTTTGAGGCTTTTCTAGTTTCGCTAAAGAGGTCACTCCCGGTGAAGGGATCTCGGCTCTTTCCTCATCGAATAAGGTGCAGGGTATATCATATATACCGCTATGCAAAGCAAGAACTATATAGAAGCAATCAAAAACTAAACCGCGAGTTTGTAGCATCTGCCGGTTTTGCTAAAGAGGTCACTCCCGGTGAAAGGATCTCGGCTCTTTCCTCATCGAATAAGGTGCAGGGTATATCATATATACCGCTGTGCATCGCAAGACAGTAGCTATCCTTTTTATAAAGTTTTGATTCTACAACAACTTTTAGGTTCCTTTTCTTTTATTAATCTCATTAATAAAAATCCCATCAATTAATGCTTCCTAAGCATCACAGAAGAAACGAAAGCTGTAATATTTATATATCATATATATAGTATAAGCATTCGTCTCAGGCAGTAATATGATCTCATCACAGAACATTGCAGCAGAAGATAATCATATGAAATATTGGATATAATAGGACGTCCGTGTTTTATATCGAGCCTGTATAAAACACGGATTCCACGGTCGTGCTGAATAACTAAACCCACATCCCTAGACCCCTACGAGAGCGGCAAGCAACACTGCCAATTCTAAGGTTAGGATACCCAGTCTCAACTCCTCGAGATGGCCTCCCACTGGACCCTAGAACCCGGTTACTTATGCTCCCCTCCTTGGGTCTACCTAATGCGGAAAAGTAAATAATATATAATGGTGACATCAACCTCATCCCAGAAGTTCCCCAATAAAAGAATATTACATACAAATGAATTTTACATGAATGAAAATAAAAAAAACATCATCTCACATAAAACCCCCGGCTATTCAAAACACGACAATCCAATATAACATATCACAGCAACACATAATATCTCATATCATCAACATAAGCAAGTATGCGTATCCCGATTGTCGTTGATGTATAGCAACGAAGCCGGCGATACACCACATACTATGCTTACGGTCACAGAAAAGAAAGTGTAAAACTACAACATTTGGAATCCACAATCACTTTAGACATCGTAAATCCGATATATCACATATTTCCCATTTCATGCCTAACTATATGAATTCCACATATTGTATCACATTCCAGATAAATAGACAATATTAAACTTTTCGATCGAATAATCAAATACCCAAGATTTCCTAAATATAGCTCAACACTTGAGCGGAGTTCAAAAAATCCCAGAAGAACATGTAACAGCCCCAATGGTCTAGTTGTAGAAGGGTCAAACCAACACCTCACATGTAACAACGCCGTACTGCCCCAAACCCTAAGGTTTAGAGGCAGTTCAGACGGTCACATAATCGAGTTAAGGTTTGTGTTCTTCTAGAGGGTCCACAGATATGCTTGCATGTTTTATTGTAAGTTTTAAACCCGGAAAAATTCCAACACTTGAAAGTTTTTCGTGTCGGGAAACACTGAATTATTGATATCCGTTCGAACATTTTAGTACTTTCTAAATTATCCGGAAAATAGTACAAAGTTAAACTTTCCGATCGAATCAACGATTACAAAGTATCCCCAGAAAACTCAACACTTGAGTAAGATTAAAAATACCCAGAAGCATGTACAAATAACTACGGATTAAACCTAAAAACACGTGTCCCTAAAACCAAATATCGACCGCGGAACCGCCGCGCGAAGCAGGTTCCTGCCGCAGTTCCGCGGCAGTTTGATGGTATTGGGGGCTCGTGTTTCACTATAATCCTTAGAATTCCCTGCTGATTTTTTTAGTATTTTTAATGCAGAAAAAATCACATTTTTAAAAAATTTCCAGAAAGGGGGGTCTATTTTGATGTTTCGGGGTTTGATCGGAGTTTTAATTTCGTATACACATCGCCTAATGCTCTAGCTAGGCTCTGATACCACTGTAGGGTTACTAGACACTCTCACAAGGTTCTATAAGGCATCAACCATGCCCGATTTAAAATTTAGACGTGTCGAACAACCCAAAGCAAGGATCTTTGCTAGATTATTAGGGTTAAACATGCAAGTAAATATCTTTACAACTAAGAGTGAGGGATTACAACATTTGTAGTCCGCTCCTTCGCTTCACAAGCTCCAAGTAGTAGTCCCTTCACCACGATCCATGATCTTCCAGACTCAAGAGAAGCTCTACAACCCGAATGATCCATGCTTGCTTGTAGTCTTCCTTTTCAAAGATGATCTACCTTGATGTTTCTTTAACTCAAGCTCTCACTCACTAATGAGGTGAACACCCTAATCTAATTGGCTAGATTAGATGAGGATGATGAAGTAGGATTTATGCTCTCTTTTATTATAAAATTCTCACACTAATCTATCACAAAATAAAAACCTAGAAAGCTTTTATGAGCTCAAGGAAGAAGAAGAAGAATGAATATCCTTTTGTGATGAATAATGAAAATGATATATGATTACAAATGCAACCATGGTCAAAGATGAGAAGGCTAACCATTATAGAGAGTTTACTAGGGTTAAGGGTGTGGTTTGGGTTAGGAAATATCTCACAAAATATCAACACATAATATCTTTGCAAGAAACAAAAGAAAAGCTTCTAGAAGCTTCATGAATGAACTAACCCAAATCAAACCCTAACCATGTTTAATCTTCACTAATCATGTTGCATTAGTAATTATAACATGTTACAATATTATATATCACATATATAATATATTTTTGTAACAAAAGAAAATAATGCAATTAACATATATCGCATATATATATCAATGTATTATCCGGTGAGAAAATGAAATAATAAAGCGAGCCAATATTAGATAATGTAATGTAAAATATCACATATATAATTATACATTAAATTATCGAATCAACACTTGATCCGACAATCCGGCTATATCGAATATAACCGACTAATATATCATGTACCGTTTCATCGAATCAACACTTGATCCGATGACCCGGCTGATATCAAATATCATCGGCCGATATCATATATCGCGAGAATAGAATACGGTATCTCATATCGTATTATTCTCGATCATGCACATATCACATATGTGCTCCTACTCCATTTTGCCTGAGTCAAGAAACCTCTGTGTAGGACTCTAAAGAATCGTCAATACGCCGGCAGTAGGTGATGATCATATCAAACACCCACAAGCTGCAAGCGGTCAGCTAAACGTAACAGCCACCCAGGTATTGATCGATCATAAGATCAACAAGCAAGCCTGTACATTCTCCTATGAATCCAATCAGTAACACTCCTGTACAGTCCGGTCTCTTCGTCTGATATGTTGCATATCTAGTCTAAGGGTGGTATACGTCAGACCCCAGTAACCGATGAGTCGAGTCGATGTGAGGCTCATAAAGGGTCGAGAAACTACTGGTAACACTCACCAATAAATCTCTATATCATCCCTGGTCAGGGACTTCCAGTTATAGCCAATCGAATACAGCACAACATCAACTCCCTATACCGGGAGAGACGAATCCCCTCCTATCGCTCATTGCCTCCATGTGATTCGGGTCAGTACCCAAAAGCCACCGTCTTGCACGCCCTCTTGGACGTGGTAAGATGGAAATCAAAGCACAGTGGGAATCACACAAGACTCTATGACGATCTCGGGTCTACAAACTAACCTGTACGAGTGTCACCAGAGAACTGCCATCTGACGTGAGGTAGAATACCATCTGGGAGTTCTCGGTGAGTCCGTCCAGTGTACCCAGTCTCCACTAAGCACCCGTACACCATCCTTGATGTCAAACACCGATGGATATTGGATCATCCATCGCCCATCATATGGGTCAAGATGCGTATACGCTAGTCTACTCTGGTGTATCGATGCCCTATCTCGATACACCCTCGATTAGGAACAGTTATAGGATATACTCATCGACTACCGTGGCCCCACTAATATGATCTCATCATAGTCCCAGTAGTCGAGTATATATCCTATGGGCTTTATCAACATGTGAGAGTAAGACAGTAAACTAATATAAGTCAACATGTTAAGATAAAGAGAAACCAAATAGCATACTATCATGACGAGCAAGAAAGTCCTCTCTATATATATCCAAGCATCCATTATAATATACATCATATGTACAACAATGGCCTCTAGGGCATATATATAACTAACACCACCATGCCAGGAGTCATCTATTCTAAATACCATTAGAATACTGTCTAAGAGCCCAAATTGGGAAACTACCCAAATCTAGATCTAAAACCATAGATCTAGTAACCAGAATGTCTGATATTATATCCATATCCTGTAAAGAGAAACAACTGTGTGACAACCACGGTATAACCGATCGTAGTATAGGAATTTTACTTTCTGCTCTGTGTTTGTCATCCAAATACCAGGACATCACACCCTACTAACTTCTTAACAGATCCATCCCCTATTCTGATGAAGTCAAATCCATGACTGTCACATCAAAATTAGATGATCTCTCTCCGCTATATCTGCTTTAGTCTATAAATAGACATAAGCTACTTGTCCACTATGCTTTTGCTGCTCCCACTGACCACAACAACCCTCTGGCAGAATAATATATACGTGCAATTCTAAAACTAGTTTAGAACGACGCTATACTTATCCTTCTGTCGGGTCTCATAGCCTGGAACAACAGTAGTGTCAAGTCTGGGTAAACAAGAACCTCCCTGTCACCGTCCTTGAGGCTACCGGAGTACCTCTCGGGTGCCTGAGGTTACCCATCATATCTGCAGAGTGGCTAATGGAATGTCAAACCTGATTGAATCTTTAGGTCCTATTAAATTTTCGGTAATCGTTTGCGGTTCTGGAATCACTTCCAGTTCTACCATACTCCCACTATTGTTTTCTGAAAAAATCCATTTCACTAAAACTGTGGCGCGTCAAGAACAATATCACTATTGATCTTCCAGATGGTAGAATATCAACCCTCGACATAGCCCGGGTCAACCCACAAACCGCCATTAAAGAAACGTGCCTTGAGTTATCCAGATTCTGGTTTTAAGCATAATCCGGACAACTCCCCGTACCTTAACCTCGTTAAGATATGAACCATTCTATATCCAATATAGAAACTTTGGCACTTATTTAATTGGAACCAGATTCAAATCATGCAACTGTCTCCAGTGCATATCAACTTAATGAAAAGAGGCTAATCAGTATTACTCAACTTAGGATTGCATCCAATTATGAGTAACCTGAAAGAGAAACAAGTTTCTCAAAACCATTACTATCAACTGAATACCATACACAAGTATCTACATCTTCGATTACCTTGAAGAATCCCGATACTTGCAACACCTGGTTCTCTACTTTATTCTTTTACCTATAACTTCTCAGAACTTAGACCTTGTATTTCTACGAAACACTTGTCTAAAAACTAGAGAAGTCACAAGTAAACAGAACATAGTACGAGGACCAACCCCTTTGTCCTAATGGACATTGGACAACATACAATACTCTGTATAAGTCCGTTGAGTTGAATAACTCAAAACCTGTGTATCGTAGGTTGAAAACTGTACTTATGGTTAAGAACTACTCCGCTGTTCAATACTCCTTACCCAATGTCAACTGATATAGGTAAATGTCACGGACATAATTTCAAAAAGTTATATCTCACTTTATAAAAATAAACGTACAGATATATCAGTTTGAAATTGGTGCACAACAATGGATACTCAAAACCAAATACTTGTCGTCCGGCAAAAACCCAGGCGATTTCCTCAAATCTCACCAATTACAACGAATTCCGATATAATGAGGATGATCACCTAATTCCCAATAACTTACTCCCACTCATCATCTATAAAACCATACAGATGTGAGAATTATACCTGGTAAATACATACCCTGGAGTAAGTGTCTAATCGGGAAATCACTTTTCAATTAACAATGCATAGTGAAACTAAAATATGAAAATGTTTCGAAGGGGTATCCGGGTATTCGTAGTAATGCCTCTTCCATAATCCAATTCATGACTGTAACCATATATTTCTTTGCCATCTCTCCAAATCCCTTTATTTGTCTTTAGTCGTTATCTTCTGTACACCATCGTTAGGCTAAATGGTTTTTTTCCTTCCCTACCGTTCGACACCAGCCTATGGTTTGGAAGAAGACTATCCAGTAAGCATAATAGGTGTACTCTCCTAATCTTAGGAGTACTCGCAACTTAAGAGAAGGTGATGATAAAAGACATCTGAATAAACCTTATTCTATTCCTCCTCAACTGGAGAAAACAAAGGTGAAGTAGGAGTGGCGATGAACTACACGGTTTGGTCGTGAATGATAGCAGCCGCAATTTATTTTGCCCTCTTTCTAATCCCTTTATTTTGTCTTTACTTATTACCTTCTGCACACCCTACTTAGGCTAATTGGTTTTCTTCATTCCCTACCTTTCGGCACCTGCCTATGGTTTGGAAGAAGACTATCCAATAAGCGTAATAGGTGTAATCTCCTAAACCAAGGAGCCCTCGCAACCTGAGTGAAGGTGATGATAAAAGACAACTGAATAAACCAATTCAATTTCTCCTGAACCTGGATCCATCCTCGAAGAAGTCCCTTCAAGTTCGTATATAACCATATGATGGATTTATCCAATGGAAGTGGCTGTTCGTAGTAATACTAGGTGTTCTGGAGAAATGCAAAGGGTAAAAGAAGGAGCGGCAATGACTTATGCAACCCAGACAATCCAAAAGCCAGTATTTTAAGAAGGTTCGGTCAATTTGGTCACTGAGTCATAGTCTAGGGTCGGTCAATGGTCGCTGCCAGAGAGAGAGAGAAAAGAAACACTCTGCGTGCACTCTAACCTAGATCAGAATGGTTATTACTTCATCTAATCAGGAAACCTCCCACTGTACCGTCAAATTCTCCTCCAAACCTGAAAGAAGAATTAGTCGGGATCACCCGAAGAGTAAACCAACTCATCAGTGGGAATCGGGATCCAACTATCATCGCATGATAACGTGAAGGAATCCACTCACGTTATCACACTCCAGAAGGTATGCGTATGCCTGGAAAATTTCCTGTATGTTTGAAACTCCTGATATGGATTTTTGCCCCATGCTCTTATGACCTTGACGTTGGCCAAAATGCCATAAGTCACATGTCAGGTTCTACCCATCATTATCTTGTTAATTTGAACCCACTCGTACATTCCCCTGACGTTGGCCAAATGGCAGAGCGACTGTCCCAAACCAACTCATCTATCTATGCAACAGATGAATACCCAGCAGCTAACAAACACTATGCCTTGGCGTTGGTCAAAATACATAGCTTGAATACTACTGAATACCCAACTGAAATGACGGAGGGCTATGGCTGGTTTTTGGCGAAAAACCTTTAACGTAACGAACTTGATATCGCTGAAGGAACCTGATAGCTTTTTACAAAAATATAGCGGCGAAAACCTCTGCTAAAGAGGTCACTCCAGGTGAAGGGATCTCAGCTCTTTCCTCGTGGAATGAGGTGCAGGATATTCCAACTGAATACCGCGATGCAAAGCAATAAGTAATCGACTATAGTGAAGTTATTACCCTGACGCAAACTTCTGCCCAAGGGGTCACTCCCGGTGAAGGGATCTCGGCCCTTGCCTCGTCGAATGAGGTGCAGGATATTCCAACTGAATACCACTGTGCAAAACAAAAGAAAACGTCCTTGTAATAACACTTTTTGAAAACTGTTCCAACAACGTCAAATAGGTTTGTTTTCCTTTGCATTGATCAGAATCAACGCAGTCCCATCAATTAATCACACCAGAAAAGAACGAAAATAAAATATACGTATATGCCATCCGCAATCGTCACTGGGTCCCGTCATCACCCGTTAGGTTACTTAACTAACGACAGAGCGGGGACCGAACTAGCGCGAGTGCAAAACATATACAACATCTACTAGTATATATACCAATATACAATAATCGCTCCAGGCATGATAAATGCAACATTACAGAAAAGTAATAAGCATCACAGAACAGTACAGATAATCTGGGATCCCCAGGTTTCACAGAGCCGCAACTGAAACCCGGCGTTCTCCTGGTCGTGTGGATAACCTGTGCAATGAAACCTAGACCCCTACGAGTGAGGCAAATTACCCGCCAAAACCTGAAGCGAGGCAGCCCCCTACAGCAAAGTGAATGGACCACCCAGCACTTCATGGAATCCGGTAACTTGGGCACTCCATCGTGGGTCAACCTGTACCCCCTACGAGTGCGGCGAATAATCTGCCAATTCTAGAGTGAGGCCCATTTTCCTCTCAAAGCCATGAGATACGGACCCGTTGCCCTCCAGAACCCGGCTATCCGTGCACTCCGTCGCGGGGTAAACCTAGTACAGAAATGAAAATATATACAACGGGTACATCGATCTCAACCCGGTCGTGCCCCAAAAGAATAATATACAAACAAGTAGTGACGGCAGTCCACATGTTGGATGCTCGCCCCGCAATATCAAATGTACAATTAAATCCAAACAGCACTACCATTGCACACAGCTATCCACCACAACAAATCCGCAACATCACAGCACAATACAGAACATCAAGCGAATGTCACGTTCGCAAACCCGTCTAAAAGGACTATAGCAATCAGACACGATTTATCGCTCGAATGACATTCACGGTCGTAGATATAATGTAAGCACTGTAAACTAACACATTTAAAATTCCGATCGACAAAACTTCCCGAAGTGGGCCCCAAGTGCAACTCCAGTACTCAAACAAAATCTGGGCCTAAACAAAATATTCCAGAAACCACAATTCCACATGAAAGACACCCAGAAGAAAAATGGTGCACTGAAGCCTCAAAACGGCAGCAGAACCGCGGCCAATACAAGGCTTGTGCGTCGGTTCCGCGGCGGTCTTGAAGGTTCAGTCGACCAAATTTCTTCCAGAGTCTTAAAAAAGCCTGCACGATTTTCTGACATACTCAAAATAGTTTTTAGAAGACAAAAAAAATTCGACAGAAACTTTAATTTTGGAATCGCGGTTTTGGAAATTTCGTTTGATCGATATTTTAAACATGTTAGAACAAGATAGTAAATGTTAATGGCGTGGCTCTGATACCATGTAAGTCTACGGTAGCGCCCCGGCCGTCAATCTGAGGCCAAACGCGGAACAAAAACTTTTACAACTGGCGCTCTCGCATACTATAACCTGGATATAGCCATTAACGCTAAACTAGCTAACTACAAAGATGATAGAAAGGCTATACCGATCGATCCGTGTCCTTCGGTCTTTAGCCATCATCCCACGCTCATCGCGGCATCTCCGAACTCGCTCGATCTCCTATCTCCTCGTCGAGATGGCACCACGTCAACGAATCTTTATACGGGCTCCCGCCTCTATACCGAGGCAATTCGGACATCAAGTCTGCTAAAAGAGATGACCAAGATGAAGTAGAGAAAGAGTAGAATACTTTACTCATTACACTCTTTGGTTCTCATCACATGAGAGGGCAAGAGTGGAGGTTGAAGAAGATGCTAAGGTTTGGAGAGTGTGAGCTCAAGAAAACTCTAGTGAGCAAAAATAACCAAGCACCAAAAATTGTGATGGCTGTGCAAACATTTTGGTGAGAAGATATAATGAGGTTTTGTGTCTTTAAACATAGAAAAGATCTTACAAAAATATCCCACACAAACCCTTAAAAATATCTTAACAAAAATCAAAACACTATTAATTCTATCATGACTCACTTAGTGACTCATTAGCATGAGTCACTAGTGAACATGCTAGAAGAAATGTGTCATCCAAATGAGTCACACTTTCCAAATCCAATAATCATTTAAACCAAAATGATTAATCCAAAAAGAAATGCATCTTCTAAAGTAATCTCGTAACGGATTACGAGAATACCGCTCACCTGTAAATACATACCTGTATCCGTATTCCGACCGAATACGAATACGATGAGACTAAAATATTCTGACTCAATATAATACTTGGATACGGCTTAAACCAAAGCCTACCAGTATTATCTGTCCGAACCATGACACGTGCAAAAGTGCACGTGCATGTTCAAACCCTGCCATAAAACCATACGGCCTCTACAACGTTTCGCCCGAACTTGGGAAACTTTCTATGGGGAACTCTAATGACTCGTCAGTACCCTGGCAGTGGGTTTAACCACAAGCACGTCAGCGGCACTAGCTGTGCGTAACAGCTGCCCATGTACTGACCGAAAGGGAAGCCGAGAAGCGAACTCATCCTAGAACCCTACTGAGCCTATCAGTGACAATATCTGTACAGTCCGGTCCGTTCGTCTATGAGCATCGCATATCGGGCCTAGGGGGATGGTAACGTCAGACCCCAAAAAGCTGTATAAGTTGTGTCGGAGGGTAGCCCTGAACACCCTGAGAAACTACTGGAATACCTACCAGTAATTCTCACCTGTCTTGGCTAAGGACATGGTGTAATGGCTCTTCTATACAAAACGCGATCTCACCCCCAATACCGGGAGAGACGAATCCCCTGCCGATCCGTTCACTGCCTCTATGTGGCTCGGGACTATTCCCAACTAAAACCTGTTTGCACGACTCCTTTGAGCCGTAGTAGGGTAATAATCTAAGCACAGTCGGAACTCACACGAGACAAAAGACGATCTCAGGTCGATGAACTAACCTGTACACATGTCACCAGGGAACTGTTATCTGACGCTAGGTATAATACCAACTATCAGGTTCCCGGCGAGTCCTGTCCGGTGCACTCATAACCCAATGAGCACCTGTATACATCTTAGGTGAACCAACTGACACCAATGGCTTGTGAGACCGGCCATCTCCCCTTGTCGGGGTCACGACTGTATACACTAGTCTACTCCGGAGTATCGATGCCCTATCTCGAAACTCCCACTACTAGGGACCACTTTTAAGGATGTGCTTATGGACTATCCAACTCTCACGTATATGATCGCCATCATACTGCTGGTAGTCAAGCAAGAATCCTAAGGGTTATATCAACGTGTAATAGTGATCATGTCACCTAAAGGCTGTACTCAATGATAAAGACAAACCAGATAGTATACTACCATCTCGAGTAAGACTGTCCTACCGGTATAGGTCCTCCGCAATCATTGCAATCACGAATCTGCGATCCAATAATTGACTTTGAGGGCACTATATCCAACAATACGGACTCGCCGAGAATTTCTTGATGGTACTATACCTATCGTCAGATGGAAGTTTTCAAGTGACATAAGTACAAGTTAGTCTTTAGACCTGAGATAATCATTTGTCTCTTGTGTGTTCTCACTGTGCTTTGATCACTACCGTACCATGACTCTACTGAGTCATGCAAATAGGTTTTGGTTAGGTACAGTCCCGAGCCACATGGAGGTAGTGAGTGATTGTTGGGGATTCGTCGCTCCCGGTATAGGGAGTCGATATCACACTGTGTTCGATTGGTCAGGACTATAAGACCTTGGCCAAGGCAGTTGGGATTTACTGATAGGTTGATCGGTAGTGTAACGCCTTAGATTTCGGTTAGTGTTCGTTTAGACGTTAATGCGGGTTTACTGTAAAAAGTTTACCAATTCGGGTTCCTCACATTTTATAACATTTAATTAATAATTTATTATTATTTGTTATAAGCATGCACGCACGTGTGCACGTAAAATGTGAGTTTTGTTTATGCTAATCTAGTTTTAGCAACCATGACCCTTAACCTAATCCTTGTTTAATCCACCCTTTTTCTTAACCTTTAATCTTTTGTGAGTGAGAAAAGAGATATTTTGCTTGGTTTTGTTTTGTGTGAGGTGTGAAAACAATAAATGTGAGGCATGGTTAGCAATTAATGCTAATGATACACTCACCCTCACCTCACCCTACACTCACCTCCCTCTCTCATTTCCTCACACCCTTTCTCTTTTCCTCTATCTGTTTCTCATTTTTCTTTCTCCCTCAAACAAATTCTGAACACTCTCTCTCATCCCATCTCAAAATCCATCACAAATTCACCAAAACTTCATCAAAATCACACCTTTTCTTGGATTTTGCCTCATGGATGCCTTGGATCATACAAAGCTAGGATCTTTGTGTTCATTTGATTAGGTAATGTTTCCTTGCTGTTGTTTAAGTTATTTTTGTTTAGCTTAGCTTTAGAGTTGCTGTTTTTATCACGTATCGTATCGTTTCGGATAAATATCGTATTTTTAGTGTCGATTTGGGGTCTCGGATGATCTGCTGTTAAATAAAGTATTTGTTGCAAAAATTAACTTGACAGTAACCAAGTATAGAGACCTAGAACCTACCCTCAAAATACGAGCCAGTTCCTCCTTGTTCAGGCCGCATATTTATTGCTTCTGGCTGCAATTTACGGCCAAAGTAGGGACCTGGGTGTTGGTTTTTGGTGTAGGGGTCTCTGGGGTGATTGGTAATCTCATGGTACTTACAATTTTTACAAATTGTTAGCACAGAAAAATCTGGGATCATTTTGCATATTTCTAGTGTTTCGTTTCGTGCGATACGTTATCCGATACGATGCGTGTTACGTGTTGCTGTTGCGCTGAGTTGGTTTCGTAGTGTCGCTATACGCGTTAGCTGCAATACGAACCCTTTAGAGTACGTATGTGTGTCGTGTTGGCCCGTGTTGATTGTAAGTATTTTAGGTCTATTATTAATATATACTTATTGTATTGCTTGTATTGCAGGTTCGCAGGCGGGGACTACGGACACTGCTACAAAGGGAAAACAGGTGGTAAGATTCACCTAGCTTGAAGCGTTGGTGAGTAGATTTAACATTTACAGGGGAATCGCCCGCATGGTGTTATGCGTCTGGGCTAGAAATTTTAATACTTGTCGTATATTCTATGTCATATTTAGAATTACGCATTTACCCTATAGCTTAGATATTGTTGTTCTTGGACTAGTAGCCTTAGGACACTGCACATATTATTGACGATTCATATTGCACGAGCACTGATTGTATGCTACAAACACCGTCAATAATTGCCATGTCACACACAAACCACTTATAGTTAGGATATTGCTTGGTTAGGGACATTGTGACATTGATTCATATTTCTTATCACGTATGACATATAGCATACCTGTATATCTACATGTTTACACATATGCCTTCATATACTTATGTCAGGACCCGAAAAGTACGGAACATGACCGGCACTTAAATTACGAACGTCTCGAGACGTACGCAATCTGAGTAAGCCAAAACCCAGAAATCAAAACCAAAAAAGCCGTAGAGTGAAGGAAAAACCATTTAAAGCAAGTATTTTTAATAACATAGGCCGAAATATGTATTTTTAAAATCTCAAGTATTTTCTGAAAATTTCGGCAGAGTCTCCTTTATAAATACTGGCCCCAAACGGGATACAACATGAATAGTATACGAAATGTAACAAAAAGGCTTCCCCAAGCGGGAGCTACCTCTTCGTCAATCGACGGTCACAACCACGCAAGCAAATATAATATTCAACGCCAAGGGCGAGGATCAAAACTCAAAAGAAAAACCAAAACACATGAAAACAATAATAATACAATGCGCGACTCTAAGGTCGAAAGAATAACAGGTCTGGTTTTCTATCTCTCTCAAATATACAATCTGGTTGATGGAGCTTCTAGATACAACTGAAATAATGAATAACCAAAGGTGGACCTGATGCAAAGAACCCACCTACCAAAGCAATCACCCGGAAGGAACAGTGTGCCAGCAAGCTGCAACGCAACCTGTACGGCAAAACTTGCAAGGAACTGTGGCACAACGGGGATGAGTTGCCAACTCATGAGTAGAAAACATCTACGAGTAGAAATCGCATGCATAACGCTATCCTAGGTCATATCTGGTAATATCCTCAATAAAAATCCTGGTCCAGCTATGTATAGTGTAATACTACATGCTCATGTCAGTGCCTCAGATAGCAACATATCAGATATATGATGTATGAATGCATTACGAATGGAAACAAAATATATCAAGAGTGAGACAACTGCTTTCTTTAATCAATGAGATTTCTATATGTATGTCAATCACGTATCATCAATGAATGCAACAGAGAAATCAGTGTCAAGCATCGACACAAAGCATAAGTCTCAGTATCTAAGTATCAAATCTTAATATCTCAAATATCAATATCTCAGGCATCCGTATCAGCTGCGGGATCGTCCCACAGGCTCCGGCAGAACGGATCAGCCTATAACCATCTCATGACTCCGGCCGGTATCCTCCGAATAACCGATGAGTCCAAATAATATCACTGGTAGGTAGTGCTCCCCTGCCAGGCTCATCGAATACAACTCGAGCTTCTTGCCCCGGGGTACCATACCGGGCCCACCATGTAGCCGAGACGATTCATCCAACTCCTCGAATTGGGTCTCGAAATCCAACAGCAATCATGAAAACTCATGGTGGACGACTCATACATCAAGAGAAAACTGCAATTTGGATTTTAAAATAATGATACTAAGCTTTTATTAAATTCTTGCGGTTTTCCCCCAAATCCAGAAATCTCATGTAAATCCGAAATCATCAAAATCATGATACCAATAAAAGTGAATACCGGCATAAATCTCCATAATACTGCATAACCAATGAATGTATGAATGCATCTATTATCATGCAATGAATGCAATATTTAAACTAGCATGTGGAAGCTATAACATATTGCGATTATCAGCTATCAAGCTATGTCAACAAAAAAGTATTTTCTAAAGTGTACGTGATATGGCAATTACCGACGAAGATGTGTGTGAGCAGGAAAGTAAGTGTATGTGGAGCATACGCATCATCGGTAATGGTGCTGGTGTCCTAACAGCATGATCTCAATAATGGCATATTAAAGAACAATGTAAACATGCAAATGCGATGCGAACAGTAATAATATGCGGAAGCTGAATGCTAAACACAATGATAACTAATCTGCATTTATATAAATATGAGTCATACAGTGATGCCATTTGAAATAACACGAATCGTGGTGTTCTGAAAATAAGAGATACGGTATTTTTAAGAAAAGATATGTCCTTTGAAATATATGTAGTATCCTTTGGTATGTCTTTAAAATCCTCACGATTCGTTAGTTTTGCAATAGGTATAACTCGAGTCTAATCTAACATTTACTAATAAACTACAGGACTAACTAAAAGGCTGATCAAAAGGTAAGGAAACCGCCTAACATCTGAGTCGATACATATATATATATATATATATATATATATATAGTCGGTGATCCCGCCTCAATAGTATCCCATACGATACCCTAATATAATATGACATTCTCGAGTCAAGAGTGCGGATCTATCATCAATATATAGCTCGTACGTAAATCCATCGTACGGTATCCCAAATCTGGGTACGGGTCAAATATCACATTCATCACATTATTCATCTGGTATCCTCTTTATCAGATATCATGATCCGGGGTACTGATCTACATCAAGTACAATACTGATACCATCTATGTAAATGCATGCGTGTGTATGCAAACACCTTGTCTAAAGGACCCGCTGAAACATCATGTCGTATCTCAAATACGAACCCTGTCACATCACCGATCTCACGGCCTCAAGCCCAATCTCATCGACTCATCTCCAATCCCAAGTACTATCCTCATAATTCGTGTATATGTATACGTGTATATATATATAGATAGTCCCATACCCATGTGTGTATATATATATATACATATCCCCATATACGCACATATAAAATAGATATATGCAAATGCGGGTATGCATGTGGGTGTGAACTTATTTTAGTGTTCGCGACTAAGAAGCCATGCTAGTTTACTTCTAATTTCCCTACACTAAACCATGAACACAAATCATATCTTGATCATCATCCTCATATCATAAAACACCTATAACATATATATCATCAACTATACTACGGACTGCGGGGGTGCTATACGCCATCCACCCGACTTCCCCCGTAAATAAAATCTACTCATAGATCTTCGCTTCCCGATGACAAAGTCGCCACGCGCTTTCTTGTCGTCTAGAAGTTCACCTGGGGTACCTACATGTCACCACGTATCGTAACGCATAAAAACCAAATCCGAAATCGAAACGGTATACGAAAACCAATTCGGCACGCGTATCACGCATAGGTCAAAACCTATCGTCTACGCATGCAAGAATAGCCAAACCAACTCTCGATGTCGATGTACAAACGTCAAAATATCGAGAAAAACCCAAACACACTTATTTGCACATTCACAAACACTAATTATAATATGAAATAGGTTAAAATTCACAAAAACTCCAAACTCACTTTAAAAGCTATTTTTCCGAAAACCTAGCAAGCATGGTTTACCGTTTTTGTACAAAACTTGATGTTTTAACAATTCTAGTGACCAAGATGATAACTTAATACCTTAATTATGCCATAGAAACCATTACTTAAATTTTAATCCCACAATTTAATTCAATTTCTAAAACCTAGTTAGCACTTTAACATAATTATCACAATTTTAAACTAACAAATTAGCAACTAGTGACCAAATTAGATTTTTCATTCAATTACAAGTTAATCTACCCATTAAAACCATGAATAATTGATAAAAACCATCACTACAATTTTATCTCATATATATAAATATTTTATAAAAAACCTAGTTTGCATAAAAGCTTATTTTGGACATTGCAAATATTACAATTAGGAATTTTAGCAATTAGATTAATTTTGCATAGCATTAAGTAGTTAAATACATCATACAACTATAATCTCATACCCAAAACCCTAACTAAATTTTCATAAACCCTAAGCTTGAACTTGAACTTGCAATTAAAAATCTAATTTAAACAACTCATTAACTTAATTTGAAGAAATAACAAACAATTTAACAAAAAAGCCAAGATTTATTATACCTCAAGAACCATGGATCAAACATAGAACTTGACCTCAAAATTGAAATCTTTGCACCAAGATCCATGCAATATGGGCAAAGGAAAAATGGATAGGAGTTGGATTTTTATTTTGTGGGATTTTTGTATTTATTTTTAGGCATTTTGTGATGAAATTTTGATGAGAAATGAGAGGAGAACAAGGAAGGGGGCTGCTATTTTTTGGGGAGGTGGTTTCGGCCAGAAGTGGGTGAGGGAGGAGAGAGAGTGAGGTGGGGAAATGATATCAAGTCATCAACAAGTCAAAGCCCATAACACTTTTAACTTCTTTCTTTCTTTCATTTGTTTTCTTTTCTTTTCTTTTTGGAAAACAAGTGGGGAAATGAGGATGGGGAAACTTGGGCTGCTGATTTGGGGAAAGGAGAGAGGGTGAGTGTGGGTGTGGGTGAGGAAAAAATGATAAATGATATACCCCAATATCTATTTACACTAATTTCACTATTTAAGCCCTTTTCCTCGATATTTTCTAAAACCGTTTGACAGCTTCATTTCATTTCAAAAATAACATGTTAAAATTTTGTTTAATGTGTTATGATGCACAAAATTTATTTCAACTCATTCCAATTTGTAATTTTCCCTAATTAAATGTATTAGTGACGGCTTAAAATAATATTAAAATAATTAATTTCGGAAAAAATTTCATAAAATTAGAAATTTTACCAGTGGCTCAATAAACACCAAATACTAGAAATTACATAGATAGAATATGTATATTTAATTTTATATTAAAGATATTT
This sequence comes from Agapanthus africanus, assembly GCA_030015575.1. Classification (NCBI taxonomy): domain Eukaryota; kingdom Viridiplantae; phylum Streptophyta; class Magnoliopsida; order Asparagales; family Amaryllidaceae; genus Agapanthus; species Agapanthus africanus. The sequence continues at coordinate 340,814,728 of CM057337.1, read as the reverse complement.
ATATTTTGACTTTTTACGGAAACCCCCCTTTTTTTACCGATTTTCCGAAATTTCACCGAAACGATTTTCAGAACGTTACAATCTTCCCCACTTAAAGAAATTCAGTCCCCGAATTTAAATTAAAACTCCCCCCAGACACTGAATCATTTCAGCGAAACCATCAAGTCGTCGGGGCTCCGAACTCATAAATACATAAAACAAATCGTAGCGCAACGCATGCACATGGAAAATGAGCATATAACTCAAAATCAAAACTCCATCCAGCATCCCGCAATCATCGGAGTCATGGTGAAGACACAATGTCTAAATCCAAAATGAAAATCAATATGATATACATCATTAAATCATCTGGAACCAATGCATGTCAAATCTTCTTCAAATCGCTGTGCGATGCTCGCAACACTGCACAGTGGCGGACGTCCATTTCGAGAAAATAAATATATATATCTTTTGTTTAACATACACGTCCCGCCATTTTGAAAACAATTTTAGAAGGGTTTTCCTTGTAAAAATTTTCGTGTCATTACGGACACGTAGGTAAATACTAAGACTATAGCTTCTCTTTATAATTCCCTTCGATAACTATCAATGCATGCAAAAATATACTCAGGTATTGTCCTCTGACTAGTCCTGCTCAGTACTAAGCCAAATAGAAAGTATCACAAAATATACTGCTCCAAAAGAAATCAATCCCGAATATATATATGAATATCATGTGCGTCTGGTGCGCACGGAAATCGAAACCCATGAATGTGCCATACATGTGCACAAAACCAAATCTAAGTGCAACGGATGTGCACGAAAATACCTGTCAAGGGCAACGTGTGTGCCTGACAGTAAAACCAGGTGCATCTGATATGCATAAAAAATCTCGATTTAGTGCATCTGGTGTGCACCTAAATCACATTAAGCGCCTTAAGTATGCGCAAAATCCAAATCAAGTGCACAAAAGCAAATCAAATACTAAAAGTGCATGAAAACTATGTCGAACGCATAAGTCAAATCATATGCATGCCCTAGGCATGAAATCAAATATCATGAAACTCGGTCATAAAAACTCAACCATGAAATAAATCACCCAAAATACTGAAATCCAATACGACGGATACGTGATAGTCAATCACTAAATCACAAATCATAATTACTGTCGTCGATATGTCCGTCCTTCAAAGTCGAGAAGGTGTCGGTGCATCCAATGCCAGCAAAGCAAGATATCTACTTGCCTTCTGATCATGGCCTGTCGCCTAGTGCCCTTAGGCTCTCCTCTCTCACTGCAGATTGCTAAGTACATAGCTTCTCGGCTCAACGGTCCAATATAGAAACGATAACGGAAGCAGTCCGCTCTGACACATCCTCTAAAGATTTCTGGATTTGGGGGAAAACCGCAAGAATTTAATAAAAGCTTAGTATCATCATTTTAAAATGCAAATTGCGGTTTTCTCTTGATGTATGAGTCGTCCACCATGAGTTTTCATGATTGTTGTTGGTTTCGAGACCCGATTCGAGGAGTTGGATGAACCGTCTCGGGTACATGGTGGGCCCGGTATGGTACCCCGGGGCAAGAAGCTCGAGTTGTATTCGATGAGCCTGGTAAGGGAGCACTACCTACCGGTGATATTATTTAGACTCGTCGGTTATCCGGAGGATACCGGCCGGAGTCATGAGATGGTTATAGGCTGATCCGTTCTGCCGGAGCCCGTGGGCCGATCCCGCAGATGATACGGATGCCTGAGATATTGATATTTGAGATATTGAGATTTGATACTAAGATACTGAGACTTATGCTTTGTGTCGATGCTTGACGCTGATTTCTCTGTTGCATTCATTGATGATACGTGATTGACATACATATAGAAATCTCATTGATTAAAGAAAACAGTTGTCTCACTCATGATATATTCTGTTTCCATTCGTAATGCATTCTATATCTGATATGTTGCTATCTGAGGCACTGACACGAGCATGTAGTATTACACTATACATAGCTGGACCAGGATTTTTATTGAGAATATTACCTGATATGACCTAGGATAGCGTTATGCATGCGATTTCTACTCGTAGATGTTTTCTACTCTCGAGTTGGCAACTCACCCCCGTTGTGTCACAGTTCCTTATAGGTTTTGCCGTACAGGTTGCGTTGAGCCTTGCTGGCATACTGTTCCTTCCGGGTGATTGCTTTGGTAGGTGGGTTCTTTGCATCAGGTCCATCTTTGGTTATTCATTATTTCAGTTGTATTTAGAAGCTCCATTAACCAGATTGTATATTTGAGAGAGATAGAAAACCAGACCTGTTATTCTTTCGACCTTAGAGTCACGCGTTATATTATTATGGTTTTCATTTGTTTTGGTTTTTCTTTTGAGTTTTGATCCTCGCCCTTGGCGTTGTATATTATATTGCTTGCGTGGTTGTGACCGTCGATTGACGAAGAGCTAGCTCCCGCTTGGGGAAGCCTCTTTGTTGCATTTCGTATACTATTCATATTGTATCTCGTTTGGGGCCAGTATTTACAAAGGAGACTCTACCGAAATTTTCAGAAAATACTTGAGATTTTAAAAATACATACTTCGGCCTATGTTATAAAAAATACTTGCTTTAAAATGGTTTTTCCTTCACTCTACGGCTTCTTTGGTTTTGATTTCTGGGTTTTGGCTTACTCAGATTACGTACGTCTCGAGACGTTCGTAATTTAAGTGCCGGTCATGTTCCGTACTTTTCGGGTCCTGACAAAGTTGGTATCAGAGCGTTAGGTTTTACCTTCTAAGTGTAGGATGACCCTTGGTTGATGGAGTAAGTGACTCAAGTAGAGTGACGTACCGTACGTATGTTCCGCGGCATATTTACGATACGATACTCCACTTAAGAAGCCTTAGGATGTACATTTCTTTGCACAGCATTATGTTGCTTCCTATGATCTAGCCTCATCGGTACCAGTTTATGGTTTTGTTATCACGGGTCTACGGGCGTGGAGTGCTACAGCTAGAGTTGCGTCAGCATGAGTTCATCACAGACGAGGACTGACCAGGACGTGATTCCAGGGACATATGATTGCATGGAGGCGTCGTTTCATTGTGTTTTCGCACCACGAGCGTTTGATGGATCACTTTTACGAGATTTCTCAGACATGTAGATCAGCACCAGAGGATAGGTCCACTGCAAGAGGCTAGCCAGGATGTGATGACCGTTAATGCACCATATTTTGATGTTTAAGGATCTGTTCAACGTGCGGACAGAAGATTCAAATGTTGTTGCGACTGACGAGATATCGCCCCAAAAGTTTGGAGCTATGCCGCACGAGTTATACTTCAAGATATGATAGAAGGTCGCTAGTCACCAAGGATAAAAGACTAAGACATGTGATTCATTGCCTACCCCGATGCGAGGTCATCAGATGGATTGATTCCAGCTAGAGGCGACTTCACGCTGATACGTTGAGAGTCGATAGAGACGATCGAATGTCAGGAACCCATTTTCCAAGGTTAAAGTATTCGGAAAACAATGCAAGCAATTCTACGGACCCTCTAGAAGAATGAAACCCTAACTCGACTTAATGACCATGGAACGCCGGTGAACCTTAGGGTTTGCGGTAGTTTATCAATGCCATTAATGAGGCTTGGGTCTGCCCTTCTACGGTTGGTCCATAGGTGATGTGGCATATATTCGATACTATTAAACTGTAACCAAGATGTTGAGCTCTTGGGGGATTATGAGGTTTTGACAATCGATCGGATGGTTTGACTTCATTCGGATATCATGTGATGGGATGCATTGCTTGGGAGACTCCAGATACAAGTATAGCCGTTGGAGCTCAGTCCATGCAGCCACGAAGAGACGAGTCCGAATCGGTCGACATTAGAGAAAAGTGGAGTAAGAGGTTCGTACGAGATCTTGATGAGATGACGTTCCACTCCGCAGACATCTGAGATGTGATACGCAAGCAGAAGCGTTGACTATGGATATACTTTCCAAGAGGAGTCATGATGAGTATGCAGCCGTTCTGGAACAAGTAATAGATTTGGTAAGGGCGATGACTTCCGGGCAGTTCGACAGAAACGAGACTTAGGAGAGATTTCAACAAAACCTTTCTGGAAATACTGAACGAGAAGACCTGGACCTAGGAGCGGTCATATGATGCACACCCAACAGGCCAGAGTTCACCATCGTCGACGAGACATGTTATGAGTAACCATGACAGTGGTCCAAAAATCTTTAGAGGATGTGTCAGAGCGGACTACTTCCGTTATCGTTTCTATATTGGACAGTTGAGCCGAGAAGCTATGTACTTAGCAATCTGCAGTGAGAGATGAGAGCCTAAGGGCACTAGGTAACAGGCCATGATCAGAAGGAAAGTAGATATCTTGCTCTGCTGGCATTGGATGCACCGACACCTTCTCGACTTTGAAGGATGGATATATCGACGACAGTAATTATGATTTAGTGATTGACTATCACGTATCCGTCGTATTGGATTTCAGTATTTTGGGTGATTTATTTCATGGTTGAGTTTTTATGACCGAGTTTCATGATATTTGATTTCATGCCTAGGGCATGCATATGATTTGACTTATGCGTTCGACATAGTTTTCATGCACTTTTAGTATTTGATTTGCTTTTGTGCGCTTGATTTGGATTTTGCGCATACTTAAGGCGCTTAATGCGATTTAGGTGCACACCAGATGCACTAAATCGAGATTTTTTGTGCATATCAGATGCACCTGGTTTACTGTCAGGCATACACGTTGCCCTTGATAGGTGTTTTCGTGCACACCCGTTGCACTTAGATTTGGTTTTGTGCACATGTATGGCACATTCATGGGTTTCGATTTCCGTGCGCACCAGACGCACATGACATTCATATATATATATATTCGGGATTGATTTCTTTTGGAGCAGTATATTTTGTGATACTTGCTTTTTAGCTTAGTACTGAGCAGGACTAATCAGAGGACAGTACCCGAGTATATTTTTGTATGCATTGATAGTTATCGAAGGGATTTTCAAAGAGAAGCTATAGTCTCAGTATTTACCTACGTGTCCAAATGACACGAAACTTTTTACAAGGAAAACCCTTCAAAAAAATTTTTCAAAATGGCGGGACGTGTATGTTAAACAAAAGATATATATATTTATTTTCTCAAAATGGACGTCCGCCACTGTGCAGTGTTGCGAGCATCGCACAGCGATTTGAAGAAGATTTGGCATGCATTGGTTCCAGATGATTTAATGATGTATATCATATTGATTTTCATTTTAGATTTAGACATTGTGTCTTTACCATGACTCCGATGATTGCAGGATGCTGGATGGAGTTTTGATTTTGAGTTATATGCTCATTTTCCATGCGCATGCGTTGCGCTACGATTTGTTTTATGTATTTATGAGTTCGGAGCCCCGACGACTTGATGGTTTCGCTGAAATGTTTTAGTATTTGGGGGGAGTTTTAATTTAAATTCGGGGACCGAATTTCTTTAAGGGGGAAGATTGTAACGTTTTGAAAATTGTTTCGGTGAAATTTCGGAAAATCGGTAAATTAAGAGGGTTTTCCGTAAAAAGTCAAAATATAAATATCTTTAATATAAAATTAAATATACATATTCTATCTATGTAATTGCTAGTATTTGGTGTTTATTGAGCCACTGGTAAAATTTCTAATTTTCTGAAATTTTTTCTGAAATTAATTATTTTAATATTATTTTAAACCGTCACCAATACATTTAATTAGGGAAAATTACAAATTGGAATGAGTTGAAATAAATTTTGTGCATCATCTCATGACTCCGGCCGGTATCCTCCGGATAACCGACGAGTCCAAATAATATCACCGGTAGGTAGTGCTCCCCTGCCAGGCTCATCGAATACAACTCTAACTTCTTGCCCCGGGTACCATACCGGGCCCACCATGTTCCCGAGACGGTTCATCCAACTCCTCGAATCGGGTCTCGAAATCTAACAGCAATCATGAAAACTCATAGTGGACGACTTATACATCAAGAATAAACCGCAATTTGCATTTTAAAATGATGATACTAAGATTTTATTAAATTCTTGCGGTTTTCCCCCAAATCCAGAAATCTCATGTAAATCCGAAATCATCAAAATCATGATACCAGTAAAAGTGAATACCGGCATAAATCTCCATAATACTGCATAACCAATGAATGTATGAATGCATCTATTATCATGCAATGAATGCAATATTTAAACTAGCATGTGGAAGCTATAACATATTGCGATTATCAGCTATCAAGCTATGTCAACGAAAAAGTATTTTCTAAAGTGTACACGACATGGCAATTACCGACGAAGATGTGTATGAGCCGGCAAGTAAGTGTATGTGGAGCATACGCATCATCGGTAATGGTGTTGGTGTCCTAACAGCATGATCTCAATAATGGCATATAGAAGAACAATGTAAACATGCAAATGCGATGCGAACAGTAATAATATGCAGAAGCCGAATGCTAAACACAATGATAACTAATCTGCATTTATATAAATATGAGTCATACAGTGATGCCATTTGAAATAACACGAATCGTGGTGTTATGAAAATAAGGGCTACGGTGTTTTTAAGAAAAGATATGTCTTTTGAAATACCCGTAGTATCCCTGGTATGTCTTTAAAATCCTCATAATTCGTTAGTTTTGAAATAGGTATAACTCGAGTCTAATCTAACATTTACTAATATACTACAGTACTAACTAAAAGGCTGATCAAAAGGTAAGGAAACCGCCTAACATCTGAGTCGATACATATATATATATATAATCGGTGATCCCGCCTCATTAGTATCTCATACGATACCCTAATATAATATGATATCCTCGAGTCAAGAGTGCGGATCTATCATCAATATATAGCTCGTACGTAAATCTGTCGTACGGTATCCCAAATCTGGGTACGGGTCAAATATCACATTCATCACATTATTCAGCTGGTATCCTCTTTATCAGATATCATGATCCGGGTACTGATCTACGTCTAGTACAATACTGATACCATCTATGTAAATGCATGCGTGTGTATGCAAACACCATGTCTAAAGGACCCGCTGAAACATCATATTGTATCTCAAATACGAACCCTGTCACATCACCATCTCACGGCCTCAAGCCCAATCTCATCGACTCATCTCCAATCCCAAGTACTATCCTCATAATCCGTGTATATATATACGTATATATATATATATAGTCCCATACCCATGTGTGTGCGCGCGTGTACGTGTATACATACATATCCCCATATACGTATATGTAAAATAGATGTATGCAAATGCGGGTGTGCGGGTGGGTGTGAACTTATTTTAGGGTTCGCGACTAAGAAGCTATGCTAGTTTACTTCTAATTACCCTACACTACACCATGAACACAAATCGTATCTTGATAATCGTCCTCGTATCATAAAACACCTATAACATATATATCATCAACTATACTACGGACTGCGGAGGTGCTATACGCCATCCACCCGACTTCCCCCGTAAATAAAATCTACTCATAGATCTTCGCTTGCCGATGCCAAAGTCGCCACGCGCTTGCTTGTCGTCTTGAAGTTCACCTGGGGTATCTACATGTCACCACGTATCGTAACGCATAAAAACCAAATCCGAAATCGAAACGGTATTCGAAAACCAATTCGGCACGCGTATCACGCATAGGTCAAAACCTATCGTCTACGTATGCAAGAATAGCCAAACCAACTCTCGATGTCGATGTACAAATGTCAAAACATCGAGAAAAACCCAAACACACTCATTTGCACATTCACAAACACTAATTATAATATGAAATAGGTTAAAATTCACAAAAACCCCAAACACACTTTAAAAGCTATTTTTCCGAAAACCTAGCAAGTAAGGTTTACCGTTTTTGTACAAAACTTGATGTTTTAAAAATTCTAGTGACCAAGATGATAACTTAATAACTTAATTATGCCATAGAAACCATTACTTAAATTTTAATCCCACAATTTAATTCAATTTCTAAAACTAGTTAGCACTTTAGCATAATTATCACAATTTTAAACTAACAAATTAGCAACTAGTGACCAAATTAGATTTTTCATTCAATTACAAGTTAATCTACCCATTAAAACCATAAATAATTGATAAAAAACATCACTACAATTTTATCTCACATATATAAATATTTGACAATAAACCTAGTTTGCATAAAAGCTTATTTTGGACATTGCAAATGTTACAATTAGGAATTTTAGCAATTAGATTTGTTTTGCATATCATTAACTAGTTAAATACATCATAAAACAATAATCTCATACCCAAAACCCTAACTAAATTTTCACAAAACCTAACCTTGAACTTGAACTTGCAATTTAAAATCTAATTTAAACAACTCATTAACTTAATTTGAAGAAATAACAAACAATTTAACAAAAAAAGCCAAGATTTATTATACCTCAAGAACCATGGATTAAACATAGAACCTGACCTCCAAATTGAAATCTTTGCACCAAGATCCATGCAATATGGGTAAAGGAAAAATGGGTAGGAGTTGGATTTTTATTTTGTGGGATTTTTGCGTTGATTTTTGGGCATTTTGTGATGAATTTTTGATGAGAAATGAGAGGAGAAGAAGGAGGGGGCTGTTGTTTTCTGGGGAGGGGGTTTCGGCCAGAAGTGGGTGAGGGAGGAGAGAGAGTGAGGTGGGGAAATGATACCAAGTCAACAACAAGTCAAAGCCCATAACACTTTTAACTTCTTTCTTTCTTTCATTTGTTTTCTTTTCATTTCTTTTGGGCAAAACAAGTGGGGAAATGAGGAAGCGGAAACTTGGGCTGCTGATTTGGGAAGAGGAGAGAGGGTGTGGGTGAGTGTGGGTGAGGGAAAAATGATAAATAATATACCCCAATATCTATTTACATTAATTTCACTATTTAAGCCTTTTTCCTCGATATTTTCTAAAACCGTTTGACAGCTTCATTTCATTTCAAAAACAACATGTTAAACTTTTGTTTAATATGTTATGATGTACAAAATTTGTTTCAACTCATTCCAATTTGTAATTTTCCCTAATTAAATGTATTAGTGACGGCTTAAAATAATATTAAAATAATTAATTTCGGAAAAAATTTCAGAAAATTAGAAATTTTACCAGTGGCTCAATAAACACCAAATACTAGCAATTACATAGATAAAATATGTATATTTAATTTTATATTAAAGATATTTATATTTTGACTTTTTACGGAAAACCTCCTTATTTTACCGATTTTCCGAAATTTCACCGAAACGATTTTCAAAACGTTACAACTTATATGCTAGATACTGGTATACTTATAGAGTATTGTACCATTAGTGATAGGTACATACACACTTTACGGCATAGCTATAGGTATACCTTGCACATATTTCACTTATACCTAGGGGGTATACTACATCATTACTTATAGGTAGATAAATATACCTTGCTATACCTTTGTGTTTACACATACGACAGTTATAGCTACATGTTTACCTTTACTTGATATTATTTAGAATTGGATAAAATAGGAACCGCATGATATTTTATATTAACTTGTTGTAGTTAATTAGCGGCTTTTCCTTTATATGCTTGCATTTCAGTTTATGTTGCATATATCATATTCTTGGATTTTCGTATTGTTATATGGATTTTTCATGATGTTTTCTGGATTTGGGGACCGTGGGAGTTCATGATATTATGCATTATTTGAAAAACCCGGCTTCCCTTGATATGATATTTCAGCATCCACCATGAGTTTTATCGGTTCTGATATATATACCCCTACGAGGAGGAGTCAAGGCCGTATGAGGGTACATGGTGGGGCCCGGAGGTACCCCGGGGCAAGAAAGGGATGTCGATGTACCACGCTGATGAGCCCGACAGGGGAACCATACCTTCCGGTGACATTACCTATGACTCGGCGGTTATCATGGGGATACCGATGGGAGTCATGTGCGTATGGATACGTCGAAAGGCGAAAGTCAGAGCTAGGAACTCGTGCTTTCGAGATAGCGTATGATACGTACCTATCAGGGTGCCAGTCTTGGTGACAGCACCTGATAGATCAGTATTTCTGTATCGATGCTTGGCACATTGGTTTCATGATATTTCTATTTACTTCTTGTATATATAACAGTGGGTTAGGACGCTGTTATATATGCTCTTACACCAATATTAGTGGAATGGGACGCTAATATATTTGTATTGACATTAATATATATAACTTATCATATTTATTCACACAAATATACCTAGGTTATAAGAGATTCAATAGATATTGGATTTAGGACATATGATATTTACTTAAGATTTGATAAAGGATATATGAGATTCACTTGATTTTGTACATTCGGGATATAGGAGATTTATTCGATATTGTACATTAAGGAGATGTAAGACTTATATGATATGAGAGCCAATTTGGGGGCTGATTTGAGGAATTAGGATTTTGATTGTCTTGATGGATTGTGATCCTACCACGATGTCAGGATTCCGTGGAAATGACATATTTTATTCCATACCTCACATTTATTATTTATATGCACTGCTTCATGTGTAGTTGTACCTGTTAGTGTACCTTTCATGATTATTGCATATATATACATTTTCATATCGTTATTGCATGATTATTTCATATTGATTGTCATATTATTGCTTCATGTATTCATTGCACCTGCTAGTGTACTTTTCGTGATTATTGCATTCATATGACCTGTTATTGCTATTAATTACATATGTTAGAATCACGTTGTACGTGCATACTTGCGATTACCTGCATATGTTATTTATTATTCACGAGTTGGCAACTCACCCCCTTTGTGACACAGTTGTTTTGCAGGGTGTTCCCCAGAGTAGTCGAGTCTGGCTATTCACCTATCTGATCATCTTTTGCTACGGATACCGCTTCAGCTCATATTGTGCAGTTTTGCTTAGGTGGGTTTTGTGGTTATCCGTATTGTTGTATTGTATATTCGTTGTATCCGTGTACTCTCCATCTACTATTATTTTATTGACTTAGAGACTTGGTGAGACGATATTGTATATTATTTGTGACTTGTTTGTCTTTTATACAGCTTTCTTTCTATCGTCTTTTATTTCTTCGCTACGGCGTCGTATATTTTGTTGTGGTGGTTGTTTTCCGCCTTTGGGCATGTATTTGCTCCCGTTTGGGGATGCTTCATTTATATTTATTTTGTACCCATTTTTAGGGCTAGTTTTTACAAAGGAGGTGCTGCCAAAATTTTAAAGAAAGAAAAGTTGGACTTTTAAAGAATTTGGGCTGTGATTTCAAATGTTTTAAAAAACTTCTATTATCTTTTCTTGTCTTTTTAATGGTTTAGATTTATGGGTTTTGGCTTTCTTTTACTGCGTTACGTCTGTAGGCGTTGCGTAGTTTTAGGGCCGTCACGTGCCAATTTCGGGTCGTGACAAAGTTGGTATCAGAGCGCTAGGTTTTACCTTTCGGAGTGTAGGATGACCTTGGTATGATGGAGTAGGTAGCTTAAGCAGAGTAATGTAGTATGTGTATGTCTGCAGCATACTCATGATGCGGTACTTCGCCTAAACTGACCTAAGTACATTGCTTGAAATTCCTTCCTTGATGATTCATATCTTTGTGATTCGATTTTCGTGTTCTTATCAAATCTTATTTCCATTTATAGCCTTTCCGCCGATGACTATGGGGACTCAGAGTGATGCAGCGAGGGCTGAGGTCAGAGTTGGTTCGGGTGAGACGAGCACTGACCAGGATGGCACGCTAGTTGCACAGGTGCAGACGGATCCGCCTTCGACAGATCAGCTCGCTAGGCTTGTGGCAGAGATGCAAGACTTGCGCCAGACGATGGGCTCATTGGTTGAGACCGTTCGAGCGCAGCGACAGCAGGTTGTCACCCCTGTTACTCAGTTTTTCCTTGCGATCAGCATGCAGCAGTCTGTCACCTACATAGCACCAGTGGATGCAGCCCCAGTTTACGAGACACGTCTTCCAGAGACTTTGAGAGTTCCGGAACAGAGGAGGACTCGTACCGGTGTACCATCCCAGAGACAGAGGCTTAGTTGTCGAGACAGATTTCGCGACCATCACAGGAGTAGCAGAGGCTTGGGACGAGGACAGTCGTCTAGCTCTTATCCCCAGGATGGTCAGCAGCTTTCTTCTGGATGTTATCGGTGCGGGAGTTTGGATCATCGGGTTCGAGGTTATACTAAGCCACGTAGTCGCGGGGCAGCTATACCGCAGAGAGGTCATGGACGCGGAAGGTTCTCTCAGAGGGTTCAGTCTAGCAGAGGAGGAGTTCATCCAGTTGCGGGTAGAGGGCAGACACGAGAGTTTGCTTCTACTCATCGGGACGCGAGGGCGTCCAATGCAGAGTTTTCAGGTATCCTTAATTCGTATGTTCTTTTGATGTATTTGTTTGTTTTACACACTTGTGCCGTGGTTGGGACGAGAGTCGTGTTAGGTAGATCAGCCGTTTGTTGTGTTAATTTTCTATCAGCGATTCTTTTGTTGCGCGACACGTATTTCAGTCGTGTGCCAACCTGTTAGGAGATTCATCCGTCACTTGATCCTTCTAGAGATGTTGAATTTGATGTTCTCCTGGGCACGGACTGGTTAGCTATGTGCTAGGTGTCTGTGGACTACCGTGAGGAAACAGTCAGGTTTTGTTTTCCCCGGCGAGTCAGTTCTTGTTGTGCAGGTGGATAGTTGTGCCGACTCTCACAGCTTGAATTCATCCTTTTTGCTAGTCGGCTTTTGAGGAGATGTCGTGGATTCTTGGCATTCATTCATGATACCGGAGCCACAGTTGGTTTGTTGGAATGGGTTTCTATCGTGCGAGAGTTTTCCGACATTGTTCCAGATGAGCCGGCGAAGCTTAGGGAGCTTAAGGATCAGCTGCAGAGTTGGTTGTTGGGGGGCTTGTGCGTCTGAGTGTTTCGCTTTTATAAGATCCTATTTCTGTTCGTCAAGGAGAAAGACGACAGATTGAGGTTGTATATTGATGGATCATTAATTGAACTGGCTTACGGTGCGGTTAGGTATCCTTTACCTTGTTAGTTATATGTATGCCCTAGAGGCCATTACTGTACATTTGATGTATATTGTAGTGGATGCTGGGACATATATAGGTATGACTTTCTTGCTCGACATGATAGTACGCTATCCGGTTGCTCTTTATCTTAACATGTATACTTTTAGTCTCGCTGTTACATGTTGATAAAGCCCTTAGGATGTGTACTTGACTTCCAGGACTATGATGCAGATCATACTAGTGGGGCCTGGGTAGTCTATGAGTACATCCTTCAATGTTCCTAGTCGTGGGAATATCGAGACGGGGCATCGATATTCTAGAGTAGACTAGCGCATATCTTCTCGACCCATGTGTTGTGCGATGGATGATCCCATATCCATTGGTGTTTGACATCAGAGATGGTATGCGGATGCTCAGTGGAGACTGGGTACACTGAACGGACTCGCCGAGAACTCCCAGATGGTATTATACCTCACGTCAGATGGCAGTTCTCTGGTGACACTGGTACAGCTTAGTCTGTTGACCCGAGATCGTCATAGAGTCTTGTGTGTCTCCCACTGTGCTTTGATTTCCACCCTACCATGGCTCTACTGAGTCATGCAAATAGGTGGTTTTTGGGTACAGTCCCGATTCACATGGAGGCAATGAGCGATAGGAGGGGATTCGCCTCTCCCGGTATTGGGGGTTGATGTTGCGCTATGCACGACTGGCCATAACTGGAAATCCCTGGCCAGGATTGCAGTGATATACTGGTAAGAGTTATCAGTAGTTTCACGAATGTTATGGACCTCACATCGGCATGACTTATCGAGCTATTGGGGTCTGACGTTTACCACCCCTAGGCAAGACATGCGACATATCAGACGAACAGACCGGACTGTACGGTAAGTGTTACTGGTTGGATTCACAGGAGTATGAGCAGGCTTGCTCGTCGATCTTCTGATCGCTCAATACCCGGGTGGCCGTTACGTTTAGCAGACCGCTTGCGGCTTGTGGGTGTTTGATATGATCATCACCTGCTGTCGGCGTATTGACGAGTCTTTAGAGTCCTACACAGAGGTTTCCTGGCTCAAGCGAAACAAAATACGAGCGCATATGAGATATGTGCGGGACCGAGAATAATGCGTGTATGTGATACCGTATTCTATTCTCGCGATGAATGTATGAAATGGTTGTATGTGATATAACCTAGTTATCGAATCGAGGATTGATTCGATAAGTTGATACATCGGATATTAGTCGGTCATATGCGATATGACCGGATCGTTAAATCAAGTGTTGATTTAATGATTTAATGTATAATTATATATTAGATATATTACTTTGCATTAACTAGTATTTGTTCACTTTAGATGGATTTTCTCACTTGAAGTGCACATTGTATATATGATATAGTATTGTGCACTAGTTTGTATCATGTTTGATGGTACATGCAAACTTGGGTGTGTATGATTAAACCATGGTTATGTAATGGTTAGGGTTTTGATTTTATTAACTATTTATTTATTTATTCTTTATTTGGAAAGAAAATGAAATGGTTGCTTCTTTTGTTCTTTTTTTTGAAGCTTCAAGAAGCTTTGACCATTTTGTCTTCATCTCCTAAACCTAACCATTCACCTAACCCTAGTTTATTCTCTACACTTAACCATGGTTGCTATATGATAAGAATCACTTTATTTTCTATTTTCAATAATACTTATCATATTCTTTCATCTTCATCATCTTCATCAAGCTTCAAAAAGCTTGCTAGCTTCAAATGGTGAAATAAGAAAAAGAGTGAGAAATCCAATTCTAAAGTGAACCCACTTCCTATTTCTTCATCCTCTACCACTTGCCAAGTAGTATAGGGTGTTTTCTTCACAAGTTTCATGGCTTGGTGAAGTTGGAGCTTGATCTTGAGTTGCCTCGACGTAGATCATCTTCGGCATCGAAGTCGACGACCTAGCCCGATCATTTCTCCGACGAAACCTTCGCCAGAGTCCGGATTCCGATTGGTACAGTGGAGGGACGTCATCACGGAGCCAAGGAAGTGGAGGACCGGATCTACAAAGGTTGTAGTCACTTTCCTTCAGCAATAAAGTCGTTTACTTGCTTGCATCGCCTTATCATCTAGTTAACGATCCGTATTAGGGTTTGTAGGCACATGAAAATTTTTGAATTGGGCATGTTTGATCTATTGTGAGACCTCACTAGTGTGCCTAGGAACCCTACATACCTCGCATTGACGATTTCTTCGATCAACTCCAGAGTACGAGACATTTTCTAAGTTTGTATGGGATCAGGTCATCATTGTTGCGGGTTCGGAGTGATGACATTCTGAAGACTGCCTTGTGCGTGTTACGGGCTTTGTATGTTTTGGTGGTGTCGTTGGACTCACCAATGCCCTAGCAGCATTCGTAGATATGATGAACCGGATTTCTTCAGGCCGTTCCTCGACCAGTTATTGTTGTGTTATTGACGACATTCTGGTCTATTTAATAAGTCTTGAGGAACAGGAGCAGCATTTGACAATTTGTTTTGTAGATACTGGGAGATCACCAGCTTTTTGCTAGATTCTCAGAGTGTTCCTTCAGGCTTGTTTGTGTTGACTCCTAGGTCTTATAGTTAAGGGAGACGGTTTTCATATGGTTCCGAGAAAGATCGAGGCCGTACAGCTTATGCCCGGACTTGTGTACGGATGGAGGTCCACAGATTTTTAGACTTAGCAGGTTTTTACTGCCGTTTCGTGCAGGATTGCTAGAGTAGTGCTGCACCGTTGACTAAATTGATCGGAATGGAGGTTTCTTTTCTTTGGACTGAGGCATGTGTGCGAAGTTTTCGGTAGTTGAAGATTCGGTTAACAACTTCATCAGTTCTTTCTTGCTTCCTGGTTCGGGCGACCTTGTTGTTAACTGTGATGTTTCACGAGTGGGGCTCGAGTGTGTACTGAGGTGACACTATGGAGTTATCGCTTTTGCTTCCCTTCATTTGGAAGAAGTACGAGAAGGATATCCCACTCATGATCTGGAGATGGCCACGGTGGTCTTGCGTTGGAGATTTGGAGACACTACTTGTTCGAGAGTCGTGTCAGATTTTCACGGACCACCAGAGCTTAATATACATCTTCCTGCAGTGGGTGTTGATTGTTGAGACAGTCTTCTACAGATTTACAGTTCTTGTGCGATCGTTGAGTACAGCTTAAATTCTCCTCTACTTAGGGGACAGCTTGCTCATGTCCGCGCCCGACCACTTGTCCTTAATCGCTTTCGCGAGGCACTGGCCGCCGATGCTCGTTCGTCAGAGATACTTGAGCTTATTCGGCTGGGTAATGATTCGGAGTCCTTGATTGTGACAAGGTTTTGCTAAGTTTAGAGACGTGTTTGTGTACCTGATACTATTGGGTAGAGACGTGAAATCCTAGAGCAAGCACATCAGTCAACTCTTTGTACTCATTCAAGTTCCACCAACATTTGACGTGACTTGTGAGATAGTTATGGGTGGGCAGGGATATAAAGAGAAGTTTCGGATTTCATTTCAAGATGTCTGTCTTGTTGTGTGTTTTGGTTGAGCATCTGAGACCGGCTGGAGAGTTGCAACTTTTAACCGTTCCGAAGTGGGAGTGGGAGCAAATCTCCACGAATTTCGTTATGGCGTCTACCCAGGTTTAGTCAGGGTATGACTCCATTCGGATGCTTGTCGTCCGGTTATACTCAGTTTGCTCAGTTGTTCTTTGTTAAGTTTGTGCGTACGTATTAATTATTGTCGGCAGTTGGGGATCGTCACTCGCCATTGTTAGGGTTCTCCTTCGATAGCTGTTATCAGGAGACATTCCAATTGGCAACCTTTAGGTTTAGGGGTTAGGTCGTGTCGATCACCAGTCTGTTTTTTTGACACTGCGTAGTAGGATTTTTTGTCACAACCCAAGTTTGGATGTGACCGGCACTTAGATTGTATCATATCTAAAGATATGCACACAGTCCAAGTAAGTCGAAAACCAAGATCAAAATCCTTTTTGCGGAATTCTTTATATAAAAATTTAGTTTTAAGTAAAAATCACATGTTATGAAGTTAAAATATTAAACAAGTATAAAGTTTTATGTTTGGTTGCATCCTAGTTGGGATCAACAATAACAACAGCGAAAATTAAAATCTCAGAATATAGGACATCAATAATAATCCCAGACATAAAGAAAAGAAACCACAATTTATAGAACTAAACGATCTCAACTGTTAATATACGTATAACCATTACTCATTCTAAGTCAAAATACAGATCTGATGGAGATTTTCTAGATACAAAACACAATATCAAATGAGAAGGTTACTACATATGTAACCCACCTATCAAAAGATATGAAAAGCTGAAAAAAGTAGATCTGCACCGCTGCTAACCATCCACTCTACCCATGCAAGGAACTGTGGCACAACGGGGGTGAGTTGCCAACTCAGTGAATATAACTAACATATAACGGCTAATAATTTAAATATGACGATCATACTAACTGAAATGTGAACAGGTATAATGTATGATGATCTGTGGAAATCATGAATCTATAACACGAATCTCATAATCAAAACTGAAATCTCATCATTTATTTCAAATAAAAATTCATTTCCCCATGTCCATCATCGACACAAAACTTCCATTTCTCACAGGCATCATTCCTTGAATAATCCTGCAATCAACAATACCGGTCGTTATCATCTAGATATACGCCGTATTTTTACCACTATCTCCAGTATCGAGTAACCTCGCTAGGCTCCCCCGCCTCAAATGCGGCTATCCTGCCCCTCAGTCTCGACCGGATCCACCATGTATCCAACTGTATATCTCCCCCACTCAGTATGGATAACGTAAAATCCGCGACCGTATATCTCCCCCACTCGGTCCGGAATAAAACCAAATCATCAAATATCTCATGGTGGACATGACACATCAATCATGAAAATCACTGGATTTATGTAATAGTATTCAAAACACAAAACCAGAAATTCTCAATAATACATTTACCTCTTATATCAACATGAAATACTCAAATACTAAACATGATGTTAATGATGCAACCTACTACTGTTATTGGTGTTTAAGATATGATATGAATCATTTTTAGCAAGAAATTTACTAAGTGTAAAAGTGACATGGTAATATCGACGAGATGTGTGTAACATGTAAGATGTGCAAGTGGCATAACTCGTCGATACTTGTGAAGTGTACTAGCAACTATGCAAAATATACGTGAGTTATGAATGCATATTGTCAATTTAGTATAACAAAATAAAACATGTATTTAAATAAACTACGGGCGTAACACGACATCTTTACAAAATTCCCCTTCCTCGCTGCCTCCGAAAATCCCGTATTCGAATCTAACATCACAATTTAACGTATATAAGGAAACGGCTACTCCGATATGACGGAAATGAAAAACACTCGTTCCCACGTACTAGTTGTATTGTAAACGACTATTCCAAGCTATTAAACATTTAACCTTACTGGATTTTTAACCCTAACCTGCATCGCTACAGAATTTAAATCGCGATGCGTTTTAATTGTATCGTATTTTGTGTGTTTAGATATCTTTTCTGATATTAGTTTCCAGATTCTATCTGCAGTGAAATTAATTTGTTTAAATAACACCAAAATGGCCAAAATTATACACTGAAATGCACCCAACCATCCAAAACCACCTAGCATCCTACAAAACCGGCGACGCCGAAATTTTCTTATTGGCCGCCGGCCCAAATCCGAGCCCTCTGGTTCGTGATCCTATGGTTTGCTCTAGGTGTTACATACATCAATTAGGTATTGTTTAGTTGGGTTAATTTTCTTCCAAACAATAGCAGATTCAAACAGGGCCTAGTTTGGACTAAAATACGAAATTTTAGAACCCTTTTCAATTCAAACTAAACTAGCTACAGAACTTAAACTCCTACTGTGATTAAGAAAATTACCCACAATAATTTGTTGGAATAACCCCTCCAAGATATTTAGCCCCTTGTCCTAGCTTGATGGTGAGATCCTTGCCTAGTTCTCTTCTTCACTTCTCTTGTTCTTCAATGTTTTGTTTTGTTTTTCTTTTCCTTTCTTTAAATTTTCAAAATTTTACCAACAGATCTGAACGAGGTTTATATATGACAAAAGAAAGGGATAAAGTGAAGGAGAAGGTGCCATCAAGCTAGAGGTAGTGATTTCATGCAAGGAGGAGGCGGTGGGTGTGTGTGTGCATGCAAGTAAGAGCTGTGCTTGCATTATCTTCTTATTTTGTTTTAATTTACAATAAAATTCTGATCTAAATTGTTTTCTACTCCCTTTTCATTTACACCCTTAACAAATTCACATTTGCACAAAAATCCTAAACTTTACCTAAAAACCCCTCACAACTTAGTTTATTATAAAACACTCATTTTATTAAAATGAAGCTAAAATTATCACTAAAACCCTTATAATTTATTTATGTTGCATACTAAAATTTTTATTTAATTTGATTTACATAGAACTTATGAAAATGACTTATTTGCTTTTAATAACTTTTTGATTTATCATTTTATTATTAATTTAATTAATTTTATTTATTTCTAAATTTTCAAAATGTTACATTTTTGGACCCCAGCTAGTCTAGAGACTTCGGAGATGATCCAGTTATTTTAGGTCAGGATAAGAATTATCCATGGCGGACAGAGGTCATATGCCGACCGAGATGGTCGCAGATTCAAGTTCACAGTGGCAGATCATATATTCCTACTGATTTTTCTGATAAATGACATGTTGAGTTTTGGGAAGCTTATCCCAGAATTGTAGGTCCTTTTGAGATCCTTAAAGCGAGTTAGTTTCGTTGCCTTTAATTTGGCACTTCCGTCCAGATTATTGAGTATTCACCCCGTATTTCCTTGTGTCGATACTTTGCAATTACCTTCATGACCTTTCTCACATAATTCAGCATTAGCTTGGACGCGATCTTTCGTTCACCAGCAGCCAATTGAGTTAATGGCTCGGCAGGTGGAGAAACGTCGGTCAAGAGTCTTGCCATCTGTGAAGGGTTTTTCTTGGACGTAGCCGTATAGTGAGGTAATCACTTAGGAGGCTGCGAGCGAGATTTGAGAGTTTGTAATATTCTCTTTGAAGGTACGCTTAGAAAGAATTTTTAATTCGGGGATGAATTTTCTATAAGGGGGGAGATTGTAACGCCTTAGATTTCGGTTAGTGTTCGTTTAGACATTAATGCGGGTTTACTGTAAAAAGTTTACCAATTTGGGTTCCTCACATTTTATAACATTTAATTAATAATTTATTATTATTTGTTATAAGCATGCACGTAAAATGTGAGTTTTGTTTGTGCTAATCTAGTTTTAGTAACCAAGACCCTTAACCTAATCCTTGTTTAATCCACCCTTTTTCTTAACCTTTAATCTTTTGTGAGTAAGAAGAGAGATATTTTACTTGGTTTTGTTTTGTGTGAGGTGTGAAAACAATAAATGTGAGACATGGTTAGCAATTAATGCTAATGATACACTCACCTTCACCTCACCCTACACTCACCTCCCTCTCTCATTTCCTCACACCCTCTCTCTTTTCCTCTATCTATTTCTCATTTTTCTTTGTCCCTCATACAAATTCTGAACACTCTCTCTCACCCCATCTCAAAATCCATCACAAATTCACCAAAACATCATCAAAATCACACCTTTTCTTGGATTTTGCCTCATGGATGCCTTGGATCATACAAAGCTAGGATCTTTGTGTTCATTTGATTAGGTAATGTTTCCTTGCAGTTGTTTAAGTTATTTTTGTGTAGCTTAGCTTTAAAGTTGCTGTTTTTATCGCGTATCGTATCGTTTCGGATAAATATCGTATTTTTAGTGTCGATTTGGGGTCTCGGATGATCTGCTGTTAAACTAAGTATTTGTTCCAAAAATTGACTTGACAGTAACCTAGTATATAGACCTAGAACCTACCCTCAAAATACGATCCAATTCCTCCTTGTTCAGGCCGCAGATTTATTGCTTCTGGCCACAATTTGCGGCCAGAGTAGAGACCTGGGTGTTGGTTTTTGGTGTAGGGGTCTCTGGGGTGATTGGTAATCTCATGATACTTGCAATTTTTACAAATTGTTAGCACAGAAAAATCTGGGATCATTTTGCATATTTCTAGTGTTTCGTTTCGTGCGATACGTTATCCGATACGATGCGTGTTACGTGTTGCTGTTGCGCTGAGTTGGTTTCGTAGTGTCGCTATACGCGAAAGCTGCAATACGAACCCTTTAGAGTACGTATGTGTGTTGTGTTGGCCCGTGTTGATTGTAAGTATTTTAGGTCTATTATTAATATATACTTGTTGTATTGCTTGTGTTGCAGGTTCGCAGGCGGGGACTACGGACACTGCTACAAAGGGAAAACATGTGGTAGGATTCACCTAGCTTGGAGCGTTGGAGAGTAGATTTAACATCTACAGGGGAATCGCCCGCATGGCGTTATGCGTCTGGGCTAGAAATGTTAATACTTGTCGCATATTCTATATCATATTTAGAATTGCGCATTTACCCTATAGCTTAGATATTGTTGTTCTTGGACTAGTAGCCTTAGGACACTGCACATATTATTGACGATTCATGTTGCACGAGCACTGATTGTATACTACACACACCGTCAATAATTGCCATGTCACACACAAACCACTTATAGTTAGGATATTTCTTGGTTAGGGACATTGTGACATTGATTCATATTTCTTATCGCATATGACATATAGCATACCTGTATATCTACATGCTTACACATATGCCTTCATATACTTATATGCTAGATACCCGTATACCTATAGAGTATTGTACCATTAGTGATAGGTACATACACACTTTACGACATAGCTATATATATACCTTGCACATATTTCACTTATATCTAAGAGGTATACTACATCATTACTTATAGGTAGATAATATACCTTGCTATACCTTTGTGTTTACACATACGACAATTATAGCTACATGTTTACCTTTACTTGATGTTATTTAGAATTGGATAAAATAGGAACCGCATGATATTTTATATTAACTTGTTGCAGTAAATTAGCGACTTTTCCTTTATATGCTTACATTTCAGTTTATGTTGCATATATCATATTCTTGGATTTTCGTATTGTTATATGAATTTTTCATGATGTTTTCTGGATTTGGGGACCGTAGGAGTTCATGAAATTATGCATTATTTGAAAACCCGGTTTCCCTTGATATGATATTTCAGCATCCATCATGAGTTTTATCGGTTCTGATATATATACCCCTACGAGGAGGAGTCGAGGCCTTATGAGGGTACATGGTGGGGCCCGGAGGTACCCCAGGTCAAGAAAGGGATGTCGATGTATGATTGGTATGAAATTTATGTAGTAGTAGTTAACCGCAATCAATAACGGTGTCGCGTGTAGCTAGACCGAGATGAGAATGGGTCGTCCTCTGGGAAACGTTGAATCTTTTATTCTTACTTTAGATGTGTTAAAAAAGAGAGGAGGGATAAAGAATATTGAAGAATGGTTGTTGGATCTAGATCTACGTTAAACACTGATGCAAAATATAGATCCAGATTAACTACGGAGGTAGGTTTATATAAGAAGGGGCCTTGTAGGGTTCTTTAGGATTTAGTAGTTATGGATGATTAATTAAAGATTACCCTTTTTATCTTTTAATAGATTTAAAACTAGAACGACAGTGATGCATGTAGATTAGGGTTTCTGGAGGGAAAAGGGTTCCCACTCTTAACCCCTATCTCGACATGGAACTCCGTTCATATCTAGCCTTTACCAAAATAATCATTAATCTAATCTCTAATCGCGGTCGAGACTAACAATAAATTGGTAGCGCGCCCGATTAGGATGTTAATGATTCTTTTGATAAAGTTTATAAACTTTATAGGACGTAAAAAGAGTTTAAGGATTTTCATCATCCATTAACCTACCCTAATCCTACGAACCCTAACAAGCGGAGAATTACTCGCGCATGTTGGGAGAAGAAGAGATGGAGAGAGAATTCATAATGAAACTACAAAGAAATAGACTAAGAAAAAGAACTACCTTTATTAATCAACAAAACTCATTACACTTTGTTTCCTTAGAAAATGATTACAAATACTAGTTTGCTTCTCGATCTCTTCTAAGAAGGTAGATGAACCGTTGATGATCAGCCTGAATGCGTGAGCTATTTTGGACTTCGTGATCTCGTCGTCTTGATAATTTTTCCAAGAGGCTCTCGGTCCTTATTTATACTCCAAAAGCCAGAACCCTAGTCTCCTAAATTGAAAACTAGTAGTTAAGATCTAACAGAAGAAATCCCATCTCCCAAGTCTTCTCTCTTGCGGCGGATCCGCGGCCAATAGGTGGGTTTGGCTGCGGATCCGCGGCCAAACAGTGAGATCTCATGTTGGTTTTTCGGGGGCTTCATCTATGTGACACGTGGCGATCTTTTGAATATCGGGAAACTAAAAATCTTCTCGTAGTTACCGCCAGACTTGATTTCTTGGTTTGCTTTCTTAATTAGGCTGGTTTGCTCTAACAACTTTGATTCCCTTGATTTTAGCCCTGCAATTTCTGCACAATAACTCAACAGATAATATTTAGTAGAGTTTGTTATATTGAGATATTAATTTTTCCATTAAGATTTGGTCAATGGTATTTTTGCATACATTTTCCTACCAAATGTTAATTATAATATATCAACACATGAAAAATAGTATGTTTACAGATAAACCCTCATATGTATCATATATTATAATAAACACATTTTCTAGTATAGAAATAGTAGGAAAAATATAATATCAAATGTGCAGTTTTATCAACTGAACAAATACCCCCAAACTTATCTTTGATCGTCCCGAGCAAACTAGTTTATTCAAGAGAAGGAGAAAAAGAAAGGAGAAAACTAAGCACGCTTTCGTAGGCAAACACGATTGCACTGAGCACGTGCAACAAGCCGTTAAACCTTTAGATATCCCTAGTAGGAGGAATGTTGTCTCCTGAGCGTTTTCAGCGGATTACACCCACAAAATCCTATAATAAAAGAGAGATGGTGAAATTTACGTATAAAGATAAGAACCATAAAAGAAATACTTTGAAAATTTAGAGTTTCCAACTACACTAGCTTTTCAGTTGTCATAAGCCCTATCTTAATAGTCATGAAAAGATGTTAGAAATCACATCATCCCTCAATAAAACATTGTCTTTATTCTTGATTCCTACTTTTCATCCAAACATCGATCATATAACCCTACGTGTGTGTAATGGACATCTCTACACTCGGAGAATTCAATTCAAGCTATCATACTCTTGTCCATCTACCTCAGTACTTTTTAATTTGATGAAAATTAATGGATTTGCTCACACATTTTCATGCGATCGTTAATACTTCTTGAGGTACTAACCGACCGATTACTTATGTGCTTGCTGATTAGGTGATAGTATTTTCCTCGTCTTGCACCACCTAAGGCTTAGCAGTGACTCCCAGACCAGTTGGTCTAAGGCACTAAGTGATGAAGCACCCTCGCTATATTTTTTTATTGCTGCCTTGGCGATAACAAAACCAGTGTTCATTTTTTTCTTTTCACCATTTTTATATTTTCTTCATTTATTATTTTCTTCATACTTTGGCTTTTAGACAAGAGCATTTCAAGTTATCCTCTACTATCCCGAGTTTCAAGACATGTGTAAGTGCGTATAGTAGGGTATCGATATTCAAATGTTTGGGTTCCAGAATAGGAACTATTTTTCAGACTTATTTTTATTCTCAGATTAGTGACTTCTTTCATCTTACTAACCCTTGAGACAATGGCTCATAACTACTTATTACTAGTTTCGTTTAAGAAAACTTCTAATTTTCTTAAACTATTCCTATCTTTTAAATATAATTTTTCACTTTCTACTCTTTTATTATCTTATTTATGTACAAAAAAAATTTATTATATTTTGTTTTGTGCTTATATATAGTATAATGCAAAATAATACGTGAATAAGCACAAACCTCCCCCAAACTTGTTTTCAGCAGTGTCCTCACTGTTGCTATCTGCTAGATCACAAAAACCTGTAAGCTTGGGAGGACATTATTAATGGGGACAAGAATTTATGAAAGTGAAAATCCTCCCCCAAACTTATTTTTGGCTCACAAATTTGAGGACAAAAGTATGTTCAAGAGCCAAAAATATGCCCCCCCTAAACATGAGTTAGACAATATGAAGCATTTTAAGAGGGGGTGAGTCATTTTGTCAAAGTAAGACTTTACAAAGACTAAAAGTTAACACCAACCATTCAATGATTTTATCAGTATAGCGTATAGGTCGGTGGAAAAATGTGTTGTATCGAGTCAAGAAAAAATAGGGGAGGGATAAGAGGTGGTCTGGAAAGGGTTTGAATTTTAAATTAGAGAAAAGAAAGAATGAGGATGAATGTGAATGATTAGGAAGAAAAAATGATGGCGGTTCAACCTCTATTGGTGGAGATCGATCGATCACAAAATCCGTATTGTTTAAAAATTCAAGTTCGTTAGCAAAAAGTTCTTCAAAACTGTTATCAATGGTGTGATCGAACATTTTGCTGTCAAAGAGTTTTGTGCCAGAATTTATCCTACTTGATTCATCAAAAATCACTGAAGTAGAGGACTCGAAAAACTCATCTACCTTATTTTCAAAAATATCCAAATCAAGTTGAATTTCTGGTATTATTGAACTTGAATTAATGGATTGTGATTCATCAAAACTCACTGAAACTATAGGAACAGAAGAACAGGAGAAAGTAGAAGGTGAAATGGGTAAACAAATTGATGTGTCGAGTGTTGCTGAACCAGATGTGGAAGATGGAGGCTGTATTTCGGTCTGATCTTCGAGTATACCATTATCATCAACTTCAAGACGTATTTGGGGTTCGGGAAGAATTAAAAGCTCAAGATGATGACCACAAGGAAGTGAAAGGATCTGATGAATTGGTGGGACAAAATCATCAAAAATTTCGGGTTCATCAATCAATATATCCCCAACGTCAATCACCCCATTCAAGTGAAGGTTAAAATTCTCAAACACCTCATCAAAAGTATGGTATTCAATCAGTTTTGGTTCAAGAGTGGAGGTGTAAAGATCACAAGGGTTGGGTATGGTTTCACTTGAAATGGACCCTTCACAGTCGGATAAATCAAACACTACAAAGTCACACAACTTATCAGACATTCTATTTGGTGTACTTAATGAATCTATGAAACTGGAGTTATGGATTTCAGTTTTGAATAGGGAGGTTTGATTAGTAAGGGTGTACAGTTCTGTCTCACTACCCAAATTATCATTTTGTCCTATGCCCGAATCATATACTGAAAAATTTTGGGTTGGTTTGAAATTATTTGCTTGCATCCACTCTGTTATTTGGTTCGACATTTCCAAAAAATTTTCTAATGTCTGCTCAAGACTAGACATGGGTCGATAAGGGGTTTCAGGATAAGTTTGAAATTCTTGTGGACGATTAAAACTCCCAAATGACTGATTAGAAGGACTGTCTAGAGAAGGTGGAAAAGTCGGATTGGATTGATAGAAATAGAATGGTTGCGGAACTTGGGTAGGAGTAGGATCAATATTATGATAAGAAGAATATTGATATGGGTTGGTTGGTTGGCTATTTTCAATAGACATCATATATGCCACAAACCGCCTATCAAGCTCTTCTTTGGACAGTGGTGGTAATGGTTGATATTGGTCCGGGTTGAAACTTTGGCCTCTAGCCCTAGCTATATGCTCAGCAATGGACATGCGTATAGGGGCATTCTTACTCGGAGTATCAACAGAAATAGGTGTAGAATTAGGATACTGTTGATAGGACATGGATTGAGGTCGCCAACTGTTTCTACCCTCTTGTTCTATCCGATCTCTTAAGGACATGGGAGAGTCGGACGGTATACCGAAGGGATTACGAAAACAAGAGATACTGCTTGTGGACAGCAAAGCTCGGCAAGTGTTCTTCTGTTTAGGTCACCCATTATAAGAAGAGAAGAAGGGGAAAGGGGTAAAAGGGGAGAAAATAATTGGTTTGTTTTGAAAAATGACGGATTTAGACAAATCACACAAAAATACACAAACAACCCTAGAACTATGGTTACCTAGGTCCAGTCTCTAGACCGCTCCTAGACTTCCAAAGGACAAGCCGCAGGATCGATCCTCTACCACCTCTTTACTACTCTTGTGGCCAGGTAAGTGCCAGGTAAGTGGGAGGTATCCACTACGTAAGTAGTGGGCCTAATTAATTAACCACTTGCCTTAGACACACTTGCCTAGACACCACAAAAGTAATGCGAATAAGTGATAGATTACCCACGACCTTCCTCTGTCTTTATTGAGCGCGACAGTCCTTAGAGTCTTGTATAGATATTTTTTAAATTAATATAGGGTTATGCGGATTCTCGTTTTGTGATTTGTGGGGCTTAGGAAGGGTGATGAAATCCCTACCTAATCTGAATTTTGGTCTTGCCCCTTAAAAATCCGTATTAAAATATGAAATAACAAACCAATAACAAAACTTTGCAAAAAGATTTTTGAGCGGCGATATTTTGCAAAGAATCCTGCAGAAAAGATATTTTATTGGATTTCAGAGGAGAGAGAAAGAGTTGAGAATCTTACCAGAGAAGTTTGGAACCCTAATTCCTCTATTGCGCCGCAGTTCTGCCGCCGAATGGCTCTTCTTGCCGCGGTTCCGCCGCCGACTTGAGGGATCAGGTGATGAGTTTTTGCTACGTGGCCTCCTGTACTCCTCTGGATCTTGATGAATGTCTCTGTCTCTCGGTTTCCTCAATTCTGTGACTCCAGATCTCCTCGCAAAATTCACACAATAATCGTTAAATATACAATTTGCAGTTTTGTTTTGATTATGATATAGTTCGAATAAGAACTCAACACAAATAGTAAGAATAAAAAATTACGCAGTATCCCCAGCAACGGCGCCATTTGATTGGTATGAAATTTATGTAGTAGTTAACCGCAATCAATAACAGTGTCGCGTGTAGCTAGACCGAGATGAGTACGGGTCGTCCTCTGGGAAACGTTGAATCTTTTATTCTTACTTTAGATGTGTTGAAAGAGAGAGGAGGGATAAAGAATATTGAAGAATGGTTGTAGGATTTAGATCTACGTTAAACACTGATGCAAAATATAGATCTAGATTAACTACGGAGGTAAGTTTATATAAGAAAGGGGCTTGTAGGGTTCATTAGGATTTAGTAGTTATGGATGATTAATTAAAGATTACCCTTTTTATCCTTTAATAGATTTAAAACTACAACGACAGTGATGCATGTAGATTAGGGTTTCTGGAGGGAAAAGGGTTCCCACTCTTAACCCCTATCTCGACATGGAACTCCGTTCATATCTAGCCTTTACCAAAATAATCATTAATTTAATCTCTAATCGCGGTCGAGACTAACAATAAATTGGTAGCGCGCCCGATTAGGATGTTAATGATTCTTTTGATAAAGTTTATAAACTTTATAGGACGTAAAAAGAGTTTAAGGATTTTCATCATCCATTAACCTACCCTAATCCTACGAACCCTAACAAGCGGAGAATTACTCGCGCATGTTGGGAGAAGAAGAGATGGAGAGAGAATTCATAATGAAACTACAAAGAAATAGACTAAGAAAAAGAACTACCTTTATTAATCAACAAAACCCATTACACTTTGTTTCCTTAGAAAATGATTACAAATACTAGTTTGCTTCTCGATCTCTTCTAAGGAGGTAGATAAACTGTTGATGATCAGCCTGGATGCGTGAGCCGTCTTGGACTTCGTGATCTCGTCGGCATGATAATTTTTCCAAGAGGCTCTCGGTCCTTATTTATACTCCAAAAGCCAGAACCCTAGTCTCCTAAATTGGAAACTAGTAGTTAAGATCCAACAGAAGAAATCCCATCTCCCAAGTCTTCTCTCTTACGGCGGATCCGCAGCCAATAGGTGGGTTTGGCCATGGATCCGCGGCCAAACAGTGAGATCTCATGTTGGTTCTTCTGGGGCTTCATCTGTGTGACATGTGGCGAACTTTTGAATCTCAGGAAACTGAAAATCTTCTCGTAGTTACTGCCAGACTTGATTTCCTAGTTTGCTTTCTTAATTAGGCAGGTTTGCTCTAACAACTTTGATTCCCTTGATTTTAGCCCTGCAATTTCTGCACAATAACTCAACAGATAATATTTAGTAGAGTTTGTTATATTAAGATATTAATTTTTCCATTAAGATTTGGTCAATGGTATTTTTGCATACATTTTCCTACCAAATGTTAATTATAATATGTCAACACATGAAAAATAGTATGTTTACAGATAAACTCTCATATGTATCATATATTATTATAAACACCTTTTCTAGTATAGAAATAGTAGGAAAAATGTAATAACAAATGTGCAGTTTTATCAACTGAACAATGTACCACGCCGATAAGCCCGACAGGGGAACCATACCTTCCGGTGACATTATCTATGACTCGGCGGTTATCATGGGTATACCGACTGAAGTCATGTGCGTATGGATACATCGAAAAGCGAGGGTCAGAGCTAGGCACTCGTGCTTTCGGGATAGCGTATGATACGTACCTATCAGGGTGCCAGTCTTGGTGACAGCACCTGATAGATCAGCAATTCTGTGTCAATGCTTGGCACATTGGTTTCATGATATTTCTATTTACTTCTTGTATATATAACAGTGGGTTAGGACACTGTTACATATGCCCTTACACCAATATTAGTGGAATAGGACGCTAATATATGTGTATTGACATTAATATATATATATACCTTATCATATTTATTCACACAAATATACCTAGGTTATAAGAGATTCACTAGATATTGGATTTAGGACATATGATATTTACTTGAGATTTGATGAAGGATATATGAAATTCACTTGATTTTGTACATTCGGGATATAGGAGATTTATTCGATATTGTACATTGAGGAGATGTGAGACTTATATGATATGAGAGCCAATTTAGGGGCTGATTTGAGAAATTGGGATTTTGATTGTCTTGATGGATTGTGATCCTACCACGATGTCAGGATTCCGTGGAAATGACATATTTTATTCCAT
This sequence comes from Agapanthus africanus, assembly GCA_030015575.1. Classification (NCBI taxonomy): domain Eukaryota; kingdom Viridiplantae; phylum Streptophyta; class Magnoliopsida; order Asparagales; family Amaryllidaceae; genus Agapanthus; species Agapanthus africanus. The sequence continues at coordinate 340,784,649 of CM057337.1, read as the reverse complement.
ACCTCACATTTATTATTTATATGCACTGCTTCATGTGTAGTTGTACCTATTAGTGTACCTTTCATGATTATTGCATATATATACATTTTCATATCGTTATTGCATGATTATTGCATATTGATTGTCATATTATTGTTTCATGTATTCATTGCACCTGCTAGTGTACTTTTCTTGAATATTGCATTCATATGACCTGTTATTTCTATTAATTACATATGTTAGATTCACGCTGTACATGCATACTTACGATTACCTGCATATGTTATTTACTATTCACGAGTTGGCAACTCACCCCCGTTATGCCACAGTTGTTTTGCAAGGTGTTCCCCAGAGTAGTCGAGGCTGGCTATTCAACTATCTGATCATCTTTTGCTACGGATACCGCTTCAGCTCATATTGTGCAGTTTTCCTTGGGTGGGTTTTGTGGTTATCCGTATTGTAGTATTGTATATTCGTTGTATCCTTGTACTCTCCATCTACTATTATTTTGTTGACTTAGAGACTTGGTGAGGATGATATTGTATATTATTTGTGACTTGTTTGTCTTTTATACAGCTTTCTTTCTATCGTCTTTTATTTCTTCGCTATGGCGTCGTATATTCTGTTGTGGTGGTTGTTTTCAGCCTTTAGGCGTGTATTTGCTCCCGTTTGGGGATGCTTCATTTATATTTATGTTGTACCCATTTTTAGGGCTAGTTTTTACAAAGGAGGTGCTGCCAAAATTTTAAAGAAAGAAAAGTTGGACTTTTAAAGAATTTGGGTTGTGATTTCAAATGTTTTAAAAACTTCTATTATCTTTTCTTGTCTTTTTAATGGTTTAGATTTCTGGGTTTTGGCTTTCTTTTACTGCGTTACGTCTGTAGGCGTTGCGTAGTATTAGGGCCGTCACGTGCCAATTTCGGGTCGTGACAGGTAGTTTCCCAGATTGGTCCTAAGCCGCATCAGCACGAATTATCGGGTTATTAGGGTCTGACGTTTACCATCCCTAGACCCGATATGCGATACTCTCAGACAAAGAGACCGAACTGTACGAAGATTGTCACGGATAGGCTCGGTAGGGATCCGGATGAGTTTGCTCGTCGGCCTTCCTTTTCGACCGGTACCCGGATAGCCGTTACGTACAGCTAGTGCCGCTGACGTGCTTGTGGTTATGGATCTATCTAGTAACTCACTGCCGGCGTACTGTCGAGTCTTTATAGTCCCACACAAAGGGTTTCCCTGGTTCAAGCCGAATGATGTAGTAGCTGTATTAGATACGTGCAGGTTTTCGATTGATTGATGGTACTATATACCCGGATTTTCGATCGGACAATTGATAATACTAACCGGCTATGGTTTTGAGCCGGTTTATCAAATCGGTTTTTGATTTAATAATTTACATATATATATATATATATATATATATATATATTTCAATATCAATATTCTAGTATTATGTTCCTTATGTTATTCTATCTCGTCGGGTATTCGTATTTTTATACGAATGCGGGTATGTATATACGGTAGACTGTAATCCATATTTTATATGAAATACATTCTAGAAGGTGGACACCTCATTATGGCTTTTTCCATTTAATTTTAAATGGGAAATGAGGTGTAAAGTAAGGTGAGGGGAGAATGGTGAGAACTATGCCTCAATAGTGTTGACAAATGAATTATTAATTCATTTGTGCTCACTATTGAAGCATGGTTGCTTTATTATATTGAAAAAATGATTTTACAAAACCAAAGTGAGGATTTTCTCTCACTTGCATGCTTCATTATTTTTTCTAGAGCTCACCATTTGCTCTCTCACCTCCTTGCTCTTGTTCTCTTCCAACTTCATCTCCAACCTCCTCTCTACACTCTTATGTGTTGAGAATCAAAAAAGGATGTGAGATAGAAACACATAGAACCGTAGACTATATCCTAGATCACTTAGACTAGCAATCCAAGTTTTCTAGTTGCTCCATTTGATACTTAGTGTGGAGCTAGAGCCATGGATCACAACCCTCGGGTAGATCATCTTCGACGGAGGGAGACAGATGATCAAGCTCGATCATAGAGGCCATTAGGAGCTTATGAATGTAAGCCTACGGTAGCGCCACGGCCGTCTATCCGAGGCCAAAATGCGGAAACGAAAACATTTCTTAAACTAGAAACCGGCGCTATCGTATGCTTAAAACCCGGATCGAACTATTAACCTATACCTAGCTATCTAGAGAAGGGATAGAAAGGCTATACCGATCGATCCGTGTCCTTTGGTCTTTGGCCACCATCCCAACCTCCTCGCGGCATCTCCGGTCTTGATCTCCTCGTCGGAAAAGGCACCACATCTACGAGTCTTTTTACGTGCTCCCGCTTCATCCGAAGCAACTCGGGCACGAAGTGTGCTAGCCGACGTGTCCAAGGTGATGTAGAGAATGTTTGTGATCACTTTGTCTCTTGCATCCATGGATTTGGATGGAGGTTAGAGGTGTTGCCATTGATGGAGATTATGAGCTAGAGGAAGAAGAAGGAGGAGAAGCTTTCTCTTCTTTTCTTTTCTTGTGTTGGAATGATAATGAGAGTGAGAGAGTGTTGTAAAAATACAAGACCAAAACCAACCTCATGGCAGCCCCTCTCTCTCTCTTCTTATCATATCAACCCAAAACTATCACATTATGTAACACATGCACAAAGAAAGAGACCATGAGTCACCACTTGTGCATGTGTCACAATAAATGCTCCAAATGATGATATTTAGCTCACAATATCCATTAACAAACATTAATCCAAATGTTTGCAACAATATAAAGATACGACAACATCTAAAGTAAACTCGTGATGGATCACAAGGATACCCCTCACCTGTATATACATACATGCATCCCCATTCCGACTGAATGCGAATGCGATGAGACCAAAGTAATCCAACAAATCTAATACTATGATCTGGCTTAAACCAAAGCCCACTATTATGATCCGCCTGATCATGATCCCTGCACTACTGCACGTATATGATCGGATCCTGCCATATATCATATGGCCTCTACAACGTTTCACCCGAAACTTGAGAAACTGTGGGGGACTCTAAAGACTCGTCAATATTTTGGCTGTGGATTTAACCACTAGCACGTCAAAGGTATTAGTCGTACGTAACGGGCTACCAAGTATTGACCAAAAGGGAGGTCGATGAGCGAACTCATTTTGACACCCTACTGAGCCTGTCAGTGACAATATCCGTACAGTCTGGTCCGTTCGTCTATGAGCATCGCATGGCGGTCCTAGGGGGTTGGTAAAAGTCAGACCCCCAAAAGCGGTACAAGTCGTGTCGGAGTGTAGCCCAGAACACCCTGAAATACTACTGGAATACCTACCAGTAAATCTCTTGCCTTGGCCAAGGACTTCGTGTAATGGCTCTCCTAGACACAGCGCGATCTCACCCCCAATACCGGGAGAGATGAAACCCCTGCCGATCCACTCACTACCTCCATGTGGCTCGGGACTGTACCCAACTAAAATATATTTGCACGACTCCTTTGAGCCATGGTAGGGTAGTAATCAAAGCATAGTGGGTACTCACACAAGAAAAATAACGATCTCAGGTCGATGAACTAACCTGTACACATGTCACCAAGGAACTGCTATCTGACGTCAGGTATAATACCAACCAGCATGTTCCCGGCGAGTCTTGTCCGGTGTACTCATAACCCAATAAGCACCTGTATAAATCTTAGGTGATCCAACTGACACCAATGGCTTGTGAGACCGGCCACCGCCCCTCGTCGGGGTCTCGACTGTATACACAAGTCTACTCCAGAGTATCGATGCCCTGTCTCGAAAAATCCCACGACTAGGAACCTTTTAAGGATGTGCTTATAGACCCCAGCTCCCACGTATATGATGGCCATCATACTGCTGGCAGTCAAGCAAGAATCCTAAGGGCTCTATCAATGTGTAATAGTGACCTGTAAGGTCACCTAAAGCAGTACACGATGATAAAGACAAACCAGATAGCATACTATCATCTTGAGTAAGACTGTCCTACCGGTATAGGTCCTTCCTCAATCATTGCAATCACGTGCCTGTGATCCAATAATTGACTCTGAGGGCACTATATCCAACAATTTCCCACTTTCACTCAAGACTAATTATTGCGATGTCGCATACTCACAGCCCCGTGTGATACCGAACACCCAACTCCTCTACTAATCAGTTTCACAAAGCCCATTTGCGAAACTATTGCGTTCGAGGAATAGCCTTAGTGAGTGGATCCGCCCTGATGTTTCTTTCTATGTCTCTCTTTATCTCAAGTTCGCAGAGAAAGCCATCTCCCGAAATGAGCAATACCTGTCTTAGAATATGTTTGGATGTCTGATGGGACCTAGTTCATAAATGAACTCCAAATCCAAACTTCAAAGACTGTATCGTCGACTGAACTCAATCGGTATCCTGCGCTATGCATCCCTCAGTATCCGCTTGGACCACCTGTCCAAACTACTGCCCCCTCGTCAGAGGGAAAACAATAACTCTGACAGTCACTCTGTCATCCAGGTCACCTTGGAAGCCTAGAATGATAACTGTCTCCCGAAGGAGGCTGCCGTTATCATATCCCTAGAACATCCACTAATGTTCTAAAACTGCTTCCGAACGTTTCTCCAGGATGGGATTAATATCAACTTATTGTATCTACTGCAAAAATAACATCTGGTGTGGTACTTGACATCTCATGATTGACTCAATTTCCTAAGCAAGTGATCTGCCAATCATGCACATCCTTCTCCCCTTTAGTCTGTAAGACACCTTTAGAAAGGGTGACTCCATCACCTGCAGGTACACTACCGTGCTAGGAGTCGTCCATTCTAAAACACCTTTAGAATGCTGTCTAAGTACCCAGATTGGGAAACTACCCAATTCTAGATCTAAAACCATAGATCTAGTAACCAGAATGTCTGATATAATATCCAATTCCTATGTGGAGAAACCACTGTGTGACAACCAAATTATAACCGATCGTAGTATAGGAATTTCACTTCCTATTCTGTGTATGTCATCCAAATACCAGGACATCACACTCTACTACCTTCTTAACAGATACATCCCCTATTCTGATGAAGTCAAACCTATGACTGTCACATCAGAAATAGATGATTTATCTCCGCTATATCTTCTTTAGTCCATAAATAGACATAAGCTACCTGTCCACTATGCTTCCGCTGCTCCGACTGACTACGACAACCCTCTGGCAGAGTCATATACACTTACACTTTTAAAGCCAGTTCAGAACGACGCTATACTCATCCTCCTGCCGGGTCTTATAACCTGGAACAACAGTAGTGTCAGGTCTGGGTAAACAAGAACCTCCCTGTTACCGTCTTTGAGCATACCGAAGTACCTCTCGAGTGCATGAGGTTACCCACCATATCTGCGGAGTGGCTAATAGAATGTCAAACCAGATTGAATGTTTAGGTCCTATTAAATTTTCAGTAATCGTTTGTGGTTCTGGAATCACTTCCAGTTCTACCATACTCCCACTACTGTTTTCTGAAAAAATCCATTTTACTAAAACTGTGGCGAGTCAAGAACAATATCACTATTGATCTTCCAGATGGTAGAAAGTCAACCCTCGTCATAGCCCGGGTCAACCCACAAACTGCCATTACAGAAACGTGCTTTGAGTTATCCACAGTCTGGTTTTAAGCATAAGCCGGACAACTCCCCGTACCTTAACAATGTTAAGATATGAACTATTCTATATCCAATATAGAAAAAGAGGCACTGATTTAATTGGAACCAGATTCAAATCATGCAGCTGTCTCCAGTGCATGTGAACTAAATGGAGAGAGGCCGATCAGCATTACTCAACTTAGGAATACATCCAATTATGAGTAACCAGAAATAGAAGCAAGTTATCATAATCATTACTATCAACTGAATACCATACACAAGTATCTACATCTTCGATCACCTTGAAGAATCCTGATACTTGCAATACCTGGTTCTCTACTTTATTCATATACCTATAACTTCTCAAAACTTAGATCTTGCATTTCTACGAAACACATGTCTAAGAACTAAAGAAGTCACAAGTAAACAGAATGTAATACGAGTACCAACCCCTCTGTCCTAATAGACACTGGAAAATATACAATACTCTGTATAAGTCCCCTGAGTTGAACAATCTCAAAGCCTGTGCGTCGTAGGTTGAAAACTGTACTTATGGTTAAGAAGAATTACACCGCTGTTTAATGCTCCTTACCTAACCATCCACTGATATAGGTAAATGTCGTAGACATAATTTCTAAAAGTTATATCTCACTTTATAAAAATAAACGTACAGATATATCAATTTGAAATTGGTGCATTATAACGGATATTCAAAACCAAATATTTGTCGTCCGGCAAACAACCCAGGCGATTTCCTCAAATATCACCAATTACAACGAATCCCGATATAATGAGGATGATCACCCAATTCCCAATAACTTACTCTCACTCATCATCTGTAAAACCATACAGATGTGAGAATCAAACCTGGTAAATACATACCTTGGAGTAAGGACTAATTGGGAAATCAGTTTTCTTTTAACAATACACAGTGAAACTGAAACATGTAAATGTTTCGAAGGGGTATCTGGGTATTCCTAATAATGCCTCTTCTATTATCAGATTCACAACTGTAACCGTATATTTCTTTGCCATCTCTCCAAATCCCTTTATATTTCTTTAGTCATTACCTTCTGTACACCCTCTTAGGCTAAATGGTTTTCTTCCTTCCCTATCGTTCAGCACCAGCCTATGGTTTGGAAGAAGACTATCCAATAAGCATAAAGGGTGTACTGTCCTAATCCTGGGAGCACTCGCAATGCGAGAGAAGGTGAAGATAAAAGACAACTGAATAAAACCTTATTCCTATTTCTCCTGAATCAGAATCCATCCCCGAACTGGAACAAGTTCCTTCGAGTTCGTATATAACCATACGATGGAGTATTCAAATAACTGTGGATCTTCGTTGTGATACAGAGTGTCCTGGAGAAATACAAAGGTGAAGTAGGAATGGCGATGAGATACTTGGTTTGGTCGTGAATGATAGCAGTCGCAATTTACTTTGCCCTCTTTCTAATCCCTTTATTTGTCTTAACTTATTATCTTCTGTACACCATCGTTAGGCTAATTGGTTTTCTTCATTCCCTACTGTTCGGAACCTGCCTATGGTTTGGAAGAAGACTATCCAATTAGCATAATAGGTGTACCGTCCTAATCCAAGGAGCATTCGCAACCTAAGAGAAGGTAAAAGGAAAAGACAACTGAATAGTCTTATTCGTTTTCTCCAGAACCGGAACCATCCTCGAATCTGGAACAAGTTCCTTCGAGTTCGTATATAACCATACGATGGTTTTATCCAATGGAAGTGGATGTTCATAATAATATAGGGTGTCCTGGAGAAAAGGGTAAGAGTAGGAGTGGCAATAAGGTATGCAGCTCAGACAATCCAAAAGCCGGTGTTTTAAGAAGGTTCGGTTAACTTGGTTACTGAGTCATAGTCAAGGGTCGGGTCATGGTCGCTGCCAAAGAGAGAGAGAAAAGAAACACTCAGCGTGCACTCTAACCTAGATCAGAATGGTTATCACTTTATCTAATCAGGAAACCTCCCACTGTAACCTCAAATTCTCCTCCAAACCTGAAAGAAGAATTAGTCGGGATCCCCAGAGGAGTAAACCAACTCATCAGTGGGAATCGGGATCCAACTATCATCGCATGATAATGTGATGGAATCCACTCACATTATCACACTCCAGAAGGTATGCGCATATCTGGCAAGTTTCAGTTTCTTTAGAAACTCCCGATGTGATTTTTACCCCATGCTCTTATGACCTTGACGAAGGTCAACAAATCATAAGTCACATATCAAGTTCTACCTGTCATTGTCCAGGTTAATTTGAACTAACCCGTACAAGCCCTTGACGAAGGTCAACAAGGCTGTATGACTGTCCCAAACCAACGCATCTATCTATGCAGCAGAAAGGTATCAAGCAGCTACCATTCACTATACCTTGACGAAGGTCAACAAACATAGCATGAATACTAAGTGCTGCCCATCTGAAATGACGGAGGGCTACGAATGGTTTTTGGCGAACAATCTTTAACGTAATGAACTTGATATCGTTGAAGGAACTGGATAGCTTTTCATAAAAATATAGTGGCGAAAACCTTCGCTAAAGAGGTCACTCCCGGTGAAGGGATCTCGGCTCTTTCCCCGTAGAATGAGGTGCAGGATATTCCAGCTGAATACCATAATGCAAAGTAAAAGGCAATCGACTATAGTGAAGTTATTACCCTGACGCAAACTTCTGTCCAAGGGGTCACTCCCGGTGAAGGGATCTCGGCCGTTGCCTCGTCGACTGAGGTGCTGGATATTCATAACCGAATACCACTGTGCAAAATAAAAGAGAACGTCCTTGCAATAACAGCTTTTTCTGAAAAATGTTCCAACAACATCATAAAGGTTTTTTTTAGCTTGCATTGATCCGAATCAATGCAGTCCCATCAATTAATCACACCACAAAAGAACGAAAATATGATGTACGTATATGCCATCCGCATTCGCCACTGGGTCCCGTCATCACCCATTAAGTTACTTAACTAACGACAGAGAAGGGACTGGACTAGCGCGGGTCTAAAACATATACAACATCTACTAGTATATATATCAGTATATAATAATCGCTCATGGCTTGATAAAATGCAACATCACAGAAATGTAATAAGCATCACAGAACAATACAGATAATCTGGGATCCCCGGGTTTCATAGAGCCGCTACTGAACCCGACGTTCCCTTGGTCGTGTGGATAGCCTGTGCAATGAAACGCTAGACCCCTACGGGCACAGCAAGTTACCCGCCAAAACCTGAAGCGAGGCAGCCCCCTTCAACAACGTGAATGGACCACCCAGCACTTCACGGAATCCGGTAACTTGAGCACCCCTCCTTGGGTCAACCTGTACCCCCTACGAGTGCGGCGAATAGCCCGCCAATTCTAGAGTGAAGCCCCCTCCATCTCAAAACCATGAGATGCGGGCCCGTTGCTCTCTAGAACCTGGCTACCCGTGCACCCCTCCACGGGGTAATCCTAGTACAGAAAGTAAAATATACAACGGGTACATCGACCTCAGCCCGGTCATGCCCTAAAAGAATAATATACAAACAGGCAGTGACGGCAGTCCGCATGTCGGACACTCGCCCCGCAGTATCAAATGTACATATACAACCAAACTGTACTACCATTGCATCCAGGCTATCCACCACGACAAATCTGCAACATCACAGCACAACACAGAACATCAACGTGAATGTCACGTTCGCAAATCCGTCTAAAAGAACTATAGCAATTAGACAGGATTTACTGATCAAATGACATTCACGGTCGCAGATATAATATAAATACTGTGAACTAACAGGTTTAAAATTTTCGATCGACAAAATTTCCCGAAGTGGGCCCCAAGCACAATACCCAGTACTCAAAATAATCTGGGCCCAAACAAAAATTACCAAAAACCCCATTTCCATGTCAGAGAGAATTGTAGAAAATTTGGTGCATTGATGATACAGAATGGCGGCAGAACTACGACGGGAACAGGGTTATTGCCGCGGTTCCGCGGCGGCACTGTAGGATCATAAAACTAAATTTTCTCAGAACTCCTTAAAAACCCTGCCAGATTTTCTGCAGCTCACAAAATAATTTTTTGACCACAGGAAAAATTCGACAGAAACTGTGACATGGAAATGCAGTTTTTAGAAAATTCGTTCGATCGATGTTCTAAACACGTTAGAGCAAGCTAGAAAAGGTTAATGGTGTGGCACTGATACCATGTAAGTCTACGGCAGCGCCCCGGCCGTCTGTCCGAGGCCAAAATGCGGAAACGAAAACATTTCTTAAACTAGAAACCGGCGCTATCGTATGCTTAAAACCCTGATCGAACCATTAACCAATACCTAGCTATCTAGAGAAGGGATAGAAAGGCTATACCGATCGATCCGTGTCCTTCGGTCTTTGGCGGCCATCCCAAGCTCCTCATGGCATCTCCGGTCGTGATCTCCTCGTCGAAAAGGGCACCACATCTACGAGTCTTTTTACGGGCTCCCGCTTCATACGAAGCAACTCGGGCACGAAGTGTGCTAGCCGACATGTCCAAGGTGATGTAGAGAATGTTTGTGATCACTTTGTCTCTTGCATCCATGGATTTGGATGGAGGTTAGAGGTGTTGCCATTGATGGAGATTATGAGCTAGAGGAAGAAGAAGGAAGAGAAGCTTTCTCTTCTTTTCTTTTCTTGTGTTGGAATTATAATGAGAGTGAGAGAGTGTTGTAAAAATACAAGACCAAAACCAACCTCATGGCAGCCTCTCTCTCTCTCTTCTTATCATATCAACACAAAACTATCACATTATGTGACACATGCACAAAGAAAGAGACCATGAGTCACCACTTATGCATGTGTCACAATAAATGCTCCAAATGATGATATTTAGCTCACAATATCCATTAACAAACATTAATCCAAATGTTTGCAACAATATAAAGATACGACAACATCTAAAGTAAACTCGTGATGGATCACAAGGATACCCCTCACCTGTATATACATACATGCATCCCCATTCCGACTGAATGCGAATGCGATGAGACCAAAGTAATCCAACAAATCTAATACTATAATCCGGCTTAAACCAAAACCCACTAGTATGATCCGCTCGATCATGATCCGTGCACTACTGCACGTATATGATCGGACCATGCCATAAATCATACGGGCTCTAAAAGGTTTCGCCCGAAACTTGAGAAACTGTGGGGGACTCTAAAGACTCGTCAATATTTTGGCTGTAGATTTAACCACTAGCACGTCAGAGGTATTAGCCGTACGTAACGGGCTACCAGGTATTGAACAAAAGGGATGTCGATGAGCGAACTCATTCTGACACCCTACTGAGCCTGTCAGTGACAATATCCATACAGTCCGGTCCGTTCGTCTATGAGCATCGCAAGGCGGGCCTAGGGGGTTTGTAAAAGTTAGACCCCCAAAAGCGGTACAAGTCGTGTCGGAATGTAGCCCAGAACACCCTGAGATACTACTGGAATACCTACCAATAAATCTCCTACCTTGGCCAAAAACTTCGTGTAATGGCTCTCCTAGACACAGCGCGATCTCACCCCCAATACTGGGAGAGACGAAACCCCTGCCGATCCGCTCACTGCTTCCATATGGCTCGGGACTGTACCCAACTAAAACCTGTTTGCACGACTCCTCTGAGCCGTGGTATGGTAGTAATCAAAGCACAGTGGGAACTCACATGAGACAAATGACGATCTCAGGTCGATGAACTAACCTGTACACATGTCACCAGGGAACTGCTATCTGACGTCAGGTATAATACCAACCAGCATGTTCCCGGCGAGTCCTGTCCGGTGTACTCATAACCCAATGAGCACCTGTATAAATCTTAGGTGATCCAACTGACACCAATGGCTTGTGAGACCGGCCACTGCCCCTCGTCGGTGTCTCGACTGTATACACTAGTCTACTCCGGAGTATCGATGCCCTGTCTCGAAAACTCCCACGACTAGGGACCTTTTAAGGATGTGCTTATAGACCCCATCTCCCATGTATCTGATCGCCATCATACTGCTGGCAGTCAAGCAAGAATCCTAAGGGCTCTATCAATGTGTAATTGTGACCTGTAAGGTCACCTAAAGCAGTACACGATGATAAAGACAAACCAAATAGCATACTATCATCTTGAGTAAGATTATCCTACCGGTATAGGTCCTCCCTCAATCGTTACAATCACGTGCCTGTGATCCATTAATTGACTCTGAGGGCACTATATCCAACAATGAAGAGGAACGAAGACCGAAGGACATGGATCTTTTGGTGAGAATCTCTATCATAGTAGATTGCTCCTTTAGTATAGCTAGTTTAGGTTTATGGTAGATCCGGTTATAAGGTTATTCTAGCGCTAGTTTCTAAACGTATAAAAAAAATTGTTCCGCAAACGGCCACGGTTGATGGTCAGGGCGTTAGTGTAAACCAACATATCCTAATGTGGAAAAGTAAATAATATACATCAATGGAGACATCATCCTCAACACAGAAGTGTCCTAATAAAATAATATTACATAAAATTTTACATGAATAAAAATAGAAAAACTCTCATCTCACGTAAAATCCCCCGGCTATTCAATCACGACGATCCAATATTACATATCACAGCAACACATAACATCACATGTCATCTACGTAAGCAAATATCCGTATCGCGAATTCCGTTGACATATAGCAACGAGATTGAGGATACTCCACGTATTACATTTACGATCGCAGAAAATAAATGAAAAACTACAATAATTAGAATCCGCATTTTCCTTAGATATCATAAACCCGGAATATCTCAAATTCCGAATTTCATGCCTAACCCTATAAACCCTGCATTTTAGTCTCAAATTGAAAACACTTTTCAATAACTTAGTCGGATATTTCAACAAGATTCTCGACTACCTGATCGAATGCTCGTCGGGAACTTTAGTAGATGGCCGCACCCCTGATGCCGAAGTGGATGCTTTTGGCAATGGGTTCTCCTAAAGTCACTTGGTCGGAGCTATGGGGCGTGGCTATCTAGAAATGTTATCCGGCGAGAATGCGCGTATTATACGAGATTGCGACGGAGTTTTGATCCGAATCAAAACTCCATGGCAATCGATCAATAAAGACAAAATGTTAGATTTATAATTAGCAAACTAGTTTTCACAAAACTAATTAAATGTGGATTCTAAATATTGTATCACATATCAAACTTAAACCCGTAAACGATACTACAACTATGACTACGAAACACTCCAAATTGCCCCAACAGAAAGATAACATCACATCCAACCTTGGCAAAATCAAACAGTGCCCGAAACCCTAATTCCATAAGACCAGAACACCAAATAAAAACCAAGTCCAAACTCAAGTATAAAACCGGCCAGGCCGGTTTTTAGATCATTTTGGCCGGCCATGTCTTGGAGTTTAGGCCTCGAATTTGTGTGGTGTTCTATATACATGAAGAAGAGCACACTGCAGCTATTTAAAAAAAAATTAGAGGCTCTGGAAAATTCGACAGAAACTAGGGTTTCGATGTGACTATTTCGGAGTTGTTTCGTTTTCGTAATTCTAATTACACCGTCTAATACTCTAGGTTGGTTTTAATACTATGAAAGTGTTTCCTAGCACCACCACTGGGTTTTAATCGGCATCAAGCATGCAATTTTCAAAAAATCTTAGTGCTAAACTACACTAACCTAGAATTTAACTAGAGTATTAGGGTTTAAAGCATGATATAACAAAAACTACACTAAGTGAAGAATGCTACAACCTTTGTAGACCAAGTCCTTCACTTCTAAAGCTCCGGGTTGTAGTCCCTACGACACCTCATAGCTCCACTTGAAGAAGGATAGAGCTTGCTCCTTGATCTTCCACGCCGAAGATGATCCACCCGAAGTTTCTCTAGGTAAAGCTGTCTCTTCACTAATCTAGTATTAATGAAGTAAACAACCTAGTCTAAAGTGCTAATCTAGACCAGGATGATGAAGTAGGGTGTTTAGCTCACTATGAAAAACTCTAAAGCCCTAGGGTTCACAACACATATGAGGGTTAGGGCTTTGAGAAGAAAGAAGATGAAGAGAGCAAGAGAGTGTGTAAAATGAGCTCAAGGAAAAAAATACAAGTGAAGAATGGCTTCTCTCTTTACCTCACTTATTGAAGCATCCAATATTATCAAATAATATATTAGAACCATGCTTCAATAGTGACAACAAATGAATAAACTAAAGAAAAAGCCATGCCTCACCCATTCCATAAATATCTCTCATTTTCCACCTCATCTTTTCTATTTTCTTAAAATAGAAAATCCAGTATATATATATATGTATATCTTAGGAGAATAATAATTAGTGAGCAATAATATTAGTTAATATATAATTATATCAAATATAAATATATATTATATTATTAAATCAACACATGATTCAATAATCCGGTTATATCACATATAACCGACTAATATCATTTATCTGTATATCACATTATCAAATCAACACTTGATTCAATAATCTGGTTATATCACATATAACCTAACCGATATCATATGACGCCAGATTAGAATATGGTATCACATACTCGTAATTAATCAGGCTCCCGCACATATCAGCATATGTGCCATACTTCGTTTCGCTTGAACTATGAAACCTCTATGTGGGACTCTAAAGACTCGTCAATATACCAGTAGTAGGTAATGATCACATCAGTTACCTACAAGCATGTTAGTTGTATGTATGCCCTAGAGGCCAGTATTGTACAGATGATGTATATTATATTGGATGCTTGGACATATATAGAGAGGACTTTCTTGCTCGATATGATAGTATGCTATCTGGTGGCTCTTTATCTTAACATGTATACTTTTCTCTTGATACTGCCTTATAATTACATGTTGGTAAAGCCCTTAGGATGTGTACTTGACTACCAGGACTATGATGCAGATCATACTAGTGGGGCCATGGTAGTCCATAAGTTCATCCTTTAATGTTCCTAGTCGTGGGTGTATCGAGACAGGGCATCGATATACCAGAGTAGACTAGCGTATACACTTCTCGACCCATGAGATGGGCGATGGATGATCCCATATCCATTGGTGTTTGACATCAGAGATGGTTTACGGGTGCTCAGTGGAGACTGGGTACACTGGACAGACTCTCCGAGAACTCATAGATGGTATTATACCTCACGTCAGATACCAGTTCTCTAGTGACACTTGTACAGGTTAGTCTGTAGACCCGAGATCGTCATAGAGTCTAGTGTGATTCCCACTGTGCTTTGATTTCCATCTTACCACGTCCAAGAGGGCGTGCAAAACGGTAGTTTTTGGGTACAGTCCCGAGTCATATGGAGGCAATGAGCGATAGGAGGGGTTTCGTCTCTCCTGGTATTGGGGGTTGATGTTGCGCTGTGCTCGATTGGCCATAACAGGGAAGTCCCTGGCCAGGGCTGATTTAGAGATTTACTGGTAAGTGTTACCAATAGTTTCTTGACCCGTTATGAGCTTCACATCGGCATGAATTATCGGTTATTGGGGTCTAACGTTTACCACCCCTAAACTTGATATGCGACATATCAGACGAGGAGACCGGACTGTACGACAAGTGTTACCGTCAGGCTTTTGCAGGAGTTGGAGCGGGCTTGCTTGCTGATCTTTTGATCGCTCAATACCCGGGTAGCCGTTACGTCCAGCTAGTACCGCTGACGGCTTGTGGGTGCTTGATGTGATCATCACCTACTGCCGGCGTATTGATGAGTCTTTAGAGTCCTACATAGAGGTTTTACTGGCTCAGGCAAAACGAAATAGGAGCACGTATGAGATATGTGCGGGACAGAGAATAATGTGTGTATGTGATACCGTATTCTATTCTCGCGACTTTTGTATCGGTCGGTTATATGTGATATAGCCGGGTTATCGAGTGTTGATTCGATAAGTTGGTACATTTAGTGTTAGTCGGTTATATGTGATATAACCGAATTATTAAATCAAGTGTTGATTTGATAATTTAGTGTATTATTGTATATGTGATATACTAATTTACATTGACTAACATTAGCTCACTTAAGCATTCTATTCTCACATGTGCACATTTATTATATATGAGATATATATTAAATTGTGTATAGTTTTGTATCATGGTTGTTGATACACACTACATGGGTGTATGAGACATACACCATGCTAATTATGATGTTGGGTTTAGTAATCTTAAAGTAATTACAAAATTAGGGGATTATTGGAAAAAGGCATGAAGCTTATGGAAGCTTGTGGATGCTTTGACCAAGTCCACTAAGTTTGTTTTACTTTAGATATTTTTTAACCTAACCATTTTAATTAACTATGGTAATGTATCTATATGAGTTAGGATATGATAAAAACTCACCCATGGTTCACTCTCTCTCTTGATTAGTTCATTCTCATTTTCATTTGTTCATCTTCTTCTTCCTTGAGCAAAAGAAAAGCTTGCTAGGGTTTTCAAAAGAGAGTGAAATATTGTGAGAAAAGAAATTCTAAAGTGAGCCCACTTCCTATTTTTCCATCCTCTACTAGATTAGCACTTTAGTATAGGGTGTTTGCTTCACTAATCCTTTAGTTAGTGAAGTAGTAGCTTGAGTTGGCATCTCCTCGACGTAAATCTTTTTCGGCCTCGAAGACTTCGAGCAAGGTCGCTCTTTTCGCCTCGTGAAGCCATGCAAGAGTCCGGGAGAACCACGATCGCAGCGAAGGGACTACAACAAGGAGCTATTGAAGTGAAGGACCGATCTACAAAGGTTGTATTTCTATTTCCCTTAGATGGTAAAAAGGTTTACTATTTGTTTCCGTATTATATTCTAGCTAACGATTCTGGTTTAGAGTTCCTTTTAACGGCAATTTTTTTAAAATGGTATGGACGATGCCTCCCGAAACCTCGCTGCCGTCGATCGGAACCCTACAAAGCCATCAGCGATACTAGCTGGACGTAACGGCTACCCAAGTATTGAGTGAATAGAAGATCAACAAGCAAGGTTGTTCAAACTCCTATGAAGCCTATAAGTAACACTTACCGTACAGTCCGGTCTCTTATGTCGCATATCGAGTCTACTGGTGGAATCGTCGGACCCCGGTAACTTTGTAACGCCCCACGCTAAGGGTGTAAGTAGAAAGAGGTTAGATAAAATTTAGTTCAGAATTTTATTAAGATAATTCAATTTAGAGATGATAAAGCTTGGACACCTCCTACTCTCATGCATAACCTACACACCACACCTCCTCCTTGCATGAAACTCCCACATCTTGCTTGGTGACACATCCTCCTTCTCCTTATCCTTCCCTTTTCTCACATATATAGCTTGTGTTCAGATCTGAAGCATTTTTTTAAAAAAACCTAAAAACTTAAAGAAAGACAAAGCAAAACAAAGGAGAGCAAGAGAAAGAAGAAGATAAAAGATAAATCTAGGATTTCCTCACCATCAAGCTAGGATAAGGAGCTTGTGCATCTTGGAGGGTGTTATTCCAACAAATTATTCGTAGGTAAAATCCTTAACTCTGTAAATTATAGTTCTGTAAATGTAAAACTTAGGAATCAAATATCGTATTTTAGGAAAAACTTAGCTCTGTAGTAATCTGCTATTAGTCAGAATAAAATCAACTCTACCAAACAAGGCTAAAATGTTGTATGTTAGACCTAGAGCAAACCCTAGAAGCACGAACCGGGGGGCTCGGATTTGGGCCGGCGACCTATAGGATAATTCCGGCATCGTCGGATTTCTAGGGGTTTTGGATCTTGTGGGTTTCAGGGTAGGTCTTTGTGTAGGTTTTATGATACTTTGTATTGTTTATTTAAGTTAATTTAACAGTAAATGAAATCTGGGAGTTAATATCTAAAATGGGGTTAAAACGTTTAAAACACGACACGGACGTTTCGTAATACGATTCTGTTTTCTGTTACGAAATAGCGTTTGATTAAATCCAGCTAGTATAAGTGTGATAGGTTGTGATAATCATACTTAGTATAGCTAATACGTAAAACTAGTATTTTCATGTTTTCGCCGTATCGGAGTTTAGTCGATTCTTTTACAAGTTAATTGCGATAATAGATTCGAATACGGAAACTTCGGAGGCCGCAAGGAAAGGAAATGGATTAGTGATCCGAGTTGATTCGATGTATTCCGGTGAGTAGGCTAAACATCTACCGGGGAATTTTGTAGGGATGGCATGAAACGCCCGTAGTTAAGTTTAAATAAAAATGGGCTTTTGTATGTTAAATTGATCATATGCATTCATATAGATATATATACATCACCATGTTAATAATTGTTAGAACACTGCACAGTTATCGACGAGTTATGCCGCACCTGCACATATCTACATGTTACACTACACCTCGTCGATGTTAACATGTCACATATACACTTGGTACTTATTATACTAAATATGATTCTCATCATACCTTGAACATCAAGAATGGTAGTTATTTTTCATAAACGTTATCATGTTTTATCTCCAAGTATGTGTAGTTCTGATATAAGATGCATTGGATTACTACGGATTTATGGCTTTGAGTTTTTATACACTATCGAAAGAATTCAATGATTTTCATGATTAATATGACATGTCCACCATGAAATGTCGTTTTTTGATTTGGTTTTATTCCGAACCGGGTGGGGTAGATATACGGTTGCGGAATTTCTTACGTATATCCGGGCTGGGTGGGGTAACTATACAGCCGGATTCATGGTGGACCCGGTCGGGGCCGAAGGGCAGGAGCCGCACTTTAGGCGGGGAGCCTAACGAGGATACTGGATACCGGAGTCAGTGGTAAACACGGCGGATATCTATGTGATACCGACCGGTGTTATTGATTGACAGGATCGTTCGGGGAAGGATGCCTGATGAAACACCGAAGATTTGTGTCGATATTGGACACAGGAAGAAAATGAACCTTATTTGGAAAATAATTGATGAGATTTCAGTTTTGATTTATATATTGAGTAGTACAAATTTATGCTTCCACCTGTTAGTATGCATCATATTCATCATTGTTGATATTAGTTCTAGATCGGCATACTTACATTATCAGCCGTTATATGTTAGTTTTATTCACTGAGTTGGCAACTCACCCCCGTTGTGCCACAATACTTTGCAGGAGTCGAGTGGACGTATAGCAGCAGACAGATCCACTTATCAGTTTATCGCTCTTTTTTCTAGGTGGGTTACCTATGTAGTAACCTCCTCTTTTGGTATTGTATATTGAATCTAGAGTTTCTCCATCAGACCCTGTATAATGACTTAGAACGATATGTGGTTATATGTATATTATTTCGACAGATAAGATCATTTAGTTGTATCAAATGATATTTCTTTTATTTATGTCTGAGATTCTTCTTTGATTTCATATTATGATTTTGTGTTGAATTCCACTGTTAGTATTGTTGCTCCCAACTAGGAATGCAACCAAATTAAACTCTTTATAACTGCTTTTATTATAAATGAAATAGGAAATTACTGTTAAGATCTTAAATACTTAAAATTTGTGATTTTTACTTAAACAAAACTAAATTTTCCTAAAGTTCCGCAAAATGGGTTTTGATCTTGGTTTTTGGCTTACTCAGGTTGTGTAGATATCTTTAGATATTATACAATCTAAGTGCCGGTCACATTCAACTTTGGGTCGTGACAAAGTTGGTATCAGAGCTTAGGATTAACCTTACAGAAATCGAGTAATGAGTAAAGGTAAGCCGACTTGAGTTCGTTACGTAGGATGACCTTGGATATGATGGAGTAGGTGAATTAGGATGAGTGCAGTACCGTACGTATGTTCCGCGGCATATTTACGTTACCATACTCAGCCTAACTAACCTTAGGATGTATACCTTGATCTATTCTTCCTTTGACACTCTGATATTGATTATCCCTATTTGTAAGCTTTATCAACTCTCGTTTCTTGATCCAGCCATTATGTCATCAATGTCTACGGGGACTCAGATGACCGCTGTTAGAGATGATATTAGAGCGGGCTCGTCTGACACGGGGACAAATTTGGGCAGTATGCCTATCTTTCAGGAACCGATTGATCCACCCTATATTAATTGTATAGCTAGGATGGAGACAAATGTTCAAGAGATGCGCCGAATGATTGGATCCTTGCTAGAGATTAGACGAGCACAGAGATCGACCACTACTCCACGTACGGGTGTTCAGAGACCAAGGAAAATTTGTAATAATACTTCAGCACCAAGACGTGTTCGTAGAGGCCGTGGCGGATTCTGCATAGATCAGTTCTATCACTTATACCCATATGTTCAGCAGCCCATGCAAAGATGTTTCAGGTGAGGGTGTCCGTATCATGGTATTAGGGATTGTCCCATGAGGCGGCTGGGTGAGGCATCGGTCTCACATGTGACTTCACCACCTTCACCACCTCCTCCAAGCATATTACCTCCTACCCCTGTTGTCGTTCCACGCCAGATCAATGCCTATGGAGGCCGGGGTCATGACGGTCGTAATTCGAGAGGACGAAGAGGTCAAGACAGATTCATTCCAGGCCGCAGTTTTGATCGAGAATTGACTCAGGGCCAGATGTTTAGTTCACACCCAGTGGGACAGGGACCTCCATTTACATGTTATAATTGTAGAATTCCAGGGCACTTGGCTAGACAATGTACACGCCAAGGAGGAACTGTTGTTCCGCAGGCTGCTTTACCCCCTCCACTTTCGTCGTTGATGGATTTACTTCCTCCCCCAGTTAACACTATGCGCCAGACGGTTGCACCACGAGGCCGAGGTTATGCAGGACGCTTCCAGAGAGTTCAAGGAAATAGAGGTAGAGGACGACAGGATGCGGCAGGGGCCAGGCATGAGTTTTTGCACTGACTCCACGGGATGCCCAGGCATCCAATGCAGTTGTGACAGGTACTCTTGTAGTATGTTCCTTAGATGCGCATATTTTATTTGATCCCGATTCTACTCATTATACGTATCTTCATGTTTTGCACTTTCTCTGGGAAGAGATTCGTAGTGTTAGAGTTACCGCTAGTTATGATTACTCCTATAGGAGATTCTTTTATAACCTGACATGTACTTAGGTCACGTTCAGTACCTATTGGTGATAGGGATTTATTAGTGGATTTGAGTCTCCTAGATGTATTAGTTTTGATATACTTCTTAGTATGACTTGGCTGGCTGCTTGTCATGCCTATGTAGATTATCGGGGGAAAGCGGTTAGATTTTGTTTTCCAGGTGAACCGATTTTTGTTGTGCAGGGAGACTGTAATATAACTCTTGCCAACATGATTTCTGCTCGTTGTGCGGAACGACTCTTGATGAAGGGTTGTATTGGGTTTTTAGAAATTGTTCAGGACTTAGTAGTTACTAAGTTTTCGTTGGGCCAGGTTCTGATCGCATTCTAAATTCCGGATATGATTCATGTTGAATTACCAGGATTTCCACCGATTCTGATATCGAATTTTGTTGTGACTTGATTCCAGGTGCGGGGCCTATTTCTATACCACCCTATCGGATGACCCCGACGGAGTTGAAGGAACTCAAAAGTTAGTTGCAAGAGTTGTTTGCTAAAGGACTTGTGTGTTCCAGTGTATCGCCGTGGGGAGCTCCTGTCTTATTTGTAACAAAGAAGGATGGTAGTATAAGACTGTGTATTGACTACCGACAGATGAATCGCGTCACTGTGCGAAATAGGTATCCACTACCTCGTATCGATGACTTGTTCGATCAGTTGCAGGGGGCTGGCTACTTCTCAAAGAGGGATTTGCGGTCAGGGTACCACCAGTTGAAAGTTCGGAAGGATGACATTCCGAAGGCTGCTTTTTGTACCCGATATAGGCTGACTAAGAAGGAGGATCCATTTCTTTGGACGGAGGCGTGTGAGCAAAGTTTCCAACAGTTGAAGACTCGCTTGATGACTGCACTAGTTTTATCATTACCTTCTGGTTCAGGTGGCTTTGTTGTGTATTGTGATGCCTCTAGAGTGGGTTTAGGCTATGTGTTGATGCATCACGGCAGGGTTGTAGCTTATGCTTCTCGCCAGTTGAAGAGGCACGAGCAGAACTACCCCACTCATGATTTGGAGATGGCTGTTGTAGCTTTCGCACTGAAGATTTGGGAACAATACTTGTATGAACAATCGTGCCAAAGTTTCACAGGTCATAAGAGCTTGAAGTATAATTTTCAGCAGCAGGATCTGAACCTAAGGCAGCATAGATAGATGGAACTCATGAAGGATTACGATTGTGAGATTCTGTATCATCCAGAAAAGCAAATGTTATAGCACATACTTTGAGACGGAGGCCTGGAGGTAGCTTATCTCAATTGTGCACTATGCAGAGACAGTCTTCTACAGACTGACAAATTTTATGTGATAGCCATATACAGTTCGAGTTCATATCGACAGGAGGACAGTTAGTACAGGTTCGCACAATCCTCAGCTATTAGATCGTATTCGAGAGACACGGCCGCAGATGTTCGTAGGTTGGAGATTGTGGATTAGCTTAGGCAGGGCAGAGGGTCGAAGTTCGTGATAGATAACTAAGGAGTATTACGTTTTTGGGCTCGTCTGTGGGTGCCAGATTCAGATGGACTGAGACGTGAGAGATTAGAGGAGGCCCATCGATCAGCATACAATATTCATCCTGGTTCCACCAACATGTATCATGACTTGAAGGATGCTTATTGGTGCGAAGGAATGAAGAGGGATGTCGCGGAGTTTGTTTCGAGATGCTTGACTTGTCAGCAGGTCAAGGCCGAGTACCAGAGGCCGACAGGAGAGTTGCAGCCCTTGCCCATTCCGGAGTGAAATGGGAACAGATTTCCATGGATTTCGTTGTGGGTCTACCCAGGACTAGCAGAAGGCTTGACTCCATCTGGGTGATTGTAGATAGATTAACAAAGGCAGCTCATTTTCTTCCGGTGAAGACGACGTATGGATTTGCACAGTATGCTCAGATTTATAGTTGTCCGATTGCATGGAGTTCCGACGAGCATAGTGTCAGATAATGGTACCCAGTTTACTAGTAGTCTTTGGCAGAAACTTCAAGGGGCTCTTGGTACACGATTGAGTTATAGTACAGCTTTCCACCCACAGACAGATGGTCAGTCAGAGCAGACCATTCAGACTTTAAAGGATATGCTGCGAACTTACAGGCTTGATTTTGGTGGTAGTTGAGATCGTCACCAACTTTTGATAGAATTTTCGTACGACAACAATTTTTAGAAAACGATCCAGATGGAACCCCTTGAAGTTTTGTATAGGAGGAAATGTCGATCGCCCGTTTGCTGGACGGAACTGAATGAGAGTAGCAATTTGGGACCACAGGTAGTACAGAAGACTATGGAAAAGATTCAGCCGATACGAGACAGAATGAGAGAGGCCCAGTGCAGACAAAAAAATCTTATGCAGATCGACGACGTCGTAGACTCGAGTTTGATGTGGGAGATCATGTGTTCCTTCGTATATCTCCGATGAAAGGTGTGATACGTTTCGGGAAAGAGGAGAAGCTCAGCCCCAGATATATTGGACCTTATGAGATTCTGGAGAGAGTGGGTGCTGAAGCTTATTGTTTAGGACTTCCACCAAGTTTTCTCTATGTACATCCGTTGTTTCACATTTCGATGCTTCGCAAATATCTTCACGATCCTTCTCACGCGATCCAGCATCAGACCTTACAGCTTGAACCGGATATATCCTACACAGTACAGCCCGCGGCTATTCTTGGCTGGCAGGCAAAGAAACTGTGATCAAGTATACTTTCATCTATAAAGATTCTATGGCAAGGAACGAATCGGGAGGAGAGTATTTGGGAGACCGAGGGTGCGATGCGGAAGAAATTTCCACATCTTTTTTAGGGTACGTCTAGTTAAGTTTTAAATTCGGGGACCGAATTTTCTTAAGGGGGGAATATTGTAAAATTTGAAAAAATTAGAAATAAATGAAATTAAATAAATTAAATAATAAAATGATAAATCAAAAGGTTATTAGAACCAAATAAGACATTTTCATAAATAGTAGGTAAATTAAATTAAAGTATAATTTTAGTATGTAACATAAATAAATTATAAGGGTTTTAATGTGAATATTAGCTTCATTTTAATTAAAATGATGATATATAATAATATAAGTTGTGAAGGGTTGTTATATATAAAGTTTAGGTTATTGTGCAAAATGGGAATTTACTAAGGGTGTAAGTAGAAAGAGGTTAGATAAAATTTAGTTCAGAATTTTATTAAGATAATTCAATTTAGAGATGATAAAGCTTGGACACCTCCTACTCTCATGCATAACCCACACACCACACCTCCTCCTTGTATGAAACCCCAACATCTTGCTTGGTGACACCTCCTCCTTCACCTTATCTTTCCATTTTCTCACATATATAGCTTGTGTTCAGATCTGAAGCATTTTTTAAAAAAAAACCTAAAAATTTAAAGATAGAAAAAGAAAGACAACGAAAAACAAAGGAGAGCAAGAGAAAGAAGAAGATAAAAGCTAAATCTAGGATTTCCTCACCATCAAGCTAGGACAAGGAGGTTGTGCATCTTAGAGGGTGTTATTCCAACAAATTATTTGTAGGTAAAATCCTTAACTCTGTAGATTATAGTTCTGTAATTGTAAAACTTAGAAATCAAATATCGTATTTTAGAAAAAACTTAGCTCTGTAGTAATCTGCTATTAGTCAGAATAAAATCAACTCTACCAAATAAGGCTAAAATGTTGTATGTTAGACCTAGAACAAACCCTAGAAGCACGAACTGGGGGGCTCGGATTTGGGCCGGCGACCTATAGGATAATTCCAGCGTCGCCGGATTTCTAGGGGTTTTGGATCTTGTGGGTTTCAGGGTGGGTCTCTGTGTAGGTTTTATGATACTTTGTATTGTTTATTTAAGTTAATTTAACAGTAAATGAAATCTAGGAGTTAATATCTGAAATGGGGTTAAAACGTTTAAAACACGACACGGACGTTACGTAATACGATTCTGTTTTCTCTTACGAAACAGCGTTTGATTAAATCCAGCTAGTATAAGTATGATAGGTTGCGATAATCATACTTAGTATAGCTAATATGGAAAACTGGTATTTTCATGTTTTCGCCGTATCGGAGTTTAGCCGATTCTTATACAAGTTAATTGCGATAATAGATTTGAATACGGAAACTTCGGAGGCCGCAAGGAAAAGAAATGGATTGGTTATCCGAGTTGATTCGACGTATTCTGGTGAGCAGGGTAAACATCTACCGGGGGATTTTGTAGGGATGGCGTGACACGCCCGTAGTTAAGTTTAAATAAAAATGGGATTTTGTATGTTAAATTGATCATATGCATTCATATAGATATATATACATCACCATGTTAATAATTGTTAGAACACTGCACAGTTATCGACGAGTTATGCCGCACCTGCACATATCTACATGTTACACTACACCTCGTCGATATTAACATGTCACATATACACTTAGTACTTATTATACTAAATATGATTCACATCATACCTTGAACATCAAGAATGGTAGTTATTTTCCATAAACGTTATCATGTTTTATCTCCAAGTATGTGTAGTCCTGATATAAGATGCATTGGATTACTACGGATTTATGGCTTTGAGTTTTTATACACTACCGAAAGAATTCAATGCTTTTCATGATTAATGTGACATGTCCACCATGAAATGTCGTTTTTTTTATTTGGTTTTGTTCCGAACCGGGTGGGGTAGATATACGGTTGCGGAATTTCTTACGTATATCCGGGCTGGGTGGGGTAGCTATACAGCCGGATTCATGGTGGACCCGGTCGGGGCCGGGGGGCAGGAGCCGCACTTTAGGCGGGGAGCCTAACGAGGATACTCGATACCGGAGTCAGGGGTAAACACGGCGGATATCTATGTGATACCGACCTGTGTTATTGATTGACAGGATCATTCGGGGAACGATGCCTGATGAGACACCGATGATTTGTGTCGATGTTGGACACGGGAAGAAAATGAATCTTATTTGGAAAATAATTGATGAGATTTCAGTTTTTATTTATATATTGAGTAATACAAATTTATGCTTCCACCTGTTAGTATGCATAATATTCATCATTGTTGATATTAGTTCTAGATCGGCATACTTACATTATCAGCCGTTATATGTTAGTTATATTGACTAAGTTGGCAACTCACCCCCGTTGTGCCATAGTTCTTTGCAGGAGTCGAGTGGACGTATAGCAGCAGACAGATCCACTTATCAGTTTATCGCTCTTTTTGCTAGGTGGGTTACCTATGTAGTAACCTCCTCTTTTGGTATTGTATATTGAATCTAGAGTTTCTCCATCAGACCTTGTATAATGACTTAGAACGATATGTGGTTATATGTATATTATTTCGACAGATAAGATCGTTTAGTTGTATCAAATGATATTTTTTTTATTTATGTCTGAGATTCTTCTTTGATTTCATATTATGATTTTGTGTTGAATTCCACTGTTAGTATTGTTGCTTCCAACTAGGAATGTAACCAAATTAAAAACTTTATAACTCCTTTTATTATAAATGAAATAGGAAATTACTGTTAAGATCTTAAATACTTAAAATTTGTGATTTTACTTAAACAAAACTAAATTTTCTTAAAGTTCCGCAAAATGGGTTTTGATCTTGGTTTTTGGCTTACTCAGGTTGTATAGATATCTTTAGATATTATACAATCTAAGTGCCGGTCACATCCAACTTTGGGTCATGACATCGACTCATGAGATGGGCGATGGATGATCCCATATCCATTGGTGTTTGACATCAGGGATGGTATACGGGTGCTCAGTGGAGACTGGGTACACTGGACGGACTCGCCGAGAACTCCCAGATGGTATTATACATCACGTCAGATGGCAATTCTCTGGTGACCCTTGTACAGGTTAGTCTGTAGACCCGAGATCATTATAGAGTCTTGTGTGATTCCCACTGTGCTTTCATTTCCACCTTACCACGTCCAAGAGGGCGTGTAAAATGGTGGTTTTTTGGTACAATCCCGAGTCACATGGAGGCAATGAGCGATAGGAGGGGTTTCGTCTCTCCTGGTATTGGGGGTTGATGTTGTGATGTGCTCGATTGGCCATAACAGAGAAGTCCCTGGCCAGGGCTGATTTGGAGATTTACCAATAAGTGTTACCAGTAGTTTCTCGACCCGTTATGAGCCTCACATCGGCATGACTTTTCGGTTATTGGGGTCTGACATTTACCATCCCTAGACTTGATATGCGACATATCAGACGAGGAGATAGGACTATACGACAAGTGTTACCGTGAGGCTTTTGCAGGAGTTGGAGCAGGCTTGCTTGCTGATCTTCTGATCGCTCAATACCCGAGTAGCCGTTACGTCCAGCTAGTACCGCTGACGGCTTGTGGGTGCTTGATGTGATCATCACAAACTGCTGACGTATTGACGAGTCTTTAGAGTCCTACATAGAGGTTTTACTAGCTCAGGCAAAACGAAATAGGAGCACGTATGAGATATGTGCGAGACCGAGAATAATGTGTGTATGTGATACCGTATTCTATTCTCGCGACATTTTTATCGGTCGGTTATATGTGATATAGCCGGGTTATCGAATCAAGTGTTGATTCGATAAGTTGGTACATTTAGTGTTAATCGGTTATATGTGATATAGTCGGATTATTAAATCATGTGTTGTTTTGATAATTTAGTGTATAATTGTATATGTGATATACTAATTTACATTGACTAACATTAGCTCATTTAAGTATTCTATTCTCACATGTGCACATTTATTATATATGAGATATATATTAAATTGTGTATAGTTTTGTATCATGGTTGTTGATACACACTACATGGGTGTATGAGACATACACCATGCTAATTATGATGTTGGGTTTAGTATTTTAAAGTAATTACAAAATTAGGGGATTATTGGAAAAAGGAATGAAGCTTATGGAAGCTTATGGATGCTTTGACCAATTCCACTAAGTTTGTTTTACTTTAGATATTTGTTAACCTAACCATTTTAATTAACTATGGTAATATCTCTACATGAGTTAGGATATGATAAAAACTCACCCATGGTTCACTCTCTCTCTTGATTAGTTCATTCTCATTTTCATTTGTTCATCTTCTTCTTCCTTGAGCAAAAGAAAAGCTTGCTAGGGTTTTCAAAAGAGAGTGAAATATTGTGAGAAAAGAAATTCTAAAGTGAGACCACTTTATATTTCTCCATCCTCTACTAGATTAGCACTTTAGTATAGGGTGTTTGCTTCACTAATCCTTTAGTTAGTGAAGTAGTAGCTTGAGTTGGCATCCTCTCGACGTAGATCTTCTTCGGCCTCGAAGACTTCGAGCAAGGTCGCTCTTTTCGCCTCGTGAAGCCATGCAAGAGTCCGGGAGAACCACGATCGCAGCGAAGGGACTACAACAAGGAGCTATTGAAGTGAAGGACCGATCTAAAAAGGTTGTATTTCTATTTCACTTAGATGGTAAAAAAGTTTACTATTTGTTTCCGTATTGTATTCTAGCTAGCGATTCTAGTTTAGAGTTCCTTTTAACGGCAATTTTTTAAAAATGGCATGGACGATGCCTCCTGAAACCTCGCTACCGTCGATCGAAACGCTACAGTAGTATTAGAGCCTAGCTAGGAAATTATGCGGATAATGTTAGATTACGAACACGAAACAAACTCCGAACTTGAAACCCTAAAAATCATGTTTCTGTTGAATTTAAAACGAGCCCTAAAATTTTTTTTAACAAGTTCAGAATCATAAATATGTGATAACATGAACACTGAGGAAATTTGGAGGCATTTGGCCACTTTTGGGTCGGCGAGACCCCCCCATACCGGCCTATTCCGAGCCCCTCCCCTCCAAATTTCTCCAGTGTTCTGTTACATGGGTTTTGGTGCTTCAGGTGTTGTTTATTTTTGCTAAATTATCATGTGATGTTAATTTACTATAATGACAACTCGGAGGGATTCGTTCGTAATTTTAACTATTTTTGGGTAACTTTAGACATTGTTAAAATGTTCAATCGGATGTCAAATAACCACTTTAACCCTTGCCGGGAAATTTTCCAAGTGTTGGATTTTTCCCGTAGTTAAAAAGCTTTCAAAGATCATGCAAGTTATTCGATGGACCCTCTAGAAGAACGTAAACCTTAACTCGATTATGTGGCCGTCAAAACCGCCACTTGAACCCTAGGGTTTGTGGTAGTTTAGCGTTTCACATGTGAGGCGTTGGTTTGACCCTTTTACGATTGGTTCATTGGTGCTGTGGCATGTGCTGAATTACTTTAAACTACGCTCAAGTGTTGAGCTTTTTGGGTAATCTTGGGTGTTCGATGATTCGATTGGAATGTTTAACATCGTCTAGTTTTTCTGTGCTGTGATGACATGTGCTGTTATGTACTGCAGGATATGTTATATTGGATCGTCGCGTTTTGAATAGCCGGGGGTTTTATGTGAGATGAGAGCTTTATTTTCATTCATGTAAAATTAAATGTATGTAATATTCTTTTATTGGGGCACTTCCAGGTTGAGGTTGATGTCACCATTGATGTATATTATTTACTTTTCCGCATTAGGATAGACCCAAGGAGGAGAGCACAAGTAACCGGGTTCTAGAGTCCAGTGGGAAACCAACTCGAGGAGTCGAGTTCGGGTCTCCTAACTCTAGAATTGGTAGGGTTGCTTGTCGCTTTCGTAGGGGTCTAGGGATGTGGGTTTGACTATTCATCGCGACCGTGGAATCCGTGTTTTATATAGGCTCAAAATAAAACACGGACCTCCTAGTATATCCAATATTTCATATGTATCTTCTGCTGCGATATCTGTGATGTGATCATTTGATATGTTGAGATAGATACTGTATATAGTATATATGATATATTATATAGACGTTACCTATGTTTTACACCCGCGCTAGCCCTGCCCCGCTCTGCCGTTAGTTACCTAACCTAACGGTGCATGACGGGACATCGAGGCGAATGCGGATGGCCTAAGTGTACGTCGTATTTATCTGTGATGTTTAGGTGACTTAAATGATGGGACCTCATTAATGTGATTAATGAAAGAAAAGAAACCTAAAATATGTTGTAGAATCAAACTTTTAAAAAAAAAGGGTAGCTATAGTTTTGCTTTGCATTGTGATATATATGATATATCCCGCACCTTATTTGATGAGGAAAGAGCCGAGATCTCTTCACCGGGAGTGACCTCTTTAGCAAAACTGGAAGATGCTACAACACTCGGTTTGTCTTTTGATTGCTTTTGGAGCTTTACTTTGCATAGTGATATATATGATATATCCCGCACCTTATTCGATGAGGAAAGAGCCGAGATCCCTTCACCAAGAATGACCTCTTTAGAAAAACTAGTAAAAGCCTCAAAAACACTCCTTTTTCAAATTCACTTGTTTCTACAACGATATCAAGTTCATTACGCAATAGGTTTTCAGAAAACTTGTCGTAGCCCTCCGCCATTTCAGATAAGTAGTATATAGTATTCGTGCTGCATTTGTTGGCTTTCGTCAAGGTGTAGTGTGCGGTAGCTATATACTGCTTATCTGCTGCATATGATACGATTGGATTAGGGTAGTCATACGGCTTTGTTGGCTTTCATCAAGGGTCGTGCGGGTGGGTTTGATTCAATCAAGAAATGTACGGGTTGAACTTGACTAGCGGGCTATGGTTTGTTGGCTTTCGTCAAGGTCATAGCACGTTAGGGGCAAAATATTGTCGGGAATTTCAAGTGTTGAAATTTGAAATGAGATTGCATACCTTCTATGAGATAATTGGATCCCGATACCCACTGCGAGTAATTGTTACTCCTGGGAGAGTTTTACACAGGACAATTAGCCGATCAAGTAGGTATCTAGAAAGGTGTCAATGAGGTTATGCCTCTGGGAAAACGAGGTTTATTTAATTAGGTCCGTGCGAAAGCACGGGGAACCTCCCTCAAAGTACCGACACTGGCCTGGCTGAAAGATTGGCAAAATTGTAGGGTGTAATTAATACCAGCTAGTCTTTCCTTTTAGGGTTTGAAGGAAGATTTGATCAAAACAGTGTGAGCCATCCTGATTAGATAAAATAATAACCAATCTGATCTTGCAAGAGCATACGCTAAAGTGTTTTCTTCTCTCTCTCTCCAGGTAGTGACCATATCATGCCTTAATCAAGATAATAATATGGATGTATTGACCGAACCCGCATGTTATACTGTGCTTGGGAACATTGGTTCCGTTCTTTCTTATAAAAGTTATAAGAATGAACTGGATATAAGGCAATACCAGGATTCCCATACCACCCGAATGAAGAAAGTACATATTGATGCATTTTCTTTGGGTGTGTTCATTACAGAGAACTGTTTCTCCATTTGCTCTACGTCCTGGGTATTAGATACCGGGTCAGGATCCCATATATGTAATCAGTTGCATGGGCTAAGAAAAGGTAGAGAACTTGGAGAAGGTGATAAAGACATAAGGGTTGGAAATGGTGCAATTGTTGCAGCTAAAACTGTCGGGGAATATCACCTTGTATTACCAGAGATCGAATGCTATTACATGCCGAACCTGATATGCAACATTATATCGGTTTCTTTGTTGAGTAAAGATGGATATAATTTTGTATTACAGGATAATTTTATGAACGTTTTCCTGAACCAAAAGTTGGTTAGATCAGGCACGTTGTGCAATGGCATTTGTGTTCTAAATCAATCAACAGTTCTGAGCATAACAAACACACACAAGAGGAAGAGTTCAGAAATGAAAGAATCCTTCTTGTGGCATTGTAGACTAGGTCACATTAATGCGACGCGGCTAGCTAAGTTGCATAAAAATGGATATTTGAAACCGTTCGAATTTTCATCTTATGATACTTGCCAGTCATGTCTTAAAGGAAAGATGACCAAAACTCCGTTTATGGGACACGGATAAAGAGTTACTGAACTCTTGGGACTGATACATAGCGATGTATGCGGTCCCATGTCTACACATGCTAGGGATGCTTCTTCGTACTTCATTACATTCACTGACGATCTCTCAAGATACGGACATGTGTTTTTGATAAAACACAAGTCTGAAGCTTTTGAGAAATTTAGAGAATATAAACAAGAAGTCGAGAACCAAACCGGGAAAAGTATTAAAATCCTTCGATCAGATCGAGTAGGTGAATACTTAAGTAATAAGTTCCTGGACTTCCTAAAAGAGAATGGTATTCTCTCTCAGCTAACTCCTCCATATACATCACAGCACAACGGTGTATCGGAATGGAGGAACCGCATCCTATTAGATATGGTGCGCTCTATGATGAGCACAGCTGAGTTACCTATTTCCTTCTGGGGGTATGTGCTGGAGACAGCCATACATCTATTGAATATGGCCCCCACCAAATCTGTGCCTACCACTTCATATGAGATATGGAAGGGGAAGAGACCATGTCTTAATTATGTTAAGATATGGGGTTGTCCAGCCTATGTCAAACGACAAAATCCGGACAAACTTGAGGCACGGTCTCTTCTATGCAAATTTGTAGGATATCCCAAGAATTCACAAGGGTATATCTTCTACCACACCGAGGAAAAAAGGGTGTTTGTTTCTCGGCATGCCACCTTTTTATGAAAGGAATTTCTTGCCAAAGAGATTAGTGGTCATGAGGTAGAACTGGAATAGGTTCCAGCTACAACAGCTGCAACAGAAAATTTGGTGGAACCAGAGGATTCAGAAGTTCCCAATGAACCCCAGCCTCTCCGCCGATCTAGTAGGGTTCCTCACCCACCTGAGAGATGCTATGGTTTTCTCATAGATGGTAGGAGCGAGGATTGCATCATGAAGGATGATGACCCAACTAGCTTCGAGCAGGCCATCACGAGTGGAGACTCAGTGAAATGGTTGGATGCAATGCGGTCCGAGATGGAATCCATGTACACCAACAAAGTATGGACTTTAGAAGATCCTCCTGAAGGGGTAAAACCCATTGGGTGCAAGTGGATCTTCAAGAAAAAACTTGGTGTAGATAGGAAAGTGGAGACTTTCAAAGCTAGACTTGTTGCAAAGGGTTTTCGCCAAAGACCAGGTGTGGACTATGACGAAACCTTTTCTTCAGTGGCTATGCTTAAATCCATCCGGATCATGCTTGCCATCGCTGCATATCATGACTACGAAATCTGGCAAATGGATGTTAAGACCGCCTTTCTAAATGGTGATTTAGAAGAGAGCGTGTACATGACTTAGCCAGAGTGCTTCGTAGCTAGTGGGAGCAGCGGGAAGGTGTGCAAGCTACTTAAATCCATTTATAGATTAAAGCAAGCATCGTGGAGTTGGAACATCTTCTTTGATGTCGTTATCAAAGAGTTTGATTTCGTCAAAAACGTAGATGAACCTTGTATCTACAAGAAGGTGGCAGAGAGTAAGGTTGTCTTCCTCGTATTGTACGTGGACGACATACTATTGATAGGAAATGACATTCCTATGCTGCAATCGGTCAAGCTCTTCTTATCACAAAGATTCTCAATGAAAGATCTAGAGATTTCCTCCTACATCTTGGGGATTAAGATCTATAGAGATAGATCCAAACGGATACTGGGAATGTCCCAATCTAGGTACATTGACACCATACTAAAGCGGTTTAGTATGGAAGAGTCCAAGCGTGGGTTTTTACCCATGATCTCAGGGCTCACTCTCTCCAATGAGATGTCTCCCAAGACTGATTTGGAGAGAGCTCGCATGCAAGGGATACCCTATGCTTCGGCTGTAGGCTCTATCATGTACGCGATGCTATATACCAGACCTGATGTAGCACACTCACTAAGTGTAATGAGTAGGTATCAAGCTGATCCTGGAGAGAGTCACTGGACAGCTGTGAAGAGCATTCTCAAGTACTTGCGAAGGACTAAAGAGATGCTCTTTGTGTATGGTAACGAAGAACTCCAAGTGGAGTCCTTTACCGATTCGAGCTTCCAGAGTGATAAGGACGACTCTAAGTCGCACTCGGGATTTGTATTCACCCTTTACGGAAGGGCGGTAAGCTGGAAGAGTTCCAGGCAGGAAACCGTGGCAGACTCGACGATGGAGGCTAAATACATCGCTGCCAATGATGCTGCCAAAGAAGTTGTCTGGATCAAGAAGTTCATAACTGAACTTGGAGTGGTTCCATCCATTAAGGATCCAATACCTTTGTATTGTGATAACAATGGAGCGGTGGCTTTGGCCAAGGAACCCAGGTCCCATCAGCGATCCAGGCATATTCTGGGGCGGTATCACCTGATCCGGGAGATAATTGATCACCGGGAGATCGAGGTCAGGAGGGATGACACGAAGAACAACATAGCGGATCCACTCACGAAGGCCATTCACCAGATACAGTTTGAGAGACACTTCGGGATGCTTGGTATGCGATACTATAGCAGCTGGCCCTAGTGCAAGTGGGAGATTGTTAGTTGTATGTATGCCCTAGAGGCCAGTATTGTACAGATGATGTATATTATATTGGATGCTTGGACATATATAGAGAGGACTTTCTTGCTCAATATGATAGTGTGCTATCTGCTTGCTCTTTATCTTAACATGTATACTTGTCACTTGATACTGTCTTATAGTTACATGTTGGTAAAGCCCTTAGGATGTGTACTTGACTACCAGGACTATGATGCAGATCATACTTATAGGGCCATGGTAGTCCATAAGTTCATCCTTTAGTGTTCATAGTCGTGAGAGTATTGAGACAGGGCATCGATATACCAGAGTAGACTAGCGTATACGCTTCTCGACCCATGAGATGGGCGATGGATGATCCCATATCCATTGGTGTTTGACATCAGAGATGGTATACGGGTGCTCAGTGGAGACTGGGTACACTGGACGGACTCGCCGAGAACTCCCAGATGGTATTATACCTCACGTCAGATAGCAGTTCTCTGGTGACACTAGTACAAGTTAGTCTGTAGACCAGAGATCGTCATAGAGTCTAGTGTAATTCCCACTGTGCTTTGATTTCCACCATACCACGTCCAAGAAGGCCTGCAAAACGGTGGTTTTTGGGTACAGTCCCGAGTCACATGGAGGCAATGAGCGATAGGAGGGGTTTCGTCTCTCCTGGTATTGGGGGTTAATGTTGCGATGTGCTCGATTGGCCATAACAGGGAAGTCCCTGGCCAGGGCTGATTTAGAGATTTACCGGTAAGTGTTACCAGTAGTTTCTCGACCCGTTATGAGCCTCACATCGGCATGACTTATCGGTTATTGGGGTCTGACGTTTACCACCCCTAGACTTGATATGCGACAAATCAGACGAGGAGACCGGACTATACGGCAAGTGTTACCGTCAGGATTTTGCAGGAGTTGGAGCAGGCTTTCTTGCTGATCTTATGATCGCTCAATACCCGAGTAGCCGTTACGTCCAGCTAGTAACGCTGACGGCTTGTGGGTGCTTGATGTGATCATCACCTACTGCCGGCGTATTGACGAGTCTTTAGAGTCCTACATAGAGGTTTTACTGGCTCAGGAAAAACGAAATAGGAGCACGTATGAGATATGTGCGGGACAGAGAATAATGCGTGTATGTGATACCGTATTCTATTCTCGCTACTTTTGTATCGGTCGGTTATATATGATATAGCCGGGTTATCGAATCAAGTATTGATTCGATAAGTTGGTACATTTAGTGTTAGTCGGTTATATGTGATATAGCCGGATTATTAAATCAAGTGTTGATTTGATAATTTAGTGTATAATTGTATATGTGATATACTAATTTACATTGACTAACATTTGCTCACTTAAGCATTCTATTCTCACATGTGCACATTTATTATATATGAGATATATATTAAATTGTGTATAGTTTTGTATCATGATTGTTGATACACACTACATGGGTTTATGAGACATACACCATGCTAATTATGATGTCGGGTTTAGTATTTTAAAGTAATTACAAAATTAGGGGATTATTGGAAAAAGGCATGAAGCTTATGGAAGCTTGTGGATGCTTTGACCAAATCCACTAAGTTTTTTTTACTTTAGATATTTGTTAACCTAACCATTTTAATTAACTATGGCAATGTATCTACATGAGTTAGGATATGATAAAAACTCACCCATGGTTCACTCTCTCTCTTGATTAGTTCACTCTCATTTTCATTTGTTCATCCTCTTCTTCCTTGAGCAAAAGAAAAGCTTGCTAGGGTTTTCAAAAGAGAGTGAAATATTGTGAGAAAAGAAATTCTAAAGTGAGCTCACTTCCTATTTCTCCATCCTTTACTAGATTAGCACTTTAGTCTAGGGTGTTTGCTTCACTAATCCTTTAGTTAGTGAAGTAGTAGCTTGAGTTGGCATCCCCTCGACGTAGATCTTCTTCGGCCTCGAAGACTTCGAGCAAGGTCGCTCTTTTCACCTCGTGAAGCCATGCAAGAGTCTGGGAGAACCACGATCGCAGTGAAGGGACTACAACAAGGAGCTATTGAAGTGAAGGACCGATCTACAAAGGTTGTATTTCTATTTCACTTAGATGGTAAAAAGGTTTACTATTTGTTTCCGTATTGTATTCTGGCTAACGATTCTAGTTTAGAGTTCTTTTTAACGGCAATTTTTTAAAAATGGCATGGGCGATGCCTCCCGAAACCTCGTTGCCGTCGATCGAAACCCTACAAAGCCATCAGCGATACTAGCTGGACGTAACGGCTACCCAGGTATTGTGCGAATAGAAGATCAACAAGCAAGGTTGTTCAAACTCCCATGAAGCCTATAAGTAACACTTACCGTACAGTCCGGTCTCTTCGTCTGATATGTCGCATATCGAGTCTAGGGTTGGAATCGTCGGACCCCAGTAACTTTGTAACGCCCCCATGCCCCAGTACAGATGGTATTGTCCGCTTTAGCCGAAACAGCACGGTTTTTCCTTTTAGAGTGAACCGGACCCGACCAGGGGCCACATCCCAGGAGGTCACCCATCCCAAGACTTCCTTGACCCGAGCACGCTTAACTACAGAGTTCTCAAGCTCCTGTAGTTCCGGTTCACTTAAAAGGCGCATCTGTAATTGAGGGTGGTATCATTATATTTGCAGTGCGGTCCTCTTTCGGAATGTGTTTTAGGGACCCGATCCCATTGTTCTGAAATGGCTCCCTCACTCAGATCACCAAGATGTCCGCAACAGACCGCACTGAGTGTGGACAGAGCAGATCACTATGATGTCTTAAGACCATAATGCTCTGGGGTATTACATTCCATCACCATTAAGTTGGGAAGACATCGGAGATAGGAAACTTCTTGGACCTGCATAGGCCACCATAAATGTAACACCCATCGCCTCAGTACAGATGGTATTGTCCGCTCTGGCCGAAACCGCACGGTTTTTTCCATTAGAGCGAACCGGACCCGACTAGGGGCCACTTCCCAGGAGGTCACCCATCCCTAGACTTCCCTGGCCCGAGCACGCTTAACTACGGAGTTCTCAAGCTCCTGTAGTTCCGATTCACTTAAAAGACGCCTCTGTAATTGAAGGTGGTATTATTAGATTTATAATGCATTCTGGTCCTCTTTCGGAATGTGTTCCGAAAATTCCCCATTGTTCTACAGTGGGTCCCACAGACTCTAGAGGTGGCTCCCACAGATTCAAGAGGTGGCCCTCGCCCTCTTGGTATGACAATTGGCATGGCACTTTGTTCTGTGTGGCACTTTGCTCCGTGAACAAGAACCGGGTCCCGACATTCTCCCCACCTTTGAACAATGGTTCGTCCTCGAACCACAGACCTACTACTGAGGGACCTGCATGGGCCACCATACAAAACCTGTCATGCCCCGCTTCCCAGTATACGGGCAGAGGACGCGACTGGCCGCTACGTATTTACTCTGAAGTAAATACGCTAAACGTATCTAAGCAATATAAATAAAAATGCACAAGAGACAAAGACAGTAGATATAACTGAACATCAACTTTATTTATTAACATTCTTTTGTACAATGCATGGAAAAATAAATACATCTGAATGAAAGCAATGCCTAAACAGTGGCATAACAGAAATGAAAAGTACTGAAATAAAAATGTGTACAATGAAGCTAGAGCTCTGGGTCGTAGGCAAGTTGATCCAAGTCCTCACTAGTAGGCTCGATCTCCTGAGTGTCCAGATCACCTGAAAACATTCAAAAGAAGAAAGAGAAGGAATGTCGTCAGCGAACAATCGCTCGGTAAGTCCCAAAGATAAAGGAGAGGTAGAATAGACAGAGAGGGAGTGTAACTTTTAAAGTTGTAGTTAGTGTTAACGTTGTTGCTTGTAGCTTGGTACAGAAGGATGCCAGTGTATACGAGAGGAGTCTCAGTAGGCCAGAGACTAAGGTAAACGGAATGTAAAAGGAACCGTTATGACATGGTACAACAGCAACGGAATATATGTTAGGTGTCTTAAATCTTGCAGTCTCGTGCCACTTCTAACACCTTCCGTACCAATCTACCCCTTAAACCCCGCGATGTCTTGATTGCATTGTTTGTGCTGTATTGTAAATTGTATTGTCTTGTATAGATGGATGACTTACCGAAACCATGATATCAGTAAATGGATGTAACTAGAGAATCATGTAAATGGAAGTATATCCATGGTTCGGTTCAGTCAATACAGATTGAATAGATTGAATATATGTATTCATGGATTCATGTTGATTTATAGTTTGTACTTGAATCAGATTCAAGTCAGATTATTATAATGAGACTCAGTCTGAGTCAGAACAATTAGAAAAGAAATTGATGTCCTGATTGTTTTGATGTTATCGGTAACCGCTGCACATGGGCGGCAGGATTTGTGTCTTTTCAAAGACGATTACCGTGTTGATAACACCGTTTGTTAATTTGTCTACCTTAGATAGGCAAGCACCCATATCTCCGGCTCTCTGAGGCTCAAGAGACTGGTCCCGCTTAAACCTATATTTTCTAGGGTCCTTAGGGTAATTTATAAAACTTGAGGGGGTTTTATGTAAAAATAATTTTGTATAATTTACAAAATACACCTCAAGTATTTAATTATCGTCTTTACAGTTTTCTTAGTTGTAGATTTTATATTTGTGACATTTCTAGTGAAATAAACTTATTTTTTATAATACATGGTATTTAATTATAATGTGTTGGACTTGTATGGAATTTCATGGTATTTTCATGTAAAATGATTCTTATGATTTAGAAAGGTTGGAATATTCATATCATATCAAAAATAGGTATTTTGATAATACATACATACATACATATATATATATATATATATATTATATAAAATAATTTAGTATGATTTATTATTTTCTGTAAGTGCACGGCGGCGCCCCGGCCGTCAATCCGACGCCGGAATGCGGAAGCGGTGATTTACTTTAACTTTTCAAACCGGCACCACCGCGCACTATAAACCCGGATCGTGCCATTAAACTAGTCCTAGCTATCTAGAGAGGGGGTAGAGAGATATACCGAGCGATCCGTGTCCTTCGGTCTTCTCGTCGTCGTCCCGATCTCCCGCGGAATGTCCGGTCTCGACCACGTCGCCGGAAGGGCACCACGTCGCCGGCTTCTTTTACGGGCTCCCACCTCTGGACCGAGGCAACTCGGGCACGAAGTTGGCGAGTCGATGTGCCCAAGATTTGCTGTAGAATATAGTGTAGAACTTATGTCTCATTTGGGGTTGAGGTAGTTGCCATATGGTGGAGATATGAGATATAAGCTTTTGGAGGAGGAGCTAAAATGATTTTTGCCAAGCCAAATGAGTGTAAATCCCCCACTACCAAATTGGGACAGCCCCAAAAGAGCTTGGCCGGCCATGCATAAGGAGAGCAATGAGAGAATGAGAGAGAAAAGCCAAGGGGTGTGTGTATCAATCATGCAAGAGAGAGAGAAGGTGATCATGTAAAGAAATGATCACAAGACAAAACCAATACTCCACCAACCTCATCATCTCATCACAAAGTCAAGCCATCATGAAGTGAGCAAGTCAAATGATGGTGCAACCATCATGACACAAGAATATGCAAAGACAACCCTCCAAAATGCTTATTTGCACAAATGCAAATAAGCCCTCCTCCACCAATCTTCGGCCAATGAAAGATACAAAGAAAAATGGCCGAAACGGAAAGCAAACTGGCAACTCCAAAAACTGATCCCGTAATAAATTACAGGAAAACCCCGCTACTGTGTCTATACACCCGCATTTGTATTCCGACCGAAATACAAATGCAATGAGACAAAATCTACACTGTACTATACTAGGATCCGGCTTAAACCAAAGCCGGCTAGTATTAACCGTCCGATCATGATCCGTGCAATACCGCACGTACCTGATCGAACCCTGCCATATATCCATACGGCCTCTACAGCATTTCGCCCGAAACTTGAGAAACTGGTCTGTGGGGGACTCTAAAAACTCGTCAATACTATGGCTGTGGATTTAACCACTAGCACGTCAGAGGTATTAGCCATACGTGACGGGCTACCAGCTATTGACCAAAAGGGACGTCGATGAGCGAACTCATCCTGACACCCTACTGAGCCTGTCAGTGACAATATCCGTACAGTCCGGTCCGTTCGTCTATGAGCATCGCATGGCGGGCCTAGGGGGTTGGTAAAAGTCAGTCCCCCAAAAGCGGTACAAGTCGTGTCGGAGTGTAACCCAGAACACCCTGAGATACTACCGGAATACCTACCAGTAAATCTCCTGCCTCGGCCAAGGAATTTTCATGTACTGTCTCTCCTAGACACAGCATGACCTCACCCCCAATACCGGGAGAGACGAACCCCTGAAGATCCGCTCACTGCCTCCATGTGGCTCGGGACTGTACCCAACTAAAACCTGTTTGCACGTCTCCTTTGAGCATGGTAGGGTAGTAATCAAAGTACGGTAGGAACTCACACGAGACAAATGATGATCTCAGGTCGATAAACTAACCGGTACACATGTCACCAGGGAACTGCTATCTGACGTCAATTATAAGACCAACTAGAATGTTCCCGGCGAGTCCTGTCCGGTGTACTCATAACCCAATGAGCACCTGTATACATCTTAGGTGAACCAACTGACACCAGTGGCTTGTAAGACCGGCCACCGCCCCTCGTCGGGGTCTCGACTGTATACACTAGTCTACTCTGGAGAATCGATGCCCTGTCTCGAAACTCCCACGACTAGGGACCTTTTAAGGATGTGCTTATAGACTACCAGCTCTCACGTATATGATCGCCCTCATACTGCTGGCAGTCAAGCAAGAATCCTAGGGGCTCTATCAACGTGTAATAGCGACCTGTAGGGTCACCTAAAGCAGTACACGATGATAAAGGTAAACCAGATAGCATACTATTATCTTGAGTAAGACTGTCCTACCGGGATAGGTCTCCCTCAATCATTGCAATCACGTGCCTGTGATCCAATAATTGACTCTGAGGGCACTATCTCCAATAATTTCCCACTTGCACTCAAGGCTAATTATTGCGATGTCGCATACTCACAACCCGTGTGATACCGAACACCCAACTCCTCTACTAGTCAGTCTCACAAAGCCCGTTTGCGAAACTATTGCGTTCGAGGAATAGCCTCAGTGAGTGGATCCACTTTGATGTTTCTTTCTATGTCTCTCTATATCTCAAGTTCGCGGAGAATGCAATCTCCCGAAATGAGCAATACTTGTCTTAGAATGTGTCTGGATGTCTGATGGGACCTAGCTCATAAATGAACTCCAAATCCAAACTTCTTAGACTGTATCGTCAACTGAACTTAATCAGTATCCTGCGCCATGCCTCCCACAGTATTTCCTTGGACCACCTGTCCAAAATACTGCCCCTCGTCAGAAGGAAAACTATAACTCTGACAACCTCCCTGTCGTCCAAGTCACCTTGGAAGCCTGGAATGATAACTGTCTCCCGAATGAGGCAGTCGTTATCATATCCCTAGAACATCCACTTATGTTCTAAAACTGCTTCCGACTGTTTCTCCAGGATTGGATTAATATCAACTTATTGCATCTACTGCAAGAACAACATCTGGTGTGGCACTTGACATCTCATGATTGACTCAATTGCCTAAGCAAGTGATCTGCCAATCATGCACATCCCTCTCCCCTTTAGTCTGTAAGACACCTTTAGAGAGGGTGACTCCACCATCTGCAGGTACACTACC
The DNA here is from genome assembly GCA_030015575.1 of Agapanthus africanus. NCBI lineage: Eukaryota > Viridiplantae > Streptophyta > Magnoliopsida > Asparagales > Amaryllidaceae > Agapanthus > Agapanthus africanus. The sequence goes on along the minus strand of CM057337.1, from coordinate 340,742,958 downwards.
GTGCCAGGAGTCGTCCATTCTAAATACTCTTAGAATGCTGTCTAAGTACCCTTAATTGGGAAACCACCCAAATCTAGATCTAAAACCATAGATCTAGGAACCAGTATGTCTGATATAATGTCCAAGTCCCATGTAGAGAAACCACTGTGTGACGACCAAAGTATAACCGATCGTAGTATAGGAATATCACTTCCTACTCTGTGTATGTCATCCAAATACCAGGACGTCACACCCTACTACCTTCTTAACAGATCCATCCCCTATTCTGATGAAGTCAAACCTATGACTGTCACATCAGAAATAGATGATCTATCTCCGCTATATCTGCTTTAGTCTATAAATAGACATAAGCCACTTGCCCACCAATGCTTCCGCTGCTCCCACTGACTATGACAACCCTCTGGCAGAGTCATATAGATGTACACTTCTAAAGCTAGTTTAGAACGACGCTATACTCATCCTCCAGCCAGGTCTCACAGTCTGGAACAACAGCAATGGTAAGTCTGGGTAAACAAGAACCTCCCTGCCACCGTCCTTGAGCATACCGAAGTACCTCTCGGGTGCCTGAGGTTACCCACCATATCTGCGGAGTGGCCAATAGAATGTCAAACCAGATTGAATCTTTAGGTTCCTATCAAAATCTTCAGTAATCGTTTGTGGTTCTGGAATCACTTCCAGTTCTACCATACTCCCACTACTGTTTTCTGAAAAAATCCATTTTTATTAAAACTGTGGCGAGTCTAGAACAATATCACTATTGATCTTTCAGATGGTAGAAAGTCAACCCTCGTCATAGCCTGGGTCAACCCACAAACAGCCATTACAGAAACATGCCTTGAGTTATCCAGAGTCTGGTTTTAAGCATAGGCCGGACAACTCCCCGTACCTTAACATCGTTAAGATATGAACTGTTCTATATCCAATATAGAAACAGATGCACTGATTTAATTGAACCAGATTCAAATCATGCAGCTGTCTCCAGTGCATGTCAACTAAATGGAAGGAGGCCGATCAACGTTACTCAACTTAGGAATGCTTCCAATTATGAGTAACATGAAAGAGAAGCAAGTTCTCTTAATATCCATCACTAACAACTGAATACCATACACAAGTATCTACATCTTCGATCACCTTGAAGAATCCTGATACTTGCAACACCTGGTTCTCTACTTTATTCATATACCTATAACTTCTCAAAACTTGGACCCTATGTTTCTACGAAACACCTGTCTAAGAACTATAGAAGTCATAAGTAAACTGAATATAGTACGAGGACCATCCCCTCTGTCCTAATGGACACTGGACAATATACAATACTCTGTACAAGTCTCTTGAGTCTAATAACTCACTCCCTGTGTGTCGTAGGTTGAAAACTGTGCTTATGGTTAAGAAGAATTACACCGCTGTTTAATGCTCCTTACCTAACCATCAACTGATATAGGTAAATGTCATCGACATAATTTCAAAAAGGTATATCTCACTCTATAAAAATAGACGTACAGATATATCAATTTGAAATTGGTGCATTATAACGGATATTCAAAACCAAATATTCGCCGTCCGGCAAACAACCTAGGTGACTTCCTCAAATATCACCAATTACAACGAATTCCGATATAATGAGGATGATCACCTAATTCCCAATAACTTACTCCCACACATCATCTGTAAAACCATACAGGTGTGAGAATCATACCAGGTAAATACATACCCTGGAGTAAGTATCTAATCGGGAAATCAGTTTTCCTTTAACAGTAAATAGTAAAGCTGAAACATTGAAATGTTTCGTAGGGGTATCCTGGTATTCCTAGTAATGCCTCTTCCAGATTCACAACTGTAACCGTGTAATTCTTTGCCACCTCTCCAAATCCCTTTATATGTCTTTAGTCATTACCTTCTGTACACCCCTTTAGGCCAAATGGTTTTCTTCCTTCCCTACCGTTCGGCACCAGCCTATGGTTTGGAAGAAGACTATCCAATAAACATAATGGGTGTACTGTCCTAATCCTAGGAGCACTCGCAATGCGAGAGAAGGTGAAGATAAAAGACAACCGAATAAACCTTATTCATATTTCTCCTGAACCAGAATCCATCCCCGAACTGGAACAAGTTCCTTTCGAGTTCGTATATAACCATACGATGGAGTATCAAATAAACTGTGGATCTTCATAGTGATACGGAGTGTCCTGGAGAAATACAAAGGTGAAGTGGGAGTGGTAATGAAATACCTGGTTTGGTCGTGAATATCAGTCGGAATTTACTTTGCTCTCTTACTAATCCATTTCTTTGTCTTTACTTAATACCTTCTGCACACCATCATTATGCTAATTGGTTTTCTTCATTCCCCACCGTTCGGCACCAGCCTAAGGTTTGGAAGAAGACTATCCAATTTGTATAATAGGTGTACTATCCCCTAATCTAAGGGGCACTCGCAACCTGAGAGAAGGTAGAAGGAAAAGACAACTGAATAGTCCTATTCGTTTTCTCCAGAACCAGAAACCATCCTCGAATTAATCCCTTCGAGTTCGTATATAACCATACGATGGTTTTGTCCAATGGAAGTGGACGTTTGTAGTAATACGGGGTGTCCTGGAGAAAGGGGTAAAAGTAGGAGTGGAAATGAGGTCTGCAACTCTGACAATCCAAAAGCCAGTGTTAAGAAGGTTCGGTTAATTTTGGTCTCTGAGTCATAGTCTTAGGGTCGGGTCAATGGTCGCAGCCAAAGAGAGAAAGAAAAGAAACACTCAGCGTGCACTCTAACCTAGATCAGAATGGTTACCAATTTATCTAATCTGGAAATCTCCCACTGTACCGTCAAATTCTCCTCCAAACCTAAAAGAAGAATTAGTCGGGATGTCCCGAGGAGTAAACCAACTCATCAGTGGGAATCGGGATCCAACTATCACCGCATGATAACATGACGGAATCCGCTCACGCTATCATACTCCAGAAGGTATGCGCATATCTGGCAAGTTTCAGTTTCTTTTGAAACTCCCGATGTGATTTTTGCCCCATGCTCTTATGACCTTGACGAAGGCCAACATATCATAAGTCACATGTCAAGTTCTACCCGTCATTGTCCAGGTTAATTTGAACCCACCCGTACATACCCTTGACGAAGGCCAAAATAGTAGTACGACTGTCCCAAACCAACGCATCTATCTATGCTACAGAAAAGTAACAAATAGCTACCATACACTATGCCTTGACGAAGGCCAACATACATAGCATGAATACTAAGTGCTACCTTCCTGAAACGACGGAGGGCTACGAATGGTTTCTGGCGAAAACCTTTAACGTAATGAACTTGATATCGTTGAAGGAACCTGATAGCTTTTAAAAATATAGTGACGAAAACCTTTGCTAAAGAGGTCACTCCCGGTGAAGGGATATCGGCTCTTTCCCCGTAGAATGAGGTGCGGGATATTCTAACTGAATACCACGATGCAAAGCAAAAGTAATCGGCTATAGTGAAGTTATTGCCCTGACGCAAACTTTTGTCCAAGAGGTCACTCCCGGTGAAGGGATCTCGGCCCTTGCCTCGTCGACTAAGGAGCAAGATATTCCAACTGAATACCACTGTGCAAAACAAAAGTGAACGTCCTTGCAAATAACAGCTTTTTGAAAAATGTTCCAACAACATCAGATTAGGTTTGTTTATAACTTGCATTGATCCGAATCAACGCAGTCCCATCAATTGATCACACCAATAAAGAACGAAAATAATGACGTACGTATATGCCATCCGCATTCGCCACTGGGTCCCGTCATTACCCGTTAGGTTAGCTAACTAACGACAGAGCGGGGACTGGACTAGCGCGGATGCAAAACATATACAACATCTACTAGTATATATATCAATATATAATATTTCGCTCAAGGCGTGATAAAATGCAACATCACAGAAATGTACAGCATCACAGAACAATACAGATATCTGGGATCCCCGGGTTTCACAGAGCCGCTGAAACCCGACGTTCCCCTGGTCGTGTGGATAGCCTGTGCAATGAAAATCCTATACCCCTACGGGCGTGGCAAGTTACCCGCCAAAACCTGAAGCGAGGCAGCCCCCTTCAGCAACGTGAATGGAAAACCCAGCACTTCACGGAATCCGGTAACTTGGGCACCCCTCCTGGGTCAACCTGTACCCCATACGAGTGCAACGAATAGCCCGCCAATTCTAGAGTGAAGCCCCCTCCGTCTCAATGCCATGAGATGCGGGCTCGTTGCCCTCTAGAACCCGGCTATCCGTGCACCCCTCCGCGGGGTAATCCTAGTACAGAAAGTAAAATATACATACAACGGGTACATCGACCGCAACCTGGTCGTGCCCCAAAAGAATAATATACAAACAGGCAGCGACGGCAGTCCACATGTCGGACGCTCGCCCCGCAATAACAAATGTACATAATACAACAAAAACTGTACTAGCATTGCATCCAGGCTATCCCCCACGACCAATCCGTAACATCACAGCACAATCACAGAACATCAACGTGAAAGTCACGTTCGCAAATCCGTCTAACCGGGCTATAGCAGTTAGACAGGATTTACCGATCAAGTGACATTCACGGTCGCAGATATAATGTAAATATTGTGAACTAATGTGTTTAAAATATCCGATCGATCAAAAATTACCAAGTGGGCCCCAAGCACTACTGTAGCACTCAGAGAAATCTGGGCCCAAAAAATAACATTCCAAAAACCCCATTTTGAACTCAAAAGCTCTCTGGAAAATTTTGGTACAGTGAACAGTCTAGACTGCAGCGGAACCGTAGCCAATGCGTGGGTTTGGCCGCGGTTCCGCGGTGATATGGTGACATCACATGACCAAATTTTCCCAGAATGCTTAAAATTCCATGCATATAATTCTGCAATGTACTGAAAAAAAATTCGAGCTAAAAATAATTCGACAGAAAACTGATGCATATGATATCGGGTTTTCGGATATTTGATCGATCGAAGCTTTAAACATACTAGACCAAGCTAGACTAGGTTAATGGCGAGTCTCTAATACCACTGTAAGTGCACGGCGGCGCCCCGGCCGTCAATCCGACGCCGGAATGCGGAAGCGGTGATTTACTTTAACTTTTCAAACCGGCACCACCGTGCACTATAAACCCGGATCATGCCATTAAACTAGTCCTAACTATCTAGAGAAGGGGTAGAGAGATATACCGAGCGATCCGTGTCCTTCGGTCTTCTCGCCGTCGTCCCGATCTCCCGCGGAATGTCCGGTCTCCACCACGTCGCCGGAAGGGCACCACTTCGCCAGCTTCTTTTACGGGCTCCCACCTCTGGACCGAGGCAACTCGGGCATGAAGTTGGCGAGTCGATGTGCCCAAGATTTGCTGTAGAATGTAGTGTAGAACTTATGTCTCATTTGGGGTTGAGGTAGTTGCCATATGGTGGAGGTATGAGATATAAGCTTTTGGAGGAGGAGCTAAAATGATTTTTGCCAAGCCAAATGAGTGTAAATCCCCCACTACCAAATTGGGACAGCCCCAAAAGAGCTTGGCCGGCCATGCATAAGGAGAGCAATGAGAGAATGAGAGAGAAAAGCCAAGGGGTGTGTGTATCAATCATGCAAGAGAGAGAGAAGGTGATCATGTAAAGAAATGATCACAAGACAAAACCAATACTCCACCAACCTCATCATCTCATCACAAAGTCAAGCCATCATGAAGTGAGCAAGTCAAATGATGGTTCAACCATCATGACACAAGAACTATGGCAGTGGATTTAACCACTAGCACGTCAAAGGTATTAGCCATACGTGACGAGCTACCATCTATTGACCAAAAGGGACGTCGATGAGCGAACTCATCCTGATACCCTACTGAGCCTGTCAGTGACAATATCCATACAGCCCGGTCCATTCGTCTATGAGCATCGCATGGTGGGCCTAGGGGGTTGGTAAAAGTCAGACCCCCAAAAGCGGTACAAGTCGTGTCGGAGTGTAACCCAGAACACCCTGAGATACTACCGGAATACCTACCAGTAAATCTCCTGCCTTGGCTAAGGACTTTTCATGTACTGTCTCTCCTAGACACAGCATGACCTCACCCCCAATACCGGGAGAGACGAACCCCTGAAGATCCGCTCACTGCCTCCATGTGGCTCGGGACTGTACCCAACTAAAACCTATTTGCACGTCTCCTTTGAGCGTGGTAGGGTAGTAATCAAAGTACAGTGGGAACTCATACGAGACAAATGACGATCTCAGGTCGATGAACTAACCTGTACACATGTCACCAGGGAACTGCTATCTGACGTCAGTTATAAGACCAACTAGAATGTTCCCGGCGAGTCCTGTCCGGTGTACTCATAACCCAATGAGCACCTGTATACATCTTAGGTGAACCAACTGACACCAGTGGCTTGTAAGACCAGCCACCGCCCCTCGTCGGGGTCTCGACTGTATACACTAGTCTACTCTGGAGAATCGATGCCCTGTCTCGAAACTCCCACCACTAGGGACCTTTTAAGTATGTGCTTATAGACTACCAGCTCTCACGTATATGATCGCCCTCATACTGCTGGCAGTCAAGCAAGAATCCTAGGGGCTCTATCAACGTGTAATAGCGACCTGTAAGGTCACCTAAAGCAGTACACGATGATAAAGGTAAACCAGATAGCATACTATCATCATGAGTAAGACTGTCCTACCGGGATAGGTCCTCCCTTAATCATTGCAATCACGTGCCTGTGATCTAATAATTGACTCTGAGGGCATTATCTCCAACATTTTCTAGAAATCTCATTTTTCTTAAGATATTCGTATTTTAAATCTCTCGAGACCGAATGCTCCTTACGGAGGTCTGCATCTCACACTACTAAGTCCAGGGATGTGCGATAATCTGCACCATCCCAGTCGGGTTCCCTAAAATGGGTTGTAGCGGCGCTTTGCAAAGATTTATAAAAATACATAATCTTATAGAAAATGGTTTTAATAGTTAGTGGTATTTATATATACTCGTTTTCCCGTATTTTATGTCCCCGAAAGATATTGTGCTATGTTGCATATGAGTGTTGTGAGGAGGTAGGTCATTACCTCGTGATCTAATTAAAGGAATAGCAAATTTAATGATGTTTCAAAGTAGAAAGTAAACTACATGGTATTTTACTGAAAAAGAGTGGTAAATGCTACAAAATGAAATATTTTACTATGAAACTTGTTCAACATGTTTTGTTAATGATTAATAGTCAAGATGTAAGAGTTTAATATGGTTGTGTTAAGGAAAATAGAACCTTATAAAGAAAACCGAATCGGAAGTCGGATTTAACTCCACTTCCGTCGGGTTTTATTAGAAGAAGTTTTAAGACTAGAGAATAGAATTGGGAGGTGGGACTTACTTATTGTTAGGTTAGAAAAGAGGGAGAGGAGAAAGTAGGATTCGCCGGTGCGTCGTTTCGTCGCCAGGAGCTCCTAGAGTCGTCGTCAGAATTTCGCCGAAGTTTCGCCCTTTGCTAACTCCAAATGCACACAAAGGTTCTAGGAATTTTCTTGAGAGTTTTGGACAGAAATTTGGAGTGAGGAGGGTGTGTTTAGGGTTGATATTTATAGGGAAAGATTAGGGTTAGGGTAGGGGAAAGGTTGAATTGAAAATGTAATAAAAATTGTATTAAAAATATGGTTTAATAGGGTTTTAATTGGATTTAAGAGGCTCTGGAAATGTGCAGGTGTTTTTAAGTGTGCAGTGGTCATAAGAATGCCAAAAGACAGAGAGTTGAAGAAAGGACTCGGCCGATCCGGCTCAACTCGACCGGCGGCGGCGGCCCGAGTCGCCGGCCGAGTCACGGCGAGTCTGGCCGGGGCTCGCTGCCATGGGTCCGTCGTTGGTTGGTCTACTCTCTTGGACAGTTTGTTTTTGGTGTGAAGTGGGGTTTTACGAGTTATGCACGTGTAGACCCTTGGACTTCTAAAAATTAAAAATAAAACAATATTAAAAATAATGTGGGGGATGTGATTTGAACTCTGGTTCTTTGGTTCAGCAGTGCAAGGTCATACCAATGAGCTACAAGCTCCATCTTGCTATTAAAAAGCAAAACGATTACTTATAGTACTCACGGTAAATGCAAATACCCCAAGTATACATTAATTTTTAAACAAAATTTTGTACACTAAAATTGGAGTTGTTACAGCTACCCTCCTTACAAAAATTTCGTTCTCGAAATTTACAACTTTTATTATAAGGACTAGTTTACAAAGAGGTGAGGATATCTTGCACGCATCTCATCTTCTCTTTCCCATGTCGATTCTCCTGGAGTGTCTTTTCTCCGCATCACTCGAACCAAGTTGACTTCCTTGTTCCGGAGTGACTTCACTTTCCTGTCCAGGATCTCCACAGGTTGTTGCTCACAAGATAAGTCAGGCTGTACAGTGAGCTCGGAATGATCGAGAATATGGCTGGGGCCACTCACATACCTTCTGAGTTGGGATATGTGGAACACATTATGCACTCCTTCCAATGAAGGTGGAAGTGCTAAGCGGTATGCCACTTCACCGACTCGTTCGAGCATGTCGAACGGTCCAATGTAACTCGGACTTAGCTTTCCCCGTCTTCCAAATCGAATCACTCTGCGGTTTGGAGATATCTTTAAGAATACGTTATCTCCTGGCTGGAACTCCAAGTGACGTCGCTTTGCATTTGCCCAGTGCTTTTGTCGACCTTGGACTATGCGCATCTTTTCTCTGATAGTACGAACCACATCAACAGTTGCTATTATCATCTCAGGACCAAGAAGTTCCCTATCTCCGATGTCGTCCCAACTTAATGGTGATCGACACTTCCCTCCATATAGTGGTGCAGAAGGTGCCATTCCTATGCTTGCTTCGTAGCTGTTGTTGTATGAAAACTCCACAAGATGTAGGTGATCTTCCCACGATCCTTTGAAGTCTAACATACATGCTCTGAGCATATCCTCCAAGATCTAAATAGTTTGCTCAGACTGGCCATCTGTTTGTGGATGATAAGTCGTGCTGAAGTTCAGACTTGTTCCCAAGCTTGCTTGCAGACTCTGCCAAAATTGTGATCGGAACCTGGTGTCACGATCGGAGACAATGCAGACCGGTACTCCATGAAGTCTCACAATTTCCTGTATGAGTTCATGGGTATTAGAGATAGTACATATTTAAAGAGTTTAAATCTTAAGAAGATTCTTAGCTCCATGTACTTCTTTTCTAATGTCTCAGTTGATTGGCCAACTCGAAATAGGATGAAGTGAGCCGACTTTATGAGTCGATCCACAATAACCCATACCGCATCGTTACCCTTTGTGCTGTAAGGAAGAGCAGTCACAAAATCCATTGTGATGTGTTGCCACTTCCATTCTGAGATAAGTAACGGTTGAAGTAATCCAGCAGTCCTGTAATGTTCAGCCTTTACTTGCTGACACACCAAACATTTAGCGACGCTTCTGGCTACTTCACGCTTCATTCCATGCCACCAGTAATTCTGACGTAGATCTTTGTACATCTTTGTACCTCCAGAGTGTACTGAGTAGGAAGAGCTGTGAGCGTCTTTCATTAACTCTTCCCGAACAGGACCTTTTGGTACACACAATCTACTGCCGTATCTCAAAGATCCGTCTTCATGGATGATGAAGTTTGTTCTGAGTCCATTCTCTACTTGTTCTCTGATCTTTTGCAAGTTAGCATCACTTGCTTGAGCTGCTTTGATCTGGTTGACAATGGTAGATTAAACTTGTAAGTTCATCAAACTTGAAGTGTTACCTGGCATGACTACTTCAATCTCCATCTAATGCAAGTCCTGTTGAAGCTTCCACTGAGCGGTGAGATACATTGCTAATGGTTGGCGACTAAGAGCATCTGGAACCACATTCACCTTCCCTGGGTAATATTGCAGGTTAATGTCAAAGTCCGCCATGAGTTCTAACTATCGTCTCTGCCGCATATTAAGTTCCTTCTAAGTAAACACATATTTCAGACTCTTGTGATCTGTGTATATGTTCACTCGTTCACCAAGAAGATAATGGCACCAAATCTTAATAGCAAAGATAACGGCTGCCAATTCCAAATCATGCGTCGGATAATTGCCCTCATGTGTCTTCAGCTGTCTTGAAGAATAAGCCACAACCTTACCGTGCTGATGTAGAACACATCCTAATCCCTTACCGGATGCATCACAATGCACTTCGAATCCTCCAGATTGATCCGGTATAACGAGAATAGGCGTTGATGTCAACCTTGACTTGAGTTCTACGAAAGCTTGTTCGCATGCTTCTGACCACACAAAGTCTTCATCTTTACGTATGAGCTTGGTCAAGGGTGTTACTATCTTTGAAAAACCTTCAATGAACCTTCTATAATATCTAGCTAAACCCAAGAAACTCCGAATGTCCTTCACTGACTTTGGTGTCGGCCATTCGCTTACTGCTGAAACTTTCGCTGGATCCATAGAGATTCCTTCACCTGATACAAAATGTCCAAGAAAACCAACTTGATCCAGCCAAAACTCGCACTTGCTGTACTTGGCGTATAATTGATGTTGTTGTAGAGTTTCCAGGACATCTCGTTGGTGTTCGGCGTGTTCTTTTCGACTCTTAGAATACACCAGGATGTCGTCGATGAAGATGATAACAAACCTGTCTAAGTACTCCCAGAAAACTTGATTCATCAGGTTCATGAATATTACCGGTGAGTTGGTCACTCCAAATAGCATCACTAGAAATTCGTAATGACCATAGCGAGTTCTGAAAGCCGTTTTATGAATATCAGCTTCCTTGACCTTCACCTGATGATAACCTGAACGAAGATCTAATTTAGAGAAAACACAAGATCCACTTAGCTGATCGAATAAATCGTCGATGCGCAGGAGTGGATACTTTTTCTTTATCGTTACTTCATTTAAGGCTCTATAATCGATGCATATTCTGTATGAACCTTCCTTCTTCTTCATAAGCAGTACTAGTGATCCCCAACTTGAAGTGCTGGGACGAATCCATCCTTTCGCCAATAATTCGTCCAACTGAGTTCGAACTTCCTTCAAACCTTCCGGACTTAATCGATAAGGTGCTTTGATCACCGGTTGTGCTCCTAGTACTAAATCAATGCTGAATTCAAGAGCTCGATTGGGAGGCAAACCTGATATATCATCAGGAAACACATCGTCGAACTCTCGAACCACTTCTGGCCTTGATTCTTCCTCTGCTTGAGTTGCTGCAATCACTGCCTTCTTTGGCTTCGCCTTGTAAGTACTTGGCTCCAGGGTACGGTCTCCACTTTTGAAATAGAAAACCGGATGGTCTGAAATCTCGAACACTACCCTCCTTTGACGACAGTCGATGGTAGCATAGAAGGTTCCGAGCCAATCCATACCTAGAACCACATCGAAGTTCGGTATGTCCAGCACCTTGAAGTCAGCATAGAATTCTCTGCTGCAGACGACTACTGGACACAGGTTGTATCTCATTGTTGCCTTTAGAACGCCATTTCCTAAGCTGACATTCCAGTTGGATACAAGCGGTGTGACTGGAATCGCATGAGTTCGGATGAACCGTTGCAACATAAAATAGTGAGATGCTCCAGTATCGAAGAGTGATAGTGTAACATTTCAGAAAATATAAAATATTATTTTTGGAATTTAATATTAAAATAATATATTTCCCGAAAACTGCCCGATTTGCGAAATTGGGGTTTTCGAAAAAAGGGGTATAAATATATACCAACAATTGTGAAATAAATAGAAATTAAAATGATTTATTCATTTAAAAATATATTTAAAGGATTTGGCATTTTTAAAAATTATTATATGCAGTTTCGATAAAAACCCGATTAGTGCACTGCTAATCGCGATTAGGCCAAATCCGTGTTTCTACAGTTTTCATGGTTAGTGTACCATGACATGTTATATGTTATTTCATTGCGTTGTTTTATGTTATGGTTGGGCTTTTGGGTGAGAAAAGAAAAGAAAAGAAAAGGAGGAATGAATGAGGAGAGAGAGAGGGGACATAATGATGTTATGAGAGCATGCTAGGAGAGAGAATGAGAGTGAGAAAGAGAGAGAGGGAGAGTGTTGCCTTTCATTTTTTTCCCCCACCATTTTCTTCTTCTTCTTCACCTCAAGCTCCCTCCTCTACCCTCATGACCCATCTCAAACCCTTCCTCAAAACCCTATACCCCTTTCACAAAAAATGATCACCTCCTTCTCCTCTACACATTGGACCAAGAAAAGTGGGATTTTGATAACATTGGCAAACTAGGGTTTTTCTTGAGTTGCATTCATGAGGTAAAATTTCTACCATTTAGTTAGTTTCAAGTTTCTTTATATTCTAGTTAGTTAAAAATGGGTTTAAGGTGTGGATTTGTGAGCTTGGAAATTCCTAAAGAGGAGTTTGAGTGTTGTATGGATTGGGGGATGCCTAGTGGCTGTTATAAGACCCTAGAGACCAATTCTTGACCTGGACCAGTGACCAAAACCCAAAACATGAACTTTAGAATCGTTGGTATCGGGAAATTGTGGAAATTGGGTTGGTATTTTGTGATCTGATATCACCCGGGGGCACTAGAAATTATTTAGAAAAGACAGTGAGATGAGCAGGTGATTGTGAGTGTACCCTAGAGACCCGGGACCCCAACTCCAAACCCAGGCCATAGATTAATCCATTCTAGCCGCAATTTGAGGCTAGAGCAGGGAGTTATGGCATCGTGTTTGGTCCATGGCTTTGTTACCTGTAAATTAGACCCTCCACATATGCAAAATTGACTAATTTCACCTAGAATAAAATCTGGAGTGGTTTTCCCATGTTACTGTTTTCGGGTTTTCCGTATTCTGAAATTGGGTTCTTGTATTTGATATTGTATTTGGTTGTTGGATATTTGTACATCACCAACTAGGGATAATTGGTTGGTTTTGCACGCGAAGCTATAGGTTTTAACCTATGAGTGAAACTTGTGCCGTTTTGGTTTTCAGAACTTGACTTTAATAGCGTTGCGATATGTGTGATTATTGTAGGTACCTTCGTGTGGATTCCGAGGCGACGGAGTGTGGCGTCATCGACTTCGGCAAGCAAGAACCAAGGTGAGTAGATCTATATCCACGGAGAAAGTCGGGTGGATGGCGTATAACACCCCCGCACACTTTGATGGAAACCGATTTATATATAGTTTATGGTTAATGAAACCTTTACTTGAAAATTATAGATAGAGTAAAAAGGATAGTTAGATAAACAATATTAGAAACTAAGGATAATTAGGAGCGATATGATACGGCTAATATGTGATGACGGGATTTGAGGATGATATTTGATGATATTGCCGATTAGGGTACTATAGGACTAGATAGTCGACGTAGATGTGTCATCTGAACAATACCTATTTCCAAACTGAAGAATCGTATGTATCTTTTAAACAGATATCTTGAGGGACGCTACGGATTTTCAAATGATATCTTTTCTTTAAAAACACCGTAGCTCCTACTTTCAAAACTACGACTCGCATCTTTCAAAAACTGATTGTATGGTTCGGGTGTGTATGTTAGATTAGATACGTATGCTTATAGTAAAGGTAGAATGTATTGTAAAATTGACCTTTGTGAGATATAAATGCGATGAAAAGAGAATACGAATTGACATGTGATATGATGATATGTTGGTATACGGATGCGAGTCGATTAAGATGATTGGTACCTTGCCGGTCCCCTGATATGAGATTGTTATGGATGTGACTTGGGACATGGGTATATAAATATATATAGAATGTCGTGAATCATGTATGATATGTCGTACGAGACGTTAGGTCCATACCCCTCATTGTCGTATAGGATGATAGGATCCCAAATGTTTTAATGCCGCCGTACGATGATTTTTCCGTGTATGGTGAGTTTGACTTGATGATTGATCCATACCCTTGACTTGAGGATGTCATATGATGGATTATATCGTACGTAATGTTGTAAGGCTGGATGTCAATTGATAGATTCACCAATCGGTCTTGTAGACACGTATACCTTATAGCTTTTAGCTGATGATTTACCTTATGCTGCATTCATGTTATTCGCATTGCATTACTTATACCTGTGCTAGTACACCTGCACCATTATCGATGATGCGTATGTTACACGTACACAGATTTGCCGGCTCACAAACTTCATCATCGATAATTGCCATGTCACTACACAATAGGATTGTTGCATCATGATATGACTCCTTGCATGCTATACTTGCGTATATAGTACTGGTACATCCATATTGGCACACATACATATTGTACACTCATACTTGCGTATATACCACTTGTGCATCCATACCTATATACATACTTATTGCGCATACATAGATGATGCTGGCTTTGGTTTTGGAGAATTGGGAACCGCGGGATATATTTTAAAACTGGAATCATTTAAAAGAGTGGTTTTCCCTTAATATATCACATCACTGTTCCATATTGCATGATATACGGATATGCTTACACTTCTATCATATGTCGTATACATCATGCTTTATGATGTTACGCATTGAGATATGCTGTTTTCATGAGATTTCTGGATTTGAGAACCGTGGTCATTTTAAAAGAAAGTATGTATTGTTTTAAAAACCCGGTTTCTCTTGATATGATATTTCAGTGCGTCCACCATGCGTTTTCTCGGTTCTGAGACGTATGACATGTGAACCCGATTCGAGGAGCTGGATGAGGCCGATTGCGGGTATATGGTGGACCCGGTATGGTACCCCGGGGCGAGAATGGATCTGTCGTGCTCTAGGCGATGAGCCTGGCAGAGGGACCACTACCTACCGGTGATAGTATTTGGGCTCGACGGATATCCGTAGGATACTCACCGGAGTTGAGAGATGATATGGGCTGATCCAGACTGACGGAGCCCGTGGGCCGATCCGGATTGACGGAGCCCGTGGGCCGATCCGGACTGACGGAGCCTATTGGCCGATCCGGACTGACAGCACCCGAGATATGAGGATTTACGTGTCGATGCTGGACATGGGTTTCATGATATTTTCGGGTGTCGATGTTGGACACTCAGATTCCATGATTTTGATGTGTCGCGAGGGACGCCGTTGATTTATATCCTCATACTTTCATGCACACTCTCTTATGATATTTACGTGCATACAGACATTGATTATATGGTTTGATGAGATCTACATGCATACATACATTGATTATATGGTTGGACGAGATCCACATGCATGCATACATTGATTATATTGTTGGATTATATCCGCATACATATAGGTATTGACTACATTATTGGCACATATGATGACCCGGTCATCCTAGATATCATAGTATTACCTTGATGATATAGTTGACCTAGGAGTCGTTGTTTATTCGATTTCTACTTGTAGATGTTTTTCTACTCACGAGTTGGAAACTCACCCCCGTTGTGCCACAGTTCTTGCAGGTTGACCGCATGGATCCGTAGCGGCATCGCTGGCACATAGCTTCATTTGGGTGTTTTGCATTGGTAGGTGGGGCATTTGTATCGTACCCATTCTTGTTTTTATATTTCACATTATATCTAGTCAACTCCATCAATCAAAATTTGTAAATTGTCTAAGAAATGAGACTTAGTGAGATTGTGGTTGTGAGACTTAGAGCGAGGGGTTTTCCGCTACTTGTGGTTTTGATGTCTTACTTATTTCTTTATCTTTTGTGGTGAACATCGCTGTTGGGCGTCGTATACTTATATTTATGCTTTGCATGGTTGTGGATTCACCGTTTGGCGAAGAGCTAGCTCCCGCTTGGGAATGCCATTATGCCTGCTATGTATTTGTGGTTTTGGATCAAAATATACAAAGGAGGTGCTGCCCAATTTTTTAAAAGACGAAACACGTTTTCAAACTAGTAAATTTCACTTGCATTTTTATGCTCCTTTTCTATGCATTAAGAAAACTTGATTTCATTATACCTTTATTTCAAAACTTCACCTCCTTTATTTTCTTAAAAAGGTTTAGATTTCTGGGTTTCAGCTTACTTGAAATACATTACGCCTTTAGACGTTGTGTGATTTAAGTGCTGGTCACGAGCTAATATTTCGGGTCGTGACAAAGTTGGTATCAGAGCGTTAGGTTTAACCTTTGTTCGAGTCTATATTTGACTATGCGGAGTCTAGGGCGGTTATGTATTTCGGAACATCGCTGTTCCCTGCTGAATTTTTTAAGCACTTTTAATCTGGAAAAAACCCAGTTTTTAGAAAAAGTCCAGAGAGCTATTTTGGGGTTAGGGTTTTGGTTCGATCGGGTTTCAAACGTCGTCTACACATCGCCTAAGGCTCTAGCTAGGCTCTGATACCACTGTAGGGTTCCTAAGCACTCTCAAGAGGTCTCACAAGGCATCAACCATGCCAATTTCATAAATTACGGTGCCGAGAAACCCTAATACGGATCGTTGGCTAGAAGTTTAGGCGAAAAAGAAACTAGTTAATAACTTAACTAAATGGTAAACGGAAATACAACCTTTGTAGATCCGGTTCTCCACCTCCATTGCTCCGCGATGATGTCTCCTCGCTGTACAAAACGGATCTTGGGCTCTAGCGTCGGCTTCATCGGAGAAAAAGCGGGCTAGGTCATCGACGATGATGCCGAAGATGATCTACGTCGAGGCATCGCTAGATCAAGCTCCAACTTTACCAAGTCATGAAACTTGTGAAGAAAACACACTCTACTACTTGGCAAGAGGTAGAGGATGAAGAAATAGGAAGTGGGTTCACTTTAGAATTGGATTTCTCACTCATTTGCTCAAGTTGCCATTGTTGAAGCAAGCTTTCTTCAAGTGAAGAAGAAGAAGAAGAAGATGAATATTATGATAAGTATATTTCAAAAAGGAAAATAAGTCAATACTTATCATAATGCAACCATGGTAAAGTGTAGAGAATAGACTAGGGTTAAGTGGAATGGTTAGGGTTAAGCATGAGACAAAATGGTCACTAAGTCAAAGCTTTATGAAGCTTCATAATACAAACAAAGTTAGCAACCATTTTCTCTTTATGCTTTTCATTTTCCAAAATGAATAAATAAATAAATAAATGAATAAGAAAATAAAAACCCTAACCATTACACAACCATGGTTTAATCTTTACACAAACCCAAGTTAGCATGCATCATCAAACATGATACAAACTTGTGTACAAAAGTATATCACATATACAATGTGCACAATCCAAGTGAGAAAATCCATTTAAAGTGAACCGATACTAGTTAATGCAAAGTAATATATCAAATATATAATTATACATTAAATCATTAAATCAACACTTGATTTAACGATCCGGTCATATCGCATATAACCGACTAGTATCCTATGTATCGGCTTATCGAATCAATACTTGATTCGATAATTAGGTTATATCGCATATAACCATTCGATGCATTCATCGCGAGAATAGAATATGGTATCACATACACGCATTATTCTCGGTCCCGCACATATCTCATATGCGCTCCTATTTCATTTCGCTTGAGCCAGGAAACCTCTGTGTAGGACTCTAAAGACTCGTCAATACGCCGGCAGCAGGTGATGATCATATCAAACACCCACAAGCCGCAAGCTGTCTGCTAAACGTAACGGCCACCCGGGTATTGAGCGATCAGAAGATCGACGAGCAAGCCCGCTCACACACCTGTGAATCCGACCAGAAACACTTACCGTACAATCCGGTCTGATCGTCTGATCTGTCGCATATCTCGCTTAGGGGTGGTAAACGTCAGACCCCAATAGCTCGATAAGTCGTGTCGATATGAGATCTATAACAGTTCGAGAAACTACAGGTAACACTTACCAGTAAATCTCAGCAACCCTGGCCAGGGATTTCCGGTTATAGCCAATCGAACACAGCGCAACATCAACTCCCTATACCGGGAGAGACGAATCCCCTCCTATCGCTCATTGCCTCCATGTGATTCGGGACTGTACCCAAAAACCACCATTTTGCACGCCCTCTTGGACGTGGTAAGGTGGAAATCAAAGCACAGTGGGAACCACACAAGACTCTATGACGATCTCGGGTCAACAGACTACTCTGTACCAGTGTCACCAGAGAACTGCCATCTGACGTGAGGTATAATACCATCTGGGAGTTCTCGGCGAGTTCGTCCAGTGTACCCAGTCTCCACTGAGCACCCGTATATCATCTCTGATGTCAAACACCAATGGATATGGGATCATCCATTGCCCATCTGTATGGGTCGAGAAGGTATACGCTAGTCTACTCTGGTATATCGATGCCCCGTCTCGATATACCCATGACTAGGGACTTTGAAGGATGTACTTATGGACTACCATGTCCCCACTAGTATGATCCGCATCATAGTCCAGGTAGTCAAGTACACATCCTAAGGGCTTTACCAACATGTATCAGAGAGACAATCAGTGTACACGTTAAGGTAAAGATCAACCAGATAGCATACTATCATGTCGAGCAAGAAAGTCCTCCCTATATATGTCCCAGCATCCACTACAATATACATCCTATGTGTAGTAATGGCCTCTAGGGCATACATATAACTAACAATCTCCCACTTGCACTAAGGCCATCTGATAGCAGTGGTTGTAGTATCTCATACTCAACCATCCCATAAAAGTCTCTCTCTGGGAAAAGGCCTTTGTGAGTGGATCCGCCGTGTTGTCCTCTGAGTCTTCTCTCCTAACCTTGATCACCCTGGAGATCAACCATCTCCATGATTGTCACGACCCGAAAGTACGGAACGTGACCGGCACTTAGATTACGAAGCGTCTAGAGGCGCCACGTAACCTAAGTAAGCCGAAGCCCAGAAATCTAAACCATAGAAGAAGAAGAAGAAAAAGAAAACAAGTTTAAAAGCATCAGCAATTTTCCCAAAAATTTCGGCAGAGTCTCCTCTGTAAAAACTGGCCCCCAAACGGGTACAACAAGTATAATATACATAAACAATAAAAAGCATCCCCAAACGGGAGCTAGCATCAACGCCAACAGGCGGAAACAACCACAGCAAGCACAATAATATACAACGCCAATAGGCGAGGCTCAAAACTCAAAAGAAAACAAAACCACCAGATCTGAATAACACATGCGCGACTCTAAGGTCGAAATAAACAACTGGTCCAATAAACTTATCAAGTAATACAAATATGGTTGATGGAGCTTACTAGATATAAATGAATGAATAAAAGTACAATGGTGGTTCGGATACAAGTGAACCAACCTACCGTGCAAATCACCCTGAAGAAAAGATGTGCCAACAAGCTGCCACGGAAACCTGTACATCGAACCTGTAAAGAATTTGGCACAACGGGGGTGAGTTGCCAACTCGTGAGTAGAAGACATCTACGAAAAGAAATCGAATGCACGACGCTATCCTAGGTCATAATAATAATACACTATAATATCCCAATCATCTAGTAATAGCAGGGTAATACTACGTGTAAGTGCAAATACTCCGTGTCGTGTCAGTGCCTCATATAATACTATGTCATATGAATGAAATGCATGCACCATGAAGGTAAAGTAACAAATCCTGAAATCCAGATATATATGTATAAGAAATCTTTAGCTATTATCATAGTAGAATGTGTATAAGAATCTGAAATCTGAATAATGAAACCCATGGAAATCCGTGTCAAACATCGACACAACACATGTAATCTCAAGTCTCAATATCTCGGGCTCCGTCAGTCCGGATCGGCCCATATCATCAAATCTCACGACAACGGTCGGTATCCTCCGGATATCCGCCGCGCCAGACATCACCGGTAGGTAGCCTTCCCCTGACAGGCTCATCGTCTACAACTCGATCTTCTTGCCCCGGGGTACCATACCGGGCCCACCATGTACCCGAGACGGTTCATCCACTCCTCGAATCGGGTCTCGAAATCCAACAGAAAATATGAAATACTCATGGTGGACGACTCATACATCACGAGAAAACCGCATCTTATTTAAAAAGAGAAGAGGAGAGAGAGAGAAGTTTTTATATATTTTTGCGGTTTTCCCTAAAAATCCAGAAATCTCATAGAAATCCAAATCTCAAAATCATGAGTAAGTATATGATAAGTGTCAGCATATGCCCATACTACTGTGCGATAACATGAAATATGAATGCATCAATGTCTAAGTAATAAATATCATGTCTTATACTAATGTCAGAAAATAATCACAATATTATATCTGTCTAGTTGCTAACTGATTCTATCCATAAAAGACAATATGATCTAAAGTGTACGTGACATAGCAATTACCGATGATGATGTGTGTGAGCCGGCAAATAAGTGTGCGTGGAACATGCGCATCATCGGTAATAGTGCTGGTGTCCTAACAGGTAAAGTTTATACTGATTATAGTAACATATAAAAGAACATGCACCATGATGATTACAGTATGAATGTAAATACAGATGTGCATTATCCACTCCTCTGCGAGATACGAGTACAACTACCACTATGTGAGTCGAACCTAAACCAGTGTCCATCTAACATCCTAAGGAATTAAACCTAATAGACTAGTCAGTAAGAAACTAGAGTCTACCTAAGGTCTTAATCAATATCTCTAATAGTCGGCGATCCCGCCTCAATAGCGTCACGTACGTAGTACGGCTTCCTCGAATCAAGAGTGCGGATCAATCATCAAATCTAAGCCTCGTACGGTAAAATCCATCGTACGGCATCCCAATATCGGGGTACGGTCAAGTATCTCCTAGGTGTCTCCTCATTCGTATAATGTCATCATCAGCACATCTCATGATCAAGGTGTTAAACTGTGATCGCATACATCAATCATATATCATTGCCATCATGATAAGCATCATTAGTTTATCCTCAGAAATATCATGTCGTAATCAAGTTATACATATATCATATCGTGATCAGTCACCAGTTACAGTCCGGGTACTATTCTAGCGTCCCATGTACATCAATATCACCACCACTCTTTATAATTTATATATGCATGTTCATTATCTCATTCTCTAATGATCCGCTAACACTTTATTACGACTGTATAGTCAAGAATCACGGCATCAAGCCCAGTTATACTGTTTCATCATACCTCGGATATCATATCACATCAATGAATCCCATATACGTGTGGTGTGTATATATACACCTATACCTAGTTTTATATATATACACACATATACGTATACGCCAAGTCAAGTTTTAGTGTGTGCGTGTATGCTTCTATCAGAAACCTACGAACATTTCCCAAAGTATTCATCCTCAGGTATGGTTTTCCTAAATCAGTCTAGTCCCGCCTAGGGTCATTACTAGGGTCCTGCTCGGTAAGAATCTAGGGTCACATTGGGTTTCCTAATGTCGCTAAGTACTATTCCTATTCTACGTTGCGGGGGTGCTAAACGCCATCCACCCGACTTCCCCCCGTAGATATACATCTACTCACCTGGTCCATGTCTGCCGAAGACAGTGTCGCCATCCTCCTCTTCATCGCCCGCAGTCCACGTGAGGGGTACCTAGACGCAAACATTTAAATAGCATCGTAAACTGAATCACATACAAAAGTCAAACGATACAAAGAACAAGCATAGGTTAAAACCTATGTCCCGTCCACGCAAAAGAACCAAATACCGCTCGATATCGGCGTACAAACTCCGATGGATCGAGATAACATCATCAAACAACTTGTAGTTTAAAAACACATTACTTATACCATAAAACACGATTAAATCCATCGAAACCCTAAAATCTATCAAACTGTCCAATTTCGCAAAAACCCGAAAATGCCAATATACCGTTTTTCATCAAAACTTGACATTTAAATGAAACTAATGGTCATAAAACTCATTAAATAGCATTACTAGACTATACAAACCATTACTATATTTTTTATTACACAAATTTATATAAATTTGAAATTTCTAGTTTACCACATTTAACAATTTTCAACATTTTCCAAGCAAAATACCGCAATTCCACCTCAAAACATGATTTTGCATAAATTAATGACTTAAACCACAATTTATGATGATAATGATATAATGAAACCAATATTATATTTTAAATCCCTTTTATTTAGAATTTTCCAAAATCTAGTTAACAAAATAATAGCATTTTATTACTATTTTCCAATTATCAATTGAATCTAGTGATCAAACTAAGTTTTTCTTTCCATTAACATGTTAATATGCTCACTAAAACTACAATCTAATGATAGAAATCTTAATTGGAATTTTATATTACCCATAAACATATTTTATAAAAAACTAGTTAGCTAAAAAGTATAATTAAATCAATTTTAGGTTAACAATTTACAACATATCATCCCTATAAGAATTTCCACTTCTAAATATGTTAAACTAGTGATTATAACCCTCATTAATTAATAAAAATCACAACTTGATTTTTCAAACCCTAACTTGAATTTTAAAAGTAGTAAATAGAATTAATAGATTAAATCTAATTAAACTTTAAAAGAAATATCTAATAGAAATAAAATAAAAGAGAAGGATTTATACCTCCACAACCTCATGTCCAAACTTGAAAATGAGCCTCAAAAATACATGCTTTCCCACTCCAAATTCCATGTAAAGAAGAGTAGAGAATAAAGGGTATGAAAATATATATGATTTTGTGGAATTTTAATTGAATTTTTGATGTATTTTTGATGATTTTTGAATAAAAATGAGGTGGAAAATGGGGGGGGCTGCCATGGATGAGTTGTGGCCGGCCATGGGGAGGGAGAAAGAGAAAAGAGTGAAGAAAAGTGTGGAAGTTTCAAGAAAGAATCATCATTTAAAGTCTTTTCATGGTTTAATTAATTATTTATTTATTTATTTACTATAGCAACTCAAGAAAGCTCTAGAAATTAGGAAAAATTTGCAAATAATTTTTGCATGATACACACTAAATTCTAATATGCCATGGTTCATTTTTACAAATTAAAACCATTTAAATTTGTAATTTACACTAATTTAGTGTAAAAATAAAGCTTATGTTAATATTTAAAATAATTAATTTAGGAAATTTTTTTAATTAAACTAAAAATTTATAAGTGGCTAAATAAACACTATTTACTAGTAATTACATAATTAAATAGGTATTTTTGAATTTATAATGAAAAACAATCACGGTTTGGTTTTACGAAAAATACGTTTTACTTTACCGAAAATCCTAAAATTCACTTAAACACTTTTATTCATTTAATTATTTATTTAATTATTTTTAAAACGTTACAATCTTCCCCCCTTTAAGAAATTCGGTCCCCGAATTTAAATTAAAACTCCCCCTCCAAATACTAAAACATTTAGCAAAACACTCAAATCATCGGGGCTCCGAAATCATCAATACATAACAAAAATCAACTCCGTCAAGCATAACGAAATCATCGGAGTTATGGCGAGAATAAAATATCAAAACCCAATATGAAAACCAACATAATATACATCAATCTACAACTTATATATAGTGTGCATCATAGTGAAACTGTACAAATATCTGGATAAGGAAATATACAAAAACCCCTTTTGAAAATTGCCGTGTGATGCACGTGTCACGGCATAAGTAGCGGACGTTTATTTTAAAAAAAAATAACTATATATATATATCGTTTATTTAACATACACGTCCCGCCTGGTTACTAAATCAATAATAATAATTAGGAAAACATACTGCTCAAACCAAAATCAATCCCAATCACATCAATAAAATGTCATGTGCGTCCGGTGCGCACTGAAATCGAAACCAATTACAGATACCATGAATACCTACAAAACAAAACTAAGTGCAACAGGTGTGCACCAAAAATATCTGTCAAGTGCAACGGGCGTGCACGACACAATATCAGGTGCATCTAATTTGCACAAAACCCCGATTTAGTGCATCTGGTGTGCACAAAATCGCATCAAGTGCGCCAAGTATGCGCAAGAATCCTAATCAGGTGCACATGGTGCACGAAAACATACATCGAATATCAAAATCGAAATCACAGCACAAAAATGCATGAAAACTAGGTCGAAACATATGTCAAAATCACGTGTAACCCCTATGCACGAAATCAAATCAAAAATCCCAAATATATAAAACCAAATCAAGTGTACTGGTTGTGTACTAAACAACATCAATACAACTGATATATGAAACACAAATAGAATGAAGGTACACACATGAAATACCAATCGTAGAACAAAGTCCTCAAAATACCAAAATCCAATCATGAAAATATGAAATTCAAATCACTAAATCATAATCGTAAACACTATCGTCAATGTGCGCCTCCTTCCTCTGATGTCGGCTGCTTTAAACTCGCCTCTTCGTAGCTATGCAGACTGCGCTACCAACGGCAACACTCATATCTAGAGTCTCCCATGTAATCGATCCCTTCACCTGATATCCGGACTACATTAAACTTTTCGATCGATCCATCAAAATCCCATAATTCTCCGAGAGCTCAACACTCAAGTACAGTTTAAAAATATCCGGTACATACCCCAGCATCGATGATCCAGCTGTAGAAGGGTAAACCCAAGCCTCACTAATGGCACAGCGGAACGGCCGTAAACCCTAAGGTTCAAGGGCGTTCTCGTGGTCATTATGTCGAGTTAGGGTTTCATTCTTCTAGAGGGTCCATCGAAATACCTGCATGTTCTTCCGAATACTTTAAACTTAGGAAAATGGTTTTCTGATAATCGTTCGAACCCTTTAACTTCATCCGGACAGCATGTGAATACCCTTCATCCGCACGCTAAGCAATGCTTCAATCCTCAAGAATAACCAATACTCTAATGGTTATCGCATTCGAGCCGCAGCTCCCTCTGCCCGTGGTAACAGAAACCACCATCCGACATCGATGAAGATAGATCAAAGGAACGAATGAAATACGGTGCAAACAATGTACATCCTAAGGCTCCTTAAGCAGAGTAGCGTATCGTAAGTATGCCGCGGATCATACCCACGGTACGTTACTCTACCTAAATCGCCTACTCCATCAACCAAGGGTCACCTAGACTTATACAGGGTTAAACCTAGCGCTCTGATACCAACTTTGTCACGACCCGAAAGTACGGAACGTGACCGGCACTTAGATTACGAAGCGTCTAGAGGCGCCACGTAACCTAAGTAAGCCGAAGCCCAGAAATCTAAACCATAGAAGAAGAAGAAGAAAAAGAAAACAAGTTTAAAAGCATCAGCAATTTTCCCAAAAATTTCGGCAGAGTCTCCTCTGTAAAAACTGGCCCCCAAACGGGTACAACAAGTATAATATACATAAACAATAAAAAGCATCCCCAAACGGGAGCTAGCATCAACGCCAACAGGCGGAAACAACCACAGCAAGCACAATAATATACAACGCCAATAGGCGAGGCTCAAAACTCAAAAGAAAACAAAACCACCAGATCTGAATAACACATGCGCGACTCTAAGGTCGAAATAAACAACTGGTCCAATAAACTTATCAAGTAATACAAATATGGTTGATGGAGCTTACTAGATATAAATGAATGAATAAAAGTACAATGGTGGTTCGGATACAAGTGAACCAACCTACCGTGCAAATCACCCTGAAGAAAAGATGTGCCAACAAGCTGCCACGGAAACCTGTACATCGAACCTGTAAAGAATTTGGCACAACGGGGGTGAGTTGCCAACTCGTGAGTAGAAGACATCTACGAAAAGAAATCGAATGCACGACGCTATCCTAGGTCATAATAATAATACACTATAATATCCCAATCATCTAGTAATAGCAGGGTAATACTACGTGTAAGTGCAAATACTCCGTGTCGTGTCAGTGCCTCATATAATACTATGTCATATGAATGAAATGCATGCACCATGAAGGTAAAGTAACAAATCCTGAAATCCAGATATATATGTATAAGAAATCTTTAGCTATTATCATAGTAGAATGTGTATAAGAATCTGAAATCTGAATAATGAAACCCATGGAAATCCGTGTCAAACATCGACACAACACATGTAATCTCAAGTCTCAATATCTCGGGCTCCGTCAGTCCGGATCGGCCCATATCATCAAATCTCACGACAACGGTCGGTATCCTCCGGATATCCGCCGCGCCAGACATCACCGGTAGGTAGCCTTCCCCTGACAGGCTCATCGTCTACAACTCGATCTTCTTGCCCCGGGGTACCATACCGGGCCCACCATGTACCCGAGACGGTTCATCCACTCCTCGAATCGGGTCTCGAAATCCAACAGAAAATATGAAATACTCATGGTGGACGACTCATACATCACGAGAAAACCGCATCTTATTTAAAAAGAGAAGAGGAGAGAGAGAGAAGTTTTTATATATTTTTGCGGTTTTCCCTAAAAATCCAGAAATCTCATAGAAATCCAAATCTCAAAATCATGAGTAAGTATATGATAAGTGTCAGCATATGCCCATACTACTGTGCGATAACATGAAATATGAATGCATCAATGTCTAAGTAATAAATATCATGTCTTATACTAATGTCAGAAAATAATCACAATATTATATCTGTCTAGTTGCTAACTGATTCTATCCATAAAAGACAATATGATCTAAAGTGTACGTGACATAGCAATTACCGATGATGATGTGTGTGAGCCGGCAAATAAGTGTGCGTGGAACATGCGCATCATCGGTAATAGTGCTGGTGTCCTAACAGGTAAAGTTTATACTGATTATAGTAACATATAAAAGAACATGCACCATGATGATTACAGTATGAATGTAAATACAGATGTGCATTATCCACTCCTCTGCGAGATACGAGTACAACTACCACTATGTGAGTCGAACCTAAACCAGTGTCCATCTAACATCCTAAGGAATTAAACCTAATAGACTAGTCAGTAAGAAACTAGAGTCTACCTAAGGTCTTAATCAATATCTCTAATAGTCGGCGATCCCGCCTCAATAGCGTCACGTACGTAGTACGGCTTCCTCGAATCAAGAGTGCGGATCAATCATCAAATCTAAGCCTCGTACGGTAAAATCCATCGTACGGCATCCCAATATCGGGGTACGGTCAAGTATCTCCTAGGTGTCTCCTCATTCGTATAATGTCATCATCAGCACATCTCATGATCAAGGTGTTAAACTGTGATCGCATACATCAATCATATATCATTGCCATCATGATAAGCATCATTAGTTTATCCTCAGAAATATCATGTCGTAATCAAGTTATACATATATCATATCGTGATCAGTCACCAGTTACAGTCCGGGTACTATTCTAGCGTCCCATGTACATCAATATCACCACCACTCTTTATAATTTATATATGCATGTTCATTATCTCATTCTCTAATGATCCGCTAACACTTTATTACGACTGTATAGTCAAGAATCACGGCATCAAGCCCAGTTATACTGTTTCATCATACCTCGGATATCATATCACATCAATGAATCCCATATACGTGTGGTGTGTATATATACACCTATACCTAGTTTTATATATATACACACATATACGTATACGCCAAGTCAAGTTTTAGTGTGTGCGTGTATGCTTCTATCAGAAACCTACGAACATTTCCCAAAGTATTCATCCTCAGGTATGGTTTTCCTAAATCAGTCTAGTCCCGCCTAGGGTCATTACTAGGGTCCTGCTCGGTAAGAATCTAGGGTCACATTGGGTTTCCTAATGTCGCTAAGTACTATTCCTATTCTACGTTGCGGGGGTGCTAAACGCCATCCACCCGACTTCCCCCCGTAGATATACATCTACTCACCTGGTCCATGTCTGCCGAAGACAGTGTCGCCATCCTCCTCTTCATCGCCCGCAGTCCACGTGAGGGGTACCTAGACGCAAACATTTAAATAGCATCGTAAACTGAATCACATACAAAAGTCAAACGATACAAAGAACAAGCATAGGTTAAAACCTATGTCCCGTCCACGCAAAAGAACCAAATACCGCTCGATATCGGCGTACAAACTCCGATGGATCGAGATAACATCATCAAACAACTTGTAGTTTAAAAACACATTACTTATACCATAAAACACGATTAAATCCATCGAAACCCTAAAATCTATCAAACTGTCCAATTTCGCAAAAACCCGAAAATGCCAATATACCGTTTTTCATCAAAACTTGACATTTAAATGAAACTAATGGTCATAAAACTCATTAAATAGCATTACTAGACTATACAAACCATTACTATATTTTTTATTACACAAATTTATATAAATTTGAAATTTCTAGTTTACCACATTTAACAATTTTCAACATTTTCCAAGCAAAATACCGCAATTCCACCTCAAAACATGATTTTGCATAAATTAATGACTTAAACCACAATTTATGATGATAATGATATAATGAAACCAATATTATATTTTAAATCCCTTTTATTTAGAATTTTCCAAAATCTAGTTAACAAAATAATAGCATTTTATTACTATTTTCCAATTATCAATTGAATCTAGTGATCAAACTAAGTTTTTCTTTCCATTAACATGTTAATATGCTCACTAAAACTACAATCTAATGATAGAAATCTTAATTGGAATTTTATATTACCCATAAACATATTTTATAAAAAACTAGTTAGCTAAAAAGTATAATTAAATCAATTTTAGGTTAACAATTTACAACATATCATCCCTATAAGAATTTCCACTTCTAAATATGTTAAACTAGTGATTATAACCCTCATTAATTAATAAAAATCACAACTTGATTTTTCAAACCCTAACTTGAATTTTAAAAGTAGTAAATAGAATTAATAGATTAAATCTAATTAAACTTTAAAAGAAATATCTAATAGAAATAAAATAAAAGAGAAGGATTTATACCTCCACAACCTCATGTCCAAACTTGAAAATGAGCCTCAAAAATACATGCTTTCCCACTCCAAATTCCATGTAAAGAAGAGTAGAGAATAAAGGGTATGAAAATATATATGATTTTGTGGAATTTTAATTGAATTTTTGATGTATTTTTGATGATTTTTGAATAAAAATGAGGTGGAAAATGGGGGGGGCTGCCATGGATGAGTTGTGGCCGGCCATGGGGAGGGAGAAAGAGAAAAGAGTGAAGAAAAGTGTGGAAGTTTCAAGAAAGAATCATCATTTAAAGTCTTTTCATGGTTTAATTAATTATTTATTTATTTATTTACTATAGCAACTCAAGAAAGCTCTAGAAATTAGGAAAAATTTGCAAATAATTTTTGCATGATACACACTAAATTCTAATATGCCATGGTTCATTTTTACAAATTAAAACCATTTAAATTTGTAATTTACACTAATTTAGTGTAAAAATAAAGCTTATGTTAATATTTAAAATAATTAATTTAGGAAATTTTTTTAATTAAACTAAAAATTTATAAGTGGCTAAATAAACACTATTTACTAGTAATTACATAATTAAATAGGTATTTTTGAATTTATAATGAAAAACAATCACGGTTTGGTTTTACGAAAAATACGTTTTACTTTACCGAAAATCCTAAAATTCACTTAAACACTTTTATTCATTTAATTATTTATTTAATTATTTTTAAAACGTTACAATGATCAGGTGATACTGCCTTAGAATATGTCTGGATCACTGATGGGACGGACGTTCCTTAGCATAAGCCACAACTCCATTGTCACACAATGGGAGGAACTATGTTCATCTCATGAACAAATATACATCCAGACTGCCTCTTTGGTAGCATCTTAAGTAGCGATGTATTCAGCCTTAATCGTCTAGTATGTCACGGTATCTAGCTTGGAACTCTTCCAACATACCGTCCCTTTACTGAGGGTAAAGACAATGCCTGTGACTGACTTTCAGTCGTCCTTATTACCCTGGAACCCTTCCAGTGATTCTCCCCAGGATCGATTGATACCATCTCACTACAACTAGTGAGAATCCTAACATCCAATTAGATCTATCTCATAGATCCAAAATCCAGGATTTAGGAGGTATCATCTTGATCCTTTATGGAGAATCATTGTGATAAGCGGAGATTGACCGAGCGTAGCATAGGAAACTCCTTCCCTATCAAGAGTATGTTATCCACGTACTCTACGAGGATCGTCACAATACTCCTTACTACCTTTTTGTTTATACAAGGTTCATCTACCATTTTAATGATGTCAAACTCTTTGACTAACACATCAAAACAGATGTTCCAACTCTGCGATACCTGCTTTATCCTGTAAAGCATCTTGTACACGTTTCCGTTGCTCCCACTGTCTACGAAGCCCTCTGGCTGTGTACTTATAGACGTTCTCTTCTAAAACATCATTTAGAAAAGTAGTCATGGCACCCAACCGCCAGATATCGTAGTCATGGTATGTAGCCGTGGCAAGTAGGATCTGGATGGACTTAAGCATGGCCACTTGAAAAGGTTTCATCATTATCCACGCCTGGTCGATGACGAAAAGCTTTAACAAGTCTAGCTTTGAAAGTCTCAACTTTTCCATCTACACCAAGTAATCTTCTCAAGATATACTTGCTGCTGATAGGGATTTAACCCTTCAGATATAGCAACCAAAGTCCATACTTTGTTGGTGTACATGGATTCCATCTCAGATCGCTAAGCATCCAGCCATTCTTACAGAGTCCCACTCCTGATGGCCAGCTCGAAACTAGTTGGGTCATCATCTCATGATGCAATCCTCGCTCCCACTGTCATAGAGAAACCGAAGTATCTCTCAGGTGGGTGAGGAACCCTACTAGATCGGCGGAGAGGCTGAGGTTCGTTGGTAACTATTGAATCCTTTGGTTTTATCAAATCATCTGCTGTAGTTTGTATAGCTGGAACATTTCCAGTTCTACATTACAGACCTTGCCTCGAGCTTGTCCGGATTTTGCTTTTCAGACATAGCCCGGACAACCCCAAATCTTAACCAACTTAAGATATGGGCTCTTCCCTTTCCATATCACATATGAAGTGGTAGGCAACTGATTTGATTCGAACCCTATTCAATAGGTATGCAGCTTCTCAAGTGCATAACTCCCAAAAGGAAATGGGTAACTCAGTAGTACTCATCATAGAGCACACCTTATCACATAGGGTGCTATTGCTCCGCCCCGATATACCATCGTGCTATGGTGTATTCGGAGGAGTAATGCTGAGAGAGAATCTCATTCTCCTTTAGAAAAGTCCAGGAATTTCGTGCTCAAGTATTCTCCTCCTTGATCATATCAAAGGACATAATACTTATACCCGTATTTTGGTTCTCTACTTCAAACTTATATTCTGTGAATATCTCAAAAGGTTCGGACTTGTGTTTCAACAGGAACATATGTCTGAATCTCGAGAGATCATCAAAGAATGTAACGAAATACAAAGAACCAGTCCTGGCATATGTAGACAGGGGACCTTACATACATCAACATGTATCAGTCCCAAGAGTTCACTAACTCTTTCTCTGTTTCCAATAAACAGAGCTGGTGTCATTATATCTTTGTGACATGACTGGCAAGTTTCACAAGATGTAGATTTAAACTGATTTAAATATGCATCTTCATGTGACTTCAGCTAGTCGGGTCGCATTGATATGACCTAGTCTACAATGCCTCAAGAAGGATTCGTTCATTTCTGAACTCTTCCTCTTGTGTGTGTTCTGTATACTAAGAACTGTAGTTTGATTTAGAACATCAATGCTTTTAGATAACGTGCCTGAACCGATCAACTTTTGATATAGGAAATGTTCAAAACATTATCCAACAATACAAAATTATATCCTTTCTTTACTAATAAAGAGACTGATATGATTTTGTATATCAGGTTCGGTATCTAATAACATTCGTTCAGAATCAATGTATTTGGAATACAGGGTGACAGTGACCAACAGACTTGGCTGCAACTCTTGCCCCATTTTCTGCCTCATGAAACTTATCACCCGTTCTCAGTTCTCTACCTAGCTGTAGCCCTATGTAACAGATTACATATCTGGGATCCTGATCTGGTATCACATACCCAGGACATAGAGGATACAGACAAACAGTTCTTTGTAACGAACACACCCGAAAATGATGCATCAGCATGCACTCTCTTCGTTTGGGCGGCACGGGAAATCTGGTATTCCCCTATTTCCTGCTCTGTCTTATAATAATTATAAGTTGGAGCGGGACCAATGTTCCCCAGCTCAGTATAACAAGCGAGTTCGGTCAATATTCCGTATTATTATCTTGATTAAGGCATGATATGGTCGCTACCTGGAGAGAGAGAGAAGAAAACACTCAGCGTGCACTCTTGCAAGAATAGATTGGTTATTATTTTATCTAATCAGGATGGCTCCCACTGCTTTTTATCAAATCTTCCTTCAAACTCCAAAAGGCAAGAGTAGCCGGGATTAATTACACACTACAAGTTCGCCAATCTTTCAGCCAGGCCAGTGTCGGTACTTTGAGGGAGGTCTCCCGTGCTTTCGCACGAACCTAATTAATGTAAACCTCGTTTTCCCAGAGGCGTAACCTCGTTGACACCTTTCTAGACACCTACTTGACCGGCTAATTGTAATGTGTAAAACTCTCCCAGGAGTAACTCTTACTCACAGCGGGTATCGGGATCCAACTATCTCATAGAAGGTATGCAATCTCATTGCAAATTTCAACACTTGAAATTCCCGATAATTTTGCCCCTAGCGTCCTATGACCTTGACGCAGGCCAACAAACCATAGTGCGCTAGTCAAGTTCAACCCATCATTTCCTGATTGAATTAAACCCACCCGCACGATCCTTGACGCAGGCCAACAAAGTCGCACGACTACCCTAATCCAATCTGCATCATATGCATAAGCAGATAAATACTAGTTAGCTACCGCACACTACGCCTTGACGCAGGCCAACAAACGTAGCACGAATACTAACTACCATTTATCTGAAATGACGGAGGGCTACGACAGGTTTTTCTGAAAACCTATTACGTAATGAACTTGATATCGTTGTAGAATCAAATGATTTTAAAAATGGAGTGCTTTTGAGGCTTTTCTAGTTTTGCTAAAGGAGTCACTCCCGGTGAAGGGATCGTCGGTCCTTTCCTCATCGAATAAGGTGCGGGATATATCATATATATCACTGTGCAAAGCAAAAACTCTTAAAAAGCAATCAAAAGACAAACCGAGTGTGTAGCATCTGCCAGTTATTGCTAAAGGAGTCACTCCCGGTGAAGGGATCTCGGTCCTTTCCTCATCGAATAAGGTGCAGGATATATCACATATACCGCTGTGCAAAGCAAGAACTGTAGCTACCTGTTTTATTTTGAAATTCGATTCTACAACATCTTAGGTTTCTTTTATTTCATTAATCACATTAATGAAGTCCCATCATTTAAGTACCTAAACATCACAGATAAATACGACGTACACTTATGCCATCCGCATTCGCCTCGATGTCCCCTCGTGCACCGTTAGGTTAGGTAACTAACGGCAGAGCGGGGCAGGGCTAGCGCGGGTGTAAAACATAAGTAACGCCTATATAATATATCATATATACTATATACTGTATCTATTACAGAACATCACATGATCACATCACAGATATCGCAGCAGAAGAATCATATGAAATATTGGATATACTAGGACGTCCGTGTTTTCAATACGAGCCAGTATAAAACACGGATTCCACGGTCGCGATGAATAGCCAAACCCACACCCCTAGACCCCTACGAGAGCGGCAAGCAACGCTACCAATTCTAGAGTTAGGAGACCCGGACTCGACTCCTCGAGTTGGTCTCCCACTGGACTCCAGAACCCGGTTACTTGTGCTCCCCTCCTTGGGTCTGTCCTAGTGCAGAAAAGTAAAAAATATACAAAGGGTGACATCTTCCGCAACCTGGAAGTGCCCCAATAAAAGAATATTACATACAAGTTTTTACATGAATGAAAATGAAAAACACTCATCTCACATAAAAACCCCCGGCTATTCAAACACGACGATCCAATATAACATATCCAGCAACACATAACATCACATGTCATCAACGTAAGTAAATATGTGGATCCCAATTGTCGTTGACATATAGCAACGAAACCAGCGATATCACATGTTACACTTACGGTCACAGAAAAGAAAGTGTAAAACTGCAACAGTTGGAATCCGCAACCTGCATAGACATCGCATGCCTAATCAAATGAATTCCTTAGACATCGCAAGCCTAACAATTATAAACCCCGCATTTTAGTCTCAAAATCGAAAACACTTTTCAATATCAGGTCGGGCAATTCAACAGGATTCTCGACATCCTGATCGAATACTCGTCGCAAACTTTAGTAGGCGGCCGCACCCCCCATACTGTCGACGAAGTGCACCAAGGCGGAACACCGCTACCGCGAGCACCCTGACGGATGCTTTCGGCGACGGGGTTCTCCTACAGTCACTTGGTCGGAGCTATAGGGTGAGGCTGTCTATTAAGTTTACCCGGCGAGTATCCGCGTACACTACGTGATTGCGACGGACTTTTGATCACATCAAAATTCCATGGCAACCGATCAAGTGAGACTAAACCGCTAGATTTATAACATTCATTCAGTTATCTCATAACTTTTTGTGAATTCCAATTGTTGTATCACATTCCAGATAAACAGAAAATGTTAAACTTTCCGATCGAACAGTCGAACACCCAAGTTTTCCCAAAACAGATCAACACATGAAACAAGTCTAAAAACATTCAGTTCGTGCCTCAGTACCAACGGTCCAGCCATAGAAGGGTCAAGCCAACGCCTCACATGTGGCACGCCGTACTGCCCCAAACCCTAAGGTTCAAAGGGCAGTTCAATACGGTCACATAATCGAGTTAAGGTTTGTTGTCTTCTAGAGGGACCATCGCGTTACTTGCACTACTTAGAACGTTTTTAAACCTCGGAAAAATCCAATACTTGGAAGTTTCCCGACAGGGGAAAAGTTGGGTATTTATATCCGGTCGAACTTTTTTAACATATCCAAAAATTATCCGGAATCCACATAGACAAAATCTGATAATCCGATCGAATCATCGAATCCCCAAAACAACCCCAGAAAATTCAACTCTTGAATAATATTTAAAAATACCCAGAGAACTCAGCACTGAATAAAATAAGTTACTGTGCAAAATAGGAAGCGTGACGTCACACTTTAGCCGCGGAACCGCCGCATAAGCTAGGCTAATGCCGCGGTTTCGCCGCGTATTAGAGGGATCATGAGATAAATTTTGCGCCGTAATTCTTAGAATTCCCTGCTGAATTTTTTAAGCATTTTTAATCTGGAAAAAACCCAGTTTTTAGAAAAAGTCCAGAGAGCTATTTTGGGGTTAGGGTTTTGGTTCGATCGGGTTTCAAACGTCGTCTACACATCGTCTAAGGCTCTAGCTAGGCTCTGATACCACTGTAGGGTTCCTAGGCACTCTCAAGAGGTCTCACAAGGCATCAACCATGCCAATTTCATAAATTACGGTGCCGAGAAACCCTAATACGGATCGTTGGCTAGAAGTTTAGGCGAAAAAGAAACTAGTTAACAACTTAACTAAATGGTAAACGGAAATACAACCTTTGTAGATCCGGTTCTCCACCTCCATTGCTCCGCGATGATGTCTCCTCGCTGTACAAAACGGATCTTGGGCTCTAGCGTCGGCTTCATCGGAGAAAAAGCGGGCTAGGTCATCGACGACGATGCCGAAGATGATCTACGTCGAGGCATCGCTAGATCAAGCTCCAACTTCACCAAGTCATGAAACTTGTGAAGAAAACACACTCTACTACTTGGCAAGAGGTAGAGGATGAAGAAATAGGAAGTGGGTTCACTTTAGAATTGGATTTCTCACTCATTTGCTCAAGTTGCCATTGTTGAAGCAAGCTTTCTTCAAGTGAAGAAGAAGAAGAAGATGAATATTATGATAAGTATATTTCAAAAAGGAAAATAAGTCAATACTTATCATAATGCAACCATGGTAAAGTGTAGAGAATAGACTAGGGTTAAGTGGAATGGTTAGGGTTAAGCATGAGACAAAATGGTCACTAAGTCAAAGCTTCATGAAGCTTCATAATAAAAACAAAGTTAGCAACCATTTTCTCTTTATGCTTTTCATTTTCCAAAATGAATAAATAAATAAATAAATGAATAAGAAAATAAAAACCCTAACCATTACACAACCATGGTTTAATCTTTACACAAACCCAAGTTAGCATGCATCATCAAACATGATACAAACTTGTGTACAAAAGTATATCACATATACAATGTGCACAATCCAAGTGAGAAAATCCATTTAAAGTGAACCGATACTAGTTAATGCAAAGTAATTTATCAAATATATAATTATACATTAAATCATTAAATCAACACTTGATTTAACGATCCGGTCATATCGCATATAACCGACTAGTATCCTATGTATCGACTTATCGAATCAATACTTGATTCGATAACTAGGTTATATCGCATATAACCATTCGATGCATTCATCGCGAGAATAGAATACGGTATCACATACATGCATTATTCTCGGTCCCGCACATATCTCATATGCGCTCCTATTTCGTTTCGCTTGAGCCAGGAAACCTCTGTGTAGGACTCTAAAGACTCGTCAATACGCCGGCAGCAGGTGATGATCATATCAAACACCCACAAGCCGCAAGCGGTCTGCTAAACGTAACGGCCACCCGGGTATTGAGCGATCAGAAGATCGACGAGCAAGCCCGCTCACACTCCTGTGAATCCGACCAGAAACACTTACCGTACAGTCTGGTCTGATCGTCTGATCTGTCGCATATCTCGCCTAGGGGTGGTAAACGTCAGACCCCAATAGCTCGATAAGTCGTGTCGATATGAGGTCTATAACAGTTCGAGAAACTACAGGTAATACTTACCAGTAAATCTCAGCAACCCTGGCCAGGGATTTCC
Organism: Agapanthus africanus; assembly: GCA_030015575.1. Lineage (NCBI taxonomy): Eukaryota > Viridiplantae > Streptophyta > Magnoliopsida > Asparagales > Amaryllidaceae > Agapanthus > Agapanthus africanus. The sequence goes on along the minus strand of CM057337.1, from coordinate 340,706,229 downwards.
GGTTATAGCCATTCGAACACAGCGCAACATCAACTCCCTATACCGGGAGAGACGAATCCCCTCCTATCGCTCATTGCCTCCATGTGATTCGGGACTGTACCCAAAAACCACCATTTTGCACGCCCTCTTGGACGTGGTAAGGTGGAAATCAAAGCACAGTGGGAACCACACAAGACTCTATGACGATCTTGGGTCAACTGACTACTCTGTACCAGTGTCACCAGAGAACTGCCATCTGACGTGAGGTATAATACCATCTGGGAGTTCTCGGCGAGTCCGTCCAGTGTACCCAGTCTCCACTGAGCACCCGTATATCATCTCTGATGTCAAACACCAATGGATATGGGATCATCCATTTCCCATCTGTATGGGTCGAGAAGGTATACGCTAGTCTACTCTGGTATATCGATTCCCCATCTCGATATACCCACGACTAGGGACTTTGAAGGATGTACTTATGGACTACCATGTCCCCACTAGTATGATCCGCATCATAGTCCAGGTAGTCAAGTACACATCCTAAGGGCTTTACCAACATGTAACAGAGAGACAATCAGTGTACACGTTAAGGTAAAGATCAACCAGATAGCATACTATCATGTCGAGCAAGAAAGTCCTCCCTATATATGTCCCAGCATCCACTACAATATACATCCTATGTGTAGTAATGGCCTCTAGGGCATACATATAACTAACAAGGACGAGCACGTCTGGTACGAGGGCTGACCATTGTGTT